>JAPVLO010000262.1:1326538-2653077 GCA_027257055.1 Cephalopachus bancanus
CATGATAATTCCCCCAAGCTTGAAAGGAGGCGGCCTGGGAAGTTGAGACAGAATGGGGGCAGCTCTCTTCTCAGCCTGTCCCCCTTGGTGGAGGGGAAGGGGGTTCAGCTCTTAAGTTTGTTCGATTTTTGTTGTAGTCACTACCTCTTTCTCCCCAGCATAGAGTATGTCCTAAATCACAGTGCTGGGGTAAAATGGATTTCTCTTTTTCTTTTCTTTTTTAAAAGCATGCTTATCTGGGCACTGGGGAATGCAGTTCCTGGCATCCAAGAGAGGGTGCCTGTTAGCTTCCAAATCAGGCCATTTCCTCTGCAATTAGAGACTTTTGGCTCAAATGAGATCTTTTCTGAGAAACCATAAACCTGTGTTCTGTTATTGCAGTGTTTCATCCCTCAGTCTGCCCCACTCTGCACTAGAATTCATATTAACCTATAGATTGAACATTACCACAAAGCAATCACCCAAACTGATTCTTCCATGTTGCAGGTCTAAGAAAGTTAAGTTGTAGCCGGGCGTGATGGCTCACGTCTGTAATCCCAGCACACTTTGGAAGACCGAGGTGAGAGTATTGCCTGAGCCCACGGGTTCGAGACCAGCCTGGGCAACTTGGCGAGACCCCCATCTCTACAATAAAAAAAACAAAATCAGCCGGGTGTGGTAGTGCACGACTGTAGTTCCGGCTACTTGGAAGGCTGAAGTGGAAGGATCGCCTGAGTCCAGCAGGTCCAGCTGTGGTGGTCGGGAGTGTGCCACTGCACTGCAGCCCGGGGTGATGGAGTGAGACTCTAACTCAAAAAAAAAAAAAAAAAAAGTTAAGTTGCATACACACACACCCCAAAAGCTTGTAGTAGAACTTTAGATCTAATATATGTGATGAGCCATTTCCAGAAGGAATAATAACTAGAAGACACAAATAAAGTACTGAAACAAAGTCTCCCTTTGAATTATACATAAACAAAGTAAATTAGTAAAACCCAAGTGCACTTTCAAAATAGAAATTTGCCATTTGCAGGGACTGGGATTTATTTCATCATTGAAATGGAAGGGGAAAAAAACCAAAAGTAATAAAGTTAGTTGTGGTTAGTGTAGTTGACAAATGTGCTCCACATTTTTGATGATCTTCTAACTGGTCTATCAGTACACTGAGCTGCAACTGGGTTAAAATTGTCGTTAGGGGAGAGTTATCTCTTTCTAATGAATTTATAGTATCGAGCTGAGGAGATAAAACATGAATGTCCAATTTTTCTTTGTTCATCCCTGTATTCATTTGTTTGCACATTCATTATGAAGACCCTTCTCTGTGCTTGGTATTGAGGAGGATTTCTTTTTTTACTATTTTAAAATGTACTCTCTTAGCCCACCAATATTTCACAAATACCATTTAAAAATGTCTATGGGTATATAATGGTTGTACATATTTATGGGGTACATGTGATATTTTGATGTAAGCATGAAATGAGTGATAATTAAATCAAGATACCTGGGTTATTCATCATTTCAAACGTTTATCATTTCTTTGTGTTAGGAACATTCCAATTACATTCTTTTAGTTTTTAAAAAAGATACAATAAATTATTGTTAACTAATAGTCACCTATTGCACTACTGAACATCAGATCTTATTCCTTCTATCTAATGTATTTTTGTACCCATTAACCAACCCCTCTTCATCACCCACTCCCCACTACCCTTCCCAGTCTCTGGTAACCATCATTCTGCTCTCTATCTTTATGAGATCAATTTTTTTTTTTTTTTTTTTTTTTTTGAGTTGGAGTCTCACTCTGTCGCCCAGACTGGAGTGCAGTGGCCGCTTCCGGCCACCACAACCTCGACCTGCTGGGCTCCGGCGATCCTTCCGCCTCAGCCTTCCAAGTAGCTGGAATTACAGGCATGAGCTACCACGCCCAGCTGATTTTTTGATTTATTGTAGAGATGAGGTCTCGCTGCCCAGGCGGGTCTCGAACCCGCGGGCTCAGGCAATCCACTCACCTCAGCCTCCCAAAGGCGCGGGATTACAGGCTGAGCCACCGAGCCCGGCTGAGATCAATTTTTTTAGATTCCCACATATGAATGAGAACATGTGATATTTGTCTTTCTGTGCCTGGCTTATTTCATGATGACCTCCAGTTCCTTTCATGTTGTTGCAAATGACAGGATTTTGTTCTTTTTTATGACTGAATAATATTCCATTGTGTATATATACCACATTTTCTTTATCCATTCATCCATTGACAGACACTTAGGATGGTTCCATACCTTGGCTATGAGAATAGTGCTGCAAATAAACATGAGAGTGCAGGTATCTCTTCAATATATTGATTTCTTTCGGATATATACCCAGCAACGGCATTGATGGATCATATGGTAGTTCAGTTTTTAGGTTTTTGAGGACACTCCCTACTGTTTTTCATAGTGGCTGTACTAAACTTACATATGCTGTCACTGACCGTATAAGAGTATTTCCCCTTCTCCACATCCTTGCCAGAATTTGTAATTTTTTGTCTTTTTACAATAGCCATTTTAATTGGAATTGTATCTTTTTGCAGTTTTTATTTGCATTTCTCTGATGATTAGTGATGGTGAGCATTTTTCATGTATCTGTTGACCATTTTTGTGTCTTCTTTTGAGAAATGTCTGTTAGATTTTTTACTCATTTTTAAATCAAATTATCTGTTTTTTTGCTATTAGGTTGTCTGAATCCTACTAGTTTTGTTATTAATCCCTTGTCAGTTGCATCATTTGCAGACATTTTCTTCCATTCTGTAAGCTGTTTCTTCACCTTGTTATTTTTTCCCTTTGCTGTGCAGAAGCTTTTTAGCTTGATGTGGTCCCATTTGTCATGCTTCAGTTTCCTGTGCTTTTGAGGTTTTACTCAAGAAATCTTTACCGAGATCAAAGTCCCAGAGCCTTTCCTCAATGTTTTCTTCTGGTAATTTCATAGTGTCAGGTTTTACATTTAAGTTTTTAACCCATTTTGATTTTTTTTCCTTCAGACAGAGTCTCTGTCACTTAGGCTGAAGTGCAGTGGCATGAACATAGCACACTGCATTCTCAAACTCCTGGGTTCAAGTTGGTCCTCCCATCTCAGTCTCCTGAGTACTTAGGACTAGGTATGTACCACCATACCTGGCTAATTTTTATTCTTTTGTAGAGATGGGTTCTTGCTATGTTACCCAGGCTGGTCTCAAACTCCTGACTTCACACGATCATTCTGCCTCAGCTTCCCAAATTGCTGGGATTGCAGGCATGAACCACTATATCCAGCCTGATTTGATTTTTGTGTAGGGTGAGAGAGAGAGAGATCCAGTTTTATTCTTCTGCATATGGTTATCCAGCTTTCCCAGAATCATTTATTGAAAAGACTATCCTTTCCTCAATGTATCCTCTTGGTGCCTTTGTAAAAAATGAATTGACTGTAAATGCATGGATTGATTTCTGAGTTCTCTATTCTGTTCTTGTGTGTGTGTGTGTGTGTCAGGGTCTCACTGACACGCTGTAGTGGTGGCACGATAATGACTCACTGAAGCCTTGAACTCCTGGGCTCAAGCAATCCACCTGCCTCTGCCTCTCCAGTAGCTGGGACTACAGGCACACGTCACTATGGCCAGCTAACTATTCTGTGTGTGTGTAAAGATAAGGTCTTGCTATGTTGCCTAGGCTGGTCTCAGACTCTTAAGTTCAAAAAATTCTCCTGCCTCAGCCTCCCAAAGTGCTGGATTACTGGCATGAGCCACCAAGCTGGGACTTCTATTCTATTGTATTGGTCAAAGTGTCTGTTTTTATGCCAGTGCCATGCTGATTTGGTTACTATAGCTTTATATTATATTTTGAAACCAGGTAGTGTGCTATCTGCAGCTTTGTTCTTTTTGCTCAGGATTACTTTGGCTATTCAGGGTCATTGGTGGTTCCATACAAATTTTACAGTTTTTTTTTCTATTTCTGTGAAGAATGTCATTGGTATTTTGACAAGGATGGCATTGAATCTGGATTGTTTTGAGTAGTGTGGACATTTTAACATCATTGATTCTTCTAATTCATGAACATGAAACATGTTTTCTTTTTGTGTGTGGGCCCTCTTTAATTTCTGTCATCAATGTTTTACAGTTTTCATTATGGAGATCTTTCGCTTTTTTGGTTAAGTTTACTCCTAGGTATTTTATTTTATTTGTAGCTATTGTATTTATTGTAGAGACAAGTTCTTGCCAAGTTGCCCAGGTTGGCCTTGAACTTCTGGAATCAGGCAATCCTCTTGCCTCTGCCTCCCAATGTGTTTGGGATTATAGGCGTGAGCCACTGTGCCCAGCATATAGCTATTGTAAATGGAATTGCTTTCTTGGTTTCTTTTTTCGGGTTGTTCACTGTTGGCATATGGAAATGCTACTGATTTCTGTATGTTGATTTTGTATCCTGACACTTTACAGAATTTATTGATCAGTTCTAATAGTTTCTTGGTGCAGTCTTTAGGTTTTTCTAATTATAAGATCATATCATCTGTAAACAAGGCTAATCTACTTTCTTCCTTTTCAGTTTGGATGTGCTTTACTTCTTTCTCTTGTCAAATTGCTTTGACCGAGGAGGATATTAACATAACAACAGAGCTCCCACTCTTCAGGGGGCTCAGATCTCCTTCAGCAGTTAAGACAGGGAGACTCTTGTCATGTGTTCTTCATGAGATGATTATAGAATATGTTTAGCCAGTGACTCTTTTTGAATTTCAAAGGAGAGCTACTGCTTCCTGTTGGAGTGATCAGAGATACTTTCCCAGGGTGGAAGATTTGCACTGGGGCTTCCAGGATAAGTAGGATTTCGCTAGGTGAAAATAGGCAGGGCCATGGCACTTTGGGGGACTGGGGGAGGATAGGAATGTCACTTGGAAGAGACAAGTGTATGTGGGAAGTTATGAGTGTATTTTTTTAGGGAGAGAATGCCTTGGAGTAAGATGGAAAGAGTAGTTTGGCGCCACATAGTGGCGGCCCTTGAATACAGAACACAGTTTTGTTATGAGGGAAGTTTGAGGCAGGGAAGCCCTAGCTTCTTTTTTGTCCTTGAGCCTTCCAGCAAGAATCATCCTCTGTTTCTCGGTTGTTGGACATGGCTAGTGAAAAACTGGAGGGCTTGCTATTGGATTCTCCCCCTTCCATCTTCCCTGCTACAGACTCTAATTCTGAAAATGCCCTTAGAGTCCTGGGGAGTCTGGGGCCAAGGATTCTCTGAGGGGAGGCCCTGACTGGTCTATGGCCACATGGAAACCCTGGTGCTTCAGTGGGTCACTACAGATGAGAAGCTGTGGAGCTGAAAGAGGCGCGGGCTGAGAGCTGAAGATGTTCCCAATGAAAGACGGTGGCGCGCAGTGAGACTCAACACCCTTTAAGGCCAAGAGATTTAATGGGGGTGAGCGCGGTGGCTACAGAACCTGAGAATCAGATTGCAGCATGGAGGCAGGGGTGTGGCAGGTTTTATAGAAATTTAAAGCGACCTGTCGGTTACCTATTGGTCGGCAGGTGAGGTATTTTTGGGGTTGGCAGAGGGTTTCGCAGGTGCGGGAACGGTGGGCTTTGTTGTGGAAGAAGAACCTGGAGAGCCTTGTCTGAGCCTCCATGTTAGTTTGTCCAAGCGCCTTCTTAGGCGGGAGCGCCATTTTAGGTGGGGTCCATGCCTAGTCTTAGCCTTTGGAGGGGGCGGGTTCCTCGTGGCTGGCTGGCTTTCATTCCCACCTCTTTGGTTAAGTGATAAAGGGGCAGAGTTGATCAACCTGGCTACTTCCTGCTGCCAGAGGACGTTGCTGGGTGAGGTGGGTGAAAGAACCAGTCACATGAGGCCCCATAAGAAGGCGCAGAAAGAAAAAATTTTGCTGGGGTGGAAGTCTTGGAAGGTGCCCTGGAGGTAGAGGAATGCAAGTTGGTCCGGCCAGTCGTCAAGGGGACACGGGAAAGGGAGGAGCCATTTGTCACGAAGAAGATGGTCAAGGAACGCTGAAAACCTGAGTTGGAAGTAATCAGGCCTGAAAGCCATATCTGTAATGAAAAATGGGGCGAGAAGGTTTAGGAGGCAGTAGGGCTTGGGTTGTTGAGGTTTGGGTCCTCGGTGGGTAGGAGGTTGTAACTCTGTAAAAGAAACTGGTTAATGGTTTGATTTGAAATTTTTTGGAATTGAGATTGAAGAAATTTTATAATGCAAGGGAGAAAGGAACACAGGCCGAGAAGGAGAACGACTGGAAACCAACTGGTCATTTGAGTGGGCTTTGTTCGTTGAAGCTGTGAGGAGAGGTCATTTAGTTTGTTGATATTTTGTTCAATGAGCCCTGATTCATTGACGTAATAGCAGCATACTTCCTGGAGAAAGAGGCAGGTGCCTCCTTTTTTGGCTGTTAAGAGGTCTAGGGCTCTACGGTTTTGGAGGGTTATCTGTGCTAAGCTAGTTATTTGTCTTTGCAGTAACCCGATGGATTCTGAGGTGGTATCTAGCACCATCTGGGTTTTGTTTTGTAGGTCTTTTACTGCCCATAGTGAGTAGCCGAGAGCTCCTCCCGCCAGGCCCAGGGAGGTGAAAGCGGATGCGAGGGACAATCCAACCATAACCGGGGGAAGACGGCCCTTTTGTGTGAATGCCTGGGGGTTAAAAGTGTCTGGAGGTCGGTCATGGAGTATAAAGAGAGCTGAGGGACCAACGTGACAATTATGCAGGGATGAGTTAGGTTTGAAGCTTGGGAGAGGAGGGTGCCATTGCACCACAAAAATAGGCCGGGAGGCAGGAAGTGGGCCTCTGTGAGGTTTGTGTAGGCCGAACAAAGAGTGTTGTTATAGGGGGCATGTGGCGAGTTGATACAGAGGTAGGAGGAATTAGAGGCTATTTCCCAGAGGGGTACATGAGGTTTGACTATAATTTCCCCGTGGGCGGATGTGTTGAGAGTGTAGTTGGGAAAAGCTGGAAGGGGAACGGCTGCTAGTAAGGGTCACTGTAAAGAGGCGCAGAGGAAGCATTGTGAAGAAGGGAGGTCAGGGAACGATTGATTTAGGAAATGTAGAGTGTGTTCTAGGATGGCGAGGGGCTGGCCCGCGCCGTGCCTGGGTCCCATTGGAGGAGACCATGAGGCAGCATTTCTATAGGAAGAGATTGTTTGAGCACAGGTTTAAGTTTTGTGCCAGCGGGAAAAGCCACTTAGGGCCTTTGTTGTCTTTGGGAGGCAGCACCATCTTGGGGACGCCCTGCTGACTGTTGTCTGCGCCCTTCATTCCTACCTTTTCTGTTTATTTGGGAGAGGGGCGTCATTATTTTTTCTGGCTGCTTCCTGCTGGATGTGGGCGTTGTGGGGTGAGGTGGGGGAAGGGCACAGAACCAGCCAGAATAGGGTCCAGAGGTAGGCACTGAAGGTGAAGATTTTTGAAAGCTTGAGTTGTATGAAAGTTTTTGTAAATGCAGAATGACGACTTGTTTTGGCCAGTCCTCCAGTGGGCATGAGGGTGATATTAACCGGCTGTCTTGGAGCAGACTGTGGAGGTAAATAGAGAACCTGGAAGAGAACATATCTAAAAGAAAAGTTAAGTGATGTTTAGGGGCAGCACCAGAAGAAGAAGTCAGGTAGGGCATAGGTAACATTGATAAGATTTTGTATGAATGGTACTGCCATAAATGGTATTGTGAATAATGTTGCAATAAACATGTATGTGTAGAACCAACTGTGTTGCCCACTGAAAGAAGACTGGATAAAAATGTAGTGTATATATATGATGGAATATTACGCAGCCATAAAGGACAAAATTATGAACCTTACAGCAACTTGGGTAGATACAGAGTCTGTGATATTGAGTGATTTATTAAAGAAACAAAGGGCTGAATGAAATTACTGGATTGTAGCTCCATAAAAGGAATAAATTCAGGCCTATATTTTGACAATTGTAGGCACTGGCTGATTATCTTTTTATATAAAACCTATAAGGCCTAAAGTTATTAGTATAACTTAAATAATAAACTTTAATTATTTTAGCTTTTTTATAAGTACCAGTTTTTGTATTTTGGGACTATAATAGTGACCTGACAGATTGTTTTAGACTATAATTTGAACTAGGCACTTAAGTAAATTCTGCATAAAATTTGAAGGGAAATCTGAAAATGTTTGGAGACTTGTATTTAGAAAAGAATTTATTATGCCTGGATTGTTTATAGAATTTTTTGTACGTATATATTTTTAAAACTTTCTTTATACCATTTTTGGTGTGCTTATATCATTTTATTTTTGTTTTTTACCCCCTTTTAAAAAATTTTTATAACTATCTACTTATTATAGGACAGAAACTTTTGACCATTTTATTTTTTCTTAGGTCTACAAAGTGAATTTAATTGCCAGATAGTTTTATTCTTTTCCAAATCTTATTATCTGCTAACTTGTAGTGAGTTCAAATTTGATTTTTTTCTTAATAAGACACTTAGTATTAAACCACGTAATTTTAATTTGTTCCAATTATTCAAAATTTGTCCTATCAGAGTATCCGAGTACACAGACCACTACACACTCTTGGTCACGTTTCTGAAAAACCCAGAATTGGCTCTGAACACTTGCAATTTATTCCTCAAAGGAAAATTTTAAAACAAACAAATAACTAAATAAAGTCATAAAGAGCAATGCCAGGAACTCCTGGAACCTTGATGCTTCTCCCAGACTGAGTGTTCTCAGCTTTTTTTTGAAGCGTTCCCTTTTTTTTTCCTTTGCTTCACGACTTTCCAATGATGTCTACAAAAATGGCCTGGTATAAAACCTTTTAGAGTGAACAGACCACATAGATGTAAGATTGATCTGTTCCTACTTATTCCCAATTATGAACAGGCAAAATTGTCAAAAATCCTCATGAATTACTAAACAGCACCCTTAGTTGTAAGACATGGACAATTAAATGAGCATAGCCGAAAAACGCAAGCATTAGTGTTACTTAGCATTATAATATAAAGTAGGGACTCGGCATACATTACAAGACTCTGAGAGACTTTTTAACAGTTTTACAGGGACAAGCAGTTGATTATGATTTTAGGCAAGGCCTAAACCTTCAGAAACGGACTTACTTTCAACTAACCTGGCTTTTAGCATTTGAAAACAAGAACAGCCTATTTATTCCCTTAGTTGTCAGAGAAAGATCACAAAATTATTTTTTTCCAAGGTTAGTATTAACTTACACTGAGTTAACAAGGCTAAGTAGCATATAAGAGACATTTCTCCATTTCTTTACAGGTGGATTAGAATGAGCCCCTTCAGAATTTATGAAGGAGAACACAGGCTAAGGAAGGGAGGGGACGTGATCCCCGGAAAAGAATTTAAGATAACCGGTAACACTTATGCGTAACAGGCAATTTTTCCACAACCTTAACAACAAAAGGCAGAAATTTTAACAGCGCCAACGGGTTGGGAGAAAACACCACACAAATAAAGGGAAACAAAATGACATAAAGAAATATGCGCCAATCAAGTTTTAAAAGACCACATGTCCCATCAAAGCATAGTAACTTAACCAATTTTTTAGCAGATTTAAAGTGACAGACACACAAATAAGAGAATGACAGGTATGGGAAACATCCGCTTTGTCTCCCTCCAGTCATACTCCTTAGGAAGATATCTCAGACACCTCTTAGCAATTGGTAGGTTGGTACACCCCCAATGCAAACTAACTATGCGGGGCCCTTTTTTGTAGCCTCGAGTGTTTACAGAATTTCTTTTACTTTTTCCACTAACTTTCACCTAACATGTTTGATAAACTCATACCATTCTTTGACATGCTTAAACCTTCTATTTTTGTTTTTTTGCTTTCTTTAACCAGCTATTCTATTATAGAACAAAATGTACCATACACGATTTTTTCCTATATAATTATCTTTTTATCTTTTCTTACTAAAAACATATCTTATACCAACAACTTTCTTTACATTTTTTTTTAACCTCAGAGCTCTAACCAAAGCAATGAGTTTATATGTAGTGGAAGGGCTTAGATAGGATCCAATAATGAAGGGAAATCCAAAGCTATAGAAAAGGCACCCAAAAAGCACAGTGGTGATGGCTCAGGGTAAAGAATACGAGCTTTAATTTTTGTCATAATGTCCCTTTCCAATAATGGAGCTGGACATGTTGGCATAATAAGGAAAGAGTGTTGAAATATTTTATTTCCCAGAACACATGAAAGTAATGGCATAGTGAGGGGCCTGGATATAATGTCCTGTAACCCCACAACCAAAAGGGGTGAAGGAAGGAGTGGACCAGGAATTTAAGTAGAGCTGAGCATGTAGCTCCCGTATTAATACCAAATGATATAACCCTGCCAGCCACTGATATTTCCACCCTAGGCTTGGTTGGTTTAATAGTTTGTTCCGAAGATGTTGGGGCTATCGAGCCAGGGGCGAGTCAATCCAACTGGAGCAAGCCCAAGAGATCTCCTTCTGAGATTTGTGTGAGATGCCTGGTGTCCCTCATTTGCAGCAAGCCTCTGGGCCATGTGCTCTCCTCCAACCAGGTGAACGAGGCAATCATGAGCCCAATGTCCATGCTGTTTGTATTTGGGACAGGGTTTTGTTGGTGGGCTGGGCTTGACAGTCTTTGGCCATCCATTTTGACAGCATCAGAAACAAACCTGGGAAGGGGCTGTGTACCCCTTCTGCTATAGACCGTCTGGGGTGGAAGATTATCAGTGGTGGCTCTCCCTGCTAAAGCGGTAGATAAAAGTTGAAGTGTTTTCTGCTTATGTTGTGGTCCTGCATTCTCTCCTCCCCCTGGTTGTTAAAGACTTTAAAGGCCGTGTCCAATAGCTTTAATTGAGGGGTTTGTGGGCCCTTTTTAATTTTTGGAGTCTGTGCCTAATACCTGGTGGTGACTGGGAGATAAAATACATAGCCAAAAGAGTTTGTTTTTTTTTCACAGAGTTTAAATTAATATTTGTAAACTGCTGCAATGCCTTAGAAAGGTGACTTACAAACATTGCTGGATTTCCATCTGGTTTTTGAAAAACCTCTTTTATTCTGTCCTAGTTAGCCTGTTTATTAGCACCTTTTTGTAGTTAACTAACAGGATTTATTTACATGATCCCTTTACTTTTGTCTGGGAAGAAGGTTGATATAGTTCCAGTTTAGATATAACTTGAGAGAAATTTATCATAAGAAAACAACAAAGAAGAAGTTCTTTAACATCCTTTTGTCCCAGTCACCCCCTTGAGAAGAGACCTATTAAGCCATGTGGAAACTTGAATGGGTTTTTTAAGTACGTGGGGGCGGTGACTTGTTGGAGCTGCCACCAGGAAGTTATCAAGCAGTGAGGGGAAGGGGGTGAGAAGCCTGGAGGTTGGGGTCAGGCACCGTGGCCTTTGGCACCGGCCCCTCCTCCAAAGACAAAAGAGAAAGACTGGAGACTGGGGTCAGGTGACCCAACTGGAGATGCCAGCCCCTCCTTACCAGATAAAGGTGGAGGGTGAGAAGGAGGAGAAACTGATGGAGAGTGGAATAGGAAAAGCAGACTTTAGGAGGTTTAGGGCGAGAGAATACCCGACCGAGTCACACGGCACCAATGAAAGACGGTGGCGCGCAGTGAGACTCAACACCCTTTAAGGCCAAGAGATTTAATGGGGGTGAGCGCGGTGGCTACAGAACCTGAGAATCAGATTGCAGCATGGAGGCAGGGGTGTGGCAGGTTTTATAGAAATTTAAAGCGACCTGTTGGTTACCTATTGGTCGGCAGGTGAGGTATTTTTGAGATTGGCGGGGGGTTTCACGGGCGCGGGAACGGTGGGCTTTGTTGTGGAAGAAGAACCCGGAGAGCCTTGTCCAAGCCTCCATGTTAGTTTGTCCAGGCGCCTTCTTAGGCGGGAGCGCCATTTTAGGTGGGGGCCATGCCTAGGCTTAGCCTTTGGAGGGGCGGGTTTCTTGTGGCTGGCTGGCTTTCACCCAACGCTGCCATAAAATGAAGGAGTGGGACTTACTCATCCCTGAGATGCCGTTTGTCATGAATTGTCTACCCTATATTTGCTATTTTGTCAGGGAACCCTACACCCATTTCATTTGGCATGAGGTTTACAGGTCAACAGGTATGGTTTTCTGAGCTCTTTTGCTAATGTTAAAGATCACATTTCTTTTTTTTTTTTCCTTTCCTTTGAACTTCTTGAATTTTAAAAGTCTGAGCAGTTTTTAAAGAGCAAAGTTTTAAGTCTCAGGTCATCTTAGAGGCTGTAATTCCCCTGCAATTTCAGCTCCCTAGCCTTTTTCATTACTTTGATCATCAAATGTTCTATTATGTTGTATGATTAAAGGCATGGGGATGTCAAGGGGACAGCAGACTTGGAGTGACATGTGAAGGGCTCTATTAGTCTTCCGCAGATCAGGTAAGGTCGGGCACAGGATGTTGTTCTAAACTCTAAATTCTGGTGCTTTTACATTGGGCACAAGTGCTCTAACATTCAGAGGTTTCTGCTTCCCTTTGAAAGCTGTCAGATTCATAATTTCATGCAGGTAACACTAATAACAGTGACACCAGCCAAATTTTGCTATGCCATTATTCTAGCCCATATAGAGAGATCATCTCACGTAATCATCAGAAGACTCCAAAAGATTGCCCATTTTACCCATGAGGAGACTGAAGATAAGAAGATTACAAATATGCCCTGGGTCACTCACAGGTAAGGGGTGGAACCCAGTCAGGAATTCTGAGTTTGCTCGTAACCCCAACACAGTCCTACCTCCCTCAGAAAAGTGTGGGACAGCACCCTTCTTACTTTGTGTCCAAGGGTTAAACTTTCCTGAACCAAGTCTGTCAAAATGACTTTACTTCTAGAAGTTTGGTCTGCCTGCCACTTCTCCGGAAAGGACCTAGGCAAGGTGGTGGGTGAGGAAAGATGGTAGAAGAGAAAATTTCTTCTTTTTCTCTTACTAATGTATGTCATAACATTTAAACAACTCTTTGAATTTTCTCTTTACATTTTTGTATTTTAAAATATAAAGATGATTTAAAAAATCATAATCTCCCAATCAGGAAGAAACTCTGTAAGTCTTTTGTGTATCTTCTAATTTCTATATGTATAGAAATATATGTGGTGTGTGTGTGTGTGTGTGTATGTGTGTGTGTGTATAAACGGGTTATGTATGTATGTAGATATTTCTTACAGTCCACATTTATTACTGAGCCACTTTCCTTGCAATTTTTCCGTGGTCTAGGGAGGTTGCATACTTGACAGACAAGTTCAGAATACAAAGCATTTTTGTTAATTACCTATATATGCCATATTCGACTTTTCATTCTTGTACTACAGTGTCTTATCTCTTGCCAAGTTTGCTGATTCAACCACTGCTGTATCTCTTGCTTTCTCTCTATGCCCATTGCTACTTCTACATACAACCCTCATTACCTTTCTCCTACATCTTTCCTCCAAAATTGCTCTTGTTGAGGTTACCTAAGTCCTGTCCACTAATAATCCAATGATGTCCAATCTGTCTGTCTTTTCTTTTGTTGCTTATGCT
Source organism: Cephalopachus bancanus (assembly GCA_027257055.1). Taxonomy (NCBI): domain Eukaryota; kingdom Metazoa; phylum Chordata; class Mammalia; order Primates; family Tarsiidae; genus Cephalopachus; species Cephalopachus bancanus. The sequence goes on from JAPVLO010000262.1 coordinate 1,340,014, forward strand.
TTTGGTGCTATATCTAAGAAATCAATGCCTAATCCATAGTCACAAAGATTTATGCCTATTTTTTTTCCTGAGAGTTATATAGTTTCAGTTCTTACATTTAGGCCTTGATCCAGCAAATAACATGCACATTCTCAAGCTAGTAAGGGTAGGAATCACCATGGGGACCTATTAATCTATTTCTAGTTAGTTTGTGTATGTAGTGTAAAGTAGGGATTTAAGTTCATCCTTTTATAGGTGGATGTCCAGTTGTCCCAGCACCATTTGCTAAAAAGAATATTCTTTCCCTAGTGAAATTTCCTGGCAACCTTGTCGAAATCAATTGACTAGAAATGGTTTATTTCTGGACTCTCGATTCTGTTCCATTTATATATGTGTGTATTTTTTGTTAAACTTAACCTAAGTATTTTATTCTTTTGAAATTATAAATAAAATGGTTTTCTTTTCTTTTTTTTTTTTTTGAGTAAGAGTCTCGCTCTTTTGCCCAGGCTGGAGTGCAGTGGCACGTTCACGGTCACCCCAGTGTCAACCTGCTGGGCTCAGGTGATCCTTCCACCTCAGCCTTCCAAGTAGCCAGAACTACAGGCACGCCTAGCCATGACCGGCTAATTTTTTATTTATTGCCAAGTTGTCTGAGCTAGTCTTGAAGCTAAGGGCTCAGGCAATACACTTGCCTTGGCCTCCCAAAGTGCTGGGATTACAGGCTAAGCCACCTAGCCCGGCCTCTTATCTTTTGATTTTTTTTTTTTTGCAGTGGGGTGGTCTCACTATATTGCCCAGGCTGGAGAGAAGTAGCTATCACAGAATCATAATTCACTGCAGCCTTGAACTTCTGGCCTCAAGTGATCCTTCTGTCTTAGTCTCCAGAGTAGCTTGGATCATAGGTACATGCCACTGCACCTAGCTGAAGTTGTTTTCTTAATTTCATAGCTTGTTCACTACTACAGTATAGATATATAATCAATTTTTGTATATTGATCCTTGTATCTCATAACCTTGCTGAACTTGTTTATCAGTTCTGTCAGTTTTTTAGTGGGTTTCTAGGATTTTCTGTATATAAAATCATATCATCTGCAAATAAAGACAGTTTTACTTTTTTCTTTCCAATCTGGATCTCATTTTTTCTTTTCTTGTTTAATTGCTCTAGCTAGAACCTCCAGTATAATATTGGCATCAAAAAGCAGACTTCTTTGTCTTGTACTTGATCTTCAAGGGAAAGCATTCAGTCTTTCACTATTAAATATAATGAAGGTTGTGGGTTTTCATAGATGCCTTTTATCAGGTTCAGGATGTTCTCTTCTATTCCTAGTTCATTGATTTTTTTTCAATCATAAACAAATTTTGAATTTTGTCAAATGCTTTTTGTGTCTATTGAGATGATCACTTTTTTCTCTTTATTCTATTGATATGGTGCATTGCATTAATTGATTTTTTACAGGGATGTTAAACCAATCTTGAATTATTGGGTTAAGTACTACTTAGTCATAGGGATGATGTTGTATAATAGATTTATAAGTTGTTGAATTTGATTTATTAGTATCTTGTTGAGAATTTTTATGCCTATATATAAGAAGCATTGGTCTATAGCTTTTCTTCTTCTTTTTATGTCTTTATCTGGTATGATATTAGGTAATACTGACTTCATAATAAGGTGAACAATTTTTATTTCTCTTGTATCTTTGGGAAGAGTTTCTAAATAATTGGTAGTAATTACTTTTTTTTTTTTTGAGTTGGAGTCTCACTCTGTCGCCCAGACTGGAGTGCAGTGGCCGCTCCCGGCCACCGCAGCCTCGACCTGCTGGGCTCCGGCAATCCTTCCGCCTCAGCCTTCCAAGTAGCCAGAATTACAGGCATGTGCTACCACGCCCGGCTGATTTTTGATTTATTGTAGAGATGAGGTCTCGCTGCCCAGGCGGGTCTCGAACCTGCGGGCTCAGGCAATCCCTCACCTCAGCCTCCCAAAGGCACGGGATTACAGGCGGAGCCACCGAGCCCGGCAGTAATTACTTTTTAAGTGTTTGGTAGAACTCATCAGTGAAACCGTCTGGTCCAAGATTTTTTTTTGTGGATAATTTTAAATTACTAATTCAATCTTTTTACTTGTTATGGGTTTATTCAGAGTCTCTATTTCTTCTTGATACTCTTGAAGATAATGGCAGCAACAAGGATCTGGAGCACTTGGTTTAAGTCAGTTGTGGAACTTGATCCTTCTCTGGACTTTTACAATACTATTGGAATTACTAATTAATTACAATCACTAATTGCATAAGACAGTTTGAGGTGGACTTTCTGTTATTTGGAACCAAAAACTGCCTAACTGACTACTTCTATTTTTACTTCTTCCTTAAATCCCAGGAAGCTTCTGTCTGGGGAGACTACATCAACATCTAGTCTCTAAATTAGAAAACATTGCTTTGGCTCTCCCCTCCCCCCATGGTTAGCAGAAGTGGCATTTCCATCTCTATAGCTGAAGCATTATCTGCACATTCAGCACATAACATGTAAGTTCTCAAACTCACCATGGGGTCCTCTTAAACTGGAAATGTGACTCAGAGTGTCTTGGGTAAAACATAGGAATTTACAGGTTGGGTACCTAATTAATTATGGTGTCAGATATCTGAAGACCCCATTTTGAAAATAGAGTTCCCCACTCTGGCCATATCTTTGCTGTCTATTGATCTTATTATGTAAACATCCTGCCCACTTCTGGTTCTCCCTCAGGGTTTCATTATTTCTGATTCTCCTTCTAGTCTCTTTCCTACGATAAAAACCTGTTTCTTCACTGGCTTCTGGCTACCACATTGAATAAGATGATATGTTTCTCTCAGAGGACTATATGTATGATAAGTTAACAAAAACTATTGTAAGGAAGACAGTTATTTAATCCTGGCATAGACATATATTCAATGTAATCGAGAATATTAATATTATCTCAAATGTGACTCTTTTTTTTCCCTCGTGACCTCAGAGTATTTCATGATGTTATCCTATTTTCAGAATGTTTATAAAAGGAAACTAACAGTGCCTTTTTTTTTCTCTCCATATTCTCCTTGCCCTGCTACCATTCATACTTTCTACCATCTTCTTTGCCAGCACTCTGATGTTAGGTCATAGTTTAGTTTTGACACCAGAAACATAGTGTTGACTACTTACACTGGCCAGTCTTCTTAGTTGCAAATAACATCTTAGCTATCTATGCACAAAATCATTTATTAAAGGAAGTAATTTACAGAATTAGGAGGATTTGAAGAAGTAGACTCCAGGCCAAGCTTCCAGGAACCACTTTTCAGACGACATTATCAAATGGGTTGCCAAGAGAGCTACTGTCTGATAACCAGGAAGCAGCTGCACCTCATGGCTTCAGGAACACTTCACCTCTTCCATGATCTGCACCAGCAAAATGAATGGCTTGTGCCCTACACTTCTTCCCATTCAACCCAGAGCCTCAGTCTCTTCATTTATAAATCGCAAGTGGCATCTTCCTCCAGGTTATATTTAATATGCTTCATAACTAATATGGCACAGGCACAGGCCAGTGAAAATGAATGTGGATTGTAAATCACTCATTAGGACTTACTGGTGCCAACCAACTGAATTGAGGTTAAATTAAGTTGACTAAGTGAGAATTAAATGAGATGATGTACTTGGCACAGTCATACAAAGTGACTAGGATTATCCTGACAGTCCTGGATATACAAAACATGAATGGTTTCATGAGATTACATGAAATGCCAGTGGTCAGCCTGAGATGATAATTCTGTGAACACACCCTCGACATTAAAGGACAGAGACTGTTCGGGTAGATCTGGACAAGAAGCCCAGGATGATGGGGCAGGAGGCTGGTATCTTGGGCTTGCTTTTTGCGTGTAGAGGCATCTCAGCCATTCGCCTGACCACAACACCTGCACAGAAGGCAGAAGGTTGGGTGTCAGGCAGAGGGAGGTTGAGTGATTAGTCAAGGTGGGAGGCTGCTCCGCTTCCTAATTGTTCCTGCAAAACAGATGGACGAGTGTGGGCCTGACAGGTAAGAAGTAAAGGAAAATAACTGGGAGCACTGGACTATGGGGTGGCTTCCACATGAGAACGATGGGCACTAAACCTGTCTGAGGGGAAGGTGTGGACAGGAATAAACAGCCCAGAGACCAGAATCCAGAACTGTGGAAGTTTAATGAGGACAGTTAGTGAAGCACTGCTCTGTGATCAATCTCATTAAAAACATCACTTAAATCAAGCAGGATCATGGTGGACAACAACCATTTAATTTAGCTACTTAAAGGTCATTTGGAACTCCTAATAGTGTGCTTGGAACTATTAGTGGAACTCCCAATAGTGAACTTGACTTCTAAATCCAGGTAGATAAAAGGTCCATTAGGTCCCCAGAGTGGAGGACGTATCATAGAGCCAACTCCATAGGCCCAATGCACCTGACCATGTGAAAAAAGGCAAAAGGAGACATGCCAAAGCAGCCTCTGCTGGGGCATTTTTGCTTTTTACGTTTCAAAAAAATTTTTAAGATCTCCTCCCATGAGGTCTCAGAAGAGTGATTTTGAGAAAGAGAATCACTGAATACAAGGCTATTTAGAGGGAATATTGCTATTGTGTTTTGTGAGCAAATGAACACATTACATAAGCAGCAAGTTATAAGGGCTATGCACACAACAGCAGAGTTCACTATTATCAGACAACAAAGCTTACAATGAAATGTATCTGCTGCATATTTAATAAGAGTATAATCAAGGGCTATTAGAGCTATAAAGAACCTTGCTGATTATCTGGTTTGACCTTCTCGTTTGAATAGATGAGGAAAATAAACGCAGAGATAATATATCCTGAGTTTACAGAGTCCACAAGGGGTGGAACGGGGATTAACCATTGAGAAATCTGCCCCTGAACTCTCTGACCAGGCCCATGCACTTCATTGTTATTGTGCTTCCGAGGCCTTAACTGTTCATAGATAAACATTTTGTGTTATTTTGCTGCAACTAAACAAAGCCTTGGGGACAGCAGCTGTGGAGGATGGAACAGAGCCAGCGTAGCTTAGGAGATCCTGACAGGCTATGGATTTGGAACACAAAGGGCAGAGTCTCTCTCTTCTCTGTGGAGAACTGTCCAGAGTGTGAACACACTGCCAGCCTACCCCTTGCTCGCAACTGCCTGCCTCTCTGAGCTTGAAGACAGCCTGGCTTAAGGGACTGAGGGGTGGGTGGTACAAGTCAAAGCCTGAATACTCCTTTTTCAGATACTTCAAATCAGACCCTTCCTCTTGGTAGCTGTCCTTAATTTTACCAGTTAAACACTCAGTTCCTTTTTCTCATCTTTCTGACCTTCTTTTGAATTGATTGCCTTGTTTGCTTGCTTATTTGTTTGTTTTCTAATCCCATTTCCCTCTTTTTACTCACTGGGGAGTAATACCCTCTATTTCTACATTTTTAGTGTTTGTCCTTGAAATTTTAACAGGCATACTTAACAAATTTGATCAGAATCTCATTTCCTTTTCTTTCAGTGCAAGGACATTAGACTACTTTAACTCTTGCCTTTTGTGCAGTCCTCTCAGGGGTAAACTCCCTCAGTTTGGATATTTTACCTGTCCTCTTTAAGGGCAAATTGCTGGATACACAATTCTATGTTGACAGTATTGCCTCTCAGCAGATATTTCAGTGCCTTTTTGTGGCTTTCTTTGTAGCTGGAGGGAAGTTGGCTAATGGTCTAATTGTCATTACTTGTGAACAAGCTGTCTTTCTTCTCTTGCTGCTTTTGGGATCATCTTTGTCTTATTGTTTTGTACATTTCTTTTTATTTATTGATGTGTTTCTTACATGTATGTTAATGTCTCTTATGGATTTTTAAAAAATGTTGAGGTGCTATGGCCTTACATTTTCTCTATTCTTTCCTTTTGGATTAGACATTTGTTAAACCATCTCATTCTATTTTCCATGTCCCTTTTTTTACTCCCTCCCTTCCCACCCCTCCTCTTTCTTTCTTTCATCAAAGTCTGAGTCTGTCACCAAGGTTGGAGTGCAATGGCACAATCATAGCTCACCAAAGCCTTGACCTCCCAGGTTCAAGCAATTCTTCTGCTTCAACCTCCTGAGTAGTTGGCACTACAGGTGTGCACCACTACACCCAGCTTATTTTTTAATTTATGGTAGAGCCTATGTTGCTTAGGCTGGTCACAAACTCCTGAGCACAAGTAATCGGCCTGCCTTGGCCTCCCAAAGTGCTGGGGTTACAGGCATGAGCCACTGTGTCTGGCCCATGTCTCTTTATTTTCATATTTTCTATTTCCATGAACTCTATGTGCCTAATATTGGGTAATGTTTTTGGATCTATTTTCTAACTTGCTACTTTTTTTTCCAGCATATCTAATCTGTTTAAACCATTCACTATTTTTAGTTTTTATAATATTTTTCCTTTCTAAAAGTTATATATGTATATATATGTATATAATTTTCAAATCCTCCTGCTTCTCTGTTTCCTGATAATTTTGTTTTCATCTTTTTCTTTAAACATTTCAGACATAGTAATTTATTCTCAATAGTTTTGATACCCGATGTTCTTGAAGATGTAAATCTATTGTGTGTTTTTTCTCCTGACTGCCATCTGTATTTTGATTTGTTTCCTTTTGTATTTGGTAATTTTTAATTGAAGAAGCATGCTTGGTTGATCTTAATTTATTCCTCCAGGGAATTGTACTTGATTCTGCTTGGACATTGGGTAGTGCTATCCCCATGAGTATCCATATTTTCTTTTGACCTTAGCAATACTCTAAAAGGATGTTTGTTATCATTAACCCAGAATTTTGTTGTGTTCTAAGACAGAGATTTTTGTAGTAGCAATTTTAACCCAGAATCTTGTTGTATTCTAAGACAGATTTTGGTAGTAACAATTTCACAATAGTATCAGAAGAAGAATGTGTTGATCTAGTCATTGTTTAACACCTCACCTAATTCCAAAAGGATTTTGGGTATTTTACAGGTAGTATTATGCTGGAGTCATCTTACACTGGCTTTTGAGAGATTTATCGTTAAAGTTTTAGGAATCTTGCAAGTTGTTTTTTAAACACAGCCATTATTAAGATTGAATTACAAAATTTATAATTAAATGACTAGGCATGGTGGCTCATGTCTGTATCCCCAGCACTTTGGAAGGCAGAGATGGGAGGACTGCTGGAGCCCAGGAGTTCAAAGCTGCAGTGAGCCAGGATTGGACCACTGTACTCCAGCCTAGGTGACTGAGTGAGACCCCTGATTCAAAAAAACAAAATTATAATTAAATAAATTATATTAAAAACAAAAGTAATAATTGCTTACTCATCACTTAATAATTATGTTTTGCTATTATCTGTACTCTTGAGATTCTTTATGTTCATTGTATCTGTTTGGTGGTAATGCTACAGAATTGTGTCCTACTTTGTATCTCTTCCTAAATTCATTTTTAGCTACCTCATGTTGGCACCTTGAAATTGGCCAAGGGTGGAAGTATTCATATCATGGATATCACTCATCATGGATGGATACAAATCAAAGCTTTATTTACTGCTTTACTGAGTGTCTAGATGTAATGAAGTGATGGATAAAATGCTTATAGTACAGAGTAAACTTACAAGTGTTTCTTCTGTGTCATAGTTACATTTGGAATAGCACAAAAAAATTGAGGAATTACTCTTCTAGTTTCTGTAAACAATGAGCCAATTCAGCAAAGCTGTTGCTTACATCACTGAGGAATGAGTGAAGTTTTGGCATATGACATATATTTTTGTTGTTTCATTTTTATCTTGCTGTTAAAGTAAATAAAAATATCAATCAATATTTATGTCTGAACTATTTTTTTTTGTCAATTCCAACTATAGGTTAGCCATGGTGAAAAAATTTGGCAAAAATCAGCTAAAGCATTCTTTGAGAATCAAGTGGCTGCCTGGAATTTACAAGAAAGAGTAGTAGTGTGTATTTTATTATTATTTGCTTAGTGTGGAGTATCCATCATTTATAGCAGCAAAATTCATAGTACATTTATGTATGCACATGCATTTTTTTGATAACTAGCTGTGAAACATTCACCAGTATACCTCTGATTACAGAGATATAAAAACATAAATAATATATATGATTTGAAGTGTATGAGAAAGAAAAAGGAACAACAAGTAGAGGGACATATTAGAACTGGAAATTACATCAGTCCAAAATTTCATCTCATTGTGTGCAGATATATGCTATAGTTGGCCACAGATGTGTCTCTAAGCTTCCTAGCAGATCTTATATAAAGAATTTGATCACATACCCAAGTTTCAGTGTATTGGTGAGAAATTGTAGAGTTTCTCCTAAACAAAGTCCAGAAGAAATTTTATCCTGAGGGTTTGAGTAGAGGAACAATGTGTTTTTATAAGTGTCAACAATGTTCTCAGAACAAATCCTCATTTAGAGTCACAGGGATGCTTCCAGTAAAACCCCTCGTTGAAGGCTGAAAACATTTTACCAAAGTGTATTTTTGTGAGAGACACATATTAAAGTATTTGTGGGTGAAATAATATAAACTTTAGGGTTTGCTTTGTTTTAAATTTTTCTTATTTTACTATTTTTTTCTTTTTTTGTAAGATAGGGTGTCACTATGTTGCTCAGGTTGGTCTCAAACTCATGACATCAAGCGTCCTCCTGCTTTGATTTCCCAAGACATTGGGGTTACATGCATGAGCCACCACAATAGGCCTGGAATTTGCTTTAAAATACTATTGTCTTTGTTTTGTGTTACTATAACAGAAACTTGAAATGGTAATTTTTAAAATGGTTTTCTGTCTTTTCTTAAAACCATAAAACTTTATTTTTATGGATTAAGTTGAATTTGGGAAGAAATTTAAACTAGAAACAAGCTAGAATCTATAATCTACTTTCTATATGAAAATTCATTCTGAGTTTATTTACTTACTTATTCCCTTTATTTCAATAACTTTGGGGAGTACAAATAGTTTTTGCTTACATGTTTGAATTGTATGGGGGGAAGAAGTCTGGGCTTTAAGTGTACCTACCACTTCCACCTGTGTACATTGAAGCTAATAGGTGATTTTTCGCCCCTCTGCCCCGTCCCACCCTTCCCTTTCTGAGCCTCCGATGCCCATCATATCTCTCTACACTTTTGCAGATACTTAGCTCCCACTTAGGTGTGAAAACAGGTGGTGTTTGGTTTTCTGTTCCTGAGTTAGTTCATTTAGGGTGATGTTCTCTAATCCCATCCAAGTTGCTGCAAAAGATATTATTTCAAATACCAGATTTTCAGTATCCACTGAATGACTGATGGGAGTTTAGGTTGATTTTACTTCTTTGCAATTGTGAATTGTGTATGATGAACATGTGGATGTGGTTTTTTAAAAAAAATTATAATGAATTCTGTTCCTTTTTGTAAGTCACTTAGTAGTGGGATTGCTGGAGCAAATGGTAGATTTACTTTTAGTTATTTGAATAATCTCCATACCAAATTTCCATAGAGGTTGTACTAATTTGCACTCCCATCAACAATGCATAAGCATTCCCCTTTCTCTGCATCCACGCCAGCATCTGTTGTTTTTTGAGTTTTTAATAATGGTCATTCTGACTGGTATAAAGTGGTATCTCATTGTGACTTTAATTTACATTTCCCTGACGATTAGTGACGTTGAGTATTTTTTCATGTTTCTTGGCCATTTGTGTATCTTCTTTTGAGAGTTGTCTGCTAATATTGTTTGCCCACTTTTTAGTGGGGTTATTTGTGTTTTCCTTGCTGATTTGTTTGAGTTCTTTGTAGATTCTGGATATTAGTCCTTTGTGAAATAAATAGTTTGCAAATATCTTCTCCCATTCTATAGGTTGTCTATTTGCTCTGTTGATTATTCTTTTTTTTTTTTTCTTTGAGTTGGAGTCTCACTCTGTCACCCAGGCTGGAGTGCAGTGGGACGAGTTCTCGCTAAGTTGCCTGGGCTGGTCTCAAACCAGCGGGCTCAGGCAATCCATTTGCCTAGGCCTCCCAAAATGCTAGGATTACAGGCTGAGGCACTGAGCCCGGCCAGTTATTGTTTTTGAGGTGCAGAAGCTTTTAGTTTAATAAGTTCATTTATTTATTTGTATTTTTGCTACATTTGCTTTTCGAGTTTTAGTCATAAATTCTTCACTGAGGGTGATGACCAGATGAGTTTTTCCTAGGTTTTCTTCTAGGATTTGTATGGTTTCAGGTCTGACATTTCATTTTTTGATCCATCTTGAGTTAATTTTTGTATATGGGGAGAGATAGGGATCAAGTTTCATTTTTCTGCATGTGGATATACAATTTTCCCATACCATTTGTTGAGTAAGATGCCCTTTCCCCAGTGAGTGTTTTTGTCTGCTTTGCCAAAGATCAGTTGATTGTAGGTATTTGAGTTAATTTCTGGATTCTCTATTCTGTTCCATCGGTCCATATGTCTGCTCCTGTATCAGTTCATGCTGTTTTGGTTACTATCGTCCTGTGTATAATTTGAAGTCAGGTGATGTGATGCCTCCAGCTTTGTTCTTCGTTTAGGATTCTGTTTGTTTTTTTGGTTCAATATGAATTTTAGGATTTCTTTTTCTAATTCTGTGAAAAATGACGTTGGTAGTTTGATAGGGATTGTACTGTAGATTACTTTGGGTAATATGATCATTTAAAAAATGTTGATTCGTCCAATCCATAAGCATGAGATTTTTATCCATTTGTTTGTGTCATCTATAATTTATTTCATCAGTGTTTTGCAGTTTTCCTTGCAGAGATCTTTTACCTCCTTGGGTTAATTTATTCCTCAATTGAGTGTGGTGGCTCATGCTTGTAACCCCAGAACTTTGGGAGACTGAAGCAGGCAGATTGCTTAAGCCTAGGAGTTCAAGACCAGCCTGGGAAAAATAGTGAAAACTCATCTCTACAAAAAAATAAAAAAATTAGCTGGGTGTGGTGGTCTGTGCCTGTAGTCCCAGCTACTTGGGATGCTGAAGTCGAAGGACTGCCTGAGCCAATGAGGTTGAGGCTGCCATGAGCTGTGATCAAGCCTCTGCACTCTAGCCTGGGTGACAGAGTGAGACCTCAACTTAAAAAAAAGTACACACACACACACACACACACGTGTATGTGTATATGGGGGGTAACCAAAAAGACTCAGAATTATTTTTTAGAGGCTGGACCCTCTTAACACAGGTTTCCTCTGCTAACTAAATGTTCTAGGAACCCATGGGCATTCGTGTACCAGTTAGCATTACTGTGAGAGGCTACATGCAGCTTCAGTGAAGTTTTTTTTAAGATTCTTTCAATACATTTTATGATGGGTGGTTTATGAGTGCACCTGCCCACATTGCGCTGAATGTTCAGCATTTTTTGACCCAAAATGGTATGAACTCCATGCCCCACTATCCCTATTCACCCAGTCTTGCCCAGAGCAATTGTTTTTTGGTTTTTGGATGAAAAGAGTTCTTAAAGGGAAATATTTTGTTGATGTGGAAGAGGTGAAATAAAAAATGGCAGAACTAAAAAGCCGTTAAAATTTACAAGCTTAAAAACTGTTTTGAGTAGTGGAAAAAGTGTCCTGATGTACTATATTAAATGGAGAGTATTTTAAAGGTGACTGAAGTTTAAACATGTTAGAGTAAATACACAATTTATAAAGAAATTCCGTTTTTTGGGTCCCCCCTCATATTTATATAGCTAGGTATTTTCACTTTCTGCTACTATTGTAAATGGTATTGACTTCTTGATTTGATTCTCAGCTTGGTCACTATTGGTGTGTAGCAGTGCTACTGATTTGTGTGTGTTGATTTTGTGTCCTGAAACTTTATCAAAGTCATTATTCAGGAGTCTTTTGGAGGAGTCTTTAGGATTCTCTAGGTATAAGAATGCATCACTGGCATACAGAGATTGTTTAATATCTTCTTTTCCAATCTGGATACTCTTGATTTCCTTCTTTTGCATAATTGCTCTGGCAAGGACTTCTAGTACTATGTTGAATAGGAGTGGTAAAGTGGGTATCCACGTCTTGTTCAGTTCTAAGGGGGAATGCCTTCAACTTTTCTCCATTTAGGATGGCATTGGCTGTGGGTTTGTCATATATGACTTAAATTATTTTGAGGAATGTTTCCTCTATGCCTGTTTTGCTGAGGGTTTTTATCATGAAGGGATGTTTGATTTTACCAAATTTTTATTCTTTGCCTATTGAAATGATCATATAATTTTTGTTTTAATTCTCTTTATGTAGTGGATCATTTTTATTGATTGCATATGTTGAACCACCTTTGTATCCCTGCGATAAAACCCAGTTGGTTGTGATAGATTTTTTTTTTATGTTCTGCTGCATATGGTTTGCTCATATTTTGTTGAGAATTTTTATGTCTCTGTTCATAAGGGATATTGGTCTGTAGTTTACTTTTTTTTGTTGTGTATTTTCTAAACTTTGGTATCAGAGTGATACTGGCTTTGTATAATGAGTTGTGGAGAATCCCCTCCTCTTCAGTCTTATGGAATAGCTTCAGTAAAATTGTGCAAGTTCAAGACCAGGCGTGGTGGCTCATGCCTGTAATCCAGGCACTTTGGGAGGCCGAGGTAAGCGGATTGCCTGAGCCCAGGGGTTTGAGACTAGCCTGGACAACTTGGCGAGACCTCATCTATAAATAAATAAATAAATAAATAAAACAAAATTGTGCCAGTTTTTCTTTAAAAGTCTGGTAGAATTTAGCTGTGAGTTCATCAAATCTTGGGCCTTTTTTGGGGGAGACTTTTAATTACTGTTTAAATCTTGTTATTCATTATTAGTCTGTTCAGGTTTTCCATTTTTTCCTTTTTTATTTATTTTTTATATTAAATATTTTTTATTTTAAAATTGTGGGGCACAGTTAAGGGTTAGGTATACACATATGCATCATTCAGACACCCTTGTTGATATGGGGTGTCTCCCTGTCCCCAGACAGATATTGACTACTGTTAATCCCACCACCCTTGCTCTCCTTGTCCCCCCCCATAGATTCCCACCACTGTCGATCCTTTTCTTATAGTATTACGATAGATCTTCAAGGTCTACTTATGAGTGAGAACATGTGATACCCAGATCTTCGTTGCTGTGAAAGATCACTCAGTATTATAGACTCTAGTTCCATCCAGGTTGCTGCGAAATATATGATTTTGTTCTTTTTTATGGCTTCGTAGTATTCCATCATGTATATGTACCACATTTTTAAAATCCAGTCCTCTTTTGATGGACAGCATGGTTGGTTCCAGGTTCTTGCTATTGTGAACAATGCTGCGATAAACATACATCTGCAGGTATTTTTTTTATAGAGTGATTTGAGTTTTTCAGGGTATATTCCTAGTAGGGAGATTGTGGGGTCATATTGATATTTAGGTTGATATTTAGAGCTTTTAGGAATCGCCACACTGCTTTCCACAGAGATTGCACTAGTTTACACTCCCACCAACAGTGTATAAGTGTTCCCTTTTCACCACATCCTCTCCAGCATCTGTTATTTTTTGAGTTATTGATAATGGCCATTCTGACTGGAGTTAGGTGGTATCTCAGTGTAGTTTTAATTTGGATCTCTTTGATGATTAGTGAGGTTGAACATTTCTTCATGTGTCTGTTGACTGCTTGTATGTCTTCTTTTTTGAAGTGTCTGTTCATATCTTTTGCCCACTTTGTAATGGGGTTGTTTATTTTTTTCTTTTCAGCACATTTGAGTTTGTTGTAGATCCAAGATTTTAGGCCTTTGTCAGACATGGAGTTGGCAAAAACTTTTTCCCAGTCTGAGGCTGTCTCCTTGCTCTCTTGATGGTTTCTTTGACTTTGTAGAAGCTTGTCAGTTTAATGAGGTCCCACTTGTCTATCTTATCTCTTATGGCCTGTGGGTTTCGGGTTTTGTTCAGGAATTGGATGCCAGTTCCGATTTCCATAAGGGTATGTCCTGCATTTTCTAAGGTTCTTATGGTTTGAGGTTTTACATTTAGGTCTCTGATCCATTTAGAGTTAATTTTTGTGTATGGGGATAGATAGGGATCTTGTTTGAGTCTTCTGCATGTGGTCAGCCAGTTTTCCCACACCATTTACTGAATAGGTTCTCCTCTTCCCAGTGGTAGGTGGTGGAGGCTATGTTGAAGGTGTGTTTGTTGAGAAATTGAGATTTTGCTTCTGGAATCTCGATTCTATTCCATTGTTCTATATGCCTGTTCCTGTACCAATACAAAGCTGTTTTGATTATTGTACCTTTATAGTAAAGTTTGAAGTCTGGTAATGTGATACCACCTGCTTTGTTTTTTTTTTGTTGAGGATTGTTCTGGCTATTCTTGGTCATTTGTGTTCCCATATGAATTCCTGTATTGTTTTTTTCTAGCTCTGAGAGGAATGTTGCTGGTAATTTGATGGGTATTGCATTACATCTGTAGATTGCCTTAGGTAAGATGGTCATCTTCACAATGTTGATTCTTCCAATCCATGAGCATGGGATATTTTTCCACTTGTTTGTGTCGTGTTTGATTTCTTTGAGCAGAGTTTTGTAGTTTTCATTGTAAAGGTCTTTCATGTTCCTGGTTAGGAAGATGCCAAGGTATTTCATTTTTTTTTGTGGCTATTGTGAATGGAATTGTGCTTTTTATTTGGGTCTCTGTTTATTTGTTATTTTTGGTGTAAAGAAATGTGATTGTCTTTTGCACATTTATTTTATACCCTGAGACTTTACCAAAGTCCTTTATCAGTGCAAGGAGGCTTCTGACAGATTCTCTTGGGTTTTCAAGGTAAACAAGCATGTCATCTACAAATAGAGATAGCTTGACTTCCTCTTTTCCTATTTGGATACCCCTGATCACCTTCTCTTTTCTGATTGCTCTAGCCAGGACTTCCAATACTATATTGAACAGGAGGGGAGAGAGTGGGCATCCTTGTCTTGTTCCAGTTTGCAGGGAAAATGGTTCCAATTTTTGTCTGTTTAGGAGTATGCTAGCTGTAAGTTTCTCATAGATGGCTTTTACTATTTTGAGTTATGTTCCATGTATGCCTAGATGTTTGAGGGTTTTTATCAAGAAGGGGTGCTGATTTTATCAAAAGTTTTTCTGCATCTAATGATATAATCATGTGGTTTTGTTCTGATGTCTGTTGTATTTAATTACATTTATTGTCTTCGAATGTTGAACTAGCCTTGCGTCCCTGGGATGAAGCTTACTTGGTCATGATGGATGGTTTTTGGGATGTGTTGTTGAATCCAGTTTGCTAGGATCTTGTTGAGAATTTTAGCATCTATATTCATCAAAGATATTGACCTGTAGTTCTTTTTCTTTGTTGGATCTTTACCTGGTTTGGGTATCAATGTGATGTTAGCTTTGTAAAATGATTTGGGGAGAGTTTCATCTTTCTCAGTCACCTGGAATACTTTCCGTAGGATTGGTATCAGCTCCTCCTTGAATGTCTTATAGAATTCTGCTGGAAAGCCATCTGGTCCAGGGCTTTTTTTTGTAGGTAGTTTTCTTATTACGTAATCAATTTCCTTGATTGTTATTGGTGTATTTAGGGTCTTGATTTCTTCTTGTTTCAACCTAGGCAGGTTGTGTGATGTCAGGAAATCCTCCATTTTCTTAAGGTTTTCAAGTTTGTTTCCGTACAAGTGTACATAGTAGTCTCTAATGATCTTTTGAATTTCTTCAGGGTCAGATGTGACTTCATCTTTTGTGTTTCTGATTGTGTTTATATGGACTTTTTCTTTCTTTTTCTTGGTCAGTCTAGCTAGGGGACTATCAATCTTGTTTATCCTTTAGAAGAACCAGCTTTTTGTTTCAATGATTTTTTGTATTATCTTTTTGTCTTCTATGTCCCGGATTTGGGCCTTTATTTTGGTGATCTGGATTCTCCTGCTGAAGTTAGGATTTTGGTGGTCTTGCTTTTCCAGCGTCCTTAGGTGACTTGTTAGGCTGTTAATTTGTGATCCTTATATTTTCTTCATGTGTGTCTGTAGAGATACGAATTCCCTCTTACTACAACTTTCATGGCATCCCAGAGATTTTGGTAAGATGTTTCTTCATTTTCATTTGTTTCCAGGTATATTTTAATCTCTGTTTTGATTTTATCATTGACCCAGGAGTTGTCTAGCATCATGCTGTTTAGTATCCATGCCTTTGTGGGCTTTGTGGGAAACTTGTTGGTGTTGATGTTTATTTTAATTCCACTGTGGTCTGAGAAGGTGCATGGCAAAATTTTGATCTTTTAAAATTTGCTTATGCTTGATTTATGACCAAGTATGTGGTCAATCTTAGAGTACATTCCATGCGGTGATGAATGGAATGTAGATTCTGTGGTCTTTGGATGGAGTGTTCTGTAGGTATCAGTTAAGTCCATTTGGTCAAGAGTCACATTGAGATTTCAGATCTCATTGCTGATTTTTTTGTCCTGATGATCTGTCTAGGGTTGTAAGTGGGGTATTGAAGTCCCCAGCTATGATGGTGTTGGAGTCGATATCTTTTTTTAGTTTACATAGAAGCTGCTTTATGAAAGTTGGTGCTCCTATGTTGGCTGCACATATATTTAGGATGGATATTTCTTGTTGATGGATTGAACCTTTTATCATTATGTAGTGGCCTTCTGTATCTCTTTAAATTTTTGATAGCTTAAAGTGTATTTTGTCTGAGATTAAGATTGCGACTCCTCCTTTCTTTTGTGTTCTGTTCACCTGAAAATTTGTTTCCTATTCTCTTACTTTGAGTCTATGAGTATCCTTTCTAGTGAGGTGAGTCTCTTGAAGGCAATAAATTTTTGCCTGGTGTTATTTTATCCATTTTGTCATTCCATGTCTTTTCAGTGGTGCATTTAGTCCATTCACATTCAAGCTAATTATTGAAATGTGAGAGTTGATCCCTATCATAATGTTCTTACAGGGTTGTTGTTGTTCTTCCTGTTTGTGTGTTGTCTTTCTTTTGGTTTTGGAGTTGGTTCATGTGTGTTTTTAATCTTTTGCCTGTACTCTTGTGAAGAACATTGTTGTTCTTTTTTCCTTTTCTTCTGTGTTCAATACTTTTTTCGTGTTTCTTGTAGAGGTGGTCTGGTGGCAGCGTAGGTTCTTAGGGATTGGATATCTGGGAAAGATTTCAATTCTCCTTCACTGATGAAGCTTAGCTTGGCTGGGTAGGTTATTCTTAGTTGAAATTGTTTATCTTTAGAACTTTGAAGATAGGGCTCCAAGCTCTCCTAGCCTGGAGGCTTTCTGTAGATAAATCTGCTGCTATTCTAATTGGTCTTCCCTGGTAGGTAGTCTGACCTTTTTCTCTTGCTGCCTTTAGGATTTTTTTCTTTTATACCTGCTTTGTTTAGGCGAATTATTATGTCTGGGAGTTGGTCTTCTCATTTGTTGTCTTGCAGGGGTTCTCTGAATCTCTTGTGTCTGAATTTTTGCATCACTGATGAGATTTGGGAAGTTTTCTTGAATGATTTCATGAAATGTTTGTTCCAGTGTGGCCTCTGTTTCTCTCTCTGCCTCAGGAAGAAGGCCAATTACTCTTAGGTTTTTTCTCTTGAAGTAATCATTCTTCTCTTGAAGGTTTTGCTCTGTCTTTTTGAGCTTCTTTTCTATGTTTTTGACAGTTTGGGTTAGTTCTCTGTTTTGGTCTTCGAGCTCTGAGATTCTTTCTTCTTCTTGGCTAATTCTGCTTTCCATGCTTATTAGTTTGTTATTTATTTCCATCACAGTATTCTTTACTGCTATTATTTCTGTCATCAGCTCCTTCCTATTTTCCTCTTGTCTTTCCTCAATTTTTTAAATTCTCTCTATTAATGTCTTGATGTCTGGGTTTGCTGCATGTGACCAGTCATTCTGGGGGCTCTTCATTGTTTGTGTTCCAAAGTCTGTTTTCTCAGTGTCTGACCTCCCAGGGGTCTGCGTGAGACCTATATTCTTCTTTAGGTTTTTCTTTATTTGTGCAGATTTTTCCTCCCTACTTTTTTCATCCCTCCACTTCCCTGTCTTCTTTAATTCTGTTATTCAGGGGTGGATGGGTTGCTTTTACTTATGTTTGTTCAATCTCCTATTCTTCTTTATGTATATCCTCTTACTTTGTTCAATTCTGGAGTTGCACTGTAGGTTTGGGGTGGTCCTTTTTGCAGTTTTGAGATTTACTTAAGGGGGAGCTGTGATTCAAAATGTATCTGCAGATCCCGGTATCTGCCGACAGGTGTATGGATAATCTGAAACCCAGTTCCCAGTGCCTTGGAATCTGCCCATGCAGTGGGGTTGTAGGTCTACTCCCTGAAACAAAATGAGGTTAACAGAGGGGAGAGAATGGAGTGGACAGTGAGGAGAAGAGGGGGGTGGAGAGAGAGAGGAGTAAGGGGGAAAACAGACAAGTGTACCAACAAATGGAGAGAGAGACAAAAACTGAAACAGATAAAAACAATAAACCATGGCTACAAACTAACCAACTCCCATACAAAAAAAACCAAACATACAATGATGCTAACATACAAGCTAACCAACTTCCTTATTGGTGTGCCCTATCTTTCCTCTATACAAAGATAGGGTTTACAGAGAGAAGAACAGAAAAAAAAGGAACAAAACAAAAGGAATAGAATCAAGTCAGTAAACTAACAGAACCAATCAAGCACACTCTGAGACTTTTCACTTAAGTCGAATGTCCTTTCAGCTCTGATTTCTAGCTGTCTTTTTAGGCTGGTAAATTTGTTCGCAGTTAGGGTCAGTTGCCCCTGGCCTGCTGTGAAGGGCAGTTCAGATCACCACTCAGTTCACCACTGCCCAGTTCACCACTCAGATCTGGCCTGTGTCTATTTATCAAGCTTCTGTTTTTCCCCTTTTGGTGTTGTTACCATGAATCGCCAGCAGGTGGCACTACCTCACCGCTCCAGATGGTATTTATCTCAGCTGCTTGCCCCAGACGGGAGGGAGCTGGCAATGGGAGCTACTGCCTCACAGCACACGGGAGGAGACCCACAGCCTGGCAGGATGTCACGGTGGCAGTAGTGGCGGCAGCGATCTCAGAAGATCTTGCTTCCAGGGACTTCACGGTCTGAAGTCGTGGGTTGCCTCAGGCATGGGTGGTGTGATGTGTGATGGCCGACACGGCAGTGGCAGTGGTGACATCTGAGGCTGCATGGCCACCCAGACTGCTGTGATGCCTCAGTGGTGGTGATGGCTGAGCTCCATGTGAAGAGCAGGCTGCCGATGATGGGATCT
The DNA here is from genome assembly GCA_027257055.1 of Cephalopachus bancanus. Taxonomy (NCBI): domain Eukaryota; kingdom Metazoa; phylum Chordata; class Mammalia; order Primates; family Tarsiidae; genus Cephalopachus; species Cephalopachus bancanus. Next base: position 1,359,183 of record JAPVLO010000262.1, read on the forward strand.
GTAGCCCCTGGGTAGGGAGCCGGTCTTTTTGTGTTCTCTTTTGCGGAGAGTCTCATAGACCAAGCTGCCCTGTCGCCATCTTGCCGGAAGTCTCCCATTTCTTCCTAATTCAAGGTTGGGGGGATTGTATGTTTCCAATAATTTATTCATTTCCTCTAGATTGTCTAGTTTGTTTGCATAGAGGTGTTCTTAATAGTCTAGGATGATCTTTTGAATTTCTGTCATAATGTCTCCATTTTCATTTCTGACTGAGTTAGTTTGAAGCTTCTCTCTTTGTTTCTTAATTAACCTAGCTAGTGGTCTATCAGTTTTGTGTATCTTTTCAAAGAACCAACTTTTTGTTTCATTGATCCTTTGCATTTAAGAAAAAATTGCAATTGCATTTAATTCTGCTCTGATCTTTGTTATTTTCTTCTGCTTTGAGTTTTGTTTGTGTTTTTCTAGTTCCTTGATGTATGATGCCAGGTAGTCAATATGCAGTCTTTCAGTCTTACTAATGTAGGTCTTAGGTACTATATATTTTCCTCTGAGCATAGCTTTGACCATGTCCCTGGGGTTTTGATAACTTGTTTTATTGTTGTCATTTATTTAGAGGAATTTAAAACTTTCCATCTTGACTTCATTGTTGACCCAAGGATAACTCAGGAGCAGATTGCTTAGCTTCTATGTTTTTGTTTGGTGTCATGACTTCTTGGAATTAATTTCTAGTTTTATTCCACTGTGGTCTGAGAAGGTACTTGATATAATTTTTTTTTTTAAATTTATTGAGACTTGATTTGTGGCCTATCATATGGTCTATCTTGGAGAAAGAGCATTTGTATTCAGAGTTAATAATGATATGTAAGGTACTATTCCATTCATCATACTGATTGTTATCTTGTCACTTTATTTATTTATTATGTTGGTATTCCATAAGTCCTGTGAGCTTTATGATTTCCAACATTTTTCTGCTAAAAAATGTATATTCTGTAGTTTTGAGGCGGAATGTTCTGTAGATGCTTGTTAGTTCTATTTGCTCTAGAGTCTGATTTAACTCCAATGCTTCTTTGTTGACTTTCTGCCTATTGCTGTCAGTGGGGTGTGCTGAAGTCTCCCACTATTATTGTATTGCTGTCTCTCTCTCTCTCTCTCTTTCTCTCTCTGTCTCTCCTAGGTCTAGTAGAATTTGTTTCATAAAGCTGGAGGTTCTGGTGTTAGGTGTATATATATTTAAAATTGTTATATCTTCTCATCATTGGATTGATCCCTTTATCATTATATAATAATTATTTTTGTCTGGCTTTTTTTAAACCATTGTTAAAGACTGTTTTATCTGATATGAAAATGGCTACTCCCGCTCGTTTTTGGTTTCTATTTGCATGGAATATTTTCTCCCACCCCTTTACCTTGAGTCTATAGAAGTCTTTATGTGTTAAGTGGTTCTCTTGGAGGCAACAGATATTTGCATTTTGCTTTTTAATCTGTTCTATTGGCCTATACCTTTTTAGTAGGGGCATTGTGACCATTTATATTCAGAGTTAATGATATATAAGGTGCTATTCCATTCATCATACTGATTGTTATCTGGTTGCTTTACTTATTTATTTATTCTCTGTTGTGTTGGTGTTTCCTAAAGCCTGTGAGCTTTGTGATTTCCCAAATTTTTCTACTGATGTATTTTGACCTTTTGATGAAACTGGGTAATTATAAAGAACAGCAAGTTATCCTCTAACAGTTCTGGAGGCTTGGAAGTCCAAGATCAAGGCAGCAGTACCCGAGGAAGGCTTTCTTGTTGTGTCTTCACATGGCAGAAAGGAGAAGGGCAAGAGAGGAAGAACATTGTGTTCCCATGGGGCAGAAGAGGAAAATAAGGCAAAACAGTGAGCCCACTCCCACAGCCCTTTCTATCGTGTCACTAACCCGTTCATGAAGGCTGAGCCCTCATGACTTAAACACCTTCCAAAAGGTCCCACCTCTTGTGCTGTTACATTGGGGATTAAGTTCCAACACATGAATTTTGGGGGACACATTCAGACCATAGCTATGATCCACAACACACACACACACACACACACACACACACACACACACACGCGCACACACACACACACACACACACGCACACGCACATACACACACACACACACACACACACACACACACACTACATCTGTTGGAGTGAACAGTTGAAGCAAGAAGAACAAAACATTGATAAATATTGAAGCTGGGTGATGTGGAATTAGGAATTCACTACACTTTTGTCTCTACTTTGAGACAAGGCTGAATCTGATGAATATGTCTCTTTTATTCTATAACATCCCTCCTTCCCCCAAACTATTCATGTAGTGAAGAAACCAGTTCATTTGTCCTGTGGAATTTTCCACATTGCAGATTTGGTTGTTGCTTCTATTTGGCGACAAGGGAGTGTTACCTTGGCAGAGAAATCCATGAAACTTCAATATGACTCTACAAGAGTAAGACACAAAATAGGAACAATTAATGAAACAAAAAGGAAGAGCGCTGAGGCCGTCTGACTCTAGGAAAAATAAATCACAGTTAAACAGGGACAAAGTTGAAAGGAAAGGTCAGGGACATAGGGTCCAAGGGGAGAGGAGAATAAAAAAGAGCAGGAAGAAATGCTGGAGACAGACCTCACTGGCCCCTGAGTTCTTAGTTCTTGTATTCCAGTGGCCCCTCCCCTTATCTGGCACCTCAACCCTCATGGGGAATGGTGGAGGCAGGGGCAGTAAGGCAGTAACTTTCCTCCCTTCCAGCTACACTGCTGAAATAAGACTTCAGAAGGGGTTAAAAAACAATTCTCTTAAACTACACGATCAAAGAAAAGACAAATACATTTTATTTATTAATTTATTTTTTATTATAAAGATGTGGGGTACAATTTAGGGTTAGGTATGCAAACATTGACTGTGCAGGTAGCCTTGTTGATGAGGTATGCCCCTCCCTCCCCTAGCAGTTTCTCTCAACTGCCAATCCTACCTCCTCCCCTGACAGTTTCCCATTGCTGCCAAATGCTTTCTTATAGTGACAAATACATTTTAAATCAGTTTTAAAGGCAGTATCTTTATTACCTACCATTCTTAGGAGTCATTTCATGTCTGGATAAATAGAAAACTGCTTGCAAAGGCAAATTAGATCCAAATTTGCCCTCAGGGGGTATTTCATGCCATAACTTGATGGCACTTCATCAATATCAGGTTTTCTGGGCTCACTGATTAGTTAGCTCTATGTGAAAAGTGCTTTACCCTAATTTTTCATTAACTTCATGTAGTATGCCATTTGAAATCCTGTAAGGTGGCTAATGTTTTAGAGATTCTTTTAAACACTTTACACTCAGAGATTCAAGGGCCACTGCTGGTGACTCAGACCGTTTGGACATCTGAGACATGACCTTGATTAAAGATTAGTTGTAATAGTTATTTGAATATTACAGAGTCTTTGAAATATAGGAACACTCACACAAACTAATGACACTGAGCATCTGGCTCTTGTTCCCCTGGCCCAGCTGCAGCAGAGACAGGTGGTTCTCAAGTCAGGTTCACTCGATGTCAGTTTCACAAGAAAATGCTGGCTCTGCCACCAGCTCTCCTAGCTGCTAAAACAGATGCCTCTGCTTGCCCTGCAGCACAGAAAAGGTGTTCTTACCCTGTTTGTCAGAAGGAACAATGTCAAACCCATAGCAATCCAAATCTGGAGAAGAGCTGCGGAGAGCTTTGGTCTTCATGGAGACCTACCAGCAGGTCTCATCCAGTTTTGTTTTGTTTTCAGTGAAATACGATGGAGTGGAACAGAAGGGGAAATAATCAGAGCAAGGGCTGAGCATGGTGGCTCATGCCTGTAATCTCAGCACTTTGGGAGGCTGACGCAGGAAGATTGCTTGAGCCCAAGAGTTCGAGACCAGCCTGGGCAACATAACAAAACCTCATCTCTACAAACAAATTAACAAAAAAATTAGCCAGGTATGATTGCGTGTGCTTGTAGTCCCAGCACTTGGGATGCTGAGGTGGAAGGATCACCTGAGTCCAAGGAAGTGGAGGTTGCTGTGAGCCGTGATCATCATGATCCTGCCACTACACCTACACTGCATCCTGGTTGACAAAGACTCCAACTCAAAAAAGAAAAAAAATCAGAGCATGTTAAAACAAAAAGTACTACTCTGTGAAGCATTTGTTTCAATTATGTACAAGGGGAACCCTAAAAACCCCGGAACTATATGTTGAAGGGCAGGTCCTTTGTAGTATAGCCTTCTCCTGCTGGGTAAGTGTTCTAAGAACTCATCAGCATCGGTGTACCAGCTAGCATTGTTGTGTGAGGCTGTGTTCAGATTCAGTGAATTTTTTTTGGAGATTCTTTTAATGTGTTTGCCCATTTCATGATGGGTAATTTACCAGCACACCTGCCCATACCACTCTGAGTATTCAGCAGTTTTTGACCAAATACAGCATGACTCCTGTGCCTACCTTTCTTATTCACCTGATCTCGCCCTGAGTGACTTTTAAAAATTCTTATTTCCCCAGATGAAAAAAGCCCTCAAAGGAAAAACTTTGCCTACATGGAGGAGGTGAAACAAAAAATGACAGAATCACTAAAAGGCATCAAAACTGACAAGTTTAAAAACTATTCTGAGCAGTGGAAAAAGCATCTCGATAGGTGCATTGCATCAAATGGAGAGTACTTTGAAGGTGACTGAAGTTTAAACATGGAAGACTAAATATACAATTTTTAAAAAATAAATTCCATTTTTTGTATGGGTGTATAAGTATGTATTGAGACATGATGACAAAAGTATATTCAAAATGTGAGTCAAGTTAAAAGTCCTTGAAGGATGCTGCTCTAAGAAATTATATTTACCCCCAGAATGAGAAGAAACTGTTACATGAACACATCACATTGGCTCTTGATAAGTGCTTAAACATTTCCATAACAACAAGTTAAAAAGCAAAGTAAACCATCCTCTTATATATCTTACCTCCCTGAGATATATGTAAGCTTTGCTGAGGTAATGGGATTTAGCATTCATTCACGTATTCATTCACCCAGCAAACATTTATTGAGACTGTTGAAGGCATTGAGAATATGATAGTGGGGAAAAAATAGACAAAAATCTCTGTCTTAGTGGAAATTTTACTCAGGAGTCTTGGGGGAACATAGTAAATAAATAAAACAGAACATATGTTAAAAGGTAAGTGCTAAGGTAAAAAAATAAATAGAAATGAATCACAGACAGTGTTTGAGTGTGTGTTTTTTTTCTATTTTTCTGCACAAAAAATTACTACAAACTTAGCAGCTTAAAACAATACACATTTATTACCTCAAAATTTCTGTGGCTCCAGGAATCTGGACGTGGCTTAGCCGGAGCAGGGTCTCATAAGCCTGGTGTCAAGGCAGTTACGCTCTCATTTGGAAAATTGGAGCATAATCATCTTCCAGGCCCAGTTAGGGTATTGGCAGAATTTATTTATTTATGATTGCATGAGTCAGGGCCCCTGCTCTTGAATGATTATCCACTGGAGGCCTCCCAGGACCACAAACCATCTCCCAACATGGTAGCTTACTTCCTTTAGCCAGCAAGGAAAATCTCTTGCTCTAGTCTGCTAAGATGGCATCTTATATAATGTATCATAATTATGGCAGTAAAAGCCCATCATCTTGCCATAGAATGTGATCTAAACAAGGAAGTGATACTCCATTACCTTTACTATATATATGTATATATTTTTTGAGTTGGAGTCTCATTCTGTCGCCCAGGGGGAAGTACAGTGGCACAATTACTGCTCACTGCAGCCTTGACCTCCTAGATTCAGGCAATTCTCCCTCCTCAGCCTCTCAGTAGCTGGGACAACAGGTACATACCACATGCCAGACTACTTTTTTTGATTTTTCTGTGAAGACTATGTTGCCTAGACTGATCTCAAACTCCTGGGCTCAAGCAATCTTCCCTCCTTGACTTCCCAAAGTTCTGAGATTACAAACATGAGCCACAATGACCAGCCTGCTATATATTTTAAAAAAAATTTTAATTTTAAAGATGTGGGGTACAATTCAGGGTTGATGAGGTATACCCTTGTTGATGAGGTGTGCCTCACTCCCCAACAGAATCCCACGACTGCCAATCTTGCACTCACTCCCCCGCCCCACAATTTCCCCCTACTGACAGTCCTTTTCTTACAGTATTACGATAATTGTTCAAGGTCCGCTTATGATTGAGAACATGTGATACTCAGTTCTTTGTTTCTGTGACAGATCACTCAGTATTATAGACTCTAAGTTCATCCAAGTTGCTGTGAAGTTCATAATTTTGTCCTTCTTTATGGCTGTGTAATATCCTATTGTGTATATGTATCACATTTTTCTTATCCTGTCCTCTTTTGATGGGCAGCATGGTTGGTTCCATGTTTTTGCTATTGTGAAAAATGCTGCAATAAACATGCAAGTGCAGGTATCTTTTTCAAAGAGTGATTTGAGTTCCTTTGGGTATATTCCCAGTAGGGGGATTGCGGAGTCGTATGGAAGGTAAATTTTTAGACCTTTTAGGAGTCACCAAACTGTTTTCCACAGAGGTTGTACTAGTTTACACTCCTACCAACAGTGTAGAAGTGTTCCCTTTTCCTGCATCCTCTCCAGCATCTGCTGTTTTTTTGATGATAGCCATCCTGACTGGCGTTAGGTGGTATCTCAATGTAGTTTTAATTTGTATTTCTTTGATGACTAGTGAGGCTGAACATTTTTTCATGTATCTATTACCTGCTTGTATGTCTTATTTTGAGAAGTGTCTATTTATATCTTTTGCCTGTTTTGTAATGGGGCTGTTTGTTTTTTTCTTTTTGGCACGTTTGAGTTCCTTGTAGATTCTAGATGTTAGGCCTTTGTCAGATACACTTTTGGGAAATATTTTTCCCAATCCAGGGCTGTCTCCCTGCTCTCTTGATGGTTTCTTTGGCTTTATAAAAGCTTGTCAGTTTGATGAGGTGCCACTTGTCTATCTTATCTCTTATGGTATGGGCACTTGGGTTTTTGATCAGGAATTGGTTACGCAAGTTCCAGTTTCCATAAGGGTGTCTCCTGGATGTTCTAATTACATTTAGGTCTTTGATCCATTTAGAGTTGATTTTTGTGTATGGTGATAGATAGGGATCTTGCTTTAATCTTCTGCATGTAGTCAGCCAGTTTTCCCAGTACCATTTACTAAATAGGTTGCTCGTGGAGCCTTTGTCAAAGATATATTGGTTGAGAAATTGAGATTTTGCTTCTGGAATCTCTGTCCTGTTCCATTGGTCTATATGCCTGTTCTTGTACCAATACCAGGCTGTTTTGATTATTGTAGTTTTACAGTAAAGTTTAAAGTCTGAGAGTGTGATACCTCCCGCTTTGTTTTTCTTGATGAGGATTGCTTTGGCTATTCTTGGTCATTTATGTTTCCACATGAATTCCTGTATTATCATTTCCAGGTCTGAGAATAATGCTGCTGGTAATTTAATAGGTATTGCATTAAATCTGTAGATGGCCTTGGGTAGAATGGACATCTTAACAAGGTTGATTCTTCCAATATGTGAGCATGGAATATTTTTCCATTTGTTTGTGTCATCTTTGATTTCTTTGATTTTGTAGTTTTCATTGTAAAGTTCGTTGACTTCTCTTGTTCTTTGACTTCTCTTGTTAGGAAGATGCCAAGGCATTTCATTTTTTTGGTGGCTATTGTGAATGGGATTGTGCTTTTTATTTGGGTTTCTGTTTGTTTGTCATTGGTATATAGAAATGTGATTGTCTATTGTATATTTATTTTATACCCTTAGATGTTGCCAAAGTTCTTTATCAGTGCAAGGAGGGTTTTGACAGATTCTCTGGGGTTTTCAAGGTATAGGGTCAAATGTCATCTGCAATGAAGGACAACTTAACTTCCTTTTTTCCTATTTGTATACCCCGTATTTCCTTCTCTTGTCTGATTACTCTAGCTAGGACTTCCAATACTGTGTTTAACAGTAGGGGTGAGAGTGGGCATCCTTTTCGTGTTCCGATTTTCAGGAAAATGGTTCGAATTTCTGTCTACTAGGCAGTATGTTGGTTGTGGGTTTCTCATAGACAGCTCCTACTATTTTGAGGTATGTTCCATCTATACCTAGTTGTTTGAGGGTTTTTATCAAGAAAGGGTGCTGGATTTTATCAAAAGCTTTTTCCGCATCTAATGATATAATCATGTGGTTTTTGTCTTTACATCTGTTGATGTGTTTAATTACATTTACGGTCTTGCAGATGTTGAACCAGCTCTGTGTCCTGGGGATGAAGCCTACTTGGTCATGGTGGATGATTTTTGAGATGTGTTGTTGGATCTGTTTGCTAGAACCTTGTTGAGAATTTTAGCAACTATGTTCATGCAGGATATTGGCCTGTAGTTCTTTTTCTTTGTTGAGTCTTTACCCAGTTTGGGTATCAATCTGGAATAAAGCTCCAACACCGGTGATGGGATGCCTATGGGCACCATCTTCTCAGTCCGGGGACTGGGAAGAGACTTGCATTGCCCTGCCCAGCTCCTCTCAGCCTTCATCTTAGGACCCAGAGGCTGTTATCTCATCAGACTTGGAGAAACAGATGCCCTTCCCCATCCTGGAACAGGAACAGACAAGTCAGATATGATTCGGAGACTTGACAGCAGCAGCAAGTAGGGTGAGTCTGAATCTGATCCATCCTCCTCCTACAGTAGTCCATGGGGCATCTAATGATGAGATGCAATCCTATCAGCCTGTGCTGAGAGTGGAGGGGAGGGGCTGGAGACCAGAGTTGCTCCCTAAGGCTGAAGCCTAAAAGAAGGAACCTGGACTCACAGAACCTACCACAGAGTGAGGGTTTTTTCTTGCTTGTTTTTTGTTTTAGTTTTTAGCTTTTTTTTTCTTCTCTCATTCTGTTTTTGTACTTGCTTTCTTTCTGTTATTTATTTATTTATTTATTTATTTTTGAGTTGGAGTCTCACTCTGTTGCCCAGACTGGAGTGCTCCCCGCAGCCTCGACCTGCTGGGCTCCAGCAATCCTTCTGCCTCAGCCTTCCAAGTAGCCGGAATTACAGGCATGCGCTACCACGCCCGGCTGATTTTTTGATTTATTGTAGAGATGAGGTCTTGCTGCCCAGGCGGGTCTCGAACCCGCGGGCTCAGGCAATTCACTCACCTCAGCCTCCCAAAGGCACGGGATTACAGGCTGAGCCACCCAGCCCGGCTATTTCTGTTATTTTAATTGTTTTTTTCTTTTTAGATTTTCTGCTTATGTATGGGTACTTTTTAGGAAGAGTACACTAGCAGTAGGGTTTTTGTTTGTTTGTATGATTGCATGCTTTTGTCTTTTTTTATTTTTCTGTCTCTGTTTGTCTCTCTGTTTATTTGTTAGTTGGTATGCCTGTCTTTTTTACCTCTTCTTCTCTCTTTCAACCTCCCTTTCATCTTCCTCTTTTATTTTTCTATTCTTTTCCCCTTTCTTTTCTCATTTTGTTTTCAGGGGGTAAATAGACACCCCCACTGCATAGACAGAGTGTAAGGCAGAGGGAAGTGCGTTCTAGGGGGCCCACACACCTGTCAGTGGATATTGGGATCTGCAGATAGCATCTGAATCACAGCACCCCCCTCAATTAAATCTTAAAACTGAAAAAAGCACAAGCTCTCACTCTTAGTCCAACTTCAGAACTGAACAAAACCAAAGGATCTACATAAGGAAGAATAGGAGATTGAGAAAAAAGAAATAAAAGTTATCTCCCCATCACTGAACAACAAAATTAAAGAAGAGGCAATAAAAAGGGGGGAGGTCTACACAAATGAAGAAAAACCAAAGGAAGAATATGAGTCTCACACAAACCCCTGGGAGGTCAGCCACTGAGAATACACACTCCAGAACTCAAACAACGAAGAGCCCCCAGAATGACTGGTCAAACCACAAACCCAGATATCAGGATATTAATAGAGGGAATAAATAGAAATGAGGAGAGACGAGAAGGAAGAATGAAGGTTTTGATAACTGAGATAACAGCAATAAAGAATATAGTGAATGAAATAAACAACAAACTGATAAGCATGGAAAGCAGAATTAACCAAGCAGAAGAAAGAATCTCAGAACTTGAGGATCAAAATATGGAACTAACCCAAATTGTTAAAAAACATAGAAAAAAAGCTTAAAAAGACAGAACAAAATCCCCAAGTGATGAGTGATTATTTCAAGAGGCCAAACCTAAGACTAATAGGAATCCCTGAGGCAGATAGAGAGACAGAGACCACCCTGGAACAACCATTCCATGAAATTATACAAGGAAACTTCCCTCATCTTATCAGTGTTGTGAACATTCAAACACAAGAGATTCAGAGAACTCCTGTAAGACAACAAATGAGAAGACCAACTCCTCCCAGACACATAGTAATTCACCTACACAAAGTAGGTATAAAAGAAAAAATCCTAAAGGCAGCAAGAGAAAAAGGTCAGACTACCTACTGGGGAAGACCAATTAGAATAACAGCAGACTTATCTACAGAAACACTTCAAGTTAGGAGAGTTTGGAGCCCAGTCTTCAAAGTACTCAAAGATAAACAATTTCAACCAAGAATTACCTACCCAGCTAAGCTAATTTTCATCAAGTGATGGGAATTAAAATCTTTCCCAGACATTTAATCCTTAAGAGTTTATGCTGCCTCCAGACCAGCTCTACAAGAAACACTTAAGAAAGTATTAAACACAGAAGAAAGGAAGAAAAGAACAACAATGCCCTTCACAAGAATACAGGAAGAAGATTGAAAACACACATGAACCAACTCAAAAATCAAAAGAAAGACAATAAACAAACAGCAGCAACAACAACAAACTCTATAAGAACCTCATGACAGGAATAAACTCTCACATCTCAATAATTAGCCTGAATGTGAATGGACTAAATGCACCACTGAAAAGACATAGAATGGTAAATTGGATAAAATATCATGAGGCTACAATATATTGCCTCCAAATGACTCCTCTCACCAGAATGGACACTCATAGACTCAAATTAAGAGGGTGGGACCAGGACCTGGAGGGGTCAGGAGGCAGCACCTCCACAGCTGGCCCTTCCTCTCTCCCCTCTCCCTCCTCTTCTAACTGCCCTTCACCCACCACCTCTCCACTCTACCTCTCTCGGCCTTCAAAACACTTGACATCAGGGACCCTGAACCTTTCTCCTGGGAGGTTAGGACCTGACTGTGGCATCTCCTCTGCCTACTCGGGGCCCACCTGTGATTTTGATCAGTAATGGCCTTGCCTCCATCCACTTTAGTTAGGAGCTATTGCCAAAAAGCATCCTTCAGCCTCTTCCTGTCCTTTAGACCTGACTATCTACCAGACATGTGGAGGGAGGTTTGGGACTCTGAGCCAGATTCCACATCTCACGTTGGATCACAGCTCTCAGCCCGCTTCCCTTCAGCCACTGGGCTACCTCTTCTCCAATCCCAGAAGAAGACAAGTTGTTTCACCATCCCGGGGAGCCAAGGACCAGCAGACCAAATGGATTTGGATGTTTTCATCCCTGTTTTTTTCTTCAGGGGAGGGGCAAGGCCACCACAAGATGAAATAGTTGAGAAGGAAGGCCAAAAGTGGTCTTGAGGGGCAAGTAACTTCAATCCCCAGATGTAGAAGGGCAGTTCATATCTGCAGATGATCCCCTCCCTTTCAGGTTGAGGCCATGACAAGGCAACTGCTGTGGGGTGGAGAGGCAGAGCATGAGAAACAAAAGGAAGGGAACTGATGACAGGACAAGGAGCAGGGTGCAGGAGAGCTCAGGAGGCCAAGGGATGAGGTTACTGCAGGATCGGGGTCCCCAGAACTCCAGAACTGCAGGCCTACTCTGTTGCTCTCTTGTGATACCATTCTGGGCTAGAGGGTAGCCCTCCTCCCCAGCCCCCCGGAGGGCCTCCCACCCCACCTGAGCACTCCTCCACCCCAAGGAGAGGGCTTGGACCAAGCTGAGGGGATGCCAGCATGGCGTGGGGGGAGATGCTATGGGAGGGAGTGTGGTGTGAGTGAGGTGATGCAGGGACTGAGAGGGAACAGGGACAGGAACAGGTACGGGGCAGTGCATGGGTGGTGCAGCAAGTGAGTTTCTGCATGGCAGTATGGTAGGGGAGAGCACCGAGGTAGCCTGATGGGATGTGAGGCAGGGTAAGGCCATGCAGCAAGTGGGAGACACATCAAAAGGATCTAGGGAGCGCCCAAGGAAGCAGCTGGGGATGCAGGGTGGAACAGAAAGTGATAGAAGATACATCGTGCGAGGGGAGCATTGTGTGTGGAGATGAGTGTGACACAAGGGCTGGGGGATGTCAGGTAAGACAAGGGAGAGAACAGGGCAGAGCCAGGCCTAGAGTACCACACTCTAGGTGTGGTATGAATGGGCTGATGGCCTCTGCCAGTGGGCTGGGGTATTGCCAAGTCCCAGCAGAAACCAGTCTGACCTGGTGCCAGGCCCAGAGTGTCTCCTCACTCACCCTCTGTTGCTCCCTAGCATTCCAGGTGCCATGTTAGACTCAAACATGGCTACAGGGAGGGGAGAAGCTAATCTTCTCCCCTCCCACGGCTTGAAAGGGCATCCAATCAGCAGGGACAGGAGTTAAGGCATCACCCCAGGCTCTCTCTCCTAAGCTTAAGGAGTGGGGATCTGAATTTTTTTTTATGGTGAAAGTTTTTGACCAAATTTTCAAAAGCTTCAGAGGCAGTAAGGCAGACCAGATGTTTCACCCTGCCCTGGGGTGAACAGACCTTCTTCCTCCAAACTAATGACTCCCAACCGTGTTTGCTGGGGTTAGCTCCCATTCCTCTTTCAACTCCTGTGTGCACACACATTTCATCAGACCAACGGCCTGGCTTCTCTGAGTCCCATCCTGGGAGGAATTATTTTCTCAGCAGTCGCCCCTCTCCTACTGGCATTAGTTCAAATCAACTCAAGGCTGCTGTGGCCAGGCCCTGGACTTAGGCCCCAAGGACACTGGGATTAATCAGACCTTGTCCTGGACTTGAGGCAGTCTCAATCAGTGATAGAAAGATCAAGGATGTGAGACAGTGGTGATGGCCATGAGAGAGGGAGAGACTTAAAATGTTGATGAAGTACAGAGGAAGTGAAGACTACTTCTCAAAGAAGTTGGTGCCAGAGGCAGAGTGGGGCAGAGATCAGGAAAGATGGGTTCTAGGAAAAGGGGATGCTTGAGATAAGGCTTAGAGGAGAATAGTTCAGATTTTTTACAGGGAAGGAGGGCAGGGCTTGGGTCCAGTGAAAGTAGAAGGAGATATTTGGAAGGGGGCCTCATGTTTTGGAAACAAAAGCCCTTAGGGATTATGGGTTCAGCCACTCAGAAGTGCTGGGACTCTGCCTGGTGTTTCACCAAGGTGAGATGGTAGTGGTGATTGTGGCTACATTGAGCAAGGTTTGCAGGGTGCTGGTTCACTCTCCCCAGCCCTAACCATGTCCTTTAAGGCCCATTATGAGGGATCTGTTACCTCCCTTGTAGCCCCAGCAGGAGACAAGTGGGCCCAGGTATTAATGCCCTCAGTTCACAGTCTTTTTGGAGTCCTCCCATGAAAACATTAGCATGTTCTGAGTGTTCCATGATGTGACTGTACCTGGTTGGAGTCTTCAGAGACAGAGGGGTTCAAATCCAGTCTCCCAGGAAGCTTCCTTCTAGTCCTTGGTTCCTATAACTATCAAAACTCTTAGGGTGGGAGTGTAGGGGAAGAGAGGAAAAAATGAATGAGAAGAAATCATCCTGTTGTGAGCCTGGCTCACAAGGTCCAAGTTGTAGCCATGTGTAGCATGTACCCAGCCCCTCCACCCCCCAACAATGGAAGAGTCATCTCAGTTTTAAAAACTGGTTCTTCCTGTCCTTAGGTCAAAGTTCACCTCTCCTGGCAGCCTGGCAAGGACTGAAACCCCAGAAGAGGGTGGCTTCTCAACCAGCAGAGCTCACACAAGGGCTTGTCCCTCTGGGAGCTTACCAGGGAACCTTCTTCACCCACTCCCAGCTTCATCCCTGCAAAGTTAAAATTGAGTGGGAACAACGAGAAAGAGGGAGATGGTGTCTCCTTAGGTCCCTGATTTGCTGTCTGTGAAACGGGTGGTTGGATTACATAATCTGAGGTCCCACGGCTGATGCCCAGCTGCTTCAGGGGAACTCCCTACTCCATAACGTCTCTCTTAAGGATCTGGACCAGCAGAGATGGTAACACCCATACTCCGTCCCATCCCTAGCTTGACTTTGGTAATTAATCCATTTGAAACCATAAAAATATGACCCATTCCTAGTACAAAAGCACAACCATTCTGAAGTTATTGTAGCACGGATTCAGCTTTTCTGCCCTTTGGCCCCTTTACCTGCCACAGGGCTAGTCTTCAGCCTATACTGTGGCCTCTGCCTCCTACCCTACCCCCACCTCTTTGACAGAGCTTTGGAAGAGTGCCGATTAAGGGGGAAATAAGCATGTCCTTCCCCTGACTAGGACTTCATCTGAAAAATGTGGGGCAGCGAGGCTGTCCTCAGGAGTCTTTTGGGCTACCTGCTGAGGGAGTCCACTGGAGAGTGAGGCTGTCATCGAGGGTGGTGTGTGCTGTCATGTATTTGTTGGTTACTTGTGTTTTGAAATTTAGAATTATTTCACACAGAATTGTTGTTTGTCCAAAAGAGAAAATGGGATAGAAGAAGCACAGTTGCAAGCTCTTGTCATGTTACCACTTGAAATTGACATTCAGTTTTTCTTTTTTTTTTTTTTTTTGAGTTGGAGTCTCACTCTGTCGCCCAGACTGGAGTGCAATGGCCGCTCCCGGCCACTGCAGCCTCGACCTGCTGGGCTCCGGCTATCCTTCCGGCTCGGCCTCCTGAGTAGCCAGAATTACAGGCACGCGCTACCACACCCGGCTAATTTTTTGATTTTTATTGTAGAGATGAGGTCTCGCCTGCCCAGGTGGGTCTTGAACCTGCGGGCTCAGGCAATCCACTCACCTCAGCCTTCCAAAGGCTCGGGATTACAGACTGAGCCACTGATCCTGGTGACATTTAGTTTTTCAAATCACTATTGGTGTCTAATCATTTAAGTTATTAATTTATTCTGTTTTCTTAAAAAGAATTGTAACATGTATTTATCCTGTTGGTAGGTCTGGGAATGGGGCAGAAATGTGTTCAAGTGGGTTATGTTTTTGCTGTGGTGGTACAGGCCTGGAACTTGCAGGTCCACATTTTCTGTGGTGTTGGAGCGGGACGACAATAAAATCCATTAGATATGAAAAAAAAAAAAAAAAAGAGGATGGGAAACAAAATTTCAGGTGAATGGAACACAAAAGAAAGCAGGAGTTGCAATCTTAATATCAGACAAAATATCCTTTAAGCTATCAAAAATTTAAAAAGACATGGAAGGTCACTACATAATGGTACAAGATTCAATCCATCAATAAGAAATATCCATCCTAAACATATATGCACCCAACATAGGAGCACCAACTTTCATGAGGCAGTTTCTAGGTGAACTAAAAAAAGATATTGACTCTAGCACTATCATAGCTGGGGACTTAAACTCCCCACTAACAAACCTAGACAGATCATCAAGACAAAAAGTCAACAAGATCTGGAACCTCAATGTGATACTTGACCAAATGGACTTAATTGATACCTACAGAACACTCCACCCAACAACCACAGAATATACATTCTATTCATCACCACATGGAATGTACTCTAAGATTGACCACATCCTTGGTCATAAATCAAGCATAAACAAATTTCATAAGATTGAAATTCTACCATGCACCTTCTCAGAGCACAGTGGAATACAAATCAATATCAACACCAGCAAAGTTCCCCCAGAACCCACAAAGACATGGATACTAAACAGCATGATGCTAAACAACTCCTGGGTCAAAATGGAAATCAAAACAGATTAAAAGATACCTGGAAACAAATGAAAATGAAGAAACATCTTATCAAAACCTGTGGGATGCCATGAAAACAGTCATTAGAGGGGAATTCATATCTCTACGAACACACATGATGAAAATGGAAAGATTGCAAGTTAACAGCCAAACAAATCACCTAAGGAAGCTGGCAAAGCAGGACCACCAAAATTCTAATTTCAGCAGAAGAATTCAGATCACTAAAATGAAAACCCAAATTCGGGACATAAAGACCAAAATATAATACAAAAAAAAAAAAAATCAATGAAACCAAAAGCTGGTTTTTTGAAAGGATAAACAAGATTGATGGACCCCTAGCGAGACTGACCAAGAAAAAAAGAGAAAAAGCTCAAATAAACACAATCAGACAAGCCAAAGAGGAAGTTACCACTGACCCTGAAGAAGCACCAAAGATTATCAGAGATTACTATGCACACCTGTATGGAAACAAACTCGAAACCTAAATGAAATGGAGAATGTCGTACATCACACAAGAAGGTTGAAACAAGAAGAAATCGAGGCCCTAAATAGACCAATAATAACCCAGGAAATCATAAGGAAACTACCTATAAAAAAAGCCCCGGACCAGATGGCTTTCCAGCAGAATTTTACAAAACATACAAGGAGGAGCAGATACCAATCCTATTGAAAGTATTCCAGGCAATTGATAAAGATGGAACTCTCCCCAAATCATTTTGTGGAGCCTGCTATATCTTATTCTTAGAAGCAAGTAATAACAAGTTCTGCCCTTACTCAAGGAGTCACCTTAGGATATGCCAACCACAGGGGGGATTGCAATTTTAGATAGGGGATCCAGGGGAGGCATCCCCTAGAGGAGTCATTTGGTAAGGAACAGGGCAGGAGAGAGAAAGGATCATATGGCTATCCTGGGAAAGAACAACTGCCATTTTAAGAAAAAAAAAGTCTGTGTCCTGATGAGTAAGATCAAAGAGAGGGACAAATTTATTATTCAGGAGAAAGAGAGGAGAATTGCTACAGTGCTGTCCCTGAATAAGCAAGAGGAGTCTAGTGCAGAAGTGAAGGGACTGACGTTTGCTAGCAGCGTAGACAAATAATTGATGTTAAAAGGCCTGGAGGCAGAGTATGTGGGCACGAGTACTAGTGCAGACATGGTGATGGAAGCTTCTACTATTTCAGTGAACAGAAAACAAGGGCACCTGCTGAGAGTATTAAGTCGGAGATATTGGCGATTTGAAGAGAAATGAGAAGGCATGAAATAGTCACCCACGAGAAGCAGATGGAATGGACGGAGCAGGGAATGTCAGTCTGTTTTCTCGGCAGCATACATGGCCTACCTGAAGTTATCAGTCATGAGTTTAAAGAGATACCAGCCAGCATGGTATATGTGTTTCTCCAACTATGTGTAGCATATATGGGAAGATGGACAAGGTGCATACACAGCAACAGAAAGGGGACAGGAGGTTGAGAGTGTATGCAAGGGAGTGAGGATAGTGATTGACCATGGACTTTGAGCTAGACTATATCTGGCAGGCACAAAATCAGTAAGGATGTAGTTGAACTGAACAGCACCATTAATCAACTAGAAAAATGGGCATCTGTCGACTACTTCACCCAGCAACAGCAGTATACACATTCTTTACACACTCACACGAGAGATTCACCAAGATACAACACATTCTGGCCATAAGACTTACCTTAACAAAGGCTTAATCCCACAGCACATGGAATTCAACTAGAAATCAATAATAGAAAGATAGTTAAAATCCCAAACTAAACAACACATGGGTCAAAGAAAGTCTGTTTTAGTCTATGCAGGAGAAAGAGAGGAAAATTGCTGTTGTATTGTCCCTGAGTAAGCAGGTTGCTATCCCCAAACACCATAAACTGGGTTGCTTATCCATAACAGAAATTTATTTCACACAGTTCTGTAGGCTGGGAAGTCCTAACTCAAGACACTAGCAGATTCAGTGTCTGGTGAGGGTTTGTTTCATGGACAGCAACTTCTCACAACATCCACACATGGTGAAAGGGACAAGAAAGCACTCTTGTGCCTCTTTTCTAAGGCAAAAATTCCATTTAAAAGGGTTTTATCCTCATGACCCAATCATAGGTTTCAATATGTGACTCTTAGGGGAACACAAACATTCAGAATGCAGCAAATCTCAAGAGAAATGTAAAAATATTTTGAAGTAAAAAAAAAATGTAACTTATCAAAAGCAAAAGCAAAAAAAAGATGCTTAGAGGGAAATTTATAGCATTGAATGTACAGATTAGAAAAGAGGAAAGGACACCTATGTGAGTAGAAGATTATAGCAATGAGGCACAAAGAAGGTTGAATCAGAAGACATGAGCTTCAAGGTTAGAGGTTTAGGGAGGAGGGAGGAGAATGGTCTGCAGGTGGGGGTGAAATGCAAGAAAGACACTTTCCCTCATGGAACAAGGGAAGGGGGAGAGAAACAACCACCACTGGAGAGGCTGCAAGGGAAGCGGCATCCTCAAGGGAAAGTTGGGTTCCACTTACAGCACAAAGATGCAGGAGGTTCAGAGAGGAGATTAAGGCTATGGGGAGTTTGCTGCTGATTTTCAGAGGACTCAGCAGAGGGGCTTAAGAAAAGGGAGCCTCAGAATGGGGTGGATCAAAGTTTATGGGCAACTTGATGAGACCTCGTCTCTACAATAAATAAAAAAATTAGCTGGTCATGGTGGCGTGTGCCTGTAGTTCCAGCTACTCAGAAGGCTGAGGTGAAAAGATTGCCTGAGTCCAGCAGGTTGAGGCTGTGGTTGCCATGAGCATGCCACTGCATTCCAGCCTGGGTGACAGAGTGAGACTCTCGACTCAAAAAAAAAAAAAAAAAAGTTTAGGAGGTGAAAGATGCCCAGCCATGGCAAAATTAAGGGGCATGAAGAGATAAGTTGCCCCAATGCTATGAGGAGGGAGGTGTAAGGAGTCTCCTGGGGGCAGACCAAATTCTGGGGCTCCCTCTGTTTGGGTGGCTTTACTCTTGCATGCTCCCATCTTTTCTGACTCTGGTACATGGAGAGGGAGGGTGCTCTTTACCGGAGCAGGGAAAATGGACAATGCCCAAGTCCATGATAATGTGGAACTTTGGAGTTAAGTGATGGTCTACACATTTCAGGTTGCAATGAAAAGTGAGTGACACTCGGGAATACCTTAGCAGAGGAGGGTTATTGCAGGCATGCTCAGGGAAGTCAGGAAGGGAGCTAGACCTCAGCTATGCCCCAGGGAGAGGGGGACTGCTGCTTAAGAGACATGACCTGTTTGTTGATCATATGTATGATTTAGCAGCTGCTCTAGTGACTCAACAAGTGGTTCAAATAAGCAAGTATCCATGCCTCCTAATGTAGCGCTCCATCCTTTTCATGAATCTGTTGCCCTTGTCTCTGTTTGTACTGTTACAGTTGCTATTCACGCTCACTTTGTGTTTTGTATTCAAATTCTCTAAGAGAGAAAATCAGATTCACCACACCATACAATCCATCCAGCTTTCCTCCCTTTGTCCTTCTCTCCCTTCCTCCACTGATTCGTTCATTCATTCAACAAGTATTTAGGACACTTACCATGCATGCTCTGGGAATTGTTTTAGGAAATTAAAGTGATGAAAGTAGATAAAGATAAGGTTTACCTTCTAGTGTATGCAAGCAGAAAATACAATCCAAAATGAATGCAAGAGAAGGGCTATGGAGAAAATAAAGAAGAGTTTGGGGAATAGGAAATATGGGTGGGGGTGGAGAGAGTGAGCGCGTGCGAGAGGGGGGGAGAGAGAGAGACAGACCTCTTGATAAAGTGATATTTGGGCAAAAGCTACAGGAGTGGCAATGAAGATGTTGAAGAAGAGTATTATGAGCAAAGGAATAAAATGTTTCAGGAGGAGCAATGCAGCTGGGGTGAAAGGACGGGAGAGTGGGCAGCAATGAGGTTAGGTAGATGTGTGTTGAAGGGCTAGGTTGGACAGACCACACTTGCCAAGCGTGAGCAGGGAAGCGACGTGATATGACATTTTATTTTTGTTTTATTTATGTCAGAGCCTCATTCTGTCACCCACGCTGGAGTGCAGTGGCATACTCACTGTCACCAGAGCCTCAGGTGATCCTTCTGTCTCAGCCTTGCAAGTAGCTGAAAGCTGTGCACCACCACACCTGCCTAATTTTTTTGATTTATTGTAGAGACAAGGTCTCAACAAGTTTCCCAGGCTGGTCTTGAACCCCTGGGCTCAGGAAATCCTCTTGCTTCCGCCTTCCAAAGTGCTGTGTGAGCCACTGCACCCTGCCATGACATGTTTTATTTTATTAGAGTCATAGAATTTTATTTAAGTTCATACATGATCAAGTTTCTTTCTAAAAATCTAAACAGAAATCCTATTCATATATAACTTTTTGGAGGCATAATTCACTCTTTTGAGTGTGTAGTTCTGTGAGTTTTGACAAACACAGACTCATGTGACTATCACTGCAGTCAACATATAGGCCAATGTCACCACCCAGTAAGTTCTCTCAGGTCCCACCCAGCACTTCCCCCATCCGCAGCCTCTGACCACTGCTGTCTTCTTTTCTGTCCCTTTGTTTTCTATTCTCACAGTTATGTCTATAGGATGTCATATAGATGGAGTTGATATAATACATTACGTAGACTTTTGAGTCTGGATTTTTCTACTTAGCATGATGCATTTGAGATTTACCTATGTTTCGTGTACCACTGGTTTGTCCCCTTGTATTGCTGAATACTATTCCAGTATATGGCTGGAATAGTTTATCCAGTCACAAGCTGAAGGACATTTGAATTGTTTTCAGTTTTTGCCTAATAAAGATAGAGCTGCTATAAACATTCACATACAGGTTTTTGCAGGAACACAAGCTTTTGTTTCACTTTGATAGATGCCTCAGAGTGGGATTGTTGGGTCATATGGTAAGATACTTCAACTTATTTTTTCTCTTAGCTACTTACTCAGCTCTTTTATTTCATTTATTTAAGAAACATTTATGGAAGTAGGACGACTCTATGCCAGGCACTGGTGCTGACAACACAACAGTGAAGAAACCTGACAGCATTCCCCCATCATGGAGTTGATGTCCTGAGACAGGAGATAGCTAGAGAAGGCTAGACAGACAGAGGGGTCTTCTGGTAACAGTGTAGCAAACTCCCAGCAGGCCTCTCAGCATTGGTAAACAAGCTCCCTGTGAGCCTCTCAAGCTAGAGCTTAAGTGCTCACTGCTGGGATCAGAAAGCAACCAATCAGTTCACCATTAGGCCCCTACCTCCTGCCAATTGGTCCTTAGTACTGACCAATCAGAACAGCTAAGTGTGGACCAATCAGCTCACAGCTAGTGTTAGGCAACCGGCTCAGTCTTAGGGCTATATAAGCACCAGGTTTCAGCACCAAATCAATCCCTTTGGGTGGCCTCCCACTGTGAGAGTTTTGTGTCCTCTCAATAAATCCTCCTTCCTCACTCTCTGTCTGTCCGTATCCCTCATTCTTCCTGGGCACGAGACAAGAACCTCCACCCTGAATAACTGTGACCTGAAAAGCTGCAGAAGATCATAGAAGCCAAAGAGCCATGCACCCCAGGAGCTGGCTTGCCAGCTGATGCAGCTGGCTGAACAGGAAAGCTGCTGGAGGAAGGTGAAACTCCTAAGCTGAGACACTCCAGGGGCTAGGCTTGCTAGCCCACCAAACCAGCAACACTCTCAGGGCTTGGCTTGCTAGCCCATTAAAGCAAACACTTCTGGGGCTAGGCTTACCAGCCCCTCAATAAGGCCCTCTCTGGGCTTGGCTGGCTAACCCACTGAGTTTACATTCTTGAAGCCCAGGCTGAACCGAAAAATCTGTATCAGTTTCAGTGGTGGAGATGGACAGTAGGCAACTAGACCAGTATTGGATGCCAAGGAGAGTGGTAGGTGTAATGGAGATAAATCTGGGAAGGGGATCTATGGTGATGGGGTGGAGGTAGAGCTGGCTTTGGTCAGAGAAGTTCTCTCTGAGGAGATGGCACTCCAGCAGATACCCAGATGAAGGAAGGAACAGCCGCATGGATGTTGGGGGAAGACCATTCATTCTGTGCATATGGAGCCCAAGTGTAGTCATACTCCAGTGTGACTATTCAGTTCTTGAGCACTGGACACAAGTCTCTCTCTCTGTGAAATGGGGAGAAAAAGTGAGGCAGTGTGGACAGAACTCTCCTCCTCTCCGCCAGATTCTAGGAAGCAGTTGGACCGAAATCTTGGCATTGTAGACTCTAGTGGTTGACCAAGAAGGCGCATGCTCTCCTTTATAGAGGATGAGACCTGAGCAATGATGTTTTCTGAAACTGCTAACTGAGGAAAGAGCACGAGTTTAGGGGACACTGTTGGATTTATAACCCTGCACACAGTAAGACTTGCCTCACCCCACCTGCCCTCCCATGTACTTTTTCCTCTTTTATATCATTTGATTACATCTACCTCATCACCTAGAGGGAACCACTTAGAGGGAAAGGAGTTACTTATCAGCCTTTGATGGAAAAGCAAAGAAACCCACTGCGGTGGCTCATGTCTATAATCCCAGCACTTTGGGAGGCCAAGGCAGGAGACTCACTTGAGCCTGGAAGTTTGAACCAAGCCTGGGCAACATAGTGAGACCTCATCTCTACCAAAAAAAAAAAATCTGGGTGTGATGATGCATACCAGATATGCAGGAGACTGAGAAGCAAGGATTTCCTGAGCTCAGGAGGTTGAGGCTACAGTGAGCTGTGAACATGTCACTGCACTCCTGCTGGATGACAGAGTGAGACCTCAACTCAAGAAAGATCTATGGTTCTGATTCATCTTCAGTCACACCCCAACCACAGCCTATCACTTGCTGGATGTGGTTAGGCTTATCTTGTTAGGAGCAAAGATATGAGAGTAAGAAAGCCTCTTGGCTGTCTGGATTAAGTTGGGTTTGTATCATTTTTTAAATTGAGTTGTAAGGGTTCTTTATACATTCTGGATTCAGTTTCTTATCAGATATATGATTTTCAATTATTTCCCCCATTCTATGGGTTGTCTGCTTGCTGTCTTGATGGTGTCCTTTGATGTACATTTTTTAAAACTTTGGTGAACTCCATTTACCATTTTTTCTTGTGTTGTCTGTGCTTCTGGAGTCATACCTGATCCAAGATCATGAAGGCTTATGCTTTTTTTTTTCTCTCTGAGTGTTTTGTGGTTTTAGCTCTTAGATTGAGGGCTTTGATTGACTTTGAGTTAATTTTTGTATGCGGTGTGTGGCCCTACTTTCTTCTGTTGCATGTGGAATTTCTGTTGAAAAGATTTTCCCCATTTGTTGTTTCCCATTTGTTGACAATTCTTCCCCGTTGAATTGTCGGACATCATTATAAAAAATCAATGGACAATAATGTGTTTATTTCTGCATTCTCAGTTCTAATCCATTCATCTATATTTCTATCCTTATGCCAATTCTGTCATCTGTCATCTCATTTTTTTTTCTTTCTTTCAATAGCTTTAGGAGATACAAATGGTTTTTGGTCTGGGCTTTAAGTGTACCCGCCACCCCCACCTATGCACATTGTACCCCATACCCCAGTACCCCTTACACCAATCTGTATGTCTTTGCAGATCCTTAATTTAGTTCCCACTTATAAGTGAGAATATGCGGTGTTTGGTTTTCTGTTATTGAGTTAGTTCATTTAGGATGATGTTCTCCAATTCCATCCAAGTTGCTGCAAAATATATTATTTTATTCTTTTTGATAGTTGAGTAGTATTCCATAGTGTATATATACCAGATTTCCATTATCCACTGATCGACTGATGTGCATTTAGATTGATTTCACATCTTTGCCATTGTGAATTGTGCTGCAATAAATATGTGTCTTTTTTATAGAACAATCTCTATTTCTTTGGGTATATATCTAGTAGTAGGATTGTTGGATCAAATGATAGATCTACTTTCAGTTCTTAGAGAGATCGCCATACCGATTTCCATAGAGGTTGTACTAGTTTACACTCCCATCAACAGTATGTAAGCATTCTATTTCTCTGCTTCTGTGCCAGCGTTTATTGTTTTTGTTTTTTTTAAATGATGACCATTCTGACTGATGTAAGGTGGTATCTCATGGTGGTTTTGATTTATATTTCCCTGATGATTAGTGATGTTGATAATTTTTCATATGTCTGTTGGCCATTTGTGTATCTTCTTTAGAGAGATGTCTGTTCCTGTTGTTTGTCCCTGTTTAATGGGGTCATTTGCTTTTTTTCTTCCTGATTTGTTTGAATTCTTTGCAGATTCCATATATTAGTCCTTTGCCAGCTATATAGTTTGTGAATACCTTCTATTATTCTGTAGGTTGCCTATTTGTTCTGTCAATGAATCCTTTTAAGGTGCAAAATCTTCTTAGCTTAATTAAGTCCCACTTATTTATTTTTGTTTTTGTTGCATTTGCTTTTCTGGGTTTAGTCATAAATTATTTGCCAAGGCTGATGTCCAGAAGAGTTTTTCCTAGGTTTTCTTCTAGGATTTTTATGGTTTCAGATCTGACATTTAAGTCTTTAATCCATCTTGGGTTCATTTTTATTTATAGGGAGAGATAGGGATCAAGTCATTTTTCTGCATGTGGCTATCCAGTTTTCCATATCATTTGTTGAATAGGGTGTCCTTTCCCCAGTGTACGTTTTTTCTGCTTTGTCAATGGTCAGTTGGTTGTAGGTATTTGAGTTAATTTCTGGATTCCCTGTTCTGTTCCATTTGCCCCTATATCTGCTCTTGTACTAGTACCATGCTGTTTTGGTTACTACAGTCTTGCAGTATAATTTGAAGTCAGGTAATGTGATGCCTCGAACTTTGTTTTTTTTTTTTGCTTAGAATATCTTTTGCTATTTTATTTTTTGGTTCCATATGAATTTTAGGATTTCTTTTTCTCATTCTATGAAAAATGACTTTGGTAGTTTGATAGAGATTGTGTTGAATCTATAGATTACTTTGGTTAATATGGTCATTTAAACAATGTTGATTCTTCCAATCCATGAACATGATATGCTTCTCCATTTGTTTGTGTCCTCTATAATTTTTTCATTACAGTTTTGTAGTTCTCCTTGTAGAGATCTTTCATCTCTTTTGCTAAATATATTCCTAGGTATTTTAGCTTTTTAGTTGCTATTATAAATGAAGTTGGTTCTTGACTTGATGCTCAGCTTGATTATTATTGGTGTGTAGCAGCGCTACTGATTTGCGTGTGTTGATTTTTTATCCTGAAACTTTACCAAATTCATTTCTGAAGTCCAAGAGTCTTTTTTGAGGATTCTTTAGGATTCTCTAGGTATAAGAACATATTGTCTGCATACTGAGATAATGTGATCTTTTGGGGTTATAATTTGGATATCATTATTTCTTTCTTTTGCCTGATTGTTCTGGCTAGGACTTCTAGTACTATGTTTAATAGGAGTGGTGAAAGTGGGTCTCCATACCTTGTTTAGATTTGATGGGAAATGCATTCAACCTTTCTCCATTTAGGATGACATTGGCTATGGGTTTGTCATATATGGCTTTTATTATTTTGAGGAGTGTTCCCTCTATGCCTGTTTTGCTGATGGCTTTTTATAATGAAGGGATGCTGGATTTTATCAAATCCTTTCTCTGTGTCTATTGAAATGACCACATGACTTTGTTTTTAATTCTATCTATGTTGTGGGTCACATTCATTGACTGTGTATGTTGAACAACCCTTGTATCCCTGGGATAAAACCTACTTGTTCATGATGTATTATTTTCTTATGTGCTGTTGAATTTAGTTTGGTAATATTTTGTTGAGGATTTTCATACCCATGTTCATAAAGAATATTGGTGTGCAGTTTTCTTTTTTTGCTGTGTCCTTTTTGGTTTTGATATCAGAGTGATACTGGCCTCATAGAATGAGGTAGGGAGGATTCTCTCCTCTTCAGTCTTGTGGAATAGCTTCAGTAAAATTGGTACCAGTTCTTTAGAAGTCTGGTAGAATTCAGCTGTGTGCCCATCAGGTCCTTGACTTTTGTTGAGAGACTTCTAATTACTATTTCAATCTCACTGCTGATTTTTTGTCTGTTCAGGGTTTCTACTTTTTCCTGATTCAAGCATGGGGGGGTGGGGCAGGGTTGCACATTTCCAGGAATTTATCCATTTCCTCCGGATTGTCCAATTTGTTTGCATAAAGGTGTTCATAATAGTCTAGGATGATCTTTGGAATTTCCATCAAATCAGTCGTAATGTCTTCATTTGTATTTCTGATTGTACTAATTTGAACTTTTTATCTTTGTTTCTTATTAATCTAGTTAATGGTCTATCAACTTTGTTTCTTTTCAAAGATCCAACTTTCTGTTTCATTGATAATTTGTATTGTTTTTTAAAATTTCAATTTCACTTAATTCTGTTCTGATTTTTTTTCTTCTGCTAGTCTTGGGCTTGGTTTATTTGCGATTTTCTGGTTCCTTGGGGTATGATGTTAGGTTGTTGATATGTGATCTTTCAGTCTTATTAATGTAGGCCTTAGTGCTATAAGTTTCCCTCTAAGCACAGCTTTGGTTGTGGCCCAGAGGTTTTGATAACCAGATTCATTGTTGTCATTTGTTTTGAGAAATATTTAAATTTCCATTTATCTTTCATTGTTGACCCAAGTATTATTCAGTAGATTGTTTCATGTTTTTGTCTGATTTTGTGAGTTCTTCTTGGAGTTGATTTTTAGTTTTATTCCACTCTGAGAAGGTGCTTGATATTATTTTGATTTTTTGAATTTATTGAGACTTGATTTGTGGCCTATCATATGGTCTATATTGAAGAATGTTCCATGTGCTTATGAGAAAAATGTATATTCTGTAATTTGGGATGTTCTGTAGATGTCTGTCAGTTCCATTTGCCCTAGTGTCTGATTTAACTCTGTTGTTTCTTTGTTTTCTGTCTTGGTGATGTGTCTATTGCTGTTAGTGGAGTGCTGAAGCCTCCTACTATTATAGTAGTGCTCTTTACTTCTTTGTTTATAACTGGTGGAATTTGTTTTTTAAAGTTGGGAGCTCTGATGGTTAGGTGCATGTATATTTAAAATCGTTTTTGTCTTGTTGGATTGATCCTTTTATCATTATATCAATCATCTTTGTCTTTTTTTACTGTTGTTAATTTAAAGTCTGTTTTATCTGATATGAGAATGACTTCTCATGCTCATTTTTTGTTTCCTTTTGCATGGAATATTTTTTCTCACCCCTTTACCTTGAATCTATAGGATTCTTTGTGTGTTAATTGGATCTCTTGGAGGAAACATTTTTTTAAAATTCAATCTGCCAGTCTATATCTTTTTAGTGGAGCATTGAGACCACTTATGTTCAGCATTAATTAATGATATGTAAGGTACTAGTCCATTCATCATACTGGTTGTTATCTGGTTGTTTTATTTATTTATTTTTCTGTATTGTGTTTGTGTTCCATAAGGCCTGTGTGCTTCATAATTTCCAGTATTTTTCTACTGATGTATTTTCACCTTTTGTTTCCATATTTAGAACTCCTCTGAGTATTTCTTGTAGAGTCAGTCTAGTGGCAAATTCCCTCAGCATTTGCTTGTCTGAGAAAGACTTCATTTCTTCTTCACTTATGAAATTTAGTTTTGTGGGATGCAAAATCCTTGACTGACTGTTAATCTGTCTGAGGAGATTGAAGATGGGGCCCCAATCCCTTCTGGCTTGCAGGGTTTCTTCTGAGAAGTCTGCTGTTTGTCTGATAGGTTTACCTTTATAAGTTATTTGATGTGTCTCATTGCTCTTGAAATTCTTTCCTTCATATTAACTTTGCATAAATGGATGATTATATGCCTTGAGGATGACCTTTGTGCAACGAATCTTTTGGGGGTTCTTTGGGCTTCTTGTATCTGGATGTTTATATCTCTGGCAAGGCTAGGGAAGTTTTCCTCCATTATTCTCTAAAATAGGTTTTCCAAACCTGTTGCTTTCTTTTCTTCCTTAGGAACACCTATAGGTTTGGATGTTTTAAATAATCCCATGTTTCTTGGACATTTTTTTCCATTCATTTTCTTGACTCTTTTTTTCTTTATTGCTGTTTGCTTGTGTTAATTCAAAAGCCTTGTTTTCAAGTTCTGAACTCCTTTCTTCTGCTTATTCTAGGCTGTTGTTAAAACTTTCCACTGCATTTTGTATTTCTCTGAATGATTCTTTCATTTCTTTTTTTTTTTTTTGAGTTGGAGTCTCACTCCATTGCCCAGGCTGGAGTGCAGTGGCCTGCTCACGGCCACCCCAGCATTGACGTGCTGGGCTCTGGTGATCCTTCTGCTTCAGACTTCCAAGTAGCTGGAACTACAGGCTCGTGCTACTTTTTGATTTATTGTAGAGATGAGGTCTTGCCATGTTGCCTGGGCTGATCTCAAACTTGCGGGCTCAGGCAATCTACTCACCTCAGCCTCCTGAGGTGCTGGGATTACAGGCTGAGCCACTGAGCCTGGCCTGATTCTCTCATTTCTAAATTTCAGTTTTTTTTTTTTTTTTTGAGGGGAGGGATTGGACAATATAGTTTATTTAGAAAGTAAATTGGAGAGAGAGAGAGAGAGGATATTCACCTCCTCAATGTAGGGGAAGGGGCCAAATTTCTTTATGTTTGTTTTCAATTTTCTCTTGAAGCTCATCGATCAGTTTTATAATCAACCTTTTAAATTCTATGTCTGAAATGGAAAGATTTCATTTTGGTTCGAATCTATTGCTGAAGAGTTAGTATGGTCTTTTGGGGGTGTTGGAGAACCCTTTTTTTTCATATTGTCACAATTATTTTTCTGGTTCCTTCTCATTTGTGTAGACTATTTCTTCTTGTTTGAGATTGGCAGGGAGCTGACCCAGGCACTATAGGTTTCCCTTGGTTATATATTTCCTTGATGTGGTGAATTTCTCAATTGCCAACTGTGGCATTCCTGTGCTGGGTACCTGCACTTGCTTATGGCATCCTGGGTGACTGGAGTGGCTTAGAAAGCTGTCTTAGCTGGGGTCCGGGATCAGACCTTCCCCAAAGCTGAGGTATTATATCTACATGGTGGGCTGTGCTGTTGACCTCCTGCCAGGAGGAGCCACATGTGAGAGAAAGTCAGCTGCAATGATGGCTGTGAGGTTTCTCCTTGGTGTCTCTCCTCATGGAAATACCCCACCAACCTAGGCAGAGGGCAGGGCACTGGGGATTACCCAAATTCTCTTTTTGTTTTGAGCTTCCAAAGGGAGTGTGTTTTGAGCCTTGGTGTTGGGGGGGGTGTTTGAGAGGAGTTCAAGCATCCCACAAGTTTGCACTCTTGGCTATCCCAGTGTAGATTAGGAAGGAGTCCCAGGCCATTAATGTCGTGCAGGGCAGGAACAGAAGAGTTTACATGGAGAGTGAGAAGTTGCTGTGGCAATGTGTTCTACCTGGCTCCCACTTTAGCCTCAGACTGTTTGCCTTCTAAATGTCAAAGTGCAGTCAGTCTCAAGATCTCAGGTGTTCTCATGGCAGCCTGCCCCAGCCAGGAACAGTCTGCCACAGTGGAGTTTGCCTCCTCCCAGGCCTGCTAGAAAGCAACAGTGCAAGGGTTGAGTTCTTGCTGTACCACTCCATGTGGGTTCTGGCAGAGCACCACTCTGGGTCAGGCAGTTTCTCACGAGGCTCAGGAGGCCCTCCAAGTCCTTGGCAGGAGCACAGAATTCCTGAATTCCCCTCACTCACCTTCCCCACTGTGTCCAGAGGCTGCCAGTGGTCTGTGATGCAGGTGAGAGTCTAGCTAGTTCGAGCCCAGGTTGATGGATTTTTCTCTTCCTTGCATTATGTGGTTATTATTACTTTTTTGATGAGTTGTTGGTCTTTTCCACCCTGCAGCTGAGGAAGCTCTCTCTATCCTGGTTTATTCCACAGGACAAACATATTCTAACTGCCTCATGCCAGCTTTCTTTAAATCAAATCAGGCTTTAGAAACAAATTAAGACAGATAATCAGTGTAGCATTTTAAAACAAAACAATGGGGCAAAAAATGTAATATTTAAACTAGTGATATATATAAAATAGTACTCAAGAAATGTTCAAACATATACTGTTTTTCAAAAGCTGATGGTTTTTAATTCAACAAGAAAATGAAATAATGTTTAATGAAAACGATTCAAGTGTTCAACGCACAAATTTATTTTTCTCTCAAACAGCAGGATAAAGTGGCCCCAGGAATTCTCATGTGCCATAATACAGTGGAGAAACAATATTTTAGAGAATTATCTTTAGGTGAAGAAATTAAAATTATCAGAATAAGAAATATACTGTACATAAACATACAAATAGAAAAGCCAAAAAATCAAGCTGTGACAGGGGGACTTAGAACTGAAACAAAATTTGAGAAAAGCTGAAAAGCATTTGCTTTCTGTAATCTCTTCAAATAATTTTAGTAGCAGAGATTCTTGCACTTGACTGTTATAACTAAAACACCTAAAAATTTTAATTAACAGCATTTAGATAATGGTGATTTCCTTGGCATGTTAACTTTTGGATTATTTCCTTTTGCTTTTTCAAATTCTACTATCTGATTAAATATCTTCAATAAATGCTGAGGTAAGTTTTTTTTTTTAAATGCTGCTTTCTGAGTGCTCTTTGCTATTTAGTCCATCATGTTCTGGAACCCCTGTTTTGATATCCTCCCCATAACTGTCCTCTCTTTCATATGCTCCTTGATTTGTATTTAATTGATATCTTTGTTCTTGTCTACTGAAATCACGTGATCCAGAATAAGTATATTTTTAATATTTTTCTTTTTTTGAGTTGGAGTCTCACTCTGTCGCCCAGGCTGGAGTGCAGTGGCACGCTCAACCTGTGGCATGGCCATCACAACCTCGACCTGCTGGGCTCAGGTGATCCTTCTGCCTCAGTCTTCCAAGTAGCCGGAACTACAGGCACACGCTACCATGCCCGGCTAATTTTTTGATTTATTGTAGAGATGAGGTCTCACCAAGTTGCCCAGGCAGATCTCGAACCTATGGGCTCAGGCAATCCTCTCACTGCAGCCTCCCAAAGTACTGGGATTACAGGCTTGAGCCACTGCGCCTAGTCATCTTTTGTATTTTTCAACTGAATTCCAAGAGTAGTATGAGCTTGCTGGTAAAGTAGAATACGTCAGGGAACCTGGCTCCCACTTACTATAGTGCCCTTTTCTTCCCTCTGCATTCTTTTCAAATCTCCTACAACCATAAACCTTGTCCTCTGAATTCCTACAGAAGGAATCTGAGGAATTTCTTCTACTGGAAAAATGTCTTTCTGATTCATACGGCTTTTCTGTTTTGCTACTGCCTGCTTGGGTTTTATAGCTACTAGAAAATAGATCTCTTTGGCTCTTCAGACCTACCTCCAGAATCTTCCGGTATATCAACTGAAGATGAAGAAAGAAGACATCTATTTTTCTCTTTTACCTGTTTTTTTTTTTTTGACATTGTAAACCTTTCCTGCTTTCTCAGTAGTTTCTCCACTTCTTGTTTATGGTTAAGAAAAGATGCTGAAATATTTGTTGGAACTGGGTAGCACTCATCTTTCCTATTCTGACCTACCTGATTTGAGGATGCTCTAGATGAATGCCTTTTGAAACTGTGAGAAGACTCTGAATGGTTCCTCTTATGTTTCTTATGCCTTTTGTGACCAGAAGAGGGAGAGGATGAAGAAGAAACTGATTCATCAGCAGATGAAACACTTGAAGAGGATGAAGTTTATTTCTTCCTTAGCCTTCTTTTCTCTTTTAAGAACTTATACAACTTTTCTGCACTTGCTTCTATTTTCTTTGTTTTCTGTTTTCCTTCCTTTACAGCTTGTTTTTCTCTTAATTCCAAATATTTCTACATGTATTTATAAAGTTTTTTACTGCATTCTCGCATGTTTAAAAGTCTCATCCAAAACCAAAGCTTTCTTATAGAAACTTTCAGCATTTAATAACTTTTCTTCTTCCTCTAACTGCCCTCCTGTTTCTACAAGTGTCTGGCAGAGGTATTGTCTTGCTTTCCTGTGAGTTGGACAGTTTTCTAGTCCAAGCTCAAAATTTTCTATTGCTTTGTTCAGACTTCCTTTTGTCACATATAATGCTCCATGAGCTACCAAAGCTTCCATATTTTGTTTGCCTATTTCCAAAGCTTTATTGTATTCATTCATAGCATCCTCATGGCGTCCAACCTTGTAATAACCAACTCCAATCTTCACACATTTTAAAACCCAAGATGCAGGCTGTTTCTTTCTCAGGGCAGAAGCAAAATTGTCTTTGGAGAAATTTTTGCTTTGTAGGCCTCTCATTAAAAATGGTGGATCAGATTCATCTACTCAGTTTTTCTAGAAGAAATTTGACTACTCCTGAATTAACAAATTAACAAGGAACTCTGCATGACATTTTCATAAGACTGAAGAATTGCTATTTCACACAACACTTCACTCCACCTGTTGTACAAAGGAAGCTCTTTAGAGCGAATTACATCTAATTTAATGCCAGATAGGTGTGGCAGAAGATATGAGTCATACAGAGATACTGCAAGTTTTTCATGGTATCTGTCAGTATACTTGATTCCAGTTTGGATGATGTCACCGGTTTGGTAATATGATAAATGATCCCTGTGGTTGCTGTGAGAAGACACATCTCTTAATGGACAAGGAACTGTGATTTCTTTTCTTTTCTTTTTTTTTTTTTGAGTTGGAATCTCGCTCTGTCGCCCAGACTGGAGTGCAGTGGCCACTCCCAGCCACCGCAGCCTCGACCTGCTGGGCCCCAGCGATCCTTCCGCCTCAGCCTTCCGAGTAGCTGGAACTACAGGCACGCGCTACCATGCCCGGCTAATTTTTGATTTATTGTAGAGATGAGGTCTCGCCAAGTTGCCCAGGCGGGTCTCAAACCCGCGGGCTCAGACAATCCATTCACCTCGGCCTCCCAAAGCTCTGGGATTATAGGCTGAGCCACCGAGCCTGACCAAGAACTGTGATTTCTAAGTGGAATATATCTCTCATGATGCCATTTCCTAAACAGATCAGCACCTTGAAAAAACCAAATTCCAGAATGTAACTAATTCTTCCAATCACTATGTCACCATGCTCAATATCTCAGAAAAACAGCTCTCCCTGATCCATACTTGGTGTCTCCATGAATTGCTCTAAAGGTGGCATGACTGCATAATGATCTTCGTTGTCTTTATTTATTTCAGATGTTGCAGGTGAATCTGATTTCCAGGAAAGTGCAAAAAGCAGATCCGCTTTTTTGGAGATGAATTTTTGTATTTCAACATTGTCAACTCTCTTCTCTTTTCTGCTGTTGGAGCGGTAGGCCCCGGGCAGGCTTGGCAGTGGACTCCAGCAGGGGATCGCAGCAGGCGCTGGAAGTGTGGATTGAGCTGCTGTTCACTCCAGAGCAGGGACAGCAATGATGAGCCGTGGCATTTCAGCAACTGCCCCAGAAGGTCCCGGTCCATGACTAGAGATTGCTGGACCCGATGGTAGATGGGCTGCTAGCTCACGTTGCACGCCCACTACTTGAGCCTGGTGGACTGAGAAGCTGAGTAAGCCGCCCAGAGGTTGGCAGAAGTGCACAGCCCAGCCACTGCCATGGTGGCCTCCCAGAAGTGTTCCACGTCAGCAATCTTAATCCTTCCCTTTGGTATTTCAACGTTATAAGAAATTGCCAAATTGTTTTCCAAGATAATTGCA
The DNA here is from genome assembly GCA_027257055.1 of Cephalopachus bancanus. Classification (NCBI taxonomy): domain Eukaryota; kingdom Metazoa; phylum Chordata; class Mammalia; order Primates; family Tarsiidae; genus Cephalopachus; species Cephalopachus bancanus. The sequence continues at coordinate 1,392,764 of JAPVLO010000262.1, forward strand.
TAATTTTTCATCCCACTAGCAATGAATGTCAGTTTTTAAAATTTAGTCATTCTAGTAGGTGTGAAAGTGGCATCTCCTTGTGGTTTTTAACTAGCATTTTCTTCAGGACTAATACTTTTGAGCATCTTTTTAGGCAATTTGTCTTTTGTATAGTTTCTTTGTTGAGGTACCTCTTGAAATCTTTCACTTTTTTTTAGAAATTAAAGTTTTTATTTTGTTTGTTTTTGTGTAAGAGTCTCACTCTGTTACCCAGGCTGGAGTGCGGTGGCACTTTCACAGCCATCACAACCTTGACCTACTGGTCTCAGGTGATTCCTCCACTTTAGTCACAGGCGCAGGCCACCACACCCAGCTAACTTTTTGATTTATTATAAAGACGAGGTCTCACCAAGTTGCCCAGACTGGACTCAAAACCCTGGACTCAGGCAGTCCTCTCCTCTCTGCCTCTCAAAGTGCTGAGATTATAGGCATGAGTCACCTCACCCAGCCAAGTTTGTTTTTTATTATTAAATTTTGAGATTTTAAAAAATATATTGAGGATAGAAGTTCTTTATCAGATTTTTGTTTTGCAAATATTTACTACCAGTTTGTGACTTTTAACATTTTCTTAGCAGGGTCTTTTGAAGAGTAGAATTTTCAAATTTTCAAGTCCAATGTATTAAATATTTATATTTTATATTTAGACCTATGATCCATTTTGAGTTAAATTTTGTATATGCTATTAGAAACACATCAAGATACATTTTCTTTCTTACATAAGGATATCCAATTGTTAAAAAGACTATTATCTCTCCACCAACTTGCCATTGCGCCTACTGAAAGTTCACGGACCATGTATGTATGAGTCTGTTTCTGGACTCTGTACTGTTCCACTGATCTGTGTGTCTATCCTTTACTAACACCTCACTGTCTTGATTCCTGTAATTTCATAGGTCTCAAATGGGGACAATTTTGTCTGTTCCCTTTTCTCTTCTCCTGAGGATAATTAGGCAATGTCTGGAGACATTTTTGATTGCCATAATTGATGGGTAAAGGTCAGAGACATTGCTAAGCATCCTGCAATCTATAGGACAGCCTCCCACAACAAAGAATTATCTGCCCCAAAATGCTAGTAGTGCTAAGGTTGAGAAACTCTGTGTAGCTTTACAATAAGTACTGGAATAAGATAGTATGACCTTAACAGAAGCAGGCCTCGTATTAGGTTTTAAGACTCATTCTGATGAGTTCTCTGATTGTCTTTTTTCTGCACATACACACCTTGTTTATCCTGCTGTAGGTTTTGGCATTTGCTTTAAGGGAGTGGACACCTACTCACTGGGGACATACCTGCTCTGTGATGACCTTTCTGGGCCAAATTGCCAATGGTTAATGACCTTGTGGATGACCTCTTGTCTAACTCTGATCATAGGCTACTTGGCCACCCTGACTAGGTGGGTCTCCTGTCCAGGATGGACTTCAGAGAACTTGCTACAGCTTATCCTATTTGTATATTTTTCCTTGCCTGATATTTATTTCATTCTTTCATTCTATAGATGTGCCAGTTGTGGTGTTATGTTCAAGGACTAGAGTAAGAAACAAGATAGATAAACATCTTGCTCTCATGGAGTTTACATTTTGTTTGGGGTCAGAGACACGATGTGGTCAAGAAAGATTTGTGAAGTGAATGGCAATCAGTTCCCCTATATCGTGTTTATGTAATGTGAATTCATCTATATTTTGTCTGTGGCTACTTTCATGATACAGTGGCAGAGCTGAGTGACTGTGACAGACACAACTGGACCTGCAAAGCTTAAAATATTTATTACCTGACACTTTACAAAAAACATTTGCTGATCCCTGGTCAGATGCCTCGGGTGTGTTCAGAAGATAAGGGTCTCTGGGGCTGCCCTCTGTGTGAGTAGTGACTGGGAAGCAGGCACTGGTGGAAACTAAATATGATCATGGGCTCTCATGAATATGATGGTTTGTGGAAAAACCTCTTGTTTGAAATGTCTGTTCAAGCTGGGCATGGTGGCTCAAATCTGTAATCCCAACACTTTGGGAGGCAGAAGCAAGAGGATTGCCTGAGCCCATGTGTTTGAGACCAGCATTGGCAACATATGAGACCTCGTCTCTACAATAAATCAAACAATTAGCCAGGCATGGTGGTACATGTTTGTAGTTCTAGCTACTTGGAAGGCTGAGGTGGAAGGATCGCCTAAGCCCAGGAGGTCGAGGCTGCAGTGGCTGTGAGCATGCCACTGCACTCTAGCCTGGGTGATGGAGTGAGACTCCAACTCCAAAAAGAAAAAAAAAAAGGAAAAAAAGAAATGTCAGTTCATTTGGTACCACCTTCACACAGGAAGCTGAAAACATTTCCTTGATGCCTGCCCGCTAAGCAGCTTCTAGAGGAGAGGAGGAGATATCCTTTCTTCTTATGGAAAATATACCAAAACTATTGTGAGTCAGAAATATCTGTCTACCAAAATCTGACCTCCCAATTCCATAGTGTGGAGGGGTGGCCACTAGATAGCTGCCCAGTCAGGAACCACATTTCCAACTCCCCTAGTGTCCATTTGTGGCCACATGATTAGTTCTCACCAAGGGAATATGAATGGTTGTGACCCGTCAATCAAGGAAGCAAAGAAGCAACTGGAATTGTTCTGCATCTTCTCTCCCCTTGTGCTGTCTGGATGCAGAGGACTCTGAGGTTCTAGGGAAGCTTCTTTTTTTATTTTTGTTTTTGAGTCAGGGTCTCACTCTGTCACCTAGGCTGGAGTGCAGTGGCATGGTCACTGCTCACCCCAGCCTCGATATCCTGGGCTCCAGGATCCTTCTGCCTCAGTTTCCCAAGTAGCTGGGGTTCCAGGCATGCACCACCATGTCTGACTAACTTTTTTTATTTTTTGTAGAGATGAGGTCTCACTATGTTGCCCAGGCTGGTCTGAAACTCCTGGGGTTAGATGATCCTCTCGCCTTGGCCTCCCAAAGTGTTGAGATTACAGGCGTGAGTCATAGCACCTGACCTAGGGCACTTTCTCAAACTTTTGTGTATAGATAGGTCCCAGTGGTTTGACTTATGATTTTTCAACTTTATGATGGTATGAAAGTGATGCACATTCAGTAGGAACTGTTTTGAGTACCAGCACAACAATTCTGTTTTTCATTTTCAGTACAGTGTTCAATAAATTACACAAGGTATTCAACACTTTATTATAAAATAGGCTCTGTATTAGATGATTTTGCACACCTGTAGACTAAGGTAAGAGTTCTGAGCATGTTTGAGGTAGGCTAGGCTAAGCTATGATGTTTGGTAGGTTAGGTGTATTAAATGCATTTCAACTTGCAATAGTTTCAACTTAGCAATGGGTTTATCGGGATGTAACCCCATCACAATTTGAGAAGCATCTGTATATAAGTAACCTGCACATGGGCATCTTCTTAAAATGCAACTCTGAAACATCAGGTCTAGGGTGGGGCCTCCAATCCTCTCTCTCTCTCTCTCTCTTCCTTCTTCTCTCCCTTCCTTCTTTTCTTTCTTTCTGACCCCCTGCCTCTCTCTGTCCCTCCTCCCTTCCTCCCCCGCCTCTCTCCACTCTCCCCTCTTTCTTTTTTTCACTCTGGCCCAGGCTGGAGTGCAGTGACATGATCATGGCTCACCACAGCCTTGACCTCTTAGGTTCAGGCAATGCTTCTGCCTCAGCCTCCCGAGTAGCCAGTTCTATAGGTATGCCTGGCTAATGGTTTGATTTTTGTAGAGGTGAAGTCTTGCTATGTTGCACAAGCTGGTCTTGAACTCCTGGGCTCAAGGAATCCTCTCACCTTGGCCTCCCAAGTACAGGCATGAGTTACCACGTCCTGCCCCATCCTGCTTTTCTAACAAGCTTCTAGTGACGCCTGCTGCTGGCGCCCAGCCACTCTTGCAGAAGCAAGGCTCTGGGGGAAGTAGAGCCAGAGGCCTCTCAATTTCAGCACGAAGGAAAGCCGCCTCTTCAACCAACAACCCCTGACCTCTGAGTGAGACATAAGGTTTTTTTGGGGGGTGGAGTGGGAGTTATTTGTCACAGCAGCTAGTCTTCTGAAAGTAGTTCAGATAATTCATTGCTTTTGTTTTAAACATCTTGGCAGCATAATTCAGGACAAAATCATCCTCGCTGCTGCTTCCACCTTAATATGGTTGTGTGTTCCAGATGACTGCTTCATGTTTTAAAGGATCTATTTCTAACTATGCTTTAAAACCCTACAAAGTCCTCATCTTATACCCTCAGCTCCTTGATGATGGCCATGGTTAGAAAAAACAAATCGCCGGGCTCGGTGGCTCAGCCTGTAATCCTGCTTCTTTGGGAGGCTGAGGTGAGTAGACTGTCTGAGCCCGTGGGTTCAAGACCTGCCTGGGCAGGCGAGACCTCATCTCTACAATAAATAAAAAAAATCAGCTGGTCGTGGTAGTGCCGCCTGTAGTTCCAGCTACTCGGAAGGCTGAGGCGGAAGGATCGCCAGAGCCCAGCAGGTCGAGGCTGCGGTGGCTGGCAGCGGCCACTGCACTCCAGTCTGGGCGACAGTGAGACTCCAACTCAAAAAAAAAAAAAGAAAAAGAAAAAACAAATCTTGCTGGGCACGGTGGCTCACACCTGTAATCCCAGCACTTTGGGAGACTGAGGCAAGAGGATTGTCTGAGCCCAGTGGTTTGCAACCAGCCTGGGCAACTTGACAAGTGCTCATCTCAACAATAAACAAAAAAATTAATCAGGTGTGGTGAAGCATGCCTATAGTTCCAGCTACTTGGAAGGCTGAGGCAGAAGGATTACCTGAGCTTAGCAGTTTGGGGCTGTAGTGACCATGAGCATGCCACTGTACTCCAGACTGGAACAGAATGAGACTCCAACTCAAAAAAGAAAAAGAAAAAAATAAATCTTGGTTTTATATTTGTTGATTCATTAAAAATAGGGTGAAAATATGTTTTGGGATTGGGTTGAGTAATCTGCCTCTTCTGGTGGGAAGGTCAATGGAGAACAGGACATGAGAGTCTTTGATCTACAAGGAGCTCGTGTGAAGTCTCCTAACCAAAAGAGCCAGTGGAGTATCAGGTCCCTATTGGGGAGTCTGGTGGGATATGTGGGGTGTGTGTGTGTGTGTGTGTGTGTGTGTGTGTGTGAGAGAGAGAGAGAGAGAGAGAGAGAGAGAGAGATTAGGTTATTTGGAAGAGTTGCAATTGGAGCAGAGAGGTAGAGGGAGTCTGGACAAGTCCAGGCCCCAAACTGGCAGAGGCCCCTTACATGCTTCCAGCAAACTTGCACGGCAGGGAGGCCAAGCTCCTCGGAGGAATCCTGACCAGCTGGACTCAATGTACTAGAATTCAGCCAAGGATATGAGTGGACAGTCTCCCTCTGGGTTTGGGCAGGCCAGACCAGTTGCTGTGTCATAGTTGCCTGGTCCTGACCTTGTCTTTTGAAACAAGAGCTCGGGCCAGGTCTGCTCAGTCCCTGCTGGCTTCAAAGGCAAGGCTGGGCCTGAGCATGAGTAGGATGAAGTCCAAGGGAAAGAGTTATTGGGTTTATTTTGGACAAAGCACCTGAATGAGCCCCAGAATCCAGCTCTCATCCTGAGTGGTGCTCAGATAACAACATCAGGCCCCTGTGTCAGAATTTTGTAGACATAGCTGTGGACCCGAGAAAAACCACAAAATAACTGCTCTGATACCTCAGGGTCACTTACCATGCTGGAAGCCATTCTTACTCAAGGAAAAATATGTTGGATTTAGAGAGCAGACCATTTAAAAAAATCATCCAACCTTCAGCAAGTATTCACTGAGCACCTCTTATATGCTAGGCACTATGAATATTAATTCAAGTAACTCAAAAAAAAGTCTTCAATCTACATCTTAATATTGGAAACTTCTTCACAGATTTGTAAATGCACCAGCGAGGCCTCCTGAGCTCTCCCAGGAAGGCTCGTATCTGCTCTGAGACAGAAGCTTAAGGAGACTGAGCTCAGGGTCAGCAACCTCCAAAGGCTGGGGAGCCGACGGCAGAGGAAGGAGAGGAGGAACTACAGTCACAGGGGAAAGGCAGAGAGTTGGGAACAAAGTGGCACTCCCCCACATGGTGTCCCCCTTCTGATGTCTCTACTCCATGGCCAGAGTGTTATTTACAAGAAACCCACATCAAATCAGGTTGTTATGCCCAGTTAAAACCCATCCATCAGTGTCTGCCTGCTGTCTTTTGAATGGAGGCCTGAGTCCTGGCCAAGGTCTATTAGGTCCTGTGTGGTTTGAATCCTGAGGCTCCTACTAGCCTCATGGTGACAAGTGCTCTCTTATTTTCTGTGTCTTAGGTGACCTGCTGCTGTCAGGTCCCCAGATTTGCCAGCCCAGTCTATGCACCATTCCTTCTAGGGTGACCAAACCATGTGGTTTGCCTAGGTCCGAGGGGTTTGCTGGAATGTGGACTTATAGTTTTAAAATCAGGACGGTCCTTGACTAACTGGGGTGAATTGGCCATGCTGGTTCCCTCAGGCCTGGGTTTTCTCCCTGGCGTTTCCATTCCCAACGTGAGTGTTTCTAGGAGTCTGACTCCTCAGCACCTTTAGCTTTCAGCAGAACAGACATTTCCCCAAGAAGAGTTTGTCTAATCAAGGCCCCTGCTGTGGCATCCTTGACATCTTCCCTGTAGCTCTCATCACGCTGAAATTATGTAATCAATTGTGGAATTAGTTTCCTGATGACGAAAAGAGGTGGGGCATATGACTGCCTAGTTCATTACTGCAGTCCCAGCCCTTTGCACAGGACCTGGCACGCAGCTAACACCTAAAAAATACTTGTGGGATGACAGTCCCAGAGCACCACAGCAAATGTTTATCTACCTCTTGATTAATGATAATAACAATAACAATACTACTGCTAATAAGAAACATACATGTCAGATATTTACTCAATGTCAGACTTAAGTAATTTGTCCCTGTTTTTCAATAGTGACACAAGTCATCACTGTTTTTTTTTTTTCGAGTTGGAATCTCACTTTGCTGCCCAGGCTGGAGTGCAGTGGCATGATCACAGCTTACCACAGCCTTGACCTCCTGGGCTCAAGTGATCCTTCCACGTCAGCCTCCTCAGTAGCTGGGACTACACGTACATAGCACCATGCCTGGCTAATTTTTCTACTTTTTGTAGAGACAGGGTCGTGTTATGCTGCCCAGGCAGGCCTCAAACTTCTGGGCTCAAGCAATTCTCTTGCCTCGGTCTCCCAAAGTGCTAGGATTACAGACATGAGCTGCTGTGCTCAGCCACAAATGCCTATTTTAAAACTGAGTAAATCAGCTATATATTTTTGGGAACTTTTTGCTGTATATGTTATCTTGTTACCAAAAGAAATATTAAAATTAGATCCCTTGTATATATGTGTGTTTGTGTGTGTGTGTGTGTGTGTGTTCCTATGAGGGTCTCTGTGTGTATACGTGTGAATACACACACACACACACACACACACACATACATGCATACATTCTCAGCCTCTGTTTTGTGTCTGCTCTATTTGCTCATGTTCACTTGCTTTGAAGCACAGCTAGGGGCATCTCAGAGTTGGAAATCCAGATTAAGAAGCAAGAACCTGCTGGGTATAATGGCTCAGGCCTATAATCCCAGCACTTTGGGGGACGGGGAGGGAGAGGATTGTTTAAGCCCAGGGTTTCGAGACCAGCCTGGACAGCTTGGTTAGATCTTGTCTCTACAATAAAGCAAAAAATTATCTGGGCATGGTGATGCCTGTCTTGTAGTTCCAGCTACTTGGAAGGCTGAGGTAGAAGGATCACCTGAGCCCAGCAGCTTGAGGCTGCAGAAGCCATGAGTGTGCCATTGCACCTTAGCCTGAGAGGAGATAAAGTGAGGTTTCAACTTTAAAAAAAGGAAGAAAACAAAAAGAATAAGAGCCAGGCTGGACATGGTGGCTCATGCCTGTAGTCCCAGTATTTTGGAAGGCCGAGGCAGGTGGATTGTTTGAGACAAGGAGGTTGAGAACAGCCTGGGCAGCATAGTGAGATCTTGTTTCTACAAAAAATTAAAAAATTAGCTGGGCATGGTGGTGTGTGCCTGTAGTCCCAGCTACTTGGGAGGCTGAGGCGGAAGGATCACCTGAACCTAGCAGGTCGAGGCTATGGTAAGGCGTGATGGTGCCACTGCACTCCAGCCTGGGCAATTGAGTGAGACTTCAACTCAAAAAAAAAGGTGGGGGGGAGAAAGAAAAAAAAAAGAGCACTCAGATGTTCCTGAGTAACACAGATATAGTTGGAGGATATGTCCCTGAGTCTTATGACCTCTGCTAATCTTTAAATTTTGCAAAGGGCAATGTATAGGGATTTCTGTTTTGAAGCAGCCTTTCTGTGAATTTCTTTTTACTCCATGCCCATTACAGTTGAATCACTTGTAGCTCACTTGTATTATCTTGCTAGGGATTGGAAAAATAAACTGGCTCATGTCTTTCCTGAAGGGTCCTGGATTGGGACTCAGAAGCTGAGTGCTGTGCTGCTTAGTAGCTATGTGACCTCAGGCAAATGAGACATATACCTTCCTCATTTCTGCAAAGATCACATTTCCCGTTCCCATTTCAGGTAGTGTAAGAATCAAATGGAAATAATTAAATGGAAATATGCCTTGGAGAATGAGCAACTGTTATCCATACCCAGAATAATAATCCTGCCATTTTGATGCTAGCTAAACTCCACTGTGTGTTCATCCTTGGTGCTTGGCCCTGGAGAGGGCCACCTGTCCCAGTTTTACTAGTACCATCACAGGACACGTGTCCTGTGTCAGGTGAAAAGGTTCCCCAGGAAGTCCTAGGAAGAGCGCGTTCTGCTTCAGAAACCCCTGCAGATAAACAGGGAGGCTGAAGTCACTCCTGTCCTCAGAACAGTGTTTTGGAAGGAGGATTATTTTACTCAATAATGATTTATTGAATACTTAATAAGTACAAAACTTTGTATTAAGACAGAACTAGGTTGGAATCTACCACTTGGTAGCTTCAGAAGGACCCTCAGTCATTACTTTAGTTTTCTCTTGTTTGTGATTATTTTCTCCTGTTCAAGATTCCCAGGAAAACTTTGTTACTCTTTTCACATCCCTAGGGTCATCTCTACATTCTACAAATTCAAGCAGATCTCTGCTAACCAAAAGATGGAAGGCATATGATATAGACTTCCTTAATTTGCCCTTCTTCGCTGCAGTGTTTTTCCGAATTTGTCTTCTGGTTCTTACCATCTTGGGGAAAAGTGTCTTTCTTCCAAGTCTCCTCTCCACTCTTGTGTGTGCTCTCTATTCTTTCCCTACCTCCATTTCTTCCCAGGTTTCTTACCTCCTCACTCCCTGTCTGCACCCCCTCTGCACTAGCTCCTTCCTCTTGGGCTGAAAGCCTGCAGAAGTCACCTCTAGACCAAGAAGCAAGCAAGCAAGCAACCAGCCAACTATGACCACCAGCCTTCTGTTCTACTTCTCTCTGAGCTGACAATGCTTCTTTCTCTCATCATGGCTTCTGCTTCCTCACTCATTCATTGGGTGACCTAAACTTGCCATTCTACTAAAAGGTCTCTTGAACCTCCAAAAATAAAAACAAACGATCCAGTCTTTTTTTTTTTTTTTTTTTTTGAGTTGGGAGTCTCACTCTGTCGCCTAGGATGGAGTGCAGTGGCTGCTCCAGGCCACCGCAGCCTCGACCTGCTGGGCTCCGGTGATCCTTCTGCCTCAGCCTTCCAAGTAGCTGGAACTACAGGTGTGCACTACCACGCCCGGCTAATTTTTTTGATTTTGTTGTAGAGATGAGGTCTCGCCAAGTTGCCCAGGCGGATCTCGAGCCCGTGGGCTCAGGCAATCCACTCACCTCAGCCTCCCAAAGGTGTGGATGATCCAGTCTTAATTCCTGTTCCTAAGTGACACTGTTGCAAGTGTGGACACCAATGGCCACTCCATATTTGTTAAAATCTCCTCCTCACTAGGATTCCATGGCCCTGCCATGTCCAATCTCTTATACCATTCTTCTGAGATGACCTCTGTTCCCACTTCCCAAATATGGCTCTTGCCCCATTTCGTTTTACTCTTTGTCTACCTTGAAGATCATATCAACTTTTACTTTGAGGATAGTGGTTCTCAGTCTTGGTTGCTCAACCTTTAAACTTCCTTGGGGCTCTTTAAAAAAAAAAATCCTGATGCCCAGGCCCCATTCCAACCTATTACATCAGAATGTCTGGGGTGCAAGGTGCTAGTGAGTTGATTCCTAAATCTCTAAACTTAGTTTCTCACCTGAACTTCATTATTTAAAAATCTCCATCTTTAGTCTATGATTATTGGCTCGATGAATATTTCCATCTGAATGACCTGAGAGCCCCTCACACCTTCTGTGTCAAAAAACTTAGTGATGTGGTTCTCTTTCCATTTTCTCTTTCACTCAGGCTTGAAGCCTGTGATTATCTCTTATTCTTGGCATCTGAGTTCTACTTATTTTCCCTCCTTGAGAGCCTTTGGAATTCTCCCCTCCATTCCAGGTGCTCATGTCTCCTTATCGCTCACTTGGACTGATGTTAAGTAACTGCCAGGCTTCTCCCACCTCCACCTCCCCTGGACAAGAATGCCAAGACTAACTTCCAGAGCTAAGTGCTGTTTTTGTTTTTCCTCTGCTCAGAAACCTTTACTGACTTGCCACAGCTCACTGAGAGCAGTTGTGGTCTGCTTTCATCTTCTCTCTCTTTCTCGTGTTTTCAGTCAAAATCTCTCCCCCTTTCGTGTATGTCCTCAATTAAAATAAACAAACTTCCCATTTTCCAAACATTCCTCTAAATTTTCTTTGTTTAAGCTGTTCTCTCCCTTAAACTGCCTCTGCCTCTTGAAATCCTATACATCCTTCAAAACCCAACTACAATGCCACTTATCCTGGACAACTTCTAACCGTTTCTGCATTCTACAGAATCCTGCATTCCTGCTGTTGCACCAACCACAGTCTGCCAAGTATTGATTATCCTGGTCTTTTTTTTTTTGAGCTGGAGTCTCACTCTGTTGCCCAGACTGGAGTGCAGTGGCCGCTCTCGGCCACGGCAGCCTCGACCTGATGTGCTCCGGCCATCCTTCCGCCTCAGCCTTCCGAGTAGCCGGAATTACAGGCGCGCTACCACACCCGGCTGATTTTTTGATTTATTGTAGAGATGAGGTCTTGCTGCCCAGGCAGGTCTTGAACCTGTGGGCTCAGGCAATCCACTCACCTCAGCCTCCCAAAGGCGCGGGATTACAGGCTGAGCCTCCGAGCCCGGTTTATCCTGGTCTTTTAAATAGGTTATAGGCAACTTGAGAATAGGGGCTGTGCTCTGTTCACCTGTAGTGTTTTATACATAGTAGACTCTCAACAGTTACTGAAACATTTTTATTATACCAAATTAAGGAGATTTGCCTATGTGAGTGCTCTTTTAAGCTCACAAAGCCCCTAAAATAATTTTTTTTTAAAATTGTATTTTAAAGATGTGGGTGGGGGGCTAATTTTATGAAATACTGGGCCCAATTTCATTTTTAAATTGACATGTCTATTTTTTTTTTTTTTTTTTGAGTTGGAGTCTCACTCTGTCGCCCAGACTGGAGTGTGGTGGCCGCTCCCGGCCACCGCAGCCTCGACCTGCTGGGCTCCGGCGATCTTTCCGCCTCAGCCTTCCAAGTAGCCGGAATTACAGGCATGCGCTACCACGCCCGGCTGATTTTTTGATTTATTGTAGAGATGAGGTCTCGCTGCCCAGGCGGGTCTCAAACCCGCGGGCTCAGGCAATCCACTCACCTCAGCCTCCCAAAGTGCTGGGATTACAGGCTGAGCCACCGAGCCCGGCTGACATGTCTATTTTTTAAGTCACAAATTTAAATACCACAAAGGATGTATTTACTCTTGTATGCGTGCTTTAAATATATTTCCAGTTAAACCTGGCAATTACAGTTTTGACACCTTTAATTGACGGAAAATATCTGTCATATAATTTAATTGGCAAAGCCAGCCTACGTGGTTGAGGCAGACAAATAGCCAAATCACACATTCAATCAGAAAAAAATCTGACTTTATTTGAAAATTCAAAGAGATGTGGCTGCTAATTCTGAGATCAGCAGGAACACTGTCAGGGCTCCTGGACAAAGGCAGGCATTGTCCACTTACGTATTTCTTACTGAGGCTCTCTGCTTTGCTGTCTTGATTCTCCCTCCAGTTGAACCTTTGTTTAACTCCCAAGAGGTTTTTACAACTTGAGGTAATGTGTCAGTGGGAAATTTGTAATATAAATGGCCCTGCAGGACAGGTGGACACGGACACACCTTGTTAGGGTTTTAGAAAGTTTATCTTCCACTTAAGAAAGAAAGTCAAAGGTCATTTTGTTGCTTCCCAGAGTACCTGGTTTTTCCAGGTGAAATCACTCTCCTAGACACAGTTTCATCAAACTTTTAGAGCTCTTAAAAAGAAATAAGGATTTCATTTGTGGGTGCCAGTTATCCTACCCCGGGGTGGTGGGACACACTTAAGCCTTTTATGAAGTCCTTGATCACTGAGTTGCTTGGGTGATTGACTACCAAATGCCCAGCAAGGGTTCAGTTTAATTCTAGGGTGTCACTCCACTGTTTATAGCCAAATGTTTACAGCCACAGCTATTATTACCACCAATAATCATCATCATCATCTCTGCACATTTAATTGGGGCCCCGCATAAACTAGATGAGATACAGAACTTATCATTAGACATAGGACTCTTACTATTTTAAGACTTGGAATGCACTCTTGTGATTTTACTGGCATCCTGTCTGGCACTATGGTTGTCTGAAAAAGAAATCTCTACCAGGTCCAAATTCTTTTAGCAATGAGGTCATTTGATTTTGTTATTAGTTTGGCTTGAGAAATAGCAGTATCAAGAGGGCAGGGGCATATTCAATGTTAGGAAACCCACAGATCACACAATTTGAGAGACACACATTAAAAAGAGAATATAAACTTTCAAATGAGATTTGGGGCCCATGCAAGCTTCCATTTCTTTAGCTTTGCAGCAAATCCACCTCTATTACAGAAGAGCAACCAGGTTCCTGGAAGAGTGTCTCATGCTTAGAATGCACATTTGAAGCTATTCTAGGCATGTATTCTAGGCAACAGCCACAAGCTTTAACCGTCTCTGGGGTCTCCACCTCCACTGCTTGAAAGGTGAGTCAGACCCTGATGACAGCGAGGGATTCTTTGAGGATAGCCTGGGTGTGGTTCCAAATCGGTGGCCTGTGGGTCAGATGTGGCCTGCAGATAGTTTGTTGTGGTAGTTTTTTTTCTTCTTGTTCAAGTGTTTCTTACAAATGTGGATTAAACTTGTCAAACTTTAACAGCCCCCAATTTTCGATTAGAGAGCTGGGTTTTTTTCCTTCTCTTGAGAAACTGGAAGACCATTCTACATTGAACTTGACAAAACAGCAGCTTTAGAGGAAGACACAATTGCCCTTCAGGCAGTCCCCAGCTGGCTCCCTTCATTTTTTCAGATTTTCCTGCCTGACCTTGGAGACATGTGGATTACTTTGCTTGCCAGGTGTCTTGCTTGCCTCAGCCGAGTCCATGCCCTGTCCCTGTCCTAATCCTTTGACCTCTGATTTCCTATGTTTTTATTTCATCCTAATACTTTTTTTTTAAACTAGCTGTACATTATAAATATGTACACCCCATTTTGTTAACTACTTTGTTGTATAGCTCTTTTGCTTTTTCAGCTTGCACTGGGCCTTTATCAGATTATTTAATAAATAACTGCATGTATTTATGACACATATCTTAAATTTTGTTTGATTTCACTTCATGTCACTTCTTTCCTTTTATAAAAATGATGCATGGAATATTTAATTACAGTCCTCTCAGCTGTAAATTCCATGACAGGGTTGTAAGCACTCAATACTCAAGCAGAACTTCCCCTTCTGCCTACCGCAGGTATTGCAATACAACACAAAAGCTATATTTGGTCATTTATTTTGGACCTGTACACTGCTCCTCACTAAGTGATGACTTCTACATGAACTCCTTGGGATTTTGCATGAAACAGTTTCAGAATTAAAAGGAAAAAATGTGATGGAATTTATTGCTAATTGATACTTTAAATCCTTTTTGAAAAAAGGACAAGTATCAATCAATGTAGCAAGCAACAGAAACGTACTGCCAATTCATAAATGATGTAGTAAGCTGACAGGCAAACACCAACTAGATGTGAGAAAACTCTTAGTGTACTTGGGCTAAAAAAGTCAACAATCTTTTCCACGTAATGCCACTGCATTTAGATTCAAGTTTCAAAGAAGTCCTATCTGGGGCACTAAACTTATGCTTTAAAAATCCATGTGAACTGCATTCTTAAAAACGAAGTTAGCCCCCGGTAATAATCTATTTCAAATTAACACACAACCTATATAGTTGGAAAAAGAAAAGATTTTTGGATATATATTTTATTTGACAGTGTTTTAGAATATCATACAGTAAACAAGATTTCTGTAAAAGTTAATTTATCCATAGTGGTGCGTTTCATAAAAATAGTTGCTCACTTACAGTCTTTCTGTGACTATTAATACATGGAATTATATTTATAGAGATACAGCTGTACAGGGTAAATTCACAGCTAACACTACACAGAAGTATTATTTGGAATGGGATTTAGATGATGTGCTGTCTTCACAGGTTATGGATTACAGCTGCATAAAGCAAGTACTGCACAAGTAGTAGCTGTGAACTGTGCAAATTAGAGTTTATGCCAGTGTAATCTCAATTTTTTTCCTTTTGTAACACATGGAAAATAAAGGTCAGAGGATACAGTACCAGGACGTGCAGCTACACTACAGAAGCATTGTCCAAAACCAGATTCAATAAATTAATGGCAAACTATACTGGATTTCTAGTCCAGGGGAGAAAGACTAATTGAGATTAAACCAAAAGTATAATAAGCTGCTACATGTGTTTGTGCTTTTGTTTATGATGAATGGGTTTCATTTTTGGAAATTGCCTTTACAAGCTGCAAGACCCTTAACTTGAGGCTTTCAACCATATTCTCCTCTTGTCAAATAACTAAACTACTCAAATGTCTGATGAAAATTAAACTGCCAGTGCTCAGGTTACTGCAATTACAAACAGAGAGAAAGAGTCAGTTAAGGGAGGCTATTATGTGTGACCTTTGTGGTAGACCTGTTCTCCCCCTCTTACTTATTGGACTACATGTGCAGGAAGGTGAGGCTTATCTGCATTTGAACTCTTGTAAGGAGGCAGAATGTGGGAAGGATGAAGCCTCATTCATTAAGGGCATATGAGAAAGAAACTGCCTGCAGAAACATTTTGTCTTTTAATATGTGTAGCTACAATAAGTACCAATGGATAATTAATTGAAGATAACATTTTACAGAGAAATACTATAAAACAGCAGGGAAGAAAGGCAAGCCTTAGAACTTTGCTAGGGAATCCATCACAGATCAATGAAGATAAACTGAAACATCTAGAGGTTGCTAATGAAATAAAAAATACTGGCAAAGAATACAAGACAAAAGCAAACCAAATGGAAACAAAGGAAGAATAAGGAAAAAAAGATAAGCAGAAAGGAATGCTAAAAAGAGTCATGTTCTTTAATGAAAATAAATTGGTTATAATACTGATCTTTTATATTAGAGATTCATTATAATCTGAGAAATATAAGACAAATACTCTGCCTCTGCTCTGTCAAAGTGCAAATGAAGTAATGGAGAGAGGGTTTAAAATAAGACAATAAAATAAGTGAAATACAACATTGCTGACAAAGAAGCTATCTCTCTTTGCTAGTCTGGGACAACAGAAAAGCCTTTTCATAGAGGAACTGCAGCGTTGCCAATCTTGATTAAACACATTGTGGTCCTTCCATTATAAAATCCATATTTTAGAGGAAAACCAATTAAGAGCTATGAGCTAAACTGCAGAATTCTGACTTATGGCAAACGGTTCCCTAGGATACCATGTTTAAAATCTTTTTTTCCTACCACTGAAAATGTACAGAAATATGATTTGATCACAGAAATGGCAGTCAAAATGGCATCACACCAATGAATTCACTAGATTTCTAACCTATCCCGCAGCACGCGGGGAGTGCTGTCGCTGACACCGAGATGGATGCCACGGGTGAGCCATGGAAACAGGACATGGGCGAACAGTTCTGCATGTCGCAAAGAAACCCTTTAACCCCTGTCTAGATATGTCAAGAACAATTTATTTACAACGCTTTAGATCAATTAAAAGATATAATCTTGTCTCCGTGTCAGCTTGCTCCGTGCAGTTTGATTTTTAAGGCGATATTCCAGTTCGTGATTGCTCTTAACTTGTCCAGTTTCTTGATATAAAGTTTGGATGACCTCCAAACCCTTCATGCAGTGGGGGATGGGGGGGATTTTCTTTTCCTTTTTTCACCTAAAGCTACACTGCACTGTCTCTGTGATGTTCTTCCCTGTTATTTTGGTTCTTCCATAGCTGCCAAAGCCCCCACTGTGGCACCGGGGGCTTCAGGGTCAGTTCGGGTCTGCGCGTGGACGCGGCGCAGCCCAGGCTCTCTGGACACGTGGGACTTCCCGTCGGTGCTCCCAGGCCTTGGTGCCTCGCGGATCTATGCGTGTGACAGTGAAAATAAATTAAAACGCCGTGAGACGGAACCTAAGAGCAACGGTCTGCGCGAGGCGGCCGCGCGGCTCATCTGCTGGCGGCCGAGGCGCCGGGCTTGAGCACGCCCGGCAGCTTGTCGGAACCCGGCACCCGCCAGGGCCCCGGCGCCACGGCGGCCTTGCGCGCGGGGGCGCCCCCTGGAGGCCGCGAGCCCGGCCGGGACCCCGCGCGCGCGCCCGCCCTGCCTTCCGCCTCCCGCGCGCCCGGCCGCTCCGCGCCGCCGCCGCCCGGGCCCGCGAACGCGGCCGCCGCCCCGTGGCCTTCGCGCCGGCCGAGCTCCGGGCCCGCGGCGCCGCGGAGACCCTCCTTCCCGCCCGCCCGCGCCGCGTCCGCCGCGTCCGCCGCGGGCCCAGGCGCCCTGGCCTCCGAGGCGGGCCTGCCGGCCTCGGGCCGCCCCTGGCCGCCGGGCGCCTCCTCGAGCCTCGGCCGCGCGGCCCTCTGCGGACTCGCCGAGCGCTCCCTCTGCTCCCCGAGGCGCTGCTTCTTCTGGCCGCCGGCCGAAAGCTCCTTTGGTTTCCTAACGTCGTGTTCCCTTTTGATATCCCAAGCCGGGTCTGGGCCTATCTGGTGGGAAGGGTCGGAGGGTGGGGCTGGATGTGATGGAGAGAATGGAGCGAGGACGTCCTCCAGGGAGACGCCTACTTCCGGCAGGCCTGGGCCGACGGCAGCGGGAGCGCTCCAGGCGCCGGGTTCGTCTGTGGACGGGAAGCACAGGCGTTAGGGCCGCGCGGCGCCGGGTTCCCGCGCTCCCACCGCCTCCCTCCGCCACGGTCAGGGGCGGGCAGCCGCGGCGGCTGCTCTCAAGGTCCCAACCCCCCCCACTGCCGAGAGGGCAGCTAGCCGCGCTCCCTGGGGTTCTGTGCCCCCCCCGCCCCCCCGGCCCGACCCCCATCGGTAGACCCAGGAGGTCAGTGCGAAGCCCGAGGAGGCCTAGTCCCTTCGCTTTGGTCCCTCATAACTTCCTGGGGCGTCATCAGGTCTGACAGCCCTGTGTGGACATCGACACTTTGTCGCCCTCGGATCAGTGGTTCTCATATTCGATGATACATCCGAATCACCTTGCGGGGGGGGGGGGTTGTGGAAAATACAGATTCTCCGAGGGCTAGACCTGGAGATTCCAGCAGCACAGGGCCCAGGAATTTCTCTATTTTTTAACAGGCACCTGGGTGATTCTGAAGAAGACAGTTTCTCAAAGGCAAGTGTTGAGAAACACTGCTCTAAGTTAGGAGAGTGATGTCGTCAACCATTAGGTGTCACTCAAAGCATAATTCTTAGCTATTACTAGATAGTTTCAGAATTTGGATGCATTCATTGAAAACCTATCATTGTTGTCTTTTAAAAGTCGTTGTCCTTAATTCCTTTGAGTACTTATACCACTATAGAAGGCCCCAGGACTAATATAAATAATTATTTCTAGTAAACCTAGTTTCATATTCTGGTCAATTTATTTATGTTTATTAGCCTATGATAATATTCTATATTTTGGATTTTGCTCTTTACACAATAATTAATTTTACTATTCTAAAAAACAAAAACAAAAACAAAAAAAACCTAGTTTCAACATTTAAGATTTAAATTCTGTCTACTTCCAAAAAGGATTTAAGGTAATTTACAACATCAAAACACATATAAAACAGAATAAAAAATGAAGAATGACTTTTTTTTTTTAAAGCAACTACTGGTCAGAAGCCAAGTAGGACAGATGTGTTAGGAATCTGAGATGAGTTAGTCACTACTTGAGCAATAACGTTACCCTTGGAGTTTCTGGCTACTAAGGGGAAATTAAAGCAGGAAAATCCAATACCATGAACCCTTGATATTTGTAAGAATTATGTCTCATGACCTTTGGAAATGCTTACATTTTGTGATACATTCTAGAGTGTGACTTTTTCCATAGAGTTGGTATTTGGTCATGAGTGGAGAACAAAGAAGCCACACTGATACTTGATTCTTGGTGGCAGGTGAGCCTCCCTCATTAAAAGATTTCAGTTCCACACAGTAGCCTCAGTGCACGTGATTCTAGCTCCTGCCTCCAAATATGTGTCAGACTCCCGGGGATTCTTGTGCATACTCAGTCCATGAATGTCCAGGGTCTACTTTGTTTTAAAGTTCAAGATTCTTATATGGTACCTTTGATACTGATTTATAAAGCAATGAGGAGAGGAAGAGGGCAGTGGGGCTGATTTTTCCAATAATTCTGGCCACTTTTAGAATGTCAAGTCAGTTAGAAAAAAGTTTCTCCTTGGATGTGAAACTTGAATGGAGTTTCCGGCACAATGTTACCTTCCTCCTTCCATAGACTGATGTCCATTATCATTTTCTTATAACGAGTGAAAAATCCTAGAAAAGCATCAGAAGACCTGGAATCTAATCGTGGCTCTCTCGTGTATTTACTAGCGATGAGGTTTTGGGCCAAGCACTAAATCTCTCTAAGACGCAATTTCTTCTTTTATAAGATGGGGATAAAATGTCCAACTTCACAGAAGTGAGATATACACTTTCTAAGAGAAACTGCCTTGCAATGGGAGTTTTATGACAATTTTTTTTTTTTTTTGTACAGCACTGAGTTATATATCCTGTGCCTCAGTGGCTGCCTACTTATGGACTGGGCTCCTATAGAAGCCGCCACACTAACTAGTACCCTTGCAGGTTTTGAATAAGTGCAATAAGTCAGTTATTTCCATGTGCTATGATTCCCAGGTGTGGTTTTGCTATATCTTAGGTACCTTTGCCTTAAGGAATATTCTGGAATCCTGAAACACGAAGTATTCAATGAAAATTAGAATATGTTCTACCTTTGGCTAGGTTAGAGTTTAAAATCAAGCAAACAAAAAGATAGGCGGTGGCAACTTCACCCATATAGGCAGATATCACCTAGAAATAAAGATGCTCTTTAAAAGGCCTAACTAGAATGTGTGCAGTAGTGATCGCTGACTTGGACCATGGTAATGATGTTTCACATTTTAATAGCTCTTTTCCCCATCATTACATCACATATAGAGAGTCAATTAGTTGGCTTCAATTACTTTTGAGATACAGGGAAAAGGTTGATAATATTCACACCATTTCCTGAAGGAGGAATTGAAGCAGAGAGAGGTTAAGTAGCTTGACCAAGATTACAAAATGGGTCAGCCAGGGGTAAAATTCTGGGTTTCTTTACTCTTTGTTTTTTACTTATTGAGAAAATTGTCCCAAGATGTTGCCTTGCAAATGGGATCAAAGCATGTGAAATGGGCATGCTCAGTGGCCACTGCTGGCCAACAGGAAGTAGATCCTTTCATTAAGCAGAATATGTAGCATTTATTTCTGAACATTTTACTTACTACATGTCTGGCACTGAACTGGAGAGTTCCTATCCAGAAAAATGAAAACAATGTTAAGCCACACAAATTAATGTCCATCGTTAGCTAGCCTCAGAGTATCCCTGAGATTCAGAGACACTCTTCTCTTTCCTTCTAATCTTGCCCACCTCCAGTGATTCTCCATACGGTAAACTAAAAGGTGAAATTATTCACAAATACAAAACGTTTCTTTCTTTTTTTTTTTTTTTGAGTTGGAGTCTCACTCTGTCACCCAGACTGGAGTGCAGTGGCCGCTCCCGGTCACCGCAGCCTCGACCTGCTGGGCTCCGGCCATCCTTCCGCCTCAGCCTTCCAAGTAGCCAGAATTACAGGCATGCGCTACCATGCCCGGTGATTTTTTTGATTTATTGTAGAGATGAGGTCTTGCTGCCCAGGGGGGTCTCGAACCTGCGGGCTCAGGCAATCCACTCACCTCAGCCTCCCAAAGGCGTGGGATTACAGGCTGAGCCACCGAGCCCGGCTACGTTTCTTCTTATTATAAAAGACTGCTCAAGAGTGTGTATAGGTCAACTTAACAGTGGAAAAAACTAAAAGCTAAAATGTTTCAAGTCACTGCTAATTAAGAATATTAATGAGAAATTAAAATTAACTTCATCATAAAGTGATTTAAAAGATGGACATTTATATATGTGCTTTAATATTTTTAATTTTTCTGCACAGCAACTCTCCAGGTCAATGTCACATGTGCTGTCTGCACAGGCATGAGCCTGCAAAGCTGTAAAGCACCAAGGCCCTCTTCAGCAGACAGCCCTTATCCCGTTTTGCCTATCACCTGCCTCATCAAGGTGACATGAATTGTGGTGGACAGGAAGAGCCCTTCTCTAACATTGCAAATGCTAGTTTTTATGACATCTTGATATACAATAGCCAGAAGAATTAATCACATTTTGTTCTGCTTCCTGTAGACCATGTTTTTGCTTCCATCCTTTCTCCCTCCGTCCCTCCCTCCCTCCGTCCCTCCCTCCTTCCGTCCCTCCCTCCCTCTGTTCCCTCCTCCATCCCCTTCTCTCTTCTTGAACCTGGGCACTGACTAAGGTGTGTGATCATGTTCATTTATGAGGTGGTTGCTGTGGAAGAGGTGTTCCACAGCATCCTTCCTGTCTGAGGTGTGCTAACTGAAATTAGAAATAACAGATGCAGCCTAGAAAGATGAAATTCACCACATCTGGCTTGCTGGGATTTATACAGCTCCTTTGTCCAAACAATGGCCCCAAGCCCAGTGGCTGCAACCAGAAAGGAAACAGCCTTTCATTCCAAACTGGCTTCCTCAGGCTGCCCTCTCCCACCCCCACCCGGTGAAACTCCTCTTGTCAAGGTCACCAGTGACCCTTCTGTTGTGAAATTCAGAGGATTCTGCATTCATGTTAATACAGTTGGCCCTTTGCATCCATGGGTTCTCCATAATAAATGTAACTGAGAATCAAAAATATTTTGGAAAAAAACAATAAAAAATAACAATACAACAAAGAAAGGTAATACAAATAAAAATACAGTATAGCAACTCTTTACATAGCACTTGTATTAGGTATTATAAGTAGTCCAGAGGTGATCTAAAGTACATGGGAGAATGTGCATAGGTTATATGCAGATAACATAAGGGACTTGAGCATCTGAGGATTTTCGTATCCATGGAGGGCCAGGAACTAATTTCCTGCAGATACTGAGGGATGACTGTTCTTTATCTTGCCACATTCTCACATAGTTGACTATTTCCAAAAAAAAAAAAAAAGGACTCAGCTTTTATGACACCCCATTCTCCTGCTTTCTATTCTACTTTTCCAATAGCTTATTCTCAATTTACTCTGCAGTTTCCTCTTATTTTACTTGACCGCTCTAGTGTTTGGTCTTTTAGTCTCCCCTAGGTGTGCTCATTTATTCATGTAGCTTTTATACAACAACAATACTCCCGAGTGTTTCTGCTGAGCTCTTTGTTACCAGCTCTATGTTGGTATATCCACCTGCTTTCTTGATATCTCTACTTGGATATTTCATTGGCACGTCAATCTAACAAGTCCACATAGAACTCTTTCTTCCCAGGCCTATTCTGCATGCTCTCCCTTATTTCCCCATCTTGGTGAATGGCATGATCATCGCTTGGACTTATTTTTGATTCCTTTCTCTCCCTTAACTCACAGGAAGAACCCACTTGCAAGGCTTATTAGTCTTATTTTCAAATATATGCGAACTCTGTCAACTTAACTTTACCTTCACCCCCACAACTCAAGATACAGGACAGTTCCTGGAAGGATGCCACCAGCATGGGCTGCTTAAGACAATTACAGTTGAAAGAGGGCCACAGTGTGGGTATCTTTCATAAACCCTTGGGGATACTGTTGAAGAGAGAAATTTCAAAAATGAATTTCAGAGCTGTTCAGAAAATAGAAGTTAAGTATAGTAGTATAAGTTAAGAAGTAAGTTAAGTAGTATACAGTGAACCACAAGACCCTCTCTCCTCCTGAACAACTATCCTTGTTACCTTGGCCAAGGGACTGGCCTTCCAAGGTATCATTTCTCACATGGGCCACTACAATAATCTATTCTTCTCTTTCTTTCTACTCTTGCCCACCTCCAGTGATTTTCAGCATCCACACCAACCTCTTTGGGACGCATGTTAGTTTATGCCATTCCCTTGCTTAAAACTTTCAGTGGATTCTCATTGCTCTTGGATTAAGATACAAAATTATTAGCAGAGCCTACAAAAGCCTGCACAATCTGGCCCCTGCCAACCTCCCCAGCTTTACTTCCCTTCATCCCCTCTTCTCCACCCACACCGGTCTCCATTCAGTTCTTCAAGCACACCAAACTCATTTTCTATTCTGGGACGTGATTGTTGACTCCTCTGTTGGGAAAGGCTCTCCCCCAACTAGTCACATAGCGGGTTCTTTTTCATTCTTTAGGACTCTTAAATGTCACCCCAGAGAACGCCAATCTATAACTGATACTTCACTCTCCTTAACAGCATCCTGGCTTTATTTCCTCAAAGTGCTTACAATTATATTTTTGATTGCTTATTTGATTAACATCAGTCTCAAGTACTAGCTGTAAGCTTCATGAGGGCAATGGCCACCCTAGCATTATTTATCACAGTGTACTTAATAGCTAGAGTCGTGCTTGACACAAAAATAAGTGTTTGATGAATATTTGATGAGCGAATATATGCATTCCACAAATAGAAATGGAAGACCTGAAACCAAATTGCCAGCTTGAGGAAATACTGCAGGGCAAAATATTTTTATTTAAAGTATAATCTGTCAAAAGCAGGTTTGTGTCTATGACTTTTATCAGTTTTGAGAAGGAGGATAGTGGTGAAATGGTAAATGTATATTTGAAGTGGGAGAGGAAATGACTAAGTTCGATGGGAAAAATGAGAAGGAGGAAGCCAGTCCCAGAAAATGCATTGGGAAGAGTTCTCAGTTTTCACAGATGCCCCCTTTGGATGGGAAGGGTCAAAGAGAAGCTCTAGTCCTGGGCGCACAAAGTCAGGTTCTCCTGAATTTTGACAGATGTTCTTCTTTCCCTTGTTGCTCTTATCAGCTCTAATGATATAATAGCTTTGCTTCAAGGAGCTCCATCCCTGGGAAGTTGTTAACCAAGGTGCCACAGAATGTTTAAATGAACCCACAGCCAAGATAGATCCTTAATATTTTATACTCCATTGTGGAGGAAGCAAATACCTTTCCTAAGTTAGGATCAAGTTTCCTCTCCTTCTATTGCCAGTGCTAGCCAGTCTGGATCTCTCCTAGGACACAGAGTGGTTAACACATGAATACATTTTATTAGTATATACATGCACACTCATTATTTTTTAGTTAAAAGATGTATGGTCTCTTAAATTGTCTTGTAGAAGCCCAGCAATATTTAAAAATAAAATGTACTCCTTCACTTCATATGCCAGAGATTTAAAAAAAAAACAAAACAAACTCATCTACAGAAACTTTTAATAGCTTATTTCACGATGTATAACCAAAGTGACAGTAACCAGAGAGCTGACCTGATAGGAATAAACTGCTTATTGTAGTGAGTAGGTATCTGCGTTCTTGATTTTCCCAGATGACTCTTATCTCTTGCAAAAATGTGTACAGAAGAGGAAAGCATAACCTACATCAAGGGAGAGCTAATTTTATCTTGTGCTGAGGATACAGAGAGGTTAAGAAAGGAAAACCTTTTAGCGATTGTGTTCAAACTATAATGGTTCATTTGCATCTATTACAACATCACTAAGGTGATTGCTTTTTGTAACAAAATATAAACAAGAAAACCCTTAGAAGGGAGTCAGAGATTGTCATCTGCCTCAAACCTCACCAATGACCCCAGGGCTCCTGGCTTTAAGGCTGGGCGTTCCTATAAACCCTGCTTATGGGATTTTCCTTGCAAGGGTCCTACTTTGCTTTCCTCCCCTCAGTACAGGGTTCAACCCCGGGCCTAATGACTGCTTTTTGGATTAGGATGTTTGGGAAGATAACAGTATTATTACTATGAGTGGTGCTAATAATAACGGCAATAGCTAACATTGATTGAGGTACTTACTAGGTGCCAGGCACTCTTCAAAGGCCTTGAATGTATTCATTCATGTTAGTACATGTAAACTGACACATTTTATAGATGAGAAAACTGAGACACAGAGAGGATAAGTAACTTGTTCAAGACTGTACAACTGGTAGGTAATGGAGCAGGGCCATTGAATGGAATTAGCTCTAAGAGCTCAGCTAAAACACCATCCCTAGATACCTTTACTATCTGCTATTCTGATTGAGAAATGAAGGTTCATCTCTTCTTCTGGGGCGAGGTAACAGAAACTTCCATGTAAAGTGATTGTCAGATGCAGATTTGTTATTCCTAATGGAGACTCTGAAATGCCATTTGTGTTTGAACCTTGGGCATAGAGGGACAGTCACTACGATTAGACTGTTGATTTGTGAACATGCTAGAAATATGAGCTGGAACAGAAATATGAGCAGAGAACAATAAATTAGATTTCTTTTTTTTTTTTTTTTTGAGTTGGAGTCTCACTCTGTCGCCCAGACTGGAGTGCAGTGGCCGCTCCTGGCCACCGCAGCCTTGACCTGCTGGGCTCTGGCGATCCTTCTGCCTCAGCCTTCCAAGTAGCCAGAATTACAGGCATGCGCTACCACACCCAGCTGATTTTTTGATTTACTGTAGAGATGAGGTCTCGCCAAATTGCCCAGGTGGGTCTCGAACCCGCGGGCTCAGGCAATTCACTCACCTCAGCCTCCCAAAGGCGCGGGATTATAGGCTGAGTCACTGAGCCCGGCTTAAAATTAGATTTCTTAAGGGCAGGGTTAATACTATACATTTAAAAAAAATCCTCATGGTGCCACTCCTTGAAGCTGGATTGAGTTGAAAATACATTAGATATAGGAAACACTGAGTCACTTTAAGACATACATACATTTACTGCTCAAATAACCAAAATTATTCTGTAAAGAGATCTACAGATTTGGTAAGTGTTACTTATAAAAGCTGTTTCCTGTTGGAACCTGTAGTTGGTTGGCGTTAGAGAATACTGATGTGGTTGTATTGAAATCTATTTTCTTCTAATTTAGAATATTATAAAAAAATACCAAAATGATTAGGGTAGATTAAAGGATAGTAATGTGAAGTCATTTGGTGTTCAAAAGAAAAACCTTTTAAGGTTGTGTTCAAACTATAATGGTTCATTTGCATCTGTTCAACCATCACTAAGATGATTGCTTTTTATAACAAAACATAAACAAGAAAAATGTGCATTTAAAATTTTTCAGAACAAATTAATTCTTTTACTTTGCTTCTGTTCTTTCTGAAGTCTTGTTTCCAGGTCTGGAGCCATTGTTAATGGCCTTCAAACATGAATTTGTTTCACTCTTATTACCAGAGAGATGTAAACTAGATGTTGTAAACATTAATATCTTTGACAATGGTGATTGTATTTGCTTATTGAAGCTTCCCATTTATACTCATTTTGAAAGCACAATCAAAAGGTGGCAATAAGTTTTAGTTTATTTGGTGGTAAGTTTTAGCTTCCTCTATGACCTCTATGGCCAAAAGGGCAAATCTCAGGTCTGGGTGGGGCTGCTAACAATGGGGCTACTGTTTACTGAGTGCTTTCTATGTAATAGGAACTGTGCTGTGTGCATCATATACATCGCCTTTTAAGAAGGTATATGGTCTCTCTTCAGATCGTATAAATCTTCCCCCTTCTACATCACCTTTTAATCCTTGCAACAGTTCTAAGAACTGTGGTGCTATTATCCATATTTTGAAGATTAGAAAATTGAGACACAGATAAATTAAGCACTTTGCCAATCACATAGCTAGCAAGTGAAAATCAGGACAACTGACTACATCACTCTAGAGCCCAAGCCCAAAGCACTACTCTGTCTGAGTGCTTTTCAACCCTTTCCACATCAGAATCCACATAGAAAAGAATAATACTTGGCACACCAGAGGAAGCATGAAAATGATCAAGGTCTGACGATGCCAAGTCCTTTCTAAAGGCCCCAAAGGATAAGGAGAGTCATTATCTTGATATAACTCATGAGAGGTAGGGCATGGAGTCCAGGTTGGGAAACTCAGCTGTTTTTTTCTACCAAGTAAAATATTGATAGTTCAGATTGGGGATGCCCAATTATCAGTTTGAATTAGTAAAATCTGCATAATAGGGTATATGAGAAATATACTGACCCATTTATTTCAAACATGTTTTAAATGTCTGAATGGTGCTTAGAGGCCTTCTTACCCTTAAGTATTTAAAGATGGGCTCTGAGGCAGTGGTTTTCAAACTTTTTTAGAAAGCAACACTTCTTTCTTTTCAAATAAAATGTTAAATGAAAGCACAATATGCAAACCAGGTAAGAATGCTTTGGTTAGGTGAGGTAAATGCAAAGCTGCCCACCACCCTCCCTCACTCCCACCCACAGTGGTCTTTTAGGCCATTTCTTGCGATGCTTGAAGATCTAACAGAATAGTTTGAAAACCACTGCAAGAAGAAGTGGTGTCTCTCAAAGCTCCCATTAAAATGCAAAAATATCCACTCAGATGGTAGAAGGAGGAGGAAGTAAGAGAAGATTTGCTCAATAGACTCTAAGTAATGGTGGCTGGGAGTTGGACTGGGAGAAGGGAAATAAAGTACAGGGAAATTTTGCTGAGGTAAGGGGATTGGAGACATCTGTCACACAGCAGGGAAGGATAGGCTTTACCTTTCTATAACTTTTCTGGGGCACTTAGTCACCTGGAGACTCAGCTGACAGTTCACAGTCTTACTGAGCCGAGATCTGCCCTACTTGTCTTTAG
Source organism: Cephalopachus bancanus (assembly GCA_027257055.1). NCBI lineage: Eukaryota > Metazoa > Chordata > Mammalia > Primates > Tarsiidae > Cephalopachus > Cephalopachus bancanus. The sequence continues at coordinate 1,420,068 of JAPVLO010000262.1, forward strand.
GAAGAGCAAGTCAGCAACTTGTGATAGAAAGTGTGACAGTTGGGAGACCTGGCTTCTACCTCTAGTTCTGCCACTTGGTGTGAACTTGGGCAAGTCATGTGACTGTTTTCAGCCTTAAATTCTCATCTGTAAAATGGAACAATACCTGCTCTACTTCCTTCCCAGAGTTGTAAAGATCAAGTGAAATAATATATATGCATGTTAATATTCATGCCAGCCATTCAACTAATAGTTTGAATCCAATTTTTAAAATGGGCAAAACATTTTAATGGACACTTTAGCAAGATGATATGTGGATGGCAAATAAGCACATAAAAAGACACCCAACATCACTAATAGGGAAATGAAAATTAAAACTACAATAAGACACTACTATACATCTACTAGTATGGTTATAATTAAACACCACCACCACTAGTGAAGGTAGCTGGCAAGAATGTGGAGCATTCTAGAACTCTCATACATTGCTGTTGGGAATAAAAGGTGATGCAGCCATGTTAGAACACAGTTTGGCAGTTTCTTAAAAAGTTAAACATTTAGTTACCATCCAACCCAGCAATCCCACTCTGAGATAGCTACTTGAGTGAAATAAAAACAAGTTCACATAAAAACCTGTATGTGAATTTTTATGGTGACTTTATTCATAATCACCCCAAACTGGAAACTACCCAATTGTTCATCAACTGATGAATGGCTAAACACTGTGGTACAATGGAATAGTACTCAGCTATGAAATGGAGTACACTACTTAAGCATGCAAAAACATGAGTGAATCTCAAATGCATTGTGCTGAGTGAAAGAAGCCTGAATGATTCAAAAGCTTACATATAGCATTATTCCATCCATATGACAGTCTCAAATACACAAAACTAAAGGGACAGAACACTGATCAGTGGTTTCTAGGGGTGTGGGAGGAGGCTTGACTAAAATGGAGAATCAGAGAATTTTAAGAGGTTATGAAACTGTTCTATATTTTAATTATGGTAGCGATGATATAACTATGTTTTTTTGACACTCACAGACTTGTACACTGAAAAGAGCATAGTTTTAAAAAAGGGAAAAAAATAAGAGTGCTGATAAAGTGTTTTTAAGTCTGTGCAAAGAAGTCTTTTTAAGTTGGTTACACCTTTTGAAAATAATATTTCCACCACTACTTTGCTTAGTAACCTCCCTCTGTGTCCCTCATTGCTGGACCAAGATAAGCCTCAAACCAATGAAACTGATCATGAATTCTGAGTTCACAGAGTTAGGAGAATCTGAATTAAAGGAGTTTTACTTTAGTCTTTAGAAGGCACCTTTAATCTCAAAGCTTTTCTAGAATTGTGTTCTTCATCACAGAAATATAACCCTGTCTGAAGTGGCAGCGAGCTGAAACAAAGGACAAAAATAATCAGAAGGTACCTATTTCCTGGGAGAAATGATGGAAACTGGTAAAAGTCACATCTTGCCAAAGATGGAAGAAGTGGAAATAAGCCAGTTACTCAGAGAATATTCTTGGGCTTCAGCTAGATCCATACTTTCTGAGGCACCCAAACAAGACCTTTCTCATGACCCCCTCTATAAACCATTCATGGGCAGGATTCAGGCATATGTTTAAATCACTTCTAGACTATGGCCCCATAAGTGATGTGCAACTGCATCCCCAACAGTGTGCGCCCAGGGGACAGAGTCTCTTTAAACAATTCTGGATGTTTAAAAAGAAACTGAATTAGCGAAAGTAGAGCTCTTGGGCTAGGAACTGTCCAGCAAGGTTATCCTTAGGTTTGTTTGTTTGTTTTTTTCTGTATCCAACTTTACTTTTCAAAACTCGTTTTTTCTCATTCATATCTCTCTCTATGTTGGAACCCAGTATCTAGCTGTCCTATTATTTTTCTTTCATTCAACAAGTATTTATTTGTTGGGAGCCGGCTGTGGAGGCCCACCTGAGTGTTAGGGATCCAAGCAGGCTGCGGACCCTGAGACCACTAGGATGAGTTCAGGAGCTGAAGGCCCATTCCCTCTTCCCTTCTTTGCTGTTTGGCACGTTCCACTAGCAGGGACTTTGATGATCTAAAGCATGAAGTTCTGAGAGTATGACGGGTGTGGCTTACTTTAGGAGTCCATTGTTCCCGTTGCGGTTTCGGCTTTAAACTTAACATAATTCAAACTCAGGTCACATTTGGGAGCCTTATATATGATACAAGCTTCTTTATAAGATTGAAAAGTATATTTGTAGAATTAGTATATACATGTAAAGTGTTGTTTCAATTTTAATAATATAGATAATTATTTAGGGTTACCAGAAATGGCCCAGCACAAACTTTGGGCTGGGTCACATTCCTGAGAGCCCAGCGCGTACTTTGAACTGGGCTGCATTCTTTAGGAATTGGTTTCGGCTATAATTAAGAGTTTCTATAGTATAGGTAGAATTAGCATAAAATAGAGAGGAATTGGGATTTAGGTTGGTCATTAGGTGTTGTGTATGCATAAGTTTTAAAAGTTATTGATTATTAGAATATTATGATATTAGAATTGTTGTATTGCTTTTGAGGAATATTAACCAAGCATGAGGAACAGTGAGATAGTTTTGGGATCCTCCTTCCTCATGCTTGGAGAAACACCTGGTGGGTGGGGGATGCCCCTCATCCACCTGGCTCTATGTTCATGTAAATGTCTTGTGATTTAATTGGGATTGTCCTTCCTCATACTCGAGGAAACACCTGGTGGGAGAGGGATGCCCCTCATTCACCTGGCTTTGTGTTCATGTAAAAAAGTTTTGTGATTTAATTGGGATTGTTCTTCCTCATGCCTGAGGAAACACCTGGTGGGTGGGGGACGCCCCTCCTGCACCTGGTTTTGTGTTCACGAGAAAGACTTGTGAGACTGTCTGTGTAAAATCTGGGGGTAAATACCCACTGTAAGTCCCAATAAATGACTTCTGCTTAATCCGTTGAACAGTTGTCCACTTTCTTTCTCTTTCTTTCTTTTTATATCTATCCCTCCATCTTTCTTTCTTTTAATATCTATCCCTCCTACAGAATTGGCTTCTGCATGAGACAGAGTCCAGTCTCTTTCTTTCTCCCCCCCCATCTCTCTCTTTCTTTCTCTTTATTTCTCTAGAATAATCGCCGACGCCACCACACCTTCCAGGGACCCTCTAAATCTCTCTGCAGGGGCTGACCCCCTGCATTTATTGAACATGTTTTTTTTTGTATTGTACCAGTCTATGCACTGAAAATACACCTGGGCAGAAAGAAATATTCCTGTTCCCATGGAGGCAGAGGCTGAAGATGAATAACAAGTGGGTAATAATAGAAAGGCTGGTATGAATCAGTGCAATGGAGAAAAATATGGTGAGTTAAGGAGATGGGAAGTGATGTGGAATGCTGTTTCAGATAGGCTGGTCAGGGAAGATGACATTCAGCAGGGACCTAAATGCACAGGAGGAGAAAGTCATGTGGCTATTTGGGCTAAGAACACCCCAGGCAGATGGAACAAGTGCAAATATACCAGTGACAGAAGCTTGGCACGTTCAAGGGATGACAGGAAGGACTGGGAGGTAGAAGAGGAGAAGCTTGAGATCACATAGGGCTTCAGAAAGAAATTTGGATTTTATTCCAAGTATGATAGAAGCCACTGGATGGTTTCAAGCAGAGACATGACATTATAAAAGATCAACATGGCCACTGTGTGCAGAATGGATTGCAGATGGAATCAAGAAAACCAAGCTATTGTGGTAGCTCAGGCAAGACACAATGGTGGCTTGGACATGGGTAGTAGTGATGGAAGTGGTGAGAAGGAGTCAGACTCAGAATATCTTTCTAAAGACAGACTTGATTGGACCTGTTGATGGATTGGATGTGGGGTATGAGGAAAGAGAACAGTCAAGGAGAATCCAGAGTTTTATTTTGTAGTTCCACTAAAGAAATGTACTGACTCTTATGCAGGCTTATGCAAGGCACTGGAGAGGTAAAGATGAAGATGACACAGTTAGAGCCTTCAGGGAGCTCATGGTATACTTCAGATTTCTAGAGTTCTAGAGGCAAGAGCAGAGTGCTGTGGGGTGGGCAGGAAGACAACAGAGTGTCCTATATGTGGGACTTATGGAAAGTTTAAGTTAGAGTTTGAAGGGAGAATAAGAGTTCACTAGTTGCAGAGTAGGAAAGAATATCCCAGAAAGTGGGATCAGTGAGTGCTGAGCTAATTGGTCTGTTGGGGAAAGGGCAAAGGAAGGCAGGTTAGGAAGAACACTGAGTGCCAGCTAGGAGAGAGACCATTACCCTATTGACAATGGGCAGCCAATGAAGTTTTTAAAGCAGAGGGTAATCCTGCCCCCTTTTCCTAAACAGGTGATCATTTCACTGATACTAACAAACAAATTACACTTGAATTAGAATTTCTTAAATGTGTGTTACTTCAAGTGGAGTATCATGTAAGTTTAGGTTTCATCAGCACATGAAATGTCTTTTTATCTTATTGGTATTGGCAGGCAGAAGCACATCACTCTTAGGGTGGAGAAACACTATTAACCTTGTGGCTAATTAATATAGAACATCTACTCTGTTCCAGGCACTGTATTAGGGCTGGGAATTCAGCACGATAAAATAATATCCTTGCCCACCCTGCCGTTTTTTGAGTCAGAGTCGCACTTTGTTGCCCAGGCTAGAGTGCAGTGGCAAGCTCACAGCCACAGCAGCCTGAATCTCCTGGACTCAGGCAATCCTTCTGCTTCAGTCTTCCAAGTAGCTGGAACTATGGGTGCGTACCACCATACCCAACTAATTTTTTATTTATTGTAGAGACGAGTTCTTGCCAAGTTGCCAAGGCTGGTCTTGAACCCCTGGGCTCAGGCAATCCTCTCACCTCTGTCTCCCAAAGTGCTGGGATTATAGACGTGAGCCACCACACCCAGCATAGGCTGGCCCTTTTGGGAGAAGATACAGAACAAGTGATTTCAAAGTGATGTATCACAAAGAGACAGTTGATAAAAGAAGAGTGCTACAGAGGCATTTAATGGGGGAAGCATTTAATGGGGTTTAAAGAGGGAGGCCTCCCTGAGGAAATGATCTTTAAGCAGAGACCAGGTTGATTATAATTTTTTTACTATCAGCAAAATCACTCGCTATTTTTTAATCATCAGCCTTTCTTTCAAGTGGTTCCTTCTTTTTTTACGTTAAAGTATGTCCAGCTCCTGCCTGCCTTGAAGAGAAAACACCAGATCTTTTACTTTTATACATCTAAACTAAGCTTTTCATTGTTTTCCAGAATTGTCACACAATTCTGACTTCCCTACATTCATACATTTACTCAGCCATTCTTTTGTTCAGATTCTGTTCTTTGTGCATGGTATTTAGGGGACTCCAAATAGATCCCATGGTTGAAACACAGGATGTGAGGTATAGAGTGACAGGAGAGGAAGCCATAATGAGCTTGTTCATCCATAGGACACGCAAAGGATGGTGCGGCCCATCGTGCAGGTGCTGGAGAATCACTGGAGGGTTTGTAGCCTGTTCATCAAAGGTGTATGTCAGGTCACTGGCATGGAGGATGGAGTGTATGGCGCTGTTGGGGGGAGGAGTATAGTCGCAGGTTGGGCTACTGTGCAGGTGAGAGATGGAAGGGACAGAGCAGGGCAGTAAGGACCAGCTCTGAGAGATGTGGGGGAGGGAGGAAACAACAGGACTGAGGGGTCATGGAGGGAGGCATGAAGGAATGAGGAGTCCCCAGAGACCCTCAGGATTCCAGCTTGCGTGATGATGGATGGTGGTACTGTAACTGAGACTGGGAACAGATTGGAGGGCAAGCAGGTTTGGACCCATCCAGAGTGGGAATTTTGAAATCTCCTTTAACACCTTTCTTTCCCTTAATCTCTCTGTATAATCACTCATTAAGTTCCCTCAGAACGTCCCCCAGATTCATTTTCACTATCTCAAGTTGACTTCAGCCCTCATCATTTTGATGATGACAGCAACGTCTTAATCTGTCATCTTGCCACTGGCTTCCCCTCTGCAGTCCAACCTGTATTCTGCTTCCCAAAATGTACCCTCTTACTTGACATCTAATCATGGCTTCTTTTTTTAAAAACTTTATTGTCATAAACCCTTAGTGTATCTCTTGCTTCTTCAAGGGCTTATTCACCTTCTTATGTCTTTCTTTCATAACTAAGCCATACATTCCTTTTAGACAGAAACTGTATTCTAAAACTTCTTTGTATTGTCAGTAGTGCCTACCAGAAAGTCATGCCCGACAGTAAGTCTGTGTTTAATCTTACTTTAAAAACAATAAGAATACAATGTGGTGAATATTAGTTTAAAGCCTCACATATCAAAGCATTGTGTGTGTGTGTGTGTGTGTGTGTGTGTGTGTGTGTGTGTGTTTAAAATTATATCATCCAAATCCTTGCCAATAGGTGGATCATCTACTGAGTGGATCTCACTTGGTAATGTCATTATTCATGAACACAGGGATGGGAAAGAGAACTGAAAGCTAGAGGAAGGCAGTGTATATTTGTTTTTGTTGTTGTTGTTGTTGTTTTTGAGTTGGAGTCTCACTCTGTTGCCCAGACTGGAGTGCAGTGGCTGCTCCCGGCCACCGCAGCCTCAACCTGCTGGGCTCCGGCGATCCTTCTGCCTCAGCCTTCCAAGTAGCTGGAACTACAGGCGCGCGCTACCACACCAGGTTAATTTTTTGATTTATTGTAGAGATGAGGGCTCACCAAATTGCCCAGGCGGGTATCGAACCCACGGGCTCAGGCAATCCACTCACCTCAGCCTCCCAAGAAGTGGGATTACAGGCTGAGCCACCGAGCCTGGCTGGCAGTGTATTTTTGAATCTTACCTTTACTACAGACCAGCTGTATGGCTTTGGGTAAATTACTTAACTTTTCTGATCATAAATGATATAATGTCTACCCCAGAGATCTGTTATGAAAATTAAATTATCCAAATTTTCATAAAAATTAAATGATCATCTAACACTGTTTTCTGACACATAGTTAGCATTTAAATAATAATAACAATGATAAAAAAGGCAGCAAGCATCCACTGGGCACTTACACTTTATACTAAATGCTGTGCATGCATTTTGTCATTTAAGTTTCACAGCATACCTTTATGGTAGATAATGCTCTCTTCTTCATACAGATGAAGAAACCAAGGTTCACAGAAGTGGCCTGTCCAGGAATTGTCCTTTTTAACTCCCTTTAGCCTTTAGGTAACTTTCATCTAAAGTTCCCGAAAGGACAGAGCCCCAAACAGAATTTCTCTGGTCTCCTTGAGCTCATACACGAAAAAAAATCCTTTCCCAATAATCTTTTCCTGGAACCTTGGGGGAGTCACAAGACATTGAGATTAACATCGCCTAAAGAATTTGTCTTTCAGCTATCCACCCCACCCTTCTCATCTAGGTGGCTGGCTTGCCCATCCATCTGGTCGTCAAGGAGGTGAGAGACAGAGCCCATCACCATAGCAACAGTTCCTGTGGTTACCTTTCCCCTTGTGATGACATAAAACAGACCACCACCCAATTACCTTAACAACCTGCCCCCATCAAAGAAAAGGTTTAAGAAGTATTCAACCTCAAGCATGCTTTTTTAAAGCTCTGGCCTCTAAGCTTTCTTTAAGCTCTGGCGGCCGTGCTTTCATCAAGCTCTGGCTCCCTCTCCATCTTGGAGAAGTGCACGCACCTTTTCTCTCTCTAATCTACTTTCTAAATAGACTATTTTCCCAAATCTCATTTCTATGCAATTCTTTGCTTTATTTCTGTGGCACCAGTCTACCACCCCCCGCCCCGACACTCTAATAGTTCCCATAAGGAGTGAAAAGGAGAGTCGTGGGTTCACTTCTTTCTCATATGTCCTGCAGCAGATGCTATGGGCAGGGCAGTAGTCCTACAGCAGGATGAATAGTTAGAGATCCTGGTAGACTGTTGCCTGGATGATCTACCTGTGCAGAGAACGGACCCCACAAGGCATCTGGGTAAAGGGAGCTCTCCAAAAGGCAAGCAAGGGCTGCAACAGCATGAGTATTAGGAGGCAGTGATCCTGGCTACACCTGGCCGAGCCAGGGGTCTGAGGCCTCTCTCTGAACTTGGGGCAGGGTGGTGGTGGTGGGGGTGCCTGGTTACTGTAGCACGCCCTCTCCCTCTCCCTCTCTCTCTCTCTCTCTCTCTCCCTCCCTCCCTCCCTCCCTCCCTCCCTCCCTCCCTCTCTCTCTCTCTCTCTCTCTCTCTCTCTCTCTCTCTCGATCTCTCTCGAATTCAGGTCTCACTCTGTCACCAAGGCTGGAGGGCAGTGGCAAGCTCACTGCTCACTGCAGCCTCAACTTCCTGGGCTCAGGTGATCCTCCCTCCTCAGCTTCCTGAGAAGCTGGGACTATAGGCATGTGCCACCACGTCTGGGTTATTTTTTGATTTTAGTAGAGATGAAGTCTCACTATGTTGTCCAGGCTGGTCTCAAATTCCTGGACTCAAGTGACCCTCCCGTCTCAGACCCCTAAAGTTTTCTGGGATTACAGGTGTGAGCCGCCATGCTGGCTGCAGCCCTCTTTCCCCATCAGGCAGCTGACAATGCAGAAAAACTTTACTTCCTACCGGAGGGCTTGTGAAAGACTCCTGCATTCTTCCTGCTTTGATAATAAAGGCCAAAAGATGATAAGATGATACTATTTGGAAACATTTGAGCCCTCACTGGTGTTCATACCATAGTTCCCAACGTGTGGGGGAAGAGGGAGAGGCTGGGATAGGACTGCATGGGTGGAATGGGAGGGGAACCACAGGAGCCAGGGTTAGACTCCACTATGGAGATGGCTGAAGACAGAAATGGTCTGGGTTAGGGTGCGTGGAGGCGTGAGGAGCTGGGGAAGCAGTGAATCAGCTTGATCTTACAGAGGAGAGTTTTGGCAGGGTTCTGATAAAGCCTGTCTATGAATTTTTATTTCTGCAAACAGTCCCAGGCCTTTCTAGAACAAACTGATTGGTATCAATTTCCATAGCATTTAGGGCTCATATATAATGGCTGATTCGGAGCAGGCTTAATTTCATTTTACTGAAAGATAAGGTTTTTCATTGGAGTCACTTCTTCAGAAATAAAATTGAGCTGGAAAAAAATGTACCTGAAGTTATTTGACTATCATTGCAGATGGTGGTTTATCAGGCCTCGGATTTTTACAGGTGTGTGATGCACATGTAGAAAAACCCTCATGTGTCAGCAATCCCTGTTGAGAGTGCCAGTGTGGGACTGGGTGAAGGCACTGAGGAAGGCAGGGGCCAAACAACGGCTGGGAAAAGGCTATTGAAGCCGAGAGGGCTTGGCAGACCTTCTTCTTCTGTGTGTTGCCTTTGACAACAAAGTAGAAACTGGTTCCTGGGCTGTGTACTCTTGGTGCCTCAACACTCAGCCTCAGGCCGGGTGCAGTGGCTCACACTTATATCCAGTACTTTGAGAGGCTAAGGTGAGAGGATTGCCTGAGCCCACGGGTTCAAGACTAGCCTGAGCAACTTAGCGAGACCTCATCTCTACAATAAACAAAAAATTTAGCTGTGTGTAATAGCGCGTGCCTATAGTTCCAGCTACTTGGAAGACTGAGGTGGAAGGATCAACTGAGCTCAGCAGGTTGAGGCTGTGGTGGCCATGAGCATGCCACTGCACTCCAGCCTGGGCAACAGAGTGAGACTCCAATTCAAAAACAAAACAAAAACATTCAACCTCCTGTCTCTTCACAGGCATATAAGCTTCAGGATGAGATCTTTGACCGTCAATGTCACTTCCCAGAGAGGCCTCTCTTCCCACCTCGTCCAAAGTGGTTATTTTCAATAGCAGTTCCTTCTTTCCTTTGCAACATTTAGTATAATTTTTGTGTTAACTATTTTCAGGAAGCGTGTCTCCCTTTACTAGAATATAACTTTTATTAGAAAAGGCCTGTGACCTGTGTTTTTCAGTGTTGCAATTTCAGCTCCTCATACAATGCTGGGCACATAAGTGAACACTAAGTGTTCAATAAATATTAATAGAATGGAGAATAACTGAGTCAGTCAGAGATCACTTGCTCCCCTTTCTTGGAAGTGGAGCCACGACCACCCTTAATCATTTAGGTAGATGTGGAATGATCTGGCATATTTGAAATATGTGTAACTGTATCAGGATATGTTATCTGTGTCTATATCTATATGAGACATCACTTGATGTTATAAAACTTAGTTACATTTTATTGTAGTACTGTATTGTTAAATGCAAAAAACTTTAACAATATTACACACTTTGTTTTTTTTTGTTTGTTTTTTTGAGTTGGAGTCTCACTCTGTCGCCCAGACTGGAGTGCAGTGGCCGCTCCCGGCCACCGCAGCCTCGACCTGCTGGGTTCCGGCGATCCTTCCGCCTCAGCCTTCTGAGTAGCCGGAATTACAGGCATGCGCTACCACGCCCAGCTGATTTTTTGATTTATTGTAGAGATGAGGTCTCGCCAAGTTGCCCAGGCGGGTCTTGAACCACTTTGTAAAGTTTTTATAAATTTCTAAAACCTTACTATTGAAAGTGACCAGCATCAGCTGACAGCTTGCTAGAAATGCAGAATCTCAGTGCCCCCTCCTTCATACCTTGACCCATTGCAGAAGAATCTGCAGTTTAACAAGCTCCCCAGGGATTCACATGCCCATTAAAGTTTAAGAGTCACAACTTAGCCTGTGAAATCATTTTGCGACCTGTAGGGGTGGTTTCACTGAAGTTGAAGAAAAAAGAACAGGGTGCTGAAGTGAATGATAGGTCCAGGAAGAATGAGAAATTCTGTGCTTCACAGGCCAAGTTTTGTGTTTAAACCCTTCGGAGAGCCTGCTGGTTTAGTTAAGTTGGTGGGCGTTTTAACCAAGTATGTTACTGGCATAGCCAGGACAGGACAGCAGCCATGTCTCAGCTATGATTGGAGTGAGGGTGTCTGAATGACATGTTTTAAAAAGTAAATTAGTTAGCTGTTGTTATAAAGAACAGTGTCTAGCCTCTTCATCCAGTTAACACATTCCTGAACTTTTCAGCTGTTCAGATAAGTATCTGGCTCCTCCTTTCTCTTTTGCTGGCAACAAGCTGAGGGAAGAATTAAAATCATATGGGCTCTTCTCTGAAAAGCTGAGTTAAGAAAAAAAAATCCCAATTCCCTAAATGGTAGACATAATTAGTGATGGGAAAAATAAGTGGTCTGATCTTTAACACTTGAATTAATCAATTAAATAAACATTTATTCTCTGCCTAAAGGTGCCAGTGTGGAGCCAGTGCTGGAGACCAAATACTAATAATAATACCAGATTCCTGCCTTCAAGGGGATTTCATGACTTTGCTTTACCCATGACACATCTTTTCCTGGCCTAGTGAAAAACCTGGAATTCTTTGTCTTTAATCAATTTACTCTGTGCTCCAGGTCAATAGGAGGACGCAATGAAAATGTCTTATTTTTTGTCATCTGAAAAATTAAACCTTTTTTCCAAGATGTTTAGTCACTGATCCTCATCAGTGTGGATAATCTTTCCTTTTACTCTGAGCAGGTTGTTTTTATTCTGTGGGCCTTCAGAGCAGAAAGAAAAAACATTTCAGATGCTTGTTTTCTGTTGAATGTGCCTGGCACATTGGTGCTAAACAGGCAATACATCATAATAAATGGAAATAGTCGCCCATGGCATGATCTGATTGAGTCGTTTAAACAATCACTTTGTGTTGACAAAGGGTAGAGTGATGATGCCAGAGGAATTCAAAGGTGCTCGAAACAAATGAACTGGAGAAATGGCTTGAAAAATGTAGGGGGTTCTTCCAGGGCAACAGACTTGCTTCATTCTGGCTCTGCTTGGAAGTCTGCCCTGTCTACCCCCGGGAGATAAGTAATGAAGACATCGTGGTTCTCCCACCACGGAGCTTCCTCCGGAGACCTGCCTTTTAAGCCTGCAGTTCTGAGAGCTGAACCTCGTAGCAACCTGCGGACTTCCTTCTGCAGCGTGGGGGATTCATCCTCATGTTAGCATGTGGGTAGAGTCACTTGGAGGGCAGCTCCCAGCACACGTGCAGCCATTCTACTAAAGCAGATACTAGACTTGAACAAGGAAGACATGGCTGGGAATAATAATTAGTGCAAATGGGTTGTTTTTGCCAGAGCAGTCCCGTGGGCGCTCTGTTGGGGTGCCCTCTAGGGCTTGTGAGGGCGGGGCAGGGCTACTTTTGTGTATATCTCCCAAAGTGAAGTTCTGGGAGGGTAAGTGACTTCCTTTGGGTCACCATGCGAGCAGGCAGTGGCTAGAATTTAATTCTGGTCTGTCCTGCCCTCTGTCCCAGCCCAAGCAGGAAGGAAAAAGGATGAGAGCCCCCTGGTGCCCACCTGGGTGGGGGCTCCCACCCACCTTCTCGCAGCTCAGCCCAAGGGCAAAAAGGAGGGTGACTGACTTCAGTCCTTTCTAGACTTTCCCTGGGCTGGCAAGGTCACCCCACACAGGTTCAGAGGGTGGTCCCTCGACTAGGGATTAGAGGATGGATCCTCCTCGACTGCACCGCCAATAGATGTAGAATGATGAGTCTCAGCTGGGGACATGCAAGGCTCCCCTGGGAGCCACACCCCTGGTCAGTCACCTCAGAGTCAGGGTAAAATCCGCCACCTTAGAAACTACAGCTGTGGCTGGCCGGGCGCGGTGGCTCATGCCTATAATCTCAGCACTTTGGGAGGCCGAGGTGGGAGGATCACTTGAGCAGGAGTTCGAGACCAGTCTGGGCAACATAGTGAAACCTCCTATCTATCAAAAAAGAAAGAAAGGAAAAAAAAAAGAGCTGGGCATCATGGTGAGATACTGCCTGTAGTCCCAGCTATTCAGGATGCTAAGGTGGGAGGATCACTTGAGTCCAGGGGCTATAGGCTGCAAGTGAGCCAAGATCGTACCACACATTACAGCCTGGACAACAGAGTAAAACCCTGTCTCTTAAAAAAAAAATGAAAGAAAAGAAAAAGAAACAACTGTTACATCAGTAGTTGGTCATGGGGATCACATTATGCTTTTCACCTGAGACGTCTAAACACTTTTTAAGGTTTGCCAATTTACATCATTCTCTGTTCATTATGGCTGAACTCAGGAATGATTGGTTACTTGTGCTGAAATAAATAACGACTGCTAAGAGGCCAATTGAGAAAGTGTTCATCCTTTGACAGGTTTTTCTGTAAGTCATCCATCCAAGGCTACTGGATATTTCTGGAGGAGCCTCAAAATATGCCTGCCGCTGTCCAGAGAAAGCTCACTGCCTACCTGTGCATCATTTGACCATTTGACCCCTCCATCTACCACTTTGTTGAATGTGAATGGGGAAGAGTGAGACATAACTCAGATTCCTTGCTTCAGGACCAGAGACCAGATCTGCTTCTCACCTGAAGTCTGTGTGCTTTAATGTGAGCCCCTGTGGAAAGAAAATCCACTGGATGTTCACACAGGGTCAAATACCTGAGATTGCAGCATGCGGATGGAAGGCTCCTTCTGCCTCAGACACTGTACAAGAAGCCTCTTGAGGCTCCCTGGGGCAGGAATACTTAGATAATCAAACACAAAACACAGAAAAGATGCTTTCAAAATAGAGATACAACTTTGCTTAAATGAAAGTCATACTAGGAAATTCTTGAGGTTGGGAGTTTTGCAACCTCTGGTCAGCTTGCTGCAAAGTTGCTTATTAAGGCTTCCATCAACCAAGAAAGACAGCTCGTTGAGTGTCAATCAGCGGGCTGAGGCCAGAACCTATCAGACTACACGTCCTGTTATGCCCTCTGACAACTTCACTGAATGGGCCTTCCTTAAATAAGCCTTCCTACCCCCCCCCAAAAAAAGACTCACAGAATCCTCTTTCTATATGTGAGGCTGCTGTCTGGGAGAAGGGAAGAGTTTTGGCATAGTGGAAAGGAAGAGGGGAACTTCCCATAGATGCAGGGGCCTGCAGCATTGTGGACTGGTCAAAAAGCAAGACCAGTAGGCGGAGCTGCTGTCTGTACCAGGGGCTATTTTCCAAGGTTGAAGAATGATTCTTTGAATGTGGATGATTCTTTTAACTAAAAACATCTGAGTATAGGAGACAGGGACCCTAAATTGCTCCTTCTCATCTCAGATTAGTAATGTTATTTGCTTTCTTTGCCTTCTCCTCCTCTATTAACAGAAGATCCTCGAAAAGTTCTGCTGTTGACCGCAAAGAGTCAGGATCGTCGGGCCTTTGTTCAGTTTCCCAGTGGTTCAGGAATATGTTCTTGGCTACACTTACATGTCTTGATGAATTACCCAAAGAGGAATACATAATAGTTTTAAAGTGCTAAGATGGCAGCTTTTTCTGGTTCTGGCAAATGTTATAGGCTCTGAGCCAATGGGAATTGGCTAATGCTTTGTAAGCCATTCTCTATAATGGCTTGCAATCTGGCTGAATTTTGGGAGGGTCTGGAGAGTTACAGGCTGGTCAAGAGATCATGGACTACTCTGGGCTATTGTATTGCAGGTTTTAAAAGTCTGGGTTGTGGACTCAAACTGTCCAGGTTCCAGTCCCCGATCATCCTTTCCAATCAAACAGGTCACCCCAAACTCTTTAAGCCTTGGTTTTCCTAGTAGTGAAATGAGAGGGAGAATAGTATCTATCTCATAGAGTTGTTGTGAGGTTTGAATGGACTCAGCAACTTAAGGCATCTTTTAAAGTGTCAGGCACACAGTCAATATGAAGTAAACACAGAATGAAGTAAATGCTGTTATCATTTGGTCTACCAAAAATGACCTAATTCCCTGGAGGTTCTCTGAGGGCCTCAGACTGAATTGAATATCCTGCAATTACTCCAAATGGGTCAGCTTTATCCAGATTTAGAGTATCAGAGCTGGGGACATCTAGGGATGCCAAATGCAGCTGACTGATACAATTGTCAGACTCCCAAGACTAAGGGCTTCATCAATACATCAATATATACAATATACTGAGATAGCCCAGCATCTGCTAATTCAAACTGACTAAAGCTTTTGAAGCAGGGCAACAGAGCAGTGGAAAAAACATCTGCTGGAGACCAGCTCCAGGCAGGTTCAGGGTACCCCAAAGGTGGAAACGGCGTCGGTGATTGGGGGGAAAAAGGAGAGAAAGAGAAAGAAAGAGACTGGACTCCGGTCTAGTGCAGAAGCGATGTGTGTTGGGAATTACAATGGGTCTTTTATACACAAAGTCAGATGTGGGAGGGGCGTCCCCAACCCACCAGAAACCTTAATCCATGAAAACTTAATCAATGATTGCCTTAAACCCTTTTCATATGATAATGTTAAAATCCCATAACAAAGGATAACCTAATCTGTGACTGACTTATTCTATAAACCTTTTTCATCCTAAGCTGATTGAGTTATGCCAAGTTAAACAATTCTATAGAAGCTTAAGTATTTACTTTACAAACGAAAGTGGCCCATCCCAGAATGTTTGGAATGTGGCCCAGTCCAAAGTTCACAGTGGGCTACCTGCAAGTAACCCAGCCGCATTCTTTCAACAAAATGGCTGTCTTCTAAAACTATATTCTACAATTTATACCTTCAATAAATTCTAAGATCGTGACCCAGAAGCCTGTGACCAATACTAAGGCTCTTAAATGTGACACGAGTTTGAATTATAAGTTGTGTGAAAGCCAAAACTGTAGTTTGCGGAAGAATTGGAGCAATGAGCTTCTAAAGTTAGCTTGTGTTCATCCTGGTCTTAGAGTTTTTATGTTTTGAGCTCACAAGAGCTTAATCTAGTTAGTGCTGAGTAGAAAGGGGGAGGAAATGGGGTCAATAGCTCCCGAACGCATCCTAGTGGTCTCGGGGTCAATGGCCCTTCCTGATCCCTAATGCTCAGTGGGCCTCCGTGGCCGGCTCCTAACAAACATCCTTTGGAGTCAGAAGATGGGTTCAAGTAAATTGTCTGTTGCTTACTAGCTGCGTGACCCTGGGCAAACCATTTCATCTCTCTGAGCCTCAGTTTTCATAACTGTTAAATGTTAACTACTTCCCCTGCTTTCTTCACAAAGTTGCCCTGAATGATAGATCAAGGCATTATACAAATATAGAGTGGTATATTATTTTTCTTACTTATACTACCTGACAAGAAAAGGCTTGATTCTTAAAAATTGTATTTTTGGGGGCCTACATTTTAGTGATTAAAATGGATAGAAAAGGCCTTGGATGACATCCTAGATGAGCTGAATGGAACCTATGGTTTCTGTGGGTGGCAGGTGGTATGTAGGGTGGGAAAATGTCTGTGTGGCAAGTTTGTGCTGGAGCTTCATGTCAGCCTTAAAGGTCAAGAGAAAGTTTTGCTGGGAACTTAAGTTTTAGATTAATTTTTAGAAGTGCAGCTGCTCTCTTGACCTCTGGGAGTGGAAAGGATTGGCCAAAATCTCCATTTATATCCACTTGAAATAACTGACAAAGCTGGATTCTGGATTCAGAGAGTCTCAGAGGATGGCCTGTCAGCACCTTCCTCTTCTTTTGGCATTTGAGCTTGAACGAGTCAAGCAAGTCAAAGGAATTTTAACGGATGTACGGCCAATGTCTTCACGGTCAACTTTTCACATTGTTGTTTGCTTAGGAAAGAGTGAAGATCAATCAGTCTTGCACTTTATTTTTGGCAATGACTTTTCCTAGAACACAGGAACTCCAAATTTACTGAGAGCAGATAATTATAAACTTCAAGAGGTATAAGCTTCAGTCTCAAAAACTTAAAAACTGAGAACTAAAGTATTTTTGGTATAATTATTAGTTTTACTAAGTTTGATTTTTGCCTAACCTAAAGCAAATGAAAAAAGAATAGTGATAATTAATGGATCAGTCTAGTCACTTGGGTATAAATTTTATCTCTTTCAAGTTGAAGTTCATTCTCTTTAAGCTTTCATTTTCCCAGGGTAGCTTGATTAAAGGTAAAGGTAAATGGAAAAAGGTAATTTATGTCATAACTTGTACTTCTATTATGCGGAGGACATCTTTATTTCATTATTTTATGAGAAACATTCATTAAAATAATGTGATTTCTCCCTCCAAAATTTACAGCACTATTAATGTTCTTTTTTCAGGACCCAGACCTCCTCTAGTATTCTTTCTCTTTGTAAGTTTGTCACTAATTATTTCTAAGTGGAAATATTGCTGCCTTAAGTAATAGAAGTGTGTGTGTGTGTGTGTGTGTGTGTGTGTGTGTGTGTGTGTGTGTGTGTATGTGTGTGTGTAGGACTCAACAGGAGACTTTTTCTTTCTCTCTCCAACATGGCTACAAGGAAGACAGGTTGATTGCTATCACTGCCATTCCAGAGGAGGAATGACAGGGCTATGGGAGCCACCCACAGGGGCATTCACATATCCTCAGACTCTAGTTTGTCTTTTTGCTGAACACTTAGTTTTAATGCTTAGCTTTAGTATAGTTTTTTATTCGTGTCTTTTTTTCACAGCAGTATGGAAGACTGGTTTGACTGAGAGATCTTTAATTCATTTTCTCAGTTAAAAATATTTTTGGGGTTACTACTGGTAGGTGCTCAGGATACAAGGGTCAACAAGGCAAAGTCAGTACTTTTGTGGAGTTAACATACTGTGTGTATGTGTGCATGTGTTTGTGTTGGGGGGAGCAGTTGGCAAACAGAGACTCCTATTGAGAGACAGAATCAATAGCGAAGTCAAGACAACCATTTGAAGGACCCAAGTGTCGTCATTTGTTGAAAGTGGGAATAAAGGCCAAATGTGAATGGAAACTTAAGACTCAAGATTTTATTTGGAAAATCTCTTGCAGAAATTTAAGGATGTACTTAAATTGCAGAGACATAGGAGTATAGGACAGCAACTGCCGTAGGATCTTTGGTTGAGTCTCATTTTCTTTAGTTTTGTCATTCATCCACCATTGTCTCAAACCTTGAGTGACCTATTAACATCCTTACAGCAGAGCAACATGCCAGTCATTGGGAATATGAAAACAAATTCTGAATCTTCCCTTTCCGACCTTGTGAAGCTCACATTCTATGGAAGGAAGAAGGGCACCTAAAGAAATAAATATGATACAATTTTTGTTAAGCACCTTAACAGAGTTATACACTAAGTGATATAAAGTTACAGAAAAGTTTCTTAGAAATACATCTTTGAGAGAAAGGAGATGAATAACGATGGCGTTTTCATGAGCCTTTTCAGTTCCAGTCAACAATTTTATGGTTATGTTTATATGTGGGACAAGCCCTCTTTGCCTTCATCTGAGATCTGAAGATTCATTTAATCAGAGCCCAACTCCAATTTCCTTGACAACTATGTGCAGTTCTCTTAGCAAAAAGCATGCATATTGGTAAAAGTGCTTGAGTTTTAAAATTAATACATATTAGGTGAATTCAAAATGATTTAACTTTTCAAGATCACTTGACCTTCCTGCTTTACAATTTCTTTGGCCAACTTTTCTTAAGACACAGACTGGTCTGAGCTTTCTCCTTGAAAAGAAAAGAGCTGTGGGAGTAGTGTCACGTGCTTATTTCTCAATCTGTTTTCCATTTTTGGCTGCCCTTAATGTATGAAACAGTGTGAGGGAAAAACTCAATTGCTGTCTTGGCAGCTACATAGCTAGTCACCCCAGCCTACTGTATTTGGGCGGGAGGTGGGAGGGTGGGGGGTAGTGGGTACTCAACAGCTTCCCTAACTGGAACCAGAGCTAGATCAAAGCACAGGTTTTCAGTAATTGATGTACTATGGCTTAACTCTGAAGCAAGCTGACTTTTCCTGTAATTGAAAACGTTTGGTGACTATGGCAACACCCTTATTAGCCACCAAGGTCTGGAAGTGCTCCTCTGCTGGTGAGCGACAGGCCTCCTATCTTTCCTGCTGTGCTTTGCTTTTAGACAAGAAGCAAATCAGCACATTCCAGATGCTTTTCAGTCTTATCCCATGGAATCCACATTCTGGATGGGAGTTGTGACATCTCATCTCCATTCTGTCTTTCTTAGTCTTCCCTGTCAGCAGCCTTCATATACTAACTGCTAATGTATAGACCTTGTGATACTTGTTCTGTAGGATACCCGGTAGCTTAGCATCCTTCCTATCGATGCCAAGGTCAAGTGTCAGATGGTTTCTGGTATCCTTGACCTGGTAGCCTTGTATCCACAGCACTTGAATGATGAGCATACAGCTGAGAAATCAAAGAGCTAGGAACTTAATTCCAATGGAAGGCATCCCACCTTCTTTGGGGCCTAAAAGGACCAGAAATAGGAATGTGCCCGGTATGAGGCCCAGTGAAGATGCTGCTGAGATGACCTGGGTCATCACAGGTGAGGCTGCTCACTATCCCGTTTGAGTTGCCTTCAACATGACTTCTGTGGCCTAAACATTGTGAATATGGGATAGAACTAGCTAACAGCTTCATTTGAGGCTAAATATCTATACAAGCTCTGACAAGCTGAGATATAGCCAAGTCATGGGGCCACCCAGGGAACTCTGTGGATATTGCTTTTTAACCAAGCTTCCTCTACCAAGAAATTCATGATGGTTCTAAAAAGGAGTTAGCTATGGACCAACTGAATGATGGCTATAGCTACCTTATTTGCAGAGCAGGAAATAACTAAATCAAAAGCTGTAATTAAAAAAGATAATGACTTCTAAATTAGTTTTTATTAATAGAATTAAGCCATATTAAGTCTTGAGATGGTATCATAAATATGCTAATAAAATGTTCTTCTTTAATGAAATCATATATGGACTGAATAATTTAAAAGTCATATATTACATGTTGGCTTATACCATTAAATATTAAATATATTAATTGGCAATATAAAGTAGCTTAAGTAGCTTAAGGACATTTTGCACCACTAGCTAAATAACTAGGTAACTGCTTATCGCCCTCTATATAATATATAGTCCAAATCCATATCAACAGGATATGCTGACTAGTTAGGGAACGGCATTTCTTACAAAGAAACACAGGATGGGGATGGTGGTTCTATTTTCTGTGTGTATCATCTCAATAGGAAAGAAACAGAGACTGGGGCAGGATGATTTAGATTATCCACAAATAACAAATTCTCCTGTGAAGGCAATTAAAATGGGAGGGGGCGGGGTTACTGGAATCTTCTTTCCTCCATATCTATCTAGTTCAGCTGTCTGGGGGAAGTTCTGGCGTGGAACTGCCTGGGGAGGAGAAAATGAACAGGATTATCTCCTGGTGAGCCTGTAATTGCACCAGCCTAGATTCTGCATGGTGGCCTGCTGCCTCTTAGAAGGCAACTGAGCCTTCTTGTGTTTTCTAATGACTTTGGCCTTTGCCCTAAACCTGCTGCTGTCTTGACTCCCTCACTCCTTCCCTCTGCCAGTCAGTCACTCAGGAGCCAAGCCTCAGCATTTGTCCTCCCCTGTTTTACCTTCTAGGGGTTACTGGCAGCTCCCTGTGTCTCTGCCTGCCCTTCCACTCTCACCCTGGTGGAGGTCCTTGTTTCTGCTCATCTACAACATTGCAGCAACTGTAATACTGTCGTGGCTGCCTCCACCTTGAGGCATTCCTCCTCTACCCTGCTGCTGTGACTCTCCCCACTGGCTTGCCTCCAGGGTATGACCTGGGCCTACAATGCGGGCCTTGTCTCCCTCCCCAACTGCCCCGGCTGTCTTGCCTCCATGGCAAGGCCTGGGCCTAAAATGTGGGACTCGTCTCCCTCCCACTGTTTCTCTGGCTGGCATCCTACATTCCAGTCAAACTGTTTTACCTGCCTTAACTCCCAAGTCCCCACTTTTATTGATTTTGCATATGACTGGATTGCCCATTGCCTCTCTGCTTCCCAAAACCTGCTCAGCTCAAATGCCACCACACTCTTGAAGTCCTTCTTGATAAGCTCACAGATATAGATGTACTTTCCATATTTCTTTTGAGCACATGCTGGCTGATGTTTACTTGCTGATAAGAGGTTTGTGCCCTTGCCTACCAGATAACAGCTGTGGCTTATTCATCTTTCCGTTCATCACAGTGCCAAGGTAAGCACCTTGGACCAAGAACTGTGTTGACTCGAGAAATGAATCATTCAAGAGAAAGCCTTGCCCAGGGGACATTTTGGAATGGAGACTCTGAAATTAAATGGCAACCAAATGGATATTAGCATGTCCTCAGTGACATGTATTCTATATGCAGGGTATATTAAATTGGGGGTACTATTTTGCTTTTTACACTTTAAAGGTTAGTGTTTCAGGAAGAAAGCTTGGATGGAGATAATGGTGACTCCCCTGGAAATTGCATCCGTATGTTTATAATCTATATTCTCACACATGCATATATCTACATAGTACTCATATGATTGTCAAGATGAGTTCTGTCAGATGGAGTCACTCTCTCCCCTTCTTTGTTCCTCAAAAACATTTTTTGTGACTACTATAATAATATATTTATTAGAGACAATTTGAATAATATAAAAGAGTATTATCTAGATGGTATTTCTCACTAACTTCTCCCCCAAAAAACTCTATTAAGAATTGTATTTCTCTTGGCCAGTTGTGACAACTCACATCTGTAATCCCAGTACTTTGGGAGTCAGGGGCAAGAGGATTGCCTGAGCCTAGGGGTTCAAGGCCAGTCTGGGCAACTTGGCGAGACCTCATTGCTACGCTAAATAAAAAAATTAGCTGAGCGTGTTAACACATGCCTGTGGTTCCAGTTACCTGGAAGACTGAGGCAGAAGGATAGCCTAAGCCCAGCAGGTAGAGGCTGCGGTGGCCTTAAGTGTGCCAGGGCATTTCAGCCTGG
The DNA here is from genome assembly GCA_027257055.1 of Cephalopachus bancanus. Lineage (NCBI taxonomy): Eukaryota > Metazoa > Chordata > Mammalia > Primates > Tarsiidae > Cephalopachus > Cephalopachus bancanus. The sequence continues at coordinate 1,441,768 of JAPVLO010000262.1, forward strand.
GTGACAGAGTGAGACTCTGATACACACACACACACACACACACACACACACACACACACACACACGAAAAAAAAATTTTTTTCTTTGGGTTGGGGGACTGGTTTGTCCCAGGGTTCCACCTACGAATGGGCTTGAAACATAAATATTGATTTCTGTTCTTAGTTTTAGGCATTTAGGGGAATTGCCAATGAATATAAGGAAAGCTGGGGAATTTAAAAAATGACTTCAAAATTAATTTTCATTAGTCTTTTCTCACATCCTCAGATTTAGGATGTGTTGCCTTTGTTTAAAGAACAGAGCATAATGAGAAAGAGACATTGTGAAATAAAAGATGAGAAGGAATCTCATAATTACCACCATACTACCAGTCTGATCAATAAGGTGCTTCTCCCTGGAAATAGTCATTGCAAACTAAAAAGGAGTACAGAGATGAGGAATGAGAGGAGCTTAGATTCATCTTTGGCTCAGAGCAGGTAGGGCTGAGGTCCATGGCTGAAGTTTTTTCCTTCTAGGTATTTCACTCTGTGCTCACACCCTAGCTACTCTCTGTTGCACTGTTCAGCTATTCCTTGACTGAATTTCTCTCAACTGTTCATCTACCATAAATCATGGATGAGGGCTCTGTACTTACTCCTGCAATCTGCTCTTGCCCATAACAAAGGGTTGCAGATAGAACTGCAATTCCATGATGTTTTAGTGGCTTGTGGTAAAGCACCAAATAACCCTTAACACCTTTTCTCCACCCTCAATTGTGTGGCGCAATATATGTGAACCTGATAAACAAAACCCATCAGTTCCAAGGATACAGTTTGCCGGATTGCCCTAGATGACATTCTCTTACATTATATCCGGCAGAGTAAAACCATCAATGCAATGGTTCTTTTAAAACATTGCAGGATGTTGCAGTGTTTTCTTATTTAGTTCAGAAGGGGAAAGTGAGAACTCCAAGTATTCGGGTCTCGTTGAACACGATGTGCTTCAGAATTTATATCTGTAATTTTCCACACATTTGTGCTCGTGGCAATGAGATGCTCACTCTAATATCTTATGGTCCTTTGGCCTATGAAATATGTCGCTATTTCTCTTTTCAAATACCATTTTATACATTGGAACTGATGATGAAAACTGTATGATACTTACACAAAGGGTCAATAAATCGTTCACAATAGAGAAAATTCACCAGGTAGAAGATTATCCAAATTTTCAGTTTTTTCACACCTAAAATTCCCTCAACTCACTTTGCAAGCTATTGCATGTTTACTAAGTGCTACATCTGTTATTATATAGCATATTTTCATACTCAATTTTGTTATTGACTAGTTCTTACCCTTCGCTTTGGGTAACCTGCCTTAGGTATCTCATATTTAAATTGTCTGATGGCTTTAAGACAATGTTATTGATCAGTATTGTGATTCTTTTAGTTAGTCTCTTTTTTCCATACCATAGACCCTTCAAATTATTACAATAAAGAGGTTGGCTATTTAAAGTGAAAGTTAAATATGGATAAATATTTTCAGTCTTGGTCAAAGTGGTTACATGAGACAAGAAACTCTTTTTAAGCATGCCTAGGATGTCTGCTTTAGACCAAGGACTTTAAAATGTTGTTCAACTGAGACTACTACTGAATGATTTGAGAGAGAGCAAGGGAATTGAAATGCTTGTTTCTGCCTCAGGTCTGTAGGTTTGGGTGGTCAGAAATACTTTTGTGTCTTGGATTTCTGAGCTATGAGATGGTGCTTATCCTCCCACGGGCCTGATCTGTCCTTATCTGACTCAAGGGATTCTCAGAGACCTTCTTGCTCTGCCTAAATACACCAAAAAGTCCTAAAGTCCTCTCATGAGGACTTTCTTTCTTTCTTTTTTTTTTTTTTGAGTTGGAATCTCACTCTGTCGCCCAGACTGGAGTGCAGTGGCCGTTCCCGACCACCACAGCCTCGACCTGCTGGGCTCTGGCGATCCTTCCGCCTCAGTCTTCCTAGTAGCCGGAATTACAGGCATGCGCTACCACGCCCGGCTGATTTTTTTTTTGATTTATTGTAGAGATGAGGTCTCGCTGCCCAGGCGGGTCTCGAACCCGTGGGTTCAGGCAATCCACTCCCCTCAGCCTCCCAAAGGCGCGGGATTACAGGCTGAGCCACCGAGCCCGGCTCATGAGGACTTTCTTAATGAAACAACATGTATTTACAGGCTAAGGTGTAGTTACCAAGAAGAGTAAAAACTGGTTAACATGGGCTCCACTGGTTCTAACTAACCAGCATACCCAAACTGAAACACTTTCATACTTAAGTTTATAGGAACAGGCTGAAGAACTGTTCTGCCCAGTGATACCTCTGAAGCCAGAAGCCAATGGTCTTTTGGTGAGAGCCAATCCCCATCTTGAACATCAGCCTGCTTTGATTCTGTGGATTAGTCACTGTTTAGCGTGCTATAGGTCAATTCTGCTACTGGCAAATGAAGCCTGCCTGGCATTTATTCTCGGAGAAATGTCTGAAAAGCTCTTATGGCCCATAACACTGCAGAAGAAAGCCATTGTAATGTCAGAGATGTCATGGGCTTGAGCCTCCTCTTGACTAATTGCTCTTCCCCAAAGAAATACAGTACACAGATGCAGGCGAGTTCTGAGTTACTGGAGAAGGCCTATGATTTTTTAAACTGTCAAGGAAATGTGTTATGAGATTGTACACAGCCCTCTGTTTCTTTGAAAAATATTGTTAGGGCTGTTTAAAAACAAACTAAGGACAAAAAAATTGTACATATACATAAATATGATGCAGTTGTTGGTCCCCACTCTATTTTCTGATTTTGAAGGGCATCCTCTTGTGTTAGAGCTTAAAGGAAGGATCGAGAACCTGTGGTGCAACCATTTTACTACAGGTGAGGTGTGTGAGGGCTAAAGTGCTTTGCTGGCTGTGGGGGTGCTGTAGTATGGATATTTGACCCTCTAAATCTCTGTTGAAATTTGATCCCCAGTGTTGGAGGTGGGGTCTAGTGGGAAGTGTTTGGATTGTGGGGGTGAATCCCTCATGAATGGCTTGGTGAGAGACTTAGTGAGTTCTCACTCTTAGTTCCCATGAGAACTGGTTGTTAAAAGGTGCCCAGCACCTTCTCCCCATCTTGCTTCCTCTCTTGCCATGTGATCTCTGCACACCATTGGTCTCTCCCCTTTGCCTTCTGCTATGGATGGAAGCAGTCTGAAGTCCTCACCAGGAGCAGATGCTGGGACCATGCTTATTGTACAGCCTGCAGAACTGTGAGCCAAACAAACCTCTTTTTGAAAAATAGATTACCCAACCTCAAGTATTCCTTTATGGCAACACAAATGGACCAAGACAGGGGGCAGCCTGGCATCCTAGACTAACATTTACTGTCAGCTACAGGCACTTTTTATTTACAGGCACAGCCTCTGCAGAGCTCATAAATGCTTGACTATTGAAAAAATAATGCTTCAATAAACATTTTACTTTATCATCTAAGAGTGGCTTCCAATACTGTGTACATACGACAACTAGGACACAACCTCCCCCAACCCGTGTCTTCATCCATCCTTCTCTGAGAATGCAGATACTCTGACCCAGTGGTTTCACTTTTCAAGCTTATCCTGAGAAAATAAGGAGATATGGGATGAAATTATCTTCAATTTTTTTGGGGGACGTAAGATTTTTCATAATATTGGAAAAAATTAAAAAAATAATTAAAAATTTAAAAAGTGTCCAAATAGAAGACTGGTGAAATGATAAATGTATATGACAAAATGCCAAGCAGTCATTAAAGACAATGTATAGAAGGATATTTATGTCATGGAAAAGTAGTCTAAAGATTGTCAAATAAAAAAAGTTTAAAAATACAATGGTTACATTTTAAAAAGAGAGAGAGAGTTCTTTTCCCTTTTTTTGGATTATTTCTGTTTTTGAGGTATTCTATAATTAATGTGTAGTATTTTGTTAAATCGGTAAAAGTTATCTTAAAAAAAGAGAGCTGATTAGGGCATCATGTGAGAACTAATGCAGCTGCAGAATGACAGTAGGAACATTTTCAGCGTTTAGATTTAAAATATGTCCTTTTAAAATTTCTGTCCTACTAGTTCATTTCAGAATGCTAATCTTTTGAAGATCTTTATCAGAGCAGTGGGTGAAGAGACTCTTAATACAGGAGGTGTCCCAGGACTGTGGTATCCTCTGTCCAGGGTGCAGGGAATTTAGTGGGAGGGGCCTTTCTCTGTCCCTCCTCCTCCTTTCTTTGTCAGATTGGCCCCAAGGGAGACCCGTGAAGACAGACAGCTATGTTTCTGCCATGGAAATATATATATTATTTGGAAGTCAAAAAAGTGAGGGTAAGACTTCTCAGGAGTAATCTATTAATCCGGAATTTGGGAAAATAGAAACACTTTCCTGTCTTTTCTCTTCTGAGGTCTCTGGCATGAGCAAAAGTTTATGGTCGTCTTTTCTCCACTCTCATCGATTTCCCTAACCCCCAACTATGAGTTCATCTTTTCTTGTTTCAGAGTGGAAGTGCCCATATTCTGGGGTGGCTGTTTGAGGTAAGATCAAATAGAGGAGAAGGATAACAAAAACGCTAAATTAGAAAAAAATGTTGACTGAAAATTGTTTACTCTTTCCTGAGCTACAGAGGTGAAAATAATTGACTGGATTTTGTTGCATTTGTTCAGCGGTCCAAACTGAATTTCCAGCTTGCTGAGAGGTATTAAAGGCTTAGTTCTAGCCTTTTGATTTTTCAAGCACACTTGTATTCCCACAAGATCTACCTCAGAATCGGCTGGATCCAATATCACTTTTTTTTATGAATTGGGTTTATTTTGTACCTTCTCTTCATAAGTACAGGAAACCAGGTCTACCATTTAGAATGGTCATTTTTTTTCTCAGAATGCACTCACTTTACATAGTAATAAATATATTTAAAATGGAGCCCTTAGTATAAGTGTAAGTAAAAGATGCTGCTGCTAAAGGGATATAATTTTTATTCTGGAATGCTGAAGACTGGAGAGGTAGGAATTCTTTCTTTAAAAAAAAAATCCTCCCATCTCATTCATCTTACTCTATGGCATTCACCTTCATTTGTGTGCATGTACTATGTTCTTATGCCGTGATTATTTTTAAATTCCTTCATTCATAGGAGTGCTTGTTTTTCTCTTTTTCCTAATAGACTATCGCCTCTGGAGGACAGGGCCTAACTTTGCTATTTCTTTTTTGGTTATTCATTCATTCATACAATGTAGTGCAAGGCACTGTCCAGTGCCAAGCATAGGGCTCTGGGTATAATCGTGCTTGCTAATAGATCCAGTGGCTACAGAACTGTGAAACAAGGAAAATAATAACCCAGTATGTTTCATAAGAAACACGGTCACAGAAAGACAAAGAGAATGCCATGGTCTTCCTGTCACACTTTGCAATTCTAAGTAACTCAGCAATGTGTTTACATTTACCTCACCTATACCTGTGGGGAGCGCTTCCAGTACTTGAGGCTCCCAAGGAGGAATGGAATGGCTTTTCCCCCCCATCAGAGAGGGTCTGAGTTGGAATCAGGATTGTGTTCCATTAGCATTTGTCTATTTTGCAAGCTCCTACCTGGAGCAGCTGGGAGGGCAATTGATATTTCTCCTCCCCCACTGAACCTGAGCTAGTGTCTCGAAGAGGCCTTTGTGAAAAGAATTGGGGTACGAAGGAACATAAATAAGTAAACCACTGAAACCTCACCAGATTCAGGAATCTGCTTTTCTACAGGTGCAGACCCACTTCCTTACTGCCCCAGGTGGAATACTCATTCCAAAATCAAAGACAAGAACCAAAACAACAGCAGCAACCAGAGAAGCTAAATGAAAAACTGGTAACTAGAGAGTGAACTGAAGATAATGCCCATTTTTTGATATTGATCTGCCTGTTGGCTACTATTCCTCTTTTAAGAAACTCATCGGCCAGGCTTGGTGGCTCAGCCTGTAATCCTGCGCCTTTGGGAGGCTGAGGTGAGTGGATTGCCTGAGCCCGCGGGTTCGAGACCCACGTGGGCAGTGAGACCTCATCTCTACAATAAAAAAAAAAAAATTAGCCAGGTGTGGTAGCATGCGCCTGTAGTTCCAGTCTGAAGCCCTCACCAGGAGCAGATGCTGGGACCATGCTTATTGTACAACTCAAAAAAAAAAAAACCCAACAAAACAAAACAAAAAAAAGAAACTCATCACCTCTTATCTAATTGTCCTGAGGGTCATTTATAAAACAAAGCTCAGAGGGTAGGGAAATCCTTTGTGCAGTAACCTCTGCTGCAAGCTTAGAGCTGCTGGTTATTTTTTAGAGCCCTATGTGGCAATGTCTCTTTTTTTTTTTGAGTTGGAGTCTTACTCTTGTTCCCCAGGCTGTAGTGCAGTGGCATGCTGGCATGCTCATGGCCACTGCAGCCTCGACCTGCTGGGCTTAGGCGATCCATTCACCTAAGGCTTCCAAGTAGCTGGAACACAGATGCACGCTACCATGCCTGGCTAGTTTTTGTGATTTATTGTAGAGATGAGGTCTCATCAAGTTGCCCAGGTTGGTTTTGAACACTTGGGCTCAGGCAATCCTCTTGCCTCGGCCTCCCAAAGTGCCGGGATTACAGGCTGAGCTACCACACTCAGCCGCCTTTTTAAAATTATTGTGACAAAAACTAAAAACTGACCATCTTAACCATTTGTAAGTATACAGTACAGTAGTGTAATGTGTAACAGATTTCTAAAACTTCATCTTGCAAAACTGAAACTCTATATCCATCGAGCCATTCCTCCTTCCTTCCCCATCTCTCCAGCCTGAGCAACCACACTCTACTTTCTGTGTCTAAGGGTTTGACTACTTTGGGTGCCTCATATAAGGAGAATCATACAGTATTTATCTTTTTATAACTAGCTTATTTCACTTAGCATAATGTCCTTAAGCTTCATCCATGTTGTAATATATGACACGCTATAACACGTCTTCTACACACACCCACACACAAATACACACATACACAGCCCATATTTTTTTAGCCAGTTATCTGTTGATGGACATTTAGGTTACTTCCGTGTCTTGGCTATTGTGAAAAATGCTGCAGTGAATATATGCAAATTCAAAATATGCTTTCAATTCTTTTGTATATATGTGTGTGTGTGTGTGTGTGTGTATAATCCCCAGAAGTAGGATTAATGGGTCATATGGTAAATTTTATTTTTAATTTTTTGGGAAAGTTTCATACTATTTCCATAGTGGCTCACCAACAGTACACAAGAGTTCTAATCCCTTCACATCCTTGCCAGCATTTATTATTTTCTGTTTTGTTTTTTTTTAATAGTTGCCATCCACTGGTGTGAGGTAAAATTTTATTGTGGTTTTGATTTGCGTTTCTTTGATAATTGGTGATGTTGAGCATCTTTTCTTATGTGTATTGGCCACTTGTATGATATTTTAATAACTAGAGGTTTCTAGCTAGAGCTTTTAGGTGCTATAGGGCTTTGGATGTAGGAAGACTAGGACACACAGTTTCACTGTATTTGACCATTGAAAGGCAAGCAACATTTTACTTGCATGGCAAGTAAACAGAGACTTTTTTCAGGCTGGGCATTGCCTGATATTTTGCTTTGAAAACAAGCTAAAGATATTGACTGCTGTATGCCCAAGGGTAATAAGTTATTGACAACTGTAATGGGAAAAGGCCAACTGAACAGACAAATTTCACTTGGAAAAGACAACTTTTCTCCAGTCATCATATATATATAATGCAAAAGAGAAACATCTTGAACGTAAAAAGAGCATTAAGAATTCCTTCTACTTGCTTTCTCTGTGTTAGTGCATTTTCATAAGGAATTACAAAAAGACCCAATTCATTTTTTTTTAAGGTACTATGTTCACATGAGAGAGAGAGTCTTTCACCAGAAAAACCCAGTGTATGAAAGCAACTCCAAGTGATTATATTTAAATAGTTGTGTTCATATATTGGAATTATGAGGGAAAGTAGCCTGTGTTACTGCTCACCTGTTACAAGGTAGCAGGAAGGTGCAAAAAACCTGGAGCAGGCAATGAGGGAATTTCTGTGTTTTTACTCTCTTTTGCCAGGCTCTCTCAATTTCTTGTATTCTTTCCTGGGATTCCCATCTTTTTTTTTTGGTTTCATCTGCTGAGGACACACAACTGTGATGGAGTTGCTTGTTGTGAATCATTATTTGAATGTCCACACACATCTTACAATTCGATTTTTTTGTTTGTTTTTTTGAGTTGGAGTCTTACTCTGATGCTTAAGCTGGAGTGCAGTGGCATCTTCATGGCCACTGTAGCCTCAACCTGCTGGGCTGAGGAGATCCTTCCATCTCAGCCTTTCAAGCAGCTGGAACTATAGGCGTGAGACACCACACGCCTATAGTTTTTGATTTATTGTAGAGATGAGGTCTCCTCAAGTTGCCCAGGCTGGTCTTGAACCCCTGAGCTCAGGCAATCCTCTTGCCTCCACCTCCCAAAGTGCTGGGATTACAGGCATGAGCCACCATGCCCAGCCCCATCTTTTCTTTAATAACTCCAGATTAGTTCACTCACAGTACTCTTGATGTTAGCATTTGAGAGGTACTAAGACATCATATAACTAACCCTACCATTCTGTAAATGGGAAAACTGAGGTCCGGAGAAATACAGAAATTCTGGAAAGGTATCCCAGCTAGTTATTGACATAATTTCTGAAATTTTCTATTCCTTTTTTTCCTGACAATGGCTTTGCCATTTGCCCAAATACTTGGGATATAACCTGGGAATATTTTTTGAATTCATATTCCTTTTAAATTCATATTCCCTTTATGCCATCAGTTCCCATGTCTTATTGCTATTATTTTAAAGGCTTCTGCTGCATCTTAACTTCTATTGTTTTCAGCACCTCATTACCCCTGCATTCTGTCCAGTGGCTCTCAACTCTGGCTGCTCATTGTGCAGACATAGGGTATGTTCACAACATCTGAAATGTACCTCTGCCTGCAACTCCTAACCACCCTATTCTGGCTTATTTGGCTTGAGGAAGAGCCTCTATGGGTATTTTTCTTTTTCTTTTTTTTCCCTAGATTTAAAAATATAGTTTATTTAAAAGTAAATTAGAGAAAGAGAAGGGAGAGAAAAGATTCCCCTCCCCAAAGTGGGGTCCATAGCTCAAAGAGCACACGGACATACCAGAGTCTAGCAAGGTATTGGCCCTGGTATTTTTCAAATACAAATTCTGCAGATTATTCTAATGGGTACCCAAGACTGAAAACCCTTTCCAAAAATATTTTCCATTACCCCTAAAGCACTTCTTTGGCTATGCCAATGTGATGTTTGAGAACTTTCTGTGCCTCACATTGCCCTTAGTTTCTAGATATTGGTGTCTTCCAAGCATTCAAGGTTTTTGTACCATTCCTTCTTCTACTTTTTGAAGAATCCCTATGCTTTAGTCATATCATATGCTTCTTAGCTTCAGAATCATCTCTTATAATAGCCTACATTAATTCCAAACTGTAGAGCCCTTTGCCTTCCTCTCTGCCCATCCTAAACCCATTGGTTCTTCAAGGGTGCCTCAAGACCACTTTCTTCCAAAGAACCCCATCTGACTATTCTGGTCATTATTTCCACTTCTTGTCTCAAACTCCCTTATCAGTCTGGTTTGTACTGTCTTGGTCTAAGTGAGCATTTTTTGCTCTTTAGTAATATGGAAAGCACCCCTGGGGGAGGAATAATGCCACATTTTTTTCTGTAGTCCCCACAGCATCAAACAATGGCTGACATGTAAAAGGTAAACTTGGTTAAATTTGGTATAGATTCAAGAGCTCAGAGAATGTTTGTGGTGGTCCCTTGTACAGCAGAAAGGCAGGCACGGAGAGATCTATCAGCTCTTGTTCCAAAGGTCCCGGTCACCTCATGTTTCCAGAAGACTGTGCTCTACATGATACTTCTGTAGCCCAGAAGCAATTCCAGCATGTTAAACTACAGTTTGCACTACCAACATGGTCACAACTACAGTTTGAGAACAAATACTTATTAGAAACAATAAAACTTAGATGAACCAGAAACAACTACCTGGGACATTTATTAGTCAGTGTTTCTACATTCAACTCTTTTTTTTTTTTTTTTTAATTGGAGTCTCACTCTGTCACCCAGACTGGAGTGCAGTGGCCACTCCCGGCCACCGCAGCCTTGACCTGCTAGGCTCCGGCGATCCTTCCGCCTCAGCCTTCCAAGTAGCCGGAATTACAGGCATGCGCTACCACGCCCAGCTGATTTTTTGATTTATTGTAGAGATGAGGTCTCGCTGCCCAGGTGGGTCTCGAACCCGAAGGCTCAGGCAATCCACTCACCTCAGCCTCCCAAAGGCGCAGGATTACAGGCTGAGCCCCCGAGCCCGGCTTACATTCAACTCTTAACACAAAGAGATACATTATAAGAAAATAAGTGGATAGGCAAGGATTTATTAAGATAAAACAAAAGAAAAAAGCTCTAATTCTGGATTAGGTTGAGAGGGTCAGGGGAAATTTAGGCCATCAATCCTACGGCTTCTAAAACTATTTAAACAAAAGCTACATTGAAATTTGCTGTCAGAGCAAAACAAACCCTCAACTGAGTTAACAGACAACCTACAGAATGGGAGAAAATATCTGCAAACTATGTATCCAACAAAGGTCTAAATCCAGAATGTACAAAGAACTCAAACAAATCAATAGGAGAAAAACAAATGATCTCATTAAAAAGTGAGCAAGGGCATGAACAAGACACTTCTCAAGGGAAGACATACAGGCAGCCAACAAACATGAAGAAATGATCAACATTAATCATCAGAGAAATGAAAATCACAACCACAATGAGATATAGTCTCATGCCAGTCAGGATGACTTTTATTGAAAAGTAAAAAATAAGAGATGTTGGTGAGGATGTGGAGAAAACGAAACACTCCTACACTATTAGTGGGAATGCAAGCTAGTTAAATGCCTGTGGAAAGTAGTTTTTGGATTTCTCAAAGAACTAAAAATAGACTTACTGCTTGACCCAGCAATGCCACTACTGGGTACATACCCAAAGGAGCACAAATTACTCTACAAAAAGATACCTGCATGTGCCTGTCTATTGTAGCACTCTCCACAATAGCAAAAACATGGAACCTAGGTACCCATCAATGGTGGAATGAATAAGGAAAATGTAGTACATATACACCATAGAATACTATACAGTCATAAAAAAGATCAGAATCATGTCCTTTGCAGCAACATGGATGTAGTTAGAGAACATAATCTGGAGCAAATTATCACAGAAACATAAAGCTGAATCCCATATGTTCTCCCTAATTAGTAGGAGCTAAACAGTGTATGTAGCCAACACAATGACCAATAGTGTTAGCTATTATGGGGTGTCCCAAGGGAATGAAGGATAGGAACAATAGGCACTGGGGCAATCCTAAACTGGGGAGGGAGGGAGGGGAGTTAAGGGCTGAAAACGGCCCACTGGCTACCATGTCCACCACCTCAATAGAAGCCCAGGCCTTATCATCACACAATATTCCTATGTAACAAATTTGCACATGTATCCCCCGAATCAAAATAGAAAATTACTATCTTTTTTCCAATTAAAAAAAAAGAACTTTACTGTCAGAATGATGACCACATGATATTGAAAGATGTTTGCTCATTCACTCATTGTATTAAATCTTTCTCGTTCTCAATCTGCAAAGCCCTGTATTTAAGAACCTAGGTTAATACTAACATAAATATGGCAGTAGTGGGAAACTGCCAGGGGACAGAGAAAGGGATTGGCAATTGAGGGAAACTGCTAGGGGAGAAGGGTACCTGCATAATCAACATTTGTATACCTAACCCTGAATTGTACTCCATACCTTTAAAATAAAAATAAAACACAAAGAAAAATTTACTTGAATTACCATATGAATTCACTGGACCCTTTTATAAATCTAAAACACATGATGAAACTTAGGGATTTTATGTTTCCTATATCTTGAAAAGTTTTTCTATTTCATAATTGTAGAATTTATTTCATCACTATTTATCAAATATTACCAAATATGCATTTTAAAAAAGAGTAAAATAAAAATATATGATATGGTTCAAGAAGTATCAGTATAAATAACATAAAGCCCATAGCCTCAAACAGGAGGAAGTATATGGACACTGATAACTATGCCGCAAAACAGAGAGTGAGAGAGAACAGGAGAGGTGTGTGGAAGGCTACGGGATTTCAGAAGACTGAGAGATTCCTGCCTTCTAATTGGTGGGCTTGGGGAAAAATTCATGGAGGAAGAAGTCTTTGAACCTGGGTCTTGAAGGAGGACACGATTTGGAGAAAGAGTTTTCCAAGCCAAGAGAACAGCATGTACCCAACTATGAAGGTTGGAAATTCTATGGAACAATGACAAGTGTTCCAGTGTTGCTGCAGCAGAGATATGTAGCAGGATATTGTGGGAGATAAGAGAAGACTGATTAGCAGGATGGGGCAAAATCATGGGCAGCTTTGGGGACTCATTTAAGATTTTTTTTTGGTTGGAAAATATTTTTTGAGTGGGCCAATCCTTTGCAGCAATTGTTGTGGCATCAATGAGCAGAAAAGATGTACCAGAGGAGTGGGGGAAGTGGGGAGAAGGCTATCTAATCCAGGGGAGTGGGTCTGAACTGGGTTAAAATGACAACAGGAATGGAGAAGAGGGCCATTATGGGAAATGTGAGGAGCAGTGCTCACACTTGGTAACTGATTGCGTTTATGGGAGTGGGGAAGTCAGTCAAGGCGGTTTTTAGTGAGCAACTAGGAGGGTTGATGGTCCCTTAATTAACAGACAACTTGGCCGGGCATGGTGGCTCATGCCTATAATCCCAGCACTTTGGGAGGCCGAGGTGAGCCCACGGGTTTGAGGGCCCACGGGTTTGAGACCATCTTGGGCAACTTGGCAAGATCTTGTCTCTACAATAAATCAAAAAATTAGCCAGGTGTGGTGGCACGTGCCTGTAGTTCCAGCTACGTGGAAGTATCGCCTGAGCCAAGTAGGTTGAAGCAACGGTGGCTGTGAGCTTGCCGCTGCACCCCAGGCTGGATGACAGAGTGAGACTCCCACAATTCAAGAGAAGGAGTTTTTTGGAAGAAAGATCATGAATACGATTTTGACTACATACAAGGGGAGTACCTGGGTACAAATGTCTAGCAGGCAGTTGGAAGTCTTGGGATGGAGTTGTCGAATGAAGTCAGAGACTGCAAACAGACACAAGAGTCATCTGCACAATAATGACCGGTGGAGCAAGGAGAGCAGAAGATACTGAAGGAGAGGTTGTGGAGGGTCATTAAGAAGAGAGTTGAGACCCCAGAGAACAATCAGAGAGGTAAGAGAAAATCCAGCCAACACCCTGACCAACAGTGCTAGCTGTTACGAGGTGTCCCAAGGAGTTGAAGGATTGATTCAGTTACCAAGGTGAGACTGGTGACCTTTGAGGGAATACTTTCACTGGAGTCTTGATGAAATACAGATTTCAAAATGCAGCATGTCAAGGGAAAAGAGAAATTAAGCAGAATATGCCCATTTTCAAAGGTAACAATATATTATTTCAACGAGTGCAATTTTTTGGTAAAAAAAGGAGTACCCTACTGGGTGCGGTTGCTCACGCCTGTAATCCCAGAACTTTGGGAGGCTGAGACGAGAGGATTGCCTGAGCCTGGGTGTTCAAAACCAGCCTGGGCAACTTGGCAAGACCTCGTCTCTACAATAAATCAAAAAATTAGCAGAGTGTGGTAGTGTGTGCTTGTAGTTCAGCTACTTGGAAGGCTGAGGCACAAAGATCACCTGAGCCCAGCAGGCCAAGGCTCCAGTAGCTGTGAGCGTGCCACTGTACTCCAACCTGGGGTACAGAGTAAGACTCCCACTTAAAAAACAAAACAAAACAAAACAAAACAAGAGCACAAAATAAACAAACAAAAAACAAAAACCAGCACCCAGTTTTCCCTAAACACTCTCCACATAGAGAGTTCCTTTAGCGTAGAAGTGGTGTTTTTTTCATTTTTGTACTCTGACAACGCCTGAAAAAACATACCAGAAAAACCAGGGCCTGGGCCCCCGTGACTGGAGCTAAGTAGGAGCACTGTTTATCCAAGGTAGATGTCCCTGCTGGGTGGATTCCCAGAATGGCACAGGATGTGGGGGCAGCGGGTGGTGAAGGCCTATGGTGAGGTCTGTGGAATTGCAAGTGAAGGTCACTTTCCACCCACTATCCTCACAATTGCTATTATTTCTTGAGTGCAATGTGCCTGGCATTGTCCCAAACCAGGTAGGACATTGTGGTTGTAGTCCTGGTTACTTCCCAGTTTCCCTCGTTTTTCTAAACCTCTCCCCAAGCTATTTCTGGGCAGAGCAACCAATTTTCTATCTAGAAAATGAGTAGGCCTCCTGTGGCCTCCCTGAAACCCTTTCTCTAGCTTCCAAATTGTTCTTCTCTTCTGATTCTCTTCCTACTCTCAGATGACCTGCTCTTGATCTTCAACTTTTCTTCCTTGCAGTCAAATGTGACAGTTGCATGGACTCTTCTCTCTCTGTACATAGTGGGGTCTTCTGGGGGAGCTCATCCCCACTCATGGCTCTAAGTCATCCCTAGAAATTGCCAAGTGTTCTGGCTCCAGCACCTGAGGTCCTCACCCAAATGCCCTGTTTTGGGTTACCTCATTTAAGTATCCTTTGGGCATTTGAAACTCAACAAGTTCAATGTCAATCTCATTACCCTTCTTCCTAAATTTGCTCCTTTTTCATCATTGTTTCCTGTTGACTTCCTGGCATCATCTTCCTCCCAGCCCTGGGCCATAATCCTTTGCCCTGATCTTTGCCTTCATATTCATTATTCACCAAGTTTTGTTACTTTTGTCAGCGAAATGCCTGAAATATCTTCAAAGTCCAACCCCAATGTGCTATTTTCCACCACCACTTTCCTGGTTCTGACCTCACCTCATTTGCCTCAACTTTGTAATAATATCTTAACTGCCTGCATTTAAAAAAACAAAACAAAACCCATTTGACTATACTCTGAGGTGTATTTCCAAATACAGATATTTTAGCCCTCCTCCTTAAAAATTGATTTTGGTGACATCTGATTACATAAACCTTGAATTTCTTTGCTTGGCATAGAAGACCCTTTGAAATAGAGCCCCCCCTTTCATTTTGGCTGCCCCCCCTTTCCTATTTATATGATGTCATAGCTGTTCTAAACATGTCTTCCTGACTTTGCTTGAACCGTTTCCTCTGCTTAACTCTTGCCCACTCTCGTGAAATCAAGGCCCAGCTAAAGTGTCACCTCATGGGTAGACCCTTTGACAACTCTGCTAAGCAAATTGAGTATACTGACTCTGTAGAGCTCTTGTCACTTCTTGCTGATGCTATTCATCTTGCTCCATTATATGATTTTCTCTCTGTCTCTCCTATCAGCTTATGAACACACGTGGCAGAGCCTCTCTTTTTCTTTATATCCCTAGCAATGAGCAATGTGCCTGGGGTTGCAATTAGCGCTTGATAGATGTTTCTGGAAGTGAACTGAAACCACATAGAAACTTCTCTTTCTTTTCTTTTTAAGTTAGCAACACTAGTGAATTAATTCAGGCCTCCTCACCCCCATGGATTACACATTAGTTAAAGTAAATGATATGGCAAGGATAGACCTTTCATAGGAAACGGAAATCTATACCTCTTTAATCCATGGCCACTGGACTAGATTTCCCCAACAATTTGTGATTCTATGGCTTTATACTTTTTCTACCACATTGCAACTTTTTCCTTTATGCCCTAATTTAGCTTTCCTATGATCAATAAATTATCCTTGAGAGACATACTTTGGAGAAATGATACATTTAAAACTTGTTTTTGTAGATATCTTCAAGAAATGATTGTAATGGTGTCTGTGTGTGTGTGTGTGTGTGTGTGTGTGTGTGTGTGTGTGTGTGTATGTGTTTATATCAGCATAAAACTGTTGGATAAGGAAATGTTTAGCAGTAGGCCAATCAAATAATTTACTTAGTGAATAATATTGTCCTTCATGTTAATTTTAAGCCAATCCTGGATGGTAATTAGCAGGGTCATTAACAATTGGAAGATGTGTTTTAGAAAAAATTTCAGAGAGCTAACTTAAAAGAATTTGGTGGAGAGATACTTAGCCATGACTGTGACAGTGTGAATGGACAGAATTAAACCAGAATTGAGAAATGTGTCAGTTTGGTTTATATTTACATGACTAATTATGGAGACTAAGCACGAGTATAGTTTCTGCTAAAAAACTAAACTGACATTTAAAAATCCCAGTCCAATTAAATCGTGGCAGTAGCCGCATGCTACTGTAGGACTTGACAGTGGAAATGTGGGCTGCTCTGGGGATGTATCTGAGGCGTAAAACGTTGCTTGAACCACACTTGCAAGTCTATCATTTATGTTCTGCTCCATTTATGTGTGGAATACTTTTTCTTTCCTTAAGTATTTTTAAAAATCAAATATTAGGCTAAAATTACCCAACGCTTGAGAAGATTTAGTTTGAAATAGTGGCAAATGTTGTCTAGATATAAAGTTATGACTACTTTTGTAAAATAGTCATAAATGGGCTCTTTAAAAAAATTTTCCCTTAAACTTAAACTTGGTGCATCACTGAGTATGGAAGAAGGAAGGTGAGCAGATTCGGTCCTGAATGGATAATTGCCACAAAGCAGGCTGGAAAATACCCATGATGTCAGGTGGAGTGTAGAGTTTCTAGGGCTGGAATTTCTGAAGACTGTGTCCCTTTTTCTTTCTGATGCAAAAAGGTTGGCTTAGGTTGGATCTGTCTATATTTGGGCTGAGAATAAGTAAATTTAGTTATTTGCACTGAATCCCAGGGAGGATTTTTTTGAAGCATGTGGAGGCAGACCTTTGCTAGTGTTGCCTCTGTTGTTCTCCCCTGTAACCCACCCTTGTTTCCTGCTGGGGCCATTCTTGGCTGGCCCCCTTAGACGTCATGCATCTCAGATTCTCACAGTTC
Organism: Cephalopachus bancanus; assembly: GCA_027257055.1. Classification (NCBI taxonomy): domain Eukaryota; kingdom Metazoa; phylum Chordata; class Mammalia; order Primates; family Tarsiidae; genus Cephalopachus; species Cephalopachus bancanus. The sequence goes on from JAPVLO010000262.1 coordinate 1,458,764, forward strand.
CACAAATCCTATCCTTGTCACTTATAAGGTTTCAGCTATAAATATATTTCAGAACTGTAGCAGTAATTAGACAAGCTACTATGAAAGAGATAGCAGTATACATCAGTTAAAAACATATGCAAAACCAAAGCTCATTAGAGAAAGATAATATTCATGCAGATTTTACAAACCGTGTCTTTAGGGTGGCCCAATAAGTAGAAATATGGGGACCCATGCTTGTCACTTTTCATGCACATGGAGAGACTGGAAGGTACCATTCCTAAAGGAAGGGGAGGAACAGCCTAGGACCAATCATTAGAATTAACAGAACCAGTGACAAAGATATATTATTACTGTTAGCATCAAGATTGCTTAGTATGTTTAGAGCAGTCAAATAAAAAATTATCTAGGTAGTAAGAATAAAGACCTCAAGTAAAGCTAACTCTATCAAGCATGCAGCAAGTGAAATTAGTGAAAGACTATACTATACGTATATTTCATAAGTAGATTTTTCTCAAAATATTGAGGGCATCCTGAGGTGCTTTTATGGAGGCATAAATGCTAACAAAATTTGAAATGGTGGTGTCTGAATTCTTATAGAATTTTCTTATAATAATGGGGCGGAGTGTTTTAGTGATTTCACTTTTCATTTGAGAATCAGTCACAGTAATCACTTCTAAATTTTTAAAAATTCAGAAAATGAAGACATAGTGTCCTCATGTTTATATTTATGTTTTCTTCTAATAATCTCATAAATTCATATGGTTCCCCTGACCTCTAACACTTTGCTGATTTAAATTCAAAGTTCACAGTTGACTTGCTGGATATAATTGCTTTCTGGAAAAAATATAAAGCTGAAAAAAAAAATGCAGCAATGTCTTGGCCTGTCCTATTTCACTGCACTCACCTGTCATAGGCTATGCTTTGAAGTCCACCTTTTTAGCTATCTTCGTCTGTGTCTAGCTCAGATCATGGACTACAGTTCTTCACCTACACAATGACAGGTACTAGAAACTCTGGACTATCTTGGTCAATAATCTCTAAGAGACAGGCCCCTAGGAAAGGCAGCAACTGCTCCCTGCAATGCCCGCTACTGTTCTCTCAGTTGTGCACAGGGTGAGGTAATGGAGATATGCTCAGTGTGAGGTTGATGTGATCATAAGAACTTAATCCACACAGCTCAGACATTTTGAGGCCTGATCCCCTTTGCCAGTAATTGCTGACGATACTCCCTACATACATGCCCAATTTGCTCCACACGTGATGCTGTGTATATATGGCTTCAACGTGCAGAAGGGAATCATACTCCACGTGGATTGTGGGTTATGACACAGGGGGTGTTTTTCATAGCGTGGTGTATGTCTGAGGGCAGGGAGAGTACAGGAGGAGATCTAACACCCCAAGGGTAAATGGGAATTAGGACCTCTCTGTGGCAAAGAAGCAAATGCTTAACAATGAATGCCAGAAGTAGAAATGAAATTTTAAGATTTATTCAGTTTAGCATTTAGCCCTGCCAAGATGCAAGTAATTTTGTGCGAAAATGATCAAGCTGTTTCAGTGTCACACAGAGAAGGTTCTCATTTGGTTTTAAACACAGCCTTTACTGGCCTTGAAAAATGCGTGTGCTAAGAAACCTCATGCCCAGAAGGTCAAACAAAAGGACCCAGAACATGGTGGAAATAAATTGCTGCGAAGGCTGGAACAGAAACTACAGAGAAACAGAGAGTTGCGTATTTAATGCACATGTTATGATGTACATGTCCAGCCCTAAAACCCAAAGTCCTGATGAGGCTAGGGTTGTTGTTGGAGGACATACTGGAAAGATCAGAGACCTTTCTACAGCAGTGTAAAAGCAGGTTATTTTGAAAGCAAATGTCTGAGCCACATTAGCATTTACTTACAGCTGTTTAGTTCAGGCTAAGTGTTTGTTTGTTGTTCCAAAAGAACTTGAACACAAATAGCACATGGAAAAATGTGAGATTCTTAAAGTTTAGAGATTTTGATAGAGCGTATAATTCAACCTGGAGTAAGGCATTATATGATTTGAATTTTGGTCCTGACTGATGCACTGCAGTGAAAACAAAATATTGAGAGGTCTTGATCAGAACAGGACATTAGGGCAATCCTAACTTTGAGCAAGGTTATAAGCAACTTGTGAACAACAACAATTTGGCCTTATGGTAAAAACAGAGACAATAAAAAGATCAGTGAGTGGAGGTTGGGATGGCAGGAATGGATGAATAGGTGGAGCACAGAGGACTTTAAGAAGAGTGACACTACTCTGTATGACACTACGAAAGTATATATATGTCATTGTATCTTTGTTTAAACCCTTAGGATGTACAACACCAAGAGCAAACCCTAATGTAAACTGTGGACTCTGGTGGTAATGATGTGTCAAAGTAGGCTCATCACCTGTAACAAATATGCCACTCTGTGTGGGATGTTGATAACAGGGGGAGACTATGCAGGTGTGGGGGCAGGGGTAAATGGGAAATCTCTGTACCTTTCTCTCAGATTTGCTGTGATCCTAAAACTGATCTAGAAATATAAGATCTAAAAAAAAAAAAAGCTGGCCTTATGACCACTCATTATTTCTTCACTGAAAACAAGGAATTTAGAACACTTTATTTATTTATTTATTTTTTTGAGTTGGAGTCTCACTCTGTTGCCCAGACTGGAGTGCAGTGGCCGCTCCTGGCCACCGCAGCCTCGACCTGCTGGGCTCCGGCGATCCTTCCGTCTCAGCCTTCCAAGTAGCTGGAACTACAGGCGTGTGCTACCACACCCAGCTAATTTTTTGATTTATTGTAGAGATGAGGTCTCGCCAAGTTGCCCAGGCGGGTCTCGAACCCACGGGCTCAGGCAATCCACTCACCTCAGCCTCCCAAAGGCGCGGGATTGCAGGCTGAGCCACTGAGCCCGGCTAGAATACTTTAATTTAAAAATTAAAGCTGGTGAGTTATTTAACTGGAAATGAGGATACAGCAGTAGGATAGGCATCTATGAAGTGAAATTTGGAGACTTGACACTTGCCGATTATTGCCATTGATTAAACCTACCCTAGAATTTGGACTTAAGGTATTAGACTCTACTCTAAGTAGCCAGAGAACACAATTTTGTTGTTAAACTCCGTCACAAGGATGAAAACCTTTTCTGTAAGGTCTCTACTTCAAGATAAGAGAAAATCAGACAGTGGGAAAACAGGTTTGGTATGTAGCACCAACTACATCACTGGTTTAGTTGAGAAATTAGAAGGCCTAGCTTGAATCAACACTCTTTTGGTGTGAACCAGAGGATCAGACTCTCTGTAATGAGGAGAACAGAAACTAAGCTCAAATGGTAAAAAAGTCATGATTATGGAAAATAAGAGGACAAAGGGAGAAAATCCAGTATTTCTTTTTCTGAGTTTCTAGGGCTGCAAGTCTCAGAATGGAAGAGTGATTCAGACTCAGTAGACCAAGGCTGAAGGGGTGGGGCATACTCAAATAGTGGGGGGCCAACAAGAAGCAAGAACTTTACAAAAGATCTAGAGAAGATGAATCCAGCAAACTTCAGAGCACGAAATTCCCTGGGATAGTACCTTAAAAATATAGAGTTCTGGACCAAATGGGCTCAATCAGAATCTGCAGAGGGTATGTGGAAACTGAGAAGGGGAGTATGGGCACCTGTGTATTTAAAAGATGAATCAGGCTGGGAGCCTGTAATCCCAGCACTTTGGGGGGCCAAGGCAGGAGAATTGCTCAAGGCCAGGGGTTTGAGATCAGCCTGGGCAACATAGCAAGACCTAATCTCAACCAAAAAAAAAAGGAAAAAATTAGCCGGTTGTGGTACATGCCTATAGTCCCAGTCACTTTGGAGGCTGAAGCATAAGGACTTCTTGAGCCCAGGAGTTGGAGGCTGCAGTGAGCTGTGATTATGCTACTGCACTCCAGCTTGGGTGACAGAGCAAGATCCTGTCTCAAAAAAAGGTCAATCATTGTTCTAAGTCTCTCTCTCTCTCTCTGTCTGTATGTGTATGTGAAGGAGAGAGACTTTCACACTCCTCTTAAAGAAGTGTTAATTTTCTCTCCCCTTCGGTATCATAGGCTTTTCTTAGTTTCCATATTTGATCTTGTCCCTTGATCCTGAATCTCCACTCCCCACCTGCAATCCCCTGACATGTAAGAAGCATTCTCTTGAATTTGTGACTTCTTTGAGGTCCATTCCAATGCTCTCAGTATTCAGCACTGCTTCCACTAAGAAAGTTGCCTTTTCTCCTGGACTTTATGGAAAGCAGTTCTCTTGAGGGAGAACTAAGCTTCATTTTGGGGCAAGGAAAGGAATGTTTCTCTTAGAACCTAAAATATGGCTGTCCAGCAGGACAGGCTACAGGGGGAGCTGGAATCCTTGGTTTAGGTTTTCCAAGATGTGCTTGGGTTTTCTCAGTGGAGTTTGGAAAAGATCCTTCTGTATTCACACATCTATTCTGAAAATGAAAGTGGAAATCGAGGGAGCCTGGAACTTAAGAGCTAAATGGGTTATTCTTGGTAAATTTCTTGGTCACTATGTAGTCTAATATGTTTTATCAGAGTCTGAAATTGAGGACTTGCAGGTGGGGAGGGGATCACAATATATCCTTGAAAAGAAAAATGCATGTTGAAAATCATGTAAGAATATATACAAAGAAATAATATCATTGTAATCCATGATTTTCAATAAAACAATGTGAAGAAATGGGATTTCACTCTTATCCTGAAAACATTTAAAGTAATAGAGGCTTTGCAAGTGTCTATTGATGGATGAATGTATAAAAAAAAGTGGTGTAAGCATACAGGGGAATATTATTCCACTTTAAAAAGGAAGGACATTCTGACATACGCTACAACATGGATGAGTCTGGAAGACTTTAGGCTAAGTGATATCAGCCAGTCACAGAAGGACAAATACACTATGATGTCACTTATATGAAGGATCTGGAATAGTTAAATTCACAGAAACAGAACACAAAATGGTGGATGTCAGGGGCAGGGGCTAGGGGATTTCTTTTTTGAAAAACAAAAGTGTGTAAGCAACTTTTAAATGATTTTCTATACATTGTTTTGGGGAAATGAATACATATATTTAGTAAAAACAAAAAGCAACAAACAAACAAACCCCCCCTCCAAAAAACCCCAAAAACAAAAGTAATAGAGGCTTTGGCCAGCATCAGGGAAAGGAATGTCAGAGTTGTGTTTTTAAAGAACACCTCTGCCTCTGGTTCCATGAAACAGGAACTTACTGCACGTTTTATGGTGAGAGGATTTCCTGGGGTTGCCAAATGCTGCGAGAGCATCTTGAACTTTTTAGCTAGGAAGAAGAACCCTGTTCTCTGTATGAGGCAGTCCAGAGTCCTGCCAGACATCCTGTCCCCTTTCCTGGGTGCTTTATCATTTTCTCTTACTTCAGTGGAAGGTGTTCTTGAGTGATTTGTGGAACCTCTCATGAAAAAGGAAGAGACACTCAACCATGAATGTCAGAAGCTGAAATTAAATTTCAGAATTTATTATTGAAGCGAGCTTCCTTTTGCCCTATTAAAAATGCAGGTGAGTTAGCGCAAAGGCTATGGAGCCACTTAAAGCTTCCATAAATGAGCTCAGAGGAAGAGGTTAAGGCAATGGTGACTCTCCCTTTGTCTTTCATTGTGGGGGCATGTTGGCACACCCAAGATAACCCAGGATGAGAGGCAATACTGCTTCAGCCTCGCAGAAGGGGCTGGTAGACACAAGTGATGATTAGCAAATTTGATAGCTGAAGTTTTGGCACACTAACTCAGCATTTAGAATAAATAAAAAATGGTATCAGCAGAGATTTACTCGTATTCAGCAAGTCCCTTCTTCAGAAAAAGCATAAAATATTAGTATAAATATTATAAAGGAAATACTCAAGAAACTGGGCATGTCGAATGCTCTTTAAGGATCCTTAGCACTCTAGAAGTACTTATTAAATGCTACAAATAATTAATAAAACCCATTTTATTATTTTTCACGAGAGCAGATCCTTTGAGACCTTTTATTAGTCACTACTCTGTTAGAAACTGTTGTTACACATATCTTCATTATTCGAGTGTCAGCTCACTGAGGACCAGGACTGTATTTTACCTCCAGTGCCTAAGTGTCCTAGATGCTCAGTAAATCCTGAGATGATAGTAAGTATACTTACAAATGATATTAAACACAGGACTTGTTCCATGTGAAATATTTGGTAGCAGTGTATTGGTCTGGAGTTTGTCTTAGTATAATCAGAGGAAAGAAAGGACATGCTGAGCAAGTACTTGTAAACAGACTATAAGTGTATACTTGTCATGCTTACTTGGCAATGTATCTTCTTAAAGGAGAACAAACAAATAAACATTGCTTATTGCCATCTAAGTAGACACCAGTACTGCTTAACCTGGTGTTCTGATGTGATTTTTGTAAGTCATTTTAATTTACTGATTGAATAAGAAATTTTAACTAAACTATTTGGCCCATTTTTTTAAAGCTATTGTCACTAGTTCAGATAGATCAATTTCTCTATCTAGTGCAGTTTTATTATATTTATTTACTTATTTGAGTTGGTGTCTCACTCTGTCACTCAGGCTGGAGTGCAGTGGTATGATCATAGTTCACCACAGCCTCACACTTCTGGGCTCAAGCAATCCCGCTGCCTCAGCCTCCCGAGTAGCTCATAACAAGTGTGTGCCACCACACCTGGTTAATTTTTTTTTTTGTAGAGATGAAGTCTCACTATGTTGCCTGGGCTGATCTCGAACTCCTGGGCTCAAGAGATCCTCCTGCCTAGGCCTCCCAAAGTGCTGGGATTACAGACCTCGCCATTATACTTGTAAAATGTAAACAATTTCATTTACCAAGTGCCATAATCAAGTAAAAAACTATTAAAGATACACTTAATTTTGAAAATGGAAATGTATGCAGAAGTTTAATTCACTGGCTAATTTTTTCCTTTTGTGTGGACATTTGGAATTAGTTGTTGCTGGGTCATTTACATTGTGAGAATTCCGTATTCTCTCTCTCTCTCTCTCTGTGTGTGTGTGTGTGTGTGTGTGTGTGTCAGGGTCTTACTCTGACACTTAGGCTGGAGTGCAGAGTTCTGTTCACAGCTCACCGCAGCTTTTACCTCCTAGGCTAAGATTATCCTTCTGCTTCAGCCTCCCGAATAGCTGAGATTATTACAGATGTGTGCCACCAAGCCTGGCTAATTTTTTTTTTTTGGTAGAGACAAGGTCTTGCTATGTTGCCTAGGCTCAACTGGACCTCCAGCCTCAGCCTCTCAAAGTGCTGGGATTACAGGCATGAGCCTCCACGCCTGGCCTGCTTCTTCCTTTTTAACCCTGCCTGACCTCCTAAGACTGTTGAGACTCTTGGACTCTCCAGAGTTCTATTCATAAAGAAGACCAGCCCTGCTGCTTTTTAAGAGAACAAACAGGCCAGAGTGCCGACCAAGACTGAGAAGCACGCTTCTGTTTTGCTTTGTTTTGATCAACTTTGAACAGTAAATTTTACCTGGGGAAATGCTCCACTTTGGCCTGAACTGCTTATGTTGGACATTTTTTTCATCCAATGGCACCTCTATTTGCCTTGGCCCTGGCTGTGACTCAGTTTTGAAATCAAGTGTGTGCTCGTGTGGTATTCCTTGAATGCTAATGAAGGACACCTGTATTTCGAGGCAGGGAACTAATTTGTTTAATTTATTCCTGTGCAGTTGCACCAACCATGATGCATACTTCCTTTTCTCTTCACCTTTTAAGATTTAATCTGAATAGCAATCACCAGTGTGAAGGAGGGCACTGCTTCGGATGCCTCCTCTTTTGATTCTTTTCTCAGTGTGGTGTTCAGATGTGTGTCAGGGGAGGGAAAGCTCACATTTTCCACTGAGTTTATAATCAACACATTCTTGTCCCGAGGACTAGAGTAGAGTTGAAGTATCTATCTCCTGAGCTTCTCCTTCAAGGACTTAACTATGAAAGCAACTTCTCCTTCAAAGTCCTTATCATTTTCCGACTCCCCTCGCAGCTGCTCGTCAGCCTCTGTGTGCAGCCACGACTCTCGCAGCTGTGTGTGTTGATTTCTGCCTCTGAACTGGCTGAGGTGCCATGTGACGATTAGTCTTTGGGTAATTATGGATGGCATATTTGCAGCATGTTTATTCCTTTCCTTAGCTCATTTGGAGTCACACTGATTTTGTTTAGTCAATGATCTGACAGACTGCCCTTGATATTTTCCTCTTTTGATTGTACCTGTGCTTATCTCTCAGTCGCAGATCATCTCAAGAACTCAGAGTGAGAGGTTTGTATTTCCCTTGACTGAGATCAGCTTTTCTTTGACGTGTCCAGAAGTCCAGATAAGGGTCTTGCTTCAACACTGTTCTGAATTCTGAACCACAGGGGTATCAGAGGGAAGGCTGGTAGATGTCACTTAAAATCCTTCCACAGGGAGTTGTTTTCTATCTCATTGTCAGAGTTTACTCTTTCCCAAGCATGGTTAAGCCTGAATAGTTCCCTAACAGGTTAAGTATGTTTCCTTTTATTGATAACCCCTTTTAACAATCTTTTAAGGATGAATTTTATAACAACCTTAGGATCTTTTTTTTTTTTTTTTTTGAGTTGGAGTCTCACTCTGGCACTCAGGCTGGAGTGCAGTGGCACACTCATGGCCATCCCAGCATCGACCTGCTGGGCTCAGGTAATCCTTCTGCCTCAGTCTTCCAAGTAGCCGGAACTACAGGCATGTGCTACCATGCCCGGCTAATTTTTTATTTACTGTAGAGATAAGGTCTTGCCAAGTTGGCTGGGTTGGTCTCGAACCTGTGGACTCAGGCAGTCCACTCGCTTCAGCCTCCCAAAGTGCTGAGATTATAAACTGAGCCACTGAGCCTGGTCAACAACCTTAGGATCTTAAAAGGCAAACAAAGGAAACAAACAGGTTTAAATTCATATTTGATCAAAAAATCAGTTCTCCCATGATTAGGGTGCATTCAGACAAGTGGATTGTATTCTTGGTTATATCTACTGGTAAACTCAGGTATTTTCTTTTTTTCTTAAGCACTTTATTTTGTTGTCATTGTTGAGGTTATTTTGCTTTGTTATCCCTCCCCAGATTGAGAATTTTATTAAAATACACTCTAGTTTATCTTGAACAAAAACATCTGTTTAATAACATAGTCTATTTAGCTGACACTGGAGAAATTAGGATGTTCCTCAGCTGTGGGCAGTCCTTGTATGTTGAGGCCACTTGTATAGTTCATAAATGTGGCCACTCCTTTGGCTGGATAATGGTACAGAAAAGGGTTAACAGAGCAGGCCTGAGACTGCTTTCCTTTGAAAGGCTTGCTTTCGCAGGGCTCGGTGGCTCAACCTGTAATCCCGTGACTTTGGGAGGCTGAGGTGACTGGATTGCCTGAGCCCGTGGTTTGAGACCCGCCTGGGCAGCGAGACCTCATCTCTACAATAAATCAAAAAATCAGCTGGGCATGGTAGCGCATGCCTGTAATTCCGGCTACTTGGAAGGCTGAGGCGGAGGGATCGCCAGAGCCCAGCAGGTCGAGGCTGCGGTGGCCGGGAGCGGCCACTGCACTCCAGTCTGGGCGACAGAGTGAGACTCCAACTCAAAACAAAACAAAACAAAAAAAGAAACGAAAGACTTGCTTTCGAGGTTGGCCCTCAGCTAGCGTCTGAAAACGTGACTGGTAAATTGTCCCCTATACTAATATAAACCTCTTGTTAAATGATGAGGGTGTCTCACTGTACCTAAACTGTTTGTACAATCTATGTGATTTGTACTGAGCCCCTGCTTTCCTTCTGGGAGTCTGGAATTTTGGCATGTGCCAGGCGGAGGGGTGCTTGCATCACTAACCCCAGTTAAAACCTTGGGCTCTGAGTTTCTAATGAATTTTCCTGAGCAGCAACATCACAAACACTCTGTTGCACATTGGTTGCTGAGGGAAAGTGTGCTCTGGGGGACTCCTTGTGGGAAAGAGAGAGCATAAGAACATCAGTGTGTGAATTCTTCCAGACTCTGCCTGTGCTTTTTCCCCTTACGGTCCCACTGTGTATCTTTAGTATATTGTATCATAAATCTTAGCTGTTGAGCACAACTATAGTCTGTGTTGCAGGAACCCTTCTAGAAAATCTCTGAAGGTGAGGGTGGGACTCCTGAACCCTACCACCCCACCCAATGAGTTGAAGTGCAATTCCAGAAATATCACTGGCTGACATTATCCTCAAAGATGCTGATCTGATCCCTAATCTTGGTTTCTCGTGCATAACTATGCATCTTTCAGTTGAGATTTTCTTCTAAAGAACTAATGTTTACTTAATTTATGATATTCCTTTAATTTCCAAAAGGAGATTGCTCTATGATATTAAACGCTGTATTTTGAAACATCATCTCTAAAGTTATTTTAGTCAAAAGCCATGCCAATCTAATACCAAAAGTAGCTGACAAGCTCTAACATTACTAGCAAGTACAATTTAATGTTACCTGCTAGAATAATATATTTAGAAGAAACTCTGCATACTGCTACAGGTAACAATATTGATGATTGGTCCCTCAAAGCTGTGCCTAGATATTTAACAAAAATCTCTATGTTGGTTAATTTGAGAATTTAACCGTAACCAGATATTTTTGGATGGTGTTAAGAAATGAAATAATATTGACATGATCTTGAATTTTTGTCTTGTTCAAAACATGTTTTTATTTTTTCTTTAAGACTATTTGAGGTGATTTTATTCTTGTGTGTTACAGTTTGAGTTATGCCACAGGTTGACCAGCAGTATTGTTCTAACTGCTCTCTATAGACAAGCAGCTGGCATGGTGGATGCTGAAAAAGTATGGACTAAATAGTGATTCTACAAAAGAATGAAAAACTCAGGATAATCATGCTGGTCAGATTACCTTTTTAAAGACTAACTTGTTAGAATAATAAGAAAAACATGAATTCTATGAAAATTTCTTGGTATAGATAACATTCTCAGGTCTTACTATAGAGTGAAATGTACCGTTAAAGTGTGGTATGTTTTACAAGTGATAGAATTTCACAGGTCACTTTGATATTATTGAATCAGTCAATGCTCTAGGATGCAGAAAGTTATTCAATAGCAAGAGTTCAGATTCTTGACAAAGGGATTAATGCCAGTACCATTCAGCAGGGTTAGGCCTGTGCTTATTGCTAATATTAATATTTAAAAATATTTTATTAGATTCAAGCACTAAAAGTGTGAACCTGGGGTGAAATATTTCCTTGGGCGTAGAACCAGCCCTGTGAAAGCTTCTGAATGCTTTCTGACTCAATCTGAAGACTTGCTAGCTCTTTTTATAGACTTTGGAGGGTGCACAAGACACTGGAAACATAATGTGTTTAAGGGCCTTTGAATTCAGATATTTCAACTGGACTCAGGATATATATTTCCTCTGCTAAATAAGGAGATGTTAGTCAGTTATTTAGATATGCAAAAAGAATAATTTTAAGGTAAAAAATTACCCAGAATATTTTTTGGGTAGGGGATGGAGGGATGACAGTGAGTCCATTTGTGGGTCAACAATTGGAGCTCATTATTCAGGTCAGCAGTTAGAACTTACTCTCCTAATCTGTATAAGGTATTATCTGCCCTTGTTTCATGTCTGTCTGTCTGCTTGTCTGTCTTTCTCTTGCACCTCCTGAGACTGTTTTAAAAGACCAGCTCAGGTTTTTATGCTTTTCATGTATGGATCACTGAGCTGTTCCTGATACACTAGGGCTATGCTGTTGGTGGTATCTGTAACGAGCTGCTGGAAATAACAACTTAAAAAATGTCTGAAAGTAAATCTATGAATTAAAATGTGCTTTAAAACCTGCTTCAAAAGCATACAGAAAAACAATATAGGAGTGAATTCTTACAATAATTCCCAAATGCCAACAAATGCAATCACTGCATGAGCTGAAGTTTACATTTTAAAATTCACACCCTGCAGATTTGTTCTTGCTTGTTCCTGGCCCCACTTACAAACCTTTGAGATAGTCTGATGAATGAGCAAACTTAGGAGATAATTGATGAATTACTGTGGACTCAAATGAACAGAAGACTTTCAGACCAATTGCCAAAGTTCTAATATATAAGTGGTGCTGGATTTTCCTGCACACTCAGAGATGCCCTGAAAGTTCCTATATTTGATATTTTAAACACTTCCTGACTGAGGGAGCAAAAGAAAGAACTCACACACACATATTTCTTGGGCTTAGATATACGTTTGCGCGCGCGCGTGTGTGTGTGTGTGTGTGTGTGTGTGTGTGTGTGTGTGTGTGTATACATACTAATAGTTACATATTTAGGTAGAAATAGAGAACTGATGCAGTTCATAAATATGCATAAGCATTTGTGGTTCACAGAAGAAACAGGAAAGAGATGAACAAAATGTGAAACGCACCATATTCTGGGACCTGCCCCGTGCCTCTCTTCAATAGCAGCCTCACTCTTCTTCCTCCGGATTTGATGAGTTCTATTGCTCTGGCGTGTGTCATGTCCCTTGTGCTTTCCCCATTGATTTCAATAATTTGATCTCCTACCTGTTAATTAAAGGAAAATTAAGTCAGTCAAAGACGGTTTGACTCAAGTTGCATTTTCAACAGATTACAGAAGCATCCCTAGGTGACCCGAGAGCATCTGCACAATTTGGTGGTGCCCTGTAGCATCTCAGAAGAGGCAAATCCCTGGCTCCATCCTGAGTCTGACAACCAAATTTGATTTACCTTTATAGACATGAAAAAATCATACTCTGGATGTTGTAACCATATGCCACTTATATTTAGCCTATATGACAGAAACCGTAAGCTACTTAGCATCTTTTTAAAATTAGGGAGTATGTCTGATAACACAATTCAAAATAACCTGGCTCTTTTGCTTTGAATCAAGAAGTAAATATTTTAAGGTCCTTTCACTGAATATATTGCTAGCATTTGGCTTAGGGAAGCATCTAATTCAGCATGTTGGATGAAATGATTGGCTTTTGTGCTTCTCTGAGAATTTTTTGTTATGCATCATTTGAATTTCCCTGGGTGCTATTGTGATACTGCCTTCTTTGTAAACAGTGGTTGACTGATATTCAAGTTTGATGATGAGTTTTCTATCACAGTCCCTTGAACTAAAAATGAAATTCTCCATTCTCTCCACATGACTAATGCCCTGGCTAAATCTTTGCCATACTCACACCTGATTGCAGAAGCTATCTGGTTAGATACCAATCCCTCCTAAGTTGTCAGAAATGCCTGGGTTCCATGAGCGATTCCCTCTTAGGCGTTGCGAACAGATATTTGAAATAAAAGAGGTTCAACAATGATCACATCACGTAACTCCCACAGTACCATTACCGTCAGGAACCTTTGAATTAAAAACTGTCTCATTTCAGTGCAAGTAACGTAAGGCAAATTAACCAGCAAGAGCACAATTAGTTGCTTTGCAAAAAAGCTATTTTAGTTGGGTCCCCTAGACAAAGCAGATTTCAGCCTAAATTCTGTAATGTACACAGAATTATAGAAAATCTCTCTTTAGCCAAGCATTATCAAGGTGAATGCTACAGGTTAGGTAAGAACAGGAACAAAATACTGCCATCACAATGGCAAGAGGGCATTAAAACAGGACCCTCAGAGTTGGGGGAAAAGAACAAATGTATGTTTGTTGTAGAAAGGAAGAAACATCTCTACCTAAAGAGGATTCTCTGAGGGGTAAGGGTTTCAATGTAATGAGGATAAAGACTTCCTTTGTGTAGTCTGTTGCTTCTGGAAGTGTGAATTTTGGGTGGTGGAAGAGGTTTGCCTCACTGGCATGACTTCCACATTCCACAGAAGAAGCAAGAAGACAAGACTAAATTGATTTGTTTTAGGGTAAAAAACTTTCATCCAGTCTCTTTGTCTCCTTTATTATGGGGTAATAGGCATAATCTGAAGTTGAATAGATTGCCACAGGCCACACATCTAAGCCAGACGCAGAAGTGGTACCAAGTGTCCCTCCCCCAGTAGCCCTCACTCATGACTGGAACCTCATGGCACAGCATTAAATTGAAAAGTAAAACAAAAGCTCCAATAAAATTACATACAGAGTCTTCATTCCTGCTAGAGTCTCTTCTGAGCTTGACTCACATAATCAATTGATAACTAACAATCTTCACCTGGTCGTCCAACAGGCAAATCCAACTCTATAGCAGCAGACTGGGTTTTCTCTGAAAGCAGTTCTTCCTCTTAATTCCCAGTCCTGGTACCACCATTCACTCAAGCCAGAAACCTGGGATCACCCTGGACTCTTCATTTTCTCAACTTCTTTGCATCTGTCCCTGTTTGCATCTGTATTCCATTGCTAACTAGCTCATTTCAAGCCTTAACTGGATTATTCCAATATTCTCCTGTCACTCTCCCACCAATCCCTTCTAACTATCCCAGAGCCATTCTTTAAAATCTTCCCCAATGCACCATGCTGACTGAGGCATCCAGGCCCTTCCTCATACCATTGTTCTCTTTGCTTTCTCCTCCCCATAGTTGGAGGTAATCTCCTGATCTTCAAGGTCAGCCCAGGCATCTTCTCTGGGTGCCTTCTTTGACCCTATGCTCTTCCCAAGAGGAGGTGTCCAGTCTGTCTGTTCAGTAGTAACTGCACTCCAATCTTTTGCTTATTGCATCTCATCACAGATTTACAATTCTCTCTTCCTGTCTAGACTCTGAATGTCTTCATTTGGTAAATAATTTCTGAGCACCTATTAGTTTTCAAAGAGTCTACTGGGGATATAGAGATAAACGATATAATTTCTGCCTGCAATAAATTCTCGGGCTAGCTGGGGAGAAAGTGGGTAAATAAAACGGTTGTTACTCAGTGTTTCTTTGCTATGACAGGCTTTCACAAAGTACTAAGGGAAGAGAAAGGAGGAACATCTAACCAGAATGGGTAAGGTAGGTAGGCAGGGAGAGCTGCCTGGAGCTGGTAACATCTCAGCAGTTTGGAAGCATCAGTAGGTGTTCCCTAGATGAGATGGAAAGCATTCCAGACAGAGAGGGCACATATGTAAAGACCCCAAGATTTGAGAGCACACTGTATTTGGGAAACTGTCAGTAGTTTTTTGTGCTACTCAGGAGTTTAGGATTTATTTTGAAGGGAAGAGCAAAATAATAACTCCCAGGACTGGGAATTAAACAAGGGGTAACCTGACCTGGGAAGCAGAGTGGTGCTTGATAGTCTCCCTGAGACATCAGTATGGAGAGGGGACTGGGGAGCAAGGTGGGAGACCGAAGAAGGAAGCTGTTGTCGTCACACAAGTGAGATATCAGGGGGCTGTGGGGAAGGAGAGCATTGGGAAAACAAGGCAGAGATTGGGTCTTACCTAACTGTGTGTCTGGACAAGGTCACTGTATATGTTTGTGAATGAAGGAAGTGGTTCCACATGACTCATCTTGAGACCCATGGGAGAAGGAATTAAAAGTACTCTCAACCCTAAAATCAAAGCTTGACAGCCACTGCTGCCTGAGGACACCTGTCTTGAGACTGACATTTTAACAAAGAAACTACGTGGAAGGCAAAAGGGATCTTGTGCTGCATTAGAAATAGTCACACCTTTTGTCCACTGGCCGCTGGTTGAGTACAGCAAGACTTAGAAAGCTTGATGTTTTCATGCTCTTGTGGTTTCCCTACAGAGAGCTTATGAGAATAAAAGAAGAAAAATTACCACAGGGAATGGGAGAAGGGTGGTTTGAAAACTGTGTGGGAGATGGAGAAGTGGGGACGGGGGGTTCCAGCGTGGCACAAGAGCAGGGCCGATGTCCCCTCTGTCGAAATCAGGGATGGGGCTCTGGGAAGAGTTGGGAACATTATTTTCACTAAATTCCCAGGAGCCTGAGCTGATCTCTTCACTGGGAAGATTTCTGTATTTTCAATTTTCTTCGTAGGGACCCCTCAGAGGGAGATGAGAACAATCGGATACTTGCTGAATCTCTCCCAAGCCACTTCCCCATTCCAAGGTACCAGTGGAGGGGTGGGTAGTCTGCTGATTTCCTGCCTCATTGGGAGCAATGGAAGATTGGGAATAGTCCAAGATCTTAGAAAACTGAGAAAAAATTTCTTGGTGGGTGGCTGTGGTTAGGGAATGGGACAGAAGTGCTGCTGCCCACATAGAATCTGAGTCTTGCAAGGTGTTCTGGGAGTATTGTAAAAGTGGGTGGACTCATGTGGACCTAGTTTCAATGGTAACAGATTCAGTCCAGGCCTGGCCTTGTTTCTCCTATCTCTCCTTGTAGCAACATAACTTGAAAAAAGATTTCATTTTATTCTAATTCAAATAATAATTGGAAGACCTAAATGAATCTGGGATGCAGTCTCTTTCGCTCTCATCCTCTTGGCATCTGGATGTACAGGAAGATCGATTTGTCAGGAGGAGAAGAGGTTCTCTGGTTACCTGCCGCCTCCTCTGACTTCACTGCAGTTGCCACTGTGCAGCCCAAGGCCATCACTTTCCTACATCACAATCGGGAGAATAATTTGATAAAACCAATACAAAATTTGCAGACCTTTCAGGAATGAAGAAAAAGACCAGCTGTGACTCATGTAGTCTCTTTCTATACTTTCTCCACCACAGCACTATCTTCAACTGAGCCATGTTACTAGAATGAAACTTTAAAGATCTCTACTCATTCTTAGGAAGTTTTGAAATATCAAGTTTCAGTTAGAATTGAGAGAGAGAGAGAGAGAGAGAGAGAGAGAGAGAGAGAGAGAGAGAGAGAGAGAGATATTGGAGGTGGGTGAGGGAAGGGGAGCAAGAGACCATGGAGAGAGAGACACACAGAGAGAGACCCAGATAGAGAGAGAGAGAGACCCAAACCAGATAGAGGTAGTTCAGGAGCATAGTGTTTTGCTTTGTGTAGGTCAAGATGTCAAGATACCAAGTTTAGGAAACCGACCAAAGGACTTAAGGGGAATTTGTCCTATAGAAGAAATACTTGTGGTCCCTTAGGACAATTAATAGCCTTAGTGTCTTTGGGGCAAGTCAGAGTGAGATGACTGCTGTCCTTTGGCATAGCCTGGTGAGTCCTGCATCTCTACTCATATATTTCATGGTAGATTTTTCTTTAAGGAAATGATTACCAAATCTTTGAACTTGCTTGAGGCTCCACAGGTAAAAAAATTTTCTTCTTATTATTGGAAGGCCAAAGCAGGAGAAGGTAAATGCCTTAAAATTTCTTAAATGGTTAATAGTTCAGGTTGTAAGAAAAAAATTAAACTCTGTACTGCATGCATTTTTGTAGTTAAGTCATATAAAATATTTGGCTTGTCTCAATGAAATATTTATAAGAACTAGATTAAATGCTAGATTTACTTCAGCCCTAGGTCATGGCAGTCCTAGCTCAAAGGGCTTCTTGGACGTCACTACAAACATGCTTAGCTGGTTGTAGTCAGTTAAGTGCCCTCACGCTACTTCTCTATCGTAAAAATCTATTTTGCACAATTATATATAATTAAAGTGATTCTAGATTATAATCTGTTCCTCATACCAGATTATAATCAGGTATGAAAAATTGAGTTTCTTTAGAATATTATACCAATAAGAAATAATCTCTAGTTTTTATTTCATGAAGGACTTAGTTGTGGACCTCAATGATCTGAGGTCACAGGCTAATGTCATAACCATTCCTTCCTTATAGGCTGTTTCTCTCACTGACTTCAGACCCTTCTTGGGCAGGGAATATACCCATTGTCTCTGTGTTGTTTATACCTGCCACAATCCCTACAAGTAGGCCCTCCGTTAATCACGGTTGAGTTGATGAATGCTCAGTTTGCTTTTCAGTTATAGCAGACATCTTCATCCTCATGACATACTAAGTTAAGCTTTAGTGCATCTTGGCATACCTCAAGCTTTCTTGAAACTCTGTTATAAGCAGTTGCAGCCAAACCATAACAGTTTCAGTAGTACTTACAGGAGACCAAATGAGCTTTCAGTAATGGTGCCCTGCACAAATTGTTAGAGACAGGTAAAGTTGTGGGAAACAAATGCTAAAGGACTGGGAGAAGGAGGAATGGAGGTTGAGCCTGAATGAAATCACAAAGTGCCAGGAAAAAAAAATTAGAATTAGAGTCTTTGATACTATAGTCACCCTTACTGGGAACTCTGACACTGGGATGCCTGGGCCTTGTGGCCCTGCAGGAACAAGGGAAAGGCTGATTTTCCACTTAATAGTGATGTTTAATATTTAATGGCTGCTTTTATGATTAATCTTTGTTGGACATTATTTATTAACCATTACAGTAAAAATATTTTCCAAGGAGTTATGCTGGATACTTGGTTAACCTCCTCATTTCTTTCATTAGACTTGTGAATGAATTAGATGGAATTCAACTGCCTATTATAGGGCTTGGCTCTTGTTATAAAGTGTTGTGCACAGTTGCCTCGGCAAGGCATGGGAGCTCTTAAAAACAGCAGGTTTCTCCAGAGAGAAAACTTCTTACCCAACTGAAAATTGAAACACATGCTCAAAAGCCACAAAACTGTGAATTTTATTTGCCTCAATTAATCCACATACTTAAAACTGTCTGAGACACTCTTTATTCTATGCTGTAGACAGTAATCCCCTACAAAGAAAACATCTCAACATCTCTCAAGACACTCTGTTCAGATATAAGTGTGAGATCACCCTTATGGATGTACAGCAGAGTCCTTAATCAAGGTTATGCCTGAGCGCAAGCCTGCTTAGAAAGGTCAAAGATTCAGTGGTGGGGGGCATGGGGTGGGGGTGGGGAGAGCTCTTCATTTCAGAGTCTTCATTTCTCTTTCTATTTTTAAATTACAATTTGGTATCTTTCTCACTAAACCTTTCCTTTTACCTTGTCAAATATTAACAACACTAATCTCAAAGAGAATTTTATTAGGTTGCTTCTTTCTAAATCATCTTACACTTCTAGGGCCTTTAATTGGGATCAATGCTTCATTCTTGGAGTCCTCCCCACCCCTTGATTTGGGCATGCTTTTTGGGTGATCACTTCCTACCATCCTAAGGTGTTCATGGCGTTTCTCTTTCTGTGTCTTTGCACGTCTGTTCCCTTTACCTAGAATCTGAGTCCTCTTTCTCCCCCCTTCAAAGAGCTAAATCCTAGTTACCCTTACAACCAACTACAGGTATGATATCATCCAGGGAGACTTTTATGATCCCACCAGTCTAAGGCAGGTGCATTTTCTGTGTATTTCTGTAGAAGTATTGACCTTTGCCTATGTATTGCAAGATCTCCAAGGCCAGGAAAATATCATTTGTTCAACAGATGAATGAATGATTGCAAGAACGAATTTTTCAGAATTTGTGTTTTGACTCTATGCTCCTTGTTTAAACCAAATTTAAACAAGGTCTGTAAAAAATTCCAATTTGGTTTCATAATATATGTCAAACAGGCTTGATCATGGTCAAATAATATAAGGCATATGTAGTGTCTTGTAATCTCTAAGCTGTACAAATATAATCTATTAATAGTTGTAGTAGTTATAATTGTAGTAGTTACAATTAATATAGATCATCATAATCACCATCATATCATCATCATAATGGTAGAAGAGAAAAATAATGAAGAGAAAAAAAAAGAAAACATAGTGATAAGCTTTTCATAATGACTCTAGGAGAGAAGGAGCTGAGCTACTGAATAAATGGGCAAATGCTGTTTTTCTGGAAATATCACCAAGAGGCTAAAAACTCAAAAAATCTTGTTTGATAAGTACTGCCCTATGGAAATTCTTACCAAACATGAATGCTATTTTATATTCTATGACTTTAGATGAAGTTCTTAGGAAAAGGAGCTCATTGAATGTTGGGCAGATAATTCAAACCCTAAGCTAATACAGAGAAAGAACTGCAATGTGGCAGCAGACCTGAATGCAAAGAGATTTTAAAGACAAGCTGGTGGGAGCAATATATTTTCTACAAAGGAAAAAATCACCACCACCATTCCATTTTTCATATGCTAGTTTGACTTCTCAGGTGAAAAGAGACTGGGGCAATATCTTACAATTATCTGCCTGAGTAAGAATTGAAAGCTATCCTTGGCAGCTCAGCTGGCTTATCCAGTTGCTCAGACACCACTTATGTTAGGTCATGAAGTCAGTTTTCCTAGCTGACTGAAAAATAAACACAAAGAAATTCAAAGAGGAAACTTTCTATTGTGAACACTTACATCCCTTCCTTGGATGTAATTGAGAGAAAATGAGGGATTATTATTCTGTATATTTATCTAATCAGATATATTTATTTTCCAGATGCAAGCTTTAGGCTTTGTTAATATCTTCTATATTTGCACATAATAACAATTCTGTGTTTTCCTGCAGATAAGTGTCTTGTGTATTGCATTTACATTTCAACTTTTTGCATATGTGCCAGATCTAGACCTGCACGTTCACAGCGTGAATTAGAGTGTGAAAAAGTATACTAAGATGGGTGGCGGGACACCAGACAGCTGAGTTGTTGAAGATAAATTAAATGATGGGAAGTATGAGCAGAGTTAAGGTGATCAAAGAAGGCTGTGGAGGCACTGACGGATAAACATGGCTGTTACCACCTTTAGTCTGAAAGATTCCAGGGGAGAAAAGGAAGTTCCTTGGGCTGTGTGAGAGCTGTAATCATGAGAGAGGGGCTGCCTCCCTGGAGCTAGAACTTTAGAGGGAAGGAATACTGCTAGGCCCAGAGAACCAAGGCAGGGAGCAACAGGGTAAGGAATATCCCAACCTCTCTGTGGCAGACAGACTGATGTCCCTTCCTCTCCTTGATATCTACCTCCTAATCCCTGGACTCTATGATATGTTACCTACGTGGCAAAAAAGGATGTTGTAGATGTGCTTACATAAGGATCTTGAGATGAGAAGATTATCCTGGATTATTTGGGAGGGCCTAATGTAATCACAAGGGTCAAAATCTGAGAGAGAGAGACTTTGTAAAGACAGAAGCCGATGTCCGAGAGGAGAGAAGATGCTGAACTGTGGGCTTTGAAGATGGAAGAAGGGGCTATAAACCAAGGAACAGAGGTGGCTCCAAAATCTGGAGAAGGCAAAGAAATGGGTTCCCCTAGCATCTCCAAAAGGAACCAGCCCTGCAAATATGATGCCTTTATTGTAATCCAGTGAAACCACTTTGGACTTCTGACCTTCAGAACTATAAGACAATAAATTTGTGTTGTTTGTGGTAATGTATTACAGCAATAATAGAAAACAAGTGTTCTTTCTCTCTTTCTGCCCTCCAGTCTCCTGTTGGTGCTTCTTCTTGACCAAATCCAACAGGAAGCCAGAGGGCAAAGGAGTTTGGGTGATACAAACAAGGGATCGTGTCCCAGGACAGAGAATAGGGCAGAGAAGAAAGAGAATAAATCTGAGGGAGGGGGTGGAACAAAAGAAAAATCAGCACTGGGGTGTGTGGGTATGGGATGGGATATATTTATTTATTTATTTTTATTTTAAAGATGTGGGATGCAATTCAGGATTAGGTACACAAGTGGTCATTATCCAGGTAAACTTTGGACCTCCCTTGGGTCCTCACTTCACCTGGTTTGAGATCAGGTAACCCTCATTGATGTTATGTGCCCACTACAGGCAGTTTTGGCTACTGCCATGCCTTTCTTATAGTATTATGGTAAATGCTCAGGGTCCACTTATGAGTGAGAACATCTAGTACTTGGTTCTTTGTTTCTGTGATAGATCACTGAGTATTATAGACTCCAAATCCATCCAAGTTGCTGCAAAGTCCATAATTTTGTCCTTCTTTGTGGCCGTGTAATATTCCATTGTGTATATGTACCACATTTTAAAATCCAGTCCAGTTTCTATGGGCAGCAAGGTTGATTCCATGTTTTTGCTATTGTGAATAGTGCAACAATAAACATGCATGCACAGGTATCTTTTTTGTAGAGTTATTTAAGTTCCTCTGGGTGTATTACCAGAAGGGGAATTGCTAGGTCATATGGAACGTCAATTTCTAGTTCTTCTAGGGATGCCGCACTGTTTTCCATAGAGGTTGAACTAGTTTGCATTCCCACCACTAGTGTAGAAGTGTTCAGATGGGATATATTTTAAAACAACGAGTAAAATGACAGATGAGGGTTTTAAGAAATAATTCAAGAACAAGGCGAAAACAAGTGGTGACACCCTTGCTCAAATAATATTGGAGAAATTGTTTTGGGAAACCTTTATTTGTTTTAACATTTTGTTTTAACACGTGTAGCCTCTTAAGCTATCATTATAGAGTAGGATTATGGTTACTAAGTTGAATTTTTTTAAATTGCCTAAGACTTCAGAATCACCTTTGCATCTAGTCAGCATTGAGGTCCCATGAGTTCTACGCTCACTTTTTCTCCAGCAGCTGCCTCTCACTTCCTGTTTCTATTGCTGCCATTCTCTCTTCATTGCATCTCTTTCACCTCTTCTTTCAGATCACATGGTTGCCACAATCATCTTTCAAAGCTTACCTCTGATTTTGTCTCTCTCCTCCTCCACTACCTACCCTTCTCCCCATGCTTTTTGAACAGGATCCATACTCCTTGACATGGTATGTGGATCCTCCAGATCCTTGTTCCTCTAACTTTCCAGCTGATTCCCACCCTTCTCCTGTGGTTAATCCAGCCCATTTCTCATTCCTTCACTCTTCCCTAAGTTCTCCCACCTTTGCATTTTTGTCACTGTCCTTAGTCTTCCTTATTATTCTTGCTTCTCTCTCTCTTTCTCCCTCTCCTTCTTCCTTTCTCTCTCTCTCTTTCTCTCTCTCTCTCTCTGAGATGGGCCTCGCTCTACCTCTGTTGTCCAAGCTAGAGTGCAGTGGTGTGGTCAAGGATCACTGCAGCCTTGAACTCCTCGGCTCAAGCGATCTTCCTGCCTCAGCCTCCCAAAGCGCTTGGATTATAGGCATGAACAACTACACCTGGCCTGATCTCATTTTCTAATCATGCTCATTCTTCAAGGCTATGCTTAAATCCTCCATGAAGCTATCACTGGACACTCCGGGAGAAATCTATTCTTTCTTTTCTCTGTGACCACTGCACTTTTTCTGTGCCTCTCTTTTAGTACTCGTAACACTGCCTGTTAGTCTAGATAGTTGTGGATTTATTTTCCCCATCACCATTTCTAAACCTATTAAATTAAAAACTCTTGAAAAGAGAGATTATATCCTTGTATCTTCTAGTAGTAACTATTGCATCACCTTAAAAATAATAAATAAAAAACTTATGTGTAGTGGGGCAAATTATTGCTGTGTAAGGCACAAATGATTAATAGCATAGGGAGAGGCTTCAGGGGAGGTGAGGGTATGTGGGAGATTGGGAGGGGTTTGAAGGCAGAGAGCTTTGAGGGCAGTCTATTTCCACTGTTGACTAAAGTGCTTGGCACAAGATAAGAGCTTCATGTATATTTCTTAATAAATCAATGCAATCTGCTTCATTTTGGCCAAAGCTAACCTTGAATTCTATAAGAAAAAGGTCTTAACAAAAGTCACTAATACTTGTTATAATAGGAAGGCAAAAAAAATGTATCAGGGTAAAAACAATATAATCATCTTCTACTTGCAAAGAGTAATAAGCATATAAACAGCAAGGCTTTGCTAGTAACCACCTGAAGAAGGCACAGCCACAAGGTGGAAGCATTTCTTTTATTTTTGACATAACTGTGCCTTTGGTGGCATAACTGGCTGAATGCAGATATAGTAATTTTTGCATTTTCTGAGTCCTGTGAGAAGTCCTGAGAAATAAACTCTCATTCCTCCCACTATACAATATCTTCGGTAGCATTTAGCGCAATACTCACTGGTGTATGCATGTGCTTACACATGAGAGAGTAAGAGTGAGTGAATGAGAGAGAATGATTGATTGACTAATTTAGGGGTAAATATAGGAAGCAGTTGTTGATAGTTATTGTTCTACATTCACTGGTATGGCCTGAAAGTGTCCCCCAATGCAATAGAGTTAGGAGGTGGGGCCTTTTGGGTGGTGTTTAGTTAATGAATAGATTTATACTGCGATTAAAAGGGCTTGCTGGAGTGAGTTTGCCCTCTCCTGTGTGTCTATCTTCTGCTATTTGAGGACACAAGAAAGTTTATACCAGATGTTGGTGTCTGGATCTTGGACTTGCCAGGCCCCAGAACTATGAGAAATAAAGTTCTGTTCTTTATAAACTACCCAGCCTACCCAGGTATGGTGTGACAATAGGACAAACTAAGACACTCACTAAACCCTACACAAAGGTATCTATCAATGACAAGGAACCCTTTTTATGAATATTTTTTTCTCTAGTTTCTATTCTCCTGACTTAAGATGAGGACTTGGAGCTCCAGAAAGGAATAGTAATTTATGAAAGATCTCATAGCTTATAAGTGGAGGTAACAAGACTAGTTGCAGGTTCTCTAATTCCAAAACTCAGAGATCCTTATACTTTATAAGATTGCCTCATCATTGGGGGTTGGGAAGAGAGAGGCACAATAGTAGTTCTTTCCTTGGTTCAAAGTTAAAAGTTCCTTCTACATGAAGAAACTATTTGAGATTTTATGACTTATTATTAACCTTTGGGACATTGTTTAAAAATACACATAATCATGTGTCACAAATAACTTTGAAATCCAAGTTCATTCATGCATGAGTAGGATTTTTAAAAAATTCAGATTAAAGATGTACCGAGGATAGACATAATTGTGAATAAATCTAGTTAGTACTTAATGGATCTGAGTTTCCTTGATCATTTTAACTACCTTCTCTTCAAATACGTATTAGTACTGTAGTTTTAAAAACTACATATGAAGGCTGGGCATGGTGACTCATGCCTATAATCCTAGCACTTTCGGAGGCTGAGGTAAGTGGAGTTCCTAGAAGTTCAAGACCCGGACAACATAGCAAGATCCCATCTCTAGCATAAAATTAGTAATCAGAAAAAAACAAAACAAAACATGTTTCAGATCAACAGGACCATGGATGTCTTTGTGCCCAACTTCAACATGTCTCTGGAACTAACATCTTTGGCCATAGTGAAAATATGGTCTTTCTTTAATAGCTTAATTTTAAGACAGCTCTCCGGAGACTCTTTAACTCATTGCCATAGACTCAACGGTCTTGGCATGAGTGTATAGATTACAATAATTTTTCTGTTGATATGCTAACACTGAGTAAATAGAAAGTTAGAGGAGTAGTGTATCACTATCATTTTGGTGCACAAAATAAACATTATCAATTTTACTTTCTTTTACTATTTAAAGTCACATATTAATTGCTTAAATTTTACAACTAGGAATGTAGCCGGTGTCTAAAAATCTTGTTTCTGTTCAAGTTAATTCAGATTGCCCATCCATGCATGAGAACAGCTGAGCTATGAAATTGGGCAGCATGTTTTCTGGCAATAATGAGGAGATAATATTCCTTAGGAGTATTTAAGTGACATCACTATTGATAGGTTAATTGGAAATAAAAATGTAAAGCTTTCTTAAATCACTAAAATAAAATGCCTCTGGTTTACTGTAACTTTGCAATGCATTTTCTGAACTGTCCCACTTTGCAGTTTAGGTTAATAACTGTCTGATTAATGTAACGGCGGCTGCTCTCAGGATTTCACATACATCCCATGGCAAATCAACCATTTCAAAAAGAGGCTTTCTATGCATATCTGGATTCGGCATCATGTTTTTACTACTCTCCTTTACCAGATTCCTACAGAATGATTCCTGCATCCAATGAAGTGCATACAATATTGAATGGAGAAAAGAAATGCAATTTGATGTGAAGTCATGAGAGCTGACTGCAGTTGGGAATTGGATATAAGAGGTGCCCTCCATGTTCAGAACCCTAAGTACCACTTGCTGCTATTTAAGAGTTTCATAATTAAGTATTTTGAAAAAGGAAGCTAAAGTGATATTAGTCTATCATGCATCTTAACTAGACTCAAATTATTTTCAGTTCTCTGTGTGAACATTTATACTTATGCTATTAGATACATGCATTTAGATTTCTTTCTCCATACTAACCTCTTAATTAATGACCCACGAGCTTATTATGCAGTTGCTAACTACCCAGATGAAAAAAATTGACACTTCACAATAAGCACTTACTGAACATAGTTTTACACCAAATACTTCTAGGTATGTTAGAGACATTGTGTCATTTAATTCTCAAGCCAACTGACCAACTGACCAAGCAAGCAAGCAAGCAACCAACCAACCAACTATTTTGTGCTAGAAGAAGCAGAAAAATTCAAGTTAACTATGGAAAATGAAATTCTAATCTAATATATATAATTAGATTTATATAATATGTGTATCTCCCATGAAGAACTGATTTAATAAGTAATGGAGAACGAGCACTATTGGTACCAAGATATCAAGCTAATCTTGCATGATTATTCAGCTTGAGCTGTCCCATGCCACTGTACCCTGTAATTTGGGTTCATTCAGTTTCTTGCACTTTCTAGTAATCTTTGGATTTTTAGTGATGGCCCCTTAACTGCCTGAATTCACTATTATTATATATTGCCACTTTTGGAAGCTGTATAGGCCCCTTTAGTGTCTCTGTACAATCTTGTATTGTTCTTGGTGTGATGTGGCATGGTCATTTTACAAGTGTGGGCCACTTGTCACCAAAGGACTGGGTGCAAAAACATGAATGAAAACCCTCACATTCATCATCATTTTTAGAAAAACAATTCCATAGGCTTGTCCTAATGGAAAATTCTTGCTTTTTATTCACCTTTGTTTTCCAAGGATATCACATTGTTAATGTAACTGGTTGGACTGAACTGTCTCTAATCACTGAGATGATGCTCAGTTGACTTATTTTTCCCATAACCACTGCCAGCTGTGTTCTGTCGATCCTCTACCCTTTTCCTGCTGGGTAGCAGCCCAATCCCATTACTTTTTCAACATTTTTATCTATTAAAAAAGTCTAGTTAGTATTGCAGTTAGTATTGCAATCTTCAATTAAAATCTCCCTTCCTCCATTGCAAACTAGGCTGGACCCTTGAGCTACTTAAGTGGAGAAATGGTCTTACTATCACCTCTCTCCAAACCTCTCTCTTCCTTATCCCTGCAGTCTTCCAGAGGAGTACTGATGGCGGGGTATGTAAGAGGGGCAACATCCTTTTGCGAGATGAAGAATTTCTGGTAGCAATTCTGTCCTCTTCTTTTTGTTAGTATTCTCTGCATGGCAGATCTCAGTCAAGTGCTAACTTTATGCCAGGTACTATTAGGTGTGGGGGACATGACAAGAATCAGGGAAGGCAAGATTCCTGACCTCAGGGAATTTAAATTCAGTGAACATCAAAATGCTGCCTCTCCTGAGGATAATTTGGGTCACTTATTTGGAAGATCTGATGTGAAGATTCCCCTTCATATTGGGAGATACAGATGAGGTTAACCTTTTCCTCTTTCGCTTCGCACCATTTCCCACCTCCTCACCCCCCACCTCACTGGATAATCTAATCTACAGCCTCTTCAGCAAATGCCCCACAAGAAAGATGGCTTAAATCCAGATCACCTTCTGAAATATTCATTCAACCCATGGGAAATGGTAGGAGTGCAGACTGCCCTAGAACTCCCTCTTTTTGAGTTCTGTCTTTCCTCAATATTTTCTTCCCATTCCCAATTTATAAGGGTCTCCAGTGACTCAATAGCTCAACTACTTTTAGACAAACAGCAATCATCAGCCTCCCATGGGGTGAAGGGCAAGGATGGTTCAAGCATTCCTAGTCTTGAAGGAGGGGAACAGGACAAGTATAATATCTCCTTTCCTCACAGAGAGTGAGGTAAGATGGAGAGAAGGAATGGCTAATGCTTTCCAAACTCTGTTATTGCCCAAAGAAAAACTCTTTCATTGAGAGAGTAGAGAGATGGTCAAATCAGTAGGGCCAGTTCTGTGAAATGGCAGCTCCCAACAGGTCCCACAAGAAGGTGGCTGGTCTTATTATTGATGATTCTTCAAATGAAATGTGAGGAATCTTCAGTTAAGGACCAAGTCAACATTTCCTAGATACTTGGAAAAATCCAGGCTGCAAACTTACATTATCATGCTACATGGGGAATAGAATAAAAGCTAGATGAAGCCTGTGAATTATTTGTAATGTTTAATGAATCACTCTCACTCTAGATAGTTGAAAAGTGGTTTCATTTTTATTTAAGTCCACAGTATCCAAGATTTTTTATTTTTAATTTTTTTTGAGTTGGAGTCTCACTCTGTCACCCACTATTTTGCATAAAAAAAGAGAAAATCTACAGGATAGAGTTGGAGCCCCTGCATGCTTTCTGAAGGTAACTAGTATGCTGTAGTTGATGTGTGTCTTTCTGTTTCCAGTTTTTGAAACTCTTATTTCATATGTATACATCCATAAAAAATACACGTATAGTTCTGTAAGTTTTAAAACTTTACATAATAGCATTGCATATGTGATTCTGTAATTTACTTTTTCACTCAACATTATATTTTGGCAATTTATTCATATGACCATGTAGCTCATTCATTTTAACTACTGTGTAATATTTCACTGTATACATACTCTACAGTTATTTTTCTGTTTAGAATTTTGCCTCCAATATCTGCAATTAAAAATCATGCTGCAATAAACATTAATGAAAATGTCTTTGGTGTATATAAGCAAAAATGGTATATATACATAGCAGTGAAGGCGCTGATTTGTAGGGTATATGTGCACCTTTAGATTGACTTGATGTTGCCAAATTACTCTCCAAAGTTGCTGCATCAGTTTACACCTATCTCCAATGGTTTATGTAGTGAACTTCCAGCTCACCACACTCTTGCCAATGTTTGGAATTGCCAGACTTTTTAGCTTTTGCCAATCTAAGTGCTATCTCACTGCTTTAATTTGCATTTTCCTGATGGTGAGCATCTTTTCAGATGTTTTTTAGTCATTTGGATTTCTTCATTTATAAATTTCTTCCTCATGTACTTTGCCAATTTTTCCCACTGTGTTGTCTTCCTTGTTTTAATTCATAAAGTTCTTTATTATTTACATGTTCAGGTTAGCATGTCTTTAACCCCTTTTTCAATTACAAGCTATTTCCAAAACCCTTGGTTATATACAGTGAGCAATTATCAGAATTTAAGGGTTTTTTTTTGAGTTTGAGTCTCACTCTGTCACCCAGACTGGAGTGCAGTGGCATGCTCCCGGCCACTGCAACCTTGACCTGCTGGGCTCTGGCAATCCTTCCGCCTCGGCCTTCCAAATAGCTGGAACTACAGGCATGCGCTACCACACCCGGCTAAGAGAATTTAAGATTTAAGAACAATATGTACATTTTTTCTCTCTACTTCAATTGTAAAGTATCATGAAATGTATTAAGTATCAATTACTAACTCAAATATTTTAATTAAATTTGCAAAGTTTTATTTGAAGTTAATCTGTAGACGTTTAAGTGGTTTTTAGAAAATGAAAAGCATTTTTTCCCCAAATAATTAAATTAATACTATAAGAAAGATATTGGCATTAGTGAAAAACTGCCAGGAGAGAGGGGGATGAGATTGACAGTAGTGAGAAACTGCCGTGGGGGGCACACCTCATCAACAAAGGTACCTGCATAATGAACATTTGCATTCCTAACCATGAATTGTACCCCACATCTTTAAAATAAAATGTTTTAAAAAAGAATTAAATTAATTATGTAAGTAAAAGTGGCATTATTTTAACCATCTTGTCATTTTCTTAGTGAAATATTTAGAAAACAATTGAGTTATAAAGAATTAACTTTTTTTTTTTTTTTGAGTTGGAGTCTCACTCTGTTGTCCAGACTGGAGTGCAGTGGCCACTCGCGGCCACTGCAGCCTTGACCTGCTGGGCTCCGGCAATCCTTCCGCCTCAGCCTTCCAAATAGCCGGAACTACAGGCGTGTGCTACCACGCCCGGCTGATTTTTTGATTTATTGTAGAGATGAGGTCTCACTGCCCAGGAGGGTCTCGAACACGTGGGCTCAGGCAATCCACTCACCTCAGCCAAGAATTAACTTTTTAATTATATGTTTTACAATAGTGGCTCAATTGCCTATTGTTGCATATTCAAAAGTAATTTTTAACCAAGAATGTGTGTCAGAATTATGTAGGGAGCTTTTTAAAACTATCCCTAAATAATTTCAACCAAGAATTTCCTACCCAGCCAAGCTCAGCTTCATCAGTGATGGAAATTAAAATCCTTCCCAGACATCCATTCCCTAAGAGGTTATGCAGTTTCTAGATCAGTTCTACAGGAGACACTTAAAAAGGTATTAAGCACAGAAGAAAGAAAGAAAGAAAAAAGAATGACCACATACTTTCCAAGAGAATAGCAGAGTACAGAATCAACAGAGAATACATTGCAACAACAAACTTGAAAATACACATATATATCAATCTCAAAGCTAAAATAAAACAGCAAACAAACAAATAAAAAAAACTCTATAAGAACCTCATGACAGGGATAAACAATCACATTTCACGAATCAGCCTGAATGTGAATGCACTGAATGCACCACTGAAAAGACACAGAATGGCAAACTGGATAAGAAACGATGACCCAATTATTGCTGCATCCAGGAAATTCATCTCACCACAAGGGATGCACACAGATTCAAAGTTAAAGGATGAAAGAAAAAGAGTTTCCAGGAAAATGGATTGCAAAAGAGGGCAGGGAGTCGTGATCTAAGTATCAGACAAAACAACCATTAAGCTATCAAAAATTTAAAAAAGATATGAAAGGACACTACATAATGATAAAAGGTTCAATTCATCAGGAAGAAATAACCATCCTAAACACATATGCACCCAAGATGGGAGCACCAACATTTATAAAGCAACTACTAAGTAAACTAAAAAAAGATATTGACTCGAACACTATAATAGCAGGGGACTTGAGTACCCCACTAACAGCCCTAGATAGATCATCGAGGCAAAAAATCAGCAAGGAGATCCAGAATCTAAACTTGACACTTGACCAAATGGACCTAATAGATACCTACAGAATATTCCATCCAACCACCACAGAATGTACATTCTACTCCTCACCACATGGAATGTACTCCAAGATTGATCACATCCTTGGCCATAAATTAAGCATAAACACATACCATAAGGTTGAAATATTGCCATGCACCTTCTCAGACCACAGTGGAATAAAAATAAATATCATCAACAACAAAATTTCCCCAAAGCCCACAAAGACCTGGACACTAAACGGCATGATGCTGAACAACTACTGGGTCAACACTGAAATCAAAACAGAAATTACAAGATTCCTGGAAACAAATGAAAATGAAGAAACATCTTACCCAAACCTGTGGGATGCCATGAAATCAGTTCTAAGAGAGGAATTTATAACTCTATGAACACACATCAAGAAAATGGAAAGATCCAAAGTTGACAGGCAAACAAATCACCTAAGGGCATTAGAAAGGGAAGACCACCAGAACCCTAACTTTAGCAGCAGAATTCAGATCATCAAAATAAGAGCCCAAATACAGGACATAGATGACAAAAATATCATAGAAAATATCAACAAAACAAAAAGCTGGTTCTTTGAAAGAATTAACAAGACTGATAGAACCCCTAGCCAGAATGACCAGGAAAAAGAGAGAAGCCCAAATGAACACAATCAGAAATACAAAAGATCAAATTGCAACTGACTCTGAAGAAATACAAAAGATTAGCAGAGATTACTACATACACCTGTATGGAAACAAACTTGATAACCTAAATGAAATGGAGGACTTTCTGATATCACACAATCTTCCCAGGTTGAAACAAGAAGACATTGAGACACTAAAAAGACCAATAACTACCCAGAAAATTGACTCTGTCATAAGAAAACTACCTACAAAAAAAAAAAAAAAAAAAAAAGCCCTGGGCCAGAAAACTTTCCAGCAGAATTCTACAAAACATCTATTGAAAGTATTCCAGGCAACTGAGAAAGAGGGAATTCTCCCCAAATTATTTTATGAAGCTAACATCACACTGATATCCAAACCAGGTAAAGATCCAACAAATAAAGAGAACTACAGGCCAATATCCCTTATGAACAAAGATGCAAAAATACTCAACAAGATTTTAACAAATTGAATCTAAAAACACATCTCAAAAATCAGCCACCATGACCAAGTAGGCTTAAATCCCAGGATGCAGGGCTGGTTCAACATCCACATGACCATAAATGCAATGAAATACAGCAAGAGATGTAAAAACAAGAGCCACATGATTATATCATTAGATGCAGAAAAAGCTTTTGATAAAATCCAGCATCACTTCTTGATTAAAACCCTCAAACACCTAGGTATAGAAGGAACATACCTCAAAATAGCAAAGGCCATCTATGATAAACTCACAGGTAGCATATTTCTAAACAGACAGAAACTGGAAACATTTCCCCTGAAAACTGGAATAAGTCAAGGCTGCCCACTTTCACCCCTCTTGTTCAACATTGTGTTGGAAGTCCTAGCTTGGGCAAATAGACAAGAGAAGGAAATCAGGGTATCCAAACAGGAAAAGAGGAAGTCAAGATATCCCTCTTTGCTGATGATATGATTCTATACCTCAAAAATCCAAGAGAATCTGTCAAAAACCTGCTTGTACTGATAAAAGATTTTGGTAAAGTCTTGGGGGTACAAAATAAATGTGCAAAAGACAGTTGCATTCTTATACACAATCAAGCAGGCAGAACAAAACAAAAAGCACAATTCCATTCACATAGGCAGAAAAAAAAAATCTAAGAAAGAAAAAAAAATACCTGGGCATGTCTTTAACCAGAGACGTGAAAGACTTTTACAATGAGAACTACAAAACACTGCTCAAAGGAATCCAAGAAGACACTAACAAATGGAAAAATATTCCATGCTCATGGATAGGAAGAATCAATATTGTTAAGATGTCCACCTTACCAAAGGCAATCTACAGATTTAATGCAATGTCCATTAAATTACCAACATCATTCTTCTCAGACCTGGAAATGACAATACAGAAATTCATATGGAAACATAAACAACCATGAATAGACAAAACAATCCTTAGCAAAAGAAACAAAGCAGGAGGTATCACATTTCTAGACTTCAAACTTTACTATAAGGCTACAAGGATCAAAATAGTGTATTGGACCAGTGTATTGGTAGAAGAACAGGTATATGGACCAATTGAACAGGACAGAAATTCCAGAAGCAAAGCCTCAATTTCTCAACTCATCCTTGGCAAAGCCCTCAACAACAACCACTGGGGAGAGGAGAATCTTTTCAGTAAATGGTGCTGGGAAAACTGGCTGATCACATGCATAAGATTGAAACAGGACCCCCTACCTATCATCATACACAAAAATTAACTCTAAATGGTTCAAAGACCTAAACATAAAACCTCAAACTATATGAATCTTAGAAAACACAGGAGACACCCTTATGGGAATTGGAACCGGCAACCAATTCCTGATCAAAACCCCAAGTGCCTATAAGAGATAAGATAGACAAGTGAGACCTCATCAAACTGACAAACTTCTTTAAAGTCAAAGAAACCATCAAGAGAGTGGAGAGAGAGCCCATTAATGGGAAAAAATATTTTCCAACTGTATATCTGACAAAGGCATCTAGGATCTACAAGGAACTCAAATGTGCTGAAACAAAACAAAACAAAACAAAACAAAACAAAAAAACCAAACAGCCCCATTAAAAAGTGGGCAAAAGACATGAATAGACACTTCTCAAAAGAAGATATATGGGCAGCCAACAGACACATGAAAAAATGCTCAGCCTCATTAATCATCAGAGAAATGCAAATCAAAACCACATTGAGATATCATCTAATCCCAGTAAGAATGGCCATCATTATAAAACAACAACAGATGCTGGTGAGGATATGGAGAAAAAGGAACTCTTCTACACTGCTGGTAGGAATGCAAACTAGTGCAACCTCTTTGGAAGACAGTGTGGTGATTTCTGAAAGAACTAGAAATTGATCTTCCATCTGACCCAGCAATCCCCTTTTTGGGAATATACCCGGAGGAACTCAAATCATTCTACCAAAAAGATACCTGCACATGCATGTTTGTTGCAGTTCTATTCACAATAGCAAAAACATGGAACCAACCATGCTGTGCATTGAAGCTGAACTGAATAAAAAAGGTGGTACATATACACAAAGGAATGTTATGCAGCCATAAAGAAGGACAAACATATGGACTTCGCAGCAACTTGGATGGATTTAGAGTCAATCATACTCAGTGATCTATTACAGAAACAAAGAACAGAGTACCATATGTTCTCACTCATAAGCAGACCTTGAACAATTATCATAATACTATAAGAAAGCGATTGGCAGTTGAGGGAAATTGCTAGGGGAGAGAGGGGCACACTTCATCAACAAGGGTACCTGCATAATGATCATTTGTATACCTAACCCTGAATTGTACCCTCCCTGGGCCACCTTTCTTCAGGACAGAGCTTTATTTTCTAGTTATAATGTTAGTTGTGGGCTTGTCATATGTGGCTTTTGTTATGTCAAGGTACATTTCTTCTCTACCTAATTTGTTGAGGAATTTTATCATGAAAGAATGGTAAATTTTGTTAAATTCTTTTACTGCACCTGTTGAGATGATCATATGCTATTATCCATGATCCTGTGAATGTAGTGTATCACTTTTATGGATTTGCATATGTTGAACCATCCTTGTATTCCCAGGATAAAACCACTTGATCATGGTTCATAATCCCTTTAATGTGCTCTTAAATTCAGTTTGCAAATATGTTGTTGAGGATTTTTAAATATATTTTATTTTATTTTAAAGATATGGGGTACAAGTTGGGATTGGATATATAAGTGGTCTAGGTACAGGTGAAGAATTTTGAGGATTTTTGCATCTATAATATTTATGTTCATTCATCTATGTTCATTAGAGAATTGGCCTATACTTTTCTTTTTGTGTAGTGTCCTTAGCTGGCTTTGGTATTAGAATAATGGTAGCTTTATACATTTAGTTTGGAAATATTTTTCCCACTTCAATTTTTAAAGAAGAGTTTGAGAAGGATTGGTATTAATTCTCTAAATGTTTGGTAGAATTCACTAGTGAAGCCATCTGATCATGGGCTTTACTTTTTTAGGATGTTTTCAATTACTAATGTAATCCTCTTGCTTGTTATTAGTCTGTTCAGATTTTCTATTTCTTCATGATTCAGTCTTGAGAAGTTCTATGTTGCTAGGAATTTATCCATTTTGTTCTAGTTATCCAATTTGTTGGCATATAATTGCTCATTAGTCCCATGTGGTCCTTTTTATTTCTGTGGTATCAGTTATAATGTCTCCTCTTTCATTTAATTTAATTTTTTACTCAAAAATTTTATTTGAGTTAATTACATATCTATTAGGTCCATTTTGTCTAAAGTGTAGTTGAAGTCCAACATTACTTTATCGATTTTCTGTCTGAATGATCTGTCCATTGTTGAGTGTAGAGTATTGAAGTCTCCTTCTATTATTATATTGCTGTCCACTTCTCCCTTCAGTTCGGTTAATATTTGCTTTACATATTTAGGTGCTTTGATGTTGGGTGCATATATATATTTATAATTGCTATATCTTTTTGATGGATTGATCATTATTTATCCACATATAATTATATAATGACCTTCTTTGTTTCTTGTTACAGTTTTTGACTTAAAAGTCTACTTTGTCTAGTATAAGTATAGCTAAATCTGCTCTGTTTTGGTTTCCATTTGCATAGAATATCTTTCTCTATTTTTTCACTTGCAGCTTCTAGTGTCCTTAAGGCTTTTCAGTAGTGAAAAGCTGTAAGATTTTTCTTTAGGAGCAGGAACAAACAAGGAGGGTTACTCTCATCACCTCTGTCTAGCGTAGTGTGGGAAGGACTAGCCAGAGAAACTAGAATGAAAATAAAAGACATCCAATAGGAAAGGGAGAAAAGTAAGACTGTCTCTGTAGATGACATAAATGGGGAGTGGGGCACACCTCATCAACAAGGGTACCTGTATAACAAACATTTGTATATCTAACCCTGAATTGTACCCCACATCTTTAAAAAAAATTAAAATAAAAAGAAATAGAAAAAAGAAAAAAAAAAAGAAAACACTAAAGAATCCACCAAAAACTGTTAGAACTAATAAACCAATTCTGCAAGGCTACAAGATTCACAATTATCATATAAAAATCAGTTGCATTTTTATACACTAAAAATGAATATTTGAAAAATATTACATAATTTTGAAAAATATTGCAAAATCCCATTTACAATAGCATTAAAAAGAATAAAATTCTTAGGAAAAAATTAACACAAGGGGTGATAATCTATACTCTGAAATCTATAAAACACTGATGAAAGAAATTGAAGAACACACAAATAAATGAAATGACATCCTGTATTCATAGATTAGAAATTAATATTATTAAAATATCTGTACTACTCAAAGCAAACTAAATTCAGTGCAATCCCTATAAAAATTCCAATAGTGTTCTTCACAAAATTAAAAAAAAATCCTGTAATTTTTGTTTTTTTGGAGGCAAGGTCTCACTCTGTCATTCTGACTGCAGGGCAGTGAGATGATCATGGCTCACCCTAAACTTGACCTCCTGAGCTCAGGTAATCCTCTTGCCTCAGCCTCCTGGGAAGCTGGGATTACAGGCATGCAACACCATGCCTGGCTAATTTTTAAATTTTTTTGTAGAGACAAAGTCTGCTATATTATCCAGGTTGGTCTTGAACTCCTGGGCGGGCTCAAGTGATCCTCCTGCC
Source organism: Cephalopachus bancanus (assembly GCA_027257055.1). Classification (NCBI taxonomy): domain Eukaryota; kingdom Metazoa; phylum Chordata; class Mammalia; order Primates; family Tarsiidae; genus Cephalopachus; species Cephalopachus bancanus. Next base: position 1,495,447 of record JAPVLO010000262.1, read on the forward strand.
TCAGCCTCCCAAATTGCTGGGATTACATAAGTGAACCACCATGCTCGGCCCAACCCTATAATTTGTATGGAATCACAAAAGACCCCAAACTGCCAAAGCAATCTTGAGAAAGAAGAACAAAGATAAAGGTATCACACTTCCTGATTTCAAATTATATTACACAATGATTGTAATTAAAGCAGTATGGTACTGGCATAAAAATAGATTCAGAGACCAGTGGAATAGAATAAAGACTTCAGAAATAAACTCATGCATATATGGTCAACTAATCTTCAATATGAATGCCAGAAAGATGCAATGGGGAAAGGATCATCTTTTCAATAAATAGAGTTGGGAAAACTAAATATTCACATGCAAAAGAATAAAAGTAGACCCTTATTTTACACTATACAAAAAAAAAATCAATTCAAAGTGGATTAAAGACTTAAATGTAAGACCAGACAATGTAAAAGTCCTAAAAGAAAATACAGGGAATAAACTCCTTGATATTGGTCTTAGCAATGATGTTTTTGGATAAAACACTAAAAGCACAGGAAATAAAAGCAGAAATAAACAAGTGGGACTACATCAAACTAAAAAACTTTTGTACAGCAAAGGAAACATTCACAGAATAAAAGTTATCTTATGGGATGGGAGGACATATTTGCGAACCACATGTCAAATACAGAATTAACATTCAAAATATTTAAGGAACTCATACAACTCAATAGTAAAAATATATAATCTGATTTAAAAATGGGCAGAGTCCTCAATAAATATTTCTCCAAAGATGATAAAAAAAATGTCCAGCAGGTCTAGGCAAAGATGCTCAACATCACTAATCATCAGGGAAATGCCAATCAAAACTACAGTGAGATATCACTTCACACCTGTTAGGATGGCTATTATAAAAAAGACATGAGATAAGTGTAAATGATACAGCCATTATGGAAAACAATTAAAAATAAAACTACCATGTAATCCAGCAATCCCACTTCTAGACTGATATCTGAAGGAAATGAAATCAATGTGCTGAAGAAATATTTGAACTCCCATTGCAGCATATTCATAATAGTCAAAATGTGGAAATAATCTAAGTGTACATCAACAGATGAATGGATAAAGAAATTATTATGTATATAATGGAATATTTCTCCATCTTTAAAAATAAGAAAATTCTGCCATTTGTGACAATGTGGATGAACTTGGAAGACATTATGGCAAGTGAAATAAGCCAAGCACAGAAAGACAAATATTGCATAATACCATTTATATATGGAATCTAAAACAGTCAACTAGATAAACAGAGGAAAATGGTGGCTGTCAGGGGCTGGGGTGGGGAAAATGGGAAGATATTGGTCAAAGGTTACAAACTTTCAGTTCTAAGAAGAGTAAGTTCTAGAGATTGAATGTACAGCATGTTAACTATAGTTAATTATGTATTGCATACTCAAAATTTGCTAAGAGAGCAGATCTTAAATGTTCTCACCAAATGGTAACTTAAATGGTAACTATGGTTATGTTAATTACCTTGATTGTGGGAATCACTGCATAAGGTATACTTGTGTCAAAGTACCATGATGTATACCTCAATACAATATTTTATTTGTCAGTCATACATCAATACAAAAATCTGGAAAAAATTTTAAAAATAAAATTATATTAAGTTTTCCTTCCCCCCGCAAAAGACAGTCTCAGGCCCAAGTGACATCCCACCATACTGTTGACCTCTGTCCCAGGTAGGACTTATGTAGATTACAAGATGAGTAATCAAAGCGAAAGTCATCCTAGGGTCACCAAAAGGGCTGCTTGGATTAGTTACAGAAAACAAGGCAAGGGGAAGGCAGCAGGATGGCTGATGAGAAGCTCCTAGTGTAAGTCTCTTACATGGAGTGAATCAAAGTAGAGGGAGTGCCTCAGCAATCCCAGAGAAATGAGAGTAGCAGCATACCCCATGGCTTATCAGAGAAGCAATAGGACCCACAGCATGCAAAAAAGAGAAAAACTGATCAGCCTGGATTGGAACTAGGCAGACTTGCTCAGATTACCACATGAGCAGCCTTTGGATAAAGTGGGGAAGGTGAGTAAGGAGAACTGAGAAGTTCTATACTCCTGAGCCTCATGAAACTCCAGTCCCTCACAGGAAACTGCCTTATCCACAGTCATGCTCTGCTATGGAGTTGTGCATAGCAAAAGAGCCATGAGTAGCTCTAGCCATTTCCTAATAACTTAACTCTTGCTGGAGGCTGTATTCTAGCTGGCTGGGGAGGGAAAAGCTTTCATTTGCCCCGAGGGCCAACTGCCACAACAGACCATTTCTGTCCGGGGCAGGCTGACATGAGAAGACCTGGGACAGGTTGCACTTTTACGTTCTGAATGCAGACTGCCTGAGGTTAAGGCAGGGGAGCTGGGTGGGACTCATTGCCTCAGCAATTCTTTACTTTTCATGTGAACTCTTTTGCGTAGCCTCTGCACAATGCAGCAGCATTACCCCAGTGGCCAGGGACTCCTTTCCAATTCTCATTAGGGTAGCCGATCTCACACACACAGGTAGGGTGATGGAGTGCAATTCTGCCCCACCCCAACCCCTTCAAAAACTCAATATGGGCAGGTAACTTGGGTAGTACCTACAGTTCTGCTCATTTCCTAGGTCATTTGTGTACTTCCTTAGGGCAACATGAACCTAGAAGAAAGTTCAAAGCTACCATCACAGCTGGCTCTCTTTTGCAAGTGCCATCTCTTGGGTAGAGATCAACTAGCACAGCCCATTACATCTGATACAATAACACAGTTTTTGGGAAGACTGGCTTCCAGACCTCAGCTAAAACCACTACCCAAGGCACCCTAGACACTCAAGACACCTTGAGCCTGTGCATGTACCCAGCACAGGACTACCACAGCAGGCAACTGAGAAACCCACAACATGAAAGTTATATACAACCAAGGAAACCCTACAGAGCTTATGCCATCTTCTGCCAACTTCAGTAGAGATGATGCTTGCACATCCATTGTGAAATCAGAGGATGGGTCAGCTCGGTTCAGCCCTACCTAATATTGACACCTCCTGGGAGATAAGAGCAATCTCATGCCACTGGACCTCTTGCAGACTAGTTCACAGTCTGAGGCATTGGAGAGCTTCTCCAGAGAGCCCTCCAAGACATCCTTAGATCCCCATCTTCACTACCAGATCCCTTGTTGGTACCCTCCAGCAGTATCCCAAATTGTGGCAGCTCCATAGGGCAGCTAGACCCAGAAGAACAGCAAGATTCACAGATATTGGGTACTCATAGATTACCATTTCCAATGGAAGGGGGAAGAGAACCACATCAAGGGAGCAACCTGAGGGTCAAATAAATAAATAAAGTCAGAGTATAGGCTTCTCTGTGACACAGATCTTCTGACCTGAGGAAAGTTTCCTTCAGCAGAGAAAAAGACACAGTGCTGAGTGAAGTGAGAAAGATGAGGCTTCTGCCCTAGCAGTTGAGCAGCCTTGGTAGTCATGAAGAGTTGTAGAGAAGGGGACTTCTTTACCTCCATGCCCACCACTGCATTTTCTTCTCTTGAGGTAGCACAGTACAAGTACATCTGCTGATACCATTTCTATAGCATTCCTGACAACAACCCTATGAGAGTTGGTCCTGTTGGGCTCAGGTAGCACAAGGGGTGGAATCTCAATTTCTCCCTATAAGAAACTTCAAGGTTCCTACAGATGGACATAGGTGCATGTCTAATCTGAAAATTCAGAACAGAACAGGGACATAGTGGAAATGTAGACTGGTTTCCTGTCAGCTGTGTAGTGGAGCTGAGGTGGCCATTCCCCACTCCTGGTGAATGCCTCAGTGCACTTTACTGGGAGCTTCCCCAATTGACTTCATTAGGGCTAAAACTTTAGGAGCATTACATATAACCATCTGCTTCAGCTGCAACCAATTATCATCATGGGTGCCTCCCAATGGCCTGAAGACTGAATGGTTAAATCTAGAGAAAAAATATTGGGGAGGGGGAAGAGAGCACACCACACCACTGGGAAATAAAATAAGCTTTGTGAGCCATCCAGGATTCTGGCCCTACAGGAAATGGTGAACCTACATATGCACACACAACAATTGCTACAAGAAGAAATTAAAAAAGACATTGCACAAATATTCTCTATGACCAAGGAACTATACAGAGCCACTGAAAGCACAAAGGCCAAAGATAGGTGAGTATAAACTATATACTTTAAAGTCACATCTTTAAGTGGGGGGAGGGGGAGGAAGAATAAAAAACAAAACCAACAATAAAAAGAAGAACTAGACTGTTCAGATGAGAAGGAACCAGAAAATTAATCCTGGCAATATGAAAAAACAAAGTTTTTCAACACCCCCAAAAGACCACACTAACTCTTCAGCAATGGACCCTAACCAAAATGAAATCTTTGAAATTCTAGAGATAGAATTTAAAAGGTTAATTATAAAATTGATAAATAAGATCCAAGAGAAAGATGAAAACCAACATAAAGATATAAAAAAACCTATTCAGGACATGAATGAAAAATTTTCCAAAGAGGTAGACACTTAAAAACAATCCAAGGTAAACTTCTGGAAGTGAATGCCTCTTTTAAGGAGGTACAAAATACATTGGAAAATTTTGACAGTATACTGGAACAAGGAGAAGAAAGGCTCTCAGGACTTAAAGACAAGGATTTTGAATTAACCCAATCAGGCAACAATAAAGAAAAAATAACCAAGAGAATGGAACAAAGTCTCCAAGAAATGTGGGATTATGTAAGACATCCAAATCTATAAATTAGAGGTAGATCTGAGGAATAAGAGAAAGCAACAGGTTTGAAAAACTTATTTGAGGCCAGGCTTGGTGGCTCAGCCTGTAATCCCAGCATTTTGGGAGGCCGAGGTGAGTGGATTGCCTACAGACAATTTTTTATTTTATTGTCTGGGCAATAAAGCCTGGGCAACTTGGTGAGACCTCGTCTCTACAATAAAATAAAAAATAGCTGGGCATGACAGTACATGTCTGTAGTTCTGGCTACTTGGAAGGCTGAGGCAGAAGGATCACTGGAGCCCAGAAGGTTGATGCTGGGGTGGCCGTGAGTTCGCATGCCACTGCACTCTAGCCTGGGCGAAGGAGTGAAACTCCAACTCAAAGAAAAAAAAAAATGCTGATTCTCTTAAAATTATAAATGACATAATTGAGGAAAACTTCCCTGGCCTTGCCAGAGATTTAAACATCTAGATATAAGAAGCCCACAGAACTCCTGGAATATTTGTTGCAAGAAGATCATCACCAAGACATATAATCATCTGTTTATGTAATGTTAATGTGAAGGAAAGAATTTTAAGAGCAGTGAGACAAAAGCATCAAATAACGTATAAAGGTAAACCTATCAGACTAATAGCATACTTATCAGCAGAAACCCTACAAGCCAGAAAGGACTGGGGAACTAACTTCAATCTCCTCAGACAGAATAACTCTTAGCCAAGGATTTTGTACACCACAAAACTAAGTTTCATAAAAGTGGGAGAAATAAAATCTTTCTCAGATAAGCAAATGCTGATGAAATGTATTACCACTAGACAGGCTGTACAAGGAATACTCAAAGCAGTTCTAAATACTGAAGCAAAAGGTCAAAACATGCCAGTAGAACAACAGTGGAAATTATAAAGCTCACAGGGCTTATAGAACACCACTACAACATAGACGGGGAAGAAAAGCATACAGGTAACAAGCAACATGATGAATGGGACAGTACTTTACATATAATTACTAACCCTGAATAAAAATGGTCTCAATGTGCCATTTAAAAAGAGACAGATTGGAAGAATGGATAAAAAAATACAACTCAAATATCTGCCTCTTTCATAAGACCCACCTAACAGACTCCTACAGACTCAAGATAAAGAGGTGGAAAAAATATTTCATGCAAATGGAAAACAAAAAATGAATAAGAGTAGTCATTCTTGTATCAAATAAAATAGACTTTAAATTATCAACAGTGAAAAAACACAAAGAATGTTATTATGTAATAATAAAGGGATCAAACCAATAAGAAGATATAACAATTTTAAGTATATATGCACCTAACACCAGAGCTCCCAGCTTTATAAAACAAATTATACTAGATTTAAGAAAAGAGATAGACATCAAAACAATTATAGTGGGAGACTTCAACTCTCCACTGACAGCAACAGGCAGATCATTAAGGCAGAAAGTCAACAGAGAAACACTGGAGTTAAGCTGAACCTTAGAGGAAATGGATCTAACAGAAATGGATCTAACAGGCATCTACAGAACATTCTACCTTGAAACTGTAGAATGTACATTATTTCTCATTAGCACATGGAACATTCTTCAAGATCCATATGAGAGGCCACAAATCAAGTCTCAATACATTTTTTTAAAATCTAAATTGGCCAGGTTTAGTGGCTCAGCCTGTAATACCAGCACTTTGGGAGGCTGAGGCAAGTGGATTGCCTGAGCCTGCGGGTTCAAGACTAGCCCAGGCAACTTACCGAGACTTTATCTCTACAATAAATAAAAAAATTAGCCAGTCATTGTAGCGTGCACCTGTAGTTCTGGCTACTTGGAAGGCTGAGGTACAAGGATCGCCGGATCCCAGCAGGTCAACGCTGGGGTGGCTGTGAGCATGCCACTGCACTCTAGTCGGGGTGATGGAATGAGACTCCAACTCAAAAAAGAAAAAAAAAAAAAAAAAATCTAAACCACATCAAGCATCTTCTCAAACCAGAAATCAACTTCAAGATGAACTCTCAAAACCAAACAAATACATGGAAATTAAAAAAAAAAAAAAAATCTCTTGAATGTTCCTTTGGTCAACAATAAAATTAAGACAAAATTAAAAAATTCCTTGAAATGAATGACAACAATAACAAAAGTTATCAAAATCTCTGGGACACAGCCAAAGCTGTGCTCAGAGGCCAAACTGTGCTCAGAGCTCTGAAGGACATTAAAAAGACTGAAAGATCATATAATGACAACCTGATATAATACCTCAAGGAACAAGGGAAACAGGAACAATCCAATCCCAAAACTAGTAGAAGGAAAGAAATAACCAAGATCAGAGCAAAACTAAGCAAAACTGAAATATTCAAATGAAAAACAATACAAAGGATCAAAAAAACAAAAAGTTGGTTTTATGAAAAGATAAACAAAGTTGATTGACCACTAGCTAGATTAATCAAGAAGAGAGAAGATTCAAATGAATTCCATCAGAAATGAAAATGGAGACATTACAACTGATACTATGGAAATACAAAAAAATCATTTGAGATTATTATGAACACCTCTAGGCAAACAAATTAGACAATCTAGGAGAAATGGATACATCTTGGAAATACACAAGCCCCCAACCTTGAATGAGGAAGACATAGAAACCATAATAGACCAAAAATGAGTAGCAGGATTAATCAGTAGGTAAAAGTCTCCCAACAACAACAACAACAACAACAACAACAACAACAACAACAACAAAGTCCAGGACCCGACAGACTCACAGACAAATTCCACCAGACTTTAACAGAAGATCTAGTGTTAATTCTACTTAAGCGATTCTGTAAGATTGAAAAGAAAGGAATGCTTCCTAACTCATTCTATGAAGCTGGTATCATACTAATATCAAAGCCAAGAAAAGACATGACAAATAAAGAAAACTACAGACCAATATCCCTGATGAATATAGATGCAAAGATCCTCAACAAAATACTAGCAAGCCAAATCCAACAACACATCAGAAAAAAATCCACCCCAATCAAGTGGGTTTAATCCCAGGGATGCAAGGATGATTCTACACATGGAAGTCAATAAACACGATCCATCACATAAACAGAATTAAACATAAAAATCACATGAGTGGGAGAAAAAAACCAGAATTATCTTTTGGAGGGTAGGCCCCTTGTAGTAAACTAGGAATTTATCCCTCCAGATCAATCAAATGATCAACCAAAGTTTTTATCTGGAAGTTTTGAGAAGCTTGCATCATGATTTGTAGAAGAAACATCATGAGCTGTGTCAAACAGGTGACTGATTCTTCCATCATAACAAAGCACCTGTCCACACCACACTAAGTGTTCAACAGTTTTTGACAAAAAATGACATGACCCTCATGACCTAACCCCCTTATTCACCTAATCTTTCCCTCAGTGACTTTTTTTTGTTTGCTTGTTTTCATGGATGAAAAAAGTCCTCAATGAGAAATTTTTTGTTGATGTGGAAGAGGTGAATCAAAAAATGGCAGAAGTGCTAAAAGGCATCAAAGCTGATGAGTTCAAAAACTGGTTTGAGCAATGGAAAAAGCATCTTGATAGGTGTAATAGGTGTATTGCATCAAACAGAGAGTACTATGAAGGTGACTGAAGTTTAAACATATAAGAATAAATACACATTTAAAAAAATAAACAGATTCCATTTTTAAGTCCCCTCTTATGATCATTTCGATTGATAAAGAAAAAGCATTTGATAAAATCCAGCATCTCTTCATGGTAAAAACTCTCAGCAAAAAGGCATAGAAGGAATGTTTCTCAAAATAATAAAAGCTATATATGGCCCACAGCCAACATCATCCAGAATGGGGAAAAGTTGGAAGCATTCCTTCTTCAGAATTTAAACAAGGAAAGGATGCCCACCTTCACCACTCCTATTCTACATAGTACTTGAAGTCCTAGTCAAAGCAATAAGGGAAGAGAAAGAAATAAAGGGTATCTGAATTAGAAAGGAAGAACTCAAACTATCCCTGTATGCTGATGATAAGGTCTTATACCAAGAAAATTCTAAAGAGTCCTCCAAAAGAATTCTGGATTTAACCAATGAATTCAGTAACCTCAGGATACAAAATCAACACACATATCAGTAGTAGTGCTATATGCCAACAGTGACCGAGCTGAGAATCAAATAAAAATCTCAATTCCATTTACAATAGCTGTCAAAAAACTAATATACCTAGGAATATATTTAACTAAAGAAGTAAAACATTGCTGTAAAGAGAACTATAAAACACAGATGAATGAAATTGTAGTGAACACGGACAAATGAAAAAACATCGTATGCTCATGGATTGGAAGAATAAACATTACTAAAATGACCATATTACCCAAAGTAATCTACAGATTCAATGTGGTGCTTATCAAACTACCAACATCATTTTACACAGAATTAGAAAAAAAATCAATCCTAAAATTCATATGGAATCAAAAAAGAGTCAGAATAGACAAAGCAATCCTAAACAAAAGGAGTAAAGCCAAAGGCATCACATTATTCAACTTCAAATTATACTTTGAACTATGATAACCAAAACAGCATGATACTGGTACAAGAGCAGAGACATGGACCAATGGAACAGAATAGAGAATTCAGAAATACCCAAATACCTACAACCAACTGATATTTGACAAAGCAGACAAAAACATACACACTGGGGAAAGGACACCCTATTCAATAAATGGTCCTGGGAAAATTGAATAGCCACATGAAGAAAAATAAGACTATTCCTATTTCTTACCATATACAAAAAGTAACTCAAGATAGATTAAAGACTTAAATGTCAGACCTGAAACCATGCAAAACCTAGAAGAAAACCTAGTAAAAACTCTTCTGGATACTTGTTTAGGAAAGTGATTTGTGACTAAGACCCTAAATGCAAATGCAACAAAAACAAAATAAAAAGTGGAACTTAATTAAACTAAGAAACTTCTGCATAGCAAAAGATAAATCAACAGTGTAAATAAGCAACCTATAGAATGGGAGACAATATTCATAAACTATACCTCTGATAAAGGACTAATATCCAGAATTTACATAGAACTCAAACAAATAATCAAGAAAAAAGCAAACAGCCCCATTTAAAAGTGGGCAAACAAGCCGGGCTCGGTGGCTCAGCCTGTAATCCCGTGCCTTTGGGAGGCTGAGGTGAGTGGATTGCCTAAGCCCACGGGTTCGAGACCCGCCTGGGCAGCGAGACCTCATCTCTACAATAAATCAAAAAATCAGCTGGGCCTGGTAGCGAATGCCTGTAATTCCGGCTACTTGGAAGGCTGAGGTGGAGGGATCGCTGGAGCCTAGCAGGTAGAGGCTGCGGTGGCCGGGAGCAGCCACTGCACTCCAGTCTGGGCGACAGAGTGAAACCCCAACTCAAAAAAAAAAAAAAAAAAAGTGGGCAAACAACATGAACAGACACCTCTCAAAAGTAGATTGATACAAATGGCCACAAACATATGAAAAAATACTCAACATTACTAATCAGCAGGGAAATACAAATTAAAACCACGAGATACCACATTATGCTCATCAGAATAGCCATTATTTAAAAATTTTAAAAAAGTAAATGTTGGCACAGATATAGTGAAAAGAGAATGCTTATACACTATTAGGACTATAAATTAGTACCTCTATGGAAATCGGTGTGGAAATTTCTCAAAGAACTTAAAAATAGTTCTACCATTTGATCCAGCAATCCCACTACTTGGTATTTACCCAAAGGAACAGAAGGCATTATACAAAAAAGATACCTGAACTTGCATGTTTATCACAGTACAATTCACAATTACAAAGATTTGGAATCAACTTAAATGCCCTTCAACTGATCAGTGGATAATAAAATGTGGTATATACATATATGGAATACTATTTAGCCATAAAAAAGAATAAAATAATGTTGTTTAATTTTAAATATGTGGGGTACAATTCAGGGCTAGGTATACAAACAAATGTTTATTATGCAGGTACCCTTATTGATGAAGTGTGTAAATAATGTTTTTTGCATCAATTTAGGTGAAACTGGAGAATGCCAATTTTTGATTTAGATTCTAATATGCTCCTGAATTCATTTACTTGTCAGATCACATTTCAGATTTAGGTTTTGAAAATATGGTTGTGATAATTATAGCTCTTATCATCCTAAGTGAAGTAATGTAGGAATGGAAAAGCAAATACCACATGTTCTCACTTATACGTGTGAGCTAAGCTAACAAACTGCAAAGGAACATAGAACGGTATAATGGACATTGGAGGCTCGGAAGAAGGAAGGTAGGAAGGAGGAGAGAGATGAAGAATCGCCTATTGGGTACATTGTACACATGTGGGTGTGGGTGTGGTGGGTACACTTAAAGTCCAGACTCTTTGCCACTATACAATGTATTCATGTAACCAAAAACCATTTGTATTTCTTAGAGATATTGAAATTTAAAAAAGAAAAAGGAAAAAAGAAAGGCAAGGGCCAAGCACACTACCTAACAATACAATTTTTTACTTTATCATTAAGCAGTAGAAACTCTTCTATAAATGAAATGTTACTTGAGAAAGGTAATAGATAATACCTAAGAACAGAGCTGCTATGTCTGAAACAGCAGTATGGGTGTGAGGTAATACAGAGCTTTTTGGTAATTTTACCCTCATCTTATTTTCCTGCTTCTGTACTTACCTCAGGGGATTCTTTGGAGTCCTGAGGATCATCTGTAATCTTTTCCATATGATAAAAATGGCCTGGCAGAATAGGACCATGTTACCTGTCTTGTTCTATGATACTTCTTTTGCTATCTGGAATTCCTCTTCTCTTCCCTCATCTCTTCCTGTTGAAGTATCATTCAATCTCACCTTCTGTAAGTAATCTCCTCAGGATAAAACTGATCTTTTGTTTTGCAGATTATTAGTACATCTATTATAGCTATAGAAATTCAATGTCTCAGATATCCTGGGACAATCCCAATTTTTTATGTTAGATCCTAATATCCTCCTGGATTCATTCACTTAGCTCACATTTCAAATTTTGGTTTTCAAAATATGGTTGTGATAATTATAGCCCTTATTGTAGTCAGTCTTATTTCTGAGTTATTGTTGTATAAAGACATCATGAAGTATAAGGGGGAACCCAAAAAAGCCTGGAATTTATTTATTAAAAATTGTAAATTTATTCTTAAATGTTTAAACTTCAGCTGCCTTCAAAGTACTTTCTGTTTGATGCAATACACCTATCAAGGTGCTTTTTCCACTGCTGAAACCAGTTTTTGAACTTGTCAATTTTGATGGTTTTTATTGTTTCTGCTGTTTTTGTTTCACCTCTTCCACATCGGCAGAACATTTCCCTTTGAGGACCTTTTTCATCCAGGGAGACCAGTAAAAAAGTTACCTGGGGCAAGATCAGGTGAATAGGGATTGTGGGGCACAGGAGTCATGCTGGTTGTGTCAAAAATGGCTAAACGCTCAGCGTGGTGTGGGCAGGTGTGTGTGTAAGTCATCTATCAGGAAACAGGCAAACGCGTTGAAAGAATCTCCAAAAAAAAAAAAAAAAGAAAAGAAAAAAAAAAAAAGGAAAAAATCACTCACACTGAAAGCAGCTTCTCATAACAACCCTATCTGGTACACTGATGCCTATGGGTTCCTAGAACACTTATCTAGTGGGGGAAGCCTGTACTACAAAGGACCCGCCCTCCAAAAGATAATTCTGTTTTTTTTTTTTTTTTTAGTCCTCCCCTGTATGTATTTCCTAAGAGTAGGGATTGAGTCATTTCATCATAATCAATCATCATTCCTCCTCCTCCCTCTCCTTTTCATCATCATCATCATCATCCCTTGCAATAATTTATTGATGACCTAGAACACATGAGGCAGTGTTGTGTACTTATATGAATTACCTTATTTAATTATTACAAAAACTGCAAAGTAGGTATGTATTGTCCTCTCTTTTGTGATGGGGAACCCAATGTTACCCAGTTAGTAAGTGACTAAGTTAGGATATGCCCAAACCCAGGTTCTTTCCTTTATGCTACTCTGCTCCCCACAGTGCTTTGCAGTGTTTGTCTTCATATTCTAGAAATGTTCATTCTGGTAAATAATGAATAAATACACGCTCAATTGCTTAGAATTAAATGCATGGAAAAAGTACACATGAATTTACCTAGGTTGTGAATTGAAATATTTCCATTTCATGCTTGCGTGATTCAGAAAAGAACTTTAAACTTGTATTTAGTGCTATCTTAAGTCACAATTAAGGTTGAAAAGCAAAATGAATCTATTGGAATTTTCATTTTACTGGCAATCTGTGAATAAGGAACCTGGTGATCCAAAACACATAAAAGATACTCTTCATGATTTGTCTGAACCATGCTAGGCTTTCTGGACACGGTCTGGGATTGGTTCTACTCTATTGAGGCCTCTCTTTGGCTTCCTACAACACTCCTGGGAGATGTAGTATTGGACTATTGTAACACAGGGCAAAGTGACTGGCCATACCCAATACCCCTGATATCTAACAGTCCTGCTTCTTGGCTGTGCTTGTGAGGAATGCATTAGTGGAGTAGCTCATGAGAACAGCTATAGAGGACAGGAAGGGGAAAGGAGCTGTCCAACAAGACAGAGAAGACATCATGCACCTTGCTGCAGTGCTATCTTCCTAGTGTATGAAACACAGTGTAAAGAGAGCAGCATTGTGTGGTGTCCCACAGCCATGATTTCTGGCATTTGTGCTCATTCAGAAAATCCTCCTGAGTATCTACTAGGTGAAAAGTGTTGTGCTACGACAGTGGAGGATACCGAGATGATTATGACATAATATTGCCCATCGAGGTACTTACAATTTAATATTATATTTTACTGTAAACTAGAATAAAATAAATGTTATGGCCAACCAGTTTTTAGGATGAATCTCTACTTCACACTATGTACAAAAAACAATGCCTGATTGATTATAGATTTAAGTGGAAAAGATTCAACTTTAAAACGTTTAGAAAAAAATAAAATTTTAAGATAGAAAAGAATTTCTTAAAGCACAAAAATGCAAGTAACACAGATTATTGATATATTTGATTGTACAAAAATTAGACATTTAAGTTCATCAAGGGATCATAAAGAAAGGAAAAAGAACTTCCATAATCTGGAAAGAGACAATTGTAACACATATGACCAATGAAAATTCTATATCCAGCATGTATAAAAAATCAATAAGAATAAGAAAAAGACAACAACAATAATAAAAAAGTAGGGAGATATCAACATAAATATCATATATCCATATTTGAATGACTCAAATAGATGAAAAAATGTTCATAGTGATCAGAGAGAAAATTAAAATCATAAAAATATACTATTTTATATCCACTATAGTAATATAAATTTAATATAAATTTTATAATCAAATGGTGACAAGGATGTAAAGTACAGGAACTCATATACTGCTCATAGAAGTGTACAAAATGGTACAAAGACTTTGGAAAATTCCTGGCATTACTTTGCAGATTTGCAGTTGCTCAAATCTACTTAAGGGGGTTAGTGGTTGCATGGGCATTGATTTTATTGTTGTTTAAGCTGTACATATATATTCTATAATATCTTTTCTATTTTAATATATTTCATAGTAAAAATATAGCCAAAAATGTGTGACTGGAGTGCTGATGGGGAAGCACTTGCCCTGAATAATGGTGGGAGTGGAAGGTGAGAGGTAGGTGTCACCGTGTAGTCAGAATCAGTCTTTGAAAGATGAGTAAGGTGGAAACGACAATACAAAAATTCATATGGAAACATAAACAACCACGAATAGCCAAAACAATCCTTAGCAAAAGAAACAAAGCAGGAGGTATCACATTTCCAGACTTCAAGACTACAGTAATCAAAACAGCCTGGTATTGGTACAAGAACAGGAATGTAGACCAATGGAACAGGATAGAGATTCTGGAAGCAAAGCCTCAATTCCTCAACCAACTCATCTTTGACAAAGCCTCTAACAACAACCATTGGGGAGAGGAGAACCTATTCAGTAAATGGTGCTGGGAAAACTGGCTGACCACATGCAGAAGATTGAAACAGGACCCCTACCTATCACCATACACAAAAATCAACTCTAAATGGATCAAAGACCTAAATGTAAAACCTCAAACTATTAGAATCTTAGAAAATGCAGGAGACACCCTTATAGAAATTGGAACTGGCAACCAATTCCTATTCAGAACCCTAAAGGCCAATACCTTATGAAATAAGATAGACAAGTGGGACCTCATTAAACTGATTAGCTTCTGCAAAGCAAAAGAAATTGTCAAGGAAGCAGGGAGACAGGGAAAAATTTTTGCCAATTGTATATCTGAAAAAGGTCTAACATCTAGGATCTACAAAGAAATCAAATGTGCCTAAAGGAAAAAACAAACAGCCCCATTAAAAAGTGGGCAAAAGACATGAATAGACACTTCTCAAAAGAAGATATATGGGCAGCCAACAGACACATGAAAAAGTGCTCAGCCTCACTCATCATCAGAGAAATGCAAATCAAAACCACACTGCGATACCACCTAACCCCACTAAGAATGGCCATCATTAATAAAACAAACAACAACAGATGCTGGCAAGGATGTGGAGAAAAAGAAAATCTTCTACACTGCTGGTGGGAATGCAAACTAGTGCAACCTCTCTGGAAGCAGTGTGGCGATTTCTGAAAGAACTAGAAATTGACCTTCCATATGACCCAGCAATTCCCCTATTGGGAATATACCTGGAGGAACTCAAATCATTTACAAAAATGTTTGTTGCAGCTCTATTCACAATAGGAAAAACATGGAGCCAACTGTGTTGCCCATCGAAGCTGGACTGGATAAAAAAAAAATGTGATACATGTACCCAAAGGAATATTATGCAGCCATAAAGAAGGATAAACATATGGACTTCACAGCAACTTGGATGGATTTGGAGTCGATCATACTCAGTGATCTATCACAGAAACAAAGAAGAGTACCATATGTTCTCACTCATAAGCAGAACTTGAACAATTATAATACTATAAGAAAGGGATTTGCAGTAGTGAGAAACTGTCAGGGAAGGGAGGTGGGATTGGCAGTTGAGGGAAACTGCTAGGGGAGGGAGGGACATACCTCATCAACAAGGGTACCTACATAATCAACATTTGTATACCTAACCCTGAAGGTACCCCACATCTTTATAATAATTTAAAAAAGAAAGATGAGTAAGGTTTTAAGGAAACCTTAAAAAAATGGACAGAAAGTTGCACTGGGGAAGAACAAGATGAGGAAAGACATAAAAGTATGAAATGGCATTGTGTGTCCCGGAAACAGCCATGACTGGAATATAAATGGGAGGAATAGAATAGCATGTGTAGTTAGAAAATTGCACTGGGCTAGACTATAAAAGGCCTTTAAATTTTCTAAAGACTTGTTAACATAGTTAGATCTCTTATCTGCCAAGCAAAGGCAGGTTGTTGAAGACTTCTGAGGAAACAAGTGACTTGATTACACCTGTGATTCAGGAATATAATTTTGGTAGTCATATGAAGCATGAATGGGAGAAATTCGAGGCAGGTGGGGCCAATCTGGCTACTGGAATTTTCAGAATAACAAAGATGAGGGTCTGTATTGTGGCAGTGGCAATGGAAAGGAAAGAAAGAATGAATAATTCAAGATCTGACTTAGGTTTCCTAAATGTTTGTGTCCATTTCCAGAAAGACATAGAGCGATGCAAGGTATACAGGCTTTCTTTAGGCCAGCCCCTGCTCAGGACAGAGCACACTCCGATCAGCTTGCTAATTCCCTTTGACAAAGGTACACCTCCTAGTTTTCCTTGTTCTTTCTTTTCTGGGAATTCTCTAGGGCTAGGAAGACAATAACTGAAAATGACCTCTTTCCAATATTCATTACTCCATCTTTTTGCTCACTTACATCTGACCTTAACTTCCCTTTCTGGGCTGTCATACTTCTCCCAAGGTCCCATACACAAGCAAAGTGATGCTAATGGGTTGAGGAGTCTCTTCTGCAAGAGACCAGTATTGCTGACACCATTCTAAAGACTAGTGCTATATTCATCTATTTGGTAGTTAATTACACAAAGACATGAGACACTAAGATGACATAACGACAAGAACTCGTGGCTGGTTTGAAGTGAAAAATGGACATCCAACAGGCAGCTGGAAATTCAGGTTAGGCATTTAGGAGGACTGTCAGGTCATATCACTTGCTCTCGCCAAGCTTGACCAGATAATGACATGTAGCCTGTCTTGGGCATTGTGCTGTTTAATACTGCATCAAGTAGGGGTGCTAGATTTCCATATGGAGAAGAAGACTTATTCTCTATTTGTATGATCTCCACTTTTACTTAATGAAAAGTATCTTGTCAAGTGGAACCATACAGGAGTCGGATCTTTTATCCTGGAGAAGGAGGCAGCAGTGTTCCAGAGGCAGGAACAATGCCATTTCTGTGTTCAATACAGTGAGAGCTAGGAAGCAGCCACAGGGAAAGAA
Source organism: Cephalopachus bancanus (assembly GCA_027257055.1). Lineage (NCBI taxonomy): Eukaryota > Metazoa > Chordata > Mammalia > Primates > Tarsiidae > Cephalopachus > Cephalopachus bancanus. The sequence goes on from JAPVLO010000262.1 coordinate 1,512,663, forward strand.
TGGTCTGAGAATGGTAACTAGCAACAGGGAGGACATTTCTGGGCACCCCAAAGCAGCAATATGAATGATCTGAGACTCATGTTTAAGAATAGGATATTCTTGGTATCTTCTGAATTGCTGTGCAAACCAAATCCTGTGTGATTCAGGATCAAGGTACATTTCACACTCATTTTCTGATTAAGATAGAAAGTGAAAGTTGTGGGCAAATGGAGTGACCCCTGCTCACCCACAAGAAGCTTTGGGTTTGAGCAAGAGATGAAATGACAAAGAAGCTCAGGCAGACAACGAATCTGCATAAACACTACTTTGAAAAAATGAAGAGAGGAAATTTTAATTTATTCTCTGGTAAAGACAGAAAAATTATGGCTTGGTATAAATGAAGAAACTATACTCATAAATTTTCCTCTCACAGAAGAGGCAAGTAAAATGCATCTTTCAGATCACAACAGAGGTTTGTAAACTTTCTCATTCTTTTCCATAGGCAACCATGCCCCCATGAATAATTAAAATCAGAGACTCTCCTCACTTCCAACATATTCTATTTATTTTATGTCTTTCCACTCCTTGATGCCATCCTAACACTAATCCTTTGATTCCTTACCAAACCTTTGACTAGACCTTTGGGAAGCTGCTTTGGAAATGGTTCAAAGTTGGCCATCCAACAGAAGAAGAATCAGAGCACTGAAATAGACCCTCCCCACGTGAGTTAATGAGCCCCTGAATAATTGACAATGGAGCTTCCCATGGCTTTCTTGTCTAATCAAAACCATGCTCCCCTTCATTTCTGAAAGTAACTCGTGTGACTCATTTAACACAGCGCCCACAGGTCAGCCTCTGAAAAGAAAAAGGTAATGGGTTTGATCTGTGTGAGAGGTTTTTCTTTTCCTTCATAAAAGGCACAGAGCAGAGCCAAACAATAAAGGAAAGAAAATCTCACATTTGCAGACGATCTGAAGGATGCTTCAGAGTGAAGGCTGACAGACAGTTGGACATCTGAATGAAATGGGATTCGATGGCATGTAGAGGTGTGCACTTTCTGCAGAGACGCACTTTCTGGGTTGACTGAGTTTCAGCACCCAGAGGTGATGAAACACCGAGTGGATGATCTTTGCAATGCAGGGCTCCTGGAATGATCTACCTGAGGCCGTACAACTGATTCCTTTCCCTCTAAAGTACTTGTTATCTCTCTTCTTTCCTGCTTTTGGTTTCATCAGCCTCCTCGGCTTGTTTGTCTGCACTGATCTGGCAGACTTTGCTTTGCAGAGCTCATACACTCTGCTAATGTCTGTATTTCCCATCATTCTGACTACATTGCTTTCCTGTGTACCTTTTCTAAAAGGCTTCAACACTCCTGCTTTGTAACTTTTATTCTGTCATGTTTTGTATACCCTGTGCATTCAAAGTTCTTGGTTATTTACCGCTTGACCTTATTTTTCTTTGTTTCCATTCTTATCTTGTCATCTGAGCTTAGTGAGAGGGAGTTTACATATGAGGAAAACAAGTCTTGAAATGCCACATAGTTTAAGTTTAAAGGTATTTTAAAATGCTACGCACCATAGAGTTTTATATATATAACCTCACTGATACTGCAAAATCTTAATTAAATGTATTCAAACAAGGGCAGTAGGTTTACAGTGAGGTACTTTATAAAAAAGATGACTGATTTTGCCTAAATTTGCCACCTGTATTCATTTACTCAGTTACCTATGAGATCCCATTCCTGGTTCATCAGGTGTCCTTGTGGCCATCCTCTTGGTGAGTATAGTCAGTGAACTTCCAGAGTTGGAAAGCAAACTTGCAGTATTTGGTGCCTTGAAGGCTTTTGTTCACATATTCATTCAGTGGTATTTGAGTGCCTCTGACATGGTGGGAAGCACAGAGCATCAGGGCTCCTGCTCTTACAGAGCTAAACTCTGAAGAGACGGACTTCATGAGATAATCAGACATACATGCAAAATTAGAGCTATGACAAATGCTACAACGGAGGTGTGCCTGGTGCTGTGAAAGCCAATGACAAGAAGATGAGATTCAGCTGGACATCAATGAGAAGTCTTCTCTGAGGATGAGATGCTTGAGCAGGGACGGAAAGGATGAGGAGGAGTTAGGTGGAGCGGATAGGGAAGATCATTTGAGGAAGAAGGAGCAACATGTGCAAAAGCCCCACGGACAGGAGGAGGCATGGTGAAGTATTGCAGAGAGAGAGACTGGTTGGGGGGATAACAGAGCAAAGGAGACCTGTGTGAGATGAGCTGTGAGGGAGTCTGGGGCTGGAACATGTGGGCCTTGGCAGCCTTGCAATACAGGCCTGAACTTTACCCTGAAAGACATGGGTGCCATTGAAGGGGTTTAAACAATAAGCAGATAGATCAGATTAGTGCTTTGAAAAGGAAACACCTTATCCAGCAGATTGAGAGGGGAGGCAAATACAAATTGATTTGTATCTCAAAGCTTTCATAGTCTCTTAACATAGACATTTACTTAAAATATGATTTTTGTAACTCTGTGCTTAGAATATTGAGTACAGTCATGTACCACATAACAATGTTTTAATCAGTGGTGGACTTCATATATGAGGGTGGTCCCATAAGATTGTAGTAGTGTATTTCTGTGTACCTTTTCTGTGTTTAAATATGTTTAGATACATACATAGTCACCATTGTGTTACAATTGCCTACAGTATTCAGGACAGTAACACGCTGTCCAGGTTTGTAGCCCAGGAGCCACAGACTATACCACATGGCCTAGGTGTGTAGGAGGATATACCATCTAGGTTCATGTAAGTATACTCTATGATGTCCACACAACAATGAAATTGCTTAATGACACATTTCTCAGAATGTACCCCCATCATTAAGTGATACATGCTTGTGTTTTAATAGAAGTATGGGCCTGGAGGAGAAGAAAGGGTGAAAGAATAGGAGAAAATTCAGAAACATTGAACTAGGCACTTTGCCCTTCCTGGAAAATGTTATTTCCTATGTACAGATCTGTAAAATTGGCACTCTGTTTAAAAAAAAAAAAACTTTCAGGATATGAGGGCAAGCTGCCATTCCACTGTTACTAAAATTGACTCAATCAACCCTTCTGGCCAGGAGGGCACTTTCTCCCTCCTACCTCCCATAGGTGTGGGCCTGTGAAACTGCCCAGAGGAGGCCTAGTATCTGGTCAAGGTTATAGAGCTGCTGGGATGCCTTAACAGGATAAAATGTTCAGGTCAGCCAGTGAGTTTTTGGGCTAGTATTTGAATATCAGGTCTGTCAGGCTCCTGCTCTTTTTTCTATCCTATATTTCCTTACAAGGGAGAAAGGTAAGTGGATAAGAAAGTCATTAAGACCAGTAAGAATTTTCCTTTAAGCAAGCCTTCAGAGTAAGGAAGAAAGTAAGTGAGCTTAAGAGGCTGATCAGTGAAAGTATCTTAGATGAACTGATTGAAACAAATGAAGTGAATGTAAGTTATTCAATGTGCATCAGTGACCAGAGTCTTCAAACTGACATAGATCCACTAATAGGTGTATTTCACTGTTTTGCCTAAGCTTTTCCCAGTGGGAAATTCTGTGTGTGTGACATTCTCTGTTGTTTAGAGATTTAGCCTCATTGCTTTGTTTCTCTGAACTCAAGGGCATCTTATTTCATGAAGATGGCTCCTCCCCCAAGTTCAGGCAAAGCCTCCAGCTAGGCAGGTCTGAATATTTATGGCTTTCACAAGTCTCCTGGATCCTGTGGAAGATGAAATGGGATTCCTGAGCAGTCAGTAGGAATCCGCATACTACTAAATACTATATCCTCTCCCTGAGCAGACTCTTAGATCTGGCAGGAGATAACAAGTGCTCCATAATTTGAGTCATCAAAATGAGTTTCCTAGGTGGGAAAACAACCATGTTTAAAATTTCAAATACAGTGGAGAGGCATAGGATCAAAAGATTACATAGGGTTTTTTCAGCATGCAAATTCTGAGGCATTTTAAACAGTTCCACATTAGTCACTTCCGAAAGTAGCCCAGGGCATACTAGAGCAGTTTTGATTGGCTGTGCTGGACCAAGAGTCCGCTGGTGTACAATCCTGTACCCCTCCTGGGAAACCCCATTTCCCAGGAGTCCTGTGCCACAGCTGCCAACCCTCCCACAGAGAGACTCAGTGGGAATCACCCTGTGGGGTGGTTTGCACTGCATGGGTGTGCTCCTCTACCTCCTCCAGCACCCAGCAGGGGTAATGCACAAATTTGGGGAAGTTTCACTGGTCCCCAGCAGACCTTGCAGCCCTAAGACAGGGCTGCAGATGTGGCTTGCCCTCAGGGGGCCACCATTGTGGTTACAGTCCCTCTCATGGAGCAGGGTAGGATCTAAGTGGCAGGGTGTATTTGCACAGCTCTGTGGTGGCAGTGGCCCTGCCCACCTGTGAAGAGAGGAAGAAATAACCAACCACTGCTTCCCTTCTCCCAAAAAGAGGTGGTCCTGCCCAGATGGGAGGGGACTCCTCCACACTCCCAAGAACACCTGGGGTAGAGTAGAGCCACAGGGCCCTACCTGGCCACCTGTCAACACTGCTGATAGGTGAGTAGTCTGGGGAGGAAGGAGGCTTCTCTTATAGCCTATCCTGGAGGGAGGGGAAAGAATCCAAACTTGAGGAAAGGTCCTGTCTTGTTTCTGCCAGACTGTACTGGTGAAGCAGCTTCCGATGTCCTGCCCTCAGAACACCACACTTTCTTCCACTGTTGCCCCCCCAACCCCAACCATTAGGTTGGAGAAGGAAGACAGGCAATAGTAGCCATCTTATCTAATTAAAAAACAACAAAGCAAAATATAAAAAATGCAGAGTCTGTCCTCACAGATGAGGAAGAACCAGAAAACAAAAACAAAACAAAAAACTAGCAATCCCTGAAGTCTTAATGAGCCAACACCCACAAAAGTATTTCCCAGATCCCAAGCAATGGAACCCATTCAGAATGACCTGGCCCTGATGACAGACACAGAATTCAGAGTATAGATGGCAAACATAGTCAAGGAAAGCCACGAAATGGACACACAGATCATCCAGGCAACAAAAACAGTGTAGGAAGTGAAAGCTGCTCTGGCCAATCTAAGAAAGGTCCATTCTGAACTCCTGGAAAAGAAGAATTCTTTCCTGGAATTTCAAAACAATGACAAGGCTGAAAAGTAGAATTGACCAGGCAGAGGAAAGAACCTCAGAGGTTTCAAGTTTGAACTAACCCATTATGACAAAAACAAGGGGAAAAGCTTGGGAAGAATGAGCAAAACCTGTGAGATATTTGGGGTTATATAAAAAGACCAAATCTTTGGTTGATTGGCATCCCTGAAGAAAGAAGAGGAAACTGAGAACACCCTGGAGCAAGCATACCAAGAGTTTATTCAAGAATTTTTTTCCTATATTGCCAGAGAGGTGGCCCTGCAGACACAAGAGATGCTGAGAACTTCTGTGAGGTACCAAATGAGAAGGCCATCTTCAAGACACATAATAATCCATCTCCACAAGGCAAACATGAAAGAAAAAAATCCTAAAGACAGTTAAAGAGAAAGGAAAGACCACCTACTGAGGAAGACCCATCTGAATTGCACCAGACTCCTCAGCAGAAACCCTACAAGCCAGAAGGGGTCCCATCTTTAACATTCTAAAAGAAAAACATTCCAGTCGAGAATATCCTGTCTCTTCAAGCTAAGCTTCATTAATGAAGGAGAATTAAAATCTTTCCCAGATATTCAGTCTCTAATAGAATATTCTACTTCCAGACAAGTCCTTCAGGAGATGCATAACAAGGGCCTAAACACAGAATAAAAAGATTTCACCCATTGCAAAAGTACAGGCAAGCACAGAGTTTCCAGACCATACAAATCAACTACAAAACCTAAAAAGCAAAGCAGCTTTTTAATAGCAATATGAAAGGAACAGACCCCCACATATCAATAATTAACTTCAATGTGAATGAACTGAATGTGTCACTCAAAAGGCAGAGTGTCAAATTGGATGAAGAAGCATGATTCATCCTTCTACTGTCTTCAGGAAACCCATCTCACTGCAAATGACACCCACAGGTTCAAGATAAAGGACTGGAGAAAGATCTTCTAGGAAAATGGAAAACAAAAAAGGAGTTGGAGTAGCTATTCTTATATCATACAAAACAGAGTTTAAACCAATAAAAGTTTAAAAGGATACTGAAGGACAGTACATAATGATAAAAGGCTCAGTCTACCCGCAATCAATATCTACCTTGAATATATATGTACCCAATATAGGAGCACCCAGACTTATAAAACAATTGCTAATTAAACTAGGAGAGGACATAGACAGCCATGCAATAATAGTTGGAGACTTTAATATCCTGCTAATATCCTTAGATCATTGAAGCAAAAAATTAGTAAGGAAACCTTGAAACTTAATTTGACACTTGACCAACTAGACTTAATAGACATCAGCAGAACACTTTACTCAACAACCATAGAATATACATTCTTCTTATCAGCACATGAGACTTATGCAAGATTTACCACATACTTGTACATAAATCAAGTGTGAAAAAATTTCAAAAGGTTGAAATCACATCAAGCATCTTCTTAGATGACAGTGGATTAAAACTAAATATCACCATCAACAGGAAATTCCCCAAACACAAAAATACACAGAAATTCAACGACATGCATCTGAATGACTTTTAGATTAACACAGAAATTAAGGCAGAAATGATTCTTAGAAACAAATGAAAACAAAGACAAAATACACCAAAACCTCTGGAATACCATGAAATCGGTGCTAAGAGGGAAGTTAATAACACTGTATGCATATATAAAGAAAACAGAAAGATCTCAAGTAAACAGCCTGATGTCACACCTAAGGGAGCTCAAAAGACAAGAGCAATTTAATCTTAGAATTATTAGAAATTATTAAGCTAAAGTCACAGTTGAACAAAATAGAGACCAAAAAATATACAAAGGATCAATGAGACATGAGGTTCATTCATTGAAAGGATAAATAAGATTGACAGACCCCTGGGAAGTTTTAATAGAAAAAGGGGGAGAGATAAAATAAATACAATTACAAATGAAAAAAGCAATATTACAACTGACCTTGAAGAAATGTAAAAGATTGTCAGAGATTACTATGAACATCTGTATGTGAATAAGCTAGAAAATCTAGAGAAAATGGAGGAATTGCTGACATCAAATAACCTCCCAAGACTGAAACAGAAAGAAATTGAAACCCTAAACAGACTAGTAACAGTCCAAGAAATCAACTTAGTAATAAGAAATCTCTCTGCCAAAAATGCCCTGGGCCAGATGGTTTCTCAGCTGAATTTATAAGATGTACAAGAAAGAACTGATACCAGTCCTACTGAAAGTATTCCAGGCAATCAAGAAGGAAAGAATTCTCCCTAGTTCATTCTATGAGATGAATATCAACCAGATATTCCAAAATAGCAGAGATCTAATGAGGAAACAAAACTACAGGCCAATTTATCTGACGAACATAGAAGCAAATATTCTTACCAAGATTCCAGCAAATTGCATCTAACAGCATATTTAAAAAGTCATTCATTATGACCAGGTGGGCTTCATTCCTGAGATGCTAGGGTGATTCAACATACACAACTAATACACATAATCAATCACATAAACTAGTGTAAAATCTAGAAAATGATTATATCATTATCTCATCTAAAACTAATTTCCTAAAATACAATATTCTTTCTTGATAAAAATTCTCAAACACCTAGGTATCAAAGGAACAGTACTCAAAATAATGAGATCTATTAATAATAAGACAGACCAGCAGCCAACATCATGCTTAATGGGCAGAAACTGAAAGCATTCCTTCTAAGAACTTGAACAAAACAAGGATCCTCACTCTCCCCCCTCCTATTTAACAGAGTACTGGAAGTCCTTGCCACTGCAATAAGGCAGGAAAGGGAAATTAGGAAACTTGAACAAAACAAGGATCCTCACTCTCCCCCCTCCTATTTAACAGAGTACTGGAAGTCCTTGCCACTGCAATAAGGCAGGAAAGGGAAATTAGGGGTATTCAAATAGGAAAAGAGGAAGTTAAATTATCCCTCTTTGCAGATGACATGATTCTATATCTAGAAAACCCTAGACACTCTGTCAAAAATCTCCTTGCACTGATAAATGACCTTGGTAAAGTCTTAGGATACAAAATCAATGTGCAAAAAACAGCTGCATTTCTATATACCACCAACAAGCAGGCTGAGAACCACATAAAAAGCACAATCCCATTCACAATAATCACAAACAATGAAGTGCCTTGGCATCCACATAACCAAAGAGGTAAAAGACCTTTACAATAAGAACTACGAAACACTGCTCAAAGAAATCAGAATGACACAAACAAATGCAAAAACATCCCATGCTCATGGATCAGAATAATCAATAGTGTCAAGATGTCCATCCCACCCAAGGCAATCTATAGATTCAATGCCATCCCTATAAAATGATCAGCATTATTTTTTCCAGATGTAGAAGAGACAATACAGAAAATCATATGGAAGCAAAAAGGAACACAAAATACTGAAGCATTCATCAGCAAAACAAACAAACAAACAAACAAACAAACAAACAAGGCTGGAGTCATCATGCTTCTAGACCTCAAACTTTATGATAAGGCTAAGTAACCAAGACAGCATGATACTGGTACAGGAATAGACACACAGACCTGTACAATGGAGCAGAACAGAGAATCCAAAATAAAACTGTAGACCTTCAAACAAATCATCTTTGACAAAGCCAACAAAAGCAAACACTGAGGGAAAGATACCATATTCAGCAAATGGTACTAAGAAAACTGGCTAACCACATGCAGAATAATGAAACTGGACCCCTACTTAGCACCATATACAAAAATTACCTCAAAATGGATCAAGGACTTAAATGTGAAGCCTCAAACCATAATAATCTTAGAAGAAAACATAGGAAACACCCTCCTGGACATCAGAGTAGACAATGAATTCGTGGCCATGTCCACAAAAGCAAATGCAACAAAACTGACATGTAGGGTTTTATCAAGCTAAATTATATTTGCACAGCAAAATAGCCATCAAGAGAGTAAAGAGACAACCCATGGAATGACAAAAAAAATTAACAAATTATGCATCTAACAAAGGCCTTACATCCAGGATCTATAAGAAACTCAGATTAATCAACAGGAAACAAACACACAGCCCAATTAGGGGCAAAGGACATGAAGAGATACTTCTCAAGGGAAGAGATCCAAGCAGCTAACAAATATATTGAAAAATGCTCAACTTCACTAATCATCAGAGAAATATAAATCAAAACTACAATGAGATGCCACCTTACATTGGTCAGGTTGACTATCCTTAAAAAGTCAAAAAGCAACAGGTATTGGTGAGGCTGTGGAGAAAAGGGAATGCTTCTACACTGTTGGTGGAAATGTAAGCTAGTTCAGCTTTTGTGGAAATCAGTATAGCATTTTGCCAAGGAACTAAAAATTGAGCTACCATATGATCCAGCAATCCCAATTCTGGGAATATACCCAGAGGAACATACATTGTTATACCAAAAAAGACACCTGTATATGTATGTTCATTGCAGTACTATTCACAATAATAAAAACATGAAACCAATCCAGATGCCCATCAAAAGTAGACTGGATGACGAAAATATGATTCATATACATATATATACATATATATGTGTGTATACACACACACACACACACACACACACACACACACACACACACACACACATAATGGAATATTATGCAACCATAAAGGAGAACAAAATCATGTCCTTTGCAGCAACAAGGATGCAGCTGGAGACCATCATTCTAAGTGAATTATCACAGAAACAAAAAAGCTCCATGTTCTCACTGATAAGCAGGCTCTACACATGGGGCATGCAAGCACAGAGGCAGGAACAACTGATGTTGGGCACTGCTAAAGGAGGAAGGGAGGGAGTGGGGATAAGGGGCACACACCTACCCACTGGGTACCATCTCCACTACAAGGGGAGAGAGATATCACTAGAAGCCCATACCTCACCTGCACGCAATTAATTATGTAGCAACTCCTCATGTATACACCACAACCCTAAAATAAAAATTAAAATTAAAAAAGGAAATGAAATCCATTTGTGATTTATGTTTAAAAAAAGGCATAAAGATTGGAAAAAAAGAGAAACTGCTTCACCTATCCTTCCCATAGCCATTCCTTCCCCTTGCTCTAATATTTGCTAACTGCAGAGGACAAAAATAAGGCAGTTGTGAACCTCACATTGCTTGTAGACTTTATTTGGCCTACACAACATTTTTTAATTAAAAAATTCTTTTCAAGCCTGGTTAATTCTTTTCTTTTGCCCTCACAACCAGAGCTATTATTTTGTTTCAGTTGTATAAGGTCCAATCATTGTGTGTCAGCCCTGTACTGTGGAGGTGAGCAGGACTTAGAAAAAACCAGCCGGGAATATGGTAGAGTTGAATGGAGAAGTGGTGGTTTTGGGGAGAAAAATCTTGACATTCTCTGGTTTTCGGCCCTGCACTTTCTCGATTTCCTTGGAAAATGTTCCTTTTTTAACTTTTAAATTTCATTTTACTGTATTTTAGAGTTGGAGGGATGCATGTCATGATTTAATTCATAAGTAAGTTGTGCGTAGATGAAGTTTGGACTTCTAGTGGGTCCTCTCTCCCCTTGACAGTGGACCTGGTATCCAGTGTGTTGCCACGTTCTCCCATCCCTCACTCCCTTCCTCCTTCTCAATAATGCTAAAGATTCAACTCATGCCTGTAATCCCAGCACTTGAGGAGGCTGAGGTGAGAAGATTACCTAAGCTCAGGGGTCCAAGACCAGACTGGCAACTTGGTAAGATCTCGTCTCTATAATAAATAAATAAAAAAAATAAGTCGGGTGTGGTAGCACATGCCTGTAGTTCCAACTACTTGGAAGACTGAGAGAAAGGATCAACTAAGCCCATCAAGTCGAGGCTGAGGTGGCCATGAGCGTGCCACTGCACTCTAGACTGGGCGACAGAGTGAGACTCCAACTCAAAAAAAAAAAAAAAAAAAAAAGAAAAAAAGAAAAGAAAAAATTAGTCTAGACACAGACCTTCCTTACACCCTTCACAAAAATTAACTCAAAGTGAATCACAGACCTGAAAATAAAATGCAAACTATAAAAATCCTAAAAGATAACATGGGATAAAATGTATGGCCTTAGGTTTGGTGATAATTTAATTAGATATGACACAAAGGGCACAATCCATGAAAGATAATTAATAAGCTGGATTTTATTAAAATTAAAATTTCTGCTCTGTAAAAGACACTGTTAAGTAAATAAAAGGACAAACCGCAGACTAGAAGAAAACATCTGCAAAAGACATATCTGACCAAGGACTGTTATCCAAATAGACAAAAAACTCTTACAACTCAATGATAAAAAACAAATAGCCAATAAAAAATGAGTCAAAGACTTTAACATATAACTCACCAAAGATGATGTACAGATGGCCTCCCCCCTTACTGGTGTCCCCAGTGTCTGTTATTTCCATCTTTGTGACCATTTTGCTCCTTCATATGTGGTGTTTGGTTTTCTGTTTCTGAGTCAGTTCACTTAGGATGATGATCTCCAGCTCTATCCATGTTGTTGCAAAGGACATGATTTCATTCTTCTTTATGACTGCACAGTATGCCATGGTGTATATATACCACATTTTCTTCATCTAGTCAATTGTTGGTGGGCACTTAGATTGGTTGCGTAATTTTGCTACTGTAAACAGTGCTGCAATGAGCATATGAGTATGGGTATCTTTTTAATATATTTACTCATTTCCCTTTGGTAGATCCGTAGTTAGCTTATTTTATGTAATAAAATGTTAAATATTAAAGAAAAGATATACAGATGTCAAATTGGCAAATGAAAAGATGCTCCACATTGTATGTCATCAGAAAAATGCAAATTAAAACAGCAATAAGATACTACTACCTACCTATAAGAATGGCTAAAAACAGAACACTGATAACACCAAATGCTGTCAAACAGATGGGACAACAGAAACTCTCATTCATTGCTGGTAGGAATGCAAAATGGTACCGCCATTTTGGAAGAAAGTTTGGTGGCTTCTTACAAAACTAAACATATTCCTACTATATATGATCCAGCAGTTGTACTCCTTGGGATTTACCCAAAGGAGCTGAAAACTGAAGTCCACACAAAAACCTGCACACAAATGTTTACAGCAGGTTTATTCATAATTGACAAAATTTGGAAGTAACCCAGATGTCCTTCAGTTGGTGAATGGATGAACTATGGTACATCCAGATAATGGAATATTATTCAGCACTAAAAATAAATGAGCTTTCAGACTATGAAAAGACATGGAGGAACGTGAAATACATGTTATTCACTGAAAGAAATCCATCTGAAAAGCTACACACTGTATGATTCTAACCATATGACTTTGTGAAAAAGGCAAAACTCAGTAGATAGTAAAAAGATCAGTGATTGCCAGGGGCTAGGGAAGAGGGAAATGAACAGGTGTAGCACAGAGAATTTTTAAGGCAGTGGAAAATTATCTGTATGATACTATAATGGTGGATACATGTCATTATACATTTGCCCAGACTCACAGAATGTACACAACCAAGGGTGAAACTTAATATAAACTATGGACTTTGGGTGATACTGTCAGTGTAGGTTTATCAGTTGTAACAATTGTATCACCCTGGTAGGGAATGTTCATGATGAGTGAGGCTATGCACGTGGGCGGCAGGGGCATATAGAAAATCTCTGCACCTTACTCTCAATTATTCTGTGAAACTAAAACTGCTCTTAAGAAAATGAAAATTTAAAAAAAGGCTGTATTAAAATATTAAGGATATGTATTGACTTAACGTATACATCTGTGTAAAATTTAAAGGGCACTATAAAAGAGCAAAAATAAAACATACAAAGTACCTGGGAACCAATCTAACAAAACATTTGCAAGTATGTTATGGAAAAAATGATTAAGTTTTAGTTAAGCACTTTGTGAAAAATCTAAATAAACGAATTATATAATGCTCATGGACAGAAAGATTCAATATCATAAAGATTTAAGTTTTTCTACATTTGTATATAGATTCCGAGCAATTCCAATAAAAATTCCAGCAGGACTTTTGAGAAACATGACAAGCAAATTCTAAACTTTAAATGTAAAAACAAAGTTTCAAGAACTCCTGAATGAAGTTGTGTGTCTAGAGATGAGAGGAGAAGTTTGCCCATCAAAATGGATGCAAGGATAAACAAACAGACCAGTAGAAAAGAATAAAGAATCCATAAACAGAACATTGCATTTATAGGAATTATATGTATTATAGAGATGTCATTGCAGATTGGGATGGGAACAAATGAATATTTATTAAATGATGCTGTGACATGTGGTTATCCATATGGGAAAACTGAAATTGGATTTCTACCCTGTACTATACAGAGAAATCAATAGCAGGTGATTAAAGACTTAGATAAGAAAAGTAAAACTATAAACTTTAAAAACTTTTAAAAGAAGATATAGGAAGAGATGTTTAAGATTAAATGTTGGGGAATGATTTCTCAAACAAGACACAGAGAGTGGGAAGGATAAAGAGAAAGGTTGTCAATTATCCTAGAATTAAGATTATCTCATTAACAATAGGCACCATAAAGTAAAACTACAAGCCATAAACTATGGTAAGATATTTGCATCACATTTATTAATGAAAAACTATCACCAATAATATATAAGCACTTCTAAAATCCGTATGCAAAAGAGAAGTAGTCAACAGAAAATGGGGAAAACTATATATATGCATTTTTAAAAAGAGGGAGCATTAAAATCCAATAAACATAAGAAAAGAGGATGAAGCCAGGCTCGGTGGTTCAGCCTGTAATCCCATGCCTTTGGGAGGCTGAGGTGAGTGGATTGCCTGAGCCCGCAGGTTTGAGACCCACGTGGGCAACTTGGGTGAGACCTCATCTCTGCAATAAATCAAAAAATTAGCCGGGTGTGGTAGCGCGCACCTGTAGTTCCGGCTACTTGGAAGGCAGAGGCGGAAGGATCGTCGGAGCCCAGCAGGTCGAGGCTGCGGTGGCTGGGAGCGGCCACTGCACTCCAGTCTAGGTGACAGAGTGAGATTCCAACTCAAAAAAAAAAAAAAAAAAGAGGATGAATATCACTTGTAATCAAGAAATGAAAATTCAGCCATGCATGGTAGCTCACGCCTGTAATTCCAGCACTTTGGGAGACTGAGGTGAGAGGATTGCTTGAGCCTAGGAGTTCAAGGCCAGCCTAAGCAATATAGCGAGACCTTGTCTTAAAAACAAACAAACAAACCAGGCATGGTGGTGCATGCCTGTGGTCTTAGCTACTTAGGAGGCTGAGGCGGAAGCGTTGCTTGAGCCCAGGAGGTCGAGGCTGTGGTGAGCCATGATTGTGCCACTGTACTCCAGCTTGGACAATGGTGTGAGACCTCGACTCCAAAAAAAAAAAAAAACCAAAACCTATATGATATGTCATTTTCTACCTACCAGAATGAGACTTTAAAAGTCTGAAATGCAAATCTTGCTATTATATATATTAAAAAAAAAGTTCTTTTACAATGTTGGTATGAGTATACTTATCAATCATTTAGGAAAATATTTTTGTGTTATCTAGCTAAGTTAAATTTGTGTCCTCCTAGGTATATAGTCTGGCATAGAGAAAGTCTTGTGTAGGTTCTGCAGAAAAGATTTACAAGGATCGTATTAGCTACAAAAAACTGGAAAAGACCCAAAAGTCTACTGACAGGAAATATCTCAAATGTCTATAGAGTGGAAAATAGATTGTGGTATATTTATATGATGGAATAATTTATAGCAGTGAAAGTAAATGAATGTAGCTCTGTATTCTAACTTGGATAAATCTCATGAACAAAAAGTATACAAAGCAAACCACAGAGAAGAACATGTATAGTATGATTCATTTATATGAATCACAAAGTGTGCAATATTAAGTGATATGGTTGAGAGATACACACATGTGGTAACACTAGAAGAAATGTCAAATGCTTTATTTAGGATGGTAGATCCCTATGAGTGCTAGAGAGTGAGAGTGAATGAAATCAAGGGAGATTGGTAATGTTCTGTTCTTTCAAGCTGGGGTATGGGCTCATGGATTCCTGAATCATTGTTAGTATTTATACCTATTATATGTTCGAAATACTCTTGTGAATAAGTTTTATGTTTAATAAAAACAGTATATAAAATAGAATACAGTCACAGGCTAGTTATGTCTGGAGCACAGAAGGAAAGGCGACACATTCAAAAGAAGCTGATATCAGGAAATGGTGCTTTTCATTAAGGAAAAAAGATGGGTAAGTAGTATCTTTGTTGCACATTGTATAGTTGAACAAAATGGTTTAGGTCATTACAAAGCCCACTGCAGGCAGATTTTTGCATCATGTGAGTTTCAGAAAGAAGGTGGACTATTTTATAAATCAGCTTATTAGCAGGCACATACAAATGTTACACAGTTGTAAGATGATGAAGTTATAAAATGATGTTCTTTTGTCATAAAAATACATTTTATGGAAGTAGGGATTATGGTATACTTTTGTGGAAATGGGAAAATATTTTACCGCTTAAGAGACAACTTGATCTCTTTTCAGAGTCTCTTGCAAGTTGTCTCAGATTTTTATTTAAGTACTTAGAGGTAATATTCCTTCCCTTCAAATGTCTCTTGAGTTCTTACATTCCCTGCTTCACTGAGCTTCACCCAGTATTTTATTTTTTATGTTCACTATTTTTTGTCTGTTTTCTATTTAAGTTTTTAATTAGATTATATTCCTAAGAGCTTTATACCAGAGATTTAGTTATCGGTTATGACAATTTTATCCTTCTCCACTTTGTTAAACTACTTTACAAACATAAAAACTGTCTTCTTTTTACAAACAGATCCAGTAATATTTGCTAATAACTTATTATACATTTCCTTAAAAATCTGAATTTCAGCTCTGTTTCTGTTATGATATTAACCTTCTTGAGTGACTGAAGAAAAGCAATCAGATGTAAGCATTATGTTTGTATTTACTATTCCCCTTCTTTTTTGCATTTATAGATTGTGTTTTGTTTGTTCAACTTTTAATACATCAGTATAAATTGATGTTGAAAAATCATCACGTAATTAAAGCAAAAACTTGCTACTCTTCACTTATTTTTTGATAAACTGAATGCAGTAGTTTCCTCTTATAATCCTTGGATATGTCCCATGACTCCCAGTGGATGTCTGAAACCACAGATGGTACCGACTTTATAAAGACTGTGTTTTTTCCTATACATACACACCTGTGATAATGTTTAATTTATAAGTTAGGCACAGGAAGAGATAAAAATGATAACTAATAATAAAAGAGAACAAATATAACAATATGCATGTGTTGCGACTCTTGTGCTTTGGGGCCGTTATTAAGTAAAGTAAGGAACACAAGTACTACCATACCTGATAATTGATGTGATAACAGAGGGTAAGTGACTAATAAGTAGGTAGTACCTACAGAGTAGATACATTGGACAAAGGGATGCTCTCATTCTGGACAAGATGAGATTTCATCATGCGTCTCAGAAAGGTGCACAATTGTCTGAGCTCACGAGTTCAAGACCAGTGGGTAACATGGTGAGACCTCATCTCTACAACAAACAAAGAAATTAGTCAGGCATGGTAGTGTGTACCTATAGTTCCAGACTTGGAAGGTTGAGGTGGAAGGCTGAGGTGGAAGGCTGAGGAGGAAGGTTGAGATGGAAGGATCATCTGAGCCCAGCAAGTCGAGGCTGCAGTGGCTGAGATTGTGCCATTGCACTCCAGCCTGGGAGACAGGATGAGACTGACTAAAAAAAACTATATATCTATATATATAAAATTTATAAATTGCTTATTTCTGGCATTTTCCACTAAATATTTCTGGACTGTGGTTGATTGCAGGTATTTGAAACCTCAGAAAATGAAACCTCCGAGATTCACTTGGAGGGCTTCTTAAAACACAGCCTCAGCCTGGTGACCCTACTGGTCATCTGGTGAGTGGGTCTGGGTGGTGTAGAGAATGTGCATTTCTAACAAGTTCCCAGGCGATGCTCATGGCAGGGACCATCCTGAGAATCACTGCTGTGGTTTACCGTCTGTAAGAAAGAAAAACCTTTTTATGTAAGGGTACTTCTCTATTAGACTTCTTTGCCTTGGGAATATCATATATAGCTAGCAGTGAGTCACGTGCCCACTGTTCGAAATCCAGAGAGACCATCTCTATAGTCCACTGTGGGTCCCTAACTTCCTCCACAGGGCTCTGGTCATTTCACCCATGGCTTTTCTGCAGTGTTGATTTAACTTGCACTGCAAAGATTAATTTTGTTTTATTTAACTACTTGGGAGTTGGCTTTAAAGCATATTAAGAAAGTGTCCCCATGGTTTAAAAGGAAGCTGTGTAGCCAAGAAACCATGTGGAGGCCTATCCTAAAGTCACAGTTAGTGGGATTAAGAGAAGGCTGATCTGGATTCGGGAGGGGGTTGCCAGTCTCTAGAGTTAGTCTCACCTGAGTTTAAATTCCAACCTCCCAGTTGTCAAAGGTTTGTGGGGGGAGTGAGAAATACAAACATGATTTGCATTCTTTCTACTTTTGTACTGTGGATAATTCTTTAACTTGGAAATGAGAATCACAGAAATGTAGAATTGGTGGTAGAAATAACTGATTAAATTGTACCAGAACAATTGGCTGGTGAGGCTCAGCACAAGAATCTGAGGTTCCAGAATCCAAAAGCCACAGCTTTTCTGTATTAACTTAAAGAGCAAGGAGGGAAGACAAGAATAAATTCTAGATTTCATTTATAGCAATAACTAACCTTTCTTATGTGCTTACTAGTCACCACACATGAAAACACACATGCGCGCGTGCGCGCGCACGCACGCACGCGCGCGCACACACACACACACACACACACACACAGTGTCTATATTGTTATGAAGTTATGAAGTTTTGTTTTCTACCTTTAAATGAAGAATCAGTTACTCCTCAATCAGATGCCTCAGAGTAATTGTTAAATTAAAAAATTCCACTTTCAACTTATACTCTAGTTGGAAAATTTCTCACTGCTATCATTCTTATGGACAAATTGTATTTAAAAAACCTAATCTTTTCTCCTAATGCTTTGTCTGCCCAGTGTTAAAGCCAAAAGACTAGTCAACACAAAAATATTTCCAGAGATTCAAGATGGCCACTGTGGAGCAGCAGGCTGGTGCTGCTTTCACTGAGCAAGGCAGAGAATAGGGACTGAGCTGCCAACAGATGGTGACACCTGGAACACTTTTGGATGGGGGAAGCACCCTGCTGGAACGTATAGAGACCAGAAAATGATGGCAGACATGGGAATCTGGATACCCCATCCCAGTGAATGAGAGAGGTCGAGTGTTTCTAAGATACTTTGGGTCCATTCATCCCCTCCCAGCTGTGTGCAAACCATCAATCCCATGCAAGAGGAATTCTGGTCAAGGCACAGCAGCAGGCAACTAAATCTCAAGAGAAATGGGTCAGTAGTTGTAAGCATGGCTGCCATCAGCTCCCAGGAAGGGAGAGCCCACCTGGAGAGTAAGCCTCACTGGTGCCCAGCCCATCTTCCCAGCCAGATCAGGAAGACTCACCTCTAAGCTCAGCATGCCTACAGGACAGATTCCTCTTTCCTGTGGCAGGGAAATCACTCTTTTTCAAGAGAAGAGTGAACTAAAACAGGGAGGGAATGATATGAAAGATATCCAAAGGCTTTTTCAGTGGGAAGGCTTCTAGGTTACAAACTGCAGACAGCACATGGGGGTGGGGGCATCCCTCCACACACTCTCTGTATAGTGCTAGCAGCAGGGGCTGCTGTAGTTGAGAAACCTGCCACAAGTGGAGCAAAGAGCAGAAGTGAATAGCTCTTCTTCTCTCACTGAGTGATCTATATTGAATCACAGAAGGGGCCCTAGAATAGAAGGTCAATGACTAGCTATAGAGCAACAAAACCAAAAGGAATTACAGAGAGGGAAGAGAGGCCAGTCATAAATGAGGAAAAATCAACAAAAACATATAGGCAACCCTCATAGTACTAAAGAGACAGTGTCTGAAAAAGCAGCTATCAGAGTACAAACAATGGAAACCTCCCTAAATGACCTTCCCCAGATGACAGTCACAGAAATCAGAGATTGGATGGCTAAAATGAACAGAGAGAACCAAGATAAACTAGAAGCAAGACTCACCAAAGTTGTACAGGAAACAAAAGCAGAGTTGACCAATTTCAGAAAAGCCTATTTTGAAATAATGGAAATGAAGAATTCCATCCTGAAAATCAAAAACAAAGTAACAGGCATAGGAAGCAGGATCAACCAAACAGAGGAAAGAATCTGAGAGTTTAAGAATTAATGGAAAAAATCTGGGATTAATACACTATGTAAAAAACTCAAAAAGAAGGAGCAAGGCCTCTGAGAGATGTGGGACTATGTTAAGAAACCAAATCTACACCTGAATGGTATCCCTGAAGCAGAAAGGAAAACTGAAAACACCATAGAACAAACATTCCATGAAGTCATCCAAGAAAACTTCCCATATCTTGCTAGAGAGGTGACCATTCGAGCACAAGGATTCAGAAAACCCCTGCAAGGTATCACATGAGAAGATCATCCCCAAGACACATCATATTCTATCTCCACAAAGTAAGCATAAAAGAAAAATTCCTAAAGGCAGCAAGAGAGAAATGTCAGACTACTTATTGGGAAAGACCCATCAGAATTACACCAGATTTATCTACAGAAGCACTACAAGCCAGAAGGAAATGGAGTCCAATCTTTAACATTCATAAAGATAATTTCAGCCAAGAATTTCCTACCCTGCCAAACTAAGCTTCATCAGTGATGGAGAATTAAATTTCTCCCCAGACAGACATCCAAACTCTAAGAGAATATGCTGTTCAAGACAAGCCCTTCTGGAGACACTTAAGAAGGTGTTGAACATAGATTAAAAAAAAAAAGAATGGTCATGCCCATCACAAAAGTACAGGCAAGCACAGAGTCAACAGAGCATATGGAGCACTCACAAAAATGAAAATACACACACATATAACTACAAAGTAAAAAGGAAACAAAGCAACCCCCTAAGAGCCCTATGATAGGGATAAACTCTCACATTTCAATAATCAAATTGAACATGAATGGACTAAATGCACTACTGAAGAGACAAAGAGTGGCAAACTGGATAAAGAAGCATGATCCAATAGTCTGCTGCCTCCAGGAACCTCATTTCATAGCACACGACACCCACAGACTCAAAGTTGGGGCTGGAAAATGATCTTTCTAGCAAATGGAAAACAGAAGAAAGTAGAAGTAGTTATTCTGATATAAGACAAAGCATACTTCAAACATAAAAGGACACAGAAGGATCTTACATAGTGATAAAAAGTTCAATCTACCAGTAAGAAATATCCATCTCAAACATATATGCATCCAACACAGGATCACCAGTTTTTATAAAACAACTACTAAGTAAACTAAGAGAAGACCTTGACTCTCACATATTCATAGCTGGAGACCTATATACCCCACTAACAGCTCTAGATAGATGATTGAGGCAAAAACAACAACAACAACAACAACAACACAACAAAAATACAACAACAAAACAAACAAAAAACACCCCCAAAAAACCAACAAAGAGCTCTGGAACCTTAACCTGATACTCAATCAAATGGATTTAATAGATATGTACAGAATAATTCACCCCAAATCTACAGAGTATACATTATATTCACCAGCACATGGAACATACTCCAAGATCGATCACATTCTTGATATAAATCAAGCATGAACTAATTTAAAAAGATTGAAATAATACCATGCATCTTCTCAGATCACAGTAGAATAAAAATAATTACCACCAACAATATTCCCGCAAACACACAAATGCATGGACACTAAATAACATGCTGCTGAATGACTTCTGGGTCAATGTGAAAATCAAGACAGAAATAAAAAGATCCCAGAAACAAAAACAAAAAAAACCAAAGACACATCTTATCAGAATTTCTGAGATGCCATGAAAGCATTGTTAAGAGGAAAATCCATAGCATTGCATGCACATATCAAGAAAACAGAAACATCACAAGTAAATAGCCTAATGTCATACCTAAGGGAGCTGGAAAGGCAAGATTGTCTAAATCCTAACTTCAGCAGAAGAATTCAGATCACCAAAATAAAAATCACAATTGCAGAATGTAGAAGACAATAAACAAACAAACAAACAAAAAACAACTCATAGAATCAACAAGACAAAATACTGCTTCTTTGAAAGGATAAATAAGATTGACAGACCCCTGGCCAAATTGACCATAAAGCCCTCCAAAAAAACCAAAAAACAAAAAAAGAGAAAGTTCAAATAACCATGATTAGAAATACAAAAGATGAAGTCACAACTGATCTGAAGAAATTAAAAAGATTATTAGAGATTACCATGAACACCTGTTTGCAAATAAACTAGAAAACCTAGAGGAAATGGAGGACTTTCTAAAATCACACAAACTCCTAAGGTTGAAACAAGTAGAAATTGAGACAGTAAACAGACCAATAACAATCCAGGAAACTGACTCAATCATAAAAAAATCTCCCCACCAAAAAAAGCTCTAAACCAGATGGTTTAAAAGTTGAATTCTCCAAGACATTTGAGGAGGAGATGATACCAATCTTATTGAAATTATTCTAGGCAATTGAGAAGGATAGAATGCTTCCCAACTCATTTTATGAAGATAACATCACACACATACCCAAACCTGGCAAAGAACCAACAAGGAAAGAGATCAATCTTCTTGAGGAACATAGATGGAAAAATTCTCAACAAGATTATAGCAATTGGATCCAACAACAAATGTCAAGAATCATCTGCCATGACCAGGTGGGCTTCATTCCTGGGATGCAGGGCTGGCTCAACATTAACAAGACTATAAACATAATTCAACACACTAACAGATGTAAAGCCTAGAACCACATGATTATATCATTAGATACAGAAAAATCATTCAATAAAATCTAGCATCCTTTCTTGATAAAAACCCTTGAGCACCTAGGTGTAGAAGAAACATTCCTCAAGACAGTAAGAACCATCTATGAAAAACCCATAGCTAACATTTTGCTCAATGGGCAGAAGCTGGAAGCATTCCCCCTAAGAACAGAAACAAGACAATGATGCCCACTTTTACCCTTCCTATTCAACATAGTACTGGAAGTCCTAACCACAGCAATAGGCAAGAGAAGGAAATCAGGGGTATCCAAATAGGAAAAGTGGAAGTCAAGCTATAACTCTTTGCAAACAATATGATTTTATACCTTGAAAATCCTAGGGAGTCTGTCAAAAGCCTCATTTCTCTGATAAATGATTTTGGTGAAGTCTCAGGTTACAAAATCAACATGCAAAAGGAAGTTGCATTTCTATACACCAGCATCAAGCAGGCGGACAACCAAATAAAAAGCACAATCCCATTCACAATAGCAACACACACAAAAATACCTTGGCATTCACCTAACCAGGGATGTGAAAGACCTTTACGATGAGAACTACAAAATGTTACTCAAAGAAATCAAGAATGAAACAAACAAATGAAAAAACATACCATGCCCATGGATTGAAAGAATCAATATTGTCAAGATGTCTGTCCTACTCAAAGCAATCTACATACTCAATGCAATAACCCATCAAATTACCAACATCATTTTTTCAGACATGGAAATGACAATACAAAAATTCATATGGAAACAGAAAAGAACACGAATAGCCAAAACAGTCATCAGTAAAAGGAACTAAGTGGGAGGTAGCACACTTTCGTTTTCAAACATTAGTACAAGGCTGCAGTAACCAAAACAGCCTGGTATTGGAACAAGAATAGGCATACAGACAATGGAACAGGATATAGATTACAGAAGCAAAAATGTAGTCTGTCAACTAATTCTTCTTTGACAAAGCCATCAGTAACAATCATTAGGGAAAGGAGAAAACTGGATGCTGGGAAAACTGGATGACCACATGCAGAAGAATAAAACTGGGCCCCTACATATCATCATATGAAAAAAAAACTCAAAATGGATCAAAGACATAAACATAAAACCTCAACTATAAGAATCCTAGAAAAAGATGTAGGAAACACTCTTATGCACATTGGAGTAGGCAATGAATTCTAGACCAAATCCCTGAAAGTGAAAGCCATAAAAGCTAAGATAGACAAGTGGGACCTCATCAAACTGAAAAGCTTTTGCACAGCAAAAGAAACCATCAAGAGAGTAAAGGGATAACCCACAGAATGGGAAAAAATATTTGCAAATTATCCATCTGACAAAGGCCTAACATCTAGGATCTACAGGGACCTCAAATGAAGTAAAAGAAAAACAAGCAAACAAACAAAAAAAACCCACTAAAAAGTGGGCAAAGGACATGAACAACCACTTCTCAAAAGATGACATACAAGCAGCCAACAGATACATGAAAAAATGCTCAGCCATCATTAATCATCATCTGGTAAGGATGGCTATCATTAATAAGTAAAAAAACAATAGATGCTGTCATGGGTGTGAAGAAAAGGGAACACTTCTACACTGTTGGTGGGAGTGCAAGCTAGTTCAACCTCCGTGGAAAGCAGTGTGGTCATTCCTAAAATTTACCTTCCATACAATTCAGTAATCCCTCTCCTCGGAGTATACTCGGAGGCGCATAAATCATTCTACAAAGAAGATGCCTGTATATGCATGCTTATTGCCACACTATTCACAATAGCAAAAACATGGAATCAGTCCTACTGCCCATCAAAAGTGAACTGGATAAAGAAAATGTGGTACATATACATGATAGAGTATTATGTAGCCATAAAGAAGAATAAAATCATGGACTTCTCAGCAAATTGGATGGAGTTGGAGACCATCATACTAACTGTACTATGGCAGAAACAAAGCTGCGTGTTTCACTCATAAGAGGGCCCTGAACCATAGTCACATCAGCACTAGGAAGGGATAGGCAGTTGTGGGGCACTGCTAGAAGAGGAAGGGAGGGAGAAGGGTGAGGGGCATGTGACAACACAAAGGGTACTTATTCATTACCAGGGGGAGTGAGGGGCAGTTAGAAGCCCAAACCTCAACTGGGCTCAGTGGCTCAACCCATAATCCCAGCACTTTGGGAGGCCGAGGTGAGTGGATTGCCTGAGCCTACGGGTTCGATACCCGCCTGGGCAACTGGGCGAAACCTCATCTCTACAATAAATAAAAAATTAGCCAGGTGAGGTAGCACGCACCTGTAGTTCCGGCTACTTGGAAGGCTGAGGATTGCCGGAGCCCAGCAGGTCGAGGCTGCGATGGCCGGGAGCGTGCCACTGCACTCCAGTCTGGGCGACAGAGTGAGACTCCAACTCAAAAAACTCCCCCAACCCCCCCCAACTTCACCTGCACGCAACCTACTTATGTAGTCAATCCTCACTTGCACTCCACATTCCTAATGAAAAAAAAAAAAATTTCCAGAAAATTACAAAACCATTCGAATAATAAACATGTGGAGGGAGATGAGATTTAAAACTAAAAACAAATTTCAAAAGATTCAACCTCAATGGAAACAAAATCATCAAACCAGAGAAAGTAATATCTCCATTTCAAGCTATTTCTTAGACTTCTTTATTCTTTCATTTTCTTTAGTTTGCTTTTTAGAAAAATAACACTATAATAAGATTTATCAATTAGAATGTATAAGCTGAAAAACGAGAGATATTATAATTCTTAAATAGCATTTGGCCAAACTTTAAAAAAATCAGGTCATGAACTAGGAAGAAGGCGAACTTGCATGGAGTCTGTTTGATAGCATGCTTCAGCACTCTTTAAATACCACAGTGGGTCTTTCTTTCAGAACTAAGCAAGTCTACAAAAAGAGACTGTTCTTACCCTCATTCTTCCATTCCTTATTGCTGGCCCATCTTCTGCCAGTCTCAACACAAACAAATCCATTTTGTATTCCCTTCCTCCACGAATGCTGAATCCAAATCCTTTGGCTCCTTTCTCCATGTCCACGGTGAAATAATCAAAATCCTTTGGGGATAGAGAGAAAATGGAGTAAACATTTGTTTAGTATCAGAGAAGCTTCTGACTATATCTCTCTTTTCCCTCTCTCTAATAATTAATGTATTCCAAGGGATATGATATTGTGAGAAGTAATAATCTGACTTCATAAAATATCCAAATGCAAGTCAAAATTCCAAAGCTTAAGCAGGTCAGGACACAGTTTACTTGGTCATCAAAAGAACTACTGTGTAGCTTGTTTATTTTGGTATTCATCGGTTTACTTGGCAAACATGTAATTATTGCATATAGACCTGAATGACATCCTCTCTCCTCCTTTGAGTTTTGTCATTCTCTCCTGTTAAGCATCATAAGTAAATGTATCAGATGTGTGTGGGTGCACATGTGTGCGTGTGAGTGTGTAAATTACAGTTTGCTGATGAAAAAAGTGAAATTTAATGGCATCTGACTACATCAGTTCCACAGATAATTGAATATTAAGATGGAGTGTACAAAATCAATTTTTCTTTTACCTAAAATGCAGCATGTCCAAGATTTCCTGACCTTCACTGTTCTTAAAATCTTTGCAGATAAAGGTGATCTTCAGTTCATGAGAAAACACAGTGTATTCTGATAGAGTTAAAATTGTACTTAGTTTATATCTTGGTATCTAGATACCGGTAGTAAATATCTACTAGATTATAAACTCTGGTCTAGACACTTTTCATAAATGTTGAATCCTCATCCCAGAACCCTCCCTTTAGGAAACTGAAGCTCAGCGAGGTTAAAGAAGTTGTCATGAGATGCATCCAGCATCAACAAAGAATCACAACACCTGCATCATTGGTTGTATAGACAGGAACTTGTTGATCATTGTAGAGGCTACACTCTGGATTATGAACCTGGTCCCGGACCTATCATTATGCACACAAGTGGGAGGTGGGGGACCTTGTAAATACTATGTATCTAAAATATCTCCCCTTCTGGATCTGTAAAATTTTCTGCATTAACAGCATTCTTTGAGGTTCCAGATAAGAGTACTTTTTAAACCTCGACATAAAGAAATGTACTGAAAGTTAGCTCACTAATATTAGCAGATTACTAGTTCATCCCATTACCATTTATTCAGTTTTACTTATTCATTCATGTATTCATTGTCCTGCTTTACTCTGAAATAGATGTTTCTATCTCATGCATTTTGAGGATGCGATTATTATCCCAGTCCTATCAGAATTAGGACCAGAACTTTGATTCTCTATCCCAGAAGGATGCTTTTTCCTCTCCCCTTCTATTTAATTCCTTGCACTTCAGGAAGTCTTGGTAAAGGCCCATCACCTCTGGACAGAGGTACCTGGGGCTGCCTGTAGTCCGACAGAGGGTACTGCCTGGTGTCGGGGGAGTGCTGCCTATAGTCCAGCAGGGGAGGCTGCCTGTAGTCCAAGGGTGGGGGCTGCTGGTAGTCCCCTCCTGGGGGTTGCCTGTAGTCCAGCGGGGGCTGCCTGTAGTCCGTGAATGGAGGCTGTCGGATGTCTGGTTTCACATCTTGCCTCGCTTTCACTTCTGACCTGTAACTAAATAAATGAAAATGGAATTTACTTTGGGTTCTCAGCATTCTTAGGAGCCTAGAAGGATCACAAGACCTCTATGCATGGCCATTCTCTTGGTGATCCTGTTGCATGTTCAGGATTATGAGAAAATTAACATATTATTCTTAAATCTTTGACAAATGCCATGTTGTATACTTTTCATTTGGCTCCTTAAGAAAAATAATGGTTCAATCGGAACTTTATGGAAAGAGACTCTTTGACCTTGACTATTTAAAAACGATACAGCCACAGCAAATCTAGGGGTTGAAACATTTAACTATACATCCCCAAAAAATCAGTCTGTCTTAACACTACTAAACCACCAACTAACTCTCGCTTTCTTTATGTCTCACACGCACACCTCTTGTCAGATAGTTCATCACTTCATAAAAACATGATTAAAATGACCTCCAAATACTTTACAAATGCATAGTTAAAGGCTATTCTAACCTGCTAAGTTGAGACTTTTTGAATATCTTACAGAGGTCAAAGGAGTGACAGTAAGGCATAATCGCCAAATATAAATCAAGTAGAAAGTCACTGAATCATTGGTAAAATTAGAAACATAATATACAGAGGTTTTAAATACTAGAATGTAGTTATCAAGGTTAGTATCAAATAACATCGTGGTCATAAGATGGAAGATAAGGCAAAAATGTTTATGTCCAACATTTGACTCTTGCTTATTCTAGATGTTAGTTACTAATAAAATAAACACAGAGATCAGAGCTAGGAATTTAGTACTGTTTTGTGAATGCCAATTACTCTAAGCTGAGGAGGTGGTTCCTAGTTCAAAAATGGGATTAAAATAGCTAATGCCTACCACTATGGTATCATCAATAAGGCAAATTGAAAAATTATCACCATGGTATGGAGACTATTTAATTCTGTTGTTCATTGCCTATTACCATGGCAACAGTCTATAATGCACCACCCAGGGATGTAAGTAGATTGAAAAAATACATTCTATGTGGTAACAGTTTTACCTAAAGTTTGTTTGGAGAAAATATTTAGCACCAAGGAAAGCTCAAATCTAGCAGGAAAACAAGTTCAAAATCAGTAGAATTTTAACCTTTAACACTAGACGATTTCTTGCTTGTGATCTCACTGATGCTGATTAGTATTACATATTTTAAAAAATCACTCACCTGAACAATTGCCATTAGTGTAATCTAATTTTTGGTGAGGACATCAGTAGATGTGATTATTTGGGGCTCTTGGAAGGGGGTTAGTAATACAGTTATTTCAATCAACCCTTTGAGTAGGTCCCATTTGTTACTTAACCCTGCAGAGAGGAGACATTCCTTTCATAAGCTGCATAATTTAGGCTTTGCTTTATACCTTAGTTGTCCATTCACCTACTGAGAGTATACATGCTGAGAACAGAATTGTTTAGATGCACTTTGAATAAGTTGCCTAACTATGCAAATGAATGCATTAAACAAAAGGAATTGAACTGGGTGACATCTGTCAGTGTGTGTTGGTTCCCTTCTAGAAATATCTTGTTTGGTGGCTTAGATGTCACATTGTTTTAAGTTACAGCATAATCACTTTATTTTCATTATCTGCATAGTATTGGTATGCAGTATCCATTATGTGCTCTGTTTCTAACCAGATGTGTTACGAGCTATTGCAAAATGAGGGGGAAATGCAAGAATCACCCCAAAGATTGCACAAATGACTACAAATAGGAGGAGGTGAAACTTGCAGTAATCCAGGAGATCACTCAAACTACATTCTACTGTGTCATGTGTCAGGATTTTAAGTTAAACTGTGTGTTGAAGAATTCTTTAGTAAAGAAAACATACTTAATGTTTAATGAGTTTTGCTAACTTTTAAGTGAATGATACACTGGCTGGGGACAAAAAAATTATGTTACTTTGAATGTGTGAAACGTTTTAAGAAAAACTCAGTATCATTAAAAAAGTAAGCTTTTTAAATTTCCTTTACGTATGCAAGAAGATCCTCAATATAACCCTTTGTAGCTATTAATTTCATTATTAAAGAGACTTTAGAGATGATAAACCAGATTACTAATAGCAAATTCTAACAGGTTTTTATGGTATGAAAAATTCCAAAAAAAGAAATGCTGCCCATGGTGATACTGCACATCATGTAGGCTCTTCAAGAATCGTTTCTGGTCTTGAGCTTCTAGGGTTCAAAGTCTGTGAAAGAATTCAATCTCCAAAGCTCTTCCACTGACCTTGCCATTTTAAATTGCAGTCAAATATCAACTGCCCTTGCTGGGGAAGGTGAACTCTGCTACTTAGAGTTTTGGAATATATTCCATAATGACACTTTTGTTGTTTTCAACAATTTCTTCTCTTTGGATTGTGTTTTATTTATGTTCCTATTAAAACTACTTTATATTTCTTGAGCACACACTAAAGATGTTATAGGACAGAGAAATGAGTAGAAGTATGGAGGGTGTCATGGGAAGTCAATCCAAGAGTAAATAAGACAGGAAAAAATATTACTCATTCTAACTCACAAAATAAAAATTTGCAAGCAGATTGGCATTTTAGTTTATGCTGCTCTAACATGGAAACTGGTTCAATTTGACACGTAAGTGGGTACTGAAGGGTGCAGGAAGCGACCAGAGGGGCGGCTCCCAAAATGGCGCCGAGCATGGTGAGGACACACCAGACAACAAAGGCCCTAGGTCCCTGGCTTCTGTGTGCACAATTCCCCGCGCACGTGAAGTTCAAACCTGTAAGCCTCCAATCCTTAGCTAGCTTTGTTATGCGTCCAATAGGACTATAACACAGCGTCAGCCCCACCCTACTCCCATGCAGCTCCTCCAATAGAAACAAAAGCACGGCCCCTTCTGGCTCCTGTCAGGCTAATAAATACAGCCCACTCCCTGCAACTCTCTCTCTCTCTTTTTTTCCTTCGTTACAGATCCTCTCTGTAACAGCCCCTTTAATAAAACTCTTGGTCCTGGCTGGGTGTGGAGTTATTACTGGCGCCGAAATTCTTTCAGGTACTGCTTGTACAAATGAAGAAATAGGAAATCATACTGTATACTTGGCATATAAATTGTCTTGGGGCTGGGCTTGGTGGCTTAGCCTGTAATCTCGCGCCTTTGGGAGGCTGAGGTGAGTGGATTGCCTGAGCCCGCGGGTTCGAGACCCACCTGGGCAGCGAGACCTCATCTCTACAATAAATCAAAAAATCAATTGGGCGTGGTAGCGCATGCCTGTAATTCTGGCTACTCGGAAGGCTGAGGCAGAAGGATCGCCGGAGCCCAGCAAATTGAGGCTGCGGTGGCCGGGAGCGGTCACTGCACTCCAGTCTGGGCAACCGAGTGAGACTCCAACTCAAAAAAAAAAAAAAAAAAAAATTGTCTGGGGGTGTCTCTTAGCCTGACCTAGAAAAAGGCAAAGTTTTCCCTCTGATACCGTGGTTGTCTTTAAATGCAGCTAGGAAAATGTTTCTGGTATCTGCAGTGTTAACGGAAACTTTTCATTCATATGCAAATAAGTCACAAGAGCAATCACAGAGTTAAGCTAGGAAACCGAGTGCCAGAAAAGGGCCCTAGAATTGGAGTGGACAATCCTCAGGCTGTTAATATTACTGAAACAAAATAGCCAAATAGTCTGGACAAATATGTTGGTGATTTATAAATTTGGATCAGGTCAATCAGCAGATCCCAGAGTTAGGAATATTTTATTCTATAATCAGCAAAAAAATATCCAAAGACCATTGCTTCTGTTATAGGGGCCAAGGTGTCCCAGTTGAGAGCTAGTAGCAGATAGGATATGAAATGACCTTAATCAGCTGTTGTTCTCCCCAGAGAACTACAGCACACCAGGATGAGATTACTCATCCAAGGTTGGAAGCAAGAGCCATGTCCAGGGGAATTGGACTCTGGAAAGGAGAAGATGGAATGTGACTGTGAGATTAATCGACAATCCAAGAAGAATCTGAAGCTGGCTCAGGGATTTCTGGAGCACTTAAGTTCTTCCTCCTGAGTCTGAAATGAATCCTGGGAAAGCCACTGCGATTTCTCGAAGTAATATATGGTGAGAGCAAACACATCTGGGGCTTATTACTGAGGCACCCAGGACTTACTATTCTAACGGATTGTCAAATTCTTACCTCTGCATCGTTTGCTTTATGGAGCTTTTCTCTTTCCTGGCATATATTAAAAACATAAACAGCTGAGGACAACCAGGCATTTACTTTTCTATGAAAGCAAATGGGAAATCAGAGCAGAATGGGGCTTTATAGAAATACCACCTGTGACATGGGAAAAACATTTACTTTGCAACAATGTGAATGATGATCTCAGAGGGTTCTGAGAAGCAAAAACAGGGTCTCACTTCATCTTTACCAGCATGGGAGGCAGGAGATGGGAGGCAGATGTTCAGAAAACACTAGTTTCCTGAAAAAGACCAGTGAGGGTTTTGTATTCAGAGATGTGGTTCTGTTATTCTCCTGCTGAAAGGGGGAAAACAACATGGGAACCTGTTTTCCTCTTTTTCTTTAATGGCTCAACCCAACCCCGGATCCACATTACACACAAGCCAAAATAAGAAGGAAATGTTTTTATATGACAACCTTTTTCTGGAAGTTCAAAGTGCCTTATTCATGTTAGTTCATGATGCCCACCCCTAACCCTAGGTGTCAAGTGAACGAACCTCTTTAGATTGTGGATAGGAGGATATAAGTTTATCATTCAACCCGAACAGAAAAAATGCTAACTTGTATCAATGCTCAGAAATCCTTCAATACCCCCCCATACCACCATCATCCTGTGAATTACGACCTTCATGGTTCAGTGGGCCTCTGTAGCCACCTCCCACCTGCTGAACCTGCACTCATTTGAAAAGCAAATGCAGTAATGTCAGTCCTCAGCTTAAACTCTTCAATGACTTCTCACTACACTTAGGACACAGATCAAAACTTCAAGCATGCTTATGAGGCCTGTTAGTGTTGGCTCTACCACCCTCACTGGTTTCCTCTCCATTCATGCTCCCTTCCCTCTGCCACACCTGTATTGGCCTTATGCCATCCTTCATGCTTTATGCTCCCTCCTGCTAGAAGTCCTCTGGTTATGCTCTTCACTCTGGAGTCTCTTTAATGTGCTCTTTTGCTAGTCAACCCCTACTCATCTACCATGCTCATCATTTCTTCAGGAAAGGTTTTCTCCTTGTGAAGGGCAGAGAGTTATCTTTGCAAATAGAACCGTATCTACAACACATACACAACCTCAAAATCACAGAAAGGTGCACATAGGAATTTCTTCTGCTTTATGAAAATCTCTCTCCTTGCCTGTATCTTTATACTGTCCCCAAACACTGCACCTCCCTCACCTCTCAGAATCATAAACAGTAGCAACAACAACAACAACAACAAAAACAGATGAAACTTTACCTATTTTCATGTCCTTGCAGCTGAAGGGGTTGAGGAGGAGCTGGCTGGGCAACAGGGCTGTTGGGGGCGGCGGGGCTTGGCTGGGCCAGAGGACTCTGCTGGGCCAGGGGGCTCTGCTGCTGGGCCATGGGACTCTGCTTCTCTGAGCCAGGTGCCGAGGCGGGGCTGTTGAGTTCTGTGGTGGGAAACAAAGGCAAAGGCAGCCAGGTTAGTGTTTGATGAGGGGCAAGAGGTGACCAGAAGTGGCAACTCTTTGCCTCAGATGACTCAGACTCTGGTTATTATCTCATTTTGTTAGGTTTTTAGACAGTAGGTTCCACTTACCAAGTTTCAGTACTACTCCTGGAATTAGTATTCCCTCATTAATTATCAAAGCTGAATAATGTTTTGAACAGAGTGTCTTGTTCTTTTTTCAGAAGTAAAGATTTTTTTAAAAAAACCCCTATAAAAACTATAGAAAATAGTTAAAAGGGGTAAATTCTAAAAACATTCTATTTTCCCAGCATTGCTTGCTGAGAGAAAATGGTTTAGCCACTACTTTTGGGTTGTAATGAAAAGTCTGAACAGGCTTCTAAAGTTATGGATAAGGAAGTAACCATTAAAAAGAAGATGGTTTTTATAATCCTTCCCAATCCTTTGTCAGTCTTATTGCCCCACAGCCCTCTGGACTCTCCAGTTTTCCAGAGAGAAAAAAGAACACTGGACATTCAAAAAGCGGTTCTTAAAAAACAAACAAACGTACAAACACAAACAACAAAACCAAAAAATGAAAAACAAAAAAACCAAACTGCCCCTGGACTTTTTTTCAAATAACATCAAATTTTCAACTGAAATTATCTCTGTATTTTAGAATAAGGGCAGGGCAGACATATTTCAGACTGAGAAAACTGAGAAACAGATTTTCGGTAAGTAGTCTTGCTTACTTCAATTTCCATTAATTAGTTTATACATATTGATGTCTGCAGATAATAGATTAAAAAAAAACAAAACAAGGCCATTTTCTTTTCTCTCTCTCTTTTTTTTAGTTGGGTGACAAAAAAAGAAGTGATGTATTAGCATTCTCATAAACTCTTTTTCCTCTTTCTTTTCTCACAGTCCACATCTTTTAATTTCATCTCTGTTTATATCAGGGTTTCTCAACCTCAGCACTGTTGACATTTTGAGCCAGATAATTCTTTGATATTGTGGGCTATCCTGTGCATTATAGAATGTTTAGCAGTATCCCTGGTTTCTATCCAGTAGATGCCATTAACACGCCTATCCCAATCATGACAATCAAAAATGTCTCCAGACATTGCCAACTGTCCCTTGGGGGGAACAAAACCATTCCAATTGGGAACCACTGTTTTTCATTTAAAGTCAGGTGGCTATTCAGCCATTTGGTCTTATATGGGTAATCCTAAAATGGAACTGGGGACTGAGTAAAACAGAAGGTCCCACTCTGTGTGGGACACTGTGGTCCACTCATCAGTGAACTCCAGAGACTGAATTCTTTAATTTCATTGATGAGTCAGCAGCAATAAACTAGTAATGAAGTCACGGCATCTGGAAATGGTGAATTTATGGCAAATTGATATACAGAACTCCATGGCCCCGTAAGGCATGACTATGAGTTGTGATGTTCACTCCTCTTTAAGCCTCAGGGGGGAGTCCTTGTATAGAATAATTCAATGGGCTAAGTGGGAAATTTAAACTCGTATCAGATGTGACGTTTTCTAAATGAGCTCTCTTTATACCGCAAAACTTCAAGCTTTATAAAATTAATCTGACTTTGAGGAATCCTCTAGAGATTAACTATTAATATAAATAAGTTTGTTCTCCCCCAGATCTGTAACTCTATCATCTCTGTTGAATGAGTTTTGGCTTAAAATAACCATAAAAACAGGATTCCTAGGGCCACGGGGCATGATTGAACAACTCAGTATCTTGGGATTCATGCTATCTGGCCTGGATTGCCACATAGCTTGATCTCTGAATGAAATGGTAGTGAGTGAATAGGATATGGGTTACAATTGAGTGTGAGCTTTTGCAAAAGGGGAAATAACAGTCAACCCCCAACACTCTGACACCACATTGATGGCAGCCAAGTGAACTCTACGATCCTGGCAGTCAGGCTTAGAATAGCCCAGTGAGGTTGTCTGTATGTTGACTGCCTCTCTACAAAGCTGTCTCAGGCACTCACCCTCCTGAGGAATGATGCGAAGGGTGACACTAAGACCTGCGTCCTTGATGAGTTTCACAATGTCAGCGTGAGGCATGTTGATGATAGACTGACCATTCACTGCCAAGATCCGATCTCCCACTTTGAGTTTTGCACAGCGATCTGCAGGACTCCCATCAATGATGCGTCCAATTTTATGGGGCACAGCTAAAAAAGAAAACCCAACAGAAATAGTTATCAGGGGCATCACTAATACATGTCTTTCAGTCCTAGCCCCAAAGGAAATATTGCAATGTCAGAGTTCCTTCTTTAGTAAGTATATTTGCCTTTTGAAAGCACAATCATTTTTTGTCAAATGGGGTCCTATGCATACTACTGAGACTAGAGTTTCTAAATGCAAGTCCTTTGATAGACCAATTCAAAACACACAGGTCTTGAATGCCAGTTCCAACTTCCATAAGGCTGTGTCCTGCATTTTCTAAGGTTCTTATGGTTTAAGGTTTTACATTTAAGTCTCTGATCCATTTAGAGTTAATTTTTGTGTATGGGGATAGATAGGGGTCTTGTTTGAGTCTTGTGCATGTGATCAGCCAGTTTTCCCAGCATTTTACTGAATAGCTTCTCCTCTCCCCAGTGGTGGGGTAGAGGCTTTGTTGAAGATCAGTTGGTTGAGAAATTGAGGTTTTGCTTCTGGAATCTCAATTCTATTCCATTGGTCTATATGCCTGTTCTTGTACCAATATCAGGTTGTTTCGATTATTGTAACTTTATAGTAAAGTTTAAAGTCCGGTAGTGAGAAAAACCCGAAATGCACGGGCCATAAGAGATAAGATAGACAAGTGGGACCTCATTAAACTGACAAGCTTCTGCAAAACCAAAGAAACCATCAAGAGACCAGAGAGACAGCCCACAGACTGAGAAAAAGTATTTGCCGACTCCATGTCTGACAAAGGCCTAACATCTAGGATCTACAAGGAACTCAAATGTGCCGAAAAGGAAAAAAAAAAAAAAAAAAACCATTACAAAGTGGGCAAAATTTATGAACAGACACTTCTCAAAAGAAGACATATGAGTGGCCAACAGATATATGAAGAAATGTTTAACCTCGCTAGTCATCAAGGAGATGCAAATTAAAACTACACTGAGATACCACCTAACTCCAGTCAGAATGGCCATCATCAATAACTCAAAAAATAACAGATGCTGGAGAGGATGTGGTGAAAAGAGAACACTTCTACACTGTTTGTGGGAGTGTAAACTAGTGCAGCCTCTGTGGAAATCAGTGTGGTGATTTTTAAAAGTTCTGAAAACCAACCTTCCATATGGCTTGCAATCTCCCTACTGGGAATATACCCTGAAGAACTCAAATCACTCTATAAAAAAGATACCTGAGCCGGACTCGGTGGCTCAGCCTGTAATCCCGCGCCTTTGGGAAGCTGAGGTGAGAGGATTGCCTGAGCCCACGGGTTCGAGACCCGCCTGGGCAATGAGACCTCATCTCTACAATAAATCAAAAACTAGCTGGGTGTGGTAGTGCACGCCTGTAGTTCTGGCTACTTGGAAGGCTGAGGTGGAAGGATCGCTGGAGCCCAGCAGGCGAGGCTGCGGTGGCCGGGAGCGGCCACTGCACTCCAGTCTGGGTGACAGAGTGAGACTCCAACTCAAAAAAGAAAAAAAAGATACCTGCACATGTATGTTTATTGCAGCAGTGTTCACAATAGCAATATCATGGTACCAACCATGCTGTCCATCAAAAGAGGTCTGGATTTAAAAAATGTGGTACATATACACAATGGAATATTTTGCAGCCATAAAAAAGAATAAAATCATGAATTTACACAGCAACCTGGATGGAATTAGATTTTATAATACTGAGTGATCTCTCACAGAAACAAAGATCTGAGTATCACATGTTCTCACTTATAAGTGGACCTTGAACATCTATCGTAATACTATAAGAAAAGGATTGACAGTGGCGGGAAACTATGGGGGGCGGGCAGGGAGGGGAAGGGAGGTGGGATTAATGGTAATCAATATCTGGTCTGAGATGGGGGGGCACACCTCATCAACAAGGGTAGCTGCACAAATGCATATTTGTATACGTAACCCTTAACTGTACTCCACAATTTTAAAATAAAAAAATACGTATTAAAAAAACAAAAAAAAAAACACACACAGGTCAGAGTTCTTAAGCTTTTGTGTGCATCATAATTGACCTAGGATTAAAAATACAGCTATCTGGGCTTCACTTCAGATCATCTGAATCAGAATGTCTAGGTGGGAGGTGAGGACCATGAATTTCTAAGGAGCGCCTAGGGAGATTCCAAAGTGTTTGAGGATAACAGATGTAGAATTTGTGCCCCAAAAGCTCATACTCTATAGAAAATAATACACAGTTTCAGAAAGACACAACAAATGTCAGGAATTTTATTTTTACCCTTTTCTATTTTACTTCAAGAAGAAAACAAGGCAGGAAACAAATATGCATGAATATGGGTAGTAGCCAGCTGGTGAAGAAGTTATAACCAACCCCGACTCATATACTAAGCTTTAGTTTAAGGGTTGATGTGCTGTCAAATCTTACTTCTTTCTGATTTACTTTGTGACATGGTGCTGAGATCTTGCTAATGTCTGATATATAATGAATTTCATCAAATCTAAAATACCATTGATGATAAAATACACCTTTGTTTTATGTACCACAAGGAAGAAAAAAGAAGACACTCTGCCAATTAGACAATGATACTCCATTGACTATAAGATGCTCTCCAATTGTCAAGATATTCAAACATAAAATAGTTTTAGAATTGATGAAATGTTATACATCTTTTTAAAACAATGAACATTTATTTTCTTTTTATTATTTATTTATATATGTGGGGAGAACCAGATACATAGGAATATAGATTTTCCTAGCAGGTTGACTTCTATTCAATGTAAATATTTGAGTGCCTGTCAATACTGTTTTTAGGGTCAGACACCAATAGTAAATAGTGTTCCTGTAAACTCAAGGAGCTTACAATCTAGAAACCTTTTCTTTTCCTTTCTCCCTTCAAGATAGCGAGTCCCAGCCAGGAAATGACCTATCGATGACTCTGTATTATTGCTCTCCCTGTGAAATCAGATACTAATTTAGCCTGCAGAAAGAGGCAAAGACACCATCCACCATTCATAATGTTTCAGGGATGTCTGTTCTTTGAACTCTCAATCTTGGTACATTACAGTGAAAAGTAGAACATTATCTAATAACTGTAGTAAGAAAGGACAATTAGTGAGTTAATGAACCAGTACTTCGTTCATTCTTCTATTGTGAAAGGTTATAGATAGCATATGAAAATATTGGCTGAGCTTGTGTCCCTGAAGTAAAACTCATTATGTTGGAAGCTCAAACACATTTTTATTTACCATAAGTGCTAATGGCTTTAATTAAGAACACCTTTCTTGGAGCATATCAATAATCATCTTAGAATCTTAGGACAATATATTTCTCAAGTAGACATATAATAAGAACCCACTAATTTACTGATTTAAAAAAAAGATGTAAGTATTTCAAGTGTTTGGTCTTCAACCATAATTAGGGTGAATTTTAGTTTCTGTTTTTGTCCCCTTTTCACGTTCAATAGTGTCTTGGAATAAATGGTTTATAAGTGATTTGGTGTCCCTGGTCATAATGCGTATATTGTTATCTATCCTGTGACTTTTGGAAAGTTACCTAACCTCTCTGAGTTTGTTTTTCGGCAGTAAAACTGACATACTATCATTGACCCTACAGGGTGATTTTGAGAATTCTATGATTTATCATATGTAAAGTGATTAGAACAGTGATTGGCATGTTCTAACTAACTCATCTATAAGTATTAACTGTCTTTCTTTTTATGATCATCTTTGAAATATTTCTGGTATCACTATTGATGTGTATACTTTTTTATAGGTACCAACTTAATTTCTTTCCACATGGGATAAAACTGTAATACTGCTAAAACGGAAGGAACAATGGCTTACTACAGGATCACACAAAGCAATATCCCTTAAGTATCAACACAGGAAAATAACTTCATTTATGAAAGATAAATGTGCTTTGTGGATTAGATAGAGGCCAAGAGGCCATTTTTGTCTAGTTTCACACCCACACAAAAGGATGTTAAAAAAAGGTCTCTGTAGGAAACAACAACTTGTAAGAGTTTATTGTTCAAAGAGAAATCAGCATGATACAGATCTCTTAATTATTCACATTAAGCCATACATACATAAACACTTTCATGTTTGTTGAATGCTATTAGTTTTTCTTCCTAGCTTTTATGAGTACTTTCATAAAACAAGCACTATGCTACACATATATAGTTATATATACATTAAAATTTAGGGAACATAATCCTTAACAAATCATATAAGGTTCCTGACATCATTACAAGTTTACAGTAAACTGAAGCATATAGGGGCATGCTTGAAGCATTTGCCCAAGGTCACATAGACCTAACAGGGCTTAGACTCCAGTCCACCAGATTCCACATCTTTGCTCTTAGTGAGTATGCCAACCACATCACATCTCTTGACTTTACTGTCTCCAACCTCTAATCTATTACTTGCTTTCTGAGCACCCACTGCTTTTATTTGGTAAGTGCAGCCTACCTCTAAGCCAGGAATCACAAACACCTCACAAGTGATCCTGGTCCAGGGTGAGTTGAGGTCAACAACTTTGCTAGAAGCAAATCTTTGTTGAGGCTATCTTTTTACAGGAAAGGTGGGAGGAAAAGAGACAAGAAAGAGGAAAACTGGACAGTTCTTCAGATCCTGTTTAGTTAGGACTTTATATCATGGTGTCATTCCTTTGTTTGAAGTAATTTCTTTGGGTATTAGAAATATTGACATTTAAAATGAAGTTTAAAAATATCCTTTAAGCCAGCTCGGTGGCTCAGCCTGTAATCCCACGCCTTTGGGAGGCTGAGGTGAGTGGATTGCCTGAGCCTCCGGGCTCGAGACCCGCCTGGGCAACTTGGCGAGACCTCATCTCCACAATAAATCAAAAATGAGCTGGGTGTGGTAGCGCGCGCCTGTAGTTCCAGCTACTTGGAGGGCTGAGGCGGAAGGATCGCCAGAGCCCAGCAGGTCGAGGCTGTGGTGGCCGGGAGCGACCACTGCACTCCAGTCTGGGTGACAGAGTGAGACTCCAACTCAAAAAAAAAAAAAAAATGGTATTTGAATGATTTGCCGTTCTGGCTTATTTATGCCTCTGCTTTCCTCTATTACTGTGAATCATTTAGAATTTACTGGGCATAAAACTCCAAATGTTTAAAAGCATAGATTTTACACACACACACACACACACACACACACACACACACACTTTTGTGTGCTCAACAACAATAAGCTATTATTTGGGCCAAGGTGAGAGGATTGCCTGAGCCTGCGGGTTTGAGAACAGCCTGGGCAACTTAGTGAGACCTCATCTTTACAATAAATCAAAAAATTAGCCGGATGTTGTAGCGCACGTCTATAATTTTGGCTACTTGGAAGGTTGAGGTGGAAGGATCGCTGGAGCTCAGCAGATTGTCGCTGGGGTGACTAAGAGCATGCCACTGCACTCCAGCCTGGGCGACGGAGTGAGACTCCAACTCGGAAAAAAAAAAAAAGTTATTATTTGTTAATTTCCAGGAGTTGTGCTAAGCTCTTGTTTTAAATCCTTAGAGCAACAGTGTAAAGTAGTTGTAAAAGTATAACAATCAAGCCAATTTTACTGTTGAGAACACAAGTAAGTGTCCAAGCCAGGATTCAAATCCTTTCCTATGGAATAAAACCTTCATATTACTCTCTTCTTTTTTGTTATGTGGGAAGTTGAGAGCAATTTGAAGTATGAAGAACAAGAGAATGACTGGCAAGACTTAGTTTAGAAAACCTTGCTGCTTGAGATTTCAAGCTGAAAATATCAATGTAAACAGAATTGTTTGTTTATGGTGATAATTCTTAGTTTCAAGGCCATTTTAGGGCAGAAGCTGGAAGCATGCCCCCTAAGAACAGGAACAAGACAAGGATGGCCACTCTCACCCCTATTCAATACAGTAATGAAAGTCCTAGCCAGGGCAATCAGGCAGAAGGAGATCAGGGATATCCAAATAGGAAAAGAGGACGCTAAGTTATCCCTCTTTGCAACGGATATGATTCTATACCTAGAAAACCCTAGAGAGTCTGTCAAAAACCTTCTTAATTCATAAACAACTTTGGTAAAATCTTGGGATACAAAAATCTACGCAAAAATAAATAAATAAATAAATAAAAAGAAAAAAAGTTGCATTTCTATACACCAGCAACAAGCAGGCTGAGAACTTAATAGACACACACACACGGAATACCTTCATCCAAGAGGTGAAGACTTACAATAAGAACTACAAAACACTGTTCAAAGAAATCAAGGGTAACACAAAAGGAAAAGCATTCCATGCTCATGGATTGGAAGAATCAATATCATCAAGATGTCTATTCTACCCAAGGCAATCTACAGATTCAACACAATACCTATCACATTGTCAGTGCCATTTTTCATAGACTTATAAAAGGCAATATAGGAGTTCATATACAAGCAAAAAAAAAAAAAAGCCTAAATAACTAAAGCAATACTCAGCCAAAGGAGCAAAGCTAGAGGCATCCCACTTCCAGACTTCAAACTTCATTACAATGCTACAGTAACCAAAACAGCATGGTACTGATACAGGAATAGACACATAGACCAAATGAAACAGGATAGAGAATCTGGAAATAAAACCACAGACCTTCAACAAACTCATCTTCAACACAGCCAACAAAAATAAATATTGGGGAAAAGATACCATATTTAGCAAATGGTGCTGGGAAAACTCACTAACCACATGTAAAAGAATGAAACTGGACCCCCCCCAAATGGATCAAGAACTTAAATGTGAAACTTCAAGCTATAAGAATCTTTTAAGAAAACATAGGAGACACCTTCTTGAACATCAGAGTAGGCCATAACAAAAGCTAAGATTGACAGGTGGGATCTTATCATGCTAAAAAGTTTTTGCACAGCAAAAGAAAGCATCAAGAGAGTAAAGAGACAACCCACAGAATGGGAAAAAATATTTGCGAGCTATGAATCTGACAAAGACCTAACAGCCAGGGTTTATGAAGGACTCAAATGAATTTACAGAAAAAAAAAAATTAAAAAGTGTGCAAAAGACATGAACAGAAATTTCTCAGAGGAAGCTACTCAAGCAGCCAACAAAAATCATGTCCTCTGTAGCAATTTGGATGCAGCTGGAGACCATCATACTATGAACTATCACAGAAACAAAACAACTGAATACTGTATATCCTCACTCACAAGTGAGCTCTGATCACTGGTCACATGAGCACAAAAGTGAGAACAACAGATGCTGAATGCTGCTAAAAGGAGGAGGAAGGGTGGGGGGAGGGATAAGGGGCACACAACAACATATTGGGTACTAGATTCGTTATCGGGGACAGAAGGCCCACTAGAAACCCAAACCCCACCTGCACACAATTTACTTATGTAGTAAATCCTCACATGTATCCCACAACTCTAAAATAAACTAGGGTAGTTAGAATAAAATAAACTAAAATAAACTAGGGTAGTTAGAATAAAAAGTAAAATTAAAGAATAAAAATCAAAATAAAAGAATGAACATTACAGTAAATTCTAGGGCAGCCACATAAAATGATTGTGTGTGTGTCTTACATAAAATCCCACGCTTTAGGGAGACTGAGGTGAGTGGATTGCCTGAGCCCGCGTGTTCAAGACCCACCTGGGCAGCGAGACCTCATCTCTACAATAAATCAAAAAATCAGCCGGGCGTGGTAGCGCATGCCTATAATTCCGGCTACTTTGAAGGCTGAGGCAGAAGGATCGCCAGAGCCCAGCAGGTCGAGGCTGCGGTGGCTGGGAGTGGCCACTGCACTCCAGTCTGGGCGACAGAGTGAGACTCCAACTCAAAAAAAAAAGATTAGTGAGCACACAATTTAATATTAACATTTAAACAATTTTAACATTATTAAAAAATAACAATGTTGCAATTACCTGCCATGGTTTTATTACAAATGTTTTCTATTGGCATTTACTTTAATACAAACAGTATTTGAAACTGTTGGCAGCTGAAGCCAGCCTTACTTTTCCTTTACCAGCATTTTCCCTATAAATGTAAGTACACTGAATGTTGATGTTCAACAAATCTTTGACAAGGAGTGTGCTCTGAGAGAATTCTCTCTGAAAACAGGATGCAGTTCCATTTGCTCAGTGATAAGGTCTGCAGAGCTTGTGACCTAAGTGCTTTCTGTGCAATGCTAATGGAATTACAGAGCAAGGAAGAGGCCCTGACCTTGGTTTCTATTATTGGGATGAATGGTACTCATTAATTCTCTGAGAATTGATGACTAAGGTAACTGCTGGAGCACAGTCCGTTTAGACAGTATGCCTTGCAGACATCATCTGTCAGGCAGCAACATAAATCAAGTCTATGGATCAGTCTTCTTGACACGGTTTGCTTAGGATACACAGATATTTGGGAAAAGTTGCAATATGTCATTTGGCTTTGGACATGCTGACATTTGGAAAGAAGAAAAAGTGTCACTAGTTAGAAATTTCTCTTAAGTGAAAATCATACAAATTATGGAACAAGAATTTCATCTTTTCTATTTCTATTTCTTTATTCCTTTCTGAATAAAATACTATTATACATTTATATTGCAACATGTTTAATATTTTCCTGTAGGTGAATTGACTCTTTTTGCCCTGCTCAACATTCCACACTT
This sequence comes from Cephalopachus bancanus, assembly GCA_027257055.1. Classification (NCBI taxonomy): domain Eukaryota; kingdom Metazoa; phylum Chordata; class Mammalia; order Primates; family Tarsiidae; genus Cephalopachus; species Cephalopachus bancanus. Next base: position 1,555,626 of record JAPVLO010000262.1, read on the forward strand.
ATAGTTGAAGTATTCAGAGATAATCAGTTGGATGCTCGCTAAGTGAGTTAGAAAGACCTGGATTATTGGAGTCTCTAGCCACACTGCTACAGATAGCAGTGATCCTCCCTTTGTGCTGTTGGACTCTCTTCTGGGACCTTATATGGTCTAGTAGACCCAGGCCTGTCAGCCACATGTCAAGGTGGACTAACTCAGCCAAGGAACTCTTGTTGAGTTCTACCTTCAATCAGTTCCAATAAGGAAGACAGAATGGTTACCTGGAGGACTTTTCTTGCTTTGGTGATGAATTCTTCTTGAAATTTTTGGTGATAGAGTCTTGCTGAGATCCTAAGGGAAGGGATTATTAGATCACCCCTCCCCTTCTTTGTTCATTATTTTCTTGTTGTTTATGTGCATGTAATTTCAGAGATAGAAAAGCCTGTGACTCAGGTTTGTATTTAATTATCTTGTTAATAGATCCTACAATGTGGAGTTATATATGGAGGAAAGTATTAGACAGGGAAAATGGATTTTGCATCAATCATGCCAAGCTTACAAGGGAGAAGTTTCAGAAATGAGTGTGACAAAAATAAATACTTCAAAGACAATCAATAGCATAAACTCTCATTACCTCACATTTCCATTAATTTGTGAAGGTTAAACGACATGTCATTGGTTTAAAGAGGCTAGGAAAGTTACTTTAGGTTTAGAATCTGTTACCGAATGTGAAAATACATGTATTTTTTTTTAAATTGTATGATTCCAGTATTTTTCTTTCACTAATGTGTGAAAATGATTTACCATCTAGTTTTAAAATTGTGGGTTGGGGCGAGAGGATCAATTAGTACATCAATCATCACATTTCTGTATAGCATCTTTTTAGTAACAAGCACTATGGTAGGTCCAGTGGGGAAGACAATCATAAAACAACAGATGATATTTGCCCTCAAGAAACTCAAAGTCTGACTGGGGAAACCAGGGATAAATATATATGAATGTGCAAAACAAAATGTAAATGGCAACTATGTGGTAAAGGTAATATGTGCCAAGAGTAGAGTAGAGGAGAGAATTACTGAGTCCAGGTGTGGATGCAGTGAGTAGTGAGGAAAAGGAAGGTCATTTTGGAAAGGAGGGGACATGAGTCCCTAGGTAAGTGGTAGCTCCCTGGGGAAAACTTATGATGGCAAAGAGGGGCCTATCAATCCAGGAGTGGGGAGGTGGAGAAGCAAGGAGAGGTGCTTTGGGGGCTGGGGTCTTTCCTGTCCTCATAACTACTGCTTGCCTGAGATCCCTGAGATGATGCCTTTAGCCCAGCTCCTACACATAGAGGGACAAATGGAGGACTGTCATAAATTGTTCCTATCTCTATAACACATAGTGAAATTCCTGACATGTTTTTCTGCCCTCAGAAACCTGAGCACAGTCTTAATCTTGCTTATTTTCCATTTCTCCTTCCTAGGAGACCTGATTTAGTATATTTTACTGTGACAAACTCATTCAGATCAATGTTGTCTCTTCCTGGAGGGTAACAAAGTGTCCTTCAAAAGAGTTTTTCTTTGTCATCAGTAGGTGAAGATGTGAGAAAAACATGTGTTTTATATGTTAAAAAATTTTTGTGGTAAAATGAAGAAAAAGCAGACGGCATGACTTTTTTTCCTCTAGAAGTCTGTGAAATTTAGCTTTCCAAAGATGAAAACGTCTTCCCTGAAATTCATAGCCAACTGATTTGCAAAACCCAAAATCGAACAGCTGGTGTTTTAAGAACTGCATATTCAAAAAGTGCATTTTTTTCCCCCAGCACCTATGAGTCATTCTCTTGTGGTTGAACAGTTTAGTTACCCTGCAGTTGGTAATAAGCAGATGGTCAGACAGGAGAATAGGAAGAGGAGCCCATCACTGGCAATTTGGGAACCCAACTGAACTCATGTTTCTAAAGCAGAACACATCATATAGAAAGTATTAACTATATGGCTGGAGAGAAAGAAACACTGAGCAGCTATATATTATGTTTATGCTTTGATTTTATACCATTTGTTAAAAGTTTCCACAGATAAGTATGAGAGTGAATTGGTAATTGAAACAAATCTCATGGCATTAAGAATTGTAATTAGCTATGGCTTAACTGTTTTAATCCTGGAACATAAGACTCGGTTAAAATGGTTTCATTGTTTGGAAAGATTTGATGGGTTTATAGATACAGTGTGCGTTCATGTGACCTGGGCAGTTACATGAGTTTCCACACTCAAAAAGCCCAGTGTTTGCTTTAATGACCACCATCTTGACAGGCTTAAAAATTTTTGAATGAGGATCTCACGTTTTCACTTTACACTGGGCCCTGCCTATTATGTAATTGATCTTATGTAGATATAGTCATAATGTATTTCTTCCTTGCATCACTCCATTGTTTTTAGTATCTGCAGTAGAAGATATAAATGAGAATATGCTTTCAGGAAAAATCACCAGGAAGGTGGGTAGCAGGAACTGAGTAGAAATAACCCTTTTCTCTTATGGCTGCATTTCCTACTTTTGGAAATACCACTAGAGAAGGTGGTTCAAATAATTTCTGAATAAATACCCTTGATTCTTCATAAATTGATTCAAGAAGCCTAAAAATTACCTTGATTCTCTTATTCCATTATGAAAATTATTCTTATGTCACTCATTATTGAGTCATCTACCAAGAAAATATTCTTCTGGAACTCTCTCTAAGTAGTCATTATTACATCATTATATTTAAAAGTCGTGTATTCTTTTGATATTGTTTTTCTCCCCATATCTGACAAAATATCTAGATGTTTGAGTGGCATCAACCAAAGAAACTCCAGAATAGTCATGATCCTCAAATCTGTAGATGTGTGGGGTATGGAGAACTGAATAGAAAGAAGGAAAAACAGTTCCATTTGTAGATATGCCTTTTTGATCTGCAGAGATACTTCTCATTTCTCTAAATATCCCTGAAAGTCACCTTGCTAGCTTCTAAATAGCTGGGACATCATTTGTGACCTGTTTTGGTCTGAAAGTTGTGATAGAAAATCTGGTCCTGTTAAGCCAAATAGTAACCCAATTCAACATTTTTTGCATTTCCCCCAAAGACCTGGAAAAAAATACACATTTTTGTCACTTAAAAAAACCAGCAACACAGGACTTTACTGTCAAGGGTAGAGAGTGACATTCTGTGTCATTCAACTTGAGAAATTTTAATGAGTAAAACTGTATAGTTTTTAGAAAGCTTTGCTTGCAAATAACCAAACAGCAAGTTGATTCAGTAATAAGGGAAAACAATTTATTTGATATCAAAATATGATAAATGTATTCTTCCCTGCAGAGCACAAAAACAAGTTATTTCACCCTTTAAAAAAAAAGTTGCAGGCTGAGGTGAGATTTTTATTTTGGCACTCCCATGCCAAACATAAAAATCTACCTTTCAAACTGTGGGTTACTCAATTTTATGATGACAAATTTAGTTCCTGAAGGAGTAATTCCTTTTATTTATAATTTATTGCAGAGGGCTCATAAAATTATTATTAGAAAATACTGAATTATTCTATAAAATGATAAAATTATATAAAATTTTAAAAATTCACATCATAATGTAAAAGGGGAAAAGTACACAGAATCAGGCTAGTGATTAAAAATATCATAATTAAAGCAACTTAATTGAAGTGATATATGCACAAATTTAAAAAATTAAATATGACCAAAATACTTATAATAAGAAATTCTAGTCTTTTTCTCTAACCCTCCCTATCCTCTCCACTTCTGTGACCCAAAGGCTAACATTTAAAATCTTTCAGCTGTTTCTTCTCCACATTTCAAATAATATCCTCATAATGGCTATTTTTCATCTTATTAACTTTAAACAACATTTGTTTACCCCAATGTGGACTGTACATTTTCCTAAACCCTGTGTGATCTTTTTTGATTCACTCTTTCATTTTGCTGGAGCATATCCTATGTAACTTTCTAAGAAACCATGCATGGGAGAAATATTTTCAATTCTTTTCTTTTTTTGAGTTGGAGTCTCACTCTGTTGCCCAGGTTGGAGTGCAGTGGCACACTCACGGCCACCTGCTGTCAACCTGCTGGGCTCCAGCAATCCTTCTGCCTCAGCCTTTCAAGAAGTCGGAACTACAGGTGCATGCTACCAAGTTTGACTAATTTTTTTGATTTATTGTAGAGACGAGGTCTCACCATGTTGCCCAGGCTGGTCTCAAACCCGCAGCCTCAGGCAATCCTCTCACCTCAGCCTCCCAAAGTGCTGTGATTACAGGCTTGAGCCACTGAGCCTGGCTTTAAATTCTTAATATTTAAGAATGTCATCATTTTTTCCTTCTCATTTGACTGAGTTCTGGCTTAGAATTCTAGATTGTATAAAATCCTAAATTGAAAATATAATTTTTCCTCATAAGTGTGCAGACATTGCTTTATTGTCTTCTAGCACCCAGTAATACTATTGAGAGGTTCAAACGATTAGGATTTTTGTTCTTTGTATGTAATATACTTATTGCTTTTTCTTTTTGAAAATATCTGAGAATTTTCTTGTACTTTTTGTGTTCTGAGGTATTGCTGTGGTACATCTTGGTGTGGTTCTTTGTCAGTATGGAAACTTGTTTCCTTTAATTTTGTTTTGGAAACGTTTATTACACTATTTCTTTGATAATTTTCATTCTCTTTTTCTGGTCTCTTATTCTGGAACTCTTATTAGATTTTGGCTTCCTGGATTGGTCTGTTGTTTATCCTATCACTTCTCTTACACTTTCTGTTTTCTTTTTGTCCTACTTTAATGTAAGATTTCCTAAGAACTATTTCGTTAATCTGATTGTTCGTTTTACAGAATTATGTTTTTATTTATGATTATTGTTATAGCAGTTTGGGCTGCTATAACAGACTGAATGGTTTAAACAATGAACATTTATTTCTTACAGTTCTGAAGGCTAGAAATCTGATATCAGTTACCAGCACAGCTCAGTTCTTTGTGGGGGACCACTTCCTGCATACAGGTGGCTGCTGCTTTGGTTTGAATGTTTGTCCTCTCCAAAACTCATGTTAGTTAAATTGCCATTTAGGAGGCGATTAGGTCTGAGGACACCACCATCATGGTGGAATTGACACCATTATAAAAGTGAGAATGTGGCACCCTCATGCTCTGCCTTGACCCTTCCCTTTCTGCCATGAGATAATATAACAAGAAGGCCTTTGCCAGATGCTGGCATCTTGATATTGAACTTTGCAGGCTTCAAAACTGTGAACCAATACATTTCTATTCATTATAAGTTACTCAGTCTGTGATATTCTGCTATAGTAGCACAAAAGAGACTAAGATAGTCACCTTCTTGCTGTATTCTCATATGTTGAAGTAAGAGAATTCTGGTCTTTTCATCTTCTTATGAAGGCACTAATCCTATCATTGGGAGTTCCACCCTCATCACCTTGTCTAAACTTAAGTGCCTCCCAAAGACTCCATTTCCAAACATCGTTATGCTGGGGATTTAAGGTTTCAACAAAGGGATTTTGAGGCAGGGAGTGGGAAGACACCAACATTCCGTTGATAGCAAATATCTTCTCATATCTTTCTATGGATATAAATAAGTTTTTGAAGCTTTTCTTTTGATCCCTAAATTATCTCAATTTCTTCTAGTTTTCTTTCATATTTTTTTAATTAAAAAAAATAAAAGATTCACACCTAGTGGTCACGGTTGCTGTTTTCCATTCTGCTCTGATTTTTAAAGTTCTAAGTCTCTCTGAGTTTCTAAAGAAATGAGTGGGTCTGTGTTATCCAGACCTCTTTTAGATTTCCTCTTCTCTGCTGAGTTGTCACTTTTTGTCTTTAAAATATCTTGCCCACTCCTGCCAACTCCTTTTCTCATTTGTTTACTATCACTACTATTTGGGGTCTAGAAATGAAAGGAGATAAGCATGTTATTATTTTACCACCATCAATTAGAATTTGGAAATATCCTTTGCAAATTTAAGTCAGTTGTTGCAATCAATATTTTGGAGTCCCAATTAGAGAGGTGAAATCTATTTGGAAAAAAATATTGTCAAATATTTTATGTACCCAAACTTTAAAAAATGCTATTGTCTCTTTTAGCCTTGATAGATAAAAATATAAAGAACAACTGATCTTTTTTCAAGTGTTCAGAAAATGTCATAAAATTATATTTCATCAACCCCAGGTTTTGGGTTAAAAATGCTCAATAAAACCACACTTTCTTTCTCACCTCTATATCTCTTTATTGCCTTTTGAAGCACATGAGACTTCACACCCATCAATGTACTTGGTTCTGAGTAATTTCTCAGCAGGCCCAATAGAAATGGTTGATAGTTACAAGCAGGTGTTGCTGACAAGTCATGTTTCTCATTTTTACAGATGCAGTGTTTTTATATCTCTGCCATCTCCTTTTCCCTTTTATAGCTTCTGAAATTGTGTTTTGTAAAAAGTCACTTGGCTATCTTCACACAGTTTCCCTGTTACAATAGGTAAATGTCAAAAGCGATCAGATGCAATATCAGACTTCCATTGTATTCCCCTAAGCCCTCTGGCAGATAATAACTTCTTGCAATATTTTCCTAATATAAATGGAAACAGATACTAACCCAGGCAAATGATCCCTCCTGAGCCAGCTGTCCTTTTCAATATGTTATCCAGAAGATTACATGAATATTTATTGGCTCTTCAGTTTCACGCATAAGCCAAAGTTCCACTAACCGGATATATTGTGTGTTTTAACTTGAAATAACACAATTTTGCATGACTGGATAAAAACTAAATATGAAAAGACCCTCAGGCAAAGTGTTCAGGAGCTAGATGATCTTGATCATATATTAACTTGAAAAACAGCTTGCAGTGTGACCTCTGAATGGTCAAATAAATTTAGTTAGTTTCTTTACTTGAGAAATGCCATCACCGTACATGGTCTTTCTTTCTTATCCTTATTTTTCCTACCCAAGTACTGCTCATTTTAACTTCACTTGAATTTCTGCTTATATGTATTTCCTTTCATGACTTACATTTTCAAACATTATAACTATATGTGTTTTCACTTTTACTAAGCATACATATGTTTCTATAATTTTTACCTGAGACCATCATCATAAACTTACTTTTACTACTCTAACATGAGAAATGGATGAGGAATAAAAAAAGAAGGATTGAAGAGTCCACAGTGAAATGCCAATTGTATTGGAGAGGGAAGAAACCAAAAGTGAAAAACAAACAAAAAACCTCACCAAAGAAGATATATGAATGGTAAAAAGCACAGGAAAAGATCTTCAATATAATTAGTCTGTAGGGAAACATACAAGTTAAAACCAAAATGAGATACCACTTCACACCTACTAGAATGGCTAAAATTCAAAACAACCACAAAACCTGAAAATAACAGATACTTGCAAGGATGAGAAGCGTGTGGAAATACAAAATGATATAGCCACTTTGGAAATTAGGACCATATAAACAAGCAATCCCACTCCTAGATATTTATCTAATGAAATAAAATCAATTTCCACACAAAGACCTATATGAAAAAGTTTATAGGAGCTTTATTCACAATCACCAAACACAGAGGACAACTCAAATGCCCCTCAACTAGGGAATGGACACACAAACTATGGGCATCCACACAATGGAATACTCTTCAGCAATTAGAAAGGAAGCAAATACTGACACATGAAACAACATGGATGAGTCTAAAATGTATTTTGCTAAGTGAAAGAAGTCAGACTCAAAGGCTACATATTGTATGAGTCTATTTACATAGGAAAGACAAAACTGTAGAGCAAAAAACAAATCAGTGGTTGCCAGGGCTAGGAGTAGGTGAAGAGTTGACTTCATTGTAGCAGTAGTCATAACTAGACACATCTCTCAAAACTCAGACTAAAGGCTGAAAAAGGTAAAGTTTACTGTATAGAGATTAAGTGTTTAAAATGGTGGGGAGGGGAGATAAAAAAGCAGGAGATAAAGAGGTTTTGGATGGAAATAGAGATAAGTAAAGAAGAACTGATGTTGAGTAAGTAGGAGAAAGGAGGTGAGTGGGGAGAGTGAAAGGATTAGGAAGTCTTCACATAGGAACTATTGCCTAATCTGAGATATGAATAATGAACAGGACTTTTCCAGGTGGGCCAGAATGGGGGAGAAGATTCACAGTCACAAGTGATACAACTTGCAAAGACACAGATCTGTGTATTAGTGAAGTTTGTGTGGCTGGGTATGGGAGAACAGTGAGCACAGATAACCATGAGCCCTGGGACAAAGAAGGAAGGGCAGGTCTTGAGACTTAATGGCTATGCTGGGGGCTTGGAATTTATCTTACAGTCAAACAAGAAGCCACTAATGGATTATGAGAGTTAAGTGAGACCACCAGACTTGTTTTAGAAAGAGCATGATAGCAGTAGAATGAAGGGTGGACTGAAGTATAAGGAGAGTGAGAATCAGGTTGGAGGCAGGGAGATAATTGAGAGGCCACTGCAATGCCCCAGAGCCACACATTCCAACATGGTAGCCCCTAACCACATGTGGCCATTTAAAGTATTTGAAATGAAAGAGAATTAAAAAATCAATTCCTCAGTCATGCTAGCCTCATTTCAAATGCTCCACAGCCACGTGTGGCTATCAGTATTGCAGAATAAAACTCTTCTGCATTGCAGAAAGTTCTGCTGCACAGCACTGATCTAGAACCTCAACAAAGGCATTAGCAGTGGCGGTAGGGAGGGTCTAAGTGTATTCATTTTATATCTGGAAAGTATGTTTGGATAACAGCTTGCCTTCTCTCAAGAGTGACAGATACAGTTATGTATAAATTTAACTAGGATATAAATGTGGGTATCTGGAGGTCTGCTTTAAAGTTTGTGATCATACACATCGCTTGGAGATGAGAGTGACTTAACACCAGGAAGCATCAATATCAGCAGCTAATCTGGCACCTAGGTTCTACTGTATTTCAATTTTATCAAGTGCCTACAGGAATGTGGCTATTTTTCATCTAGCTGTTCATGTAGCAAGTCTAATAAACATTTGAATGAAGATTATGAAATTGAAATATTCTTTTTCAAGTTATCTCAACTGCTCTGTGCCCAAAAATCATAAGGGCTAAACCATTTATAATAATAACACTTCCTTGTTTTCTGGAATACCCTCCTCTCATGATGAATCCATAAACCTACATCTTTATGATGAACAACCTTACAACAGAAGGTTTTGGGCACTTCACTCTAGAAAGCAGATGGGTTCATCAGGTACTTGACATCTGGGCATCTTTGTGGAGCAACCCCTTGCCTCACTTGGAGAAATAAGATCTGGGAGAGATTAAATTGAAAGATAAAAATGCCAGTGGCACTCTCCACTATTTGGTTAATTTTCTCTGGCAGTGTGAAAACCTTAGAAATGCCTAGTGATCTGACTCATCACCAAGGAAAGTTGGTTGATTAGTCTCTAGATTAATCTTACTTGATTCCAACCAAGTTCTGACAATAGTCTGGTTGAGAATGAACCCAGCTTAAGTTGCAAAATTAATGGTCAACAAATGCACAAATCAAAAAAGCGTTTATGAGGATTTGGTGTTGTAGGAGTTTTGGTAGAGGCACTCCTAGGTTCTTGGTGGATGCTGGGCATCAAAAATCCAAAAGGGAAAAACGTTCCTTTATTATACCCTTAGCAACATAGCTGGACAAAGTGATAAATAACAGTACTATGTTCACTTAACAACATACTTTAAAAATGCTTCTACACGTGGAACAAACTTTATTAGGACTCTTCCTGGATTTATTTTCTTATATGGTTGATTGCTGGGAAAAAAAGAAGACAAAATTAAAGAGAAGTTAATCCAACGCGAGGCCCTGAATAGAATATAAAGAAAAAACAACTTTTGCAAAAATGCCCTGAAGGCTTTGAATGTGATTGGATCCTATGGGAGGGTGATGGGCATCTTCCACTAGCAGAAGATCATCCTGCACATGAGACCTGGGGTCTCTTCTCAGTTGCAGTCTCCCTGTACTGACTAGTGAATAAGAAGGAGAATAAGCCCAGAGGAAACAGCCACTGATCACCCATTTATGAACTTTCAAGACATCTGAATAGCTAAAGGTAAGAAGACATCCACCTTCTGGGCTGCCTGGAGAGTCTTTGAACATAACAATAAGAACTCTCCTGAAAAATGATTCCCTAGTGGGAGAAACTTATGATTTATGAGCTCCATTCAAACAAGAAAAACAGTCCCGAATTTTAAAAAATGTACTGTGAACCTGCACAGATTTTTTTTGATAGATTGTATCGCTCCTCTTCTCGAGAATAAATAAGAATGATGGTGTTCTTTGCACAGTTATTCTTACAGTGTGATGATCTTTAAGTTTGTTAGTGCAAGGAGAGTGAAATATTTGCATTTATCTTGCTATTTCTGTTAATAAATGCTTCAATGATCAGATATCAGAATACTCAGAGTATAATGCAAAATCTTTTTTTGTTTGCTTGTTTGCTTGCTAGTAGGACCCAGGCAGCCAGGTGTTAATTTGGGAACAAAGCTAGTTATGTTCAGGACTGAAAAAAATGGAATAGAATAAATAGGCTTTATTCATTCTAGTCTTAGCTGAATATGATTCAATTAAGAAGTAATGCAATTCAGAAGTTATTCTCTTGGAACTGAAATGGGTTGCTTCGTTAATGAAGACTGTGAAATGAATACATGATCTGAAGTAATGCTTTTTTCCAAGGAGCGTAGGATGCCATCCAAACCTTCCTGTTTAGGACTATAAAATTATTGCTGAGGTGGTGCTCACACATATGGATGATGATTCCAGAAGAGTTGGTGCCAGGATGAGGTGAAGCAGAGGGCACACTGAAGCCACTGCTTGTCCCTTCTGAGCACAAGGGCTTTGCACCTGGATGTGTGGACTATAGGAGCTGCCCAGACGCCGAGGTGGTTCCCCTACACCTGACTTCTTAGAGCACACGCTCATCTGAAAAAGCACCATACCCTGAGCTAGCTATTGAATCATTTACTCACACTGAGAACAACTGATGGGGAATCTGTATTCCGGGACATCGCTCCAGTTCCACCTTATTACAGTGTAATTTCTCATTCTGGGCAAGGACTGCTTTCATACAATTCCTCCCCTAAGTGATCCTCTGGGGCTTTGCCCATTGTCAAAAGGAAGTATTGCTGCCTTTGAGGGATGAGGAAACCTGCTAGGTTCTGGTGCAGGGTAAGTCAGGGCAGAGCACATCACAGTTTTCCTTTCAGTGGGGACTGTGCTTGATCACTATAGAGGAACCCAATCCAATCCCGTCAACATAAATTATGGGAAAATCCTTGACAAGAACTGTGAAAGATTCCAAGAAATGCCACCGTTTCTTGTTCTTAAGAAACTTACAATCGGGAGGTGGAGGAAACATAAATACATTAAAAGTAAAATGACAATAATAGATAGCAGTAACAGACACAATAATAGAAGGGAAGTTGCAGAGCAGTAAGCAATTAAAGTGAGAGATGCTTATTTGCTGTTTGGGCAATGGTGTCTACCTCATGGAGTGTGTAAAGGTTAAACACATTGTAAATACAATGTACTCACATTGTACTTAATCACACTGAGTACAGTGCCTAGGAGAAACCTTGATAAAAAATTATCATTGTGTAAGAGGAAGCATTCCAAGTGGCAGCAGGCGGAACAGGCTCTGGGACAGGGCAAGGAACTAATGTAGCTTTCATGGAATGCAACCTGTGAGGAGCTGTAGATAAAAAGCAGTTGTGTGCTGATTACTCAGGGTCTTGAGTGTAAGAGAGGCATGTTTGAATTTTATCCTGTAGATATTTTTTGTAGGGGTGTTATGATCATGGACTTGGTGTAGGAGGATTAGATTGTTTGGAGAAAGTGTCATTTTTTCTTGATGCACTTTGCATCATCAGCAACTGTACACAACCCCTACTCTAGTCCCTGGCTATCTCTTGGAACAGAAAGTAAATCACACTAATACGTGAGAAATGACTTATTTGATTAAAAGCAGATTTACATCAGTGTAGACAATGAACACAATCTTTTCAAAGTATCTGTAGGTTTTCTTTTCCCAAAGATTATGAAGATACTTGCTTATCCTATGGCATCAATGAGTTGTATTTCGAAGCCAGATATTTGGGGAAAAACTGGTATTTTACATAGGATCCCCATCCCCTTATTTCTTCTGTTATGAAAGCACTCAGAATAATTGTGTGGATGACACTATCGTGCCTCCTGAGTGAGTTGTTTTCAGTAAAATCAAAGTCCAGAGCAAAAGCATTGTGTTGTTGAGAGCATCCAAAGCACATATTCATGTAAGGAATAAGGGAATATTACATGTGGCAAAGCTCATTGGCAACTCTGAAAGGGATTTTTTTCAAACCAGTGAGAAATAGAGAAATGAATGAGACTAACTTTCTAATTCCTATACTCAATAGCACAGGTATGATTTCAGTAACTTTCTAATAATGACTTTTGGAGATGGAACATTGATAGGCCAACATATTCAAGGATGTAGAGAAGGCCAAGGCATGAGGATCAACACCAGTTGCACCTACTACTTGTATTTTTTTTTTTTTTTTAGTTGGTGTATCTCCCAGGCTGGAGTGCAGCGGCACGCTCATGACTATCCCAGCGTCGACCTGCTGGGCTCTGGCGATCCTTCTTCCTCAACCTTCCAAGTAGTTAGAACTATAGGCATGCGTTACCATGCCCAGCTAATTTTTTATTTATTGTAGAGATGAGGTCTTGCCAAGTTGCCCGGGCTGGTCTTGAACCTGCAGGCTCAGGCAATCCACTCGCCTCGGCCTCCCAAAGTGCTGGGATTACAGGTTAAGCTACTGAGTCCAGCCTACTACCTGTATTTCTAAGGTGATTAATGAACAAACCTCAATATAGAAATCTGGAGAAAATCTGCTACCACAACCCAAAACAATAAAATCCAAGATGAGGTACTAATTGGTTGCTGTTTAGAGGCTTCACTTTAAGGCAGAGCTTTGTAACCATGGTGCCATTATAAGGAGTGTGTCCCACAGGTTACAAGATAGCTGTGCCAAGACATCTGAAGATGGTTGGGGCATAAGAGTAGAACCTCTTGGGGGGTTGCCTCTTTCCTGCAGTGGCCTTATTTGTTTTATCTCAGTGTGTTATACAAATGTCATTGCTTTATAAGTGTGCCAAAAGGCGAAACAGGTAGAAAAAACACTGCCTTAAATTGCCTTGAAAGGGGAGCTGGTTTAGTATATTTAAGTGCTTGCTTCAGATCATTTCTTGACAGAGGTTGAGATGAACAAGAGAATTCAAAGTGTTAGGAGCCATTTTCATTAACCAATCAAAGATGAAAATAACAAAATTAAAATGAAAGCTTAAGGTAATAAAAAATATGATCTAGCCCTCAAAGACCTTCCACAAATAAAAAAAACTAACCTAATACATTATTTTCCATACTGATTCATGGCATAATGTAATTTAGAACTGTAAGAGGCCATAAAGACCATCTTCCTCTGTAGCTTAGATGGGGAAAGGTATTGGAAGCCCAAGTGACTAGCTCAAGGGACAAAGTAGTTGGTGGATAAGTTGGAGTTAGTTTTTGTTGAGTATAACTCCCCTTGCTTTTTGTTGAGTATAACTCCCCTTGCTTTGGGGCAAGAGTATAGAGAGCTTGACTTTTGTTTTACTTTGTGCCTCCCTTAAGTTTGATGACTATTCAGTGGCCATGTGGTTGGTGAGCTGAGTTTTGGTGGGAAAAGTCCTAAATTACATCACTGCTAGTTCAGTTTTATTTCATCCTTTTTAGGAACCGTACTTAAAAATGTTATAAAAGACCTGCTAGCAAAGTTTTTAAATCTTCAGAATAACTTTTAAACCCCATGGTCTATGGACATCATCAAGGACTTTGAGAAAGTCACCAGGGCATTTTACCAAAGACACAACTACTTCCCTGAACATTAGATTGCAGTGGAATTAGAGAAAGTCAAAGATGACTAAGTCTGAATTCCAACCTGTGCTGGAGAAAGTACACATGTGGAAATAAAGAATTTCAGCACCAGTGCAGAATTGAAAAATTGCTGAGAAGTCAGCAGCATGCTGATTAGTGGTTTACTTATGGATAGAGACAGAAAATCAACTCAGTACCACTGGAGGAACATGAATGAAGGAATGACTGAAATGTTTGTTCTCCTACAGTTGACTGTTTAATTGATACTATGGCTGCTGTCCTGAATATGTGCTAACTCGCAGCTTGGTATGGAGCTGTATCAGTTTAGAAATTCTCTCAATAGCCTGTCAACCTCCACTATTAATATCCAAGCTGCCATGTATGTCTGCTTTATATATTCCAGCATTACCTTTCTGACAAATTATAGAAAAGGTGGAGACTTTTTCAAATTCTAGAAAGGGTCACTTTTACTTCATTATTTGTACCAAAGTCCTCCTTGGGAGCCTCTGGTAGGAAAGAAGATTTGGTGGGGAAGTAAGAAACACCTCTAAGGACAGGTTACAGCTCTGCTATAAAACTTGGATCTCAGGACTTAGGAATTGAGCTGGGGAGGCCCAAGGACCAGTCTGTCAACCACTGCACATAGCTCTGGGACATTTTATGAGCAAGCATCTGATTCACTCAATCAGAAGGCTGCCTGAGTGTCCTCTATCTTATACACATGGACCTCAGTGAGAATGACAACTGTTTGTCAATGGCAGGAAATGCCTTGAACTTTCCAAACATAACAAAGTCACTTGTTATCATGAAGCTTCTAACATTATTTCTAACTTTATGTCTATCAATAATATGCTAATGAATATCTTAGTATATAAATAATTGTTCAAATCTTTTTGAAAATCTAAAATGCAATTGCCAGTTATAGTTCATTCTTATTCTGGGCTCTGGTCTAGAAACCACTTGGTTCCCCTTGGCCCAATTTTAAAGCATGAAACAGATACTTAGTAATATGGATAATGGGACAAAATGCTTAAGAATCATGCCTATTTTCATTTGAAATCAAGACGGATAATCCTGCACTACAGATAGAACACTTCTAAGACCTGATTACTCCCAAGCAAAGGCTGCCCTCCTGGGTTGCTGGCCTTGAAAAGTCATTTTCTCCTTCGTTACGTTGATTGATATAAAGTTCCTTCTTTATTCTTTAGGACCATAACATTTTGAAAACAAATATGTGAGCCTTTGGTAAAGAGCACTACTAAATGGCAGGCAGTAAATAAGTGAGGAACTCCCCTCCCCCTTCCAATTTCCCAATTAGGTGAACATCTCCCATCCCTGGCAAAGTTGTTGCCTTGGCGGAAGAAGCTGTGGAAGGCATCTCTATCCACAGGGAAGAGTTTGAATGTGGACTCTTCATCTCTCCCCTCTTCTTTGATAATATTCGATTGTGATGTGTTTTCAGGGAGATTTTGAAAGGCATGGCTTCAAGACTGACTTTTGATGTTCTTCATGACTTTTCTAGTTTACTGGCTTGTGAAGTCTGGAGAGATAAACCTTGAATCACTGCTTGAAGCCTCAGCAAAGACACAGTCAGATGGCCTGGCTTAGCTGCCATTGTGGACCCAGGCAGAAGATGGTGTGGCGGGAAAGACTGTGCTCCCAGAAGGACAGCATATGGGGAGGCAGGGGAGGGATGGGGATAGAGAGCTGCCCTCAGAGGTATGCTCATCTGCTCTCCAGATTTAGTTGCCCTGAGAGCATGATTGGCTCTGACTAATGGCTAACTGAATCGATAGCCACAGTGAACTCTGTGCTATTCAAGAAGCTGGTGGAATGGAAAGAGAATTCCTAGCAGAGATGGTGGTCTGTTTACACAGTGCTTACTCCGAGCCAGTGCTGTTCTAAGCACTTCCAAGTGTTAATTCATTTAACCCTCTTATCAATTCCACAACCTAGGGATTAAAATGATTTTTTCTTTACAACCAAGGAAACTAGAGCCCAAAGAGGTCATGTAACCTCCTCAAGGTCATTTGGCTAGTAAATGATAGAGCCAGGTTTGAAATCCAGGCATTATGATTGTAGCAGCTGGGCTGTTAACCATACCACTCTCTCACCTAAATGTGATGGTGCTCCTATCAGAGACAAAACAGCACTCCACCAAGAAGAGGCTTCAATAGCCATGAAAAAAATCAGTGAATGCTTTAATGATCTTTGGGCACACAAACACACGTTCCCCTATACATTTAGAAGTAAAGCAGTCACACTTCAAATAAAACTGAGATTTTAAACATGCTAAACACTTTCACTGTGGCAATATATTTCTTATTTTTATTCCAGTCCTTTCGGTATTCTGCCCCAATAAACAATCTGAAAGACTGGAATAGCTGCAAAAGCTCTCTGTGAACATTTTCCCCAAGTACAAATTATCGGAAGACTGTTTATATAATTCATGAAAATCTTTAGTCTTGTGTCCTTTTAATCTTGGTGAATCCATCGTACTGACAGAATTCTGCTTTGAGTCTATGCTTAAAGATTGGATTTATTTCTACAGCTCATCATGAAGAAAAAGAGAAATGAAATTGTACTTTCAGATTTATGTAATTTGACTTCCACACATATTCACTGAGGTTTAGTTCATCCATAGTTTTTGCTCTTGAATTTGTCAAGACTGACGCTAAGTGGGGCAATTCTCTCCATGTTGCTCTGGTGGGGGTTTTTTTTTGTGTGTGTGTATGTGTGTTTTAAAAATAACATTAACTTTAGCATATAAAGCTTTCTTCATTCTCAATAATTTTGAGTCTTGAGTATTGTTTAACTCTCAACCCTCTCCTACCCCACATGTGCTGGAAACTACCACAGTTTATAAAAATTTTAGGACTACAACATGGATGCAATTATTTAGTTTTTTTTTTCTCTTTCTCTCTCAGTGCTCCTGTATTCTGGTGTTTCTATTCCCAACATTTCAGCATGAAAAATGTACACGGTTTTCTATGTATTTTCTTCTGTTCCACAGCTTGCAGGCTGCTGAATGAGTTCCGGGATAGTGTTGCAGGAGGAAAAACAACCAAGGAATTGAGAATCTGCAAGAATGACCCACTGGAAACAGCCTGCAGGCTCTGTCACCTATTGTGTAGATGCACAGAACTTAGAGTCGGAGGAACTTCAGAAGTTGAATTGATCTACTTCTCCCCACATGCACTGCTGCTACCCTAGAGGAAGGCACTAGTATTCCTGGACCCAAGGGGCTGTTTTAATGGCTTCCTGCCTGAGCCTTGCATTTCCACGCTTGCTCTCCTCCTCAAGCCCAGTTTCAATTTCCACAAGTAGCTGAACTCATCTTTAAATAATATAGGGGCCAGGCCTGGTGGCTCATGCCTTTAACCCAGCACTTTGGGAGGCTGAGGTGAGAGGATTGCTTGAGCCCAGGAGTTTGAGACTGGCCTGGCTAAATTAGCGAGACCATGTCTCTATAAAAAAATCAAAAAAAGTAGCCAGGCATGGTGGCATGCACTTGTAGCTATCTAGGAGGTTGAAGCAGAAGGATCGCCTGAGACCAGAAGGCTGTGGTGAGCTGTGGTCATGCTACTGTGCTCCAGCCTGGGTGATAGAATGAGACTTTGAATCAAAAAATAATAAATAAATAAATAAGATTTCAGTTTGTTGCTTAAAACCTCCCAATGGTTCCTATGGACTTATTACAACCAAGACTTCTAACCAATGGCATCTGAAGCCTTTACTGTCTGGTTCCTGCCTAGTTCTATGTTTGGTCACATGCCACTCTCCCTTTCTCACTATACCACAGCAACACTGGGCTTCTGGATATTTCTTGAATGCTGAGCTCCTTCCCACCTTAAGGCTTCTGCCTAGACTGATTTTTCCCCAGATCCTCTGCATGTCTGGTTTCATTCTCCTGAACAGTCCTCCATCAAAGTTACTTCCTTAGAGAAGCATTCTCTGACCAACTGGTACAAAGAACCTCACCTTTCACAGCAACACTACCACATTACTTGGTTTTATTTTCTTTCCAATTTACAAGTGAATGAAGAGCTTTCATGGGCATTGAGGAGTTGGGGAGGGATTAGCTGCGGTTGTGCATTCTCCTTGAGCCAAAGGTCAGTAACATTTGGCTAGTCAGTGTTAAGGATATCTTGTTTGTACCCATAGCCTACACAATATGACCACAACAGTCCTCTGATCACTTGTCCAGTATCCCTACCACTGGGACAAATAAATAACAAGACCCTTATTCAAATACAGGCAGATTAGTCACTTACTTATAGTGGATCCGGACTCAGGCCTGTTCAGGGAGCTGATGATGACAAAACCGAAGCCTTCATTCTCTTTGCGGTGAATGATCACATCACTGGTCTGCAGGCTGTGGGAGGCGAATCCTTCAGGTGGGGAGGCATTGCTACTAGGGGCAGCATGGTTGCTGTTGGTGTAGGTGGCGTAGTCACTGCGTGGAGAGCTATGGTGGGTGGATACAGAGCCTGGACTCCTCCCATTCTCTGGGCAGGGCTCCCCTGAAACACACACCATGCACAGGCACTCAATTATTTGACAAGGGTCTTAATTAATAACTCCTCCTGCCTACTAGGCACTGTTCTAGACACTGGCATTATTACAAGACTAGTTGACTGGTTTCTCTTTCTCCCAGATAGGCAGAACATTTGAAAAGCTACCAAACTGGGTGTGAAGGCTCCAAGGTCTTGGCTCATTTCTAGCCTTCATAGCAAACACAGGTTAAACCCTTCAACAACCTCCTCTGTGCTGTCACTTATTTATATCTTCCTCTTGTTAAGACTGCAAACCCCTGGGAAAATGTCTAGTTTTAGATATGGGGCTCCTTTATTGCATAACAATAATAATTTACTGAAAAAGATCACAAAACAAGTAGGCGGAAACCTAAATTGTAGGGTACCTAAGAATCACTTAAAGAACTTGTAAAACATACATCATCAGGACCTATCCAGAGAAGGTATTTTCAGTAAGTCTAGGCAGGACTGGGCACAGGACTCTTTATCAAATTTCAAGGCCATCCTTTGAGAAATGCTGTTGTAGAGGTATTGTAAGGAGAGTTAACAGCTCAAGAGATGTCAATGTAAAATAATTTTTCTAAAGAGCTATAGTTAGTTAGTTCTATTTTGTGATATTCTGCTAGCCTAGAATTCTTAATTCACTTCATGTATGAGGAAAATATACTTCTTTAAAGTAGTTTGCATGTAGCGTTTTGTATGTCAACCATATCTCAAAAAAGTGGTTTAAAAGAATACAAAAATAAATTGTGATTTTTCATTTAAAAAGTAGTTTGTTCACTCTAGGATCAAATCTAATAATGTTGTCAGGCTAAGGAATTATGGATTTTGAATCTCTAAGGAGCCATTGACGATCTTATTCATTTACAGTCCGTATTATTACAAAATATACTCTATTATCAACCAAATAAACCAAACCAATACTTTCATAAGAAAGCAAACATATTTACATGGAGAAATGATAGAAAGTTGGCAGCCAAAGAAGCTAGTTTTTGAAATGAAAGTTGGCCTGTCATCCAGAAAAAAATTTGTCATTCTAATTTAATACTCTGATGAAAAGAACTGAAGCGGGTACTAGAATACTGTAACTAGAAATAGGATTCTTTCATTTCCATCTTACAATTTGATTAGTGGAGTCAAAAGATGTTTATGGAACAGAGGAATAATAAGATGAAAAATAATCCCCATTAATTATTTCTTTTTGGGTCTCTAGATACGATCTCCTAGTTAGAACTCTAGAAGGTGTCTCATATGACAATTTTAAAACAATTAGCGAATGTTCCAATAAAGGCTGTTAACTTTATAAGCTGCAATTCCATTTTGAAATGAAAAAGTTGGGGAGAGAAAGAACAGAGACTTTAAGAGATGTTACAGTGATACCCAAAGAGGGAGCTGCATTTATTTATACACTCAGATTTTAAAAAATGGCCTCACAAAAATGTACTCATTTCTGATTTGTACTTACAGAATGAATGAGACGCAGGCTGTTGCTTGCTATTAATTGGTAAATTAGATTTTTCTTTAAGATCTAATTAATCAGGTTTTAATGAAAGAAAAAAATGGATGTTTTTCATCTGTAAGAAATGTACTGAGGTCATAAAATAACAAAATGTCAATGTCAAAGCTTTTTCCTGTTTTCAACCAGAATTTAAAACTTATGACTGTAAAATGTACCCTCCCCGATGAAAAACATTATTCAAAAACAAGTTATTATTGTCTTGGTGAAGCATATGTCCTTTATCAGTCCTTGTACAAGTTGGAAATAAAATGATTAGGGATAGTCAAGAAGAAGAAAAACAAACAATTATTATGCAGTTACATTAAACTGAAACTCTCCTTGAGTTATTGGACCAAATCAGTAACTAAATGTCATAGGCAGTGACAAGAGAGATCTCATTTTCTGGCTGTCATATTTTAGGGGGTTGAGAGCTGTGGTTGTCAGTAAATTGGCAACAAAAAATAATTATCTGTCTTTGCAGTAAATGGCTGGGAGTGGCTATGCCACAGTTTCTAGAGAGAGAAAGAAAATCATTGACTAAGTCAATGTAAGTGCTCTGTGGGGTAAGTGAAAGATACTTCTCTATTGCTTTTGGTCTTCTCTTTCAACCACCAGACCAAAGTTCTTTATCTTTAGCAAAATGAGCACATCTAAAATCAGGAAGTTAAGAGCACTTGCCAGTTCTTCCTGGGCATGTTCTAGGTACCTGACACTTGAAAACCGGTATCATGATTGTCTTTGAGGGATTGACCCCATATCATTTTTTCTACTCATCTGGCTCTGGATACAAATGAGACTGTTCTCTTTCCAAAAACCCAGCCTGGTATAGGACATCAACAGAGGTGTTTTAGAATAATATAGTAAAATCTCATAAAGTGACTAAATATCATGTATAATTCTTAAAGAATTTCCAAATTTCCAAAATGCCTGACTCATTCGTCTGACTTATACACAAATGGATTCATAGAATTCAGTCAGTATCTACTCAAGTCAAATAATTAATTTTTAGGTTAAGTTTCCATTTTGTCTCCATCAGTCATACTGGAAACCATCTCTGTGTTGACTGGGAGAGGGTCTCCCACTGGGAAGGTGGGAGTCATTGATGCCTGCCAGGGGAGATGGCTAAGACCGGAACAGTTACTGGCTAGGGGCTGCTCCTGGTCTGCACAATGCTGGCCTGTACTTGATTTAATAATTGTTAAAACAAACTGCCAATGTTTGTAAATAGGAAGATTTTACAGAGATGTGGATTTCCAGTTTCTCTTGAAATACCTGGCACTTACCAGCAGGAGCTGGGTCATGGCTGCTCCCTTGACTGGGTATGAGGTTTGCAGGTTATCACAACTTGGCCCACTCCCGAGTGCCTCTTGCAAATACCTCATTTACTCACTCATATATTCATAGAGTGAGGAATTCACAGAACTAAAAGAACTTCTTCAACTGGAGCCTCCATCTCTCTTCTAGACCACACTAGATACCAGGACTCTGAGATTATGTAACCACATAGCTCTTGCCTGCTTCCAGGGTATGCCTGGGCCTCTGAGGCACTGAGAACTGTCCCAAGGTGGATGATAGCACTGCATATGGGCATATTTTGCTTTGAAGCATGTCTGAGGCAATGGAGCATGTGCATTGACATATGGGCTGGGGTGTCCACACGCATGTCCACCAGGTCCCTCACAGTACCTCGGGGCAGGTGGCAGCCCACAGGCTGTGGCCCTACCAATGTTAAGGGCTGGCCTGCCTGCAGGCGTTTGTGTAGCACTTCTGGCTTACACCCCTCAAGACAGCCAACTTATTTAAATGGGTGACAGGCTTGCAGACAAAGAACAAAGGAATGCATTTAGAATTGGCAACATGTGTGGTAACCAGGATCCAGGAATGCACTGGCACCCTAAACACTGGCTAAACTTTTCACCCAGCTGCCAAGCAAACCTTCCCGTTCTCAGCATTAAGCCAAGAGTTAGACATTCCCTTAGGTGTTAGAGAAAAGATGCCGATAGCTTTAAGTCCGACTCTAACATGTTTTGATTAAGTTATAAAACTCTCTTTCACCTCAATTCTAGATTTACGCTTTAGAAATTCCCCAGAGACACCCTCTGCTCGAATGAATGGTATGCATTCAAAATAATGTGTCATTAGGCTGAATGGCTCAAAGCGGATCTACTAAACACACAAATATTTATGCTTTTTCAGTATAATAATGAAACCACTCCTCTAATATTCTTAGGAAGAAACAACTAAATATGGGAGCGGGTGGCATGGATAAGACATCGTGTCTTAAAACTAGTGCAAGGGTTTAAGCTACAATTATCTGGTAAATAAAGTCGGAGGCACTACTTGATAGTTTCTTCCCTTACTCAATGAATTCTCACTTTTGAGAATCTATCTTGCCATTGCCTAATTAAAAATTTTGCTTTTCTATTTTTAGTATGTACACTTTAAAATAATTTAATATTTAGGGAAAGTCTTTGTGTTATCTGAGTTTTTGCTCAGTGTAACGAACCTTTCTGTGTCTCTCATAATGAATGTGTTCTTTTTCCTGAGCATCAACTAGGAAGTCAGTGCTCTCTGTCTTCTGAGGTGGGGTAGGGCATTTGTACAAGCTGAGGTTGAAGGGTGTAATCCCTATGTCTTTGCTTCTTCCTAGACCTCTCCCAGAGTATTGCCCCTTTGTACAAGAAGGCGGCAATGTTGCCCCTCTTCCTGCCTGTCTGTCTTTCCCCAAGCTGATTGCTCACTTCCATTCAGCTTTGAACCATCTCTTTCTGAACCAGGCTTGAACCTCCCACTGCCTTTGCTTAGAAAACCACAGCAACAATGATACTATAATAACAATGATAAGAACAGCCCTTGACAAGACATCTCCATTGTCATGTCCATTTCTAGTTATTTCTTCTCACTTTGGAGAGAGGATATGAAGTAAGGTCGCCTTCTCAACCTTTTTTAAAAAAAATCTCTTGCATCTTGTTTAAAGGCATTTACTTTGCTGTCAAAGTATCCTTTGCTGAACTGAATCATTTTCAGTACTGACGAAGCTTTCAAGGAAGAGTGAGCTGAATTAACTTGGAAACTTTCCTGGTGTGAATAAGCAATCTGCAGCAGAACATTTTCAAAAATTAAATGCACTCGAAATGCACTCAAAAGCCTAACTGAGTAAAGTTGGTAAGAACTGCAGCAAAGAGCATCTTTACAGAAGTCACATGGTCCACAAATTGCAAGAATTCATTTTTGCAGCATTTGGCATCCACTCCAGCAGCTTGGGTTGATTAAAACAAAATTTAATTTGCAATAATCAGCTGGTGACAAGGGAGCATGAAATTATGTTGGTGCGTTGGTTTTGCACTTTGCAGTATATTTCCTTGTAAATCAGGTATCTTTTAAATTTATCTTTAGGTTACAGAACATATAGCACAGCAAACTTTTTATTAAAAATCACTCTGCAGAGAAAGAGAGACAGTTAAATGTTAACCAAGGAAGCATTGTCTTCCTCCTGGCATCTTGCCCAAGGATAACGCATAATTTATGAGGGTTTATTTCTTTGGGTCAAGTGACATGCCATGAATTTCTGAAGATAAATGGTACCTCTTAGCAAAATCTCCTACAATACAAGATATATGGAAGTTTCTACTGGTGAATGCTGACAATTCCTTTGATTTGCCCTTTTAACTGACTGCCCTTGCTCATAGTTTAGTTTCCAGGGGACTCAAAAAGAAAAGCATTTTTTTCCCCAAAGAACTAAAAATTGAGCTTCCATACGATCCAGCAGTCCCAATCCTGGGAATATAATCGGAGGAAAACAAATTGCTCTACCAAAAAGACACCTGCACACGTATGTTCATCGCAGCACTATTCTCAATAGCAAAAACATGGAACCAACCCAGATACCAATTGAAAGTAGACTGGATAAAGAAAATATGGTACATATATACCATGGAATACTATGCAGCCATGAAGAACAAAATCATGTCATTTGCAACAACATGGATGCAGCTGAAGACCATCATTCTAAGTGAACTATCACAGGAACCAATAGCTGAATACTGCATGTTCTCACTCATAAGTGAACCTTGATTACAATTACTAGTCACATGAGCACAAGGGTGGGAATGACAAACATTGGCCACTGCTAGGGCAGGGAGGGAAGGAGGGAATGAGGAAGGAGGGGGAAACATGGCAACACACTGGGTACTAGGTCCACTATCAGGGGGAGAGAGGGCCCTGTAGAAGTCCAAACTTTAGCTGCACGCAATTTACTTATGTAGTCAATCCTCACATGTACCCCACAACTCTAAAATAAAATATCTTTTTTTAAATAAGGATTTTTAGTCCAACTAATAAACCTTCATAACCTATTAATAGTTGGTAGTCATTTTTAAAATGTACATGTTATAACAGTACATATGAAAGACTCCCTGTATAATAGGGTGACATTTGCTAAAGGTTGGACTAACATCTTTGAAGGGGACAGAGTAACATAAAGAAATAAAGCCTGGCCCTGAAGAGAAGAGTCCGTCTCTGCATCGTCACTGATTCACTCTGAACGACTGGCAAGCTACCAAACCTCTGGGCCTCAGTTTTGTCATCTGTAACAAGATGGAGCCCACATTGCTAAGTTCCCTCCTACTTCTAGTATTGATGATTCTGTATGAGGGGCATCAGGGGGCTGAGCAGAGGCCGGCAGAACACGGGGGCAGAAGGCGAAGATTGAATATCACTGGAGTTGCTGCCCTTGTGACCCACAGAACAAAAGCTGGGTGGTCCTCAGGGAATATCTCAGGGAAGATTACAAAAAATTGTGTGGTGCTTGTAGCAGACACATTCGTTAACAAAATAAATCTTTTTTGAAGGGTTGATATGAGGAAGAGAGATAAATGGAATCATAAATACAAGGGCTGACTTTGAAAGGTATTTCTTTGGTAGATTCTTTTATGAAACTGAGAAAATAATTGTAAAAGAACTAATTACTTCAAATTTATCTGTTTCATAAGTTTGGAGCTATATAAATTGTGCTTTCTCAGAGTGAATTGTATTGCATTTTTCTATATCAGGGTAACAGCTCTAGTGCTACCTTTCATGAGGCTCTACAATGAAAGCTCATTTTCTATCCTGGTTGCCTTATTTTGGGTTCTTGGTTTGCAAACACAATGAGGAACATTTTCAAAAGGCATATTTTCTACTATATAATGTTCTTCTTAGAGCTAGCATCTACTAGAGAGCAAAGAGCATACATACCTTAAATTAGCCCCAGGCTTTGCTAGAATTTTTTAATGACTACATACAAAATATAGGCCTCAAAGACTGAATTTTTGTATTAGTGGGGTGAAAATCTGTACTTTCACCAAACTGTAGTTAATTTTGGAATATCTAGGTTGTTTCTTTCCTCATATAATACAGAAACTGATTTAAAATTTTGTTTCAAGTGAGACTACTGTGTCCCACAAAAGCACCTCACCAACTAACCCCTAACTCCTCTTGAGGGCTTCAGGTACATACCTCCACATAGCACCTTTCTTCTCACAGTGAGGTTAACCTGCCCATTGCGGGCTGCATGGTGCATCAGGTCGATGACATAGCGGTGGGTCTTGCCAGCCACTGGAATCCCATCCACATAGACAAGCTCATCTCCTGGGTGTAGGCGGCCGTCTCTGTCGGCTGAGCCCATGGCAATGACGGCTCCAATCAAAATCTAGAGAAGCAATGAGAAGGAAAGGACTTTTGCATCTCAAACCTTCTTTTTCCTTTTTATATATAGTTATGTAACTTGTGGAAGATTTTATTCTCACATTCTATCCCTTGTCTCTTGTGCATGCACTTGAAAAGTTAAAAAAAAAGAGAGAGAGGCTGGAAGAATGCCCTTCCAACTCATTGAAGTTGCTTACTTCTAGAGAAATACATGCTTTGAACAGGCTGCTGACTGCCATGAAGTTTGGGGGATACTTGCTTCCTGGCTCATAAATTATCACCCTTAAGAAAAATTCTAACCCCAAATAATCTGATGCTAATTGGCTGAAACAAGGTGGTAATTGAATCTTGGCTCCAATTCATATTTGTGTGGCCTTTGGTAAGGCTTCTCTGTGAACCTCAGTTTCTTCACTTGCAAAATGGGAAAAATAATACCTGAATCTACTTCATGAGCTTACTGAGAGGATCAAATGGAATAACTCATGCAAAACATTAAACTTCTTTCATGACACATAATCAAAAAGAGTCAAGGGGAAACTAGTGATTGCACATTATTCATCTCTGATAAAGAGTTACAGTTTTTTTTTTTTTTTTAAGCTGTTGGGGAGGGGACTAAAGGGGAAAACAAAGCAGTTTTCTGGCCAGTTGACTTACTCAAAAAAGTCTTAGTAAAACCTTCTCTAGATTTTTGCTCCTTGCTTTTTAAATTCTTCCTCAGAACACTGTCTTCTGCCCAAAGGACATTCCCAGTTCTGCTTGTCCCCTGAAATGCTTTTGCTGTCTAGGTGGATACTGTGCCAGGAAGTGGGGAGCTACACATCTGGGAGATGCAGTTATTGTTATAATTCCTTGAACCTGGGACTGTTTTGAAAGGCAATACATAAGGTTTCCCATATTCCTTTACAAACATTCAGGGTAGTGTCCATTAGCAAGGCATTTTTCTTTCTCAGAGGAAAGAAAATAGTATTAAATATCTTAGTATTGTTGTTTTAACTTATAAACAATTTTCCCAACTCCTGGACAACAGGCTTCCCCTTTCTTAAGCCAGTGGCTTAGTCACACAGTAGCTCTGGGCAGTGGTTACCATCAGCATGATGATACTACAGAGATCTGACTAAATCCTCATACAGTGATCCCTTGCTCACAGATTGATTTCCTTCTGGCACAATAATTTCTTTCAGATCCCATATCTGTGAATTTTAGCTAATTTGCAGAGTTGTTCCATTGTGACTTGTAGGTTTGCATGTCTTCAGGCTTGGCAGCAGAAACTTCCTCTGCACTTAGTCACACTGCTCAGTGCAGCCTGCCAGTCTGATAATCAAAGCTGAATGCCCAGGACTTCTCAGGTACACGCAAAATTCACAACCTGGGCCATTGACTAGTTTTCTTTCCCCACAGGAATGAAAATTCCCCACTCTATTGCTGCTTTCTCCCCATTTCTGAGGGGATGGGGCGGAGCCTCCATGTGGAGTGTTAGTGTTCTGATGAGTGATTCACAATTGCTCTCACAGTACAGGTCTCACATCTCCTGCCTTGGATTGGTTGCACAGTGCAGTTCTTTCCCTGCAACCCAGCACGCATTTGCTATAGTCCAGCAGTTAGGCATGCTCTGACAGTCTCCATTTTCCCTGATTGTCATGCCAACCTGAATTTATGAGTTTCTTTATAAAGATGTTCCAATCTCTTCTTCAAAAGGCTCAACCCACTACAGAGCACTTCAAAGATTTGGTAAGTGCTTTGTGCAAAAGTCAGTTAAAATAAATGTTTCTCCACTGCCCCATGAAAAGCTGCATTTAGTTGATTTGGCCCAAAGAAAATGCTTCAGCCTTTAGATTTCCTGTACACTGTAGTGGGAGAGTTTATCGCTAGTTATAGAGAGAGAGAGAGAGAGAAAAGGCTTCTTGGCTGGCTAATTATCAGTTTTAAGGTATAGCTTTGATTCTAAGTGATAAGTGAAACAAAAAATAGAGGTTACAACGGAGAGAGCCATAGCTGCAATAAACTGAGCACTCTACAACAATAGTAAAGATGAAATTTCACATTGGGAAATTCCTGTTCCTCTCTTGCTATAGAATAGCATGATATACAGCAAGATTTACAGATACTCTTGAAGTTATATTCTGTGCTAGCAGTTATATATCACTTATTAAAAAAACTCAGTAAAACATCTGGTTTTCTGCCATATTGCTGAGATATGAGGCACTTTTCTCATTAATTCATTATTTCAACAAATATTCATTGAGTCCAGGATACTTTCAGGTGCTAGCAATCCATCAGTGAACAACAAACAAAAAACCGAGTCCTATAGAGCTTCCATTCTCGTGGTCAGACAATCATAAACGTAATAAATGTATAAATTATACAGTATGCTGGAAGGCATGTACTATGGAAAAATAGAGCAGGGTGGGGGGATGTCAGGCATATGGCCAAGGTGGTGACAGAGTTGGTTAGTAGGACTCCTATCTATATTTATTTCTAAATAAACAGAATATTCAATTACTATTCAACTGAAAATCTAAACAAATAGCATATTCAGTATAACCCTTAAGTATAATTATGTAGTATGACATAATTATTACATGTATATGTATTATTATACAATTATATAATCTGTCTTTTACCTTGTTTCAAAAAAAGGTTTCCATAGCTGTTAAATAAACTTGAGTTGAGCTTGGCAGGCATTAGAGATGCTTGCCTATCAGCTCTGTTGATTTGCCCCCTCTGTCAGGAGCTGCTACCTTTGCTGGGCAGAGGAGACCATTCCCATAGTCACTGCTTCCAGCTCTCATATTGCTGTTGCTCCTTAACCTTTGGCATTTTGTACCTTTGTGCACTATATTTCACCGCTGACACAGAGATAACTCTATGTGTCTCTACTCAGGGAAAGCAAAACACAACCTTTTTTCTTTACTTTGTATACAATTTATACACTGGACATAATCTGTTATTTCCTATTTGCCATTGTAACTATAGGAACTGGATAATCTATGATTCTTTCTTGCATTATATTATAACTCATGCTGGCTTTCCAGTGCACACATTCTCATGTTTGCTTAAGCTCTTGAGAACACACTTGAGGATATCTGACCCTTTAAGTTTATAGTTCTCCATCTTTTGCATGTGTAGCAATCACCTGATAAGCTTATTAAAACAATTCTGGACCCACCCTCTGAGAGCTCTGCAGGCCTGGGTAGGGCCTGAGATCCTACAGGGTTAACGAGCTCCCAGGAGTTGTTGGATACTGCTGGTCCATAGATCAATCATACTTGTAGCAGCAAGGCCCTGATTGTTCCCATTTGGTCTAATAGCCACAGGGTCTGTGGTCTCCCTGGTCATGTCCCAAGACTGTGAGCTACTGTCCTCTGGGTGCATGACCTGAGCTCCCTGATTCATCACGGTGGTTACTTTCCAGGTCTACTGAGGCCTCACCCTCAGCCCCTGAGTTCTTGTTTTGGGCTCCCTTACCTACTAGGCTACGTTTTCCTTCTGGTCTTGTGGACCTCTGGCTCGTGAGCCTTTCCAGACACCACTGTCATTGCCCCATTCATTAATTCCCTTTAGCCCCAAGATTCTGTTTTCTCTTCTCTGTGCTCTTGGAGAAGCTTATTATCTGATCTCCATTGCTTTGGTCCTGAAGGAAAAACTTTGTGGCATAACATATCAGGAAAGACCCTCCCCATGAACAACTGACCCTTAGTGCTGTCTTTCTAATTGCTGTCTCTGAAAAACAAAAGAAATGAAACAACTCCAAAACTCCACTTTATCTCAGGCTGTGAGGGCACAGAGCAAAACAGAGCATTTGTGTGGAATAACAGCAATTCACATTCAAGTGGCTGAGATCCCAGTAATCCAGGGGGAAAAACTAACACCAAAAAGACAAAAACAAACAAAAAAGTAAGACACAAACAAAACCAAAACCACCTTTTCAGGGCTTTTGATCCCTTTAATTCTTTCCTGTACTGCCCTGTAGATCTGCTCTGCAATAACTGTAGCCTGGGAAAACTGCCCCTGTGACAAGCAGATTTCAGGCTCTTTCCTTGGGAAATTCTGCCACCAGTTTGCGGACTAGGTCCATCATTAGCTTTTTCTTTGAATGACTTTTCTCCACACAGGCCTTTCTTTACTGCAGTGTTTTCGAGATCTTTCCATCTTGATGCCTTTCCATCTCTTTTCAGCTCACAGCTGGAAATCCCCATTTTTGTTCCTTTCTGGCAATTTTTCATTTCTTTCTATTTCTATTGTTATTTAACTGTGAAAATGTATTTCCTCTTGCAGAAAAAAATGCCCATATGCTTTGTCTGAGCTGGAGTCCTGCTGTTCATTATTTGCTGAAAGCCATGCTGTCTGTTTAATGTGCACCCTGGGATGTCAATACCATTTCGTATATACGGAGGCAGAAACCTGTTTGATGTACTTATGAGACCTAATTTAGCTGGGGACCAACTCACCTCACACGCCTCTCCCTTTGTAGCACACCAGCAACTAAATGAGGCTAGCACATTTTGTTTGTAAGTTATCTCTGGATTTAGAATGTGAGAAGCAAGAAGGAAAGGCTGTGGGAGATCTTTGTGGTAGAGTTACTCTTCCCAACATGGTCATTCTGAGGTGCAATATTCTGATTTCCTAGACTCATTTTCTGGCTTTGTTTGCTTCAGGTAGATTTAGGCTTCCACTTTAAGGCTTAAATATCAAAATTGTAACTTACAGAATGAATATGTCTTGAGTGATTCAAATGAAGGAAGAAACTAGAATAAATATAAATAAACACAATAGGATAACTAGCGATTCATGTAATCTGAGGAGGCTATCATAGTCACTTGATACCTGTCCACGGAAGGGAGATAGGTCTTAGGAATACAAAGCCAATATTCAGAAGCGTTGGGAACTTGTATGGAAACCAAGCAGAAAGCTATCCCTAGGCTGGGTAGTAACCATGGCCTCAGGCACACCCCTGAGCTTCATTCTGAGCAATACATCTTCTATTTTGACAAAAATTCTACTGCTTCTGTGCCAAGCAAAGTCTGCCCCTTCTTGAGCCAGCCGAGATCATGCCCTCACCATGTATTCAGTCATGCAATCCCTCCCACTTCTGGAGGAGGAGAGCAGTTGAAGACAGTCTTTACTGAATGCTGGTTTATCCCCAACACAGGCAAAGTGTGAGCCTTGGGGTCCAGCAAAGTAAAGAATGTCATATTTCAAAGACTATGTTATAGTAAGTATCATGGGAAGAATTGGAACTTTGTTGCTTTGTCTTACATTTATTTTATAGTTTAATCTTCTACTCATATTTATATATGGGAAAAGGGACCTGATAACATTTTCAATGCTTAGCCTCTAGAATATTCATCTTTCCATTTTTTTTTTTTTTAATCCAGTCATCTGGGATGGGAGTTTCAAAGATAGGAGCCTAAATGAGTAACACAGATATAAGGTAGTTTGGGGAACTGTGGCAAGATTCAGTTTGTAAAGGACCACCACTAATCTCCAGCCATTTACTGTCATTGAGAAAGATGAGCTCAATGTTCCCAGATTTATTTTTCAAGAGAAGATGAAAATCAAAAATTTAAAAAATGTGAAATTTCTTGATGCTCAACAAATTGGGGAATAAACAAGCATGTTGTAGGGCTGTCATGATACCATCTCTCCTTCTAGGACTAGGCTGCTTTAAATATACAGAGACTGTAGAATTTAGAGGCCTCAGAAAATGTAAACTAGAGGTCATTCTCTGTTCTGAGAAGCTCAGGTGACAGATTTGGCTTGGTGAAAAGTACTCTTTTCAATTCCATTGAACAACTGTTTTATTGTATCAGGCTAGGCTTGGAAGACACAAACACCATTAAACCAGTCTTTGCCTTCGAGGAGCTCACAGATTGGTATGGGGGAGTGGGGAGCATGCCAGTCAGTATTGTCTAGAACAAACGGAAACTCTTTAAATAGTTAAGTTTGAGGTATTATGTTAGTATAACTATTACGGATTTACCCTTAAATGCCCTGCAATTGTTTTAACTAGTGCCCAGTATCCTACAACATGCTATAAAAATTACCTTAAAGTTGTATTTTATTTTGAGTGTGGTTTTATTTTGTGCCACTCACTTGGGTCTTTTAAGCATATGGCTTTGTTATAAAGAATTTGGCCTCAGCCCAAAGAGAAGTCTAGCCATTGCCCCTGTGCCCTTGGAATAGGATTATCTTTGCTGTTCATGGTGAGCCCTTAGATCATACTGGATAATTCATGCTAAGGAAATGACTCAAGATGGAGCCAGACACACCAGTAATGTTAGGATGAGGACTGACAACATCAGAAAGACTAGTCATGCAATTAGAGGGTTTGACCTTTGAGCCACATGATATCAGCCTGACCTCTAGGGAGGGGGAAATGACTCAATGAATCATGTCCATGTAATGAAACCTCAATAAAAACACTGGACATTAAAACTTGGGTGAGCATCCCTGGTTAGCAATACTCTATGTGTCTATGTTGGAGGCTAACATGTCTCTAGGGATGATGGAAGCTTCATATTTGGAAAATTTCCAGAATTTGTCCTATGCATCTCTTCTTTTGGCCGGTTCTAATTTGTCTCCTTTCATTATAATATGACTTTAATTTTAAGTATAGCACTTTCCTGAGTTCTGCATTGTTCCAGTGAATTATTGAACCTAAGGCAGGCAGTAGATGCAGAATAGTTATCTGGCCTTAGACTGACCCAGTTTTTCCTCCTTTCTCTCTTGTAGTTCTCAAGAATAACTGTAGACTGTGCTAGGAATGCAAAATTTTACGATAAGGAAGGCCTGACTGGCTGGAATAGTCTGGGTTCTGTGCCAGTTCTCCCTAAAAACAGGATGTCCTTCAATGCTTTAGTCCAGTGAATCATGTTTCTCCAGGGAGTAAAACCAACAGTGGGATGTTTTTGGGGATCCATCAGCTGTGGTGAAAGTGGGACATATGCAGTTGAGACTTCATCTGTCTTGGGCACCTTTCCTGAGCCTTGGGAACTGACTCACTATGAATCTAGGCTCCTGTTGCCCCTTGCTGCCTATCTGTAAGTAATAAAGTCACTTCATGTAATTTGGTATGTGTGTGGGTGTTCTGTCTCACCAGACTCGGGCAAGTTGGTAACCAGTGCACAGAGAACCTACTACACAGTGGGGATGCTCAAATGTATAGCTGATGTTTAAAGTGGGGCAGTCTGAGGAGACTGTTCCTTTAGACTTTGCAGGATTCTTGGATACACGTGGCAGCCTGGAGGACCTTGAGTTTGGCTCACTCTGAATAATGGCACATTTTAAGTTTATGGGGCACTAACAGTGAATAAAAAGGGTCAGGCAAAGTCCTTGTTTAGGAGAAATTTAAAATCCTGCTGATTAAATAAAAAAGGTAGATAAATGAACATGTCAGGAAACAATCTTGAATGAGGCTAACTCAGATGAATATCCTGTGGAGGCCAGGAGGCTCTGGAGTATAAATCAAGGAGTTAAACGCTTACATACATGAAAGGACTTGGTAATGTCTTCAGTTCTGTAAATATAAAACGAGCTTTAGAGAGGAGTGAAGCTGTAGGGGTGACTAGGTGACATAGGATTCCTGGTAAACTCAGACTCAGGTGATGGAGGGAGAGGGAGCAAAGCAGGGAATGGGAGCAACGTGAAACAAAGGCTTGCTTCTTCTATCTGTGATAAATTTAGTCTCTGAATACATTTAAGCCTGAAGTTCCTTGAGCCCTGTATTTTACCTCAGCTTTCTCTCTCCTCTCAAAGCACTAAGGGAAATCTGGCCAACCCTCCTCGGCAAATATACTTTCACATCTTCTTTGGCAGCTGGAAAATTAGTGACATTCGGGTTGACGGCTGCCAAATTTTATCCCTAGGAATTCAGAAACAAGTCTTTTTTTCCTGGGGTGCCCTCATCACTAGAGTCCAAGCTCAGCTTTCTGGAGTTCTCTGTAGAAAGGGACCTCATCAATCATCTAGTCCAACTCCTCTTGCAGGGCAGAGGAAGCTCCTCTGGGTTCCTGCCAGGTTCACGTTGACTTTGTCTGAATACCTCTTGTGTGAGGGAGCCCACTCCCTACCAGGACAATCTACTCCACTTTGGGACAGTTTTAACTGTGACAGATTCCTTTCACTTACTAGATTAACTTTTTCACCTGAAGATTTCTGCCCATGTTTTATTTTTAATTTTATTTTCTGGAACAATCTAGTAACAAGAGAGACAAAGTTGATAATGACAAGCATTTATTCAGCACTTAATATGATCCAGGCACAATACCAAGACCTTTACTTATGTTAACTTCCTTAATCCTCAAAGTGACTTCATGTGAGAGTACTGTTGTTATCCTAATTTTGTAGATGAGAAAGCTGAGGCTTTGGCATGAGCTAGGATGGGGTGCAGACAATTGACTGCACAGCTCATGCTCTTCATTTATGCAAAACTTTCATGGACCTGACTTAGTCACAGTGGGCACCATTTAAGACACATCTGTTACAATGAGTGTTTTATAGCTGATGTTTTAACACATGCTCATAGATCTAGCCTTACTGAGTTTTCTGTATATTAATGACTGTTGATATTTTTTGTTTTCACTCTCAATACATATATACATTCTGTAGCACTGAGCTTGATTTTACCTCTGTTTATCCCTCTGTTTTCTCTTCCTTGTTGTTTTGGTTGAAGACATACATAAATATGCTGTTCCAAGTCACCTCTTCACATGTGTCTCCTGTTGTACCCATGAGATACCACCAAAGAGACCAGGCATCCGTTCAGTTAAAATAACTGAAATACTCAAGAGGAATCCAATCCATTTAGAAAAGAACAATGACCCTTTCTTAGTGTGATTTATGATGAGGTACTGGCCATGGAGACACCTTTACGTTGTGAGATCTTTTTAAAGAGAACAGCAAGAAAAAAAACAAAGCTTGAATTTTTTATGAGAGTTCTTAGGGCACTTCCTTTTAGATGTCATACTGAATAATGTTTTTCCAGGTGCTAATACATGCAGTATAGCCCATAGTGTGGAAATAAAGGGGGTTCAACTTACAGGCTGTCCAGGCTCATCTCCCCCAAGGATTCTGAAACCAAATCCAGATTCCATCCTCCGAAGGTGAACGTCCAATTCCTTATAATCTGGACCTGGCATAAAGGAGATCCCATTGAGTAACGAATTCTGCCTCCTTCCCATCCCCTGAGAAACTGAATACACCAACAATAAATTAATTTTGTGGATGTAATTAATGAGAGTGCTGTTAGAGTCCATGGAAAGCATAAAGGATTAAAAAAAAATATGGTAACAAACAAGTAGGTACTCCAGATTAGGTAGTCCCTGGAATAATAGTGACCTGCCATGGGCACTATGAGGGAATCACCACAAGAAGAAAGAGCATATTAATTTTCTGAGGGAAAAGAACTTGATTTCTCCACAATTTTTTATTTTCCTGAGAGCATTCAAATTGCCCTCAAGAAGCCTGGCTGTCACTTTGAGGATGTTTATTCTGATTAGACTGATTATTAAAGAAGTAAGAGAGAACAGATGGTAAAACCCTGGAGTGGTAAAGTACTACCTAGTAATTTCCTAATATCTGTTTATGACTTGATGCACCCAGTTCGGGTGTGTGTGTGTGTGTGTGTGTGTGTGTGTGTGTGTGTGTGTGACATATGCCCAAAAGCAGTTGTCTCTTTTAAATTTGGAAAGATTAGAAAATATAGAATTTACACTTTTCTCTATTGAGGCTTAAGTGATTATTTTCTGACAAGCTTCTTTAGGTTTCTCATAACTTATAGATCTACATGAACTATTATCCCCCAATATTTTAGAATATAGAAGCCACTGATTGGCTTCTGACTTCACTAGTTACTCAGAGTAAATTAGAATACTTTTCTGAAGTCAGCCGAAGGAAGAGATGTGTACTTAAAAAATAAGTTGGAAAACTCTTCTGAATGTCATTATTTTTCAGCTGTAGAATAAACTAAAACCATGCAAAATGTTTTGACTTTTTAAGGAGAACATGAGCTATGCTTACCACCTCCCACTGGCCCTTTGCACTTTCCTCAGGGGGAAATACTTCAATCATGACTGAGTTGTGGGTTCTTTCATGCCCACTGTTAGGATGTCAGTGAACGAACAGCAATTCTGGGAAATATTTATTATGCCATCTGTTGCTTAAGAAATGTTTAGTGATTTTTGGGCCTTAAGATTTAAAGGAGGCATTAGAACTGATGGAAGCAACTATTAAGTAAAATTTCTCTTGCTTAAACAGGATAGTTACGGAATTAAGATGAGATTTCAGTGAATTCTCATGGGACAAAAACCCATGTCTAAGCCACTTGGATATACAGTAGCAATTGTAGTAGAGAGACACTCATTGAATGATGGCCAGGCAAATCTCTGCAGTAGGTGGGGCTGCTGGAGTGATGATAAAGGACAATGATAATAGGCTTGCCTTGGTGCCCCCAAACCTGGGCTATTCTCAGGGCTATGCGAAGGCAAGTCATTCATTTCTGATATGTGGGGAAATGCTGAATACTAGGTGCACTCTTAAAAAAACTGAGTCAAGCACATAAGTGCATACATATGTAAGCATTGTGCACAACCCAATGACTATTCACACCCTTTTATAACCAAATGCACTTATGATTAAGGCCTTTTCCATTTGACAAATACTATAAAACTCTTGAAGAAGAGTAATCAATTAGTCCTCTACATCCCTTATAACTTATATAATCATTCATATTTTAAAGATGGGAGAATACAGACACATTAAGTTCCTATTAAATAGAGTTGGGTGGTAGAGGGAAGACGAAAACTTTGCCCTACACTCTATAAGACACAACTAGTGTTTGAACTTAATTCATTCTAGTATCTACAATATCATATATGAAATCACATATTGGGTTATGTAACCCTTCGGGAAGGCAGGAAGAACAGCCCTGCAAAAATCATAGCAGGTACCTAGGCAAGGGAGATGGGAGACTCCCACAATACTCAATTGCTATTCAAACTTTTACAAGTTGATTATGCCTCAACTGCTCATGGGCAGTCTCTTCTCTATGTCACTTTAAACTTGGAAGACTCTAGACCATATAGACATGAAAAGTTCAAATAGAAGGTGATATATTATCTACACTTAAAGTGACACAGTCAGCATATGTTTAACTGGGACTTTTCATCCCCTATATTTTCCTTGTTTTTGTACTGCTCTTGAGTATGGTAAGTGGGAAATTGTTCCATTCTATTGCATGAGTAACTCTAGGAGAAGTTTACTATGTGGTCCATCTTATTTGCTAAGTAGAACTTTTCTCCTGGGAAAATGCTGAAATTATGACAATCCTAGATATCCAGCTTTTTAGGAGAAAAATCTAGATTTTTGGCAAGTTATTTTTATTTAACTCTGAAGAACATAGATGTGAATAAGGCATTTATCCTCCTTCTCTCTACTCTTTATGGGCATTTTAATGACAATCATGATCCTGTTGCTCTAATCCACCCTGACTTCATGATCACAGTATTTCCCCTGCCAAGTAAGCATCCCCCAACCTGATTTTAAATGTAGGGTATTGTGTGTCAGCCACTTTGTCTCCATGCTTCCAGGCAGAGACAGACAGCTTCATGGTACATGAGCAAGTAGAGTGAGGCAAATAGAGACTCCTTAGAGAAGTATGCCAGCAGATGTGATGTATTTTTTATTTCTTTGTTAATTTTGAACACAGATTCAGAGGCTGCAGGGCACAGAAACTTTAGAGAAATAGTCAACTGGAAAAAAGTTAAAATGATAGATTGTGCCTTGAGGCAGCAGTATTTTTGTTGTTGAGAAAATAAGAACTTTTTAGAAAGATAATTTTTCTTTGGCTCCCCCCCCTTTTAAGTCTGGCTTTGCAAAATAACTAAAATTATATGCACAAAGCTGGGAGACATTATTATTTTTCCTTTCTGCTTTGTTACTCTCTTAGAAGATTATGATGTTTCTCATATTTTCCCCTAGCTGCTCTTCTGGCCTGACAACAACATGTTTCAAATATTGTTTCATGTTTTATCTCTACCCTTATTAATGCAAGGACTTAAAGCAGGAAAAATGCAATGGTCAACTCTTGACATCATTGAGACAGAGTCAATAGTCACCACTCCTCTCACTTGTTCTTACATAAACTATGCACCTGGGAGATTGTTAGATGAAGGTGTCTGGTAGATATCCAGCCCTGAATTGTTTTGCATGTCGCTCAACCATTCCCCACTGAAATTCTTTTTCTTTTCTGTTTTCTTGTTTATTTTTTCTGTGTTCTTTAAAAAATATCCATCTTATTCCTATGCCCTTTCTGCAGAATGGTCAGGGACACTGTCAGGTGCTGCATCTCAAGAAGAGGCAGTGGTTGTGAAAACATAGACTAAGGGGAGACAAACCATTCTTTGGACATTGGTGTTCAATGGCCAGCCATGGCCAGTGTGGCCTCTTTTATAGAAACTAGGTCCTGGGATCCTCAGCCATTATGAAATAAAGTATCTCATGATACTGTTCCCAGATGGGATTTTACATGACCACTGTAGCAAGTTACTGAAATGGAATTTACAAATCCCAGTTTATCCTGGGCTCACACCAATATTGCAAAAGCTAACTTTAAAAAGTAGTAAATGGTGACCACATCCAGGTATCAGAACAAACCAAATTCCCTCATAATAAGAAAAGCAGAGTTTCAAAAGTCTATTCCTCTTCCACACTAAGACTTAGGAGATTCATGTGCTACATATATCCTTGGTTTGACTTTTGAAAGGCAAGACTTTGTGCACAGTATTAGGGAAAAGATTGGGTAACTGAACACAACTGGTTAATTAAATGAATGGATTCGATCTTTAAAACATAATAACATTTTTTATGAATTGATTTGGTATATGGGATGTGGCTGTAAACATGTCAATTACATTTTGGTACTTGAATCCCCCTTTGTGTTTTAATTAAAACATAAGTACCATGGCTTATCATCATAGTTTGGCACAGAGAATGCATTTATTCAATTTTTTCCTGCTGGAAACAGCATTATCTTTTTGGCTTTTCCTTGTACAGAGATTTAGGAAAGACAAAGTGAGGAAGGTATCAAAAATCAAAGACATTATTAAACATGTTCCTGGCTTCTGGATTTCCATGTACTCCAGAGACAGAATGAGTTACACAGAAATTAAATAGTTTCTGTTGCTGAATCTAACATTACCTGATAAGTAGCTAACACTTTTTTGCCTTAAACGAATCCCTTCTCTTTACCATTCTCCTTTGTCCCTTAGGTAATGTGAATGTGGTCAGAGATATTTTAGCCATAGTGAAAGCCATTTCCCACTTTCTATTTGGTTCCCTTTCTCAGCCTTCAAATAAGCTCAGATTTTCCTATCCTAAATATCATCTTCCTCCCTGCTTCCATTTCTTCCTTTGAAAAGTAGTCTCCAGTAGTGCCTTCACTCCATCTCTGATCCATTCCTGCCAGTCTTTTTTTATGCTCTCTCGGCATTACTAAACACTTCAAGGTCCTTGATGACATTCTAATGATTGAATTAAACAGTCATTTTCTCTTTCCTTGTAACGATTGACTTCAAAGCCTCATTTGATACTGTTGATGCCCCCTTTATGACCTCTGATTTCTTTTGATCCTCAACAGGGAAAGGTCTCCTTTGGAAGTGGTTTCTGTGATACAGCATTCCGGAGTTGCCCATTCAAAGGTTCCGGCCATAGATTCTATTGCTTTTCACTAATATTCTCCTTAGGTGATGACATAATTATCTCTGGCTATCTGGCGCTCCATTGTGCACAGCTTGTAGGAGTTGCTAAATAAACGTTTCTTGAATTTAGTTGCCTTAAGGTACTTGCCAATTTACTAGGCCCAAAGAATCACAGCATTATTACACTATGGAGTTATCACTTAGTTTCATAAATATATTATTTAGAACTTCCTAGTATCAATTTTGCCTCTGTACCTAAGGATCTTATGCAGATAAAGATGATAATATAACATAATTATAATGAGTATATTTGAGTCAAAGATCATGACACAAAATTTGATAAAGGGTATTTTATAAGTATGAGAAATAATATGGGAGATCTATTTATTTTGAATGCCATCATAATTTTCCAAAATATTTTGATAACTTGTGTGGACATTTAATAAAGTATTTGAATTGGTTCTTTTCCTGAAAATCTGGAGGGTACCTGATTTCAAACCAGGCAAAGTGGGGACCAAATGGAGGTCCAAACTTTACCTGTACAATGTCTACTTGTAAACCTAATTCTGAATTGTACCCCACATCTTAAAAACTATATATAATATAGTTTTTAGTTATAACTAAAAACTATATATATATGCCAAAACTTAAAAACTATATATATAAAATGCCATAAAAAAGAAAATCTGTATTGTATAGTAGTATAATAAACTCAACTATAACTTTTGTCTTTTAAGTGAAGTATTTTAAAGAAATGTTAACTATCACTTCTCATATATATCAAGGTAATTTAAGCTACTGGATGGATTTTCTTTCTTTTCTTTTTTTTTTAAAAAAGCATTCAGAACCTGAGATTTTCAAGAAATGTGCTTTTTGTCATCAGTAAGTTGAGATTAAGAATTTCAAAAGAAAACCTGCTTTAATTTATCAACTATAATTACTAAACCCAAGTTTCTCTCTGGGTATAAGATAATTTCTTTTTAAAAAATTGCAAGAATTTTACAGTTAGTATTTATGAATAATAATGCTTTAAAAATTTCAGAACAAGCTAAACAAATACTTTAGACATTATCTGAGGACAAAATACTAAGCAATATCTTCCATATTTTCTATAAGAAAATGACATGGAAACTTACAGAATGAAGTGATCTCAAGCACATATATTCTCCAAGGGGTGTTAGAACATGCTGAGATGGATAATGAGCTGTCATCATGGAAACACTCTAGAGATGTGTGCTGTGAGCCTTCAGCCCTGAAACAGTGCTATGATTATGAAACACTCTTTTCTGCATTTGTTTCAGTGTTCTGACTTTTAATCCAGTGATCTAATCAGTGGTTCAAAGCATTTCCATTACTAATTCTAAGAGTACAAAAATTTAAATCTTTTTCCTTCTTCATTTCTACAATAATGTTAAGTATTTTAGCCTAAACCAAAACTGGTGTTTTCAGAATGGTAAAGTCAAAAAATTTTTCATTTAAAGTAAATTAATTGGTTAAAAGCTCTTAAAATTAAAACTGTGATATTCTATCCTAGCTTAAAATCCTTTAGAAATACAGCATTTTGTAACTGGCAGTGTTAAAAAAATTAAGCTGATATAAGCATTTACTTGATTTGAAAATAATTGAGTTCTATATTAGCAAAATGTCTAATAAGTTTTGGAAATATCTAAATTGCACATCTCTAGTTTAAGATCCTCTAGCTTTTTATTTCTATCTAGTCTGGTGCTGTTCAAAATACTTAAAAGGTAAACTATACAAGTAACTCACAATTTTCTAGTAGTCACATTTTAGAAAGCAAAACAAAACAGATGAATTATTTTATAATGTATTTTAATGTACCTAAAATTTTATTTCAACATAAATCAATATAAAGATAATTAATGAAATATTATTCATATCTTTCTGTTGTGGGTTTGGTACTAAGTCTTTGAAATATAGTGTGGATTTTACACATATCTTAAAACACATGTAAATTTAGAGTAACCCCATTTCAGGTGCCCAATAATCACACTAAGCCGGGCTCCGTGGCTCAGCCTGTAATCCCGCGCCTTTGGGAGGCTGAGGTGAGTGGATTGCCTGATCCCGCGGGTTCGAGACCCGCCTGGGCAGCGAGACCTCATCTCTACAATAATAATAATAAAAAAATCAGCCGGGCGTGGTAGCGCATGCCTGTAATTCCAGCTACTCGGAAGGCTGAGGCGGAAGGATCGCCGGAGCCCAGCAGGTCAAGGCTGCGGTGGCCGGCAGCGGCCACTGCACTCCAGTCTGGGCGACAGAGTGAGACTCCAACTCAAAAAAAATAATAATAATAATAATCACACTAGCTAGTGGCTACTATATCGGACAGCACAGATCTAATCAGGGTGATGACTTTCTTTGATAGCTGATTTCTAATGTAGTCTTTTACTAAAGAATTTTGGGAAATAGATTCATGAATAGACTATTTTCCTTTGCCTTTTGTTGGCAAGTATTTAGGCTCATCAGGATGAGACTTGCTCTCTACCTTGAATACATACTTATGTGGGTGAATAAAATAGCACAATGATTATACACTAAAAAACAAATACTACGCAGAAGAATGATTTGCTACACAAGATGGAGGATGTTGTGTTCACAGAACTGTGAGTACTGAAGAATACTTGCCAGAGGAATCCATTCGAAAACTGGTCCTGGGTGGCACTTGTTCTGGATGGGAAAACGGGGAATTAAAGTTGAAATTCATTTATGGCATTTAAAAATTCATCTTTACTTTCTTTTTGTTACTATAACTCCTCCACCCCAATCTTGTGCTAGTGTATAATGGTTTTTTTTTTTTTTGCTAAGAGCCATAGAAGTTAGTGGACAGATTTATCCTGCTGTATGTATGAGCATGTATACAAATGTTTCTCTTTTGCACACACCCCAAATAGAAAAATCCCATTTTTTAGATCAGGATGGAAAAAAATATGACCATATCTAAGTATTATTAAGATTTTATTCTCATTAAAAGAATACTTATTTGAAAGTAAAGTCAATTCAGAACCTGAAATATATATATTAAATATAGGTCTTTTAAAATTATGTTATATATACTCTGTCATTAAAAGTATTGAAATGAAAAGTCAAAAATTCAATCAATGATTGTACTATACCTCATAAAAATTCACAGACATGAGTATAAAACATCTTTAAAATGCAGGAATAGCTCACATTTAGAATTCTAGAATCTTGAACAACTTAGTTACATACTGTACCCTGGAAGTATCTGGAGACATATTACTCTCATGGATCAAATATTTTCGGGGGCAGGTAAGGGACCAATTGGCATGCTTCCACAACATAGATATGTTTGATAAATGCACACTTTTACCATGTCTTTATCTGGAACTGCTGAACATGTAGAAGGTGACATAATTATATTGTCCCTTGATGTTAATCCTGCCTTTTAAATCCCCTGTCTTAGCATCATAGAAGAATTAACAGAACAATAAAGCTGCCAGCCACCTTGAAGAGCTTCCATCCAAGGTCCTTCCTTTCACACATAGCAAGTCCCCAAATCCTAAGTGACTTGTACAAGTTACTCTAGACTATCTCACAGAAAATTCTTCAAGATCCTTTTTAGAAAACTTATTATACTTAAGTGTCTGTTTGGTTTTTTAACTTAGAATTCACTATCCAATAAAGCTCTTTTTTGTTTCATTTTAGTATTATTATGAAAAAATACTATACTTTTCCTGATTATGCTATAATTTTTTTCCTAACATTTTCAGATACCTTTCCTATTCCTTCACAGTTCTGTCATAGACAAGTTCCTAAATCACACAACTGAGTTTAATATGAACTGGGAAAAAGACACATGTACACAGACCTCTGGTCAAGAAATACTTAAAAATAATACAGATCTGTATTACGATAAGCTAAGATACTTCTGTCTGAGCAAATGAAAGAATATTGTTATCACATTGCTTTGCTTTTGAATCACGTGAAGAATTCAGATAGAAATTATCTAAAAGTTACTAAACCTCTCAAAAGCTTAAATCTGCATTGTAAGATAAAAAAATTGTAAAAATTTTCTTTCAAGAACCACTCCTCCCATACTTTTAGACTTCAATATGTAAATTATTTGTCACTTGGAAAAAATTTCAGATTATAATTATTGTGCTGGTCAATAAATAATTATATGTATTTATGATATATAATCATCAATCATATAAGTGACTATTTCTTATTAAGAGCATGTATAGAGGAGGCAACTTGAAATACTTAGTTTTAAAAAGTAGAGAGTGAAAATACAGTATAATAGAGATCCCCCATTTTGAATGTGTTAAGATGACACAGTTTTATAATATAGTTGTGCCATATGAAGCATCATGAAAATATGAGTATTTTATCATTAAATTTTAAAAATTAAAATAAGACCAAATTTTGATTGCTTTCTTATCAAACTTCATTTT
This sequence comes from Cephalopachus bancanus, assembly GCA_027257055.1. Taxonomy (NCBI): domain Eukaryota; kingdom Metazoa; phylum Chordata; class Mammalia; order Primates; family Tarsiidae; genus Cephalopachus; species Cephalopachus bancanus. Next base: position 1,599,371 of record JAPVLO010000262.1, read on the forward strand.
TTTCAAATAAAGAACCAGTCTGCTTGTCAAGGACAGAATGATCATTCTCTTCAGATAAACTGTGTTTTCACAGTAAAGACAAATTCATTTTCTAGCAGAATTGTTATTTTTTAAGAACCTCCATGTTTAGTGTAACTGCTTAGGATTTGAATTGAGAAATATCCTTTCATAAAAAAAGAAAAGTATCAGGGATGGAAAACTGCTACCTTCTAGACACTTCTATTAGGTATGAAATTGACATTTTATGTTATAATCTAACTAGGACCTACTTGCCATCCAGCAACTGAACTAAGTTTACCGAAGCCCTGATAGTCTCATATTTATACATGAAAGTACTTTGGATTACATTGTCAACTAGTACTACTAACAAAAGGTTTTCATATATTAAATAACTTTCAATCAAGGACTGATTTTAGAGTCTGTTTTTCACCCTTCTCTTCTATCCTCTGTCTAATTCTAGTATCTTTAAATTATAAACCACCGAACGAAGTAAATTTGTAAGCTATAAGACTGGATCTAATTTCTGAAATGCATGGGAAAACTATGTGCTTTACCACAACTTTTATTTTACTATCTGTATTACTTAGCTCATATCATGGTAACTTTCTATTTCAAAATGAATCTGTTAGAAATACAAATGTTACCGTAGCTTTTTAGAAAGCTCCCCAAAGATATCATTTTTAAAATTAGATTTCCAAATTAATTAAAATCTACATATTAAAAATGGTAAATACAGCTTAACTAGAGCTACTGATCTCCATATCAATGTATCATAACTGTAAAGTGACATATGTGATATATTAGAAATTCCTGCTGAAAGACAAAGTTTTTTCACTGATCAAATCATACCATAAACCATACTAAGGTTAACAATAATGCTTTTTCTGTGGGAAAAGGTACAGAAAGTTAATCTTCATTGCACAGTTGAGGACATTTAAAGTAATAATGTTATTACATTTTTTCCCATCCTTTTATGCTTCTAATGCTAAAGTCACTGGTAAAAATGTCTTCACAATTGCCTATCATCTTGTTTTAATATTTCACTAAAATAAGATTGTGCTCCAGAGAACACATGTGGGGGGTATTTTAATTAAGGCCATTGGACATCAGCAGTGTTCAAGCTAATCAGGCTGGGGCTTGATCTAGCTTGGTATTCAGATGTGATGGTGTTCTCTGGGAAGGCATGGTGGTCTTTTGTAATCATTTAATAGCTGCCGGTAACAATGGCATCTGTGAATTTACTGAAATCTTTCTTAAGCCTTTTGATACTTTCAGTTTGACTGTATCAGCTACTTAATTGCGTGGTGAAAGGAGACTTGAACCAGGAAGGTTCAAGTCGAAGGATATGCACCAGCTTTGGCGCTCTGGTTCTGAGCACCATGGATGGATGTGGTTTTTACCAACGTTTTTCTTTTAGAGTCTCAAGGTGTGTGCTGCAGTGGAGAATACTATTTTATTACTACTTCATCCCTTCAAATGGTTCTGCTGTTAGGATGGGAGACAGTGCAAACTACAACCCTTGCTCACCAATAACAGGGAAAAAGCAGCAGAAAACCCAATAGTTCAGAAATACAGCTACCTGTTTGTGATCAGCCATGAATTATATGTGCATTACAATACTGAACAATGAAAGAATTCAATAATGAACAACGAGCAACAAAAGAGCAGGATAAAAGCCATAGATGTGAAAAACACAACTGTTCATTTTTTGATATGTCGCAAGTTATAATTTCATTTCATGTGTAGTACCAAAGAACAGTTTGCTTCTCCATTATGCTCTTTAACTGGCCTGTGGTTACTTTTGATTGCTACCTTCCTGTGGTACTCATTGCTTATTATGAGTCAGTGCTTTCTAATTTCTGGACAGAACAATTGAATGTGTGAGTTCTTTTTGAAGAAACATCAGCGGAATCTCAATTTTTTAGAGGTTCTATCATAAGGCACATTGCACCATATGGATCCTTGACACTTTTATGATTCTAAATTTGAGTGATATCTTACTGCAAAGGAGCGTGGACGTGTTGTACCTTATAAATTGTTTATTTTTAATAACCAAAGTTCAAAGAGAAGAGAAAAAATTTGGACTTCAGTTATAATTCAACCTAGATTCAAACCAAAGTTCAGAACCATGAGGGAAGAGTTTCAGGAAATGAGGACTTTTCCGTGTCTTCCAGTTTGCATCTGCTCATTTGCTTCAGTTTCCACGTCTGCAGTGTGGAGATACCCAAGAAATGCCCCTCTCACCCTCCATGAGCAAAGAATGATAAGACAAACCTTTAGAATAAGTCTGGCTTCATTGCGAACTTTACATTATTGCATGCTATAATTTGTAATTCCTGTAAATCTTCTTGAATTTTGTTCTGGGGTGCAGTTAAGTGACTTGTAAACAGTTCGGCATGCATGTTTGTTGCAGCACTATTCACAATAGCAAAAACATGGAACCAATCGTGCTGCCCATCGAAAGAGGACTGGATAAAAAAAATGTGGTACATATACATGATGGAATATTACACAACCATAAAAAATTATGAACTTTGCTGGAACTTGGATGGATTCAGAGTCTACAATACTAAGTGATCTATCACAGAAACAAATAACTGAGTACCATATATTCTCACTCATAAGCGGACCCTGAACAATTATCATAAGAAAGGAACTGCCAGTAGCGGGAAACTGCCAGGGGAAGGAGGGGGGAACACTTCATCAATAAGGGTACCTGATCTCAAATCAGGTAAAGTGGGGACCAAAGTGAGGCCCAAACTTTACCTGTACAATGACCATTTGTATACCTAACCCTGATTTATACCACACATCTTAAAAAAGAAAAAGAAAAAGAATAAGTCTGGCTTAAAGAAAAATTGAAGCAACAGGACAAGGTCCTCCTGCCCAAATGTACAAACTTTTATTAGAATGATCAAAACTTCTTAAGATTCCAAAGTGAGCCAAAGTGCTTTTCTTTGGGAAGCACTTTATACTGCTTTGCCTGGCAATAAATAGAGCTGTTCTGATAGGCATCTAGTAATTTCTAGGTATAATCTTTCCTACAGGCAGGAGACAGATGAGATTAACTCCCTTTCAGTTCTGTGATTATTGCGATGTTGCACCTGACTTACTCTCTGTGATAAGAATGAGGACTCCATGGCGTAGTACTTAAATGCATGAAGCCTTACTACTGATTTTTTCTACTTAGTTGCCACACACTAGATTTTACGAATGTACAAATTTTCTGGGTATGGGGGAAGTTTACTGGGAGTTTGGCTACCAAGACAAGCCATCAATAAGCCTTTACTTCAAAATAGGTATACAACATGTACAGGCAAAAATTCTGTTAGCAAAATACTAACTTGAAAAAAAATCTATCTGAGTAGGTATTAACATTTTTATTCATGATCTGTACATTTGGATGTATTTTTTTTCTTAGATAAGTACTATTCCCTGAATAGATTATGTAGTAAAGGGAAATGTCACAATTTACCCTTCAAATGAGGACTGCCTGGAGGGTGAAAAGTGAGCTATTGATAATTATGCCAGGACAGCACAGACATTCTTGTCCCAGGAAAACTCCCATGTATAGTCACCTTAGATAGTCTCATGGGTAACTAGACCATTTAAAAAAGTTTCCTATTGAATTAGAAACACATGGTTGAAGCAAGGATGCAATCACACAGAAAGAATGGCAGGAGGAGATGGGGGGAGGGTGGGAACGTAAGATACTTCAGGAAATTTAGCATACAACAGAAAATGCAAGTCATTCCTCTTGTGATTACCAAAAAAAGTAAAATACTTCCTTTATGAGATTTATGGTAAAAGGACAGAGAATAGAGAAATAAAACAGCATGACAGTCCACTATGCAAAGGAGGATATTTTCCTTTGTTTTCAGGTTTTAAAACAAGTAATGGGGACAAGTAATGGGAACAGCAAGTAATAGGGACAGCAAGAACTCAATTATCCACAGAAACTATACCAGTGGAACAGTGATGATTATCTAAATGTGTTTGGTAGAGAGGGGGGTGAGGAGATTTTTGCTCTTCTCTGGGAATTAACAGTAATGACATACGGTCAACATTTAAATGATTAACATGAAGATCCAGAAGCTCCATTAGTCAAAACTTTCTTGGGAGTTTTTGGGGGCATGATTCTACTTTTATGTATGTAAGCTGACACTTATGTGGAATTAGGTTAGTGGGGGAAAATATCTTTTTTGCACAGAGTTCTCCAGTAAGGACTAATGACATTTTTATAATTCAAAGATATCTAACACATGGCAGTCTCTTGATTAAACATCAATTTTGCACATGGAAGTTGAGAAACTATCAGCATTGTCTAATTATTTTTACAGCACAATTTCTTGTTAAAATACTGATATTATTTGTTGTGTTGTGTAATGTAGCATTGTCCAGAAATTATTTTCCTTTGTGTTTGTTTGTATCCCCAATTTCACCATAAGCTTCTAATGAGTAGAGATTTTTTCTCATGCCCTTTCTCTCATGGATCGCCTAGCAGAGTTTTAGACACATATTGAGTGTTTCATATATTCTTGTTGATTGATGTGAAGCCTGGAATTGCCACCTCTGGGCAGTGTGCCTAATGCTCTGAAGTCAGAGGCACTGTCAGCCTTCTGGGTGGAAGAATCTCCCTTTCTCTGTTTTTCTTCAGTCCCACCTCATCTTGAGAAACTCACATGAAGATAGGTGGTGTTTCTGGCTTTCTTCTCATAGCACGTACCTGCCATGTTATGTTTCATGTGGTTCTAGTATCCTGTGTTTGTCTTTGTTTAAAATCAAAGCATTCCCCCCCAGGAATACATCTTTATTAAGATATTCTGTGCATGCACATTAAAATGTCAACGCGTAATTTAATTATGACTCAAATGAGGCACAGCAGCTTTTACATCATTTGATAAATTTCCGTCATTTGGAAGGGACTCATGACTTAAATCCAAATATTTCTTGATAGACTTGATAGAACAAACATTCATAGCTCTGTACAGCTCAGGCTTGTGGGTAGGGGGGCATCTTTTTACTTGCAACCGTTTTTTGAATGTGAATGCAAAAATCTCTTCAGCTTTAGACATGGTCGTAAGGAAGGATTTCACAAGATCACTCCAGACTTGGGGAAATATCAAAGGACGTAGTTTAAACTGCTTGGTTAGGGTTTCCTTCTACACTTTCCTTGGTCCCACTGATTTTTTTTCTTCCAGGAAAAAAGTTTAGAGACACAAGAGTAAAGAGAACCAAACTTAAATGTTATATGTGTGATTCAAAGGAATAATAATAGCAGTGGTTCACAATAAAATTTTGTGAATATGAATCTTTTGTTTGGATGTATATATTTTAAATTATTGCATTAAATAACTATTTGAAGATGACGAGGAAAGGATTAGCTTTCTACCTAGTAGTTAAAATTTTTTTAAGTATTGCTCAAAAAAACACATGACAGAATGGTGGCTCAGCCTGTAATCCCACGCTTGGGAGGCTGAGGTGAGTGGATTGCCTGAGCCCATGATTCGAGACCCACCTGGGCAACGTGGCGAGACCTCATCTCTACAATAAATAAATAAATAAATAAATAAAATTAGCCGGGCATGGTAGCACGCGCCTGTAGTTCCAGCTACTTGGAAGGCTGAGGTGGAAGGATCGCTGGAGCCCAGCAGGTCGAGGCTGCGATGGCCAGGAGCGTGCCACTGCACTCCAGTCTGGGTGACAGAGTGAGACTCCAACTCAAAAAAACAAACAAACAGAAAAAAAACTTTTCAAACGTGAAAGATGGAAATGTACAAGAGGGCAAAAGGCTGTATTCTTTTTTAAAGACACTCCCAAGTCCATAAGCAGAGTGAACTGATCACCTATCCAGAGGGACTAGAGAAAGCCGCACTGTGCTCTTGTGGTTTCCTTTATCTTAGCTTGACATGATTTCTGTGTTTCATTCACACTCCATTTAGTGTATGAAATAACATGATAGAAAAGAGAAGGATGGGAAAGAAAATGAGCTTGCCCTCTTTTAGCTTTCTGAGAGTTTTGACCCAGAAAACATTACTGTGGTCTTAGAAACGTTAGAGAGAGCTGATGAAAACAAGAGAGCGGGGTGGGGGAGTGGGGGGTGTGTGTGCTTAGGGCACTAGCAGCAGTGGTCTAGGTGAGGGCGCCAATGTGCTCCAGCATAGAGTAGGCGGTGAGGTGGGGAGTCAGGATGTTTGCTGCTCCTGCAGCTGCAGAGGGAAAGGGGGATAAAGAGCTCCCAGAGGAGGACTGAAAAACAAAGCTCTGGGAGGCTGAGAGACTTTGCTTGGTTTGTTACAGGTGAGGAGGGGAGAGGCAATGAACAGAAACAGTATTGCAGGGGCTGGGTGAAGAAATCAAAATTCTTGCAGAGTTGAGAGAGGATCATGTACAATTCCTGTTCAGAAACTGAGGGCACAACTGTATCAGACAACCATAAAGAGAAAATTGGAGTTAAACACCAACATTTTCTTGAATAATAAAGCTTTGCATTGGCCAGGAAACTGCAATGCAAAGGACTAATGAAGAAACAAAAAACAGGAGGAGGCATCTTTTGATGCTCCTTAAATATAACCACAAAATTAAACAAGCCAAGGACTTGAGAATGATATTTCAATCCTGCAATGCGTTTCCACCTTCCAACTTAGAGCCTCTGCTGTGTCTTGCTCTCTGCTTGTTTACACTCATTCTTTTTATTCCCCAGTTACATATGTGAGAAGAGGACATATTACTCATCTCTGGTATCTCCTCACGGTGCTGAGAGCAGTGGGTATTCAATAAATACGTGGTTATTGAAGCATGAACGGTATTAAGAACTGTGCTAAAATCTTTTCAATTTTTTTGTTTAATGAGCATTAATATACTGACTTTACACACTATATTATATAGCTAAAAATGGATATTTTTTTCTTACTCTACTACAGCAAAGACATTCCAATGATGACTCTTCTAAAGATATTTCAGTTAGACCAGGCTCAGTGGCTCAGCCTATAATCCCAGCACTTTGGGAGGCCGAGGCAAATGGGTTGCCTGAGCCTGCAGGTTCGAGACCAGACCAGGCAACTTGGTGAGACCTCGTCTCTACAGTAAACCAAAAAAAAAAAAAAAAAAAAAATTAGCCAGGTGTGGTAGCACGTGACTGTAGTTCTTACTACTTGGAAGGCTAAGGTGGAAGGATCACTGGAGCCTAGCATCGACGCTGGGGTGGCCGTGAGTATGCCACTGCACTCTGGGTGACAGAGTGAGACTCCAACTCAAAAAAAGAAAAAGATATTTCAGTTGTTCATCCAGAAGAAGAATGAAGTAGAGTGGCTCTGATGTAGCTAATTCTTAATACACACACACACACACACACACACACACACAGACACACACACACACAGAATTGTGTGTATGTAGTAGGGGGGTGTTTCATTTTGATAAAAATGATTTCTCAATGGTCTGCTGTCCTAACTATTTTATCAACAAAAATTACTTCTACAAAGGGTTGTAGAGGATGGGGAAAAGGTATTATGTCTGCTTTTCCCTTTACCAGCTGGGTGCATAATTCTCAGCTCTTTAGCTCATCAAAAGAGTAAGCAGATTTGAGATCCTCTGAGATCACACAATTTAAAACTTGCTATTCATGCTTCAGATGATAAAGCTGGAAACAAGACATTGGCAGAACACTGAAGCAAAGGAAATCAGCAGTCCATAAATGGTAGCACCAGGGACGAAACCCTTCGACTAGGCTAGGTTTTCTGATCACCTACTCAAGTTCTGATTATACTGTGTGTTGTATACTCATGGTTTAGATTCCTTTCCTCTAACATGTGGAGGAGATGACCTACAAAATGGTGGAAAGAAGCAAAACAAATGTGCATGCAAGATTAAAAGCTTTGTTTTCTAATGTTTACAAAGGGCAATGAAATAATTTTAAAAGACCTTCAGATACAACGACAGATGCTTACGTGGTATTTTAAGACTGAAGGTTCAAATGTGCCCAATTGCATTAAATGAGAAGCAGAAGGCTCTGGCAGAGATGATTGACACCTGCCTCTGTACTGCTTTTGGAAGCAATTGAGTTCATGATTGTGAGTTGGGAAGTCTTGGCTGACATTTTACTCAGGGCCCTGCCTTCTTTAATGACTGCATTTAAGGTTTAAGAAAAACTGAAGCTTTAGATTCAAGATCAGATTAAACAGATAAAAATTCCAAACATTTCTTTCCCCTGTCTGGTAATTTAAACAAAACCAGCAACCTTCCCTTCCTACTGTCCCCCTTCCCCAATAGATTCCTGATTTTCCTCAGGGGCTTAGAGGGAAAAAATAGGAGAGAAATTTTAAAACTGAAAGATATAACAAGCTTACTTTTAAAGTCAACAGGCTTTTAAAGATAATTTTAGACCAGCTGGTTCTACATTTGAGATACTTTTGAAACTCAGAATATAAAACCTTGCCAGATCATTCAGTCTCGGTATATCTCCTGGCAAGGTCTCAGCTATTATTAATGTACCCTTGTTTTATGTGGCTTTCACTTACGCCTACTTTCATAAATGGCTCTAGATTTCTCGTAGAGCTCATAGGGGTCAGGCTTCCGTGGGTCAAAGGCCTCTGTTGAGTCAGGAAAGGAACTCCTGTGAAGGGCGGGTGGGAAGGGCAGGTTCTGCGGTATGGCCGGAGCAGATAAACTTGTTTGAGGACTGCCTTGATTCTCCCATCGGTCCATTATCTGAAAAGTGAGAGAACAGAGAAAATGGCTGATGATGAATTCTTCCTGGCTGTCTCTTTTGTCACCTTTAAGTTAGACTTTCTTGTCTTATAGACTTTTCTTCCAGGAACATTTAAAACTTTGGTACAAATACCTTGAAAGAAAAGATTCTATATAATAAAACATCATAGACTGTTATAAATGCAAGTGGAACCTGATTTTTGAATGTAAACTTACATATAGCTTATATAACCATGTCACCTATGAGCTGGTAATCTTTAGCCAGTCACTTAATTTTTCTGTTTTCCCCCCCATAAAATAAACATAACATGTCTCAAGATAATTTATGTGTAAATGCTTAGAAATGTATGGTATTATTTGTACCTTTTCTAAGATGGTCCCAATATATTGCATCGCTTTTACTAAAGCAGAAGATTAAAATCGTCTGCACATAGTCATTTGACACCTACGCATATCTTAACAACCTCCTATACTTGAACATTCAGTCACTTCCCTTTCAGTTTGTGAGAATAATTATACAATCACCTAGGATTCAGGAATTGCTCAGACTCTTCTAGGAAGCCTCATCTACTGATCTGGTGATTTCTCCCCATAATGCTGCCACTGATGTTGATACTATACAATTTCTTAAAAAATCTATAGAGTACTTCCTGGCTTATCATGCTCTTTCATATACATGATCTTCTTTGATCCTCACTATAGCATCATGAGATAGACAATGCAGAAACTAATATCATTTTTTATCAAAAAAGCAATGCAGGTTCGCTGAGACCACCTATTTGTACCACCAACTTCACCTTCATTCATCAACTGATGCCTCATTTAAACTCAACTTCCGCTTTTCTACTTTGAATAAACTTATACTGTGTAAAAAAATTACATTAGTTTCCCTCCTGCCTAAATTCTGCATGGGGTCAGCACGGTCCTCAGGACAAAGGCCAAACTCCCTGTCCTGGGGCATGGTGGGCTTCTCATGACCCAGATTCTGCTCGCCTTTCTCACATCGCCTGACGGTCTTTCTGCTCATTCTCTAGGATCCATCAGATTCTATTCTGCCTTTGAATCTTTGCAGACTTTCTTTATTCTCTTCCATATGCAAAATTTACTCATTATAAACTCTTTCATCCCCTTCCCTCATTCTACCTAGTTACTAGATTTGAGTGAGATGTCTCCTTTCCTAGAAGACCCTTGCTGACTATCCTGTCCTTTCTGGGTGCTCAGGCAGCATCCTTTACCTGTTTCTCAATCCACTTATCACACCCAACTGTGATTATGAGTCTACCCATCCACGTTTCACATGCTGGGGACAAGGGCTGTGTCTTTCACATTGTCGAATTACTAACACATAGTTAATACTCAGAAAGTGTTTATTAGCAAATGAATGAAATAATAAATAAAATATGGTTAATTAAAAATATTTTGATATACAATGCAATTTGAACTTGGCAGGATCATAATGTTCTGTTCCCTACTATATTGCCCTTCTTTTATTTTCACACAGGCTTTATTTTGGTTAGGACTCTGATTCCAGCTCTGATATGCCAATCATTAATATTTTAAAGCTGAGAGGGATGGGGGAGGCGTGTACTCAAGTGTTTTCAGATTACACCTGTGCACTGTGTAATACCAGAGATCCCTGTGGCCTGTCCTGCCCATGTGAGACTGTGTCAAGGGTTCGAGTTTAGTCAGCAAACTGGGAAAGAAATGGGTCTCTTTTCTTCCTATAACTAATAGGAGTGGTTGTTTACATAATATCACCTTTGGGAGGAATAATTGGAAAATATGGTTAGAGTTTTAGTAAAGTTTCTGCTCAGTGGGTTTTGTGCTCCCATTTAGTAAAAATTTAAATATATACTTCACAATTCATTTGATAGCAAAACTCGTATACAAAGCCATTCTGGTTTTCCTTAATCATCCATTCTGGATGACTTTGTTATAATGTGGGAGACCCATATGGGTGGTTAAAGGCATATCGTCTATGATTTTTCACTAACTGACTTTAGGCACCATGTGGATGCTTTCTGGCTGTGACGTTCTCTGTTTTAAAATATAAGATATTAAATGCTAAAAAGTAAATAAAGCAGAAATATGGTCTGAGGAGCTGTAATATCCCACTTGTCATTATAGGGGTTTGGCAAATGTCTATTTCTTTCTCTCATATTCCACTGAGGGTTATCTGATACCCACATGTGTCTTGCTGGTATATGTATTGCTTATGTACAGTCATTGGCGCAAACATGCTTCAGGTAAAATATTGGTATTTCTAAAAAACAATCTTAAAACTACAGAACAAATAATGCTTTGGGCACTGTTTAGGAAAGTTGCTATGGCAGATTGACAAATTCTACAATTTCTGTAGCACAGAGATTGGAGAATTAGTCAAGAATCCAGTTCATGCTTAGTAAAGCATTCACAATTTCTTGCTGTGACATTTATTAACCCTTGAGTCACTTTATCAGGGTTTCTTAAGAGATTGTAGAGCAGAAAATCACTGCATCCATGAAAAAACAGACTTACTGTTCCACTCCCCACCACCTCCTGCTCTACTCCTTCCAAATTGTTACCCGGTGGCTCTGACCCAGAAGACCGTGGAGCAAATCACCTGCCCTGTGATCAGAGGTCACCCCCTTTGCTAGGGCTATTGTGCTGGCCCTACTGCATCTTTTGAAGGGTAGATTCTGTTGATTCCTCTTTACTTCCTTAGACACCTTGGTCTGTGGGTGTCTGCTTTCTATCGAAGACGCTCTGTTCTTCTTTACCTTCGTGAACCTCCTGGATTGCCATTTCCAGGGTCTAACTTGCTCCATCTACCTAGTGTTTTTCTGGCCTCAACTTGTCTAGAGTTCATGTTACCTGCCAGTTGTTTATCTCTTAACAAGGATTCTTACTGGGCCTCTCCTCTCCAGTCCCCATGGTGTTCATATCTGGGTCAATTTATAAACATCTCACTAGAGTAAGAAAAAATGGAAATAAAGTTGTTTTCTTTATGTGAAAGAAGATTGTTATCACTATTGGCCTTGGTGAATAAATGAATGTCTGCCCAACTATATGAAAGGACAGTCACTGAAATATCAATGGACAGATTGAACATACACTCCGTACCTAGGCAACAAACAGTAAAACAGAAAAATTTATTAATAGTCATGGCTGATTTTTTTATTTTTTCTTTTGAGTTGGAGTCTCACTCTGTCACCCAGACTGGAGTGCAGTGGCACGCTCCTGGCCACCGCAGCCTCGACCTGCTGGGCTCCAGTGATCCTTCCACCTCAGCCTTCTAAGTAGCCAGAATTACAGGTGTGTGCTACCATGCCCGGCTAATTTTTTATTTATTGTAGAAACGAGGTCTTGTCAAGTTGCCCGGGAGGGTGTCCAACTCGTGGGCTCAGATGATTTTTTAATTTTTTAACCACAGCTTCTGATTCTATGGTGGACACTGGGAGTAGAAAGGTTGTGAATAAGGTTGATTTTCCCCTTATGAAATACTCTGTCTAGAACTTGTTTTCTTCTTATAGAAACAGATAATTTACCCCCCCCCACTGTTTTGGGCATGGATGGAAGATGAAGGCATTTGGCTTGATTCTGTACTTGAAGAATGAAATTGATCCCTTCCAGATGGAGAGAATGAGGACTCACTACAAATAGTGCATTATTTGTTAAACAGGAAGTGACTATCTTGACATGGATTAGTGTAAGATATGGATCAGTGGAACAGAAGAGCATCAGGAAGTGACATAGGATGAGGAGAAGGTTAGATTTCACCCAGGATAAGATTTCCTTTATTCTAAGGATGTCATCAATCCTCTTCAGAGGAGAGAGCACATAAATCCATATACTGTGGGTATATTGCTATATACTTGTTTTGGTTAATAGCTCAGTATGTTCATTTCATAGAGTGACTAATATATTAAGGGTTCATGCATGGAGGGTCTGCTTCTTATGGTGATAATAGGTTATACTTTTGAGCTCAATGTACAGAGGCATTGTTTAAAACACTTAGACTCATAGACTCTTCACTATAACTATAGAAGAAGGGGTACTATTATTATCTCCATTTTACAGATGTAGAACTTGAGATGAGAGCTTAAGCAGCTAGTTCAAGGTCATACAGCTAGTAAAAAGAGGAAGCAAAGCTTGAACCCAGGAAGTATGCTTCCACAGCCTGCACCCTAAACAATTATACCGTACTTCCTCTCATTATGGTCCTCAATCTAAAGAGACTTTCTGGTAGACACACAGGGGACATTAAATCTATAGCCCTCTTTCTTCATTCAGCCTTGGATCTGGAAGTATAGGCCTTAGCTTTTGTATAGATACATGGACTCAGGATTAATTGTACACTGAGTTCTATAAAACCTTTTTTGGAATTATTGACTATGAATGTAATTACTATAATGACAGCAAATGTTGTAATTACACCAAATGACATAATTTGTCTAAGTGTAGTACATATAAGGAAATCACTAGATTGCAAAATTACAGCACCACAATGAGGTTGCAAGGTTCCTTGTTAGATAAAGATGTGTATAACCATAGAGTACACACTTAAGTTTGGTGGTGAAAGGAAAGAGCTACTTAGACAATGATCAAAATAAACAAAATTTCATTTTAAACATTTAAAATTACCTCTTTTCAAAATTACATGCATTGCTAGCTAATCTGCTAAGCCTAAATAGGTTTTCCCATCTGATGTTCTCTGTGGACCAGATGAGCCAATCCTAGATGAGGACATGCCTGGGGACAGTGTTTAACTTTGCCACAGTACTCTGCCAGTCATGGACTTCAGACATTCCTGTTAGGGTAGAATATTCTATCGCCCCAGAAAATGGGATCCCAAAAAAACCAATCCCAGCTCTTGGTACTTGGGCAATTAATAGTCTAAATCTAATGGCACGTATAGACGATCTCTACCTGCTAAACCAACTTGGCTAGCCTAGTCTTACAAAAAAGATTATTAAAACCCACCAGTCTCCTACATTGGCATACAGATGTTAGCATGTTACAGGAGAACTAGACCCAGAAAGGTTAGATGATGATGGAGATATCCAGTATCTGAAGAAGACTCAGAAGTAACACTTTGATTGCCAGATATGGCAGAATATTGTATAGAGTCTGGCAGAATATAGTATCCAGAGTCTGTGAATACTGTACACACACACACACACTGCTAACATATATATGTTATAGATATATACACAACACACATGTACATATATATTTAGCTCTGTAGACAGTAAAATGTAAATATAAATATATAAAGAGTTAAATTTATTATGAACCAGATTTAATTTGCAGGTCAAGACTCCTGGGCCTAATGTTTCTAAACATTTTATGTAACAAAGACTTTACAGTATTTCTGACAGGGAAAAAACAAAAGATTTAAAAAGAACACTAGTCAGAATAGTGTTAATGCTCATTTTGTAAGCATATTAAAAGAAAGGGAAGAATTGTCTTTAGAGGAAAGTAAGATGAGTTGATCTTGTACTTGTGGGACAAATACAAGACAAAAGGACTCAGAGAATTTGTTCTTTTGACATCACAGAATCTCAGAAGTGAAAGGGATTTTGAGGTCACTCAATTCAACTCTTATTTAATGGGATTGCAGCAGTAACAGGAAAAGAAAAAAGAAGTGTAATAATTCCAACTTACAGGCTTTGGAGTTTTCCATGGAGAAAAGAAACCTGTAATAAAGAAAACAATATTTGAACTTTGAAAGTATACCCCACTACCACCGACAGGTGGCATGATATAATGGCAATTGTAATTGATTTTAAGTTAGTTAACAGCAAACAACAACAACTACACCAACAAAGTTCTACTAGGTTGTATCATTTTCTTCAAGGAGTTCAAATAATTTCATTGGAATTTTATTAATGATTCTAAGACTATTTCCAACTGAAGACTCTGAGGGCACAGAAGAGGTGAGTGAAGTATGTCAAACAGTCAGTTGTGTTATAAGTCCTAACAATAGTCATTCTTAGGATTTCTGTCACACAGCCTTAATGGGAGAGAGAGCGAAGGAATGTAGATAGAGATTTAGCGTTTTAAAGGTAAATGACTTTGCTCAGTTTAAGAAATAATTCTGTGTTTTTTTAACCTGCTTTCTTTGGTAAAAAATCAATCAATAAGCCTTTATTATTCTTAAATAAAATAACATATGCACCTACATTATGAATGAGTTTCTACTATAAATTTTTATGTGACTGTTTCCCCATTGAGATGTTCTCTAGTAGATTTCTATTGCGTTAACCTTGTACCCTAGTGCTAGCACAATGTTTTCCATGAAGAAGTTCACAATGTTTGTTAACTGAGTGAATCATGTATCATCAAAGCCTTTTCCTCTCAATGTATTGACCTCTTTCTGTTATCACAAATGGTATGACGATTAGACTGACCTTGTTGTGATCCAAACAGCTATTAAGATAAGTTAAAGTAAGGATAGATTACTTCTCATTTTCTTTTATTATTACTTTATTTCATGGAATTAGTTTTTTAAAAGGCAGCAAAACAAGCTTAAAACAATGCAGGGAGAAGAAACTTGCCATATACTGATCCTAGCAACCAAAAACTTAATCAAGTATATAAAATAAGATTACAACTTTTCATATATCTTCCTTTTTCAACAATTTTCACTCAAGTTAATATTAGGTGTTGTTTAAGACTTAAATTGTGTGTCAAAATGTCTCATAAAGATGAATACTGAAAACATGCCACATTCCATGCTTATCATCTTTAAAAAATACTTGTCCAAAACAGGAATAGTTGACAGCCATTCCTATTTCTGTTTATAAGAAGTATCTAAAGAAATATGGACACACAATTACCTACATTCTTTAAACAATTGAACTCAGGCATGACAAAAATACTAACTGCAACTCAATGCACTGTTGTAAAGAATTGATGATTGATTTTATGAAAATAGTAAAACTATACAATCTATCATATTTCTCAGCTTTCCTTAAAATTAATCATTAAGGAAAGCTAAGTTTAAGGAAAGAAAGTTAAGTTTAATCATCATACTCAAGAAGCTTGTTAGAATTAGCTTTCTTTCTGTCTCACACATTCTGTTCTTATCTCTCTTTCCATTTAATAAAACAATTCTGTTCACTGCGTAGTTTGATTATAATTTAATTATAGGATTTAATCACATCCTTTTTGGAAAGAGTTGCAAGGTAAAATTACAGATAAATAAATACCTTTATCTCCTTGATTCATTTTGTAAAATGCCATTGAAAACAATTAGACTATGAGTTAAAAAGTTAAAAAAAAATAATCTATTGACCAATTAACCATTATTTTCAGTGAAGGATAAAATTTATTTGCTGCTTTATGAAATTGCCAATAACATTTCTTTTGAGAAGAGATATCATTTATATATTTTCACAATGTCAAAACATTCAATTATTTCCTTTACTTGATTTATGTTGTTACCTTCTTTCTGCAGTCCCCAAACTGATTTTGAATAGGTACTATTCCACATTTAATAGGTGCTAGAAATTTCTTGAATTTTGATTCCAAAGTATTGAAAATGGTTCCTCTATTATAAAGCTCTCGTCTCCGCATAGGAGGTTGCCTTAAAAGATCATTTTCCTCATATGGGGCACCTGTATAATCGTTTGAATTCCCAGCAGTTATGGTGCCAGAACTAAAATGGCATAAGCAGGAACTTGGTCATGGACAGACGAGAGAGGATGTTTAATTTGACCACCTTTCATCATAGGCACTTTGACTCCTCATTCTTTTAAGGCTGACTCTTTCAGTCTGACCTCAGACCATTGGTGTGACCCAGAACTTCTTATTCTTCCATTATGGCAGTTTCTGGGATATTTCTAGTGCTGAGTTGTACTGCAGAGGCTTCAATTTTTGAGGCAGTGGTTGTCCTTTTTGAGTCATTGTCAAAAAGAAGCAAGTAATTTTAGGGAGTAAACAGTATCAGAATAGATTTTCTTAAAAAATAAATAAAAGTTATGTTACCTTTGTGTTTCTTTGGCAAATTATCATTCATACTATAATCACTTAAATTAAGACTGAATAGAAAACATATATTTTGGATATATTCAATTTGGCCCTGATTGAGACAGAAGATCAAGTTTTCTATGTGATTAAACTCCAATTTTCTGCTCAACTTCATTGATAATTGTGGGTCAAACTATTACATATTATAAATGTACTATAAATTTTTTGTGGAGATGGCCCCTCTAAGAAATCTAGTCTATTCCAATGAAGACTTAAATTAAAACACCAGAAATCTAATCAAAACTTTTAAATTCTTTAAGAGACATTCCAGTTATAATATTGAGCTTATTTCTGAAATTATTCTGGTAGGAGATCAATCACAGAAACGACATAAGACTTCTGAGATCTAGGAAATTTTCATATACGTGTGTTGTGTGGTGAATCTCCATATTCGGCATGGAAGGAATAATTTCTGGACAATTATTTAAAAATTTCTTGCTAAGTTTCGCTCCTGCTGTTCACCTAACAGACCATAAAGACACTAATCTTCTGGTTCCTAGAAATCATTACATCTCTCTTGGAGTCCTAGCCTTTCTTTGGCCTAAGCATTTTGTTAGGTTTGCTTTGCCAAGACTTATTTTTGAACTTCTCACCACTCATCTTCACAGGAAGACAGGAGCAGAGATATAGACAACTGTTTCTTAAGCCTTTCTGAGCTAAGGTAGCCCTCTTTCCAAAATCAGCTTATAGAAAAAGAGTTTTTTTCTTTAAAATAATAGTAATTGTTCCTTTATGTTTTAGTTTCTGATCTTTCCCCTGACTTCTATAGAAAGTTGTATATCAGAATTCTTCAGTGGGATTAAAACTTCTTTATAATGACTTGACTCATGTTTTTCATACTGATCATTTATTGACTTTTATCCACAGCAACTGTGTGTGTGTGTGTGTGTGTGTGTGTGTGTGTGTGTGTAGAAATGACAACAAAAGCAAAAGACTTCAAGACATAGTTATAAGCTAAATGCAACATGGGTAGGGATATGAAATTAAAAAAATAGAATAAGTGAGAAAATTTAGATGCAGCTAATAAGGAAAGCTAGATGTACTTTTACAATTTATTTTTTAAATAGATGCACTTTAATATAAAGCACAAAACTGAACTATACCTCTATAACCTGTCTTTTTTGGAACCAGAAATAAAAGTAAAATATATTAGTAACTTTACACCTAAAAAGCATAATGAGATGGGCAGAGAAATGACACAAAATGCAAATAGTTTAGATAAGAAATGCTGGTACTTGAAAACAACAAAAGAGAGAAGACGACATTGATTTTATTATTAAAATTTAAATTAAATTCTACATATCAACTAAATACAATTTTTAATGAACTTTAGAAATATGATTGCTAGATAAAATATGTATACAACTAAATACGAATTTCAGATAAATAGTGAATACTTTTTAAAGTATGTCTCATACATAGCATGAAACATTTATTGCATGGGGCATGCTTATATTAAAATTATTTGTTATTTTTCTGAAACTAAATTTAACTAGAAATTCTGTATTTTTGTTTGCTAAATCTGGTCATTCTATATAGGGAACAATTTATGTATGTGTGTGTCCTAGGTAACCATTTAAAAATAAAAATACAATAGTAACATCCATTCATTCAGAACAAAAACCCCAGAAAATATGTAATATTTCCTTTTTGTCAGGAGTCTTGCTTTAGAAAAGCCTCAGAAAATTTCATTTGCTATACAGATCATTGGATTGTGTTGCTGTTATCTATAGCCTGGACTGAGGTCTTACCGCATGAGATAACAAACTCTGTGGCCAATGTTAGTGCCACGAAGAACCATTTTCAAATTGCTTGATGATTGGTCAGCACATTGCCTTTTCCCAAGCAGAAAGGTTCACAGAGTGGCTTTTTTCAGGACCTACTTTTCCTAGGAAAGAATATCAATATATTTATGGTATCTCTGAGGGGAGAACCTCTTGCTGGTATGTGTTTGAGTGAAGAGTATTATTGTTATTATTCATTTTCACAGAGCAACAAATTAATGACCTTTCTTAAAATCACCCCAATTCAAATAATGGATCAAAATACAATGAAGCACAGTTTTAACACATCATGATATTTTCAATTTGGAAGACTGCCAAGACAACTATCTGAGATTTTAAGGAAGTTTCCCAAACAAAACTAAATCTTTCAACATGCTTCCATATTCCAGTTGATATACTGAGCTCATATTTGCAGAATGTGAAATTGTTTGTCTCTCAGCAGAAATATCTGCTAGAACATTGGATTCTTGTGTTGAAGCTTATTGTTACAATTTCATGTGTTTTATAGGGGATTCTTCAGTTAGCAAAAATGATAGAGATGCTGGGAAGCGCTTTCTATTTCCCTCTCTCTCTCTCTCTTTTTTTAAGCATCAGAAAAAGATTAGGGACCACTTTGAAATAAAGACCTATTTCACTGTGGATTTCCATGCTCCAGGTTATCAAAAGGTGTACATTCTGTATTGCTTAAAAAAGAAAGAAACATGACATTTGGAATATATTGAACACTGCTGAACTGTACACTGAAATGTGGTGAAGAGGGTCGTTTTAGGTTCTCTATATTTTATCACACTTTAGACATTTTTAAAAGCAATTAAAAAAGAGAGGAAAAAGTAAAAAGAAAGAACAAAAGTATAAACATTTCACATGTGAGAGAGAGGAAAAAAAGAGAGTAAGAAATCGAGAGAATTTCTCCCCCCCACAGTCCTTGTGATACCTACCTGGAGGACAAGAAACTCACCTGAGTGCCCACACAGATGCTTCCACCCCTAACTTAGTCTTTCTTATAAAGGATTGTAGGGAATAAAGGGAATTTTCATGTCTATTACATTTCTGAAAATATTTCAGGGACTGTGAGAAACTCTTAACAGAGGAAACTGTAAAAGTTTCCCGAAGAGGAATAAAAGCCCCAGGGTTTTTAGAATCTCCATTTAGGGTTAATTTGAGGGAGAAAATGTCACTAATAAAGTTAATCTTTAATTTAAAGATCCTCCCATTTTCCCACAGCCTGGCAAACAGACCTAAGCTTTCCATCAAAAATTCAGCCTTTGGTAAATGTAAGCCAGCAGGGCAATGAGCTAATTTCCATTAAAATTAGTTCAATGTTATTCACTTTTTTTCTGGTTTTTGATTGACTCAAGTATTTCTTATTAAAATTCATTAAATGGGTTAAGCCCTGCAGTTCCTTGGGATAATTTGTTTAAGCTATTTGAAGTAGGTAAAAGAGGAATTTTTCCTAATGAAACTGACCTAGGCTGAGAAAAGACCTGTCCCTTAAGCGAGCATGGAAGGTACACTGCTGTTAGTACTCAAACATTGTACCACCATGTTTTAGCCAAGCAATGCCTCCAATTTCCAAAGGACATCTCACATGCCTGCCATCTTTGACCTGGAGAATCCGTTTCTTTTCTTTCTTTCTTTTTTTTTTTAATGTGAGAAGCTGAGGCTTTCTTCGCAATACTTAAAAAAAAGTTACTTTCTGTATCTTTTAAATAAAAGTGTTTTTTCTTGTAAACACTGTAAAATTGTCCATTTTCCCCCTGGCTTTGTTCCTTATGAAGAGAGCAATCCAACCATTTCAAGTAATCCCAAAGAGTATCTAAAAAGGATAAGTCTGCACATGTTGTATTCTGATAAACTCACCTACATAAAGGATAAATTCAAAATAAAGCAGGCAAGGTGAATAGCCTCAGGCAGGAATAAAGGAATGTACTGGAAGAGGAAGAAATGTGCTAGGGAGGCTAAAACTCAGAGTGAGGTGAGTCTTGCAGAAAATAACAACTACAAAGAGCTTTTTATTTGTGTTCTGAACAAGACCAAGGGCAACGACGAGAGAAAACTGCTCTGGGTTTATGGCACATTGTAAACAGATGGCAAAGAAAGCATGGAAGGCTATCAAATATTTGCAAATAGAAAAATCCGGTTCTAAGAAGTTTTTATAAAAAATGATGAATGTATAGTATTTTTTTTTGTTTGAGGAACCCATCTAGAAACATTTTAAAAAGTAATTCCAGACAGATGAAATATCTGCTTTGGTATTTTATACCAACATTAAATAAATATTTATTGAGTTGTTGGTGTCTTACAAGCATCACAAATTCAACACAACAGTGGTGGCTTTGTTCTATTCTCCCAAATCTTCTCTTAAGTGTTCCTTATTGTGGGGAATTTTACCTGTCTTTCTGCTCTCTGAGCTTTTAAGAAAGAAACCTGAAGGTTATTCTTCACACTTCCCCTTCCCTTATTCCTTATCACCAAATTCTATCTATTCTATCTCCAAAATCTAGTGCAAATCCATTTCTCTTTACCTCCATGTCCACCATTTAAATTCACACCCTATAATCTCTTTCTTGAACTGAATCAGGAGCAAATTTGATGGTGTTACTTAATTTGATTATGCCTTAAAAAAAATCCTCAAATGGATTCCTATTACACTTAAGATAAAACCCCAAATCTACAAGGCTCTGAATAAAATGGCCCTATCTACCCTCCAGTCACCTCACTAAAGTTCCTTGGGAAAACCAGGCTTTTCTTATTCACAGGGCCTTTGCATAATCTCCTTCATTTACCTACTCTTTTTTTTTTCTCTTCACATAGCTATGTTGGATTTAAGTATTACTTTGTCAGGGAAGATGTCTCTGACCTTTCATTTTCAATCAAGTTCTTTATTGTTCTTTTAAATTCCATCCTATGTCTTCCCTTCTTGTGGCACCATTTGTCAGTATATTTATAAAATTATATTTATGTAATTACATTTTTGAATTATTAGTTTCATGTCCATCTTCCCCATTAGAGCATAAATTCCATCAGTGGAGGGATCATACCTATTTTCTTCATAGTATTCCCAGTACTTAGCAAATACCTGACACATAGTGGATACTTTAATAGATCTGTGTGAATGAGAAGGGTAGAATAAACAGACAGAGCCATGAGATACTTGGGAGAACTGATGAGGCCCAGTGAGTTTCTGGGGGTGGAGAAGTGGCATAAAGGAGAAGATAAAGTCTGTGATGACTTCTAGTTTGAAAATCCTGGATGGACGAAGGTGTTAATTAGCAGAGGTAAAGGATGTGGAAAAGAGGCATTTTTGAGTGGAGTCCTGCAAGATAGGTTATGGACAAAATACGTTTGAGGTGCTTTGGGAGTTTGGGTTCAAATGTAGTTTGAACTACATTTTGAAGCTGGCACCAAAGTGGGTTTGGGTTCAGGTGTAGAAGTCCCGTAGTAGTTGGCTCTTTTGTCTGGTGCTAGAGATATAATGTGTCAGGTAAAACTTAGAGCAATGAAATTGTGTTGCATGAAAAGTAAAGTTCTCAGGGTTTGTAGAAGAATGAGTGAAGTATTTGAAAAGTAACAGAGAGTCAATAAAACAAGGCTTTTAGTGGTGTGTCAAATGGGGGTTCACTGGTGGCTTCAGTGGAAGCAGTTTAATTGCTATGAAAAACCAGAAATCAGATTTCAGTGGGTCTGAAAGAATGGAAGGTGAGGAAGTGGAACTAAGAAATGGCTGTTGGGTTACAGAAACAGTACAATAATGGTTATGGGGGGAAATAGCCTCCCATGAAGGGAGGATTTTGTTGAGGTGGAATAAGCACTCTCACATTCAGATGAGAAGGAACCTGAGCAGAGACAGAGTTTGAAGATTCAGGAGGAAAGGGGATAATTGGTTGAATTGTTTCATAAGGAGAGGAGAGAAAATGGGATCTAGAGAACCAGGGGTTGAATTCACAATATCTGAAAGAGAAGGAGGTAGCCAAGCACTTATCAAGAGGCTGGGGCAGATCTATCAGTGACAATCTGCCCCACGGGGCAGGGATGGGACTAGGTAGAGAACTTACAGTGGCAGGAAGTGGCAAAATCAATGGGAGTCTGCAGAAGTCCTGTGTATGAGGCAAAGATGTAAGCAGAAAAACAATTCCTGAGGTGGTATAGTGAGAGGGCATGCACCCAGAATATGTGGTAAAATTGACTTGAGTTCTAGTCCCAGCTCCACCTTTCACTAGCTCTGTGGTCTCATACGTGGGGGGACATATACTATCAGGATTAACTCTTGGGCTCCAAAGGAGACCCTGGGTTTGCTTTGGGGTCAAAACTGCATGACTATGATTAAGTCCCCTAAACCTCTCAAAGGCTCAGATTCTTTATCTGTAATAAAGTAAGGATAATAACAGGAATTATTTTAATGATAACTAAATAATAATGATACACCTTGCATTCTATCAATATAAAATGGGACATTGTTCTATTAAATGCTTTTGATGCATTTTGAATTGTTTTTACAAAACAGAGGTCTGTTTTCCAGAAAGGTGTTTAACAGTTTATTGCCACAACAGATGCATTTTTTAAGTGTTATATTCTTTTAAGCTTCCTTTTAAGTTCTCTCTCTCTCTCTCTCTTTTTCTCTTTTTTGAGTTGGGGTCTCATTCTGTTGCCCAGACTGAAATGCAGTGGCATGGTCCTGGCTCACTACGGCCTTGACCTCCTGGCCTCAGGCGATCCTTCTGCCTCAGCCTCCTGAGTAACTGGGACTACAGATGTGCACCACCACATCCAGCTTATTTTTTGTAGAGATGAAGTCACCTTGGTCTTCCAAAATGCTGGGATTACAGGTGTGAGCCACCGTGCCTGGCCTTGTGAAGCTCTTTTAAGCTGACTTTTGATATATGAACTGTGATTTGTTTTGATTTGCTTTATCTCTTTCCTTCATTGCTTTAATCTCATTAGGGTTTTCCACTAAATTCCAAGTTCCTCCAGATCTTGGTTAGATGAGAAGGTAGCTGACTTTAACCTTACTCCACAGTTCCTCTGCTCGCATATAAGTATATCCCCAGTTTCAATAAGTATGTCACCATTATGGATTTATGAATAGTTTCTAACTTTTCATTTTCCTGAAACTATTTATATAACGATTACTTAGATTTATCCACTGTAACTGGAAATTCATTTTTGATTTTGAATTTTGATTCCTCTCTTAGTGTGTATCCTCACATAATTTTTTTCAGAAATAGCACATGTTTGGTGTGATAGACAGAAGAGTGCCCCCCTGCAAAGATGTCTGTATCCTAATCCTCAAAACCAATGCATAGGTTACAAGGCAAAAGAGAATTTGCCAAACAGATTAAGGCTAAGAACCTTAAGATGGGAAGAGTATCTTGTGTTACCCAGTCGAGACCAATTCAAACACATAAGTCCTTATAAGCAGGGAAACTTTCCTGGCTGTAGATGGAGAGAGGTGGTAGCATGGGGAGGCCTTGACTTGCTGTTGCTAGCTCTGAAGATAGAAGAAATGTGCCATAAGCTATGGGATATAGGAGGCCTTTGGCAACTGGCAAAGGCAAGGAAACGGATTCTCATCTAGAGACTAGAGAAAAGAACACTGCTGTGCTGACACTTCAGTTTTAGCCCAGTGAGTCCTGTGTGTGGATTTCTGACCTACATCACTTTAAGATAAGTTTGTGCTGTTTTAAGACACTATATTGGTAAGGAATATATTATGGCAGCAATAGCAAATCTGTATAGCTAGCATCTTTTCTAAGCATTTCCATATAAATTCTAGTTTCATTAACAAGTGAAACTGATCAAAACTTTCTTTCAAACTTCATGAGATTTTCCTATTGTCCTCTAACATTTAGAAGACAAGTTTCTAAAGGATAAGCCTGGATCTGCCCACTTTTTATTTGCAAGTAACTTTTCATTTTCCTCCTTGAATAATTGTATAATGTCTTTTTCATCCTGTAAAATGCCTTATAAACTGCTAGGCTATGCATAGGTGTGAATTTGTCTTCATCAATTCTTCCTGGAATATAATGAGATCATTTGCTTCAGGTTTTTTTCTGAAGTCTTCTATTCAAGATATGGTCCGAGGACCTGCAAAGCTTCACCTGGGAGCCTATTAGAAATCCAGAATCTCAGACCCAAGACCTACGAATCAGATCTGTATTTTACCAAGATCCCCAGATGACTTATGTGAACATTTGGGAAGTGCTGGTCAAAGGGTATCTTAGCATTTGTAGACTTGATCTTGACTATTTTTATAAGTCTCCTTAATTTCTTTATCCTTTGACTCCCTAATATCAGTATTTATCAAAAGAGTGACATGTCGCTTCATTCTCCTCCAACAGGTTACAGTCAAAGCTTTTGTTTCCTGGTTCACTGCTTCTCCCTTCCCTGGTAACTCTGACGTACTACTCTCCCTACCTCCCCAGCCCAGTTTTGGCCTTCCTATTGGATACAGCCTATCAAAACCAGATTTACTGGCCCGGTAATGTCCATGTGATTGCTGTTGGGTGGAGTGAAACTTATGTGTTTTTTTTTTTTTTTTTTGAGTTGGAGTCTCACTCTGTATCCCAGACTGGAGTACAGTGGCACACTCACGGCCACCGCAGTCTCAACCTGCTGGGCTCAGGTGATACTTCCGCCTCAGCCTCCCAAGAAGCTGGAACTACAGGCGTGAGCCACCATGCCTGGCTAATTTTTTGATTTATTGTAGAGAAGAGGTCTCACCAAACAGCCCAGACTGGTTGCAAACCCCTGGGCTCAGGCAATCCTCTTGCCTTGGTCTCCCAAAGTGCTGGGATTACAGGCTTGAGCCACCATGCCTGGCCTGGAGTGAGACTTGAGACCTGCGGCTCCGTAACTGGAGAACTCCTCATGTTGACCTCTACATCATTAACTTCTTGCAGTAACAGTTCTACTCCTTACTGGTGGTAATGAATGTTTTAACCTTCTGAGGTAATTCCAAACCTACAGATTTGTCTCTTTCAGTCTTTTTATTTTATCAAGCATCACTTTTTGTAGTCTTTGCAGTTTAGCCTGCTCTGCCTGCTTCTGATTCTTACATATTATATCTTCTAGCATCTGAAGATTCCAAGCATGTTTTCTCAATTTCTTGTTTTCTGCAGTACGTCTTTTTCAGTTCATGTTCTTCCTCCTAATCTTCAAGGCTAATCATCCCTTTTGTACACGCTTAACTATTTTGTTACAGGTGCCATGCTGCATTTAAAAAAAAATCTATCATTGTTAGAATCTGTGAATCCCTGGTATTTCTCTGATGTCATCTTGGCACTTTACTGGGGCTACTCTTTGGGCTGATGTGACTTTAAATGGAGTTTCTTAGTAGCATAATCTATTAATGTAGAGAGCAGTTTTATTTCTATCTTTACTTCTCTATGTTCCTATATCTGGATCCCTGACTTTTTAAAAACTAAGGTATGGAGTATACGGCAGAACCGATGTTTATTTCTTGTTTTAACTAACTTAACCAGTTAAGATTTAAGATCAACCTTCATTTAAAACAATGGCTTCCTTGATTAGCACCGCTTGGTACTGCTGGTGGAGATAAAGTTCAAAAATCATTGTAGGATTACTCTTGCAATGTATTTTTGCATAACAAAAGTTGCAAAGACTGACATTAAAATGTTATTTGCTTTATAGTGAGACTTCTTGGGGTAATTGATTTTTCTGTTTCTCCTTGTTTATTTTTCTTATCCCCCAGGTTCTTCTGTAGACCTTCCCAGAGACGAAGAAAGATGATTCAGATGGGTGTGCTGTGGTGTGGAGAGTCACAGCTTGCAACTCAGTCCGTGGATCATTAGGAGGAATCTTCTGAGGGCTGTTTATGAATCAATATTTTACATAACACAAAGACAAAAGATGATCATGGATGCCATTTTAGATTGGGTTCTCACAAAAGCAGACCCTAAGACAAGGCCAAGAAGCTCAAAATAAACAATGAGGAAAGTGAGTCAGAGAAGGCAAACACACCAATGTATAGATTATCACTGTGAGCAACCAGGCATCCCCACATGGACCTTCTGAGAAGCTACAAGAACATGGGGGATAAGGATTGCTCTTCTCAGGTGTTAACTCCCCTGCATTTGCATTTCTGAGTTGTGTCTTCTTAAGACTGAGGAAGCAGCTGCCAGTAAACTTGGGTCAGTTGAGAGGATACAAGTGAACATCAATAGTATCTGTTGCAAATGCTGTGAATGAAAACAGGCAAACCATACCCATGGTGGGAGGAAAACCTAAATATGTGCTTAGAGTGATTATTTTGGAGGAACAAGGGATTTACATAGCATTAAAATGGGGATGGCAAGTGAGTCTCAGCTCTCATGCTAATTGGTTGACTGGTTGCCTGGAGTTCTGTGTTGAGAAGGATTTTCAAGGGCTCAGTGGGAAATCATCTTTATCAATTAGCAATCCCAGCTATAGAAAGGAGGAAAAAGGGGTGGTAGGTGAATTATGTTTTGCCATTCTGACTTAAAGTGGAGGCTATTTTTTTATTACTGTAAGAGTTGAGTGAATGTATTGCTAATGAAATAATTCTTCCACAGATTTGACCTTTAAGATGCACAGCATGTGCAGTGTCTTTGGTTAACGGGACAAAATATGAATCAGACTGATATGGACTTCAGAGGCACAGCAGTAATAATCGGCATTAGCTTTGTCATTTTGGTACTGTTTTCTGGTAAACATGCTAATTTTTTTCCTACTGGTATATAAACAATGAAATATTCACAGTATTAACTGAAAGTATAAAGATATCAAGCAGACAACATGTAATAGCTTCAATAATTAGGCCTAGCATCAATGATAGTATCAATGCCTGGTCACTGCATCAATGCAGAGACAAGTGTAATCCATGTCATAATATTTTAATGAAATATCATTTACCCTGGGACATAATTTGAACTGTTTTCTGAGTCCAAGATTAAGTACAACATCAAATATATTTCAATAGTAACTTGTACCACTGCAATTCAAATTGATTCCAAGTCCCGTGGTTATTATTTTCGAAATATTCCTCAAATCCCATGTCCAGTGCTGCATCCGAGTAGTCCACTATCAGTCCCTGTCTGGCCCACTGCAGCCAATCTACCTACCACCTGCTCATACCCTCTTCCATCTGTTCTTCACATTGTAGTCACAGTAATCTTTTCAAAGCATAAATCTCCTCATGTTGCTCCTCTACTTAAAACTCTGTAATCGGCTTCTCCATGTTTCTAAGAACAAAGTGAAAAGCCCTCATAGAGCCTTAATCTGTTTCCTATCCATTTTTCTAGCCTTACCTAGCTCTGGAGCTCTGCTGCTACCTGCTTTTCTCCAATTCCTAGCACAGTACCTAGTGTAATTAGGTACTCAGTAAATACTTGTCGATTACCTAGTGTTATTAGGTACTCAGTAAATACTTGTTGAATGAGTAGAAGAAATGTCAAAATGCATTTTTACCAATACTTACCATTTTTATTTCTCTGTGAGAAAAATCTCATATTTAGCAGTTTATCATGTAGACAGCAGCTTTGGATATATTGTCACATTCCTTATGAGCTCTGGGTGAAGGAGGCAGGGGAGGGATGATTACACAGATCTTACAGAAGGCACCAATGTTCTGATGGTAGCATGGGCATGCAAGAAGGAAGCGGCAGAACTTGGACTTGGCCCTCACCCTCTCTGACTCCAAATCTCCAGTTCTTTTCCCACGCCAGTCTGCCATAATAGGATGGCAGGTTATTATACAATTAGCAAATAGCTAATTGCCATGATCTTGTCCTAAAATCTCCCAGGTCAGTACATCAACCCGCAATATCTATTTGTTTGTTGCTTGTTGGCTTTGCATTCATTGGAACAGAAAAGGCCAGCAGTAGTGACCACTTGGTAACCTAGGGGTTGTAGTGGTGGAGGATCAGTTACCAGGAACATCATGACTGTATGTGAATTTGCTTCTTAGAGACACTACTATAAGGGGCAACCTTCCAAGGTGCTGTTCTACTTAGGAAAGAAAGTTCAGAGACCCTATGGAGTCCCACACGGGAAGAACTAGAGTTGGAAAGGCAGGACAGACACAAACATATGCCACCGGGAGAGTTGGATGTCCTTGGGCAGAGAACAAAGCTCTCTACAACTGTCACCCTACTGCATAAATGACAGAATGAAGGAGTCTATTGGGCTGTCAGCAATGTGCTATGGTTGGGCCATGAAACATACTATAAGTGTTACATGTACTATAAGCATGTTGAAGCCATGGAGAACCTTCCAGCGCCTGGGTCCTGTCTTTACAGATGTAGACATGAAGGCTTCCCACTGAATCACCACAGGGTTGATGGCTTCACTACTAGGTAGGCTCAAGTATCAGAAGTGATGTAAATTTTTCAGAGAAGGGGTAAATCAGTGTTTCAACTCACTAGTAGTTGACTTAAGCTAAATAAGACCATATTTTGTTTTGGTTTTAATCTCAAAAAAATAGTGAAGGCAGGGGCCATGCTTTGCACTAGCAGAGCTATCTTTATTGTTAACAATCAACTTCTAGTGATCCCACAATCAATATTTTGCAGTTGAATTGAATTCAATTAATTTGCCAGCTTATTTTTAAAAAATAATTTCCCAACATCTTCAAATCACTTAAAAAAAAACCTCCAACAATGGAGGCCTTTAAAGATAAATAGGGTTTGAAAAAGCATATGCCACATATGTCTCCTGCATATGACAAAGTGTGTCACCTGGACCCACCCACAGACTTTGGGTCTAGTTTGCTTTCTGAAGTCGCATTAGCACTGCGAGGCTCATTCTCACTGATGATTCTACACACCTCTCCAGTGGGGATTGGCTCTAGATTTTTTCCTAGTGGAATTAACAAACCGAGAACCATGTTTTCCAGTCAGAGCCAGTGGATTACAGCCCAACTGTGCCTCTCTGCAGCTGGCGCCCTTCTCAAACTGAATCTGGTGCCGCATCACAGCTGACACTTCATGCCTCCTCTGTCCTCATCTTCTCCCCATGTGAGGGGGGACTGGAACATTATTCTCCTTCTGTTATGGATGAAGGTCAAACTGTGTTTCTAACTGCTGCCCCTGCTGACTGGGCTGCTCTGACTAATGATGACTAATGTTTTACAGAGACTCATGGAGAACGTGCTGGTCTACCTTGTTAATGAGATTAGGGTTCATTCCTGAGTCTTTTTTTTCTCACTTTGTACTTGTTCCCTTGGGGTCTCCTTCACTCTGATGGTTTTAGCTTCTGTCTGCATGAGAATAATTTGTAGTGTTTTCTTTTTAAACCTGACCTCTACCATTTGCACTCCTCAGCCCCAATTGTCCTTCACTTCTCACTCAATGATTTACTCACTTGTTTATTTACTTATTCATCACTAAATGCATATTTATAGAGTGGCTGCTGCAGGCCCAGCATTGTCTATCTGGATAGCTTACTTACTAAGATAAGGGTGCTACTTTGTTTTGCTGAATCTGCCACATCTGCATTTTCTGTTCTTACCCCCTTGTCTCCTCTCACAGGGGCACTCTCCCAGGATGAGCTTGTTTTATCCCCAGGGCTTCTCCTACTACTGAAAACTTGTAATCTTCTGTGAATCAGCCTCATCCTCATCCTGAGATCAAGCCCAAGTGTTCAAATGTATCAACACTAACTGTTCTACTGGGTACACAAACTCACAATCAACAATGAATGCAATTATTTTCTCTACAACTTGCTCCATCATCAACAGTCCCTACATCTATAAATAGTGCTATTAACCACACTGTTCTCCAACCCAGAAACCTGAGGCTCATCCCAAAAGTGTCCTCTCAACCTCCCTCCACATTCTATCAGTCCTGTAGGTTTTCCTCCTTGATGTCTCTAGTACTAACTGCTTTTCTCTAACCTGCTCTTATTATTTGATTCAGAACACAACCTCATAACTTCCTACCTGCAGAACAATAAATGACCTCTAACTATTCCCTCCTTTTTTCTATTCTTGTCTTCTCTAATCTGTTCTCTCTATTGCTGCTAGAAAAATCTTTTTAAGTCATAAATTTGAGCTTATCACTTCTCCTTTCTTCCATATTGGTATTCCATTTGCTGTAGAATGATGTCCAAACTCCTTATCACACAAAATGCTCCACGACCTTGCCCTGCCTGCAGCTTCAGCCTCACTGCTTACAAAGTCCTACACCCACAGTCCTCTCTCTATCTGTCCCATGTCATGCTCAATGCTCAGAACACACAGGATGT
The DNA here is from genome assembly GCA_027257055.1 of Cephalopachus bancanus. Lineage (NCBI taxonomy): Eukaryota > Metazoa > Chordata > Mammalia > Primates > Tarsiidae > Cephalopachus > Cephalopachus bancanus. Next base: position 1,630,099 of record JAPVLO010000262.1, read on the forward strand.
CTACCAACTCTATTTTGCCTTGCTGTGCCCATTTTTACCTGAAATTCTCTCCCATCCTTTCTGCTTGGCAACAAGTTACTTCTTTTTAAGTCCTAGTTCAAACATCTTTGTTGTCATGTGTCTTGGGCTGCCTAGATTATTATAAGTCTCTTGAAGACAGGGACCACATCCTGTTTGTCTTTTCTTTCCCAGTGCCTACCAAAGTGGCAGGTATTTAATGAATGCTTGCTGCATAAATAAATAAATAATAAATATATTTATCTTGAAAAAGCATTCTTTAGTGTGATGCTTTTGTTTTTAAAATTTATTTTTATTGTTAGAATGATCAATATACTCTATTTTCCTTTAATAGAAGAAAAACAACAACAAAAAAACCCAGTTGATATTTCAGCATAAGACATATACTAGCTTTAAGTAATTTGACTATGAGACTGTAAAATACTAGAATTTAGAGTAGACTAAAACAAAAATTTGCCCTAACCTTTTCATTTTTACAGGGGTGGAAGCTGAGCAGTTTTACCATGAGGCCATATCACTAATTAATGGCAGAATTGGGACGAGATCCCCATTCAGTATCCGTATTGCCCTGTTATGTCAGGAAAGCAAACTTTATTGAGCTATGATTGTGTGCCAGGCACTGTTTTGGTCATTTATAGACGTTTCATGGCATGATCTCAGCAGACAGGTGCAGCTACTAGACTCATAATCCTTATCTTGTGTTTGCCACTCCCACCACACCTGTCCTGGGCACACACATTTCTTCCTTGGATCACTGTGACATGTGGCCAGGTCACTTCTCTGATCTTCAGCATCCCATGAATTGCTTTCCAAGCTTTCCATGGTTCTTGACCTTAACTACATTTACTCTCCCTAAAGTCTCCTCTTTCCTATCAGTGGCTCTGTCAGATTTAAATTCCTAAGACAGGTTCAATAGTCCATTTATTTCCCCTTTGCTACTCTATTCTGGCCTATTCGGCTTTCTCATCAGGATGACCGCTTCCCACACAGCAGACCATAGCCCTACTTGGCTGCTACCCAAATCCCCATTTACTCATGAAGCACCGCTATGCCCCAGATACTGCTTTCTCACTATCTGAAACCCATCAAAGGGCTTATTGTCTTGAATTAACTTAGGTTGTGAGATCTCAGAACTGTTAGAGAACTAGACTAAATTCATTGTTTAGAATGAAAAGATAGCTCTTTACCATGATACTATGGAAAGCTGAGAGTGGCTAAAATCATGATCAAAAGGTGAAGTAAGAACATGGTACAGACAGAGTAATAGGGAATATTAAAGCAATGGCCAATTTGGTAATCATAAAGATTTGGGGACATTCAACTTGTTCATATTGTTCACATTCTATCTTCCAGAAAACCTGCACAATAGAATATGATGATAAATGACAGTGGGATATAAATTTAATTAAAAAAATACAAATAGAGAGGGGAAGAAGATGGCGACAGCATAGGTGAACTGGTGAGATTCTCTGAACGTGAGTTCCCCAAAAGGCTATTACTTCTCTTCCCCCATCCCCCAGCCCACCACCAGCTGTGCTGGTGCCAGGCCCAGGAACTTTGGTCCCACGCAGGGCCAGATATTGCGGCCCCCTACTGCTGCTGTTCCACTGTGTGTGTGGGAGTCTTGGGTCCCAGCCCGCTCCAGCTCCCTCCCCGGCTGCATTGTCTCCAGCCCGGCACCCGGCACCAAGCCACCGGTCACACAGGGAGGCTCTGGGCACCCGCCCCTCAGAGACACCGGTCTCATTCCTGGCTGAAGTACCCTGTGGGGGGCCCAGGGCCACTCTCACCGCTTACTGCCTGCCCTTTGGAGCTTTGGAGCTCTGGAACTCGGGGCCCACCCTGGCTGAGGCACTCAGCATGAGACCCCAAGCCGGGGGGACCCAGACAAGTGGAGAAAAACCGATCTGCTTAAACTGCCTCACCATTCTCCAGGCAGAGACTTCCATTGCCCCGCCCACCTATCAACAAACTCTACCTCATTTCCTAAGCCCAGATATTGCAGCCCCCTGCTGCTGCTGTTCCACTGTGTGCATGGGAGTCTTGGGTCCCAGCCCCCTCCAACTCCCTCCCCGGCTGCATTGTCTCCAGGCCGGCACCTGGCACCAAGCCGCCGGTCACACAGGGAGGCTCTGGGCACCCGCCCCTCAGAGACACCGGTCCCATTCCTGGCTGAAGTACCCTGAGGGAGGTCCAGGGCCACTCTCGCCACCCACCGCCTGCCCTTTGGAGCTTTGGAGCTTTGGAACTCCAGGCCCACCCTGGCTGAGGCACTCAGCATGAGATCCCAAGCCAGGGGACCCAGACAAGCGGAGAAAAACAGATCTGTTTAAACTACCTTGCCATTCTCCAGGCAGAGACTTCCATTGCCCTGCTCACCTATCAACAAACTTTACCTCAGTTCCTAAGGCAATGACGCGAAACAGGAAACAAAGCCCCGCCCCTATGCCGCAATGAAAAACAAAAGGGAGAGGCCGGAATCGGAGATCAGAGAAGTGACTTTAGTCTGATTGCTTATTTTGACTTATGATTTTATCATTGTAACTGTTGGGTTAGATCATGTTTGTTGTTTACCTTCTGACTTACACTGTTTCTCTATTTTATTGGCCTGTCTCTGTGTAGCTATCAGTACTCTTTAGGGAATCTTTCTTACATGTCTTTCTTCACTTCTTCCTGGCCCTGTGTCTCTTTCTAACCTGATAGTTGGTATGTATATCTGTTTTCCCTCTCGCACTTCTCTCTTTCTAACTCCCTATTGACCCCCCTTCCTCCATTATTTTCCTCTTTTATACGCCCCCTTTTTAAATCTAGGGACCAAGACTACATACTGCTGAATAGACAGATTGTAAAGCAGAGGGAAAAGTGAACAAAGCCAGAAGACCCTCATAAGGAAGAACAGGACATTGCAGAAGGGAAATAAAAGCAATTACACCTTCCCTCAAAAACAGAATTGAAGAAGGGGAGGGAAAGGGGGAGAGGGAGAAAAATCTACAGAAATGAAGAAAAACCAAAAGAAGAGTATGGGTCTCGCCCAGATGCCTGGGAGGGCAGACACTGAGGAAACTGACTTTGGAATGCAAACAATGAAAAGCCCCCTGAATGAAGGGTCTCAAACTACAAATGTAGATATCAAGACAATAATGGAGAGATTAAAAAGAATTGAAGAGATCCAAGAAGAAACTAGGAAGGAGCTGATATCTGAGATAACAGTAATAAAGAATACTGTGAATGAAATAAATAACAAACTGATAAGCATGGAAAGCAGAATTACCCAAGCAGAAGAAAGAATCTCAGAGCTTGAGGACCAAAATATAGAACTAACCCAAACTCTTAAAAACACAGAAAATAAGCTCAAAAAGACAGAACAAAACCTTCAAGAGATGAGTGACTACCTCAAGAGGCCTAACCTAAGAATAATCGGACTCCCTGAGGCAGAAAGAGAAACAGAGACCACATTGGAACAAACTTTCCATGAGATCATTCAAGAAAACTTCCCTTATCTAATCAGTGATGCAAAAATTCAAACACAAGAGATTCAGAGAACCCCTGCAAGACAACAAATGAGAAGACCAACTCCTAGACACATAATAATTCGCCTAAACAAAGTAGGCACAAAAGAAAAAATCCTAAAGGCAGCAAGAGAAAAAGGCCAGATCACCTACCATGGAAGACCAATCAGAATAGTAGCAGATTTATCTACAGAAACCCTGCAGGCTAGGAGAGCTTGGAGCCCTATCTTCAAAGTCCTAAAAGATAAACAATTTCAACCAAGAATAACCTACCCGGCCAAGCTAAGCTTCATCAGTGAGGGAGAATTAAAATCTTTCCCAGATTTCCAATCCCTAAGAACTTATACTGCCACCAAACCATATCTACATGAAACACTTAAGAAAGTACTAAACACAGAAGAAAAGGAAAAAAGAACAACTTCACAAGAGTACAGGGAAAAGAATAAAATATACACGAATCAACCCCAAAACCAAAAGAAAGACAAAAAAAAAAAAAAAAAAAAGAAAAATAAAAAACCAAGTGGAAGAACAACAACTCAATAAGAACTCCATGATAGGGATGAACTCTCACATTTCAATAATTAGCCTGAATGTGAATGGACTAAATGCACCACTGAAAAGACATAGAATGACAAAATGGATAAAATATCACCAGGCAACAATATACTGCCTTCAAGAGACCCATCTCACTAGAAAGGACATACACAGACTCAAAGTAAGAGGATGGGAAACAAATTTTCAGGTGAATGGAACACAAAAGAAAGGAGGAGTCACGATCCTAATTTCAGACAAAATACCATTTAAGCTATCAAAAATTAAAAAAGATACAGAGGGCCACTACATAATGATAAAAGGTTCACTCCATCAACAAGAAATATCTATCCTAAACATATATGCACCCAACATAGGTGCGCCAACTTTCATAAAGCAACTTCTAGGAAAACTAAAGAAAGACATTGATTCTAACACCATCATAACTGGGGACTTTAATACACCACTCACAACCCTAGACAGATCATCAGGACAAAAAATGAGCAAGTAGATCTGGAACCTAAATGAGACTCTGGACCATATGGACTTAATTGATACCTACAGAACACTCCATCCAAAGACCATAGAATACACATTCTACTCATCACCCCATGGAACATATTCTAAAATCGACCACATAATTGGACACAAATCAAGCATAAACAAATTTAAAAGGACCGAAATTCTACCATGCACCTTCTCGGACCACAGTGGATAAAAATAAACATTAACACCAACAAGTTCCCCCCAAAACCCACAAAGACATGGACACTAAACAGCATGATGCTAAACAACTCCTGGGTCAATGATGAAATCAAAACAGAGATCAAAAGATACCTGGAAACTAATGAAAATGAAGAAACATCTTACCAAAATCTCTGGGACGCCTTAAAAGCTGTAATAAGAGGGGAATTTATATCCCTACAAACACACATGAGGAAAATGGAAGGAACACAAATTAACAGCCTAACAAACCACCTAAAGAAACTGGAAAAACAAGACCACAAAAACCCTAATTTCAGCAGAAGAATCCAGATCACCAAAATAAAAGCCCAAATCCAGGACATAGAAGACAAAAAGATAATACAAAAAAATCAATGAAACACAAAGCTGGTTCTTCTACAGGATAAACAAGATCGATGGTCCCCTAGCTAGACTGACGAAGAAAAAACGAGAAAAAAACCAAATAAGCACAATCCAAAACACAAAAGATGAAGTCACATCTCACCCTGAAGAAATACAAAAGATCATTAGAGACTACTACGTACACTTGTATGGAAACAAACTTGAAAACCTTAAGGAAATGGAGGACTTTCTGGCATCACACAACCTACCTAAGTTGGAACAAGAAGAAATTGAGACTCTAAATAGACCAATAACAATCAAGGAAATCGACTACGTAATAAGAAAACTTCCTACAAAAAAAAGCCATGGCCCAGATGGCTTTCCAGCAGAATTCTACAAGACATTTAAGGAGGAGCTGATACCAGTCCTACTGAAGGTATTCCAGGCGATTGAAAAAGATGGAACACTCCCCAAATCATTTTACGAAGCCAACATCACGTTGATACCCAAGCCAGTTAAAGATCCAACAAAGAAAGAGAACTACAGGCCAATATCTTTGATGAACATAGATGCTAAAATTCTCAACAAGATCCTAACAAACCGAATTCAGCAATACATCTCAAAAATCATCCATCATGACCAAGTAGGCTTCATTCCTGGGATGCAAGGCTGGTTCAACATTCGTAAAACCATAAATGTAATTAAATACCTCAACAGATGTCAAAACAAAAACCACATGATTATATCATAAGATGCAGAAAAAGCTTTTGATAAAATCCAGCACCCCTTCTTGATAAAAACCCTTGAACATCTAGGCATACGGGGAACATACCTCAAAATAGTAAAAGCCATCTACGAGAAACCCACATCCAGCATACTCCTAAATGGACAAAAATTACAACCATTTCCCCTGAAAACTGGAACAAGACAAGGATGTCCACTCTCACCCCTCCTATTCAACATAGTATTGGAAGTCCTGGCTCGAGCAATCAGAGAAGAGAAGGCAATCAGGGGTATCCAAATAGGAACAGAGGAAGTCAAGTTATCTCTCTTTGCAGATGGTATGATTGTATACCTTGAAAACCCAAGAGAATCTGATTAAGGCCTTTGGCAAAGTCTCAGGATACACAATAAATGTGCAAAAGACAATGGCATTTCTTTACACCAATAATAAACAAACAGAAACCCAAATAAAAAACACAATTCCATTCACAGTAGCCACAAAAAAAAAGAAATACCTTGGCATCTTCCTAACCAGAGACGTGAAAGACCTTTACAAGGAAAACTACAAAACACTGCTCAAAGAAATCAAAGATGACACAAACAAGTGGAAAAATATCCCATGCTCATGGATCGGAAGAATCAACATTGTGAAGATGTCCATCTTACCTAAGGCAATCTACACATTCAATGCAATACCCATCAGATTACCAGCAACATTCTTCTCAGACCTAGAAAAAACAACACAGGAATTCATATGGAAACACAAACGTCCAAGAATAGCCAGAACAATCCTCAGCAAAAAAAAACAAAGCAGGTGGTATCACATTACCAGACTTCAAACTTTACTATAAAGCTACAATCATCAAAACAGGTTGGTATTGGTATAGGAACAGGCATATAGATCAATGGAACAGAATTGAGATTCCAGAAGCAAAACCTCAATTTCTCAACCAACTCATCTTTGACAAGGCCTCCACCACCTACCACTGGGGAGAGGAGAATCTATTCAATAAATGGTGCTGGGAATACTGGCTGACCACATGCAGAAGATTGAAACATGACCCTTATCTATTCCCATGCACAAAGGTTAACTCCAAATGGATCAGAGACCTAAATGTAAAACCTCAAACCATAAGAACCTTAGAAAATGAAGGACATACCCTCATGGAAATCGGAACTGGCCTCCAATTCCTCAACAAAATCCAAAACCCACAGGCCATAAGAGAGAGGATAGACAAGTGGGACCTTATTAAACTGACAAGCTTCTGCAAAGCCAAAGAAACCATCAAGAGAGCAGGGAGACAGCCTACAGAATGGGAAAAAATATTTGCCAACTCCAGGTCTGACAAAGGCTTAACATCCTGGATCTACAAGGAACTCAAACGTGCTGAAAAGAAAAAAACAAACAACCCCATTATAAAATGGGCAAAAGATATGAACAGACACTTCACAAAGGAAGACATCCGAGCAGCCAACAGACACATGAAGAAATGTTCAACCTCACTAATCATCAGCGAGATGCAAATCAAAACCACACTGAGATACCACCTAACTCCAGTCAGAATGGCAATTATCAACAAGTCAAAAAATAACAGGTGCTGGAGAGGGTGTGGTGAAAAGGGAACACTTCTACACTGTTGGTGGGAGTGTAAACTAGTGCAACCTCTGTGGAAAGCAGTGTGGCGATTCCTAAAAGCTCTAAATACCAACCTCCCATATGACCCTGCAATCCCCCTACTGGGAATATACTCTGAAGAACTCAAATCACTCTATAAAAAAGATACCTGCACATGTATGTTTATTGCAGCATTGTTCACATTGCAAGAACCTGGAAACAACCATGCTGCCCGTCAAAAGAGGACTAGATTAAAAAATGTGGTACATATACATGATGGAATACTACGCAGCCATAAAAAAGAACAAAATCATGAATTTCACAGCAACCTGGATGGAACTAGAGTGTATAATACTGAGTGACCTCTTACAGAAACAAAGATCCAGGTATCACATGTTCTCACTCATATAATGGACCTTAAACATCCAATGCAATACTACAAGAAAATGACTGACAGTACCGGGAAATCATGGCGGGGGGGTAAGATGGGATTAACAGTAGCAAATATCTGTCTGGGAACGGGGAAATACTTCATATCAACAGGGTGCCTGAATGAAACATAATTGTATACCTAACCCTTAACTGTACCCCACAACATCATAATAAAAAAAATACAAATATACAAAACTTAACTCTTTCAAAAGCCCTGGACACTCAGGAGAGGTGAGAGCTCATGCTGGGTTTTCTATGTTGTGTACACACATTCTGTGTCCTCTTCCACAGTGTGTTTGCCTGAAATATGCCTAAATTCTGGATGATTTCAGTCAAATATACCATGAGTTTTATAAGATAACAAAAAATTGGTGTTGTTTTCTTTTTCTCTTCAGCAGCTATTTCAACTCATAACACAGTCTATGAGTATGTTTCCTAGCTTTCCAGCTTCACTATCTCTATGGAGAGAAATAGCAAAAAACAAGGAAAAATGGAAAACTACAGTCAGTCACATTTCCTAGGTTTTTCCTCTGTAAAGCACTTCTCATTATACCATTTAATCTTTACAACCCTGTGTAATAGGTTCTCTTACTTCAGGTTCTCTTACCGTCTAATTTTACAAATGAAGTAGCTGAAGATTTAGAGAGATGAAAAGTAACCTATCCTGCATCACATAGTTACTGAGTGGCAGAGCTAGGACTATAATGCTCTTAACCATTGCCTGTTTTTCTGCCTCAAAACACAACTTGGTTTGAAAATGGCCAGTGTGACACAGTGTGACAATGGCCCCATCTCTGACTGCTTAAAGAAAACTAACAGTAGTGTGATGTGGAGTCTAGATTTTGACACTTGATGGTTCTTAACATGTGGGCCCCATTCTGTTGTAGGATACTTAAGGAGCTAACACATGAAAAGGAAGCAACTAGAGTTTCCTTAGATTAAGTGGGGATTTATACCCAGAGGTTATTACTCAAGCCATAAGGAAAATCAAATAATTAACACTGAATGGAAAGTGTTGCAGCCATAAAAAAAGGATGAAATCATGTCCTCCGCAGCAGCATGGATGGAGCTAGAGGTCATCATCCTAAGTAAACTGACTCAGAAACAGAAAAACAAACACTGCATCTTCTTACGCATATGTAGGAGTTAAATGGTCCAAAGACGGAAATAAAAGACACCGGGGACACAAATAAGGGGGAGGTTTGGATTCAGAAACAACCTGTGGGATACAGTGTTCACTATCTGGGAATTGGGCCACCTAAGACCCAATACCCACCACTACACAGTAAGCCCATGTAGCAAACTTACTTGTGTATACCCTGAATAAAAAAACAAACAAACCAAAACCCCCAAACAACAACAAAAACAACAACAACAACAACAACACAAAGAGCTCCTAACATGTGCAACTTGTTATCTACAAATCTTCAAAGTACTGATTTGGTATTTTTCTCTTGCCCATGCCAGCTCTGGCATGTCTCTCTTTCCTTCCTCTCTTCGTTCTCTAGAGTCCATCATACTCAGTGATCTATCACAGAAACACGCATGTTCTCACTTATAAGTGGGTCTGAACGTTTGTCACAATACTAGAAGAAAGGGATTGGCAGTAGCGGGACACTGCCAGGGAGAGCGTGGGCATGTAATCTCACTAAGGGTACCAGATCCTAAACCAGGTGAAGTGTCCAGATGGAAGCCCAAACGTTACCTGCTTGTAAACCACTCATGTAACTAATCCTGACTTGTACCTCACATCATTATAATACAATACAGTAAAAATAACAACTTTATTTTAAAACTTTAAAAAAAATTGACAAAGTATTCACTGACTTATTCATTGATTGAACATTTATTGAGTGTTTGTGATGTATCATTCTGGGCATAGTGGTTACATGTTTCCTGCCCACTTGATGCTTATTGTCTAGTAGAAAAGACAAAGGCAGGTAGTAAGTAAATTGTAACATCAAAGAAAAAAGGAAAAGTGTTAAAAGCAAAAATTAAACCATATCAAACCAAATCCATCAAATGTACCCAGAGTTGAAGAAACAAATCAGAAAATAATCAGAAGAAAAGAATACCTCATGACACAGGGTCATAGGGAGATACACTGAACAACACAACAGTCAATATTTCTGTGGGCCATAAATATTGCCTGGGCAGGCAGGGAGGTGAGGCAGATGGACTGCTCTCTTATCTGCCTGCTCACATGATAAGTCCTGGGTGTGCAGGTGCCACTCAGTGCTCTCATCTTTTAAGATTTTCGAATTCTAAGCCTGTATTTTTTTTTTCCTATTACATCATTCTTACTTTTAGGAAGATTAGAAAACAAAGTGTTTTTGCACTTTGTTCCCCAGACCATTTGTTCTTCCACTTTTCTTAAAATGCTCTCTACTTTCAAGAGTTTTCTGCCCTAAAAAAAGTGCTCTCCCCTACCTGACCTATATGTTTGAAGAATCATCCAGGGACGGGTTTTTATTTATTTTTTTTTTTGAGTCAGCTTTGAGATTTCTGAAAATAGAAATTGTATTCTAAAAGAACTTGTAAAGAGGGAAGTCGTAAATAGTGGTGACAGCAATCCAATTAGAGGAGAGTTCTAAAACTAAAACTAAAGAAATATAAACTTACAGGGAAACACCTCTTATCAACAAGGGTGCCTGAACAAAGCGTATTTGTATACCTAACCCTTAACTGTACCCCACGATATCATAATAAAAAATATTGATTATAAAAAAAGAAATATAAACTAAAGAAATATTAACAAAAACGTTATCAAATTATTTAAAGAAATACTAACCACTATTTAAAAATATCAAAATATTAATAAATATGCTAAATAATAAAAACATTTAAAATGCTGATAAGGACTTAATTAGATAATTTGCCTTTCAAAAACTCTTACTGTAAATGGCACAAGTCTCTCTATTTTATGACTTATAGTATTTTATATTGCCTCTGCCTTTTCTTGTATTATATTGAAAACAGATTTATGGTATAAAAGTCAGTAAAAACCCAGAACAGAACTTGTACATTTTTGAATCCAAAACTAGAAAGGGACAAGATGAATATAAATATCACCATTATATTCATCGTTATTATTAAATATATTTTTTAAAAGCCCTGCTTTTTCCAGGCACTTAGGACACTTTTAAAATAAAATTGCTCCCATATCTTTTAAGCTTACAAAGGCTTGGTACAATTGACTTGCAGAAGTAATCACTCTCTTGAACATTTATCATCTCTTGGACCAAAATCATGTAAAGGCTGAGACTGCCTGATTCAAATGGAAGTGTTATGGTAATACATTCTTATTCTTAATTATTGCAGAATACACAGATTTCATTGTGAAATAGAAGAGTTTGCTCAGCTGACATTTTTGTAGTTTTGGATTGATCTGCCTCATCTGGGAATTGGAGTACAGGAACAATGAAAAATGTAGAGATTATTTAGGAACAAGAGATTATTACATCTTCCTCAGGATAGTTAAAAATAAGGTTTTTACCTATGGATAACTTGTGACATGAATTATTAGGTTGTGTGGGCTAGAAAGAAAGATGTCCACTCAGTTTTTATAATTTATAGAGTGAGTCATAAATGCTCTTTTTTGACTTTATTTCACTAAATGTGGTTTTCTTTTTTAAAGGAAGTATACCAGTAAAAAATATATACAGTCTTCCTGTTTTGCCATATTTCAAGAGTTTCCATTCCCAAAGACGAAAAGCCTCAAAATGAGTGGGATTTCTGAAAAGTTACATCTCCATGGTCACTCAATATCACATCACTGAAGCTGCTGAACATCCCTAAATGCTCGCTGGACACCAGTCTGTCATTCCCACAGGGTGACAGGCCCTGAGGTCTGGCTGCTCCCCTTCTTCTTCCCTTCACTCACCTCCAACTTACTCAGAACTGGCTTAGCAGGCCCAGGTCTAACACGTATACTGGATGCAAACTACCTGCCAGCCTATCATCCTAGCACTTCTTTCCTGGAGTCTCTGGGATATTTCACAATTACTAAAAAAAAAAAAAAAAAAAAAAAAAAAAAAGACTCAAAGCTCACTACTCTCACCTGAGATAAGTTGTCAGGCCACAGCAACCTTTCAGCTTGAATTCTTACCCCCTTATTTTCTGAGATTCCAAGTTTTCATTTACCCACATGAGCAGACTGGCCTCTCAGACCATGGCTAGAAACATTATGCTTCAATTTGTTTATCATCAAAAGTTAACCAAGATGACTGTTTGGTGAAGGCCCTTTCCAAATTTAATTTTCTTATCATTTATAGAAACTATACTCATTAAAAATATTTTTTGAGCACTTACTATGTATCTAGTTCCAAGTGTTCACATCTCTGCACCTCAGAGTTTTAGAAATAGAATTATTTTAGGGCAAAATTCCAAAAGTAAAAATAGCCTGGTTGGGGTAAGATTACTTTAAAACTAAGTCCATATTTGCCAAGGGCTAACCAGAGAGAGGTCAATTTCTTCCTGATCACCTAATCCCCGCACAACGTCCTGGGCAAGGGCTTCATTTCACCAAGTTCACATCCCTCTGAATGTCTGCAATACTTCTAGGTAAATTAAAATTCTTCTTTTAGCCCTTTGAGTGTCCAAGGCAGATCTTGATTTCTGCACTTCTTTGCACCTGCAGCCACATTGTACACCTCTGGGGTTACTGTTCCCATGATAGTCTAATACAAGACAGTGTTCTCAACTGATCTCTGGCAAAAAAAAAAGTTTTTTTTAAACAAAGATTTAAATCCATCCAAAGTCAACCTTTTGTAAATAAATAAATACATATATATATAAATTAAAAGAGAAAAAGTATAAACCTCCGATTAAAAAATTTATTTGATTTAGGACTGCTGTGGTGGCTCATACCTATAAATCCCAGGACTTTGGGAGGCTGAGGTAGGAGGAATGCTGGAGGTCAGGAGGTTGAGACCAGCCTGGACAATATAGGGAAATCCCATCTCTACCAAAAATAATAAAAATAAAATAGCTGGGTGTGATGGTGCACTCCCATAGTAGTCCCAGTGACTTGGGAGGCTGAGGTGGGAGGATCCCTTGAGCCCAGGTGGTTGAGACTTGGGTGGCAAAAGCAAGATCCTATCTCAAAAAGAAAAAAAATAATTATTTGACTCAACAGACATAAAATCACTCAAGTTAGTTTGCTATAAAAGTTTCAAAGGCTTAATCTCAGTTTCTTACATCTTTCCTGGAGCACTGGTGACAACAGTTTCTGGACTGCTACCAGTCAACATGCCATACTCCAAGTAGTATCCCCAGGCTTCAGATAGAGATTCTGTGTGAACGGTGCCCCATACAGGTGTGCAGTGCAGAGGGCCTGCCTGGGACCCAGGCATTTTGGTAGTTTAACTGAATGTCAGAAAACAACCACAAAAAGTTGGTTAAAAAAGAAAAAGTAGGCAGCAAGAACTATTCTTAAAAGATGCTTTGATATGATAGTCAAATTAATTGATTACAGACAAAATACATGACATTACTGTCCTTATCTCAACTTTATACCTGAGCCTCGATGCCAACTTGGAGTTGGGACTGCGCATCCGTGCTCATTAGTGATTCAGCACCATTGGCAGCGAATGAGATCTTTTCTAGTTAACTCAGATATTCTGGCCAAAGCCCAACCTGGGTAATTACCTCTGCTACATGAATGCCTCCCACCACTGAAATTATATTTCCTCTCTTAAATGACTATGTAATATCACACTTTGCCTTTGAATAGCTGCCATTGTAAACTTTAGCGGTAAGTACCTTCTTCTGCCAGGTAACACAATTTTGCAGAAGACTGTGTGTGTGTGTGTGTGTGTGTGTGTGTGTGTGTGTGTGTGTGTATGTGTGTGCTTGTTTCCTCTATGAGGCTTATGAACATACAAATAGCTACTCAAGGAAAAAAATGTTAACTAAATGTACAGTCAGAATGATACTTTCATCAGAACTGGAATTTCACTGGATATTTGCACAGCAAAGCTGTGGAGACCACAGAACTGAGTCTTCTGTAAATGAGATGTGAATGTCAATAATTGTAGGGTCTGAACAGGCATGACAGGCATGAGTTTTAAAGTCAGATTTGACTATTTGTTTGATTATAGATTTTTTTGTGGTCATTAAAAAGAGAGACTTAAAAGAGCTTTAAGAAAAGTTTACTGCATACAGCTATTTAAGGCTTCCACCCCTCTGCACAATTTTGATGTTTCTATTCTTTCTTGTACAGTTGGTGTAAAAAGGGCTGTAAATGTATAACTATATGAATATTCATTTAAAAATAAAAATATACTTAGATATTTTTTCCCTTTGCTGAATCTGATTCCACATTGTTGCCTGAGTCATTTTTCTAACACATGTTCATGATATGTTGATGAAACATATACACACTGTTTATCATTTCTCATGAGATTATGTCTAGACCTCTTGCTGGACATTCAAGGCCCTACAGAATCTGTCTCTATTTCAGCTTCCCCACCTTATCTCATATTACTTCCCAATATGAACTTTCACAGCAATTCTGCTCTTCAAAGGAGAACGCACTGGTCCTAAATGGCCACAGGCTTTCTCATCTCTAAAGCTCTCTTGACTTACAGAGCTACTCAGTGTGGGAAGTTCTTTCTCCTTTCTCTGTCCTCTTAACCATAAATCCTTGTTAATCTTTAATTTCACCGTCGGGCAATTCTTTTCCTAAATTCCTCTCACTTTTATTTGCATCACAGGATTTATACTTTAAGTAAGCATACCCCTCTTTTAATGTTTCTTGAATATTTCATATGCATAAACTCCACCTTCTTCATGAAATGTGTACTCTTCACAGGCATAAATAAAATGAAAAGACATAATTTTTCCCTTCGTGTGATGTGGGAAGCCTGGGTAATCCTCCCTTCTCCCTCCATTTGGCACTCCCATTTCCCCTATCTCCTAGAGAAGTTGTGCCACAGAAACACCATATCACCTTCTTACTATGATGTTTTAAAAAATGCCTAGAAAGAAGCATCATTGGTCATTGTGAACACCTCCACTAGAGACTGGCAAGATTTTTCTGTCAAGAGTCAGAGAGTAAACATTTTGGGTTTTGCAGGCTGTATGATCCCTGTAGGAGCCGCTCAACTCTGCCGTTGTAGTGCAAAAGCAGCTGTAGAGAATCCACAGACCAGTGAGTGTGCCTGTGCTCCAAATACATTTTATGACACTGAAATTTGAATTTACCTTTTACATGTCACAAAACAGTTTTCTTCTTTTGATATTTTAAAACAATGAAAAGTGTAAAAACCATGCTTAACTCAAGAACCTTACAAAAGCAGATGGTGGACTGAATTTGGCCAGAGCCGTGGTTTGCTGACCTCTGACTGAGATAATTATTTCCTAAGTTCTGGTCCCTAGACCATCTGCATCAGAATCACTTAGGGTTGAGAGAATTTACAGAAAATGTAAATCAGTGAAGGAGAATTTCTAAAGACACGAAGGATACCAAAAGAGCTGTGGCTTGCTGCATCTAGAAAGGCTATGATGTTTTAGCCCTTTGAGTTAGTATTTAGGAACCAATGAGCTAGGTTCTAACAGGAGAGGACAATGACATAGCAGACTCTTTAGGCACCCACTTTATGGGACTCACAACCCAAGAGGGGTGATATCAATAGCAGAGACCCCATGCTTTAAATCAGCATTTTAGAATCTTTCTCAATGCAAAACAAAATGTAAAGTCCAGGGTTTCCAAGTGTTGGCACTTAAAATATGTTATTGAGAATATCAGCAGATATGGCGAATCTTTATGTAACTTAAATGCTGCATAAGTAGAATGTATTCATGGGGAAGGAAAAAAAAAAAAAACCCACACATTAAATATAACGTGTATGACACTAAAATGTAAAAGAGAAATGATCTTCATATTTCTGCCCCAAATGAAAACCTCTGTAGCTGAGGCCTTTGTTACCCACAGAACATTCAGGAGAAAACATTTCATACATTATAAGAAAACAGTTCTGAAGGGCAGACAGAATATATTTCTTGGATAACCTCATTTACCTGATATACTGAATTATAATAAAAACATTTTTTAGGAAGGCAAAGACCATCTGGAAGGCTGGCACACATGGGGTGTTTTCGCCAATGTGAATCAAGTGAGGCGAGAATGACTCCACTTGAGTAGAGTTGATAGTTTCTGATCTATAGACCACATGCATTTTGCAAGTTATTCCCAAACTCTAAAGAAAAGGAGTGAAGCAGGGGAACAAAAGGGAATGAAAGTTCCTAGTTAACTGGGGGCTCCACTCTAACTTCTAACAGTAGTCAAGATTTATTGAGCAACTATGCTAAATGCTCTACATGGATTTTCTTGTTTAATCCTCATAGTAAGCATATCAATAGCTACATTATAGATAAGGAAAAACAGAGGCTTGCAGATCCTAAGGCACATACCAAATGAAGATCACACAGGTCAAGTGAACAACCAAGATTGGAAGTCAGAGTTTGTGTCTTAACAGTTGTACTAGGTTACTTCCCAGCACCATCACTTTGGAAGGAAATCAGGCTTTGGTGAGTTTTCTTTAACTCCAGCTGAGGAAGAAACCAACTGTATAAACTCTGGACAAATGGGCAGAGCTTCATGTCAAAAAGGCCGGCACTATAGCATGGCACTGTGCTAGGTCAGGAGAGGGCAAGGTCATAGTTCGCTTAGGACACTGAGCCTGCCTCGACAGCTCTGGACCACTCTGCTGGGAAGTGACATGATGGTTTTGGCTTTTATAGTAAGCCAGATTCCTGATAGCAAGGGAAAATGACAGAGAAGGCTCCTTGTAATCTATATCTCACGAGACTTCCAGTCAAAGAGAAGGACTTAACAGAGGCCACTGCAGACTTGATTAGAGAAAGTGTCCAGATTCTGGTGGAGGTGGACAAGAATGTCAGATGAAAGCTGACACTCCAAACACACATTCAGGGGACACCCAACCATTCTTAGTCAAGACAGCCACCAATACATAGTGAACAGAGATTGATGAACCCTAGGAAAACCACGATTTGACCGTGGCTGTGTTTAAGACACCTAAGTTAACTGCTAGTAAACTGCATGTATTTGACAAGATTGTGTATGTTCAGGGTGGTATGGCCGTAGACATAACTGCATACATTTGAATCAACATTTTCTTTTTTTAATCTTTATTAATTTCTCAAATTACAGAATGCCTCCAAGTATCGCTCAGGGGGATAACATGGAACTAATTAGACCAAACATTGTTTATCTCACCATGCCTGTTGAGGTAGAGCAGAGAAGTTCTCCCTAATACTTGGGGGCACTGTTTTGAATTACATTAAAGTACTTTCAGACATTTTGGAGTTACAGTACAATAGTACTTTTGTGATATCATAATGAAATGATAAAACAAAGTCTAACTATGTGTGGTATACATAACTATCTTTATAGTGTAATATAATATTTTTAAATAACAGGAATGATAAGCATAATTTCTAATCCCTTCCTTCAGGAACATGGTTTTATTTCTCTGTTAGAATTCATGGGGATCTTTTGGTTTTTGTTTGTTTCTTTTTAGAGATAGGGTCTCACTTTGTTGCCCAGTACTGTGGTAAGATCATGGCTCACCACAGCCTTGAACTCCTGGGCTCAAGCAATCCTCCTCCCTTAGCCTCGCAAGTAGCTAGAACTATAGGCGTTGTCACTTCACCTGGCTAATTTTAAAATTTTGTGAAGATAGGGTCTTGTTATCTTGCCAAGACTTGTTTTGAACTCTTGGGCTCAAGTGATCCTCCCAATCTTGGCATCCTAAAGTGCTGGGATTACAGGCATGAATCACCACACCTGGCCTAGAATTCATATTGTTTAAGCATTTTACAAGAGATGTATATAAGTTCTAAAAATTTTCTTTTGCTAGTGCTTGTGGATATACCACTTTTATACACAACTTTTTTTTTACATATGTGAAAGTAAAGCTCACATTTTCCATCTATCACTCTGATATTTGTTTTTAATTTCCTAAATTTCTCAAGGAGTAAATTTAAATTCTAGGCTCTCAAGCAAAAATATCAAAAAGAGTCTCCTTATTTATGAACACTTTTGGGGCAGGTTGGATAACTCATTCTTCTGAGGAAAAAAGAGGAACTTTGGCAGGTACCTATTCCCTTAATTTGATACAAGCTCAGATGCTGGGCATCTTCTGGTTTCTGTAAAAACACTGGAAGTATGACTTTCTTTCGTGTGATTGACTGTCTCAGAAGTTTGATTGCTCATAGTTCCCTCACTTGCCTTCCACAGGCAGTTTTTTTAGTGTGTTCAAAAGGGCCATTAACTGATTTCTATCAACTCCTGCAGTTTAGAGATCTTTGTTGAAGTAAGATTTTTTAAGAGCCTTAGGGAAGGTTTTTATTAATTTGATATAAATCCCTTCTACTCAATTAGGAGATTCTGTCACTGGGCCAGGATCATTCAATGGATCAAACTGCATATTGGAATATGCAAACTTTAATTTGAATATGAATCTCTTGGGGATGTTAAAATGTAGATTATGATTCAAGAGGTCTGAGGTAGGATGTAAAGTTGCCTGGTATCCCAGGTAATGAGGATAGTGCTGTACCACACTTTGAGGAGCAAGGGACTGCTATAAGGTTAACTGAGAAGGCTCAGCAAACATTGCCTGTAGCAAAAAGAAAAGATCTGAGGCAACAAGAGTAGAGAAGCTACTTAGTCAGGTAAAGAGTCAGAATGTTCCTCAATGGAGAGAAACAGTACTTGGAATTTTGGATGACAGGTTTTTAAAAAAAATATGTGTGCCTCTCCCCCCAAGCTAGATGTTTTGACATTCCTGGCCTCTGGGCTCTAAATATTAGTAAGAATTCAGTCTTTAGGACAACTGATGAAACAAAAATTTCTTCAATAAAAAATATAAGTTCCTGGCAAGATGGTGACAGGCAACCTGGTCTATGAAACCCTCTGCAAAGGAGAACTGCAGTGGGTCTCTGGCTCTCTCCCCAGGGGCTGCGGACCCCAACATCGCAGCCTGCTCTTCACATGGAGCTTGGCCATTTCCACCGTTGGGGCATTGCAGCAGTCTGGACAGCCACTGCAGCGCAGACACAGCAGCCGCCGGTGCCGCACCGCGGCCTCCGTGGTGGCCATAGCACATCGCGCCACCTGTGCCCGAGGCGATCTACAACTTCAGTCCTTGAAGCCCCTGCAGGGAAGATCTGCTGGTATCACTGCCACCTCTCCTGCGACCCTGATGTCCTGCCTGCCGTGGGTTTCCTCCCGTGTGCCCTGAGGCAGGCTTCCATCTCCAGCCTCTGCTGGTTCCTGTCCAGCTCCACCCCCTCTGGGGCGAGCTGCTGAGATAGCACCACCTGCTGCCATTCAAGGTAACAACACCAAAATGGGAGAAACAAGCTTGAAAAACAGACACAGGCCAGAGTGGTGAACGGAGGGTGATCTGAACTGTCCTTCACAGCAGGTCAGGGGCAACTGACCCTAACTGAAAGCTAATTTACCAGCTTGAAAAGAAAGCTAGAAATCAGAGCTGAAAGGACATTGGACTTAAACGAAAAGTCTCAGAGTGTGCTTGATTGGTTCTGTCAGTTTGATGACTTAATTCTATTCCTACTGTATTGTTCCTTTTTTCTTTTTTCCTCTTCCTTTTCTTCTCTCTGTAAACCATATCTTTGTATAGAGGAACAGCACACCAATAAGGTGGTTGGTTAGCTTGTATGTTAGCATTATTATATATTTAATTTTTTTTGTATGGGAGTTGGTTAGTCTGTAGCTGTGGTCTATTGTTTTTATCTGTTTCAGTATAGTTCTCTCTCTCCATTTGTTGGTACACTTGTTTGTTGCCCCCCTTACTCCTCTATCTCTACACCCCCCTCTTCAACTCACTGTCTGCTCCATTCTCTTCCCTCTGCTAACCACATTTTATTTTGGGGAGTAAACCTACAGCCCCACTGCATGGACAGATTCCAAGGCAATGGGAAGTGAGTTTCATATTATACATACACCTGTCAGTGAATACCAGGACCTGCAGATAGATTTTGAATCACAGCTCCCCCCTTAAGTAAATCTCAAAACTGCAGAAAGGACCACCCCCAACCTACAGTGCAACTACAGAATTGAACAAAGTAAGAGGGCATACATAAAGAATAGGAGATTGGACAAACAGAAGTAAAACGAATCCCTCTACCCCTGAATAACAGAATTAAAGAAGACAGTGATGTGGAGGGAAGGAAAAAGTAGGGAGGGGGAAAAAACCACACAAATGAAGAAAAACCAAAAGAAGAATATAGGTCTCATATAGACCCCTGGGAGATCAGACACCGAGAAAACAGATTCTGGAACACAAACAATGAAGAGCCCCCAGAATGACTGGTCACATGCAACAAACCCAGACATCAAGACATTAATAGAGAGAATAAAAAAATTGAGGAGAGACAAGAGGAAAATAGGAAGGAGCTGATGTAGAAATAACAGCAGTAAAGAATACTGTGATGGAAATAAATAACAAACTAATAAGCATGGAAAGCAGAATTAGCCAAGCAGAAGAAAGAATCTCAGAGCTCGAAGACCAAAACACAGAACTAACCCAAACTGTCAAAAGCATAGAAAAGAAGCTCAAAAAGACAGAACAAAACCTGCAAGAGATGAATGATCACTTCAAGAGACCAAACCTAAGAATAATTGGCCTTCCTGAGGCACAGAGAGAAACAGTGGCCACACTGGAACAAACATTTCATGAAATCATTCAAGAAAACTTCCCTCATCTCATCAAGGATGAAAAAATTCAAACACAAGAGATTCAGAGACCCCTGCAAGACAACAAATGAGAAGACCAACTCCCAGACACATAATAATTCGCCTAAACAAAGTAGCTATAAAAGAAAAAATCCTAAAGGCAGCAAGAGAAAAAGGCCAGACTACCTACCAGGGAAAACCAATTAGAATAGCAGCAGATTTATCCACAGAAACCCTTCAGGCTAGGAGAGCCTGGAGCCCTATCTTCAAAGTTCTAAAAGATAAACAATTTCAACCAAAATAACCTACCCAGCCAAACTAAGCTTATTAGTGAGGAAGAATTGAAATCTTTTCCAGATATCCGATCCCTAAGAACCTACGCTGCCACCAGACCACCTCTACAAGAAAAACTTAAGAAAGTACTGAACACAGAAGAAAAGGAAAAAAGAATAACAACATTCTTCACAAGAGTATGGGCAAAAGATTAAAAACATACCGTAACCAACTCCAAAACCAAAAGAAAGACAACAAACAAACAGGAAAAACACCTCTGTAAGAACTTTATGACAGGGATCAACTCTTGCATTTCAATTATTAGCCTAAATGTGAATGGACTAAATGCATCACTGAAAAGACATAGAATGGCAAAATGGATAAAATATCATCAGGCAACAATCTATTGCCTTCAAGAGACTCACCTCACTAGAAAGGACACCCACAGACTCAAAGTAAGAGGATGGGAAACAAACTTTCAGGCGAATGGAATACAAAAAAAGGAGGAGTAGCGATCTTAATTTCAGACAAAATACCCTTCAAGCTATTAAAAATGAAAAAAGATACAGAAGGTCACTACATAATGATAAAAGGCTCAATCCATCAACAAGAAATATCTATCCTAAACATATATGCACCCAACACAGGTGTGCCAACTTTCATAAAGCAACTTCTAGAAAACTAAAGAAAGATATTGCCTCTAACACCATCATAACTGGGGACTTTAATACCCCACTCACAAACCTAGACAGATCATCAGGACAAAAAATCAGCAAGAAGATCCGGAACCTCAATATAACCTAAAGACTAAATAGACTTAATTGACACTTACAGAACACTCCATCCAAAGACCACAGAATACACATTCTACTCATCACCACATGGAACATATTCTAAGATCGACCACATAATTGGACACAAATCAAGCATAAGCAAATTTAAAAGGACTGAAATTCTACCATGCACCTTCTCAGACCACAGTGGAATAAAAATAAACATTGACACCAACAAGGTCCCCCCAAACCCCACAAAGACATGGACACTAAACAGCATGATGCGAAACAACTCCTGGGTCAATGATGAAATCAAAACAGAGATCAAAAGATACCTGGAAACTAATGAAAATGAAGAAACATCTTACCAAAATCTCTGGGATACCTTAAAAGCTGTAGTAAGACGGGAATTTATATCCCTACAAACACACATGAGGAAAATGGAAGGAACACAAATTAACAGCCTAACAAGCCACCTAAGGAAGCTGGAAAAGCAAGACCACAGAAACCCTAATTTCAGCAGAAGATTCAAAATAAAAGCCCAAATCCAGGACATAGAAGACAAAAAGATAATACAAAAAATCATTGAAACAAAAAGCTGGTTCTTCTACAGGATAAACAAGATTGATTGTCCCCTAGCTAGACTGACCAAGAAAAAATGAGAAAAAACCCAAATAAGCACAATCAGAAACACAAAATATGAAGTCAAATTTGACCCTGAAGAAATACAAAAGATCATTGGAGACTACTACGTACACTTGTATGGAAACAAACTTGAAAACCTTAAGGAAATGGAGGACTTTCTGACATCACACAACCTACCTAGGTTGGAACAAGACAAAATTGAGACCCTAAATAGACCAATAACAATCAAGAAAATTGACTACATAATAAGAAAACTACCTACAAAAAAAAAAGCCCTGGTCCAGATGGCTTTCCAGCAGAATTCTATAAGACATTTAAGGAGGAGCTGATACCAATCCTACTGAAGGTATTCTAGACGATTGAAAAAGATGGAGCTCTCCCCAAACCATTTTATGAAGCCAACATCACATTGATACCCAAGCCAGGTAAAGATCCAACAAAGAAAGAGAACTATAGGCCAATGTCTTTGATGACCATAGATGCTAAAATTCTCAACAAGATCCTAGCAAACCGGATTCAACAATACATCTCAAAAATCATCCACCATGACCAAGTAGGCTTCATTCCAAGGATGCAAGGCTGGTTCAACATTCTTAAAACCATAAATGTAATTAAATACCTCAACAGATGTCAAAACAAAAACCACATGATTGTATCATTAGATGCAGAAAAAGCTTTTGATAAAATCCAGCACCCCTTCTTGATAAAAACCCTCGAACATCTAGGCATATGGGGAACATACCTCAAAATAGTAAAAGCCATCTACGAGAAACCCACATTCAGCATATTCCTAAACAGACAAAAATTGGAACCATTTCCCCTGAAAACTGGAACAAGACAAGGATGCCCACTCTCACCCCTCCTGTTGAACATAGTATTGGAAGTCCTGGCTCGAGCAATCAGAGAAGAGAAGGCAATCAGGGGTATCCAAATAGGAAAAGAGGAAGTCAAGTTATCTCTCTTTGCAGATGATATGATTGTATACCTTGAAAACCCAAGAGAATCTGATAAAGGCCTTTGGCAAAGTCTCAGGATACACAATAAATGTGCAAAAGACAATGACATTTCTTTACACCAATAATAAACAAACAGAAACCCAAATAAAAAACACAATTCCATACACAATAGCCACAAAAAAAATGAAATACCTTGGGCATCTTCCTAACCAGAGACGTGAAAGACCTTTACAATGAAAACTACAAAACACTGCTCAAAGAAATCAAAGATGACACTAACAAGTGGATAAATATCCCATTCTCATGGATTGGAGGAACCAACATTGTGAAGATGTCCATCTTACCTAAGGCAATCTACAAATTCAATGAAATACCCATCAAATTACCAGCAACATTCTTCTCAGACCTAGAAAAAGCAACACAGGAATTCATATGGAAACACAAACATCCAAGAATAGCCAAAACAATCCTCAGCAAAAAAAAAAAAACAACAAAAAACAAAGCAGGTGGTATCACATTATCAGACTTCAAACCTTACTATAAAGCTACAATCATCAAAACAGCTTGGTATTGGTATAGGAACAGGCATATAGACCAATGGAATAGAATTGAGATTCCAGAAGCAAAACCTCAATTTCTCAATGAACTCATCTTCGACAAAGACTCCACCACCTACCACTGGGGAGAGGAGAATCTATTCAGTAAATGGTGCTGGGAAAACTGGCTGACCACATGCAGAAGATTGAAACAGGACCCCTACCTATCCCCATGCACAAAGGTTAACTCCAAATGGATCAGAGACCTAAATGTAAAACCTCAAACCATAAGAACCTTAGAAAATGAAGGACATACCCTCATGGAAATCGGAACTGGCATCCAATTCCTGAACAAAACCCAAAACCCACAGGTCACAAGAGAGAAGATAGACAAGTGAGACCTTATTAAACTGACAAGCTTCTGCAAAGCCAAAGAAACCATCAAGAGAACAGTGAGGCAGCCAACAGACTGGGAAAAAGTATTTGCCAGCTCCAGGTCTGACAAAGGCTTAACATCCTGGATCTACAAGGAACTCAAACGTGCTGAAAAGAAAAAAACAAACAACCCCATTATAAAATGGGCAAAAGATATGAACAGACACTTCACAAAGGAAGACATCCGAGCAGCCAACAGACACATGAAGAAATGTTCAACCTCACTAATCATCAGCGAGATGCAAATCAAAACCACACTGAGATACCACCTAACTCCAGTCAGAATGGCAATTATCAACAAGTCAAAAAATAACAGGTGCTGGAGAGGGTGTGGTGAAAAGGGAATACTTCTACACTGTTGGTGGGAATGTAAACTAGTGCAACCTCTGTGGAAAGCAGTGTGGCGATTCCTAAAAGCTCTAAATATCAACCTCCCATATGACCCCGCAATCCCCCTACTGGGCATATATCCTGAAGAACTCAAATTACTCTATAAAAAAGATATCTGCACACATATGTTTATCGCAGCATTGTTCACAATAGCAAGAACCTGGAAGCAACCATGCTGCCCATCAAAAGAGGACTGGAGTAAAAAAATGTGGTACATATACACGATGGAATAGTACACAGCCATAAAAAGGAACAAAATCATGAATTTCACAGCAACCTGGATGGAAAAGAGTCTATAATGCTGAGTGACCTCTCACAGAAACAAAGATTCGAGTATCACATATTCTCACTCATATAATGGACCTTTAACATCCAATGTAATACTATAAGAAAATGACTGACAGTAGTGGGAAACTATGGGGGGGGAGGGAGATGGAATTAACAGTCACCAATATCTCTCTGGGGACAGGGAAACACCTCTTATCAACAGGGTGCCTGAATGAAACGTATTTGTATACCTAACCCTTAACTCTACCCAACAAAACCATAATAAAAAATATTGATTATTGATAAAAAAATATAAGATAAAATTAAAAAAAGAAAAAAATACAAAAAAATTCATAATGAAAACAAAAAAATAAATTCTATTCATGCATCATTGAAGTTAAAATTACATTTGACAGATTCTTAATGTTTTATTTTATTTTATTTTATTTTTGAGTTAGAGTCTCTTTCTGTTGACTAGACTGGAGTGCATTGGCCGTTCCTGGCCACCGCAGCCTCGACCTGCTGGGCTCCAGCAATCCTTCCGCCTGTCTTCCAAGTAGCTGGAACTACAGGCACGTGCTACCATGCCTGGCTAGTTTTTGATTTTTATTGTAGAGATGAGGTCTCGCCAAGTTGCCCAGGTGGGTCTTGAACTCGCGGGCTCAGGTAGTCCACTCAACTCAGCCTCCCAAGGTGTGGGTTACAGGCTGAGCCACCAAGCCCAGCTGGATTCTTAATGTTTTATTTTGCCAGACAAGCAGCATAACACCTTTATGTATCCCTGAAGGTTTTCTGGACAAATATGGTGTGTTACTGGCACTGTGTTCATACAGCCTCCCTCGAGTTTGCTAACATAGATGACAAGGTCTTCCTTTCTTCTGCTCTCTGAACGTATTACAGGTTCTCCTTTCCCTTACTTGATCATTTTTCCTTTATTGGACACAATGCAATTCTTCAAAGGGTCTTCAAAGGGTCCTTAGGTCGAGGAAAGCCTGTAATTTGGATGTATTGAGAACTTAGGGCACAATGGAAGTCTAGCAATTGACCAATAAGTATGGCCTCCTGAGCCTGTAATGAAGTTCTCATAATTTTTTAAAAGATTTTTATTTCAAAATCTGATCTTTTTTTTCCATAATATAACCCTAAATGCACCCCTGTATGGGGATGGTGGGCTGGCATGGAATTATGAACCATTATTGGAAGGTAATCCACAGGAAAAAAAAAATCCACATAGAAAAAAAATAGAAGGAAAAGGAGTCAATAATTTTTAAGGTATATTGTTGGAAAATATGTAGTTTCAAACAAAATGGCAAGCAAATTCATTAATTTAATAGCCTTTTCTGACAAGAGTGAATGGTTAAACACTATTGGCTAAGCACTGAATGGCACAGATATAGAGGTAATGTAATTTCACTTACAAGAAGGACCCCCAAAAAACCCAGAACTTTTATAAAAAACTGTATTTATTCCTACATTTTTAAACTTCAGTCACCTTCAAAGTACTCTCTGTTTGACGCAATACACCTATTAAGGTGCTTGTTCCACTGCTCAAAACAGCTTAGGAACGCCTCAATTTTGATGCCCTTTAGTGCTTCTACCATTTTTTGTTTCACTTCCTCCAGATCGGAAAAATGTTTCCCCTTGAGAACTTTTTTCATCTGGAAAAACACAAAAAAAGTCTCTTGGGGAGACATTGGGAGAATAAGAAGGGTGGAACATGGAGGTCATGCCTTTTTTGTGTCAAAAACTACTGAACACTTAGGGTGAGGTGGGCAGATATGGTCATAAATCACTCGTCATAAAATGAGCAAATGCATTGAATCTCAAAAAAAAAAAAAAAAATCACTGAAGCCAAACACAGCCTTTCACAACAATGTTAGCTGGTAAGTGATGTCGATGGATTCCTAGAACACTTACCTAGTAGGGGAAGCCTGTACTACACAGGGCCCACCCTTCAAAAAAGAATTCAAATTTTTTTGGATTCCCCTCTTATGTGTTCTGTCATAAAGGTGATGTTTCACTTATGGGCAAATAGAAGTTAAAAGTAATGTATGACTATGTTGCTAGATTTATATGCATTTTCAGAACTGTGCTATGATTAGGCCTAATAGCATAGTTTTATAATATAAGAACACTATATGAAATTTATTCATTTTTCACAATATATGTGAGCAAGCCTGCTTGGAGCAATAAAGTATCTTCTAACTATACTAGGAAATTGTTGTGTGGGCTTTTAATAATCAGAGATTCACTGATCACATGGTGTGTGTGGGTAAGGTAGAATTATGTGGTCTAGCACTCCACTCATAATTTATTAAAGGATTAGACATCTCCCACTCTAGAAGGCACAATATATCTTTCTTGGGTTCTCCTAACAAATGCTGAAGGGTAATGGCAACCTTGATGTTATGACTTAACAACAACCTTGACCTGAAGAAATGACAAGAGGCTGCTGGGAAAATGAGAGGGGCTGAAACAATCTTCCTAGAAGTAATATATGACCTGAGTTCACAAGGAGTTTGTCAAGAAACATAAAAGAGAAGGAATTTTTCAGGTGAGAAGTAATAATTTGCGATTACAAACAGTTCTGTGTGACTAGGAGAATATAAATTCCATGAAGGCAGGGATTTTTAATCTCTTTTGGTCACTACTGTATCACAGAACTTTAAGTGGTGTCTGAAACATAGTAGATGTTCAGTGAATATTTGTGGAATTAAGAAAAAATGAAGTACAATAAGTAATATGAGATGAGGCTAAAGAGGTTGGTGTGGACCAGATAATGAAAAATTTGGATGTAAGGTAAAGATCTGGCCTTTGTCTTTTAGAGGCCATGGAGAACCACAGAAGAGTATTAAGAGGGGAACTAAAATTATTAAAGTAGGTAAAAGCCACGCAGATGGCCGTGATAGTGGAGGCTAAAGAGTATCAAACAAAAGAGTTAACAAATAACCGAAGCTGGGAAATCTCAGTTTTAGAGGAATGGACAAAGAAATAGAATTCATTAAAGAAGTCTGAAAAGAAACAGGACAGAAGGACCTCTAGAAGAGATTGGTGTCCTGGAAGACAAGGGAGGAAAGATTCTGGAAGAAATGAGAAATACTCATTTGATAAACAGGAAACCAACAGAGAGAACATTTTCAATAACATGAAGGGGGCTGAAACCAGATAGCAGTAGGGAGAGGTGCAAGGCAGGTAAGGAAGCATAGATGTTAAGAGAAGCCTATTCCTTCAAGAATAACTCTCTTAAATGATTTACAGAATAAGGTGGGATATATGTGGGCACATACTTGAAGAATCTTTTAAGGAAGTTGGCTGGGAATGGAAGAAAACCCCATGGCTAGAGGGCAATGTAGAACAAAGAAAAGGTTCTTAAAGAATGGTATAAATTTGGCTGGGCACAGTGGCTCATGCCTGCAATTCCAGCATTTTGGGACACTGAGCCTGGACGATTGTTTGAGCCTAGGAGTTTGAGACCAGCGAAACCTTGTCTCTATAAGAAAAGTCAAAAAATGAGCCAGACATGGTGGCATGGGCCAGTAGTCCCGCTACTCAGGGGGACTAAGTTGGAAAGATCATCTGAGCCCAGGAGGTTGAAGCTGCCATGAGCCATGATCTTTGTGATCATGCCACTGCACTCCAGCGTGGGCAACAGCTGTGAGACCTCAACTCAAAAAAAAAAAAAAAAGGGATAAATTTGGATGGGTTTATAGCCCAAGAGTAAGATGCCCAAAGAAAAAGAAAGTTACAACAGTGTCCACAATAAAGAGAATATTGATGAAATAGTTCCCTGAATGAATAGGAGTGATTTTCTTCCAGTGCAAAGTGAAGTTAATGTCTTTCAATAGAGGTTCTACAAGTTTTCCTTTGAAGCCAGAGAGAAGAAAGAATGGACCTAGGTACAAGGCAGTTACCTGAACATGAGGGAGAGGAACTTATCTGTAAGCACATGGAATGATGGCATATTAGATTACTTCAGCTAAACGTGAATCTAATGTATGCTTTTCATGTTTTCATTTTACTTTATACAGGAGTGCAGATTTACATACCAAGTGGCAACTGGGATACAGCAGGCCCCCAAGTCACTTTATATTGCTGAGATGTGTGGTATTTTTAAAATATAAAAAAGTTTTAACATATTAAAAATACATAGCTAAAATGTAATATTCATCCCAAATTTATAGCCATTCAACTGAAATTGACTCATCTATGCTTCCCTTGCTAAATTTTATTTCAAATTTTAAGTAGAAGTGTCACTTTGGTGCAACATTTTCCAACTTACCAGTAGAAGATGCTTTGTAACATAAAATTGTTTCTGAACTGAAATGCATTATAAAGCTCATTACAGCCCACTTTCCTGGAAACGTAAAACTGATTTATGTAATGCACTCCAAAATTCTCCATGAATGTATCACGCAATGTGAAATAATGTTAATTAGGAGGAGAGACAAAACATAATACATTTTCTTTAAACTTTATGCAATTAGCATAACTTTCATTAAGATGGTATAATAACTGCAAATATTTTCATTTGTACTTTTTGGTAGAATTTATCTTCATTAAAAGTATATGGTCTTGTAGTCTATGATATGAAAACTTGAACATGTCTTTATAAGATTATATAACAAGATAATGTTATTGGTGATTTCATTCATTTATTCAACAAGTTGAGCCTATTCATGTAAGCACTGTGACTCAGCAGTCTTCATGGCAAAAATTTCAGTTTGCTGTCTGGAATTCTCTTGCACATAACTTTAATTGTACCCAGGTCACTTAAATTTCTGCTCTCATGCATAAGCAACTAGCACTCTAGGAGCAGAGCACATTTTTGACATGACCAGCATAATTTCTAAAATATAATTTATTACACTATAGTGGCAGATAGTGAGAAATAATTCTTTTTTTTTTTTTGCTAGTTAAGTTCTAAGATTTATGAAACTGGGGGAATTTGAGACTTATCAAATTTATTGCATACTGTTTATTTTTATATTTGAGTTTATACTTTTATAAACGTCTTAATGAAAAGACACTAAGATTCTCTCCCTCTACTTAAAAATAATTTGCATAAACTAAACATATTTTACATAATAACAAATCTGATCATTTTCCTGTAGCTTTATCATTGTTGGCTGTAACCATCATTGCTTTTTTCCTTCTTCCCTCTGAAATTTCTTGAAATTTCAAATTTTGCTACTGTCAAGTGTTGTATAAAGTCAGTAAATTTGGGGCTGTGTGCTCAAGGAAAATCCCACTGTTGATTAGAAGGGGGGAATAATTAGGTTTCTAGAAAATACATGGAAAACAAACTATTCTTTACAGCCTTTCTCCTGGGGCCCCCAACTAATGAACAAATAATTATAACTAAATAATTCTGTGACTCAGAAACATTAAGAACCATTTTTTGAGATGATATGGAGGTTACAGACTACCTTCAACTTAAAAATGGGGAGCTGGTGATCAGGGAAATTAAGTGGTATATTCAAAGTAACTCTGTGAATTTTAGTAGCATGGATTATACTAGAATCCAGGTATTCTGATGCCAGTTAAATGAGTTGTTTATCATCTAATTTTGGTAAGCCTGTATTTTTTTTTTTGAGTGAGGACACTATTGTATGGCAGGTTTTACAGTTATATAACTAGCACAACTGGTGAGTTAATTTGTAGGATTTATTGCCCATTGGAGGTAAACTTTATAAGAATAATAACTTATTTTGCTCACTAGGATATTCCCATATTTATAACAGCACCAGGCACATTTATAGAATGAGCAAAGAGGAAAAAGAAATACAAATTAGGGAAAGATTTGGTATATAACCAAAGATAATTGAGTGATGATAGGTTGCTTTGAAAGCCCAAACAGATGAAAATCAGTAGAAAAAGGGTTGTGTCCATTTTTGTACACTCAGCTGCATTATTTGATTCACATACATCTTACTGATTTTCTTCAATGACTTTCCCTAGTATCATAACAGAATAAAATAATTCAACAACTATGCATGCCAACCTCTGAGGAAAATATGGCACACAAGATACAGTTCTTGCTCTTAAGGGAAATTAGCTATTTTTAAAGCCAGTAGTTTCTCTGATCCGGCATTTCTGCATATCTCCAGTAAAGCAATTACTGATATTTATACTGTTAACTGTGAGGAAGGCAAATCTTAGCATGCCCAATTTTGCATTTAAGGTATTAGAAACTGGTAAATAAAATTAGAAAATCAGATAAATAAAAGGTTAATACTAAATAAAAATTGAACAATATGCATATTCTTGTTACATATATAGTGGATTAACCATCTATAAAATGCTTCTGCTGTCCATTTAAAAATTTATACTTAGAAATGGCCAACAGTCATATTTTCAAATAGAACATATTGATATATTCACCTGACTATTTAACTGATGTGTAAGAGTTCAGGAATGGGGTACAACAGAGTACTTTTTGGATGAAAGAGAGACTGCAGGGCAACCCTTTTGGGTCTCCTCCCACTGTGGGAGCCTATCTGTCCTTTCAATAAATCCTGCTTCCAAAAAAAAAAAAAAAATTAAATAAATAAAGAGAGATTGTAGTTTAAAGTTTTTTGTTTTTATGGTAGTTGAACTTTATAATAGGGTAGAAAAAATAACTTGTCTCTAAGAATCTCCTTGATATAATGACTGTCACCCCCTCCCCCTGAAAAAGTCCTTAAATGAAATGTGGTCTAAAATGTTAATGAGTACAACAGCTCTTCCTGCTGGAACCTACCACAGAATAACATTTCACTTACCTAGACAATGGCACAAATAGGATTAGTTATTTTGGTGATAAGAAGTTGATATCATATGAGATGAATGGTTTAAAATTGTAAACCAAGAATAAAATTTTAAGCCCTCCAATCACCAAATGGACCCTTCTGGCCAAGAGAAATCTGAGATCTAAATCCCAGGCCATAATAGAAAAAGAGACTGGACATGCCCCATTATAACCCATCCCTCTTGGAGCTTTAGGTACAATTGACCAGCACTACCATTAAACTAGAGATCGTAAGACTGACACAACAAGCTGGGTGCTGTGTGGCTCACGCCTGTAATCCCAGCACTTTGGGAGGCAGAGGTAAGAGGATTGCTGGAGTCCAGGGATTCAAGACCAGCTTGGGCAACTTGAGAAGACCTCATTTCTGCAATAAATCAAAAAATTAGCTGGGCATGGTGGTGTATGCCTATAGTTCTAGCTACTTGGAAGGCAGAAGTGGAAGGATCGCCTGAGTCCAGAAGATCGAGGCTGCGGTGGTCGTGAACATGCCACTGTGCTCCAGCCTGGGCTACAGAGTGAGACTTTGACTCAATAAATAAATAAATAAATAAGAAAGATCGACAAAACAGACTCTATGGCAATAAGATACCAAATTCCAACCTGACTCTGGTATAGTATCACGTGACAGTAGCAGGCCCTAAAGGAAATAAAAATATTTTACACCAGAATATGTTTCTTACATTTTTTTTTTTTTGAGTTGGAGTCTCACTCTGTCGCCCAGACTGGAGTGCAGTGGCCGCTGCTGGCCACCGCAGCCTCGACCTGCTGGGCTCCGGCGATCCTTCCGCCTCAGCCTTCCAAGTAGCTGGAACTACAGGCGTGCGCTACCACGCCCGGCTGATTTTTTGATTTATTGTAGAGATGAGGTCTCGCTGCCCAGGCGGGTCTCGAACCCGCAGGCTCAGGCAATCCACTCACCTCAGCCTCCCAAAGGCGCGGGATTACAGGCTGAGCCACCGAGCCCGGCTCGTTTCTTACATATTTTGAAGTGACCCTGCAATGCCATCTCTTGGGGAAACTTGCATCTGTAGAGAATGCCTTTTAAGGCATTTACCACCTTCTCTCCCTGAAGCCTGCTACTAAAAGTTTTCATCTATGAGTACATATCAAAAACCTTGGCTTCCACACCCCTCTCCCTTATCTGAACTCAAGCATTTCTTTCGCTGATTTTAAGTCTTTAGAGCATAATTCTTTCTACTAATTGCCAGTCAGAAAATGTTTGAATCCTCCTATGCCATGTAAGCCCCCAAGACCTGCTTGGAGATGTCCCACTATTCTGGGCACAGTGAATGTAAACCTCACATGTACTGATTCATGTCTTGTCTACAATTTCTGTCTTCCTAAAATTGTATAAAACCAAGCTGTAATTCAACCAATTGGAGCACATGTTCTCAGGACCTTCTGGGACTGTGCCACGAGCCTATGTCACTCATATTTGATGCAGAATAAGCCTCTTTAAATATTTTATAGAGTTTGACTTTTCATCAACAAAATAAAGATAATATAGGACAATAAAGAACAGAGAAAGTATACTTTTCACTGCCCCAGAATATA
This sequence comes from Cephalopachus bancanus, assembly GCA_027257055.1. NCBI lineage: Eukaryota > Metazoa > Chordata > Mammalia > Primates > Tarsiidae > Cephalopachus > Cephalopachus bancanus. The sequence continues at coordinate 1,663,332 of JAPVLO010000262.1, forward strand.
TATAACATCATAGTACATCCAAATAGATGTAGTCTGCAGATTAAAACATGAAAGAAGGTTTGTTTTGAAGTGACCAAAACACTGATACTGACTTCTAACCAAGTAGTTGACCACATTTTTTAAAAATTGACTTTTCTTTCCCTAATAGACTTGAATGGTCACATTAACTTAAAATATTTTATCCTGTTGCCAAATCTAAGCTTGTCTCCATCCTATTTTACTCAGTACTTGACACAGTTGTTCATATCTTCCATCTTAAAACACTTTTCTTCATAAGGCTACCAGAATCTGATTCTTCTCCTTACCCACAAATCATGCTTTTTAAGTCTTTTTCTGGCCACTTTTTTCCCTTCTTACCTTTAAATGGGAGGTTACTAGTCCTAAGTCCTCAGAGTGTTTCTTTTCTTTATTCACTCTCATTCCTTAGATGTTCTTATTCAGTCTCCACTCTTAGATACCCCCCACATGCCAGCTGCCTCTGTTTGGTTAACTAAAAGACATCTCAAGCTTGATATGTCCCAAACTGGACTCTCAATTCCCCCTCTAGACCCCCCCCGCCCCGTGACCATTTCCATCTATTATTTGCCATATCAAAGTCAACTTAGTTCTTTAGGTCAAAAATCTTGTAGTCACCCAGACATGGTGGTATATGCTTGTAATTCTGGCTACTTGGAAAGTTAAGGTGGGAGGATTGCTTGACCCAGGAATTCAAAGTTACAGTGAGCTGTGATTGTACCACTGCACTCCTGCCTGGGCAACCAAGCAAGATTCTGTATCAAAAGAAAAAATTCTAGTTTTTGATTTCTCTCTTTCTCTTATATCCCCCATTCTGTCCACCAGTAAATATATATAATTACAATCCATTTTCTACCACTGCTAGTGCTATCATCCTCCAAGCTGTCTTCATCTTTCACTTGGACTGCTGTGAGAGCTGACTTGCTGTGAGAACTGACTTGTTTTCATCCTTGCTCACCAACAGTCTATTCCCAACACAGCAGCCAGTGTGAGCCTTTAAAATGTTATACTATATCATTCCTCTGCTCAAACACTCCAAAGACTTTCCATTGCATTCAAAAGTGAAATCTCAAGTCCTTTTTCTGGCTATAACTACACAAGACTCTATGTTATCTGTCCCCTTCCACCCCCAACAATTTCTCTGACCTCCTCTACCATTACCTTTCTTTCTCACAATGTAGCTTCAGCCACATTGGCCTACTTACTGTTACCTGTCAATATCAAGCACAGCCCTGTCTCAGGGCCCTCCATCTGTCTGGGACATTCTTCCCTGGATATTGATCAGCTTTCTCCCTCACATTCTTTAGATCGCATCAAAGGTGTCTTTGCCTGGTCACTCTTTGTAAAAGAGAACAGTCTGACAAAGTTGCCAAGAATACACAATGGTGAAAGGACAGTCTTTTCAGTAAATGGTGCCGGGAAAACTGGATATCCACACATAGAAGAATGAAATTGGACACTTATCTCTCATCATACACAAATGTCATCATAAATAAATTAAAGACCTAAATGTAAAACTAAAAACTACTAGAAGAAAATACAGGGGAAAAGCTCAGTGACATTGGTCTGGGCAATGATATTTAGATATGATCTCAAAAATACAGGCAACAAAAGCAAAAACAGACAAATGGGATTACATCAAACTAAAAAGATTCTATAAAGAAAAAGAAACTATCAACAGAATGAAGAAACAATACATAAAATGGGAGAAAATATGATAAACTATATATTCTTTAAAAGGCTAGTATCCAAAATATACGAAGAACTCAAACAAATCAATAGCAAGAAAATAAATAACCCAGTTACAAAATGGGTAAAAAAACCTGAATAGCCATTTCTCAAAAGAACATATATAAATGACCAACAGCTATATTAAAAATGCTCAACATCACTAATCATCACAGAAATGCAAATAAAAACCATAATAAGGTATCATCTCACTCCTGTTAGAATATCTATTAGCAAAAAGGCAAAGGATAACAGATGCAAAGAATGTGGAGACAAGGGAACCCTTGCACACTGGTGATGGGAATGTCAAATGGTACAGTCATTATGGAAAACAGTATGGAGACTTCTTGAAATACTAAAACTAGAACTACTGGGTGATCTAATAATTCTACTCCTGGGTATATATCCAAGGAATATGAAATCAGTATGCCAAAGAAATATCTGCACCCCCATTGTATATTGCAGCACTATTCACAATAGCCAAGATATAGAATACCGGTGTCCATCAATGAATGACTATATATATGACATTTTCTTTATCTAATATAGAAATAATATATACTGGAATACCACTCAGCCATTAAAAAGAGTGAAATGCTGTTATTTGCAATGACATGGATGAACCTAGAGAATATTATATTAAGTGAAGTAAGCTGAGCACAGAAGACAAATACTGCATGATCTCACTCATATGTAGAATCTAAAAAAATTGAACTCACAGAAGTAAAGAATAGAATACTGGATACCAGAGGCTCAGGAGGGTAGTGGGGAGTAGAGGGCAAGGATAGGTTGTACAAAGGATGCAAAGTTCCTGTAAATAGGAAAAATAGTTCTGGTGTTCTATTACACAGTAGGGGGACTATAGTTAACAATAATGTATATTTAAAAATAGCTAGAGGATAAGGATTTCAAATGTCCTCACCATAACAAAATGATAAGTGTTTGAGATAATGAATATGATAATTACCCTGATTTGATCATTATACAATGTATCCATGTATCAAAACATCATATTGTACCTCACAAATATGTATAATTATTATATCAGTTAAAAATAAAACAAAAATTATTTGTGGAAGAAAAAAATTAATTTATACTATCTGTAGATCTACTCTCTTAATGTGAAATAGATTATAAGAATACATTATTATTATCATAATTATGATTACTTCTTGAATCAGAGCCTCACTCTGTTGCCCATGCTGGAGTGCGGAGGCATGATCATGGATACTGCAACCTCAACCTGCTGGGTTCAGGGTAATCCTTCCACCTCAGCCTCCCAAATAGGTGGGACTACAGGTGTGTGCCACCATGTCCAGCAAAATTGTAAAATTACTGTAGAGACAAGGTCTTGCCAAGTTGCCCAGGTGGGTTTCAAACTCCTGGGCTCAGGAAATACTCCTGGGCTCAGGATTACAGACATAAGCCACTGTGCCCAGCCATAAATACATTTTTTTTTTTTTTGAGTTGGAGTCTCACTCTGTCGCCGGACTGGAGTGCAGTGGCCGCTCCCGGCCACCGCAGCCTCGACTCGCTGGGCTCCGGCGACCCTTCCACCTCAGCCTTCCGAGTAGCTGGAATTACAGGCATGCACTACCACGCCCAGCTAATTTTTTGATTTATTGTAGAGATGAGGTCTCGCTGCCCAGGTGGGTCTCGAACCCGCGTACTCAAGCAATCCACTCACCTCAGCCTCCCAAAGGCGCGGGATTACAGGCTGAGCCACAGAGCCCGGCAATACATTCTTTTAAATAGAAAAAGACAAAGCAACTAAACATCCATTAGTAGGTATCTGACTAAATAAGTATTAAAAACAATGAGATATATTTCTGAACTAATATATAAAACCCTCCAAAATTAGTTAAAGAATATACACAAAATAGAATAAATTATATGGACTACTATATTAAAAAGGACATAATACAAGTCTAATACATTTAAAAGGTCATAATACAAGCCTAATACATTTAAAAGAACTGAAATCATACAACACGTGTTTTCTTTCACAATGAAATTATTAGAAATCAACAACAGAAAAAAATTAGGAAATTCCAAATGCTGGAAAAGTAAATACTTTTCTAAGTAATCTATTGGTCAAAAAAAAAATATTACAAGATAAACAAGAAAATATCTCAGACTAAGTGAAAAAGGAAAAACACAGCATATCAAAATTTATGGAATTTAGCTTAAAAAGTACTTAGAATGAAATTTATAGCTTTAAGTAATTTTATTAGAATGAGAGAACTGGAATCATTAATTTAAGCTTCCACCTCAAGAAGACAGAAAAGGAAAAGTGAATCAATCACAAAGTAGAAGAAAGAAAACTATAATTACCAGAATAAAAAATATTGAAATAGAAAATAGAAAAACACAAAGAAAATCAATTTTGGATTAAAAAGTTGTGTCTTAAAAAGAAATTCCATAAAATTTTATTATACAAATTCAACAACTTAGATGAATTACAAAAATTCTTAAAATACATAAATTACCAAAACTGATTCAAAATCAGTATTGGATAGACCTAAATCAAGAAAAGAAGTTGAATTAATACCTAAAAATCTTTCCACAAATAAAAGCCCAGATGAGATGACTTCACTGATGAATTCTATTAAATTTTTAAGAAAGAAATGATAGCTGTACACAAACTCTTTCAGAAAACAGAAGAGGGAATACTTTCCAACTCGTTTTATGAGGCTACTATTATCTTAACACTAAAGCCAGACAAAGGCATCACATGAAAATAAAACAATATAACACTCTCCACTCCCCCAAAAGAGGTTAAAAAAAATCCTTAATAAAATATAAACAAACAGAATCCAGCAATATGCAAAAATAATTATATACCATGACCCAGCAAAGTTACCTCAGAAAGCAAAATTAGTTCAACATCTAAAAATCCTGTAATGTAATACACCGTATTAAAAAGGAGAAAAAGCCGGGCTCGGTGGCTCAGCCTGTAATCCCATGCCTTGGGAGGCTGAGGTGAGTGGATTGCCTGAGCCCGCGGGTTCGAGACCCGCCTGGGCAACTTGGTGAGACCTCATCTTTACAGTAAATCAAAAAATTAGCCAGGTGTGGTAGCATGTGCCTGTAGTTCCAGCCACTTGGAAGGCTGAGGCGGAAGGATTGCCGGAGCCCAGCAGGTCGAGGCTGTGGTGGCCGGGAGCGGCCACTGCACTCCAGTCTGGGTGACAGAATGAGACTCCAACTCAAAAATAAAAAAATAAAAAGGAGAAAAACTACATAATCATCTCAGTAAATGCAGAAAAAAATATACATAGTATATATTATATGAGTTGAGTCGGCTTCCTAGGCTCAGGAAATTCTTCTACCTCAGTCTCCTGAGTAGCTGAGACTACAGGTGCATCCCATCATGCCCAGCTAATTTTTTTTATTAAATCAATATTTTTTATTATGGTTTTGTGGGGTACAGTTAAGGTTTAGGTGTACAATTATATTTCATTCAGGCATCCTGTTGATAAAAGGTGTTTCCCCTTCCCCAGACAGATATTTGCTACTGTTAATCCCATCCCCCTCCCCCGTCATAGTTTCCCAGTACCGTCAGTCATTTTCTTACAGTATTACATTGGATGTTCAAGGTCCATTATATGAGTGAGAACATGTGATACTCGGATCTTTGTTTCTGTGAGAGGTCACTCAGTATTATAGACTCTAGTTCCATCCAAGTTGCTGTGAAATTCATGATTTTGTTCTTTTTTATGGCTGCGTAGTAATTTTTTATTTTTTATTTTATTTTAGAAATGAGGTCTCACTCTGTTGCTCAGGCTAGTTTCAAACTCCTGGGTTCAAGCAATCCTTCTGCTTGGCCTCTCAAAGTGCTGGGGTTACAGGGGTGAGACATTGTGCCCAGTCAGAAAAAAATATTTCATAAACCCAAGACCTGTTGATTATTAAAAATTTCAGCAAACTAAGAAGAAAACTTTCTCAACCTAATTAAGGGCACATAAAAACCCTGCACCTAAACCATACTTAATGGTGCACGACTAATTAATGCTTTTTCTCTAAAGTTGGCAACCAAGGCAAGGATGTCTGCTCATATCTCCTTATTCAACATCATGCTGGGAGTTCTAGCTAGTGTAATAAGGCAAGGAAAAGAAATCAAAGGCATACAAATTGGAAAAGGAAGAAATAAAACTGTCTTTATTACTGGATGACACAGTAACTACATAGAAAATATGGCATCTACAAAAAGTCTCTAGACCTAAGAAGAGAGTTTAATGAAGTTGCAGTATACTAGACTAAAAACAAAAAACGAATGCATGTCTATATATTAGCAATGAACAATCTGAAAATGACATTAGGAAAACAATTCCATTCACCATAACATCAAAAAGAATAAAACAACTAGAAATAAGTAACAAAAGAAGTACAAGATCTGTACATTGAAAACTACAAACTATTGCTGAGAGAAATTAAAGGTCCAAATAAACGAAGAGATATATCACATTTATGAATAAAAGGTTCAATGTTAAGTTGGCAATTCTCCACAGATTGTTCTATAATTTTAGTGCAACACTGAAATCTCAACAAGCTTTAGGTAACACAATAATTTAAAAAGCCTTGGAATTTCTGGAAATGGAATCCTGGAATTTCTGTGGAATCCTGGAATTTCTGTGGAAATGCAAGGAACCTAGAATAGCAAAAATCATTCCGAAAAAGAAAAAAAAAGTTGGAGAACTCATATTCTGTGGTCTTAAGACTTAATATAAAGCTAAAGTATTCTAGAAAGTATGTGCAGCATAATAGACATATAGATCAATAGATCAATATAGATTAATAGAGTCCAGAAATAAATCTTCATATTTCTGCTGATTCATTTTGGACAAAACTGCCAAGAGAATTCAATGAAAATGATAAGTTTTAAAAAAAACAAATGGTGCTAGAACAATTGGACATACATATGCAAAAAAAGAACTTAGACCCTTACTTCATAGTATGTACAAAATTACCTTAAAATCATTTACAGGCCTAAATATAAACACTAAAACGATATGGTTTTTAGAAGAAAACAGGAAAAACTCTTTGTGATCTTTGATTAGGCAAAGATTTCTTAGATATAACACCAGAAAAATGGGTCTACATAAGAAAAAAACTGATAAATTGGAGTTCATCTGAATACAAAACTTGTGTGCTTCAAAGGCACCATTAAGAAAATGAAAAGACAAGTCACAGAGGGAAAATATTCATAAATTGTATGTTATAGAAATAACTTATTAAGTGTAATAAGAAAACAGCCCAATATACAAATGGGCAAATTATTTGAATAGATACGTTATCAAAGAAGACATATGAATGCTAAAAAACACATTAAAAAGTGGTACACATAAAAAGACTAGAGAAATGCAAATTAAAACTACAGAAAAGTGTCACTACACACTTGATAGAATGACTATAATAAAAGAGTGACTGTAAAATGTGAGCAACAGTGGTCAGAAACTGGAAACCTCATGCATTGCTGGTGGGAAAATAAAATAGTGTAGCATTTTAGAAAACATTCTGACAATTCCTTAACAATTAAATATGTACTTTTCATGCAACTCATCCTGCTATTCTATTTCATATCACTCCTAGGTCTCTTCTTAAGAAAAATGAAAACATAAGCACACACAAACATTTGTATCCAAATATTCATAACAACATTATTCATACATGTCAAAAACTGAAAACAACTCAAATGTACCCCACTAATGAACGGACCACAAAAGGTAGTATATCTACAACCTTTTTAATGTATATATACTACTCAGCCATAAAAGAAACAGACTACTCATACATGTACCAACACAAGTAACTCTCAACAGCATTATGCTAAGTAAAATACTACCTTCTGTATGAGTTCCATTCATAAAAAAAATTCTAAAAAGGTAAAACTGTTCACAAATCAGATTAGTGGTTACCTGGGATTAGGTGTGGGAGTGGGGACAGGTGGCAAATGGTCATGAGGGAACTCATGATGATGGATGTTCTGAGGATTATGGTGATTATTATTGATGTATACACTTACATTGGTGGATTTTATGGTATGCAAATTATACCACATGGTATAGGTTAAAAAAATTAAATATGCTCTAATATCCAAAGTATTTTAAAGCAAGACACATATATGAATAATATCATTCCATCTATATGAAATATACTGTATATATTCATATGTGTGCTAGTAGACAATAAATCTTCTGGAAGTACACATACAGATAACATGTTTGCTTCTGAGAAAAAGGACTAAAAGTCTAGCACAGGAGTTCTGACATTATTTGCTTAAAAAATGGAACCAGGTATATTATTACTTTATAAGATTAAAACCTTAGTAAATAATTTAAAACAAACAAACAAACAATTATGGCCCTGATGTAAAAACCTAGACCTATGATTTTGCTTTTGATGATCTATACTTATCTGAATAGGGTTCGAAGCACTTCTGAGTAGCCCATAATAAGAGAATCAAAGTGAATTTCATTCCAATAATAGTTTCTATTAATTTCAGAGAGGTGAGTACAAATTATGGAAATTTGAGAAAATGCAAGAAGTTTTCAAATAAAAGTACTTTAGACTTCACAGGGTACTATATTCTGCAACTCTACAGTAGCTAAAACATAAAAGTAAGTCTTTAATCCCCAAACATGAACGAAATGCAAACACAACTTTGATTACTTGAGGATTAAATGAGTGCAGGGGATGAGCAAGAGCAGGGTAGCTTAGCTGATAGCAGGCACACAGTAAATGTTTTCAGAAAGGTATAAATTATCATACTATAAATAGAGGATTTCAAAGTACTTTTTTCCTGCTAGGCCATGCTTTAAAAGAAGCCATTATATATAAAATGTGTTCAGATTTGTTTCTATGAATCCTACAGTGGATACTGCACAGTAATTTTCAGTTATACCTTTTAATGTCAAGAACCTGTTCCAAATATTTGGTTTCCAATTGGACACTATGAAAATATGGCTATTTAATTAAGAATATTTATTTTAATCCTAGTGGGAGAAATTAAAATATACTGTCAACATTTAAGTATCAAAATTCAAGTGATATGTTGTAACAATGCCTTAAGGTCAAATTTATGGTAATTTTGCTATCAAATTCATGTCCCCTTTTAATACAGAACATACGACTTTATTATAGAGTATTGCTCACAAATGCCTTGTATTTGATGTCCACTTGGAACAAGGAACCAACAATGCAATACCACCTGAAAGGGGAAACGCCTGTAGAGAAGGCCAAATAAATCATAAAGGGGTCTTTTTTCATTTTATCATTGACTGCCTTCACTTGCATTTCAGAATGAAAGGGCTTTCCCGCTGTTTTGCATTTTGGATAGGCAATCACATATCACCTATGTTTGCCACATGTGTTCATGCATGAGTTCCTCAGTGTACTGTTCCTTTCGCCTATTCCTTCTTTACCTTCAGTGTTCATTTAGACTCAACACACATTTAATGAGCACCTATTGTGGGCCACTCAAAACTAAGAACATTACTACGGGGTTAGGTAGCATCATTATCTCACTATAACAGATGAGAAAACTGAGGCGCATGGACTTTAAGTATCCTAAGTTCCCAAATTGGTAAGTGGGAAAACCAGGACTTAGCCTGAGCCTTTTTTACTCAGTTTTCAAATATTCTCTTTATCTATGGTCCTTCCCCACCCCTCCTCTCCCTAATTTCACTGGTCATCAAGAGCAATGCAGGAGAGAAGTGAAGGAGGGGCCCTCTGCTTGACCCTACTGCCTTCCTCACAGAGAAGGTAAAGGGGAAGAAACATCCAGGGCTCGGGCTTCTATCATAGTCTTTACTATTCTATACTTCACCCAATCTAGAACATTTATCCCAGAGCTCCAGCCCTCATTCTGTTCCATAACTTCCTTTCCAGGTCATGGGAGGCACTATGGGTACTTGCTGCTATAGCAGTCCCTGTAGTAGTAGAAGAAGTATCCTTAATGATCCTATTCCAAACAAGGAACCAACAATGATTTCTCTACAAATCTTATGAGGATTATCAAGGCTATGTTTGGGCTTGGTAGGGTTTGAACCAATTTCTACCTGCTAGCCTGGAAATCTAAGTACAATTCAAAGCATTGTTTCCACTGGAAAAGCATGTTTCTTAATTAAATTAATGAGAAACCAGTTTGAGTTTCCTACAACGGATATACTAATGAGCATTTGAAGTATAACATTCATAGTTGAGGAGCCAATTTTTACCCTCCAACTTTATATTAATATATTTGTAAGACTAAAAGAATTGTTTCTGTGCTTAATATAGAGAAATATATATTCTCAAAAACATAGCTTTCTGTACTCATGTTTTGTCTTTTACTTTTATTTTTAAAAGTGTGATTTCATTAAACTCCAGGAAAACCTCCATTTTGACAATATTATTAAAACATGCTACTATTTTATCTATTGGTGAGCCAGTGTTTGTCTTACCTCCTCGATGGATAATCAAAGAAGTTTCACTTCCAATGGGACAGTCCTTAAGTATATCCACTACTTCTGTATGGCTCAGGTTCTGTACATTCTGCTGGTTGATCTCAACAATGAGGTCGCCTTCACATAGGCCAGGGCATCCCTGAATGTCAAGTATTTGTTTCACCCGCTGTCCTGTTGGACTGTCAGCAATAGTGAAGCCAAAGCCCTGGGCACCTTTCACAATGGTTAAGGTCATAAGTTCAGCTTGGGTGGCCCCAGACGAAGCCATAGACACATTGTCGTCATGGACGGGTGGTGGATACGTGCCATCTAGCTGACCATCAGCTGGCATGGAGTGCAAAGAATGAGGCGGCCGATCTGTTATGTCTGGAACCGACTGTGAGGTCCGAGAAATATATTCCAAATATGTTTCATAGTTATGTCTTCCATTGACCATCACTGGAGGAGGCCTCTCCATTATTGCAAGGGGTGGCACCAAGCTGCTAGCAGGGTCTTCAGGATCAAAGGGCAAAGGGTAGCCACGACACAACACCAAGTTGACACTCTGACCAATAGGAACAGACTGGAAAAGTTTGACAACATCTGCATGAGTGTGTCCAAGGACACAAACTTCATTAATATAGACAATGACATCACCTGCAAGAAAAAAGAGATTGACAACATGAGGTAAGTTCAATTAACGTTCACATAGAGAAATGGCATTATTTATGAGACTAGTGGAAGAGGTGCTCTGTTTCTTAGTAAGCAGTGAGAAAATCAATTAGAATAATATTTAAATTCAATGTAGGTGAATCAAGGTTACAACAGGTCTGCCAACAAATACAATGATTAAATGCTGAAAAAAAAAACCAAACCAAAACACTATTTGGTTATTCTTGAAGTTCAGAAACAACTTCAAATTCAGAAAGAAACGCTCAGAAGAAAGAGGTTGAAGAATTTGTACCTTGAAGAACCCACATGCTCTATGCTTTTTCATCCTACTTTCCGTCTTTAGTGGACTCAGCAAGTTTTGGATGAAAAAGAAAGCCCCAACACATAGTTTTTTGGGGTAAAAGTTGAATGAGTCAAATGTCTCTTTTCTTTTTTATGGAGGAGAAAAATATTTGCCCATTTACTTTTTCCCATCTATAGTAGGTGTAATTATGAAGCTTCCATGCATATGCAAGCAAAGGTCAAGAGCTAGGTCAATATCCTGGCTCTACTACTTAACAGATATATAATATTGGGCAAGTCTCTTACCTGCTTGCAGGCAAATTGCTTGGCACAGTGCTGGACACATATAAAGGGTGCCAAAAAATGTATACACATATAAAGAAAAGAATAAACTGTATTAAAATTGTAATACTCAATATACACCAGTTACAAAAGATGTATACAAGTCACATTTGGCTTCCTCAATTGCAAGAGGTGCTCAAAGTGGTTACCATCAGCGTCGACACTTCTCATTATGGCGAACTAAAAGTAATACATAGAACATCACTTAAATGTGTATACTTTTTTTGGTAATGAGTGCTCAGTAAGTGTGGAACATTATTAATTATTAATATTATTATTGTTGTTGTTAAGATAAGATGGAGGAGATATGGGACTGTGGCTTTCAAATAGGAAGCTGTCATAGGCTCATCCTCTGATCTTCAATAAATTGATATTTATGCTGATCATTTTCAATAAACACATTTGTCCTTTCTCCCCAAGTGAATTATCATAGATATGCAGAGGTCTGCTGGTTAGAAGTTAACTTTATGATATTAGAAATGCCCTGAATGCAAATTATTCACTATAAAATATATTGAATGACAATTTTCCTTCTTAAAAATGTAGCAAATCATGTCTGTTTGAAATAATTGTTTTTAAAAGTTCAGTTATGTATGAATAACAATTTTATTTTTGGAGAACTGTTCTATTGTGGATTGGTATTTTTATCCTCATAAACCATAATACTTGAAAATTGAACTTGCAAACTGAGAATGTGCCTGGCTATGCTAAGGAGTATATTAGGGATAAAAAGACATGTTTTCATATATTGTCAAATAAGTAACTCAACAGACATCAATGTATTGGGATAATTCTGAAGTGGGAAGTGCAAATGGTTTGGGATTTCATTCTGAGACATCCTTGCCCATCAAGATGGCAAACTTCAAAAATGAAAAACATAGTTGAACTTTCAGAGTTAAATGCTTTTTTGGTCTTTTGTAGGAGTAAGCCATAAGATGATTGCTTCATTAAATGCACTTAAAAAATACTTCTATGACAAAAACAGTCCTAAGTACCCTCAACAGCATTAACTCGATTGACACTCACTCTGCCCAAATGTTTGAATTGTTTGAAAGGGCTACAGACATAGACAGAAAAGACAAACAGACACTTTCAGGGATCCAGGAAGTTCAATCTTCCATTACATCTATCAGAGAGGGTGTGGATGCGATAGCTGGGACATTGTACCAGCACTTAGAAATGAATTGAAACAGGCATCCCCTCCTTGCTTTTATGATGCCTCATTAGACTGTGGCAGCTGCGGATGCTTTGGACATCGTTTTCAATTGGTTCTTGTCATCTCAGTTCCCCAAAGAAGAGTCTGATTCATATAGATTATTTTCTCCTTCAGTCTCTTCTGTTTTTAAAGTTATTATTTTACACATTTAAAACACTGAAAGAATAACACATATCTGTGCTACTCTCCAATTTAATAATTAGAACATTGCTCATATTAGTTGAAACCAGCACCTCCCCCAACTTGATTCTTTTACTGACCTTTCCAAAGGTGACCATTGTCCTGCATTTGAGGTTTGTTATTTACTTATACTTTGTGTTTTGTCATGTCTAGATACCCATAAAAATAATATCTCTAAGTTGTATTCAATCCCTAAGTATTTGTATTCATCCCTGGAAAGTGTTTTTGCATATGTTAAGCCTTTTAAAATGATATACATTTTAATATTCTATAAAACTTTTCTCAAAAATATATTTGTGATATTTATCTATTTTGATGCTTGTACCTGTAGTTCATTGATTTGTATTGCAATATAGTATCTATTAGATAGCTACATTACAATTCACCAGCATCTATTCATTAATGGACACTGGAGTCCTTGGCAAGTTTTTGGCTATTAAAGATCATTCTTTAATATCAACCTCTATATGAACCCTTTTCCATTGCCCTTGTGCATATTTGGAGAGTTTTTTGTTATATACCTTGACATAGAATTGCTGGGTATAGGACCATGTGCATCTTCAATTTTGTTAGATAATGGCAAATGGCTGACATGTCGATTTACATTCCCTTTGGTAGTGTATCAGAATTTTCATTGTTCCCCATCTGTCACAATATTTGATATTCTCAGTCTTAATTTTTGCTAATCAAATGGGTATGATCATAGTTTTAAATTTTCATTTCCCAGATTGCTAGTGAAGGTAAGCATCTTTCCATGTGTTTATTGGTCACTTGGGTTTTTCCTTGAGTATATTTCATTTCTCCAAGTTTTCTATTCAGTGAGTCTTCTTTTTTATTTTTATTTAACACATTGACTGCATTTGAAGTCTACCTTCATTCTTGCTCCAACATTCTCTGCAGGTTTGGAAAGAGGGTATTGTAGAGACCACATGGGATATAAAGTCAAAAGACCTTGGTCTGAGTTCCAGGTCCACCACTTACTAGCTGTGTGACTTACAAAAAAGCTAGCTTAAATCATCTGTGACTCAGATTCTTCCAAAGTAATGTCAAGCAATAATAATAGCTGTTTATTGTTCTATGAGAAATAAATAAAATTGTACAGGTGAGAGGGTTTCTAAGCTGTAAGTGGTTTGTTTGCTTGCAGAGATAGATCTCACTCTGAAGAGTGAAATAGGCTGGAGTGCAGTGGCCCAATAATAGCTCACTATAATCTTGAACTCCTGGCCTCAAAGAGTTCTCTCACTTCAGCCTCCCAAGGTGCTAGGATTACAGACATCAGTCATTGCACCTGGCCTCTAAGCTATAAATTGTTACGCAAAAGATGATTGCTATTTCAGTTATTATTATTTGTCCTCAGTTATATTCTTCTACAATATCAGGACAGACCCACTAAGATATTCCCACCACAGTTACAATCAGGGATGACTTGAGTATAATTGTGGAAGTGATAGGTTTCTGAATGGGTGCATAAAAGGCAAGAGAGGAAGGTAATAAATGCCACTTCTTCTAAGGTTTTTCCTAACTTTAATCACTGTTAGTAAAGTCTCCGATCCCCAAACATGCTTTATCCTTCCCTCTGCTCTGCCAGAATTTCATAGGGAAAAAAAAAAAGAGCTAAGGGTAAGGGTAATGTTCAAAGCTCTCAAGGTTTCCTGGCAGGTCTAAAGAGTAGTTATTTGAATTACAGTGATTAATGTTATCTACTTTTGAGTTTCAATGTGATCTTGCTATTTAGAAATGGAGTAGGAACTATTTGTGGTTCTTAGTAAGACAGCCTTTAAAAATTATGGATATTTTCCACTCAGAGCAATTTTCCTAGACATCAAGCAAGCAAGTGATAAAGAACTCTGCAATAATATCTTTATGAAGATACACAGACAATTTCTGAATGTAAAAGATGAGTGGTCAGTTATTACAAGATAAATCTGACTTGACAGTACACAACTGCCCACTTTAATATATAGATGCTTAATGAGTCATACCAAAAACTCTAGATGGAGATGTAAGCAAACATTTGCTTGCTCAGATAGAACTGATTGGGTAGGATATTTTGGGACTGTGCTGTATAAATGTCATTTACATGTTGAGAATTAAAAATATGAGACACCTGGTATGTGTCATATGATAGTGCAATGCCTGAGATGGGCTGGGTTTATGAGCCCAGAAAGGTATGTCATCAGGAAAATCAGCTCTGGCTCTAACATGCTGGCCTACTTAAGAGGGAGAATTGGAAGAGCCCCTTGATCTCTCCATTTCTCAATTTATTCTTTTATAAAATGGGAGTTAAAATCCCTCCATTTCCTCTTTTGCTGAGCTTTTGTGAAAATGAAATCATTCTTGTGAAAATACTTTTAATTTTACCAAAGAAAGGTTCCCCGTAAAAATAAGATGATATATTTCTTTTGAAAGCTAAGCATATATTTTCATTACAAGATTGTCTGAATGACTATATTATTTCCTAAATGGTCATTCACTTTAGGCCATGTTTAGGTTAGCTGGTTTTAGGGCTATTGACCTCAGTCCTATTGGTAAGATTGGATGTTAAGTAACGAGTTAGGTGTCCCCATAGGTCTGGTCCCACAACATCCTGACTCCCAGTTACAGGATTTCAAAGTGCAAGTAAAGAAGAGTGAGGCTGACAAAGCAGGTGGTTTAAAACTGCTGTTCTATATGAGAAAGATATGTCCTAAGATATTTTGTTTCTTTCTTAGTCATGGGACTCAAAATACAGCATTGGGTACCTCATGGATATCTCAGCGTTTTGGATAAAATAGGGCACTCTTCGTAAAGCATTGTTTAAGTTGGAGTTATTTTCATATCTCTTTCCTCTGCTCCCACATTCTTTGAGTCACCGTGGCCTACAGAATCTTCCTTTTCAGCATCTCTCACTTACGACTTGCTGTCTGCCTTCTTTAGCCACCACCTTGAACCAGACTGGAATAATTTACTTCCTACTCAATTCTCATTGTATAGTCCACTCTGTTAAGTTCAAACTACTCAATCTCCAGACTTATTGTTCAAAACTGTTCAACACTCTTTACTAACAGTCTTTCCAAATTATCTTTGCCTTCCCCTCCTAATAAGTTACCATTCTTGTGGAACTGGTATCTTTACTAGTCACAACTTACAACTTGCTACTTGCCTTTAGTTGGGTTCTGCTATTCCTCTACCCTCAAGTGCACTTCCTTTCTATGTATAACTTCATGCCAATGAATTCATTTCCTTTCTTACCTCTTCAAAGATACTTTCATGACTCCCACTGAAATTGCTCCTATCTCATGTTTGTGACTTGCAAATACATGTCAGACTTTATTCCTCTGTGGGAGTTCTACCAGTTTCAAGTTTTCTCTACAATATATACAGAGTATGAGTACTATGTTAATAATTCCTTAGGTATTTATGATAGACTCTCACTGATAAAGCTGGAAAGATTTAATCAGAGGAAAATTGGAAAAGATTTCATAGCTAAATTTACTGCCTCTAGTTTAGTGTTTCTAACTTGTTTTTGCTAAGTCATATCGATTTTTGGTAAAATAAAATCTTACTGACTTCCCCAACTACCAATTACATGTACTCTACATTAAAAAATTACAATTTTTTGTTTCCTTTCCCTTATTTTCTGAAGCTTATTTTAGTTTGTTTTTAAATAATATATAATTTTATAATATGTAGTTTTATTATAATATTGCACATTCATTTAAAATCTACTCCACAATTGCCACAAACACATAATAAATTTTGACATGTACTATGGGAAAGGGGTATGCTACTCACCATCTCAATTAAATTGAAAGTAATTGATCTTGATAAAATTTGTTCTCTAAAGTGAACCACTGTAGTATGTCAGACCAATAGAATTGAAGCTGGGTCTCCTTTTGAATAACTTGAAGCAGTTTCTAAAATTCCCAAGTGGTCTCCTTAGAGTGAAAATGATAAGAACAGCTACCAATTAGAGGAGAATTCCAACTTGGAGTTTCTGGATCCTATATTGACTTTACACATCTGTCTTGCAGATGGCATTATGGCATATATCCATCAAATTATGTAGAAATGGAAAACAAAACAAAAAACACTTAGGTATGAAAGGTACAAGAGTCAGAATAAAACTCCTTCAGAATAATCTTAATTTATTAATTCTTAGGTGTTACATTACAAATGATACTGTGAATGAAAATGAGGTGAATCAAGCTGTAGCACTAAAATAAGGTTCAGACAACGTCTTAATAATTTTCTATGCATTATGAGACCAAAATGTGGCATAATGGAGACAGCCTGATTTTGAAGTCAGGAGATTTATGTTCTGAGGCCAGGCATGTCAATAATTAGTGGTATCAACATATTACTGGGCCTTATTCTTCATTTATTTATTAATTTATTCAGCAAAGATTTACATATATTCAATTATTACTGTGAGCCAGGCATCATGTTATAAAAAGAGAGAACTGGATCAGATGATCTCTAAGATATTGTCTTTACTCTAAAATTCTGTGACAAAGGCCCTTAAATCTACCTCTTAGAGAGTTGTTCACATTGTTCCTTACTTTCTTTTTCTACTACCACTACCTGAGGTCAGATTCTTACCATCTAGTATATATTAGTCAGGCGTCCTGATATCATAGAGAGAAACGCAGAAAAAGAGCAAATGAAAACCCAGTATCTGGCATGACCAAGTTAGTTTGTGGGATCACGGGGTTCTCTAGTATTAGCCTCTATTGACCTCTAGGAGTACATGGGACATTACTAGTAAATCTCCTTTTCTGGTCAGGATTGGCTCAGGAGCCATAGGGTGTGAATATTCTGCACGTTGAGGGTATTAGTGCCAGCAGCTGCAAAGTACTAGATACTGCCTTCCACCTGCTTCCCTGTCAACTCATCTTCCACACCATATGCTCTGTCATCCTTTCTACTTAACATCCTTCAGTGCCTCCTCATAGTGTCAGAGCTCTAAGTCCACAGCTTCTCCATCTCCTGCCTTTTCCCAGTCTATTGCATGTGCTCCAGTTGGCCCCTGCTTTGGGTCATGTCCCGTTATACTATTTCTTTCTGGCCTCTATGCGCTTCCTCTTGATTCTCACCCTGCTTTGCCCTACCAACAAATTCCTAGTCACCTTCTGAGGCCAGCATCATCTTTTGGACAATCTTTTTAAACATCTCTTTTTGCTTAGTGTTAATTACTTCTTTTGCATGTTTAAAAAAAGTTGTCAAAAACTCCTGACTCTTCAATCCATTTAACCATATTAACATCTCCTAGAATGTCTCAGATAGCCCTAAAACTATCTAACCACAGTGACTACCATTTTAATACACTTAATATTTATCTGGCATTTACAAACTCCATTTTACCTAATACTTACAAAACCTTATGTGAGGTAGCCATTGTCATCTGTACTTTATACAGGCAGAACCTGAACCTAAGGGAGGTTTAGTAACTTCTCTGAAGTCAAACTGATAATTAGGTCAGATTCAGAAATTGAATATAAGATTTCAGTACAAATGCTAAGAACCCAAACAGTCCAGGACATATTTTGACTTGAGTACTCTTTTGTGTCCCTCAAATCATTATCAGTCAGAATGCTGGATAAAATATCTTTCATTCTGGAATGTGAAAATTGAGAGATGAACTGTAATATTATTTTGATTAGCTAAGTTAATGGAGGAAGGCAGTGAAGCAGTTAATTGCAAACAGGGGAATCTGGGAACCCACTGCAGTTGCTAGGTCCATTTTCTGCAGTCCTCCAAAACATGCTGCTTGTAAGGGGGATAGGAGAATGCTGAGGTGGGAGGTGACAGGCACTGTCGCCCACACAACTTGTAACCATCATGAAAAATAAGGTCTGGTATAAATTATTTCAATAGCCGTATGATCTTGGGCAAGCTATTTAACTTTTCTTGGTCTAATTTCTTTTCATGTAAAATGCAAAAATCAAAAAAGATAATTTCTAAGGTACAGCACTAAGAATTCCTGTGTCTGGTGAGAATGTGAAAAGCCCTCCTACTTGAACTCAAAGGCAGCCTTGGGAAATTTCAGTGGTACAGTTAAACAGGTTAAGTGACAAGCTTCTGGGGGCTTACCTTGGGATTCTTTGCTTTTCTACAAAAGCAGCCAGTGACTGTAACACTCATCTATAGGAAGAAGGATACCAAGAGATGGAGTAGCCACTTAGTTCTCAAAAGAATAAAGGAAGTCTTAATCACATTTTATAATTTTGTCTGTGTGACCCAGTGCAGATGCCTAATTAAAAGCTTGGTTAAAAAAAAATTATGCTTAATCAGCACATATCCAACAATTACTCCCTACCAGATGTAAATTAGTCTGACGATCTATTTACATTTCCTTTGTGTTTGGCATTGAGTGTTAAGACATATTTAAATACTTGCATTTTACTTTGTTGAAAAGAAGACAGAAAATATATTCTAAGACTCTAAAGGCAGTGATTATTTGCTGATCTGGCAAAGATAAAACAACACTTCAGACTTAAAACTGTAAGTAAAGCCACAAAAAGAAAGCACAAAAGACTATTTCTTGCAAAGCTCCAAAAAGCAGAGGCTTTCTAAATAGCTTACTTACTTTGGGAATTCAATAGTATAAAGTGGTCAGTGAATCCGTCATTTTTCAAAATAAATGTAATGAATTTTAAACAAAAGTGACAAATATTTTATCAGGGGGTAATATAAAATGAAAATGGTTTACCAGAAAAAAAATAAAAAGAACAAAAGATTTTTTTTAAAGGCCTTAAAACCCTGAATGTTTATGAGAGCAGGAGAAAAATGTGCTGTAGCATTTCCCTGTGCTATCCTGTGTGTTATGGACACATTTGTGGGCTCAACCACACATCAACCATCCTAAAAAATTCAAGTTACAGAAGTATCTTGTAAGAAAGAGTCATCGTACATGAATATTAAGCAACGTGCATGTGTATTTTCAAACAGCAGTAACTGTATTCCTGAAGCATGATTCTTTTGTACATAAATGGCTTCTAGAGGCCTGTGTGGCATGACCTACCACCATCTTCTGTCCTTGTTCCAACCCAGTGCAGCAAGCAGCTATGTAACTTCCCCTGAAATGATGGGGGACAGCTGGCTGGGGTGGAACTGGGAACTGTTTCTGGGCGTGCTTTCTAACAGTTTACTCCCAACTGTCAATTGCTTGCAGTTCTGACTGAACAAGAAAAATGAATAACAAGGAGAGAGAAAGTGAGAGAGATAAAACCGATTGATGTACCCATTTCATTTCAAACTGCTGCCTCCTCCCACATGGTTGAAAGTTTTTGTAATTGTGCGTATGTGTGTGTATTTGCTGTCCGACCTATGTGTCTACACACTCTTTTAAGAGAGGTAGAGCAGTATTTCTGGTCAGAGGAAAGTCAAATTTAGTATTTGATACTGAGAAACCAATGTAGAAGAAGAGGGGGGACCCCTATTTCAAGATCTCAGGTAACATTCTGAAAAGTTGTTTCCTTGAATTGCTTTTGAAAAATGTTACTCTATTGTGAGCTGGGTGTTGATGCTGAGTACCCAGACTGGGGATGGAGACTGGTCTATCAACGGAGCTACTCCATCAGAGAAGCATTTACCCCTAATTCTCTATCACCCTATGTGGCAGTTCTGCAAAGTGGTTCTGACTAGTGCTTCCATTGCAAGCCAATCAGCAAGCCTTGACTGGTAGTGTAACATATTCGATTATGCGGATCCACTCCTTCACTCCCTTCATTTGTGAGAAATTACAGGGCCCCTGCTGCCTTGCTGAAATGAGGGCTGCCAAAATATTTCTCCCATATGGATTTCAGAAGTGGTACAGCATTAAGTTGCTGAGCTTCATAAAATAGCTGGCAGAAAGAACAAATGTGCCATTGCTAAAAATGTGACTGTTTATTGCATATACACAGGTCCAGGTTTTGACGAGAGAGCCCTACTAACTGGTTAAGATGGAAACAGACTTGGCAGATGTGAATCTTTACTGACAGTCATTGATTGTTCAGACTTGGATTCTTTTATTTCCAATCTCAGTTGCTGAAAGAGCAATATTTTATACAAGTATCAAGGAGTCAGGCTACTTATTGGGTCATACACACCCAGGATTACCAATTAAAACTCCCTCAAATATATGGCAAAAGGGAAAAAAACAATTTTGTCTTGGCTGCCCTGAAATTTTGGAATCAGAGAAAGATAGTTATTATCTCTCTAATTTGTGTGGAAAGAAAGGGAAAGCAATATGGTACCTTAAAATGTCAGACACCTAGGACTTCTTCCACAGGACGTATACCTCACCACTACCCTCTCTCCTTTAGACACTGTACACAGATTCTTATGTGGATGAGTAATGTCACTAGTTTCAGGAAAATATGAAGCAATTTCACTGCAGACAATGGAAGATTATTTTATTCTCAGACACAACAGACACATGGCACAGAGAAAAACAATCCAATCCCCTGCTGTTTTCAGTGTTACAATTAATTATGTGCTACTGAGGCTGATTGGAATATTTAGCAGAGAATCATTATAGACTTTAAGTTGCCCCCTCTCTCTAGCTGTCACCTTTGAACACATATCTATGTAAATATATAAGTAAATAGAGCCACAGGTTTTTATGTTAATTTGCTCATTTATGTATTCTAATACATTTTGCATTCCAGTAAAATATGGTTAACAATAGAGTTAGAAACAATGAACATTTCTTGCTTTTAAAACCTAAATCTCATATTATTTTTATAATTATGGCACTAGCACTTTGTTTTATATCGAGGTCCTGAAATTAATTGTAAAATTCAAGAATCATAACCATATGGTGACAGAGTAATCAATTGAAAAGTGAAATTCTAGATAGTATCTTGATTTTTTTTTGGTCTAAATAATGCAAAATAGTCCATTAAATGCTTTCTAGGTAAATAAATACATTGTTGGAGATCAGAGAGAAATGACAAAATTGACTAATAATAACAATACCTACTACTATGTGCTAACAATGATCACTATATGCCGGGGAATCAGTCAAGCACTTCAGAGACTTCATCTTATTTTAATCCTTGAAATAGCATGATAAACAATAAACTCTCCCCATTTTATGGAAGAAGTAATTGTAGGTTAGAGGAACCAAGATTCACAATAACAAAGTGATTGGGCTGCCATATCTCTAGTGTGATTGGGGTTACTTTCAAGCCCATCTCCCAACTATGTGGAGTTTGGTTTATATGAGCTTACAAAATGCCATCTATTTATTTGGCATTTCTTAAGACTTAGACTAGAGTAATCACTTGGAGTTTGCCTAATTTCATGTTTGACTGCCTCAACGGAATAGTATTGCATAATGTAAAGATACATGATATTTTATAATTTCATAATTCTTGTTTTTATTCACAAGCTGTGGCCCACAGGAGGAAATCACCCAGTGGCAGAATTACCTATATCTGAATGAGCTTGTCAGCATGCCCAAGTGCTAAAGCAAGCAAATCAGCACAAAACAAAAATAAAATGCCAAGCCTACCAAAAAAGGACCACTGGGGTTGTAACTCTGAGGTCACAAACATCTGATAAGCACAACAAAGAAAACAATGAAATTTATTTTAAGGCATTTATGAGATGCTTAAGCTCTGAAAATTATCTGTCATTCATAAATTCTAAAAGGCAGAAGAATTATTAGTAATGGGTCTGCATATACCAATTAACTGATGGCAGATTGGATTATCTTAATGAAAAGAATGCATTCAAATATTTAAGGGGCAATTAGTCCATTAACTAACTGTTAAGAAGAGAAATCAGTTTTCTTAGGTTT
This sequence comes from Cephalopachus bancanus, assembly GCA_027257055.1. Classification (NCBI taxonomy): domain Eukaryota; kingdom Metazoa; phylum Chordata; class Mammalia; order Primates; family Tarsiidae; genus Cephalopachus; species Cephalopachus bancanus. The sequence continues at coordinate 1,685,962 of JAPVLO010000262.1, forward strand.
AGAACACATGCAATAGATCTATGGTATTTTTTTTGGTATACTGTATTTTCAGTTTTAGTTACACAGATATGCTAACTTTTCTACATAAATAGTAATCAATGATTATTGAGGGCATGTGATTATTTTCCATTTCCATGTTGAATTCTACTCACAAAACTGACAGAAGGCATAAACTCATATTTCATCTCCCTAATTACTGGTCTGAGGAAGCAAGAGATCTAAGAACAAAGTCAATGAATAATATAAAAATATAGCCAGCAGATCATAAATATTTATTGCTACATCAAAAGTCTGCTAGTCAATCTTTCAATAATTCTTTTAGCATAAAATGTTTGAGTCAAGATATTGGAAAAATATTAATTAAAATTCAGACTTAGCTCTGAAAGGATAGGAAATAGAAACAATATCAAATGTTTTCTGCTGTCAAGTATCTTTATCTAATTTTTTGTCTTAGTTTCATTTTCCCTGTGGTTTCAACTGCAGGTTCTTAAATTTATTCACCTACTAAACATGAAATTACCATTTTAAATCTGACAATTTATCTACTTGCTTATGGAGAAAAACTAGAGCTAACAGGCAGAATTTTTATTTTTGCAAAGGCAAAGAAAACACTAAAATAAACTTCAGTATCTATTTCACTTAAATATCTTTCTTCAGTCAAAATTTTCTTATAGACTCCTAATTTTTTTAAATTAGAAAAGATGCACTAACATTTAACAATTACTAATTTAACAATTTAACTAATTTATTTATTTATTTCAGTTGGAGTCTCACTCTATTGCCCAGGCTGGCACACTCACAACCACTCCAGCGTCTACTTGCTGGGCTCCAGCAATCCTTCAGCCTCAGCCTTCCAAGTTGCTGGAACTACAGGTGTGTGCTACCACACCTGGCTAAATTTTTTTAATCTATTGTAGAGACAAGGTTTCGCCAAGTGCCCAGGTTATTCTTGAACCTGTGGGCTCAGGCAATCCACTCGCCTCAGCCTCCCAAAGTGCTGGGATTATAGGCTGAGCCACTGAACCCGGCCAACTAATTTATTAATTTAACAATTACTTTATGGACTGTAGTTGATTAACAGTCAATTGAATCAATACAGGCAAAAGATAATTATAGTTATGACATACCTTGTATATCCTATGTATATAAAATACACAATATTATCTTTATTTTCAATATCTTATAAGCTAAATAAATATTTAAAATGCTAACCTGGCTAGCTGTGAGAATGATCATGTCATTAGTGTATGTGAAATTTCAAGCTAGGGGATAAAAAGGTAAATTATAACATGTGCTTGGTAAATTTTAGTGCAAGGGGGAGGAAATTTGCAAACATTGAGGGGAAATGTTAGGGATACACATTTTGGAGTCATCAGTATAGAGATCTAGGTGCTAAACTTTCACTACCAGACTTCTTTTGTTATTTCTCTATGAATTCCATATTTAAAATTATTTGCCAACTTCAATTTTCTTTATTAAGTAGTAATTAATTAATTTTTCTATTTTTTACTAATTTAACTACCATAGAGTTTTTAATCAGCATGAGTCAATCAGTGTAACCCATATTAGGTTTATGTATTTTTAATCAGAATAAAATAATTTTACTGTTTTAATAAATATTTGTGGGGTTCCACTATATGCTCTGGGAGAGGCCCAGCAGATACAAAGATGAGTGAGATATAATCTTTCACCTCAAAATACTGTAAACTATCATCTGGCAAAGAAAGCTATTGTATTATTTATCATGATTAAATGCTGATTCCCATTTAGTATTTCAGTGATAGATTAAAAGCAACCACTGCTCACAAAAGTACCACACAAAACAAACTGAAAGGCCTACACTTTTTATCTCTTTGGAGTAATGCAGAAAACAAATAACATTATTTCCCATTTATCTAGTAGGGTATCCAGTACAACAATGACACAGAGTGAGGGCTCGCAAACATTTGTTGAATGCAAAAAATTAGTAACCACAGAATATTTTAAGAAAGTATGAGATATCCCAAGAAGACCTATGCAAAGGTGCAGAGAGTTTTGAGAAATGGCGTTAGCAAGGGAAGGGATTCTGAGGGAAGAGAGGTCAATGAAGGAGACAGAAAAAGTGAGATTGCAGGGGAGAGTCATAATTGTAGGGTGCCAGAGAAGGGTGGCATTTGAAGAGGGGCTGATCATCTGTTTACAATGTGGCAACAACACAACATTAGACTGGAAAGTAGTCATTGATTTCTCCAAGTGGGTGTACTCCAGGGACACTCCCAAGTTTAGTTTCAGTAGGCTATTGAGGGTAGAGATAATAGTACAGGAAATTGGAGAGGGAACAAGTAGTCCCCTGATAGACGTGGTGACTGTCTATACACTACCTCTAAGAAGTCTAGTAGAGAAAGGCAGGAAATGCATAGAAGGATAACTATAAGGGACAGGCAGACAGAAGAGAGAAGAGGAGGAGGAGGAAGAAGGAAAGAGAAATTTAAGCTATTCAGTAAGGACAGTATGATTCAAGATCAGTGTATGTGAATTTGAAAGCTTAGCTAGAATTTTAGATTCAGAATTGAGAAGGGATACCTTTTTAATCTCACTCTAGAGGGGAAAACAAAAGGGTAGTAGGAGCAATAGTAAAACTTTACCTTCGTTTTGATTTATGGGGAAACCCATATAATTATCTCAGAAAAGTAAGGTAAGAAATGGTTATCTTGAGGAATGGTGGGTAACCAACACTAAACTTGCATTTTAAGGTTTTTCAGTGTTCCCTGCCCTAATTTAGAGCACACTAATTAGCTGCTGATTTTATGGCACTACTGTTCCTAAAGACCAGGTTTGTAAATAGGAGACAACAAAGAGTCTTGTGAAGTTGTCTGCCCTACTAATCAGATAAGCAAAAACTCATAATTAAAATCTTTCAATAATTGCTTAAACTCCCATCTTGCATTTTGTAGATCTGGATCTGTAAGGGGAACCACAAAAAACCTGGAATTATTTTTTTTGGAGGGCAGGCCCCTTGTAGTACAGGCTTCCCCAGCTAGGTAAGTGTGCTAAGAACCCATTGGCATCAGTGTACCATCTAAAATTGTTAAAGGCTGCATTTGGCTTCAGTGACGTTTTTGGAGTCAATTCTTTCAGTCGTTTGTCCATTTCATGATGGGTGATTTAGGACCACACCTGCCCACACCGAGGAGAGTGTTCAGCAGTTTTTGACCAAAAATGGCATGACCCCCATGTCCCACCCCTGATCTCGCCCCTAGTGACGTGTTTCCCTGGATGAAAAATGTCCTGAAAGGAAAATATTTTGCCGATGTGGAAGAGGTGAAACAAAAAATGCCAGAAGCACTAAAAGTTATGAAAAGAGGTGAGTTAAAAAATGATTTTGAGAAGTGGAAAAAGTGTCTCAATAGGTGTATTGCATCAAACAAAGAGTATTTTGAAGGTGACTGAAGTTAACCAAATACAAGAATACGAAAACTTTTTATAAATAAATTCTGAGTTTTTTGGGTTTCCCTTGTATATGGTTTTTACAAGCTCTCTTAAGTAATACACATTAAAGAAGAGATTACTACTCAAACATAGATGTCGAAGATTCTTCTTTTAAAAAAGAGACTGCAATGGTTAGTTTTCTGTGTCAACTTGGTTAGGCTACAGTACTTAATTACTCAGTGAAGCACTAATCTCAGTGCTACTCGGTGAAGGTATTTTGTAGATGTGGCTAAACTCTATGATCAGCTGACTTTAAGTAAAGGAGATCATCTTCCATAATTTAGGTGGGCCTCATTCAAGCAGTCAAAAGGCCTTCAGAACAAAGCTGAGGTTTCTCTGCAGAAGAAGAAATTTTGCCTCAAGACTGGAGCCTCAGCTCCTTCCCAAGAGTTTCCAGCCTGTTACCTTGCCCTACAGATTTTGAACTTGCCAGTCCCCATGATTTGTGTGAGCCAATTCCTACTGGTTCTGTTTCTCTGGAGAACACAGACTGACATAGAGACCAAGGCCCAAACTTCACTGAAGAGAAGAGTTCTGATCTCCTGTTTCTGGAACTATTCAGTATCTATTTAAACTCATTTATTAAGCTTATTGAAGAAAAATAAAGATTGTATGGTGGTCTGTGACTGGGGTGGGGAATATGTGATAGGCAAGGTGAGAGAGGAGTTTCAACATGTCCAAACTTGTTTCACGCTACTTGGTTTTACTAGTTTTCTCTCCTTTACTTACTTGGTACAGCATAAACCTTTGTATAAATCACATTCTTTGGATTAATAACACATCTTCAGTTCTGGAATTATATCTCTTTCATTTTATTTTATTTTAATTTTTTTGTATTAGAATGCAATCAAAGCATTTTAATTAAAATGACTTTTAAAAGTCTAATTTCAGTTTTTTCACTTATATTTTACCAGACCACATTGTGATGATTATTTTTAGAGGCTAAGTCACAGGTGAAGTGTAATTAAAAAAAAAGTCCAAGTGCTTATTTAATAATTCATCCATAAATATATTAATGCCTAACATAAAGCTCAAGTTTTCTCTGTGGCTTTCCACCTCTTAAAAAGTATTCAAAATGTCTGTAGAATCTATTGTATCTCTTATTGACTCAAATTGTGGTAGCAGAAATCTCAGTTAAATACATAGAAATGCAGTTAATGTCTGAATAATTAAGATCAGATATAGTCTAAAAACTTTTGCCTAGGGGATGGTTTAAGCCATTTCAAATAGATAAACAGGCATGTCTAAGTCTTCTGCTTTGTAGGCAAGTTGTGACACACCATGCTGTATGCTATGTATGTGTCTATTCATGTTTAATTTTTTTCTTATTTTCTCATTGTTTTAGATACAATCTTAATTTGCTCATCTGTTAAATGTTTCACATCCATCACACTGTGGCATTGAACATTTATTTAATGTTGTGATAAACATCTAACTATGTTTAAGTGAAAAAGGAAAAATAATGATTCCTTAGTTTTAGCATGCAAAAAAGGTTATAGTTTTCATCAATTTCTCCTATTTATGGCCTAGTAACATAAATTAAATAAAATACATACTCACTGATTTTTAAAATATCACTTTAACTGGGGTCTTCTGGGTTACTTTGCTAAAGATTTATTGATTTTCGCATTTTTAGGCCAATTTTAGATGCCATGAAATACAGCAATAACCACTTTGGAGTAGTCATGTACTCTATACAGGACTCTGATCCTGATGTAGACAGTTATTTGAGTCTCAGACTAGAACCCATTTCTATAAAAGAATTTCCTAGCTGTTCTTGTCCATGAAATCTTGAGGGTATTGCTTTTACAGAATTTAAAATGCCCTTTAAGAGAAACACAAAATTTAAAATCATTTATTACACACATGAAATGCTAATGAGAACATTAAAAACAGTTGCCAGGTAACTCAGCCACCAAACACTTCATAATTTATTAGGTACATTTTACTTATTCAGTTTAATAAAGGATGTGTTTGACATAGTATCAGACTGACCTTGTTTCTTGGCAAATACTATCTTAAAGTCTCTAGAGCTAACTCTATTGCCAGCCATTCCTTTCAAGGACGGCTTGTTATTATTCTCTTGGAAACAATTAACAGACCATCGTACAGAATAACATGTACTTTGTCCTGAAATTCTTTATTGAAGAAGGCCCAGAAAACAACGTAATTTCAAACTATGGCTCTTGAGACTCTTGATTTCTGCGAACTTTTCCTCTGTACTTCAATTTTAGAAATTCAAATGTTAAAAGAACAGGAAAATTATTATTTAAAAAAATCCAGGCTATATCTTGAGTTAAAGCAGGGACTCAGCCTAAACATCTACATTATTTCCATTGGTGTTTACTTTGCTAGACAATGGCATCTGATATTCTGTGTGACATAAGCATTAGTCAAATCAACATAAAAAACACATTTTGGTTTAATATTTGAGATTTATTTTATTTTTTGAGTCAGGATCTCATTGTACAGGCTAGGCTGGAGTGCAGTGACAAGGTCATGGCTTACTGTAGTCTCAACCTTTTGGACTCAGGTGAACCTTCCACTTCAGCCTCCCAAGTAACTAGGATTACAGGCGGTGTCACCACACCTGGTTAATTTTTAAACTTTTTTTTGTAGTGATGAGTTCTTGCTATGTTGTCCTGACTGGTCTTGAACTCCTGGGCTCAAGCAATCCTCCCACCTCGGTCTCCCAAAGTGCTGGGATTATAGGCATGAGCCACTGTGCCCAGTCTACCTGGGACTTTTTAATGCTGAAAATCAAACAGAGACACTGTGCCCCTACCCTCCACTTTGTTACGTCAACAAGGCTTGAAATCAACAGGATTTCCTAACTAAATATCTTAGTTGATCCAGATTTATCAAACCATTTTGTGCCATTTTATTTTAGAATTTTATTTAGGTTATAAAATCCTGTTAAAGGAATGATCACACAATGTATTTATTTACTACCTAAATAAGCACATGGTTGGGTTAGAAATTGTATACAAAAAAAGTATATATTCAGTAAGTCCTGTTTTTCTAAAGCTTATAGCCAAGGGTCAGTAAATTTTGTCTGGAAAAGGCCAGATAGTAAATATTTTTGGCGGTATGGACTACATGGTCTCTGCGGAGAATTGTTCAACTCTGCTGTTGTGGCACAAAACCATTCACAGTCAATTTGCTAATGAATAAGTTTGGCTGGTCCAATGAAACTTTATTTACAAAACTAGGTGGTGGGCTGGATTTGTGTACTTGTGATAGTTAGCCTGCTTTTGGTGTTAGGGAAAGTCCTGGCAAGACAAATGGTGTCACTTCAATAACCTTTGGAAAGAATTTGGCAGAGTGACTACACATTGTACCAGAACCAGGACAGGGAAAATTAAAGTAAAAGAGCTTTCACCATTGAGTTTAAGGCTCTAGGACACCATTTATATTTTGAAGTATCTTTTTTAAAATCTAAAGTCGTTTTAATAATCATAACGGTATCATATATGCACTATGTATTTATATAATATATCAGAATTATATGTTTATAGTTTATAAATTCCTACATAACCTCTCTTATTAAGAAGATTATATCTATCTTATAGATGAAGTGATTGTTGTTCAAAGCAATTAAATGACACTGAAACCATATTTTCTGATTCCAAGTATTCCAAGTTTATTCTCTTGAAAGAATTCATAGTGAAAATGTTTTAAGAAATGAGAGTGAGTAGGAGAAACATGGAACATGAAAGCCAGGCAAGTGGCCCATTTTTAGAAAGGAGAAAATATTTCTAGAAATCACAAACAGGTAAGTAATACTTGGTACTCTTTTAGAATAAACTATTATAAAACTTATTCATGAGCAGTTTGAAAAGAGAGGATAAACACTAGAAGCTGGCATGACTTGACTAAAAATTAATTATTCTTAGTTAACCTATTTCCTCAATAGAATAAGGTTAATTTGGCTAGTTCCAGAAATAGAATATTTTGATTTAGCAAGAAACTTGGCAAAAACAAACGACAACAACAAAACACTTGATGGAGATAAGTTGGAGAAATATGGCCTGGAAAAATGCCTAATGAATAATGTATAAAAATGGAATAATGGAATGGAATAATGAATAGAAGTTTGAATACAAAACTTGCAAGAGTGGGTAGATAAATTAATGTCATCATGCTATTGAACTCTATTTGTGACTATACTGAGAGAGAGAGAATTTCAGAATTAAAAAAATCTATTTATCATGAATGAATAACAACATACGCCTATTAAATACATACATTATAAGTTTAGGAGAGATGAATCAGGATTCAAAAGGATTTTAGACTGAAAATTCATATCGAAATGAGCAAGAAGAAGTTTCATAGACATAAATGTAAAGAGTCAAATTCAGATTAAAAAACAAATTAAAAGGAATGGAAAAAACGATACCTGGTGGCTCTTTGAAGGACATCATGAAAAGGTTATGAGGAATGAGTCTTTGATTCAGTTTAAGGGAGAACACTTAGCAGTTATGGCTCTGATGTGATGGGATGAGCCACCTCACAGCAGGGGATGGTAGGAGGACCAACAGGCTCCAGAGTGTCAGAGCAGGGCTTTTCAGCCTTTCATGTGTGCACACATCACATGAAGCTTGTGTTAAAAGGCAATTCCTGATTCACTTGGTCTCAGGTGGGACTTGAGATTCTGTATTACTTTTTAAAAATTTTAATATTTGTTTTATTTTCATTATAGAGATGTCGGGTACAAGTAAGGATTAACTACATAAGTAGGCTGTTTGCAGGTAAAGTTTGGGCTTCTAGCTGGCCCTCACTCCCCCTGGTAGTGGACCAGGTACACTTGTGTTGCCACATGCCCCCTAGCCCTCCTCCTTCCCTATCCTAGCAGTGCCCAGTGCCAATCCCTTCCTTGTGCTAACATGACTAATGTTCAAGGCCCACTTATGAGTGGGAACATGTGGTATTCTGTTCTTTGTTTCTGTTTACTTAGTATGATAGTCTCCAACTCTATCCAATTTACTGCAAATTCCATGATTTTGTTCTTTTTTATGGCTGTGTAATACTCCATCGTGTACATGTACCACATTTTCTTTATAAAGAGATTTTGTATTTTTTAACAAACTGCAGGGAGCCATTGTTGCTATCTATGACTGACACTTTGAGTGTCAAGGCTTTAAGAATGCACGTTGGGGTTCCACACACCTGGATCTACCACTTACTCCTGAGAGTCCTTGGAACATACTTGACATCTCGAGCTCATCTTTCTAACCTGTTAAAATGAAGATAATGATACTATATCTCACAGGACTCTTAGGAAGATTAAACAAGATTACATGTGCTGGCACATAATCTCCCAATAAGTATAGTTTCCTTTCCTCCTTCACTTCCTTATCACTATTTAGACTTAATAGAATAGAGGTGGGATGGCCAACTGTCAGGAATTGTGAAAGGGAGATTCCTGTGTTTTGAGGTCTCTTATAGGCAATATAAGCTGAGAAAGCAAAGTTCAGTGGCCTTTTTTGGGGGGCTTTAACTCTAAAGTAGATGCAAATTTGGTATCTGCAGTTAACTACCACCCCTCCTGCTCCCCCGCACAATTGTCTTTGTGAAGGAGAATACTGTGGGTTGATCATAGGGTAATGGGTCTTGGGTTTAGCTAGAGGAGCTATTTCCTTCTCCCCAAGCTTCATGTGCTACCTGCTTCTACAGCATCATTAAGCCCTTCCAAATCTTCAGAACACGGTTCCCAGCACTGCTATGTTTTTGCCCTATCTCCAAGTTTAAATTCCCAGTTTTCCTGGAAGTCACTCTAAAGTCTGCAAACTTGCCATGTTTCAGCTGGTGTTTAGGGCTGCTTCTGGGTTTGATGACTCCTGCAGGTGTCCTGTACGAGGCGAGTCTCATGCTCTTCAGTTTTTAATCTCCCTGTTGATGATAGTTAGCACTGTCTCTTCAGTTAATGACAGTGCTTGCAGTTGGAACCAATAGAGCAAGCATTTCTACTGCATTGTGTCTGGACTCAACCACAACTGTAGCCTCAATGGGAGGAAACAGTCAGGATACACACACACACACACACACACACACACACACACACACACACACACACACAGAGCATGACTAATTTTCTCTCCACTCAGCGGGATCTGCACAAGAGACCATGGGCTAGACCCCCTTATGTTGGCTCATGCCTATCAATTTGGTTTCATCAGCTCTTACCTGGCTTCTCTCTTCTTCCTTTCCTAGCTGCAGCTACGATGCCCCGAGGATCATTTAATTTAGGATATAATTCACCTGGTTGCGGCAGTTTTAAGCCTGGATTCTCTTGCTGACTAAATGTACTTTTTAAGAACCAGTTTCTAGTTCTTTTTTTGACATTTTAGAACTGAAAGATAGCCAATTCTATTTAAAAATAATTTAAGAACTGTGTATTCTTATTCTTACGTTGCTATCCAATCTTGGTTATTCTATCCTTGGGAACTTTTGGCAAGTTCACCTCTATTTGTGTGTGTATTCCTCTCAGCTCTAGCTCACCCCAATCAGTGTCTGGGCTGGGGAAAAAGGAGCTAATCTTTTTCTGAGCATCCTTCACTTTCTGTCTGAAGAAGCAGGTCACGCTGATTTGGCAAGAAGTCAGTGCAATGTATTTATCAGTCTCTAGCTAAACTTTTGAAGTGGCACATTCCCTTTAGATATTCTTTCCCTAGTTGATTCAGGCAAAAAGGAATAATATAGTTCACTGAGCTATAAGGTAGATCACCAGCTTGGGACATGAGTTCTAATTTGACTTCAGCTATGATTTTTGTCATTGGTGGAGAAACTTGGTTTCTTATCGTCAAAATGGGAGTAAAATCACACTGGTGTGCCCATTCACCAAGAGACCTTGATTATATATAGGAGAATCTTCCTCCCTCTTCCAAAAACTGTTAATGCTTGAGTTAATGGCCAGGTATGCTCTGGCAAAATTATGTTTTGAATTCATTCTGGAAATAAGTGCAGAAAATACCTGCTAAGAATAAAATGGTTTACAATTAAAAAAACCCCATGTTGTAGTTTAAATTATGATAGGGGCAGAAGTTGGAGCATAAAAAAGTAGCTGGCCAACTGACCATGGACACTCTAAGTGGTTTAGCCTGCAAGTCTCTCTGACAACTTATAAGAGAGCTTTTATGAGCCAGGACAAGGCGAACTCACTGAAACCACTGTTTCCAGCAGAAGGATTCACACACAGAGATGTGTAGTAAAACCTAAACTCCAACAAATATCAAAACCTCGCATACTAAAAAATGTTGGCAGGAGGGAAGACAGTCTGGGTTAGGCATTCAAAAAAATCTTAATTTATTTTTAGAACTCTTTTGTATTCTCAGATTTTGGGTAAACTAGTTACATAATTTGGGTGAATTATTTTACCTTTCTGAGTCTGCACTTCAATAAATGAACAGGACAATTTTTTGAATGCCTCCGATTTGCCAGTCATTTTGTTGGCGCCGGTGGTAATAAAAATAGATGATGCTTATTTTATCCTTGTTATGTTCCAGATGACAGATCTGACTGAAGCCTCACAGGAATCCCACGGTGATAATACTGTTATTGTCCTAGTGTGGAAGATGAGAAAACTGAAGCATGGAGAGTTTAGTGAGTTGCCCATGGTCACCAGAGCCATTTAACTGCTGCCCTGTTCTCCAGTGCTTCTTAAACTTTAAAGCACTTTTGAAACACCTGGGATCTTATTACATTATGGTTCCTGATCAAGATATTTGTGTGGGGTCCAAGAGTCTGCATATCTGAAACATTTTAGATCATGCCGATGTCACAGGCTCATGGATCATATTTTGAGGAGCAAGGCTCAAGACCTGCAGTTCATGCCTTCACTGGCATATTAGAAATATCTGTGCAGCTTTTAAAAACTTCTATGTCTAGGTCACATCCTTTGTTAATTAAATCAAAGTCCCTGGGGCGGGAACTCAGGCATGAGAATATATTTTAAAGATTCTTAAATAATTCTAATGTAGCATGCTCGAGAAATCACTTTAGTAGCTCAAGATTCAGCATTAAAAATATAAAATAAACCTCACTGCATTAGTAAGTAAAGTGTTATACTGTGAAACTTATTATATCGTGTGTGTGTGTGTGTGTGTGTGTGTGTGTGTGTGTGTGTACCGAGTTTATGGTATAAAATGTATTTTTTACTATGAGTCACGGTGGAAAAAAAGGAAATCCACTTTCAATATTAAGAAAAAGCTCTTCTTCCCTCCCTCCCCCTCTCTTTTACTCTATTCCTCCTCCCTACCCCTATATTTTGTCTTATTCTTAAAAGAATTTAAGGGAGATTACAAATATCCACAATTTACTAAATTATTTTATTCTTGTCTGTAAGAAGCTCAGCATCTTATGGGAAGCTCAATATTTTGCACTATGAAAGAATAGGTGCTATACAAAATATATGGTGAGACCTATTGGGAACTCAGATAAAGAACATAGTGAATTACTATTGGGGGACTCAGTGAAGATGTCATAGAGGAATTGGTAAGTGTTCTGTGTGTTGAATGGAAATCTGGCAATTAAAGAGGAGGGAAAGAAATTCCAAAGACGCATTATTTCTACCTTGTGCAAAATCAAGGCATGATTTGGGCTTTACTTGCAGGGTTAAGGTAAATCTGAGATGACCGTCATGAGAGTGCTGAGGTGAAGGGCCCCGGAAAGAAGGACCTGGAAAAGGTATTTATTGGAAAGCTGTATACTCGAGTGGCCAAGAGAAAGGAGAGAAGCTAGAACTCAAAACTGGAGAAGCATCAAATATTGGTTATAAGAAGAGGAGGAAGATGATGATGATGATGAGGGAATTAGGTAAGAATCCATTCTTTTAGGAAGAAATAAAATAAGGTACTAGTGGTGAAGAGAAATATGGAATTGGTTGACATGAATGGTTTAGGATAAAGATCAGGAAGATTTATGAACATCAGAGCTTGTGTGGGGTTTATGCCCAAGTAGACAAGTTTCAAGAAAGGCCAGCTAAAAGTGTTCATGTAGCTGGAAGAAATAGTGCAACATAAAGCTGCAAATGGCAAATTGAGACTTTATAGTGGAAGACATTGTATTCTAGGCTAAGAGAGTATGCTTGTTTGTTTTATAAGTTCCTATAGTCTCCAAAGGTTTGTATGAGGGAAGTGTCATGATCATTTTTTCAAAGATAATTCCAGAAGTAAAGTTAGGACTCAATTAAAGTGTGCAATGACTATTGCATTGTTTGAGATGACAGACAATGAGGTCCTTAATTCAGACAATGGCAGTAGCCAAGAAAGAAAGATTATTGAAGAGGAATTCTCATGGTTTACTGAAAGTGGAGTTAAGAGGGAAGGAAAAATTTTGAGAACATTGTTCAGGTTCTAGCTTGAGAAATGGGTGGATAAGCATGCTGTTAGCTCAGACTGAGAATACAGTAAACTGGGAAGTTGTAGAAGGAGCAGGGCACATGGACGGTGTTGTAAGGTGAAGGGTGTAGTATCTGGTAGGAAGTATTGTATTTAATGGAGGAGGAGCAAGTAGTCCAAGAAAGAAAGAGGAATCTGTGACAGGAGGTTAAGCTTGCATATTAGACAGTCATCATAAAAGGGAGTGACTAAAACAATAAATAAGAAGTTTAGCTGTCAAAAATCTATATTCCTATGTCATAAAGGGAATCCTATAAACGAGTACTGTTGGATTAAAGTAGTCCTCAAAAGTCACCTGAACGACCTTTACCATTATATTTTCTGAGGATATAAGGAAGAATGTAGTGTAGGCTGCAGCTATATAATTTCTCTTGTAATCATACTTTAGGCTAGAATAACAATTTTGGTTCCATAGCAATCATTTAAAATGAGTGTTTTTTTTCCCTTCAGAGAATGTTATATAAGATGCTAACCATTTTAAGCAGGAGTGGTTGTGACTACTAATAGACTTCTATAATAGATTCAGCATTGAAAAAAATCAATTGCCTATTCTATTTTCACAATTTGGGGATTTGAGACTAGTTGTCTAAAACATCTTCCTATCAGGAAGATAGGTACCCAAATTATCATTTAGACAAGAGAAGAAATAACACCTATAAATACTATCATCCTCCTTTCCCTAAAATAAATGTGCAAGATAAATCTAAGTGCCTGAATTTTAGTATGGATCTATTATTTCAGATGCATGAAATCACTAAACAAGCAGAAGAGGAAACATTGCCAGTCCTGCAAATCCGGCAATGCTTTTGCTCATTTCATGGGATGGATAATTTTGATGAAATTCTTCTACCATGAGACAGGCAGATTCGATACATAAATTTAACATGACAATGTAATAATAGGCTACATGAAAATTAATGTTTAAATAATAAAATCACGCCTCATTCCAAATTTAATCCATTATTCATATCTTCCCATTAAACATCAATGTAAACAATATTAACAGTAATTCAAAATTAAACTAATTATTTCCTGTTTAAGTTCTATCTGCTATAACCACATCTCTCTTTTCCTCAACATTTTTTCTTTTTTCAGGTTCCTTGGTTTAATTCTCCAGGCAATATTTGCCATTATCTCTACATTTTTATTGGACTTTGTAAGCATTTCAATCTTGTATTGTTTTTTCACATTGTTTTTTGGTTTTTTTAACACTATTTTCCCCAGTTAGACTGTAAACTTCCAGGGAGGAAGGTTCTGTGCCATTATTATTGAATTAACCAATAGGCTAAGAATGGCATCTTGGACATAAAATTTAAGATAATTTGATTTTTAGTATATTTGAAAAAAAGGAAAGCATCAAAATAGTCATCCAGGGAAAAATAGGAACCTTGTTAGATGTTCTCATTCTACTTTCATTATTTAGCATGACATCTATTTTGATTTCCATATGGGGCTATTATTTTTTAAGTGCTTCAGAACTCCATAGGTCTTAATTCTGTCTGTTTCTTATTCATTTTTTGTATCAAGAGTCTAGCATTATAGGGGACCTACAATGTTTGTTGGATGAATAAACTTTCCAGTTGAAAAAGTTTTCTGCCTAAGATAGAAGACCTTAGGACAAGTTTGGAAACACTTATCAGATATAGTCTCATTCTTTGTAACTTTTTAGCAATGCACCAAAATCTTGCATCAGTGCCATAAATCAGCCAATCCACCAACCAAGCAGCCAACAACCAACCACCTAACCAATAAGTATTTATCAGGCCTTTGCTGTGTGCTCAGCACTATGCTAAGTACTATGAGGGATAGAAGGCATAGTTTCCTTATTAAGGACATTAAAGTCATTATATGGCAGTCACACTTATAAGGCTGAATTGCACTTAATGAAACTTTTCTGGTAGTTTAGTCATTGAAATTAATTGGGTGGATATCTTGTTCCAAATACTGCTCCATAATGAACAAGTTTCTGGAATAATATTTCTGCATGAGATATTACCATTTTCAATTATTTTAACATCAGAATAGAATATATTATTTTTAAAGACCCTCTTTTTTATAATGGGGTCACCCATTTTATCTATGTTGAAAATCATTTATTTCTCAATGACAAAATAATAACTTATCTTACTTTATCTTTGTACCTATCCCCTTTATCCTGTTTATGCTTTTAGTGTTTTGTACAGTACTTTAATACTTATGTAGGCATAACTGATTGTGATTTTTCATAAGGTATTAATAGTTCAGAGATGATATGCATGCTGCTGGTTTAGAGAAAGCGAGAGTTCCTTAAAGATCATGTTGACAAATTTGTCGTTATTTGCTTTCATTTAGCTGCTTCTACCTTTTATCTGTGTGTTGTGGTCTACTTTGATTATAACCCTAAGATTGACTCTACTGTGGAGTCACCCATACTGGTGCCTTTATTTGTCTCTTAGACCAGTAAGGGTAATAAACTGCCAATTTGTGCTTGTGAATGCTCAGTTCCTGAAGGCAAGATAGTTTATGTTCAAATGAAGAGAATCAGCCGGGCTCGGTGGCTCAGCCTGTAATCCCGTGTTTTGGGAAGCTGAGGTGAGTGGATTGCCTGCGCCCGTGGGTTCAAGATCTGCCTGGGCAACTTGGCGAGACCTCATCTCTACAATAAATCAAAAATCAGCCGGGTGTGGTAGTATGCACCTGCAGTTCCAGCTACTTGGAAGGCTGAGATGGAAGGATCGCTGGAGCCCAGCAGGTTGAGGCTGCAGTGGCCGGGAGCATACCACTACTCAGAACAAAACCTTTAGAGCCATCTTTGCTTTCTCTTCCTGTCTACTTCAATGTTCAAAAAATCCATCAGCCAATTCTGTCACAGCTACCTCCAAATATATATTTATTTTATTTTCCTTTTTTTAAATATGTGGGGTACAATTCAAGGTTAGGTATACAAATGTTCATTATGCAGGTACCCTTGTTGATGAGGTGTGCTCCCCCTCCCCTGGAAGTTTCCCATTATTGCCAGTCCCGCCCCCACCTTCCCTTGGCAGTTTCCCACTATGGCCAATCCCTTTCTTATAGTGTTACAATAGTTGTTCAAGGTCCGCCTATGAGTGAGAACATGTGATACTTGGTTCTTTGTTTCTGTGATAGATCACTCAGTATTATAGACTCTAAGTCCATCCAAATTGCTGTGAAGTTCATAATTTTGTTCTTCTTTATGGCTGCATAATATTTAAACTGTCCACTTCTCACCATTGCCACTGCTATTCTCCTAGTTCCAACTATCTCTTTCTTGGACTACTCCAATAGCTTCCTACCTAGGCTCCCTGCTCTTACTCTTGCCCCTGATAGTTAATTCTCAACAAAGGAACAGAGTAATGTTTTAAAAATGCAAATTTTATCATTTTATTCCTCTCGAATGTTTACCCATTATATTTTAGAACAAAGTCCAGAGCTTTACTGTGGTCCATGAGGTCCTGCATAACTAGACACAGTTACCTCTCCAATCTCATACCTTTGTTTATGTTGTTTAGCCACACCAGCCTGTTGCTGTTTCTCTACCAAACCAAGCCAAATGCATCAACACTACGCCCAGCAAGTGATAAAGATTAACATTAACAAGCAATGCCTCATTGATGGTATACACTTTTGATATGATATGATGAGAATGGCATTTACTTCTGTGGTCTTCCTCACACAATTCTCTAATACCAATATAATAATAAACAAAATGTCAGAGAAATTACAAATTAAGGAAAAGTCTATGTATTCCTGACCATCAAAACCAACAGAAGACTAACATGGTCATAAAGAAGCCTGAGGAGACATGATGAATAAATGGAATATGGTATCTAGGATGGGATCATGGGACAGAAAAAGGACATTAGGTTAAAACTAAGGATATTTGAATAAAGTATGGACTTTAGTTAGTAATAGTATATCACTATTGCTTTGTTAATTGTAATAAATGTAATATACTTTTGTAAAATGTTAATATTAAGAGAAATTGAGTGTGGGGTATATGGGAGCTCTTTGTGTTATCTTCACAATTTTTTGTGAAATCTAAAACTACTTTAAGATTAAAAAGTTAATTTTAAAAAGGAAGCTCATTGTGAAGATTAAAGTCAAAATAGTGTATGATAAATTCTGAACCCTATTACATCTTGTAACTATTTTTATTGGCTGTTTACCTAAAGAATTAGTCATATTTTAAATTTATCACAGACAGAAAATTAAGCAGTGCCCATTATATGAAATATAATGCTCATAACAGCAGCAATGTTGCTACCTAGCAGGAAGGCTATGACTAAGTAGGATAGAAGATATCACACCATCATTAAAACTTTTAATGGCTGTAAATATTATAGGACAACATGGAGAATGCTACAATGCTTAAAGTAGATACAAAATTACACGCACAGTATGATATGGCAATTACAAAATAACTAGAAAGCAGTATATAAAAATGCTAGCAGGGAATATGGTGGATGTATTATAGGTAGTGATTCTTATTCTTTTTGGTTTCTTCTATAATGTGGGTATAGTATTTTAAATAGCAAAAATAAATTTAATTAAGATGTACGTAAAACAATAGTCACTGATTTAAAAAGTGTGGAAACTTTTAGTAGCAATTAATTTAAAAGTGTGGCATTTTAGCATATTTGTCACAAAGTGAATAAATTTTTCTTTTTCATCTGGGAATCTTTATTTAGGGTTCCAGATAAGATTCAGAAGCTCTGTAAACTTGGATCAGAAAAAGTACATCTTTGTTCTGAGTTACTTCTAAAAAAAAAGGGGCATTTCCTTCAATGTTAAATGTTTGCCACTAATAAGAGGAGTATAAACAGAACTTGTAACTTTGTCACCCATAGAAACCACAGACACTTTTATACTATATTACAGCTGTTGCAGAGATCCCCCAAAAACTTTTTTGTTAATCATTGTATTACAATAGTTAATAGACCTACTGCTGGGAGTTAGTGCTTAATAATTTAATAAAGAATCATGAATGTTTTTATATCACAAATTTGTGCTTCAAAAATATTTTGTTAACTCCTTAGCAATATGATTGTTCATCTATGTAATCCTATCATTTTCTTCTATATATTAGAAAACATTATTCTAAGAAGGATCCATAGGCTTCACCAGATTGTAAAAGACGATCATGATTCAAAAACTTTAGGGACTTCTGGTTGATAGAGGCTAAAGCATCACCATGAACAACATGAAATTTCATGTTGCGACTGTCTGTCTATGAATTTTTTATATGAGTAAAAAGACAACTTAGAGCTTAGGAGACATCCTCAATGGCCCATGATGGCAACAGGTAATTAATATCAAGCCCATTCACAGGTACAAATGAATACTCTTCTGATTAAAGACATTCAAAATGAGGAAGAAAGTTGATATGCATAAGTTGTTTTCTACATTTTCCAAATTAAAATATGGTGCCTAATAAGCTATGATTTGGTATCAAGAGGAGAACTAATTCCCCAGAGAACATGGCAGAAATATTTCACAAGGAAATGCTAGAAACCTGAGAGCTATTGCAGAAGGAGGAGGAGAAGGCGATGACAACAGCTAAAATGTATTGAGTCAGGCACTGTCATAAGCACTTTATATGTATTATTCATCACAATAAACTTACAGGGTAGAAATTAATATTAACTCCATTTTAAAGATGAAGAAACTGAGGTATGAGAGGTTGTACGAGTGATGGAACGAGGGGTCAAACCTAGGTCACCGTGATTCTAGAGACCAAGTATTAAATGACTATGCCATACTTCCACGATGCTAATTTAGAAAACTCATTCCCAGAATATGGAGTGGTTCTGGCTTCTATAGTTTTAAGAGTTCAGACATAAAAGGACTACATGAGAAAAATCTGGAGCTAGTGACCAGAAGCCAGAACAGAGCTAGTGGAAGAAATAGAAATAGAAAGTTTTCTAGAAAGATCAGTAAATTTCAGGAAAAGAAAAAAAAAACAAAAACATACCTTCACTATCACATCCCCAACAAAATGACTGTGACACAAATTCTCTTGACACTCACTGTACAGACATGATCCCCAGAAGAGAAATGTGTTGTTAATCCATTGATATATTTGGTGGGCCCAGGCATGCCAAGGCTCAGGCGATAAAGAATCATTTCAGGGATTATAATGCACAACCACTTCTCCAACGCTTTCCCTTTAGAATGCAGGAAATTTGTGGCTAAGACATAATTTGAAATGCTTAACATGAGACATATCCTTCACACTGGAGTCTGATTTTTTTTTGTCCTTTTGTTTTTTATTCATTCTTATGTTTAGCTGATTAGTTGGAACCTTTTCATTTTCTCTTTTGTCCTCTGAAGTCGTCTGCTAACTTCCTAGGCATTTGCTTCCAATACCAATCTCCACAGTTTTATGCTATATTTGTAAATGGCAATAAATATTTATTTTGTGTTTATATGTATATGTATTGCAGTGGTCCGCAACCCTTTTGGCAACAAAAACCGGTTTTATGAAAGACAATTTTTTTCCACAGACAGGCACTGGGGAAGGGGGAGATCATCAGGCATTAGATTCTCATATGGAGCATGCAACCTAGATCCCTTGTATGCACAGTTCACAATAGAATTTACCCTCCTTATGAGAATCTCATGCCACTGCTGATCTGACAGAGGACGGAGCTCTGCTTGCCCATGTTCACCTCCTGCTGTGCTGCCCAGTTTGGTCTATGGCCCTGGGGTTAGAGACCCGTGGTGTAGTGCTTAAGACCAAACACTTTAATGTTGGGTGACTGGGCAAGTATCTAAATCTATAATAACAGTATGACAATTCATAGAGTTATCATGAGGCTGAATGATTTAAT
Source organism: Cephalopachus bancanus (assembly GCA_027257055.1). NCBI lineage: Eukaryota > Metazoa > Chordata > Mammalia > Primates > Tarsiidae > Cephalopachus > Cephalopachus bancanus. The sequence goes on from JAPVLO010000262.1 coordinate 1,705,658, forward strand.
ACATGTAGGACCCTGTCCACAGTGCCTGGCACATAGCGAGAGCGGTTTCAATGTTAGCTATGATTACTATTACATTTACTAGACTAGATGCTCCATTAGGGAGATCTTTCTGTTTTGATCATTGTTATATTCATAACATTAAATATAGTGCCTGATACAAAGTAGGTGCTCAATAAATATTTATCAAATTACATTAAATTACAATAAATGGACTCAGGTATTCTTTCTTATCTATTCTACTTCAAATGTACTTCCTACATTCTTATTCAGTCATATGTCAAGCTCAATAGACTAAGAACAAGTTCCATATAAATGCTTTGGTCCCATCCTTATAATAGATAAAAAAATCCAGAAAGTAGTTTTTAATGCTTTGTTTTATTCCCAAACATCCAGGGAATACAATGTGGTCACCAGGTCACCCTGTGAAGTGAATATTTCAGAATTTGATATCTCCATCTGGTGACCCAGGTGACCTCAAAACACTTCATACAGAACAGGCTTCATCTGAGCTGTGTTTGAAATATGCCCTTTAATTTTTTTAATTTTACTTTCTGCTTTCTCTGGTCTGCTTCTGTGCACCACAAAACCACACTAGCTTCCTTTAGTAAAACTAACATAAACAGCTTTGGTTGGGATCTCATTGCTATACTCCATCCATCTATCCATCTATGTACATTTACTGAGTGGCACTGCCCAAGGTCCTGAGGACACAGACATGAAAGACAAAAATTCAATTCAAGGAGTTCAGTGCTCTAAGTTCTTTCAGGAACTGAGTGGGACACAAAGAGATAAACAGGCAATCCTAAGTAAGTGATGAAAACTGTGGCAAAATAGAAATAACCCTAATTGAAATCAGGAGACTGGGGGAAGATTTTCTGGCAGAAGTGATGTCAACTGAGCCTTGAAGGATAAACAGGGCTCAGCCTTGCTAAAGAGCTCCCTCTTCCTCCTGAATCATCTGGATATTCTTAAAGCACCAGAAACTCCCCATGTTCAAAATAATAGTTATCATCATCTCTCTGCATGCCACCTCCCACCCTACATTTTTATAGTCCTAAATGCAAGAGCTGGAACTGTCTTCAACAACCTTGTTCTACAAATCCAGTCACATGTAAAGCACTGCATCATCAGTATTCTCTCACATCACATTTAGTCTTCATTCACTGTTCTTTTAAAAGTCCAACTTAGATTTCCAATCTGAACTCTCACAATTTTTCAGTCAATATGTAAGTGCTTGGTAAATGGTAGAGCACTATGCAAATGTTAGTGAGTTTTATTCTAATTAACATGAGTTCCCTTGTTGATCTCATCTATTCTTTCAGTTTTAAATATCACCTATATGCTGATGAATTCCAAATTTATATTTCTAGGTCTGACCTTTCTCTTGAGTTCAGACTAAAAACCTCACAGCCTACTCAATAGCTTCACTTGGAAGTTTCAGATTTATCATCTCCAAAACTAACTCCTAGTTCCTCCCCCTCCCCCCCTTGCCCAATCTGCTTCTTTTGTAGTTTTCTCCATCTCTGTTGAGGGCAACTCCATTATACATTTGTTCTGGCTTAAATCTTTGGATTCCTCCTTGGCATTCCTTCCTACCATATTAATCTATTCCATTAGTAAATCTTGCCCACTCTACCTCTAAAAATGATCCTGACTCTTAAAACCTGTATCATTCTCCTATCAATATAAATTACTTGTCCTACTGCCTTACCTGTCTATCTGTTTCAGTTCTCCTGCAGTGCATCTAACAACTTCACAGTTTTCCATCTCACTCAAAGAAAGTTCAGATCCTCACCAGTGCCCATCCATCCTTCTGACACCATCTTCCATCACCCTCCTCCTTAGCTCCTGCTACTCCAGACAAGAATGCTCCTGCTGTTCCCTCTGCCTGGAAAGACCTTTCCTTAGATAGTTGTGTGGCTTCTCCTTCCTTTCATTCAAGTTTTTATTCAAATGTTACCCTATAGAAAGACATTTCCCAGTCTTCCTATAAAATGGCAATACATGACTTGCTTAACCACTTTCAGCCTACTTTATTTTTCATCCTATTTCTTCATAGCACTGAAATTTCTTGAATGCACTAGTACTGTCCTGATGCTGAGAATATATAGCAGTAAACATGATAGACGAAAATCTCTTTCGTCTTTACTTACTTTCCACGGGAGAGAGGACAATAAGCAAACAAATTAAATAGCATGCCAGATGATAAGTAGCTTCTGTGGTGAAAAAATCAAATCTCGGAAAGGAGATAGGATGTATCGGGGAAGAGCGGAGGTTGAACCTTGTGAATATCTTAAAAATTAGTGCTCCAGGCAAAGGGAACAGCAAATGCAAAGCCCTGAGGCAAGATCATGCTTGATGAGTTCCAAGAGCAGTCAGCAGACCATTGTGGCTGGAATGGAAGAGCACTTCTATCACCTGCCATTACAGATCTGTTTGGTTTTTATTGCTGACTTTGTTCCATCAGAATGTTGGCTCCATAAGTGCAGGACCAGTGGAGAATTCAGATCTGAACCTTGCTCATGGTGACGACGCAGTGAATTATCATTGAGGGATAGGCAGATCTCACTGTTCACAACCTCTTCACATGACCATGCATTTTCCTCTCTGGTTTATTTCTTCCATCTGGTATGTACCTCTGTCTTTCAAAAGTGTAATCTTCAAGACACAACTCCAGTGCTACTGCTTTAATGAAAGCTTGCCTGGTTGGCCACTAAGTAAATGTCATTTCTCCCGTCTTTGTACTGTCATTGCTGCTGCATAGAAGGTTCCACAGGACAGTCATCATGTATGTTTGACTCCTCAGGAGAGAGTGGCCTGTGTAGTCTGGTACCTGATCATATATGCCATGTGCTCAGAAAATTATGAGATAAATGAATATCTGTTGAAGGAAGTAAGTTGTTTCATAATTTACCCTAGTCAACCAAAATTGCGACGCTGCTCTATGGTAGTTTACAAAGTAACTCAAAATCCTTAAAGTTTGTCAGCATCTCAGAATTTGAAACCCCTTTCTAAATATCAGTGTAACCGTGAGCTCCAAACTCCTTTGCAAGGAGGAATCAGGGCAAAGAAAACTCTCTAGAAGGGTGCCACCCTTTGTATTCTCCATGAAACTGCATATATAAAAGAGGCCTTTTCTTTCCATTCAACCATGGGCTTTTCTTTATTTTAAAGCACCCCAGATTGGTAATATAGTCATTTAAAACTAAGAGAATTCTGAGTTTATGTTAAAACACTGTTTCAAACCTGCAATACATTTCTAATCATTTACAGATAAATATAATATCAGGGAGGAACCAATACTTGCTGGTAACAGGAATTATATGGCATAACTTTTGCTAAACACCCGTCACCTTAAATAACCTGGCATTTCAGAGAACTAACATGTGTTTGGTTTAGGCAGGAAAAAAGTCACATTTTGGACAAAACGAGTCAGAAAGTGTGAAAATACACAATGCAAGTGAACTGGTAACAAAGAGAAGATCGGGTTCTGTTGAACTGAGAAGAAGTGGATGTACTAATGCAGTTTCACTTTATTGTTATCAAAGAATTGAAAGACTTTTCCTTAGTTAATTGAAAGGCTAATTAGCAGGTCTTTCAAAGAGCAAGCATGTTTAAGTTGGATTTTCTTTTATTTCCTCATCATTTCCCCCTTGTCTCCCTCTTAATAGTCAGTAATGTGAGTGCTGAACTCAAGCAAAGAATGTCACATGGTATAAAATGGGTTATGTGATGTCCTTTTTCCTAGAGGTTGGCATGTAAAATAACAGTACTTTGATAAGCTTATTGTTCCTTCCATTTAAATCCATTTTAACTTGACTACTGCTTCACTAGTTGACACTGGTTTCTTGTTCACATTCCAACTATAGGCATACGATAAAGTACTATCTAGAGTGTTCTTGCCTTTGAAACTGTCATCAAGTCATTTAAGTAAAAGACATACTGCCAGATATTAATGAAGCTTATTAGTAAAATGCTACGATGCAGAAGATCTCCAGGATATAAAATTATGCTATGATGCACTAACTTCAGCACCAAATGGCTGTATTCTTTTGCTGAAATGCTAAATGATGCTCTAAATATTGGAAAATCTGGGAAAGTGGAGTGAGTGCGGTGCCCATTTGACACACATTCACATGTTCCCAATGACCATTTCTATCCTGAATTAATGATTCGCTTCTGGGTCTTGAACATCATTAATATGGTTTTAATAATAATATTGTTTATGTACTATTAGCAAATTAAAAGCTAGTGCCATGTAATCTGCAACTGAGAAATTTGTGAATACTTTGTTAAAGAGTATTAAATCCTATTTAAAATAAACTGAACAGGAGCGGGGTGGAATTGGCAGTTGAGGGAAGCTGCTAGGGAAGGGAGGGGCACACCTCATCAACAAGGGTAACTGCATAATCAATATTTGTATACCTAAACCTGAATTGTACCCCACATTTTTATAATAATAAAAAATAAAATAAAATAAAGTGAACAGAGAGAAACATATTGTTTAACTAAGGTTTAAATGTTTTATACCATCATCACCATTATTTTCTGAGCATAAAATATATCCAGGAAAATTAAATTTTGTTTTATTCTCATAATTTTTGTAATAATTAGGCAATGTAAGTTGAATTATCTAAATAATAATCCCACATTAAGAAAAAGAAGAAAGCATTTATATTTAAATGTCATAGACTCATTTTCATCAATTCTATTATTTTAGATTATTTCATATTCAAGGAACAACTTTTGTAATATGAAGGCTAATTTTATTTACACTTGTGAAAGTATTTTACATACTTTCATTCATATTACTATTATATGAGTTATTAACTATAAAGGTAATTACTAGAAAAATGGAGAACTGTTACTAATCTTTTGGCTAATGAATTTAAATATATTTAGAAGCTTTGTGATAGAAAATTACCAGCATTAGTCACTCTTTTCTGGACACTATACTCTGTCTTTGCCAAGTGTAGCTCATGAGGTTTAGTTATATAAATTACCTTTTGTGAAATTCATGCTATGTTGGATTTGGTTCTACATACGAAATACACAAGGCACTTCCCTGTATATCTAGAGAGCTAATATGAGGGTACTGTAACAGAAAAAAACATTATCATATAACAAAATGTATAGCACTGATATTGTCCTATAAGAAGTCAGGAAGGTAACAGACCGAGTTTGAATAACTGCTAGAATGACTGGGGAGGAATTTCTTTACAGGACAAAGGATTTCAGATAGTGCTTAATGAATTTAAACCAAAGGAAGGAGAAACTACCTTTCCAGATTAGCCAAGAATTGATAAGTAATGGGTACATAGGAAATTGTATTATTTTCTCTGCTTCTGTATATAATTAAAACTTTCCAGAATAAAAACTTTAAAGATCCTTTCAGAAATGACTAGAATGAGCTAAGGAGAGAGGAATTTTTTTTTTTTTTTTTTTGAGAAGAGAGGCTCAGGCTTGCCAAAGCAGGTACTAAGGTATTTGAGACAGTTAGGTAAAGTAATAAAGAACAGTTAAAACAGGACCAGACTTTGAAAGGTATTTGATAAGAGAATTCAAGACTCAAATTTGAGTTAGGGCATTGGGAGTTCGCCGGATCAAACAGAACTTAGCCTCACTTAAAATTGCTAAAGTTACATGCAATGAATTTCCATTTTCAGTATTTTTTTTTCCTACCATGTCAGTACTCAGTGCCAATGGTTCTCTAATAGGGGATGTAATATAGGAGAGCTTATTGTTGCTGCTAAAACTTCCTTGGAAAGGCAGCATCTAGGCCGCGTCACTGTGACTAGATAGTTCTCAGTCCCTTGGACATTGTGAGGGCATCCTGAAATTTTTAGACTCTTGGTGATACACAGATAATAGTAAGGGAGACCAACATAAAACCAGATTATCAGCTTAATCATTTAGTGTGGGGTATCCCAATTTTTCGTGAGGAGTACTTGATTTATGCATATCAAAATGTTTGGAAGAACAAATTAAATGGCTTCTTATTTAGTAGAGGTTTAGAGCAAGATGATGCAGATAATCTTCAAGGAAAAGGCACCCAGGCAAGAGTGAGACCAGATCCACTCTCTTTTATTTCTGGAAAAGGATGGTTCACAGTAATCTGTTTCTCTATACACCATTCTCTATGCTGTCTATTTTTTATCCGTATATGTCTTTCCTCTTTAGATGTTCCATTACTTGTTCATATCAAGGTCTGTGACAACTTGAAAGACAAGGTACTTTGTGGGTAGCAACTTCCTTGGGTCTACGCTTAGAGTGCTAAAGGCTCTCCCTTTGGAAGTCAATATTCAATTGAGTCAGGCATCAGTCACCTGGAAAATTGCTCTAGATTTTCTCCATATTACGTATTCTTATTTTAGTATATGTCAATTATGAGGTTTAGAATCATTTTAGTTTATCTGGTAATTCACTGATATATTCAGCATCAGGAGCACATTATGTATAAGCCACTAACTACTATCAAGCTTTTAAAATGTAGTAAGTTGTTTAAAAAATGACCATTGAGGTCTTTCAATACTGAAATGGAGAAAGCAAGTATAGGATATGGATTCAAGAACTTGAGTTCAAAGTCTGGTTTTCTGGCATCCTGGCTTTGTGATCTCTGGTAAGCTGTTTAACTTCTGCAAGCCTCAGTCTTCTGTAAATTAGGTTAATATCAGTCTTTGCATTGAATTTTCATGAAGATCAAATAAAATATTTTAATACTTGGTAAAGTTTAATGTCAAGAACAAATGTTACCTGATATTATCATTGTTAGTAATAGCAGTAACATTTTGTATGATATCTTGTGTTTGCTGGATATTTTCATAATTCTTCTTATTTATTTTCTTAATCATCTATAAAAGCAAATAAATTATTTATACTCATATTTTAATTAATTAAAATAAGTTTCATTTTATGGAGTTAAATTTTCAATATGTATTTTTAAAGCAACATCAGCTTTGCTATGCCCAACTATTTAATAATCACTGGTATAGTTGATTTTTTGATTCCAACTTTTTGAGAAGAAGAATACAGTAGAATGTGACATATTGAAAGTGATGCTTATAAGACCGTGTTTGGTTGGAGTAAAGATGCTGGGAGTATGAACATCACGGGTGCCTAGTCCATGTGGAAGATAATAAGGATCTAGATCAAGGTGGGACACTAAAAAGCAACAGCATTCAAAAAATTCAAAATAAATTACAAAGGAAGAACTGACAAGCTAAGTAACAGATTAAATGAAGATGATAACAGAGAAATATTAAATTTCTAGGATTTCAAGCTTGAGTGCCTGGAGAACGGTAATACCATTGAAAAAGGGAACATGAAAGGTTATGTCATTTTGATAAGGGAATACGACCAAAGAAATTGACTTTTGTTATGGACATATTGATGCATTGAGAATATTTTGGTGATCATGTCTTAAAAGCAGTTGGAAATATGGAATCATAAAATCAAAGTAAAATCAAAGGTGAAGATACAACATCGACTGTGGTAAGATGATAACAAATAATGGTCATGACTAATAACAAAAGACTTATTAAATGATAGGAGTTCACTCATTTGATTTTCATATCAAATAGTATATCAACTTTACTGATGAGAAACTTAAGGCAAAATGATGCTAAATAACTTACCTCAAACATTGTATAGCTAATAAGTAGCTAAGCTGGGATGAGAATGGATGAGCTCCTCCCGGAAATGAAATAGAGAAAGAAAACAAAAGACCAGATGAGAGGCAATTCCAATGGGCAGTGGAAAGATTGAAAGGAAAAAAAAGGAAAAAAAAGATTTCAGGAGCTGTTGGGGAGGTTAGAATAAAGGATCAGCTGAGCAATGTCTCAGAACTATAGAACAGGGTAAGGCAGAGTTTCTTAAAAATTTTTTTTTTAAATTTTAAAGATGTGTGGTACAGTTCAGGGTTAGGTTTATAAATGCTCATTATACAGGTCCCCTTACTGATGAGGTGTGACCCTCTTCCCTGGCAGTTTCCCACTACTGCCAATTCCACTCCTTCCTCACCTCCATCTCGGCAGTTTCCCACTACTGCCAATCCTTTTCTTATAGTATTATAATTGTTCAAAGTCTGCTTATGAGTAAGAACATGTGATACTCCATTCTTTGAAGGCAGAGTGTCAAGAGGAAGGCTGTGGTCTACATGGTTAAATACTTTATAAAGTTTAAGAGCAATGACAGAAAGTCTCTGGACTTGGAGGCAGTATTGATGAAACAGGAGTTTGGTTAGAGTGGTGTTTCAGGACCCAAACTACAGAGGACCAAAGGGACTGATCTAAAGAGAAAAAATCATAGGTTCAGACAAATTTTTCATGGTCTTTGACTGTGGAAGATAGAACAATAGTGTAAAAAGACAAAAAGAGACAACTGAAGTTTTTAAAATTAGAATATCATATGATGCGTAAACACATGTCAATGTAGTGTTCTTTTCTTAGTCATAACCCCAGGTCGATAGAGGCATATTACTTTCATAAGTGTTTGTATACTGATAAAACATTTAAACTTAAAAAAAGTCAGTATGCAAGCTCATGGCACTTTCATAAATTCTTAATTTGTTAAAGAAGCAGAAGTAAACTATTAATCTAAATGCCATTTTACACTTGATATGTATATCATCTAATCATTGTATATTATTTAAACGTGTGTGTGTGTGTGTGTGTGTGTGTGTGTGTGTGTATGTGTGTGTGTGTCTGTAAAAAGTAAAGTATATTTAGTTAAAATGGAGGTATGGAGGTTGTGAAAAAAACTTAACCCACAATAAAGATGTTCAGCTTTATTTCTAAATGTTAGTTTTTGTCTACAATTAAAAAACAGGAGCATTTTATTTGGATATGAAAACTTAAGCTCAATAATGAAATTTAGGCATTTTAAGATTGAAAGGAAGTAGAAATATTCAATTCTGCAATGAGTGTAGGTGAATTGCAAATTTTAGCTACTATAAAAAGTATAAAAATTATTCAATCATGAAAGACAAATGACATTGGATAAATTTTGGCCAGTGAAGGGTTGATTATAAAACAGGGAAATTGAAACAAAACTTAATAACAAAAAATTCAAGTTCTTTTTGTGTGATTGTCAATTTAAAACATCAATTCAAAATATCAACATGAACAATAATGAATTCCAACTTGAACAATAAAGAATAGAAACAATGATACCAACATTAAAATCTAAGTATGTATATATAAAATATAAATATTTTATTAAATATTAAAATCTAAGTATGTATATATAAACAGTTACAAATAATAAAATATACAATATTTTTGATATGTAGAAATAGGAACATTTTTATTGGTGTAAAAAAACTGGAGAAGAATCTGTGAAAGGGAAAATACCTATGTCTGTGTATTATTATGCACAATAGCAGCTAGGGCATTTTCTTTGTTTGCTTTTCTGCATTTAAAGTTATATCTGCTAAGCAATACTTCTTTTCAGAGAAAAAAAAACATATGCTTATTTGCTATTATATATATTTAAATTCCCCTGATATTACAATGCCTTTTAAAAAGTGACTTAAAACTTATTGCATTTATGATCTGAAATGAATTGTAGGAAGGAAGTTATGAGACTGGGAGACCTGAGTTAAAGTTAGGGGTGATCTGGAGACATGAGTTAAAATGAATATATGAATTGGCCTATACTAAGTTAGCCCATACTAAGATGCTGTTCATTTTGAAAGACCTCTCATTCTCCATGTGTATTAGAAAGATTAATCAACCGTAATGTTTCGGTACTATTTATGGTGAAATGATAAATATATTTTATAAGTGCCCAATCTTCAAATACTATAATGGACTCACACTGCGTTACATGAAATTATCCCAGAAGAAGGACTGGGTGACTTAGGAGTCATAAACTCTATTCTCAGAATGAATATTAATGCTATGGACATTTTCTTTGATGGCATGTATTTTATAATGATATACTAATAGGACACAACGCCAGTTAAGGATTTACTAATGCCTCTTTATTGCTTTCTCATGACTTCCATGGATATAAAAATGATGCCTTATAGCTCTCTAAACGAGGTTAAAAGAAAAGAAGTCATATTATGGGACTAAAAAGGAAGTTTGCAAGACAGAGAATCTGCTAAGGAATTATGCTATCATGAAAGGAAGAGGGCACAGAAAAAGAAGGCAAAGTGTAAAGATGGGGTTTGAGTTATAATACAAACTGCCTACAGCCAGCCCCAAGGAACAATGATCCATAACTTTGAAAGCTTAGTATTGGCTCTATGAGTAACAGTTTAGCAGTGCTAACCAGGGGCATGTCCACACATGGCCTCCTGACCTCTGAGCCGACACATTTTTAGTCTATTGTTTTTTGCTTGGTAACTTTAACCATCATTTTTTGTTTAATTACAATAATTGTGTGGTATACCCAACTCACACTCCAGGATAATTAAACATTTTATGTTGCTGTTCTTTGGCTGTGTTGTTTCTTGTATGTATATATTCATTAGAAATCATAAAATTAGTTGACCATGCCTTTGTTGGCACTTGGCATTTTGACTCTATAAGACTGGATTCGACTGATGGTGGTTGTTATGATTAGAGGATAGGACACTGATCTCCCGAGTTAATTGGGCATACTCCCTTTATCATGGATGGACTTTATCCAGTTCGCTGATATAGAAAGGCCACTGTACTGGTCAGATGAACATTTGTTTTTTTGTGGTTCACAACTGGCCATTTGTATGATTTGAGAGCTGGAGAGGACCTGAGCCATAATTGAATCTACTATCATATTAGACAATAGGCCCATAAGTAAGAAGTCACTTTCCCAAGTATCCTGGTGCTCTGGTAACAACCTCATGCTGCTTCTCCCTGAAATTAAGTGCTTTGCATCTTGAATTTGTGTAATTTTGTGAAGTCAGTAAGTAATGTGACCTGGTTTTAAGTGAGAGACATTACTTGGGCTCAGGACATCCATGGGCTACAGGGTTAACTCATGTTCAAAATGAATCAAGCTAACTGACACATACTTAGCAGGGTTGCACATTTTACCATTTTCCTAGAAATAAGAGTTGATGATAGAGTTCCTATATTCTGTAATTCCTTTTATTTCTTACAAGTACTGCTGCCTATAGAATTTAGTAATGCTATTCATACTGGGTTCTTCCTGGGAGGGTTTCAAACATTGATCAGGGGAATTATTACTAGTGCATTGAGCTCAACTAAATCACGTAGCTCCTTGCTCACATACATACATCAATACAGTAATTATAGGCTTAGAGAAGCTGGACATTATGCCAGAAACTCATTTTAAAGGATATTATCATTCTCAGACAATTAGCGCAAATTCTATTATATTCAGAATTGCAAACTGTTCAAATAAGTATTAACTGTATAGTAAGAGGCTAAAAAATTGTCTTCAAAATTAGAGCTTCTTCTCTGTTCTGTTTCAGTTTCATTTGTCGATATTCATTTTTATTTTACAGGTAGCAAGTTTCTATCTTTAGAGCTAGTTTGCAGGTGTTTAAACATGTTCCTTTATTGAAAGAAGTTATGGTGATCTTTCTTTCCCTATCTCGTCTTTCTCTCCTTTCTCACTCCAAAATATTGATTTTGTGTTGCTTCAACGATTTCCTATACTTTCCCGGCTCACTCCAAAATGTACTATTTCTTTAAACTTTTCCATGACAAGAGATTTGCTATTTCCTAAATCAATCAGGAGTCTTGGGTTTGGGCACTTTCACAAGTATGTCCCAAGATGTCCACTGGAAAGTATCTTAGCTGTATGTTATTAGTGACACAGAATTAGCTACAATACTTTGCTATCTCTTTTACAAAATGTTCCTTTATCCTCTACAGTTATTACTTTAGACCAAAGTATTTTCAGATGCAAAGATGTCACATCTCACATTTTTCAAGGTGCATGGCAAGTAATAAAAAAAACCTATGCATTCCTTTCTCTTTTATGAAATGGGGTGTATAAAAGCAAGAATGTATCATTTACATTGCATTTTAGTGTTTATATAGATGCAACGAATTCCTGCCCTTTCTTCTCCTATATGTTGAAGGAATCATAAAAGCTCTACAAACAAACATCCTGAGATCTTTAAGTTGATTTCTACATGAACTCCAAGTGGTGTTAATGATACTTTCCAAAAAGATGCTTTACATAGTTGTCAAGAAAAATAACTCTGTAAACCTTTGCTTATATATTATATAGTTGTTAAAATAATCTTCCACAATTAACCTATCAATGTACTACTACAGAATCTACCAATCATTAAGTGAATAATTTTGTCTTGTCTGCTTCCATTTCAGCAGATACTGTCAACTAAACTAAGACAAGCTCCTGAAGAAGCTATAGTACACTCGATTGCAAAACAACAAAACAAATCAAAACAAAACAAAGGCACAGTCAATGCACCCAGCTTGGTTGGAAACATTCTTAAACAAAATAAAAAAAATAAATAAAGAAAATGCAACACACACAAAAAAGAATTTGAGCAAAACTTAAATTATAACCCAGAATAAATAGATACTAATAAATCCCTATAAATTTTATAAATTATAAGGGGCAGTAGATGAGCAATCAGGGATTCTGGTCCCAGAACTGATAAACTTTGAGTCCTGGAGCTTTGCTAAGTATTTTTTTCTCTTTCCTTATAAACTAGGTAAATTAATACTTACCCTACTCTTGCTTCCCTCACCCATGATTCTCTAAAGAATACTGAGTTAGCGCTCCTTAAACAGTTTTGAGATACTCATAAAAGTTCCACATATGAATTATTTGCTTTACTTATTTCCCAAACGGCATAGCACATCTTTTTCCCCCCAAACTGTCAGCTCTTTTGGAATTGAACAGTGCTGCATTTTTTTCTTTTATATTTACTCCATTCTATAGGTTAGTGGCTTAGCTATTATATATGCTCATAAAAAGAATTTCTTGAGTGTTGAATGAAAATTCATTTGTTCTTTTTCTCACCCTCTGCAGGGGAATTTTTACTCTACTGAGCTTTCAGAAGATGTATTGTTATACCCCACTGAGCAAGAACAGGAGAATATGGATGATTAACTACTGACAGTGTACTGTTTCTGTACTAAACACAGAATTAGCCATTGGCCTCCACCTAATGAGTCTGTAATCTAATTAGACAAATTGACAACACCCAGAAGGGAAAAGATAAGAATGCACATCAGCATTGTAAGTTAAATGAAGAAAGTGACATATTAAGATATTTAAGAACGTAAAATCACCAAAACACAAATTTACATTTAAAGAATGTTTTGCAATTTTCAAAATAATTATGTATTCATTGTCTTCTTTATCCTATTCTCTGACCCCAGAGGTCTACTGGGCAAGAATATCAAATACATGCTTGGGTTTTAGACATAAACACATTTACAATATTAAACTATAAGAAACCTCCTTCTGTAATTATTTTTTCTCATAAAATGTGAGGACCTCATTTCTTACTTCAGCATCTTGGCTGTGTGAGCAAAGGACATTCACACTTTTTTTTCCTTCAAATAAAAATGATATAATAGGTTTGGATTGGCATAAAATGTTCAAAGATGTTTCGACATCCTATGTTGCCTTGAGAAAACACCACCGCTCTTGGGAGTACTTCTTAGCGATCTTCATCTGTCACATGCTTGAAACTAAACAAGGGTCCCAAAGTGCTTGAAACGCAAACAAGCAAACATACTTGACTTTTTCTTCACCCCTCTCATCTACGCAGGCAAGCAGAAACACCAATTCCATCTGCTTCCAGATATTTGTCCTTTCATTTCTGAGGCTTCCAACAGGTGGAGGCCGAGGAGCTACCAACCTGGCAACAAAGGAACCAAGGCACTAAGAACGGGGACCTCACTCTTGCACTGCCCTGTGATCACCTGCAGCTTCTTCCCACGTGGAAGCTGTAGGACAAGAGAGCTCACTGATGTCACCTGCAAAGAGAACTAGAATGGGTGTGTCTGGAGAGAAAAGTGGAGCTGATTCTACACATTCTTAACTTCTTTTGTGAATTTTGTGTCTCTTCATTTTTAGTTTTTGTTTGTTTGTCTGTTTGTTTTTTGAGGCGAGGTCTCACTTTGTTCTCCAGGTTGGAGAGCAGTGGCATCATCATGGCTCACCACAGACTCGACCTCCTGGTCTCAGGTGATTGTTTCATCTTAGCCTCCCAAGTACCTGTAATATAGGTATGCACTACTGCACCTGGCTAATTTTTTTTGATTATCTGTAAAGATGAGGTCTCACTATGTTGCCAAGGCTGGTCTTGAACTTCTGGGCTCAATCAATTCTCCTACCTCAGCCTCCCAAAGTGCTAGGTTTACAGGTGTGAGCCACCGCATTCAGCCTCTTTCTCCATTTTAATACTAAATTCAGAATTATCTTTTGCCCATTGCATGCTTGATCATGTTGCTCCTCTACTTTTATAATGCTTCCATGCCTCTTAAGCACACTCTCTAGTTCCCTCCAGATCAAGGCCTTGGAAATCTTTCACCTTGGTTTCTGTTTCCATCTTCCTTCTCTGTTGCTTCCTAGGCTTCAGGCATAATAGACAAGCCTATGGTTATCCATGGTCCCAGATCTGGAGTCTCACAGGACCATACTGTTTTCATTTTATTTTATTTTAATTTATTTTTATTTTTTTGAGTTGGAGTCTCACTCTGTCACCCAGGCTGGAGTGCAGTGGCATGCTCACAGCCACCATAGCCTCGACCTGCTGGGCTCAGGCGATACTTCCACCTCAGCTTTCCGAGTAGCGGGAACTACAGATGCGTACCATCATGCCCAGCTAATTTTTGTGATTTATTGTAGATACGAGGTCTCAGCAAGTTGCCCAGATTGGTCTTGAACCCCCGGGCTCAGGCAATCCTCTTGCCTTGGCCTCCCAAAGTGCTGGGATTACAGGTTGTGCCACCACACCTGGCCTGTTTTCATTTTAGAAAGTGAGATCCTGACACAGCTCCTGGATCGTAATAAATGCTCCAAATATACCTATTGAATGAATGAATGTCTGCACTTTTGCACACAACATTTTCTGAACCTGCAATGTCTATTACATTCATAATCTCCCTTCAGGCTCTGAATTACACTTCCTCTGTGATCTACCCTGGCATCTCCCCACCATCTCTCTTCTTATGGGAAACTCATTCCTCTGTTCTCCCTCAGCTGCCTGCACACATCTCTTTTGGAATTTATCTCGAGGTGCCATTTAAAATTGCTCACATATCTCTGCCACTTTGCCAGACTGGACGTTCCTTTATGGCAGACTATCTTACTCATCCATGAATTCTCAGGACCTGAAAGGATGTCTGATACACAGTGGGTACTCAGTGCACATACAACCTGTTCACTGAGGAAAATGGATTGGATCCCACACATTTATTCTTTTCTGATTTCTGTCTGTTTCAGAAAGACAGAAGGGGTGCAGGAGGAGGAATAAAAATATAAAGTAGTTTTTTTCTCCAATTACCATGTTCATTCCTTTTCCCCATCTCTTATGATATCTTGGGAAGAGGATTAACTTTTAAGTCACTTTTCCTATACGTCCAGTCTCATCAAAGCCTCAACTTCTAACTTGACTTAAACCACTTTTCCTTCCTCCTCCCACATAGGTGTGTACTGGGACCCTGACAGTGTTGAGGTGGGGAAGTACAGTCTGTCTCTGAGTCACTACCTCTCTCCTCCTTTACTCTTCAAGGTCTAGTTCTTCCAGAGTGTTAGGGGCAGAAAGGAAAATGCCTTTTTGTAGTTTAACTGACTGCAATTAAATTCTTTTTGTACTGGTTGTGGCTGCTTCTCTGGTGAATGGTAACTGGGTTGGATGTGGCAGGCGTCCATTGGCTGGCTCTTTTGTGGGTTGAATCCATGCATTCCTCCTCAGCCAGTGCAGTATTTGCCTCAAGCTTGACCTCATTCATCTCCGTCAGCTCCTGCCATAGTGGAGCACTGCCCAGTCTGTTGATGCCAGGTTTTCCATGCCCAGTGGGCAGTTCTCCTGAGTGGAGTATAGGAGACAGCTGGCTCAAGTCAGGCTCATTCCCTGTGGTCACTTCAGCCATAGAGAATTCACACAGCCTTGTCATGCCAAATACTAAGCTGTGGTGGCTTCATTGCTCTGTCTTCTTTCTATTTTGCCATCGCTGTCCTGTTCACTTTCCTCTTCTGATTGGCAAAGGAAGAAAGGCCATTGCCTGAGTAGGTGTCCAATTTGGAAAGCAAACCCTTGACTCCCCTTCTTGTAGGCAACCCCAACTTCAATGAGTGATTTTCTGGAAGTCTCTTCTTCCTTCTTGTGAAGGTGGTTGCATCGCCTCTCAAACACAAACACTACATCCCACATAGGAAAAACTGCCCTGAAGATTCTCTCTTACCCTTTTCAGTTTCTGTTTTTGTAGGCTCTGTTTATGAAGGTGTAGGGTCGATTACAGTAGTAATCCTTAGTCCCTTAATGTCCCCGAGGGAGGTTTGTTTTGTGGGCCCTTGAGCCAATTATATGAAAAGGTTTGTGGAATAAATGACTTATAAGGTTTGTGGAATAAATGAATGAGCAAGTGGATATATATATCTATTTTGAATAGCTACTAATAGATGGGAATATTGATGTTGTACAAAAGGGGCCAGGTGGATTGTGAAACAGAACAAGATCAGTCAGTGATAGAAATCAGCCCTGGCCTTCTGACTCAGGGTGCAGTGCCCCAGCCTGCCATCTTTGCACAACCTCTGCTTGTCTCAGCAAGGCATGCATTCATAACATTAATAAATAATGCCACAGCACACATCAATAAGAGACCAGCAGAATCACCATAAAAAACCAGTTATGTATTTTTTAGAATTTGTAACTCTGAATAGGGAAGAAAATGTCATTTCTGCCAGAGGCACAGCATCTTGTTCTGCTCTTACGTAAATTCACTGTCAGGCAATCCCGGAAACTGCCTCCACTTGCCTCTGGGCAAAATGTCTCCTTTTCATAGAAAAATGTCACCTTTTCTCTAGGAAGTGGCAGGTGGTTATTTTTTTCCAAAGAAAAAATGACCTTTGCATTTTGTTAAAACACACACACTCAAAACTCTCAAGGACTTAGGCCTTGATTGAAAACAATTCATATCTTTTACTTTGTATCTAATGTTTTACTTTGTAAATTTTGAGATTACACCTGTCACCACTGATGTAGCCTGTAGGCAAATGTCAATGACCAGAAAATCCTGGCATCTTGTTTTCCAGGAATGTTCACTGTATACAGGAGAGGGATGCTTATAACCCCAGTCCTTACTGCTCCCAGTTCTGACACACACACACACACACACGCACACACACACACACACACACACACACACACATTAACCTTATTACTTTAACACTTCAAAGACTTTATGCTCCAATCCTGAATCACAATCCTATAGAAGTCCATGAAAGACTCCTCTGAAAATTGCCAGTGTTGCTGCAAAGTTTGCTTATCATCGTGCTTAAAGTTATGTTCAATACTTCATATTAAATTTAGAGATGTGGCAATCTAAGTCATTTTTTTTTCATGGCAAATGTTTTTATTTTCTCATGAGGACACAGCAGAAGATATATCCAGTATTCTTTTTTTGTTCCTCTAGTCAGATGAGAAAATAGAAAAGAAAAACAACAAAGAAGCAAGAGGAATAAAAATGTCAGAACCCAACACTTTAAAACAAAAAAAGAAGGAATATAAAGGTGATGATATGAAGAAAGACAGTTCTAGGTTATTAATCTTGGCTTCACAAAACAAAGTTCCAACTTCTTTTGCCAATATCTCATATAAGTGGTAGAAATTTTTTCTTTCTGACAATAGTTCTTGCCATTAAGAAATGCAAAATTTACCTTACAGAGTTGGATTTCCAACACAGTAGTGAATTAGATGATGACACTTAAGATTTACCGTGTGTGCTCTTGTCAGTTCATGCAAATCCTCAGCTGGAGCATGTGAGAGGCACATTAATTACATTGGATACAGGAATAATGTTTCTGCAGCTGCAGCAGATTTGATATTTGCAGACTCCAGCGCACTCCATCTGTAATTTCACTGGCAGCTTGCAAAAACCAGCAAAATTACACTTATAAACAAAGGTCTGCATGGTAATTTATCTCCTATTGACTTCAGTGAAGTCTCCCCATTCAGAATGCTAAGAGATTCATAATTATGAACTGAGATCTAAGACTTAGCTAAAGAAATGAAAGATGAATTTCCTGCCTCTTCTCACTCATGTTGCACATATCTATGGTATATATGTGTGCACAGCTATACAATTAAGCTGTTTATTGAGCACTTACACGCCCACATGACAATCTGTAGGAATAAGCACCAACTCTATATATGGATAATTAAATTGGGAAGTATTACTTCTCTTAACAGAAACATTTACCTTACCTCACCCATTTCCCAACTATCTTACCCTTAGACTTTCTTTTTGCTCATTTATAATTCAGGGTTAGTTGACTTTTATTTTTGGGATGAGTTATCATATAAGAAATGAGAAACCATTATTAAACAAATAAAAATTAGGTTACTGACTTGTCTAGCAAACAGAGATTAGTATCCTATGACACATTTAAATGGCATGCAGCCCAATTTTCATTGTCATATGCACACTAAAGAGAAGGAATGTCCCTATTTCATCATTCCATCTGCCAACAGAATCTGGGTTGTCAACATGGCACCACAATTCTGAAAATTTTCTGATAAACCCATTAAGTCCAAAATAATTTAAAGAAGCAAGAGTTATCTTTAAATGTTCAGTACAGAACCATTTTATTTCCAGGGCCCAAAGGGTAAACATCTTAAGAGATTATAGATCTTTTAATATATCTATAAGTCCTAGAATACCATAGACTTACTTTGATTTATTGGAAGACAGTCTTAGGATATTAATATACCTGCCATTTTTGAGAGATTCTATGTGCCATGTCCCATCTAAGTACTTTATACATAATAATTCATTTGATGAGATGTTTGGTTAAACAAGGCTAAAAAATACATCTCAAAATATGGACAGCCATAACTATCTCATCACTCAATAAAAGTATTGTAAGTTGAAATAAACATTTCTACCTTAATAATAAAAACAAATGACAATAAACTATAATCAATTGTCATTCAAAAATAAATAAATAAATATATGAAATAAGAATGTTTTACTTTGCTATTAAAAGAAAAATAAAAAGAGTACTATATTGTTACATGGCCAAAAAAAAAAAAAAGTCTTAATTTTCTAAGAAGAACATAAATAATCATAGAGGAATCATAGAGGAATCTATGATTATTACAGCAAATCTTATGCCTCCATAGTAACCCATGTCAGGACATCAGTGCTGCAAAAAAAGATTCATTTACTTGTTTAATCAATAAGTTGAATATTTGCCATATACCTGGTAGTGAACTAAGCCTCAGGGATTTATTAATGACCAAGTCAGGCACAGGTCCTGACTTCAGGGAGGTTATAGTCAGGCGGAGGAGGCTGTAATAAGAGTTTATGATTCAGCTGGGAGAGGGACAGATAGAAATAAGCACCTTTTGTAAAAAGCAGATTGCTTCCTGATGAAGCAAAAGCTCAATTCTATTAGTTAAGGGAAACAGAGTAGTAGGAGCTGAACAAATTTGACATTGTCTATAAGAATGCACATGGCAGTTCAGATAGCAGACTCTAGTAAATCTTCACATCTATTTGATCATTTTGCTTCATTTATAAAACAAGGAAATTGGTGACTCTAAACCCAGACATAAAAAAGTTAAAGTGATAAAAAATGTCTGAAATGCATTTAGATAATATTTTTAGTTCAAATTTGTCTATCTTAAGCTAAATACCTTTCATTAACATACCTGCAGCCAACCACCTTCTCCTAGCAGTAAATACAGAAAGATAACATTAACCCTGTAATTTCCAGTCCATTTCCATTAAATTTAAATAATAAGTTTTCAGATTTTTTTAAAGTCAAATTTTATATCTAATAAGGGTACTCTAATAGTGCATTCCCTGTGTTTTAATACCTAGCACCATTCTGAGTTTTGCTCTTTGGCCAAGTGGAGGCCTCACCAACTGCTTTCTTGAGCTCCTAGGAGGGCCAGTGAAATTGTACAGCAAATTAATATAAAGATTTTATGCAGAATAACTTAAAAATAAACTTTAAAATAATAGTGATAAATGTACATTTAAGTGCATTGACTTTCATGACCTTAATAGGTAAAACCGTCATGAATATCATATCATCTCAATTACTGTGTGTCTTATCCAAATGGATGCCAATATGCAACTAGAAAAACATGTAAAGTAGCAAACACTGCTATATATGTACTAAAATGGTAGTGAAGTTCTTCATCCTCTACTGTGCAGAAATGAGAACCTAGAGTAAGACTTGTATAGTTTTCCCTTCTCAAATGACCTTTTATCCAGAATGTGATTTTAAATGAAAAGAACATAAAGAGAACTGTGTAAGGTCAAAAGAGGAAAGGTAGAAATGAGCAAAAGAGAGCTACTACAATAGCATTTGGGTCAAAGCTAAATGAGTTGTTGATGAAGCATAGCATGGTTTTAGTATGGTTCCCCCCCACCCCCTACACATGGTTTTAAGAATTGGTGTAACAACTTCTTTTTAGGCCTCAAGTGGTTTGGTTTGCAGTCAGAATCAAAAACTTTGCCAAATGTGGCATCTATAACACCTATACATCATCATAAAAGGAGAATAGTATAGAGAAAGTGTTCAGTGTTGCTCTTGCCCTCATTGTGAGATGTCCTGTTATTGATCTGAAAGACATTTCACTAGAGTGGAGATGTTACACATTTGAATGAAATGAAGTAGGGTTTTGAACATTAGGTATATTTAGAAAGAATCAAGAGAATATATATTGACAGACTAAGAAAGTATTGTATGGTTTATTTTTTCTCTACTGATGATGTTAGTATCGGTCAGCTTTCTAGAAATTTAATTTTATTTTCTGACTTTTAGAAAAACTAAATGTTTTTGTAGCACCTAAAGTTCACAAATGTCTAAACAGGCGAAATGATGTTATATCAAGGGATTATTTAGAAAATTGTCTAACAAGAATGTGAATGTAAATAATTTGTTAGATTAAATTTTTTAAAACTTAAATTGCTACAACTACCTTCTTTATTTTTATTAGAAAGATAAAGCTAGAGACCTGGTGATTTTACCACTCATAATTTGTGGATATGGTATTATGATTCACTGTTATTTATTGCCAGCACAATAGAGAACTGGGAAAGAAAACATTATTAACACTTCTATACCAGCAAGATTGTGAGAAGGCAGAGTGCCCATAGAGCTGATAGGTAATTTTCTCAAGGGAGCTTGAACAAATTCAAGGAACTCAGAAAGAAAGTTTCCATAGGAAGACTACTGTGGCAGATAAAAGATCACTAAAAAATTTTAAGCACTTTTCCCACCAGAAGGTTTAGCTTAGTTCCCACTTTGTTAGCATCAGGGCTGACTTAGACTTGTTCTGATGAACGGAATGGGGTGGAAGTGATGCTGTGCATGTTCCAGCCTAGGCCTTAAGAGGCCTAACAGCTTTCCCTTCTGCTCTCTTGGAGCCCTGAGCTACTGTGTAGAGAGGTCTGCTACCTTACTGTGGAGACCATGCAGAAAGAAAGATGCTTGGAAAGATCTCAGAATCTTAACCTTCCCAGCTGAGTCATCAATGTGCAAGTGAAGCTGCTTTGCACAATCCAGCCCCAGGAGAGTTTCCACATGACTGCAGTTGCTGATGAGCCCCAAAAGTGAGCCTAGTAGAAGAGAACCACCCAGCTGATCCTAGGCAAGACTGTAGAATCATGAGCAAACAACTTATTGTTTTTTAAATCTGAGTTTTGGCATGGTTTGTTATGTGGCAATAGAAAACTAAAAAGGCTCTCGAAAGGGGAGAAAAGTTATATTTCTCTGATTAGTTTATTTGCTTCTGGCAATGGACAGAACCACCAAAATGGTTTTCACTCCCTAAATGTGAACACTTGAAAAACTGGCTGATTCACGGAAACTTTTTTTATTAATAAGGCAGCCAGCCAGTAAGAGGGTAGTCATGGGGAGAACCCACCACAGTGTGTGCTCAAAATTCAAAAGGAAGCCTGCTCTGAATAGAAGTTGATTATGAAGTGGTAGAAAAACAAGACAGAAAACATTTTCAAATTATTTCTTAGGCTTTTTAAACAGCTTTTTCTTGGGGGAACGTTTAATTAACTGTGGAATTTTATTAAACTGCTAAGGAGCTAAGAATGGTTAGGAAGGATCAAAGAACACTGGGATAGGGTGGAGTGGGAAAAACCATTGAGTGACCATTAACTGGATAAATCAACATCGAATGGCCAACACTAAGAGGGGTAATGACTGTCCCACTGAGAGTAGAACTATCACCAATCCACATAGCACTCATGACCTCAGTTAATTCCCCCCAGAGGGCAGAGATTGACTAAAATTTCAAATAATGCAATCAAGGGATAGAGTAGCCCAAAACAGTATTAAACCCCTCTCACTCCAAGTGATAAATTGCCCATAGTTCAACGTCCTAGGCTGATTTCTAAAAGCCACTTTATGTGACTGATGCAAAAGATAAATGGAAGAGTTAATACTTTTTTTTCTATTGGGTAGGTGCCCACAGATTTTTCTCTGAAAATTAGTCATCAGAGATATTTGTAGACACTCTTTCAAAGTAGTTCCAAGCATAGGGTCAGTTGAGAGAGGTTGGTGAAAGGATGGAGTGTTTGTCAAGCTACATAGCAGGTACAAAATAAAAACAACTTCTTGTTACCACTACAAGCAGTGGTTCTCATATTTCATTGGGCATATAATGCAGATTCTAAGATTAGTTCAAGATGACAGATTGAACAGACATGTCTATCTTCTTTAACAAAGGCATTAAAATAAACACACAGTGTTGAAGAGAATCTGAGTGGGGCTGCTATAAGGCAAGACAGTATAGGAGAATTAGAAAATATGGGATGTCAATAAAGACATGCTGAGTGATGTATTGCACCTTTGGAAAGTATATTCTAGAACAGAGACTGGGAAACTAAGACCCATGAGGCCAAACCTATTGCTGCCTTGTATTTGTAAATACAGTTATACAGGAGCACGGCCCTATCCATTTGTACATGTTACATGTTATGTGTTGTCTAAGGCTGCTTTCATTGTGGCAGCATTGAATAGAGACCACCTAGTCAGAAACACCTAAAATATTCACTATTGATGCAAAATATTTTACATAATCATTTACTAATAGTTGGCCCTTTACAGAAAGAGTTTGGATCCTGTTCTAATATGTTCTTGGAGGGGAGAGTAACATGGAAAACAAGGACTCTCAGTTACTTCACAGAAGTTCAGAAAGACTAGGGATTAGGAAACATGTGATATGAGTTCATAGATCTGCTCTGTGACATATCCCAAGTCAGAGAATGAGATTGTCTCCAAAAAAGAAAGAAAAAAGCTCCAGAGAACAGACATGACTTACATATTGTCAGTGCTTCACAACTCTTAAGTAAAATTTTACCAGTCTTAAAACTCTACAAATGTTGGACTCCCCAGTAGGTTTTCAGTGTTTCACTTTTAAATTTGGAAATCTAGCATCATAAGACATTTAAGCACTGCACTCTAGTAAAATGAGGGTATGTGGGGAAAAAAAAATAGGCTATGAATAGGAATAACAGTGGACTATGTTTAGGAAAGACATAATGGAAACTCCCCAAGGGTCAACTCTGCAAGCAGCCTACCAGATAGTGGTAGAAGGACAAAAATGCCCAGGGACAAAAGGAGATCCTCTGTGTACCTAATATGATGACACTTTTGGAGAAAAATAGGATTATTTTGAGAAAGATATTGCAATAAAGAAAGAAAGACAATGTAAAACTCCACAGTGCTGTTTAAGGGGAAAAAATGTATTTATGATACATTATTGGACTCAGTGAGCAAATGCACAAAGTCATGAAATACAAAAACTGTATCAAATTTCATTAAAATTTACTGTAAAACTCTGTTAGGAGGACATGCGAGAGTAGATAAGGAGAGCTAAAGCTTTACTTATTGTTAAAAGGAGGTAAATATAGGTCATGTCTATACTGTCAAATCCAAACAACTGTATTAGCACATTTATTAGAAATGTGAAGCAAGCTACCAAAAGAAGCACCTAAAAGAATACAAACTAAGCAGTTGGTTCTGGGATACAGATCTTGAGTGTGGAGAGATGCAGAGCAGGAGATATTTTATGGATTATGAATATTTTGATGTCTTTAAAAACAACAACAACAACAATATGTATGCACTGCTTTGACAACTTCCTTAAGTACATACATACATATTCTGAACACCATTTTCCAGAAATCTTGAATCAGTAGTACTGAGGGCACAAGAATCTGTGTTTTAAAAGCTTCCAGGTGGTTCTAACAAAGTTAAACTTGTTTCAGATACATAGATAAAGAGGTAACGACCAGTAAAAGAGCAATGGCATCTATCTGCTCAAAAGAAGAAATGCCAGTGGTTAGTTAAATAATGCTAGAATGTTTTTTCTCTCAGGATACTTTCTTGTGATTTTACTAATAAAATGAATGAATACAAAAACAAGGCAAATATAAACTAACAGGTTGTAAGTGACCTCATAACTAAACCCCTGTCTATGGGAACACTTCACGGATAGGGCAGCTTTCTTCCCTCATGTATATGTTGAAAACCACAATCCCTGATCAAAAATTAAGCCTGGGGAAAAACATGAAACATTATGTAATGAGGGATGATTTTTAACTGCAGGATGTTAGATAAATAACTATCTTTCAGACTCTGTTTTCTTTGTAACCCATATTATATCAAACTTGATTTTTATAATACTTTGAAGAATGTTATAAGGGTCTCTGGTGCCTATAAATGATTGCTGGGTTGTGTAGAATACTTAATAATCAGAAGTCAGATGGTTTCTGAGCACTATGGTAATTTCTTCTGAGAAACCTTCTTCTGGAACATTACAGAACCACTAGGGATTGGCTCAATTGGTTGTCAAAAAACAGCCGAAGGCACACTGCCCTCATTTTCTCCTGTTCTCTAGCCCTTCCCAGGAGTCAGTGCTGACTAAGGAAGAAAAAATTCCCCACCCAACCCTGCTTCTCTTGTGTAGAACCCTAGGTCAACTTTTTTGTATAGTGGATATTCCTTTGTGCCCATATAAACTATCAATATCTCTTTGCCTAAATTAGAGATCATCTAGAACTAGTAAAGTTGATTAAAATTTTTTTGGTTTATTTCAATGTCAAGTGAGACAGCTTACTTTTTAAATACCAGTGATTTATCTTTTATATTTGTAGCTTCTATTACTTTTGTTAATTTTTGAGGTTCATTGTATGTATAAAGTAATTACAAAAAAGGAAATTATTTTGTTTTTAACCTGTACTTGTCTTTTAAATTTCATACAAAAACTAAAAAGGTGATTTGTTTTTGCTTCACTGGTAAGCTACCTTGTCAAACTAGCATTGACGAAGCAGTACTTTTACAGAGGAATTCAGTCCATTCAGATTTCACTTCTTCGTTTATAAAAGCATCCATCCATCCATCCATCCATCCATCCATCCATCCATCCATCCAACCATACATCCATACATCCATCCATCCAACCCTCCACCCACCCACCCACCCACCTGCCTACTCACCCTCCAACAAGTACTTAAGAGTACCTGCTCTTTGCTCAGCACTGTTTTAGGTTTCCGGGATATATAAGTAAACAAAACATCAGTCACAGAGTAAACCTCTAGACCAAATTGGTTGAAAATTAACATGAGAATGGTTTAGATATAGGGATGTAGGCATGTATGATATTTTTAAAATTTGAGGATATATGACTACATACTGTTGTTTGATATTTGTTGCAAGTCTAAATAGTTAATCTTTCCATGCATTTTACCCTATACTATAAACTCACACTGAATGTGAAATATTCATGTGCACTGTGATGGCATATGGGTTCTTCTAGACATTTCCCACCACGGTGCCTCTGCATATGCTGTCTCCTTTTCCCATAGCCTCCCTCATTTGTCCATGTAGCAAACACCTATTAACCATTCAAAACTCTGTCAGGCATCATCTTCTCTATGAAACCCTCCCTAGGCACCTTCCAACAGAATTGATCCTCCTCTCCTTTGTAGGAATTCTTCACTTAGTGCATATTTTTATTATTGCATGGATATATTTGTAAAGATGTCACTCATGATTTCCGTATGGCAAACTTCCTGAGGACAGAAACATTTGTCTCCTCATTTTTGTACCCTTAGTGATTAACAGAATGTCTGGCACGCTCACTAAATATTTGGTGAATTGAACTGAAGAACCATTCCCTCTATTAACACTTGTGGAATGTCACAGAAATGTGTTTACATTTAATTTCAAATTATCTCATAATCAGAAGTAAGCATTTAAAATTTTTTCAATATATAATTAGCAACACGTTTTATTAAACTCTTCCAATGAGGGAAATTATCACCTCTATAAGAGCCTAATAAAATTATATAGTTAACAACATACTTAAAAAAAATTCTGTTGCTTAGCTGGGCATAGTAGCACGCACCTGTAGTTCCAGCTATGTGGGAGGCTGAGGTGGGAAGATCCCTTGAGCCCAGAAGTTGGAGGCTAGCCTGGGCAGCATAACAAGACCCTGTGTCTTAAAGAAAAATTGTTTTTCTGTTGCTGACTTCCCCCAGTCTCCTGACTTTGTGCCAACATTGTTATTTTAGATCCATTATATTTTGTCGCAATTACTTGTTTATGTGTCCAAGATGTAAACTCCTTAATCCAGACCTATGTCAGTTTCAGCTTTGTAGCCCTGGTGCACTGCAATCACTATGAAAGAGAGGTGTTCAACAAGTATTTGTTAGATAGAGGACTAAATAGGAGACTAAATAGAATTAAATCCTTGGTTCTTCTCCATTAGGACCTGTTTTGTGATTATCTTAAATGAAGAAAATCTGCTAAATTCTTAATAAAGCTTTGACTTTGTTGTTGAATATGGCTAACTTAGACTGTGTCGGTGTGGCAAACTAGTAAAATGAGTAAGAAAGAAAAAACATTTGCTGTGCAAATATTTTTATTTAATTTTGTTTTTAAGTTCACACTAAAGGAAGTCTTTTCTAGTTTTGAAATATGGAATAGCGGGTTATATCAGAGAAAAATAACTAGGTTTTTATTACTATAATAAATGGATTTATCAAATATTTCACTGAGAGTCAAAAGTTTTGGGGATCCTTTCTCCTCTGCTAAAATGGTATTAGTACTATAATTTTCTTTTATCCTAATTGTAGGCAATAGGATGATTTTTTAATTGAGTCATTTAATGTTTCTGTTTTTTTTGACAAAAAGAAAGTGTGGATCTTAGTAAACCATCACCAGAAGAACAGTAAAGTTGGACATTCTCTACTTTACTCTTTTAGAAAATTATGTACATATGACTTTTACAACTGTAGTGTTTGGAAAAATTGGTGAGTTAGTTTTGAAACGTCACCTCAACTGTTAAGATATAACTCTATTACATGCAGTGGCAGTGGCAAATATAGGGGCACCTTGAAGAAAAGTAATTTATACAGAAACTATGTCATAAATGGTAATATAGCATTTGTGGTTTTATAAAATTTAAAATGTCCAGTGAAGACCTCAATTTTGTGTTGTTTCTCCGTATACAAGCCACTTTACAATCCATGGAAGAATAATTCATAAATTTGTTGGTCATAAAAATAGTAGAACTTTTCCTCTAAAGTAATTATCTAATTTTTATACCTCCTAGAACCTATTGGTTTTAGAAGGTTGATATCACAAATTAATCCAATGTGAAAAATGTGAAAATGGTGATGCAGTATACTTCTTTGGAGATATAGTTATTGAACTTATAATAGTCCTTCAAAAGCATTTAAAAAAATTATGCTGTACAACACTTGAATCAGCATTTTAAATACATAACATCAAATTTATATACTTTGTTCTAGATAAGGAAATTAATATTTATAAGTTATAGGACTTACCCAAGGTCATGGGCCAGGTAAGAGAATTTAAAATCAGACTGTGAAATTAGACCTAGTTCATTACTTTTTCCTTTACTCTGTGCAATTTTCATATTTTATGTGTCCCTGCCCTTAACAGTTTGCTTCTGTATTGCCTTGTGAAATAAATTTCAATTATAATTTGGATAGACATCCAAGTAATTATATGTGAAAATTAATTTGTAAGGACTGGAAAAAAACTTATATATTAAAACATTGTATGGAGATCTATAAAGACAAATGCATTTAAAAATTTTCTCTATGAGATGGGCATGCATATTTAATATTGAACCTGGGTAATTTAGCATGAGAATACCATAAGAGTAATACAGATTTAAAAATATTAAAGGCTGAATATAAGTTAGAAAAGTGTGAAAGTTAATCACATCCCTAAGAAGGAACTCTAGAGGTAAATCAGAAAAGTGTCAATCTCAAGAGTCCATTGAATCCCGCAAACCAAAGGGGCGGTCTAAAAAAATGAGGCAAAAATGATATTCAAAGTTGTCTCCAAATTACTTCAACTTGATCATCTTAAACTGAGAGAAAACATAATTTATAGGTTTCCTAAAATGAAGTGACCTTTGACTTTTGAATTAAAAACACAAAATAATCTTATTTGCCTTTAGAAAAAAGATGTTGCAAAAAATGTTTTCAAGTCATCAATGAACTTACCCGTTTCCATTTTTCCATCCTGTGCTGCAGGCCCATCTGGAATTACACTTTTCACCTGCAGAAACTCATCTGGCTCATCTCCACCAATGATGGTAAATCCAAAACCCATGTTGCTCTTTTTTAGGGTGGTGCTGAGGAATGTTCCCTTCAACTGGGATGCATCCCGGGTGAAGAGTGGTTTTTCTACATTGGCCAATATAAGTTAAAAAAGAAAAAGCATGTTTAAGGCAAGTTCTTAGACAAGAGAAAGCCAGCTACTGAGCAGCAGCAATCCGAGGGGTATAAACGTGGGGGGGTCTTATATCATAAATGCAAGCAGGTGGTGACTGCAAGAGGAGCAAAACTATATTAGAACCTCCTACAAATGCAGAGCAGTCCCAGGCATCCAGGGAAAGATGAAAAAGCTATTGCATTTGGTGAGAGACTTTTTGTTAAGTCAATGTTACCATCCATGAAACGAGTTTCTTGTATCTACAAGTGCTGCATCACAGGCTGCCAGAGCCTTCAGATAAGAGGACAAGGAGCCCAAATCATCTAGACCCATCTGGATATGTTCCTCTTGTTAATATGAAAGATTTGAGGTAGGAGGCACGTATGAGTGGCCGGTCCTGTACTGAACCTTTATGAAGGCAGGGTTCGAAAAACAAAATGAACCTTTTTGTCGTTTTAAAGACAATAAGAGAACAACATTTAAGCAGATGCAGATATTACAAACAGAGCAGCAGTGGAATGTGATCATATATGCAAAGGTCCAGATTGTTTAGAAAGAGTACCTGGATGTGGGACTGACTTTTGCTTACACCTCTATATGGTGAGATACTATAGAAATAACCAATACATTGTTATTGACCCAATAGCGTTTCATACTTTAAAACGTGAACAAAAAGCAAGCCAATATTTTTAGACATAATTATGAATGTAAAGGTAATACAATTTGTAATAATATGTTG
Source organism: Cephalopachus bancanus (assembly GCA_027257055.1). Taxonomy (NCBI): domain Eukaryota; kingdom Metazoa; phylum Chordata; class Mammalia; order Primates; family Tarsiidae; genus Cephalopachus; species Cephalopachus bancanus. The sequence goes on from JAPVLO010000262.1 coordinate 1,735,290, forward strand.
ATAAATTCAAGTCATATGCACAAATAATCTGAATAGAACTTGAACCCACTCATATGGATTTACTCATTAATTTGTTATATAATATGCTTTTCTGGCTATGGTCTGTAACAAACACATACCTAAGCATATTAAATGCTTTAAAAATAATGGTAATACTAGGAAACAGAATTAATATCTGCCTTACATTTCATCCCAGCTAAGTATTTTATATGATGCATTTTGTATTTGTTACATTTTAGGTGATATGATTTGATTAATAGGCAAATTATATATGGTAACTCAGATAAGTACTTTGATACTTTCACTGTTACATTTTGGGTGAAATGTAATGACAAACTATAAAATAACACTATTAGAGTTTTCCTGCATGTCTACTTACAAATCACATATATCTCTTTACTAAAAAGAGAGCTACTTTAAGATATAAATAACAGCCACATATAATCTTTTCACCTATGATTCCTTTATCAAAGTAATGTTTATGATTGGAGAGAAGACCTTTACATTCATATAATTGTGCTGTAGTGGTATATTGTGAAAACTATCAGCAGGCAAATCTAAGCCTCCTGACTCCAAAGTCTCTTTGGTGGTTTTATTTATGAGCAGATGCCCTAGAGATATGAAAAGTTTGTGCAGAAATTCATCCCACTACGTGGCTCCCAGGTGTAGTCAGGTCCAGCAAGCAATGCTGGGACATACCGAACATCCAGGGCCTCCCTGCGTGGTCGCGCTGATGGTAAGACAAGTCATTCATGCTGCGCGACCTCTCCGGGGCAGCACGGGGGTGGATGGATTTGGGCCTAGGTAATGTCGATGATAAGCTGTCTACTGTCACAAAGGAGAACAAGCCTCATTCTTGTGCTTGGTCTTTTGAGGACAAACTTATGAGTCTCTATGAATCTCTGCAGTTTGCAGTACCACTGTCAAAACCCATTAATCTCCACCTAGCAACATGCTGTAAATTCTTATAAGGTACTGCCTGAGGCTTTAATTTCATCTGTGGTTACTAAAGGCATTAGTTTGGAGACAGTGCAAACACCCAGCTAAAGCTAAAGCTAATAGAAGGGTTTGGAGAGAGAAAATCAATTATTCAAAATGGTCCAAGCTACAGACATATTTGGAAGAGCAGGCAGTTTGACAGAATTTTCCCTTCAAAACATCGCATGCTGACATGGTATCGTACCTCGGAAACCTGGGGCCTGCAGGGGCTTTGTTCCAAGTTCTGTGTGGGGCATGTTATGCTGCTGTAGCTTCCTTTTTGCTTCCAGGACAGGGTTTTCAAACTGTGTTCTTCTGTTTATGTGGCTAAAAAAGAAAATTTTGAATTAGGGCAAAGTCATTTAAGAGAATATATGTATGGCTCTGTAGAGAGCAGGTGAATAAGGGCCACCTTATCTGATTACAGTCAAGTACCTCACCCAGCACATGGTCAGACTTCGGACGAGGTTGGTCTGAGTATACAACACACAGTTGTGTGACAAGCGCAGAGTTCTCAATGGCTTTATCATATGCTATTGTATATATATTATGCATTATGCAAAAGAGTGTGCACTTGCTTTCTGGTCTGCTGTGTTAGTTTGAGATGAATTTGACGCATTAAAATAAGTACTTAACAAATGAAATTTATAGTGAATGGTGTTTAAGAAAAAGTATCATTAAAACTTTGCAAAGTCCCCACATCCAACAGGGTACTCACTGATATAGCAGCCAGAGTTCACACTTTTTAGACTCAGACCTGAATTGTAGGGTTGGGAACCAGGAGAAAGATTCCCAACAATATTTGTGGAAGTTACTGAATATCCACGTAGGATAGTTGATGCTGAAATCAATTAAAAGTAGAGTATTCATACCCTATGTGGTGAGATGGCTTAAACCAACAGTGGCCCAGCTAAATTAAAGGCTTATAGTCATAGAAAACTATGAATTCTGTATAGCAGGATATTTTAAATTTAGAGTTCCTTGTGGTGGGGAGAGTAGGAAACAACAACTCTGCCTAGTAGCTGGGGGTGCCATGTTGCTCTTTCTATAGTATTTAAACATCTCATGCAAGGGCTGGCGTATACAAGAGGGGACCCAAAAAGACCCTAAATTATTTTTCACCAGGGGAGTCCCTTGTTCTCCCCTGCTAGGTAAGTGTTCTAGGAACCCATTGGCATCAGCGTATCAGCTAGCGTTGTTGTTGGTTGTGTTTGGCTTCAGTGAATTTTTAAAAAATATTCTTTCAACACGTTTGCCCATTTAATGATGGGTGATTTACATAAACAACATGAAAGCCCACTGAGTGTTCAGTAGTTTTTGACCAAAAAGTGGCATGACCCTCGTGTCCCACCTCCCTATTCACCCGATTTCACCTCGAACAACTTGTTTTTGTTTCTCTGGATAAAAAAAAATCCTCAAAGAGAAACGTTTGCTGATGTGAAAGAGGTGAAATAAAAACCATGAAAAAATAGATACACATTTTTAAATAAATTATTTTGGGGGGTCCTCCCTCATACATTGATCTTCAGTCTTTGTAAAAACTGAAATAGAATTATAGTATAAAAGTATCAAGAGGAGAGCGAAGTTAGAAGAGCAAATGACAAACACTAAGTACTTAACTCTGTGCCAGGTACTATATATGTTTCCTCACTTACGCCCCATATAACCACACAGTACTGAATTGTTACTATCTCCCTTTTAAAGGTAATCAGACTGACACTCAGAGAGTTTAAATGACTTACTCTAAAATCACATGCCTAGGAAGTGGAAAGGTTGGGACTCAACCAGGTTTATTTCCAAAATGGATCTGTTGCCTACACACTTTTTCCGTTCGATGCATGATTGTACATTGACAAGTGCACACATAGTGGATGTATGTGTACATATCCCTAAAAACCACTCATTATGTCTTCTAAAAGTATGCATAAGAAAGGAAAGGAGATAAAAGCAGCAAAATCTCAACAAGCAATGCTTTATTATTAGGAATCAGATAATTACTAAGCCATTGCCAAAAACACAATAAGAAGACTGTAGAATCCAATTCTTTCCTCATGACAGTCAGGGTAGGGTAACTGCCTGCCACACAGGCCTTGGAGACAATCAGTTGTGGATTCAAATTCCAGCTCTACTACTTGACTATCTATGTGACCTTGGGCAAGTTATTGGACCTGAATCTTACTGCCTTAATCTGTAATATGGGCATAATATTGCTTTCTTCTCAAGGTGGTTGTAAGGATTCAATGAAATAATGAATATTAGCTTAGGGTTTTGAGCACAGATATGATCAAGAATTAGTAGCAGCTGGTATCACCACTATTATCACCTTAATTACCACCATCACTGATATCATTTTGAGTCCTTAATAAAAACTTTAAGGGAGAAAGTTAGACTGGGACCTTGCTCCGATCACCTCTGATGCTGTTTAGGAAGGGGATGCTTACAACAATGCTCTTTGTTAATGACACTCACCTGTAAGGGGTCAAAATAAATTTGACTAAATGCAATTACTTTCCACTGGAAGGGAAATGTTACTGTAATGCTCTTGTGCACCAAGGTGTCATCATGGCTGTGGTGAGAAAACTAAGCGAGCATGTGAAGCATATGATCCTTCAAAGCTGTTTCACTTCATAAACTCTGATGCTGCCACTCTGTTTTGGAGACATTTCTTTCCAAATCCTTTTTTTTTTTTTTTTTTTGAGTCGGAGTCTCATTCTGTTGCCCAGGCTGGAGTGCAGTGGAACTCTCACGGCCACCGCAGATTCAACCTGCTGGGCTCAGGTGATCTTTCCACATCACCCACCTTGAACAGCTGGAACTACAGGCATGTAGCCACCATGTCTGGTTAAATTTTTAAAATTTATGATAGGGATGAGGTCTTGCCAACTTGCCCAGGCTGGTCTTGAAACCCTGGGCTCAGGTAATCCTCTTGCCTCTGCCTCCCAAAGTACTGGTTTTACAGGAAGTAGCCACTGTGCCCAGTTTCCAAATCTTGAGTAAAGGGTTTCTATGATGTAGTATACAACATCTTAAATATAATTTTATAATAATACATTTCTTAGGTTGTACTAACTTTATCACAGTGTGTTTTAAAGATAGATTTTCATACTTATTTCCTTCCCTAGAGTGTACATTACTGTACACAGAGAACACATGTTGTTAACTTTGTATGCTGAGCACCTAACCCAGTGAACAATAATTTTTTTGTTAAATAAGTGATGAGCATATGCCTTTTTAAAAAAATTATTTTATTTTAAAGATGTAGGGTACAATTCAGGATTAGGTATACAAGTGGTGTGAGTGTATGTCTTAAGACTTATTTTCAAATATATGTCAGTCATCTCAAGAAACTAAAAAATAGCTTTGAAATGTACTGAGGTATCAGCTTTTCTCATTTCGTATCTGTTCTATTTCTGTTTTTCAGTTTTTAAGATTCTAAAAGTTTGGGTTTTTATGTTTAGGTCTTTGATCCATTTAGAGTTGATTTTTGTGTATGGTGATAGGTAGGGGTATGCTAGGTCATTGTTCATCATATGGATAACTTTATCCTTAGAAAAATATATGACAAAGACTCTCTGGGATACAGTTATATATATAATAGGATTCCTCCAACTTGCTACCTGTGTGTAATTATTTTCTTAGAAAAGTTAATGTTTAGCCATTGCTTTATGGAAATTGTCTATTAGCCATTTGCTTATGTTGGAAATTGTCTATTCCCTGTCAAAATGAGTTCCCCTAGCTGATCACATGCAGAAGATTGAAACAGGATCCCTACCTATCACCATGCACAAAAATAAACTCTAAATGGACCAAAGACCTAAATGTAAAACTTCAAACTATAAGAATCTTAGAAAACGAAGGACATACCCTCATGGAAATCGGAACTGGCATCCAATTCCTGAACAAAACCCCAAACCCACAAGCCATAAGAGAGAAGATAGACAAGTGGGACCTCATTAAACTGACAAGCTTCTGCAAAGCCAGAGAAACCATCAAGGGAGCAGGGAGACAGCCTACAGACTGGGAAAAAGTATTTGCCAACTCCAAGTCTGACAAAGGCCTAACATCTTGGATCTACAAGGAACTCAAATGTGCTGAAACAAACAAACAAACAACCCCATTATAAAATGAGCAAAAGATATGAACAGACACTTCACAAAGGAAGACATCCAAGCAGCCAACAGACACATGAAGAAATGTTCAATCTCACTAATCATCAGGGAGATGCAAATCAAAACCACACCGAGATACCACCTAACTCCAGTCAGAATGGCAATTATCAATAACTCAAAAAATAACAGTTGTTGGAGAGGGTGTGGCGAAAAGGGAACACTTCTACACTGTTGGTGGGAGTGCAAACTAGTGCAACCTCTGTGGAAAGCAGTGTGGCAATTCCTAAAAGCTCTAAATATCAACCTCCCATATGACCCCACAATCCCCCTACTGGGAATATACCCTGAAGAACTCAAATCACTCCATAAAAAAGATACCTGCACACATTTGTTTATCGCAGCGTTGTTCACAATAGCAAGAACCTGGAAGCAACCATGCTGCCCATCAAAAGAGGACTGGATTTTAAAAATGTGGTACATATACACGATGGAATACTACGCAGCCATAAAAAAGAACAAAATCATGAATTTTGCAGCAACCTAGATGGAACTAGAGTCTATAATACTGAGTGACCTCTCACAGAAATAAAGATCTGAGTATCACATGTTCTCACTCATATAGTGGACCTTGAACATCCAATGTAATACTGTAAGAAAATGACTGACAGTAGTGGGAAACTATGGGGGGGGGAGATGGGATTAACTGTAGTAAATATCTGTCTGGGGATGGGGAGACACCTCTTATCAACAAGGGTGTCTGAATGAAGAATATTTGTATACCTAACCCTTAACTGTACCCCACAATATCATAATAAAAAATATTGATTATATATATATAAAAAAAGAAAACACAGGAGACACCCTTATGAAATTGGAACTGGCAACCAATTCCTGATCAAAACCCCAAGTACAGATACCATAAATGGTAAGATAGACAAGTGGTACCTCATCAAACTGAAAAGCTTCTGCAAAGCAAAAGAAACCATCAAGAGAGTGGGGAGACAGTCCACAGAATGGGGGAAAAATTGCCAACTGTTTATCTGACAAAGGCCTAACACTTAGGATCTACAAGGAACTCAAATGCGCCGAAAGGAAAAAACAAACAGCCCCTTTAAAAAGTGGGCAAAAGACATGAATAGACAGTTCTCAAAAGAAGATATATGGCAACCAACAGACACATGAAAAAGTGCTCACTAATCATCAGAGAAATGCAAATCAAAACCACACTGAGATACCACCTAACCCCAGTTAGAATGGCCATCATTAATAAAACAAACAACAATGGAGGCTGGCGAGGATGTGGAGAAAAAGGAACGGTTCTACACAGCTGGTAGGAATGTGAACTAGTGCAACCTCTTTGGAAGACAGTGTGGTGATTTCTGAAAAAACAAGAAATAACCCAGCAATCCCCCTATTGGGCCATTCTAACTGGGGTTAGGTGGTATTGGGAATATACCTGAAGGAACTCAAGTTATTCTACCAAAAAGACACCTGCACATGTATGTTTATTGCAGCTCTATTCACAATAGCAAAAATATGGAACCAACCATGCTGCCCATCGAAACTGGACTGTATAAAAAAATGTGGTACATATACATAATGGAATATTATGCAGCCATAATGAAGGGCAAACATATGGACTTTGCAGCAACTTTGATGGATTTAGAGTCTGTCATATTCAGTGATCTGTCACAGAAACAAAGCACAGAGTACTATATGCTCTCATTCATAAGTGGACCTTGAACAATTATCATAATACTGTAAGAAAGGGATTGGTAGTAGTGGGAAATTGCCAGGGGAGGGGGAGGTGGGATTGGCAGTTGAGGGAAGCTGCCAGGGGAGGGAGGGGCACACCTCATCAACAAGTACTTGTATAATGAACATTTGTATACCTAATCCTGAATTGTACCCCGCATCTTTAAAATAAAGAAAAAGCAGAAAACAGACAAAACACAAAATGCGTTTTCAAAGTTTGCAGAGAATGAAAGCACCAATGAACTAGTTTGACTTGCCTTGTACCCCACAAATAATGGAAGTTGGATATGTCTCTAGTACCATGAGCTAGCTACTACAGAACACTTACATTGCCACAAATGAAGTCATTCATTTAAAACTTAAATGCTTACAAGCTTTAAAAGACTTATCACAAAGAAATGTGATTATAGCTGAATAGAGACTTGTCTTCTTTATGCTTCCAAAATGAATAGTTTCAAGTTCTTTCAGCAAAGATTGGGAGTCTTACAATGTGCACAAAAAGATGTGAATGACAAATGCCATGCGTCCTCATTGTTTAGGCTGTGTGAGATAAGTGCCAGTTACTTCATCTAGATCCCATATAGAACAACAGCCTGGGAAGCTACCAAGAGCTCTTACTATTGAATTGTATCTATTGTCATATTTTACTAAGAGGATTTTTAGTTGTTAAAAGTTAAGGGAATAAGAGTCACATCCTGAAGTAACAAATCTATTTTCTCTTTACAGAAGGGAAACACTACTGATGAGAGAGATATTTCCATATGGAATTGGCGAAGGTATCAGGATATTCAAGCTTGAGATTCCATTGCCTTCTCTCTTTGTCCTTACAATTGCTTATCTGCAGTCTGACTCCCTCCTCTCACCACTGAATGGAAGCTTAAAATAAGTTCATATGTGGCAGTACTTTGAAGTTCTGGATACACCTGAAAGCTTTAAAAATAAACAAACAAAAAACAGATGCCTCAGGCCCACCCAAATCAACTGATTCACAACTTCAGAATAGGGTAGTCAGGCATTGGAGTTTTTTGTTTTTGTTTTTGTTTTTTTAGTAAAAAAGCTTCCCAGGTGTCTCTCATGTGCAGCTAGGGTTGCAATCTCCTGAGTTAGAAGCTGAGAATGTGTGAAGAGGTATTGGATAAGGAGTTTTTTGCTTGATAAGATTTATGTAGAAGTCTCTTTTCCTGTATGTGGCCTCTGGGAGTCCTAGAAAATCCTATTTTGCTCATGAAGAGGACTTCTGCCATCAAAGTTTCAGACAAGCACAGAGGGGAGGAAATATTTGCAGCTGGTTAGATGATATGCTGCCAAAGGTAGTCCCAAGTCAGGGTTCTGTCTGCCTGACACTTTCCTTGCTGCAGAAAGGAAATTAAATAATTAGAGAGAAAGTTGTACATGCCGAGCCCATCAGTGTACACAGGACAGGTCTACTGAAGGTTATCAAGGCCATCATCTGTCCCTCACCCTCAATGCTCCCTCTAAATCTCAGCCTGTTCACAACACACCTTGTTCTCCTGGGGTTTTGGAGAAAGCATTTTTAATGTGTAGTCATAAATGACCCCTTTGCACCCACTGATCACTATTCTATCATCTTGACTTCAGTTGACATTTAGAAATGATCAATGTGGAAGAAAGAAGAGATCAGCTTTTCTGTGGTGACTATAGCACCAATAACATGTTTCCAGCCAGGGTAACCAAGCGGCTGTGCTAAGTACTCCAATAAGCATGAGGTAGACAGTGCTCAATAAATATTTGTTGAATAAATTGCATGGATGGAGCAGGGCACACGCTCTAGTTTCTCTCTTTTATAAAAATATACATTGTGATAGTCAGAACTCGATGTGACACTTAAAGCCAGCTTATTTGATACAACCATTCTGCATTTGGGTAAATCCATGGAATCCTTCAAAGCAGAGACCCTTTCAACACATTCTAGTGATGGGGAGAAAAAGTCGCTCTGCTTGATGATAAAATATGTAAATTTGAGGAACTGATAACTAGCAGCTGCTATCTTGGTTACAGTAGAAATGTACCCATGAAGCAAACGTTAGGTTTGGAATGTGGGAGCATGAGACAGGCAGCCAAGCAGCACTGGGAGTAGGAGTGGGAAGACTGGTTTGGAGTCTGGTGTTGTACCTCAGTATGTGCTCCCTTCTGTGCAAACTGCCTTCTTTTGGAGTTCCTGAATGAACTCGGAGTATGAATTTCATGGTTGCTTAGAATTTCCTAGGGTTTCTCTGACTCCAGTTTTGACGCCCCACTTGTGCAACCCACATCTGAACCCCTGGACTGCAGCTGCACTGCAGCCAGACACACATATGGCCCCTGTCCCATCTATATTTATTCATTTTAAAGCAAGCCTTGAGAAGAATCTGTAATGTTTTCTCTACTGTCAAGCTTGAATAAATGGAATAAAAACTAGCTCATGCTTTGGGAACTAAGAAAGATTAATAGCTCTATAAAAATCTTCTGGGCCAAACCTCTTCATAGAAGGCAGAATAGTGTTAGTCAGAGGTAGGTCTCTGTAGTAACGATGCTCACAGTCACATCCAGGCCCCAGCACACCCTAGGTATGTGACCTTGTGCTTTTGAACTTTTCTTCTATAAAGTCAGATAAAAATAATATCCATTTCATAGAGGTTTGTGCATATCAAATAAGTTAAAATGAGCAAATCACTTCAGAACAGTGCCTGGACATAAGTACTCAGTAAATGCTATCGTAATTCATTTCTCAAATTCTCTTTGCTAGGCACCATACTAGGGAGTGTGGGGAGGGACAGAGATTAATCGGGCACACAGTCCATCAGGGGAGAGAAAACAGAAACAAAAAAATTATAATACAAAATAATGTTACATAATACAATGCATGCCTTACAGTGCTTTAAAATGTTGAATTTTAAAAGCACTAGATTAAAGCCTAATGTTTTAAATATAAGTTATTTTAAAATATGAGCTTTGAATAAATGGAAGAATTGAATCTATTTTACTTGGAGCATTTTCTAAAAAAACAGAATAATTGAATCTTCCTCTTGAAAGATTTCTTCCCAATTCTAACACTTAAGTGATAATTTTCTTTCTGTAAATGTCCATTCATTATTCCCTAGTGTACCTGGGGGAATGTGAACTTGCTTTGTGAATGTGAGTAGGAAGACTGAATCACTCACATGTTAATTTCTCCTGCTCTTCCTGGACATGAGGGGGTCTACTTTGGGAATTAAGTGTCCAAGTGGGAAGCTGAATCATGGCCAAATAAGAACAGTATTCACATATATTGGCCCCCAAACTCTCACAACTGAGTCTATCTTCCACTCCACACAAGGCTGAGCTCCCCAAAATGTATATTTTCACATAAATGAACTCTCTCCTCTTCCACGGTAGTAATGCTAAGTTATTTAGTAAAGACATTGACCTGTAATGTGTATTTTATGTATAAGGGAGATTCATCACTAAACCATTACTATTCACTTAATGACATGGAAAACTTGTATTTTACTCCTAGCAGACATGGCCATGTGCACTGTCAATCATGTCATGAAGCTCCCCTCAGGACATACAAGATACATAGACTCAATTTCAAAAAAATCAGAGCCACTAGGCATGCATTAAAAATGATGTTTTCTATCTATTCCTTCTCAGTCTTGTAAAGCACCTCTCTAAAATGTTATTACTGAGTGCAAGAGGAGGTCATTGTTATCAAGGGTATTTCTAACTTTTGCTTCTAGATTGAGTGAAAGTAGTGACTTATAAGTTAGTAGGATAGGGCTTAGCTAAAGGGAAACTAAAAGACTACCCTATTTCAAGATTTGTCTATATTAGAGACAAGACTAATAAGTTCTCTTCCTCTGGCATCTGCCAACCTGACTGAGTGGTTTAACTTCTCTAAGTCTCATATGTAAAGTCACTGAGTCTTCGGTGTGCTAGACACTGGTGAATATGACACAATCCCTTCCCCAAGGGAACTCATATTCCAGTGGGGAAGACACCCAAGTTGGGTGACCAACCATTTCAGTTTGTCTAGGACTAAGGAGTTTCTTGGGACATGGGATTTTGAGTTTTGAAACACAGTAGTGTGCAAATTGGGATGAGTTAGTCACTCTAGAATTGACTAGAAAAACATAACACAATAACACAGAGCAAAAAGTGCTGACATTTGTATGCACAAAGAGAGTACCAGAAGGAAGAAAAGATAAGTTATTCCAATAGATCAGGGAAAATTTCACAAAGGAAGAGACATGTGAGCATTTTAGAAGGATGAAAGTATTGTGTCAGATGGAGAGGGGACACTACTCTTTTTTTTTTGAGTTGGAGTCTCACTCTGTTACCCAGACTGGAGTGCAGTGGCCGCTCCCGACCACCACAGCCTTGACCTGCTGGGCTCTGGCGATCCTTCTGCCTCAGCCTTCCAAGTAGCTGGAAATACAGGAATGCGCTACCACGCCCGGCTAATTTTGGATTTTACTGTAGAGATGAGGTCTCGCCAAGTTGCCCAGGTGGGTCTCGAACCCGCGGGCTCTGGCAATCCACTCACCTCAGCCTCCCAAAGCGCTGGGATTACAGGCTGAGCCACCGAGCCCAGCTGGAGAGGGGATATTTTAAAAAGAGAGCAGTAGATACAAAGGTGTTCAGTGATGTTCGCCTCTGTCTAGCTAGAGTATGGGGCTAGTGCACACCGACATGTAGATTATTGTGTGTGGGTGGTGATGTAGGAGCAAGAGGAGTAAGGGAGAGGTTGGAAGCTACAAGAAGGAGAACTACAAGTCACAGTATAAAGTTTTATTTTGTTTGAAGATCTTTACTTCCATTGTGACTTTATTCTAAGGGACCTGTAGCTTTGAAAGCCTTCATCTTAGAGGATGCACTTTATTCCTGAACTTGAGAAGATTATAAGATAAGCTTCACTGTGCCAACCAAATAGGAAAGTTGTGGTGCTCCTTAGAATTCCCAATAATTCGGCTCCATTTCCTGGCTACCTCCAATGTACTAGGTATTATTCTTGCCTGGGGGTATGAAGGTGTTTCATGAGTATGAAGAACTACATCGTTCAGGAAAGAGTGAGAGTAGTTGTCCTGTAATATCCTCTATGTTGAATTGGATTGCTGTCTCTTAATATATTATTCTTGAATTGTTAAAATGTGAAATCACAATATAGCTTAAGTCAAGTGAACTCCAAAAAATATGCATTCATATATAATGGCAGACATAGACATATTCAGCCATAGATTCAGGAATACTTTTGGGCTTGACTCCAAGGAGAGTCAGAGAATTAACAAGGACGCTCAGAATAATGGGAAATCATTCAGGCAACATCACTGATGTCCAGAATTATCCAGGAAAGAGGGAGTCAGGAAAGGGGGAAATAGACGACTAGGGACAAGATTTGGTAGATACTGAAAGTCAACAGGTTGTAAAGATAATTCCAATTTCATACAATGTCAAAATTTTCCAGGTGTCCAAGCCCAATATTCAGAGATGAGAAAAATATTTTGAAAGTGTTGTTCTTGTCTACTGAGTCTTTTGTTTTTCATTGTCAGATAGTTAATGTGCTGACGATGTAACAAGGTTTAAGTGTGGCACATCTCACACATACACATGGATATCCAATCACCACATTTATAAACTACAAAAACATCATCGTCTGCTGAGTCCTTATGACTACAGAAACCAGGAGGAGATAAAATATATAAGTATTCCTTTTATATGATAAAATGTGAGGCAGGAGGGATTAAAAAAAAAAACAAAATTAAAAAATACTTTTGATGAATTTTAGAAAAGGTTCTATTACCTGGATACTAGAATCTGTACAGAATTTTTCAATACCTTGCAACTAAATGTGACTATGAAGCCTGGGTGTGAGCAGGAGACTATACTTCTGGAAGATGAGGACCCTGGGAAAATAGAAAAGGCATGGAGAAAAAGAGTAGTGGGAATAGAGAATAAAGGTTCACAACAAGAGTAAAAAATGTTGGCAATAGTTGCTTCAGTGTTGTTTTTAATAGATTAGTTTATTGGGGACAACTATGTTGCAGAGTTTTATATAATTAACACACCATGTCTAAAATTATGCCACTACTAGAAGATCAAAGCTTCATGCAGACTAAACGATGGTTTCATGTAACTGTAATGGGGGATATATTTTCAGATAACTTGTTCTTTTCCATATACAAATAAATGTATGCTCCCATATTGGGCTGAGTTGATGTTTTTCATTCTGAAGCTCTAAATAAAGGACAGGAAAGGGGTAATATCGAATATTTCTGAAGAACACTCCATTCTGTATGCTTTTAAAGTTACTCTGTTCCTATTCAGATTTAGATTCTGTTTAACAGATGCCACAATTTGTTGAAAGAAACATCTGTTTGAAGAATAAATGCTAGCTTTGTAAATAAAGGAAGGGATAAAGGGAGAAGAGCGGATGTTAGTGAGGACAGGAGCTAATATTCTTCTAGCAAATTCTATGTGCTAGCTGTCAGCTAAATAGGCTGCAAGCCTTTAATTCACCTGCCTCTCAGAAAGGGCAAACCATCTTCTGCAGATGTCATAGTAAGGGGCAGAAGCATGAATCAAGCTCAGCTCTGTGTAGTGCTTGAGTTTGGGGACATTGATTTATGTGGCTCTGAGACAAATGCACACTTAACTTTTCAAGTGAAATTACTTATGTATGCACAGACATAGGCTATGTCTGGTAATTGGAAATGTAATTCGGCCAGATGATTCTCAACTTCATTTTATCAGTTTTCATTATGAATTGGGAAACTTTGTAAATGACATGCTGATTTTCTGAAGGCCAAAATGTGAAAATATGAAACATTATTTTGGTAGATTTAATAATTTTATTTTTTTAAAGAACTCAGTTATCATGCATATAGAAACAGAGACTGAATATTTTTACTAGAAAATATATGTGTGTGTATGTTTTGAAAATTGGAAAAGGTGAGAAATGAAATGGAAATGCAAACATGAATGAGGAATCAGGAGGCCTGGCTTTGTCTAACACAGTTTTCAAAGCAGAAGCGTCTCTTTAAGGGCTGCTTTCACCTTCCCTTAGAGCTAATCCTAATAATAATTTCTTGCAGTCTTTGTCCTTACTGACTCTGGAAGGTGAGTGTGGGCCATGTCTCTGGCAATTTTGGTAATAACAATAGGTGATTCTGTGCTAATATTAATATAATATGAATAACACATGAATAAGTTTAATGTGAAGGAGAATGGGGGTAGTCAAAAACAACAGAACTGTATGTCTTGTCGCAAACTTTGAAAAGGACGCTCTGTGTTGTAGATGATGTTCAGTCCTTCTGAGGTCAGTTATACAATGAGAAATGGAGAAATTTGTTAAAGGACACAAAATTACAGGCTGGGCACAGTGAGTCAAGTCTGAAATCCCAGCACTTTGGGAGACCAAGGCGAGAGGATTGCCTGAGTCCAGGGGTTCAAGACCAGCCTGGGGAACTTGGTGAGACCTCATCTCTACAATAAATAAAAAAATAAGCCGGGCATAGTAGCACGCGTCTGTAGTTCCAGCTACTTGGAAGGCTCAGGTGGAAGGATCGCCTGAGCTCAGCAGGTGTTACGGGCAACACAGTGAGACTCTGACTCAAAAAAAAAAAAGACACAAAATTACAGATAGATAGGAGGACTAATTTCTAGCATTAAATGCCATTGTAGGATGACTATAGTTTACAATAATATATTACATGGTTTGAAATAGCTAGAAGGAGGATACTGAATATTCCCAAAACAAATAAATGATAAATGTTTGAGATGATCGATAAGTTTATCACCCTAATCTGATGCATTATAAGACCTGAAACATCACTATGTACCTAATGAATATGTACAATTATTATTTGTCAATTAAAATCAAATTTTTAAAAAGAAATGAAAACATGTCACTTACCAAGGAAATTTTTATGTAACAAGGTGGAACCTTGAGTGCTGAATCTTCCCCCTGTCCCTCACTTAACAGTTACTGGTAAGTGGTGGACTTCTCACTCCACCCAAGCTACGTTCACCACCAAACCCTGGTCACAAACAGAGGCAAGAGAGAGCCACCTGCACTCTCTGGTGTCCTCAATCTCACATGTACCGCCTGGGTTTTACCAAAGTGAAAGCCACTTTCCAAGCCACTTACAATGAGTCTGAGTTGTCATTCTCTCCCATTTTTGAGACCAAAACAGCATCTGGGGTTTGAGCTACATGAGAACATTTAGTCTGTCACTTGTTATCTTTGAGAAATTCTTTTAATGGTTCTCTACTCACTTCATAGGACCATTCTGAGAAGCAAGCAAAATAAAATATATGAAAATGTTTAAAGATGAAGCATTGTATAAATTTAAGTCAATTTTGACATTATTGGAGTATTTAGGGTTTGGGAGTCAAGTACAACTTAAATATGGATGGTGGACAGTCTCTTAATTCCTGTCTTGGACTGCAACTCAGTTCCTAACACCTGCCAGCTCAATGATCTAGCATCTGTAAATTTCATTTTCTATCTGTGAAATAGATATAACAGTATCTTTCACAAAGCATTTTTGATGATGAGTGCTTAGTAATGGTCACTATTAATTTTTTCCTTCTGGATCGGCTAATAATTATGTAACGAGGACTCCCTTGGAAATAAAATTTACATGTGAGGTCAATGCCCCAAACTACATTACTAAGCAATACTATAGAAAAAAAAGTGATAACCATTACTAGCATTTTGAAAACATATTCACAGTTTTTTGATGCCCAGTTAAAACTGGAGAAAGTGAAGCAAGAATAGGATGAGGGGACTTTGTCAAATTTGTAGATGGGTATTGTGATTAATGAAAATGTGAACTAAGATCTTTATAACAAACTCAGCAAGTGGTATTTGATAAACTTTCAGAAATTTGACACCTAATAATAAGTTTCTTCTAGGTGCTAAATTTATGCAAAACTAATGTTATTGATTTATCACAACAAATAGCCTTCCTCTTGCCTTTAGGAATTCAGTTAACCTAACCAGTCACAGACAGAAATTTTTTTCTTGACAATTCTAAAATTCAGTTTAATTAGCTAGGTTAAACTTAAATGTGAAATTTGGTGACTCATTCAGGTTTATTATACAATTAGCTCAGTCTATTGTAATATAATTTCATCTTGTTAAATATGAAGTCATTTGTTAAACATTAGTAATAAATAATGTTTAATGATGCAATTTTTTATTGTAAACATGAAAAACAACTTTCCCTTCAAATATATTTGGCTTTCAAAGTGGTTAAAAATATAGTTCTAACCTCGACTTTTGTTTATAAACTTATTCTTTATCTTGCTGCCTTTTAAAGGATAATCAATAACACATGAGTTTAGATATCAGGTACCTTTTATTTTTCTTCCATAGATTGGTAAGAAGATTCTATAATAATAATAATAATCCACCCTTCTGGAAGACTTCTTTCCATAACACTCATACAGTGGATTGTTAAATCATTAAAATAAAAGAATGGTAATATATGTTACTGCTGAGTCAAACAACAAGTAGAAATGGAAAGAAAATGCTTTAAAATTTTTGAGTCTTTTTTATCAGTAGCCATAATGAGAAAATAATGAAGCTTAATACAGAAAAATGGCCAAATTTATTCTTGCTAACACAAAGAACAGTGGATATTTTTTGAACTAGAAGAGGCCATAGCAATCACCTAATCCAAACCTCTAATTTAGCAGATAAAAGCCATGAAGGTTAAATGTAATTTTGTACTAACTTATAAATTCAAAATTATGGAATGCAAAACTGCAGCAACAAACCCCACACACTGTTGCAAAGATCATGGTTCTTGACAAAGGGAATTTTGAATAACATTATGTGCATATTGACAAAGAGATGATTTATAGTTCTTATGTAGGGGGAAGAAGCAATACGTTTTTCTCAGTTAGGGTAACCATTATCTGTTTTATTAAATTTGGGGAACTCAAAGAATGACATCAGTCTGCCTCTATTTGACTTCCTCAGTTTTACTAAGTTCCTTCATAACTTTGACAGTGTGTATCTTTCTGAGCTGAATGTGATTCCATTAAAGATCTAAAAGACTCAAATTCTGGGCAACTACTTTAATTTCAGAAAGAATTCTTTTCCAATACCAAATGGAAAAACAGTGGTGATGTTTCAGTATGCTAGTTCCCAACATGACAAAATCCTGAGGAATTTTTAGGAAAAATTTGACTCTGCAATTTTCACTTCATGTGCTAACTTTAGAACTTAGTCTCAGTTTAAGATATGACTCCAAAATATATAATGATACAGATTGTTAGCATGAGACAATCTGCAGTGCACTCACTAGAAACATAGCATGTTTAATCTGGAGAGAGGAGAATTAATAAGCTATATGAGCTAACTATTTTGCAAATAATAGAATAATAAAAATTATCTACTTGTTCCAAAACATTGCCTTGATGTGAAGCAGGATTATCCAGTGAAAGATGCAGGCAGTGTTCTCTGGGTTGCCTAGCAATGAGTTACCTGGGACAGAAGCCCCTTCTTCCAGCAGAGGGAAAGCACTTCCCATAATTCTCTCCTGGTGCAGGAATGTCACTTCCCACCCATCTCACATTTAGCTCAGAAGACTGTCTGCAATTCCACCACGCAACAATCTCCCAAGTTCAGACTGTCCTCTTTGCCTTCACAAGGTCATTCTCACGTTCTCATGGTCTTATGAAAAAGATGGAGTAGAAGGAGGGAGCATGGCCCTGGCTTGGTAACACACAGCTCTGTGTGACCATTCATGTCCTCTGCCCTTGGGATGACAAGGGCTAAGGAACTGTATATACACTGTTGCCTTCTGTCAGGAAGTTTCCCTGGCTTTTGTGCTAACCTGTGTACTATTAGGCTGTTTGTCTATGCTTGATCTCTCCAGAAGTGCCTAAATAAGAGCCCAATTTAATTTGTTAGATTTATAAAAATTCTTAAAGACAAACAAACAAAAAACCTTGAAATGTGTTGATGTTAGAATCATCTTTATTTACAAATATATTCTCAAAGAAAAGCGTATGTAATAGTTTCTTTGTCTTTTATTACTGACAAAGAAAATAATTTATTAAAACTGTGAAAATTGCAAAACATTTATTTCAAAATCTGATGTTGAGGTGAATAATTTATTATTATTTGGAAGTCTATCTGCAGTTAAATGAAGGTAAACTCTGGATTGGTAAAACATTCTCTATTTGGAACCAGAAGAGCTGTTCCAAATAAGGAAGTTTATGAGCACAAACAGTTGCTAATAAAAGTGTGTTTAATTACAGTCAAATTTTCCTCCCTTCAGTTGGAAAGACTTTTAGGGCTAGGTAAGGGTGATTAGGATACAAAGCATATGTTGGTTAGAGTGAGCCAGCAATGGAGAAGTCTCTCATGGCATAAAAATATAATCTTTAACTTCGGAAAAGGGATGGATGAGGGGCATCTGGATCTTGACTGAATGATAGTGATGAGAAGGGAGAGTGGACATGAGACTTCATTTCCTTTGAAAGGATCATGGCACAAAAGTGTTTGAGGCACCCTGGTTTGAAGAGTAAAAAGAAAACGTAAGCCTTTGAACTGATCTGTAATTGAACAGTAATATTAGGGAAGTAAATCAATAGCCAGCTGAAACTGATATAATATGAATAAATAATATGAAGGCAGTAAGTAGGAATTATCAACTATAAACTGTTAGAAACGCCAAAATAGTTTAAAAGGCATGTATATGGAGTTAGGAGACCCCTTTCTTATTACTGGTGTCTTAGGGACTCATATGTCTCACGAGGCTCATTTACTGCTTTCTCCAGGCTGAAAAAAGGAAGCCACAAACTATGAAATCAGCCTGGGTCAGCTGGAAGGAGATAAAAAGCTAAATCAGTCATAAGATAAAGTTAAGTAAGTTAATTTTTAAATAGAACTGACTGTAGTTTGGTTAGAGGTAGAATACCCAATATTTGTTTTGACATTCCAGTTCCTTTTGCCTAACTGTGAAGTAGAGTTTATTGATTTATGCTTACTTAATAAATATAGGAAAATACTTTGTAAAATATAAAAACTGAACAAACATTATTAATATAAAAACATAGCTACTGTATTGAGAACCCTTTCTCTGTTCTATACAGTATCAGCACGGCTTTAACCTTCTCAGCCACATGCCCTTAGAGAACTCACTTAACTCCTCAGAGATGTGTCTTTTCATATGTAAATGTTGGAATTGTCATCTGGAATAATGGACATGAAAACACATTTTAAAAAGTTAAAAGAAAAGTAAAAGTTAAAATAATGCCTTGCACATTACTATTTCTGCTATTATTATAAATTCCCGTCTATATAATACATACTCTGGATAATTATGACAATATAACTTCCTTATGAATTACCCTGAAGACTCAAGCCTGTTAGAAGCCACACTCTGCAGACTTTCCTTCATCAATTTTAATTGACTTATAGATTTATCAATAATTCTGAAGAAACACTTTTCTTATTCAATGTGGCAGACTCCAGCCATGAGATTAAGCTGTATGTTTCTTTCCAAATCAAATAGTTTTCCCCTAGAGTTGTTCACTTCTTGGAGTATATTGTAAATGTGAAAGGAAAAGCAAGTAACATCAAAAGGAGAAGCCTTATACATGTTGTTGGGATACACAAGATTAGAAAATAACATTTACTGAGCGCTTGCTACATACCCATGTTAATTATTAAATACCAACTCTGGAAGGAGACTGCCTCGATTCAAATTTTGGCTGTATGTTTTAGTACTTGCAAAAATATCAAATCCTCAGTTTCCTTATCTATAAAATAGGATAATAGTATAGACTTAATAGGGTTTCTGTGAGGATTAAATAAGCTAGTACATGTAATACACTTGGAGTAATATTTGGAACATACTAAGCATACCATAAATGTTCCTTCCCTCCCATCCCATTTTCTTTTCTTTTCTCTTCTTTCTTCTGCTCTCCCTCCTCCTCCCTTTCTTCCTTCTTTTCCATAATCTATCCACCAACATTGTTGGTAAAGTTGTTCAGTGACTTTTTATGTTGAGGTGAGCTCTAAATCTTTTTTTTTTTCATTTTAGAGATGTGGAGTACAGTTCAGGGTTAGGTACATATATGGTCCTCGTACAAGTAAAGTTTGGGCCTCTCTGTGGTTCCCATCACCTGGTTTAAGATCAAGTATCCTTATTGATGTTGTGTGACTCCCCCTCCCCTGGCGGTGTCCCACTACTGCCAATCCCTTTCTTAGAGTGTTACTAACATGAAAAACAAGGATCTGAGAGTACCACATGTACTCCTTTATAAATGGACCCTGAGTTCTAAATCTTACAACAGTATCTGGAAATATCAATTAGTATCAGTGGCCAAAACTATGAATGCAGAGTTGCACAGGATGCTTAGCTTTGCAGCTTTCCAAGATTCCTGAGATCTTTTGTTATATAAAAGTGTAAGTTGGAGAAAGGATTTCTTTGTTCAATGGCTGTTTAAAAAGTATTTAAGATATAAGGGTGGTCAGGAAGATGGTGGCCAAGCCAGTTGGACTATGCAAGTCCCCGTGTGAGTGAGTGAGTGTATGGAAAATTCTGTGCACATGCTGGTGAGTGAGTGAGCATATGAGTGGCTGATTGAGTGAGGGCTAGGGAACTAGCGGCCAGAGCTCTCCTGGTGCAGTGGCTGATGCCACAGCTGCTGGGCTTAGACCCTAGTGATTCCCTGGACACAGAAGCCAGTGCCATTTTCTTTTTCTTTCTTTCTTCTTTTTTTTTAAAATAAACAAACCCTCCCTGGGAAGAAAATGCTGGGAGAGACTGTCTAAATGGGGGCTCATGATCAAGTGGTCAGGCCCCTGGTGTAACAGCTGTTGCTGCTGCTTCTCTGCTTCGTTCCTGACTCTTCCCAGGCCACAGAAGCCATATGCCACTATTTTTTTTTAAATGGACAAAAACGGTGGGGAGAAAATATTGCCTCAGGCTCTCCCTCACCATTGAAGCAGGAAAGAGACTGCTGGCTCCTGGGTTTGCCTCACCACTTTAGTGCTTGGCAAGGCACTAGCAGCAAGGGCTGCACAGGGAGCCCAGAGGCAAAGTCCCATGGAAGAGGACAAGAGAGGCACCCCGCCACCATCTTGAAGGTGGAGCAGGAAAGTGCTCCGACTTGCTTACCATGGAGCAACAGACCCAATCTTTCTGACTAGTGGATCAACTACTCAGGGATTGATAGTGGCCCAGAGGGAATATCCTGAAAGCACAAACTTTGGAGGGACCTGATGAATACTGAATTCCAGGTGCCATACCCCCTGTCTTGATCCAACTGTGGGAAAAACAGTGTGGCCAGAAAAGGATGAGGAAGAATTCCAAAAAGATCAGTGTGCCCCATCCCCTACTTTATTTGAATTTTAGAAACTACAAGAGACTGCAAAACTTCCCATCAACCATCCTATTTCAAAATAGAACAAATCCAGAGCCTGGATCAGGGAAGAATAGAGGACCAAGCAAACACCAGAAGGGAAAGCCTCTCCCACTGACACTGAATAACAGAACTAAAGAGAAAAACAAGAGATCTATCACTAATGAGGAAAAACCAAATGAAGACCTCAGGCAATTTCAAGTGTAACAAAGACAAAACTCCTGAAAAATCAGACCTTGGTGCCCAAACAATAGAAAACAACAACAACTGGCCCCAGATAGGAATTAGGGAATAGATGGAAAGAGTGAATGAGACTCAAGAAAGAAAAGTTGCAACACTGAAAGAACTTGTAACAGAGATTTAGGCAATAAAAAATTTCATCCAGGAAATAGCAAGATGACAAGCATGGAAAGCTAAATTAATCTAGCTGAAGAAAGAATCTTAGAACTTGAAGACAAGAACATGTAATTAACCTGATCTAAACAACACAGAAAGAAGACTCAGAAAGTAAGAACAAAGCCTACAAGAGATGTGTGATTATATCATGAGGCCAAACCTACACTGGAAGAAGTTTCCCAGAAGAAGAAAGGGAAATGAAGAACAACTTGGAGCAAGCATTCCAGGAGGTAATCCAAGAAAACTTTCCCCATCTCACCAGAGATGTGACCAGTCAAGCAAAGAGAAAGAGAAAACCCCCAAAAGACATCAAATGAGAAGACCATCCCATAGATACATAGTAATTCGCCCACACAAAGTAGGAACAAAAGAAAAAATCCTAAAAGCAGCAAGAGAGAAAGGTCAGACTACCTACTGGGGAAAACGAATCAAAACAGCAGCAGACCTATCAGTAGAACACTACAAGCAAGAAGGGACTGGAGCCCTATATTCAAAGTCCTCAAAGGCAAGCAATTTCAACCAAGAATTTCCTATCCAAAAAAGCTCAGCTTCATCAGTGATGGAGAATTAAAATCCTTCCCAGACATCCAATCCCTAAGAGATTATGCAGCTTCCAGACCAGTTCTACAGGAGACATTTAAAAAGGTATTAAGCACAGAAGAAAGAAAAAAAAAATGACCACATACTTAGAAGAGAACAGCAGAACACAGAATCAACAGAGAAGACAGCACAACAAGAAACTTGAAAACACACACACACATTAACCCCAAAGCCAAAAGAAAACAAGTAAACAAAGAAAATTTTTTTATAAGAACCTCATGAGCAATAAACAATCACATTTCAATAATCAGCCTAATGTGAATGGACTAAATGCACCACCGAAAAGACACAGAATGGCAAACTGGATAAGAAACCATGATTCAATTATTAGCTGCATCAAGGAGACTCATCTCACTATAAGGGATGCACAGAGACTCAAAGTTAAAGGATGAAAAATGAGTTTCCAGGCAAATGGATCAAAAAGAAGGCAGGAGCTGTGATCTTAATATCAGACAAAAAAACATTTAAGCTATCAATAATTTAAAAATATGCAAAAGGACATTACATAATGATAAAAGATTCAATCCATCAACAAGAAATATCCATCCTAAACATATATGCACCCAACACAGGAGCACCAGCGTTTATAAAGCAACTACTAGGTAAACTAAGAAAAGATATTGGTTCTAACACTACTGTAGCAGAGGACTTGAATACCCCACTAACAGCCTTAGTTGGATCAGCAAGGCAAAAAATCACCAAGGAGATCCAGAACCTAAACTTGACACTTGGTCAAATGGACTTAATAGATACCTACAGATTATTTCATCCAACAGCCACAGAATACACATTCTACTCATTACCACATGGAATGTACTCCAAGATCAATCACATCCTTGGCCATAAATCAAGCATAAACAAATTGATCATATCCTTGGCCATAAATCAAGCATAAACAAATTCCAGACCACAGTGGAATAAAAATAAATATCAACACCAACAACATTTCCCCAAAGCCCACAAAGACACTAAATAGCATGATGCCAAACAACTGCTGGGTCAACACTGAAATCAGAGCAGAAATTAAAAGATTCCTGGAAACAAATGAAAATGGAGAAACATCTTACCAAAACCTCTGGGATGCCATGAAATCAGTTCTAAGAGGGGAATTTATAACTCTACGAGCACACATCAAGAAAATGGAAAGATCACAAGTGGAGAGCTTAACAAATCACCTAAGGGAGCTGGAAAGAGACCACCAAAATCCCAACATTAACAGAGGAATCCTAATCACCAAAATAAGACCCCAAATACAGGACACTGAAGACAAAAATATCATAGAAAACATCAACCAAACAAAAGTTGGTTCTTTGAAAGAATTAACAAGATTGATAGACCCCTAGCCAGAATGACCAAGTAAAAGGAAGAAAAATCCCAAATAAACACAATCAGAAATACAAAACATCAAATCACAACTGACCCTGAAAAAATACAAAAGTTTATCAGAGATTACTATGTACACCTAAAGGGAAACAAATTTGATAACCTAAATAAAACGGATGACTTTCTGACATCTTACAACCTCCCCAGGTTGAAACAAGAAGACATTGAGACACTAAATAGACCAATAACAACCCAGGAAATTGACTCTGTCATACGAAACAACCTACAAAAAAAAAGTCCTGGACCAGATGGCTTTCCAGCAGAATTATACAAAACGTACAAGGAGGAGTTGATATCAATCCTATTGAAAGGATTCCAGGAAATCGACAAAGATGGAATTCTCCCCAAATCATTTTACGAAATTAACATGACACTGACACCCAAACCGGGTAAAGATCCAACAAAAAAAGAGAACTGCAGTCCAATATCCCTTATGAACATAGATGCAAAAATTCTCAACAAGATTCTAGCAAATAGGATCCAAAAACACATCATAAAAATAATCCACCATGACCAAGTAGGCGTCATCCAGGATGCAGGGCCAGTTCAACAATTGCAAGACCATTAATGCAATTAAATACATCAACAGTTGTAAAAACAAGAACCACATGATTATATCATTAGATGCAGAAAAAGCTTTTGATAAAATTCAGCATCCCTTCTTGATAAAAACCTTCAAATACCTAGGTATAGAAGGAATATACCTCAAAATAGTAAGTGTCATCTATGAAAAACCCATAGCTAACGTATTACAAAATGGGCAGAAACTGGAAATATTTTCCCTGAAAACTGGAATAAGACAAGGCTATCCCCTCTCACACCTCTTGTTCAACCTTGTGTTGGAAGTCCTAGCTCAGATAATTAGACAAGAGAAGGAAATCAGGGGTATCCAAATAGGAAAAGAGGAAGTTAAGTTATTCCTCTTTGCTGATGATTTGATCCTATACCTTAAAAATCCAAGAGAATCTTTCAAAAACCTGCTTGCACTGATAAAGGACTTTGGGAAAGTCTCAGGGTACAAAATAAATGTGCAATAGACTGTTGCATTCCTATACACCAACATGAAGCAGGCAGAGACCCAAATTAAAAGCACAATCCCATTCATAATAGCCATTTAAAAAAAAAAAAGAAATACCTCAACATCTTCCTAATCAGAGAAGTGAAAGACCTTTATAATGAGAACTACAAAACAGTGCTCAAAGAAATCCAAGAAGACATAAACAAATGGAAAAATATTCCACGCTCATGGATAAGAAGAATCAACATTGTTAGGATATCTATTCTACCAAAGGCAATCTACAAATTCAATGTAATACCCATTAAGTTACCAACATCATTCTTCTCAGACCTGGAAATGACAATACAGAAATTCATATGCAAACATGAACAAGCACAAATAGCCAAAACAATTCTTAGCAAAAAAAAAAAAAAACAAGGCTGGAGATATCACACTTCCATACTTCAAACTTTACTATAAGGTTTCAATAACCAAAACAGTCTGGTATTGGTACAAGAACAGGCACATAGACCAATGGAACAGGATAGAGATTCTGGAAACAAAGCCTTAATTGCTCAACCAACTCTCTTTGACAAAGCCTCCACAACTCATCTTTGACAAAGCCACCAACAACAACCACTGGGGAAAGGAGAATTTATCCAGCAAATGGTGCTGGGAAAACTGGTTGACCGCACGCAGAAGATTGAAACAGGACTCCTACCTATCACCATACACAAAAATTAACTCTAAATGGATCAAAGACCTAAATGTAAAACCTCAAACTATATGAATCTTAGAAAACGCAGGTGACACCCTTATGGAAATTGAAACTGGCAACCAATTCCTATTCAGAACCCTAAATGACCATATCTTAAGAAATAAGATAGACAAGTGGGACCTAATCAAACTAACAAGTTTCTGCAAAGCAAAAGAAACCATCAAGAGAGCAGGGAGACAGCCCCCAGAATGGGAAAAAATATTTGCCAACTCTATGTCTGACAAAGGTCTAACACCTAGGATCTACAAGAAACTCAAACACACTGAAGGGAAAAAAAAAAAACAGCCCCATTAAAAAGTGGGCAAAAGACATGATTAGACACTTCTCAAAAGAAGATATATGGGCAGCCAACGGACACATGAAAAAGTGCTCAGCCTCACTCATCATCAGGGAAATGCAAGTCAGAACCACATTGAGATACCACCCAACTCCAGTAAGAATGGCACTCATTAATAAAACAACGACAACAGATGCTGGCAAGGATGTGGAGAAAAAGGAACACTTCTACACTGCTGGTGGGAATGCAAGCTAGTGCAACCTCTGTGGAAGACAGTGTGATGATTTCTGAAAGAACAAGTAATTGACCTTCCATATGTCCAGCAATTTTCCTATTGGGAATATACCCAGAGGAACTCAAATCATTCCACAAAAAAAAAAGATACCTGCACACATATGTTTTTGCAGCTCTATTCACAATAGCAAAAACATGGAACCAACCATGTTGTTCATCAAACCTGGACTGGATTAAAAAAAATGTGGTACATATACATAATGGAATATTATGCAGCCATAAAGAAGGACAAACATACGGACTTCACAGCAACTTGGATGGATTTAGAGTCGATTATACTCAGTGATCTATCACAGAAACAAAGAACAGAGCACCATATGTTCTCAGTCATAAGTGGACCTTGAATAATTATAATACTAAAAGAAAGGGATTGGCAGTAGTGGGAAACTGTCAGGGGAGGCGGGTGGGATTGGCAGTTGAGGGAAACTGCTAGGAGAGGGAGGGGCATACCTCATCAACAAGGGTACCTGTATAATCAATGTTTTTTATATACCTAACCCTGAATTGTACCCCACATGTTTATAATAAAAAAGAAAAACATTTATTTTAGTTATTATTACTATTATTTTTCATCTGGGAAGTGCCAGAGAAGATAATAAAAATAAAAACAGGCAAAAAAAAAAAAAAAGAAAAAAAAAAGCATTTAAGGCTGGGCACAGTGGCTCATGCCTGTAATCCCAGCAATTTGGGAGATTGATGCAGGAAGGTTGCTTGAGCCCAGGACCCAGAGACCAACCTGGATAACATAGCAAGACCTCATCTCTATAAAAATAAAAAAAAGAAAAGAAGAAAAAAACACTTAAAACATTTTCTACTTTTAAGACTTTTCTTTTAAAATATGTATATTGACAAACTTAGAAATAAAAAAATCCAAACAGCATACTTGAAGAATGTTACATTCAACTCTTAATAAATACTTATGGTTTCTAATAAGATTTTAAAAATTGTTGTTATCATTATTGGGTTTTTTGAAAAGTGTTGGGAGGGTCTTTTATTTTTCCTTTGAAATAAAGAAGTGACTTTTTTTTTTTTTTTGAGTTGGAGTCTCACTCAGTCGCCCAGACTAGAGTGCAGTGGCCGCTCCCGGTCACCACAGCCTCGACCTGCTGGGCTCCGGCGATCCTTCCGCCTCAGCCTTCCAAGTAGCCGGAATTACAGGCATGCGCTACCACACCCAGCTGATTTTTTGATTTATTGTAGAGATGAGGTCTCACCGCTCAGGCGGGTCTCGAACCCGCGGGCTCAGGCAATCCACTCACCTCAGCCTCCCAAAGGCGTGGGATTACAGGCTGAGCCACCGAGCCCGGCTTAAGAAGTGACATTTTTAAGTGAAAAAAGTTTTCTGACTTTTAAATATTGAAGAAAAAACTAAAACAGTTTGAATAATTAACTTTCAATATAGGGACAAATTTTTTTAAAAAGCAAGATTTTAAAAGGATATTCTTTTATGTTTATTACTAATTGGCAACATTTTAAATGGTACTGATTTAAAAAAAATTCTAGAGTTAGGAAGCTTTGTCTTGGAAAATTTAGAAATCTACTTAACGTCACAAAGGAGAGGATAGGATATTGAGTTAAACTTCTAATCACTTTCCAACTTGCTGCATCATGATAGATGCTCACCCTTAACCATGAAATGAATGTGATTTTCCTTTCATATTAAATGTTACACTGAGGATATAATTCAGTACTTTCTGGAATTGCATACAAGTAATGTTGTATAGTAGCAGATGTGTGACATCACATGAAAAACTTGTAAAACCTTTACATGAAAATCACATCTGCCAGTCCCTATTATCATTTTAACTATAGTTATATGGTTTGCTTCCTGTCTGTGCCAGAGGAGGCAGCTTTTCATGAAACTGTCCCAGGACATTGTCTTCTGGACTAGCAGCTAGTTAAACAAATTGTATAACTGCCATTAAAACCAAAAACGTACCCAGCAGACATAATTTCACAAAAGTGGAGAGAAAACCACATTTGTATAAAAGTCACAGCTGTTCAACTCTACATTTTTCACTTTTTTCTTTAAAAAATTTTATTTCTTTATGAACAATGACAGTTACATTTCTACTTAGCAACTTTAGGCCTTCTTAATACATTGCTAAGTGCCATGCTATCATAGATTTGGAGTCTGTCAGGAAAAATTGGGCTAAGCTCTTTCTGCTGCTACGGAGTCAAAACTTCGTCTGTTTGCCCTGTCTATAGATGCAATTTAAAAAGATATTGAGTAGGGCATACTCTTCTCTAAAATACAGAGCTGTGTGCAGCCTCTACTGATCCAAATGAGTGTCAATATCCCTATGTTAAGGTCCACATAATCAGGATTTCTCTTCTTTCAGGTCTTGCTCCTGGTGGCCGTGCAGTCAGCGCCACTCTGAAGCAGTGGGCAATGGAGTTCAGAATGCTTGGGTCTGCAACCTGCAGTATAAGGCTGGGTGTGCAGCATGACCCTCCATTGCTGCGCACCTTGTTGTGAAATGGGACTAGAGAGAAGCCAGGGAGGAGATTGTTCTTGAGGACTCCCTCATTCTTTTCCAGTGATGAGTCTCCAAGGCTTGTCAGGACCATTATGCTGTAAAGGCTGAATTTATAGCAGGCATTTAGAGCAAAAGATTAGAGGCTGGGTTCTGCAGTCAAACTGCCTGGGTCCAAATTTCAGTCCTTCATAATGCATGATACTGGGTAAGTTATGTAACTTTCTTTAACCAGAGTTTCCTCATTTGTAAACTTAAGACAGTTCACTTCACTGTCACAATAGAGAGGTTTACAAATGTGGTGGAGGCTGTCGAGCGCTTAGCCTAGTTCATGTCACATACTAAGCAGTCAGTAAATGGGGACTGTTTTAATGACATGCTGATAATGATGATGGGTTAGATTTTTCTGGTTCTTGAATATGTTATACCTGCAATCTTCAAACTGAATCTGCAGGGGGCAGAATTAAAGTAGGGTAAAGTCAGTGATAGTGGTCAAATCCTGTTTATTCCAGGTTTTTCCATTTCTAGTTGTATGAATTCTCTTCTGCTACTGATTACTAGAATTCCCATTTGCCTATCTATGACTGAGAGGAAAATGTGTGTTTGTGTACCTGTGTGAGAGACACAACACTGATTTTGATATACCCTGCTGGCGAAAGAGAGAGCATCTTTTATTCCTAGTTGTTAGTCTATTTGAAGAGTTTGTTAACTGCTAACTTGGTTCCCCAGTGCCCATGCTCATAGGCTTTTTCGCTACTGGGTGGAAAGGTGGAATGTTTTTCATCTCTTGTAAATGATAACTACAATCGCATAAATAGGTATAAAATGAAATGTTTAAAAATGATAGCTCTACAGAGAATCCATTGCTCATTGTCATTAAGAGCATAAATGGATCAGTATTTTCTTGACAATATATTTTAAAAAGGTAACTTTGTTATACTAACTACATAGTGATATTTCAAATTTAAAATATATGATTCTATTATGCAGCCATAAAGAAGAACAAAATCATGAACTTCGCAGCAACATGGATGGAATTAGAATTTATAATACTGAGTGATCTCTCACAGAAACAAAGAGCTGAGTATCACATGTTCTCACTCATAAGTGGACCTTGAAAAACCACTCATAAGTGGACCTTGTAGGAAAGGGATTGAAAGTAGTGGGAAACTGCGGGGAGGGGATGGGGGGTGGGCAGCTGGGATTGA
Organism: Cephalopachus bancanus; assembly: GCA_027257055.1. Taxonomy (NCBI): domain Eukaryota; kingdom Metazoa; phylum Chordata; class Mammalia; order Primates; family Tarsiidae; genus Cephalopachus; species Cephalopachus bancanus. The sequence goes on from JAPVLO010000262.1 coordinate 1,764,909, forward strand.
GAGTAGTTGATATCCGCCTGGGGAATGGGGGGCACACCTCATCAGTAAGGGTACCTGCACAATGAACATTTGTATACTTAACCCTGAATTGTGCCCCACAATTTCAAAATAAAAATTAAAAGAGAAAAAAATAAAAATAAAAAAATTTAAAAATATACATGATTCCTTAAGATGTTGACATAAATGTCATCATTACAGTTATGAACAGCAACTCTTTTTTATGAAATGAGAAATGTAGATTTATTAAAGGGGAGTTACATTGTGAAGGGCACAATGGATGGGACAATAGTGAGAGTGTCTGTTGACTGCTGCCATGAACAGCATCTTAATCTAAGTGGTTATCTTTTATATTTATGACATATATACTGAAAAGTTGATATAGCAACTTAACATTTACTGTTTTTCTGTGTAATTAACTATAAGAAATCAGGTAGCTTTTTTTCCCAACAAAAACATCCTTTGAACTGAAAGTAATAAATAACCTCTCCCTTTATGTATGTATTCATATAGCTTTCACAAACAAGGGTACTATTCAGAACCAATATATACTTTGTAAAAATAATAGCATAAAGGAGATGAGACACGCAATTAAATCATGTAAGCAGGTGTATTCCAATTAAAATATTTGACAAGTTGTCTTTGTTGTGATAGAAGATATTCCTCATTTCAAATAATGTATAGATCATATAGAATAAATTGAGGTATTTAATTATGTTCATAATTTTTTTCACCAGGATGTTTCTAATAAATATTGGGATAACATCCTATTGAACATTATTTGTCTCCGTTTTCTGCTTGGCCTGATACACCCACACACCTAAAATTTGATATACTTTATGAAATCATGTAATGGGGTTAAGACCATGACAAATAACAGAACTGGCAGCTAAACTGCTTTGGTTCACTATGACCTATGTATATGACCTCAATCACTTGGAATCTAAAATTATTAAACATGTCAGTTTGATCTAAGTATATAAGACATGACGGACTAAATTCTGAATAATTTTCTGATTATGGCTGTGATACATAGAAAATGAAGTAGAGAGATGTAGAGGTAAATATAATTTAAGCAAGAACAAATTAAAACCATTTGAAGTATAAAGATAACAAGGAAACTTTAATTTTAGGGTTTTAACCAATTCCCAATTCAGTAATTAACTATACAGAATCTACCAACATTAGATCTTTACTTGAAGAACATACATGTCAATGATCAAATAGATGGAAAGCATAGCTTTCCAATGACGTGTTGGTGTCTCACCTCTCAGGCAGATGATTAGTGCAGAGAAGAAAGGGTTGAGTTAAATTGTTTCCTGCATTGGAAGTTAGCTTGAAAGGAGTTGAGGACAAGAAAAAACAATCTGAAGAATTAGAATAGGGCAGGGGTCAGCAAACTATGGACTGCAGGTCAAATTTAACCAGTTGCCTGTTTTTGTAAATAAATGTTTATTGGAACATAGCTCCATGCATTCATTTGTGTTGCTTGTGGTTGCTTTCAAGCTACAACAGCAGAGCTGAGTAGTTGTGACAGAGACCATATGGTCCCCCCAAATATTTGTGATCTGGATATTTATATAGTTGGCCATTATTTGGACTAAGAAAGGGTTCTTATTCAATGATTCTTTAAGGAAATGTATTAAAGATAAGATCTGGTATATCTTACACTCAGTTCTCTTTCCTCACATAGAATTGCCTTGAAATTCAGATGCTACAGATTTAGTCACAGTACAGTTTGATTCAGTGAATTAAGACAATCTTGAACTTATTGGAAACATTTAATGTTTTATTTATTCAGGAACTGAAAAGCTTTATTATTATTAAGTATGGGTATTTTAATTGATTGGCAATTTTGTGGAACTCAGAGGCCTTATAACTATTTACAAATGATTTCCCTTTATTTTTGCAATTAGAGATACCTCTATATATTTATCTTACTTTTTGTTAAATGTCCACATGACACTAGACATTAGTATTATGTTAGAAAATTACATACAGCAAATGAGCTGATTTTGCCTTGACCCTGAATCTGGAAATGACTGATCATGAGGCCAAAATTGGGACTTTTCCAAATGAAAATGGTGGGTCAAAGTATTCAAGACAAGTGCTCATGAGAGAGATGATCAAGGGCAAGGCATATACACAGGTCTTACTTATCTGCCCATCTCCAGCACCAAGAAGCGTTTGACACCTAATTAATAGCTCAGTAACAGTTTGAATATTGTTATGAAAACAGTTTAACACTCAAGCCTTCAATCTGTAATCCTTGGCCACGTAGATAATTATTGTTAAACAGAATATAGTTTGAGAAAACACAGTAAGATCTTGATAGAAATGTCTTTTGTCTTCTGGATTTCTTGGCTAGTATACATCCCATATGGAATATATAGGCATTGTTATTCACCCAGATAACTTTAGCAATGTTGTACAATAGGTAACAATAAAAAAAGTTTTATCAGAAGAGAGGGTCCTGGAAAAATAAATCACATCTTTAACTTTTGAAAATTGTAAATATTCTTTCTTGCAAATATTCTTCAATTTATAATTTTCAAAAGTTAAAGATGTGACTTATTTTTCCAGAAACTTCTCTCCTGATAAAATTTTTAAAATCCTTACCTATTGTGTAACCTATGTGGCCACAAAGAAGAACAAAATTATGGATGTTGCAGCAACTTGGATGGATTTAGAATCTATAATACTCAGTGATGCATCACAGAAACAAAGAACTGAGTACCATATGTTCTCACTCATAAGTGGACCCTGAACATTTACCATAATACTATAAGAAAGGAATTGGCAGTAGCTGGAAACTGTCAGGGGAGGGGCGGGGCACATAACATTGATAAGGCTACCTGATTTCAAATCAGGCAAAGTGAGAACCAAAGGTAGGCCCAAATTTTACCTGTACAATGACCACTTGTATACCTAATCCTGAATTATGCCCCCACCTTTAAAATAAAACAAACCAAAAAAGAAAAGCATAAATATTACTTGATTTTTCCTAGGAGAATGTGCAGATATAATTTAACCTCTAATAAGTTCTTTACTCTGAATAAAAGGATGTGTAGAGGGGATAATTCATTCCATGATAAGATATATTAATGCAGTACAATCTCCACTCAGTAACATAAAAGTTCAATCTACTGAAAGAATACTGTTGATTTGAAATGAGTCCTAAATTTTATTTTATCCTTCAACTGGAAAGTATGGTAGGCTTATTCAATTGACTTAGAAAGCTGGTTTAATAGAATATCTCCTTTGCACAACCAATCAGCTCCCAAAATTTTGATTGCAAAATGAAAGGAATTTACTTCGATATCTTTAATTATCACTCATTTAGAGGACAGTATGAAACATACTTTTTCAATTGGTGTGTTAGAACCATGAGTCAAAGGAAAGGAATGACAGATTAGCCAGCTGGAGAGGCAAGAAACAGAGTGTTGCTAGTTTTTGTGGATACTTCAAAGTAAGATGAAAGAGAATTAAAGGGGTTGTTAGCCACACATGCTCAATAAATGAAATACGAATGCAATTTCTTCACAACATATTAATAACAAGTTAATATCACACTTAGAGACTTACTCAACATAATAAGTGCCATAAATGGGATCATCGATTTTTTCCCAGCCATATGGAAGCTCTGAAAAATAAAGAGTTATTTCTTTCAGTAAATAAAGAACAGATATCACAATTTCTAATAAAAAGAAATATAATTTAATTGTTCATGAATTGCAGAAATGGTCTACCAAAGTGGAACAAAGCATTTAGAGTTAGCACTAAATTTCAAACACATATTGTAGAAACTATAAGAAGCACTGACTTGAAAATTGGCAGTTAAAACACAGAGCTCTCTCTTGCAGATCTACTGCTGGGTCTAGCCGTTTATCCCATGCTAAGCAGTAGATGGCACGTCATCATGTTATCACCATTCAGCGCAGTACAGAAGGAAAATCATTTTCCTGAAAGTGCATATGGTTCTCTTATTTACTTGTATTGGTAAAGAAGCATTTCAGGATAAGATCATGTTTTCAAAATATATTTCTGAGGATAGCAAATTATTTCTGATGACTGAAACAAAAGTGTTATAAATTCTCAATTGACATCTCACTATTTGAGATGGGTAGCTTGCTGTTCACTCCACATGGGTCAGAATTTGAATGCTGAAAATATACTTTCTGGGCATATTTTAAAAATAAAGTCTAAAGTTGTAGATATATTTTCCTTGACAATATAATTCATATTTCCAATTTTCCATAGCTAATTTTAACACACACACATACATACACACTTAAAACAACAATAATACTATAAATGCTACTTATTTTTGGAAACTAGTCTTTGCTTCATAATATTGTTTTCCAAATAATTATTGTTTATAACTATCAACTCATACAAATGTAAGGAATGCTATATTTTTCTTGATATTAATTTTATATATATACAATTCAAAACCTAGGATATATTGACATGCTTAAATAATATATTTAAGTGAAATTTATAAGTTTTATTTTTATCACATTAATACATACAATCCTGTCATCCAGAAATAACCACTGTTAACATATTGGTGAATACCCTTCAAATAGTTTTCTATGCATACATATACAAATACTTCAAAAATTATATGGTGTGTATTATTTTTAGAACCTAATATTTCTACTTAACACAATATCAAGATGTCTTTCAAGATGAATGAGTATTACTGTACAATATCACTTTGAAGGTGGCACAGTAATAGTTTGCAATATGGCTACAGGCTGTGTAATTTTACTCGTCTTCTATTATTGCACATTTGGGATCTGTGCTGTCATGTATGATCTGTGCTGGCCTACTAAAACTTATATTTTATAATTGTCTTTATAATTTAGTAATAACAAATTTCTAGATGTGGAACTTCGGATTTTTAAGTTTTTTATATATGTTGCCAGATTGCCACCTTTCCATTCACAAAAATGTACCAATTTATAATATCACTGGGAGTGTGTGAGTAATTTTGTTTCTCTGTACCATCAAATTAAACACAGATCTACATTTCCTCATCCACAATTTTTAGGAACAGCAAAGATTTTGGAATTTGAATTTTCCCAATTTTAAAAGTTAACACGATGCAAATACCTTCTCTTTTATAACACTCTAAGCAGAGTTAGGAAATCACTTTATAATTGAACATATGAGTATTTCCATAACCATATATGTGATTCATATTAAAAGGGATACCTTAATAAACTTATATTACCAAATTGCAAAGTACCTTAAGAAAATTTTCTTTCAGAATGATAAGAGCAAACCTTTACTGAGTATTGACTTGTGGTTTAAGTACTAATGGACTTTCCAGGTATTAACTCATTTTATCCTAACGAAATTCAGGATTCAAAATCCCTGTACTCTAGTTCCAGTAATTCTAACCAATTTAGATATCAATTCAGACACTGTTTTACACAGCATAAATACTACTTCATTTAGATGAAGGAGAATAACTATCCAGATGGTTTTCACTAAATTCCCTCAAGCTACTGGAGAATTTGGCTATTAAAAAGAATTCATTTGACAAATATCTATTGAATACCTTTTATAAGCAGGAAAAGTGAAAGAATATACAGAGAATAGCAATTGATATTATGGATATTTATTATTAATATAGATCAACACATGGATACATACTTATAACAGGTTTAATATCATCTTATAATACAGCAATATATAAAACAATCATGTTCAATAACACAAAGAATAAAAGCCTAACATGGTTAGCTTACGGATACAGTCCTACATTTTAATGTCAATATCATATCACATGGAAGCTTTTCATGGTTAAATTTTAAAAATTATCTTTCATAATGTAAACTTCTCACTCTTATTCCTTACTTTTGACTCTTTTATGAGCAAATTAATAGCTCTAAGCAGTGTACTTCAGAAGTATAGAGTTTACTGATTCTTTATCTTTGTCAGAATCACAATGCCAATGGTTCTGGGAAAAATTTATTACAAAATTTACCACTTGCATCATGAAGTCCTCATCAGAATTTAAGGGGAATATGCTTTGCTTTTTATAATATATCAATATATTTTGTTTGCTTGTTTGTTTCATATTTCTTAAGAAAACTATTAATTCATGCTGAAACAAAATCATATGTTATTAATACTTGTGTTTTAAGGTCATGTGTTAGTGGTCCTTTACTCACACTTTGAGACAAAATGATACTCTATAGCCCTAACCTTTTGTTACAAAGAGCTGCCGTTCATTGCATTTTATATATTTTCAAGGGATTGATAGAGGGATGTGACAAGAAACCAGTAACATACATACACTGCTTCATCTGCAGCATTATTTCATCTGTGGCAGAATGAGTGTATAAATCTACAAATCTATAAATCTAAGTTTAAAAAGACATACATATATGTGTATATATGGTACCGCTGTGTGTTTATATGTGTGTATAATTGCTGGTTTATGTGCATGTATGTGTGTTTGTGTATATTACCTTTAATGAGATTTTCACAAGTCTTTCTTCATTCATAATAGACAAGTCATAAAATATACTTCTTAACATTATAAATTGAAGAGTACACATCTTCTAGATGATGAAAAGTTAAGAATTACTATTCGCTGTGAAAATTAAGATATTTGAACTTGAATTAACTTTAAAAAAAACAATTGCTTCTCTTTAAATTAAGCTAACAAATGAGAAAAAGAATTTCAATATTGTACTATTTGTCCAATCAGGTAAGCATGTAGCTTGGAGTTCTTGGGTCCTAGGTTATGTAGAATGATGTATTCAAGAATACCTGACAAATCGTGGATGATTAAGGTCACACTGATGAAAGAATAACATACACTATGCAACCGGAAAAACAAACACTTGAGATCGGTAAGGTTAATGCTGCATTAAGAAATGTTTTAATTGAGATTTTTCTTCCGGCCATGGAATCATGGAGCAAGTTCAGTGATTAGATATTCTTACCCTTCAAAAGTCTAGATTAATTTGTAGTCAGTCATATCAGCTTTGCAAAACTGGATTAGAATCAAAAGATTAAATGGGCATTCAGCTTTGCCTGGATTCTGCCTCAGTTGCCATGCTATGCTGTTTTATTTAATTACACTTTTCAAATATAATAATATTTATTTATTTTTAGGTACATTTTCATTATAGTAAACAGAGACCCTTTTAAGCTAGCTCCACAAAAAACAGTTTTTAGGCTGCAAATGGGAACGTTGTAGAAATCTAAGGACAGTATTTCTTTTCTTTACTTTCTTCTTTTCTCTTTTTAGAGATAGAGTCTTGCTATGCTGACCAGTCTGGCCTCGAACTTCTGGACTCAAGTAATTTTCCTGCCTCAGCCTTCTGAGTGAGACTATGGGCATGCACCACTGTTTGCAAGGACAGGATTTCTTACAGAAATGAGACCCAAATACTGGAAAGCTATAAGGAACCTACCATACAGTATCCCAAGACATCTCACAAGGATCTCTTTTGTCTGTCTCTCATCATCTGTCTTTTGAACTACAGTATGTCCTTCATGTTGGTATATGTGTGTCTCTGTGTCTTTCAGTTCCTTTTCAGCTCTGTGCATATTCTTTCTTCTCTTTCAATGACTGGCTACTTCTGCTTGTTCATTATGCATATATTCTGGAATGGTCACTCTACACCTGGCTCTACATTACTTTTTATTTCAAGCATTGTTGTCACTACTTTGATCTCCGACCTTCCCAATTTTGTATCCCAATCTCCCAAAGAATTCATTGGCCCAGTACATTTTCATTAGAATAAAAGAAGAAGTTATTTGATTTGGTCAGTCAATATGATGTGGGCACTCAGGTCAACAATCTATCTGTAGATTAATAAAAAATGGCTCAGGGACTGTGTCACTTTGGTAGATACAGAGCCCATCCAGTTAGACAAAGAGTTATGGATGGAAGATGCTACAAATGTGTGTTATAGAAAAAAATAACTCCCCCAAGCAGCGGAGGTGCCACCGCCGGCCCCTGAGGCAGTGGAGGCACTGCCACCTCCCCTCCGAGGCAGCGGAGCTGCTGCCCCTCCACAGAGGCAGCAGAGCTGCCGCCGCCCCTCCCCAGGCTGTGGAGCCACCGCTGCCTCCTCCTCCCCAGGCAGCTGAGCCTCCGCCTCCTCCTCCCCAGGCAGCTGAGCCTCCACCTCCTCTGAGGCAGCTGAGCAGTCACTTCCTCTGAGGCAGCCACTGCACAGAGGCGGCCATTACACACTGCACCACCTGTGCCAGGGCCCAGCCACCACCGTTGCTACTGTTGCTGCTGCTGCCGGGAAGGCAGGCATTCCACATCGCACTGTCAGTGCCTGAGGGGCGGGTGAGCAGCTGAGATAAAGACCATCTGGAGTGAGGTATAACACCACCTGCTGGTGATTCAAGCCCACCACCAGCAAGTGCTGTCTGAGGCTTGGGTCCCTTGGTCCCAAGCAGGGCCGGATACTGCAGCCCTCTGCTGCTGCTGTTCCACTGCATGCGTGGGAGTCTCAGGTCTCAGCTAGCTCCCTGGCTACATCGTCTCTCATCGTCACCAAGCCGCTGGTCACTCAGGGAGGCTCTGGACGCCCACCCCTCAGAGACACCAGTCCCATTCCTGGTTGAAGTACCCTGTGGGGGTCCCAGAGCCACTCTCATCACTCACTGCCAGCCCGTTGGAGCTTTGGAGCTCTGGAGCCCTGGGCCCACCCTGGCTGAGGCACTCAGCCCATGACCCCAAGCTTGGGGACCCAGATAAGTGGAGAGAAAGGGATCTATGAAAGAGAATCTGCCTCTGCCTCTCTCCAGGCAGAGATTTCCACTGCCGTGCCCACCTATCAACAAACTCCACCTTGGTTCCTAAGGAACCAAGAGTACATATTGCTGAACGGACAGACTGTAAGGCAGAGGGAAATAGGTTCCAGTGTGCTCATACACTTGTTTGTGGATGCTAGAATCAGCATATACGCTCTGAACCACAACTTCCCTCTGAATTAAATCTCAAAACTGCAAAAAGTACAGATTGCAGCTTACACTCCAACCTCAAAAGTGAACAAAGCCAGAAGACCCTCATAAGGAAGAACAGGATATTGCAGAAGAAAAATAAAAGCAACCCCACCTTCCCCCAAAAACAGAATTAAAGAAGGGGAGGGAAGGGGGAGAGAGAGAAAAATCTACAAAAATGAAGAAAAACCAAAAGAAGAGTATGGGTCTCTCCCAGATGCCTGGGAGGGCAGACAATGAGAAAACTGACTTCGGAATGCAAACAATGAAGAGCCCCCAGAATGAAGGGTCTCAAACTACAAATGTTGATATCATGACAATAATGGAGAGATTAAAAAGAATTGAAGAGACACAAGAAGAAACTAGGAAGGAGCTTATATCTGAGATAACAGTAATAAAGAATACTGTGAATGAAATAAATAACAAACTGATAAGCATGGAAAGCAGAATTACCCAAGCAGAAGAAAGAATCTCAGAGCTTGAGGACCAAAATATAGAACTAACCCAAACTCTTAAAAACACAGAAAACAAGCTCAAAAAGACAGAACAAAACCTTCAAGAGATGAACGATTACTTCAAGAGACCAAACCTAAGAGTAATTGGCATACCTGATGCAAAAAGAGAGACAGAAACAACACTAGAACAAACTTTCCATGAGATCATTCAAGAAAACCTCCCTTATCTAATCAGTGATGCAAAAATTCAAACACAAGAAATTCAGAGAACCCCTGCAAGACAACAAATGAGAAGACCAACTCCTAGACACATAATAATTCGCCTAAACAAAGTAGGCATAAGAGAAAAAATCCTAAAGGCAGCAAGAGAAAAAGGCCAGATCACCTATCATGGAAGACCAATCAGAATAGCAGCAGATTTATCTACAGAAACCCTACAGACTAGGAGAGCTTGAGCCCTATCTTCGAAGTCCTAAAAGATAAACAATTTCAACCAATAATAACTTACCCAGCCAAGCTAAGCTTCATCAGTGAGGGAGAATTAAAATCCTTCCCAGATATCCAATCCCTAAGAACTTATGCTGCCACCAAACCAACTCTACATGAAACACTTAAGAAAGTACTAAACACAGAAGAAAAGGAAAAAAGGACAACGTTCTTCAAAAGAGTACAGGGAAAAGAATAAAATATACATGAACCAACCCCCAAAACCAAAAGAAAGACAAAAAAGAACCAAGTGGAAGAACAACAACTCCATAAGAACTCTATGATAGGGATGAACTCTCACATTTCAATAATTAGCCTGAATGTGAATGGACTAAATGCACCACTGAAAAGACATAGAATGGCAGAATGGATAAAATATCACCAGGCAACAATATACTGCCTTCAAGAGACTCATCTCACTGCAAGGACATACACAGACTCAAAGTAAAAGGATGGGAAACAAACTTTCAGGCGAATGGAACACAAAAGAAAGGAGGAGTCACGATCCTAATTTCAAACAAAATACCATTTAAGCTATCAAAAATCAAAAAAGATACAGAGGGCCACTAAATAATGATAAAAGTTTCACTCCATCAACAGGAAATATATATCCTAAACATATATGCACCCAACATAGGTGCACCAACTTTCATAAAGCAACTTCTAGGAAAACCAAAGAAAGATATTGACTCTAACACCACCATAACTGGGGACTTTAATACCCCACTCACAACCCTAGACAGATCATCAGGACAAAAAATCAGGAAGGAGATCTGGAACCTCAATATGACTCTGGACCAAATGGACTTAATTGGTGCCTACAGAACACTCCATCCAAAGACACAGAATACACATTCTACTCATCACCGCATGGAACGTATTCTAAGATTGACCACATAACTGGCCATATCAAGCATAAGCAAATTTAAAAGGACCAAAATTCTACCATGCACCTTTCGGACCACAGTGGAATAAAAATAAACATTGACACCAACAAAGTTCCCCCAAATCCACAAAGACATGGACACTAAACAGCATGATGCTAAACAACTCCTGGGTCAATGAAGAAATCAAAACAGGGATCAAAAGATACCTGGAAACAAATGAAAATGAAGAAACATCTTACCAAAATCTCTGGGATGCCTTAAAAGCTGTAGTAAGAGGGGAATTTATATCCCTACAAACACACATGAAAAAAATGGAAGGAACACAAACTAACAGCCTAACAAGCCACCTAAGGAAGCTGGAAAAACAAGACCACAAAAACCCTAATTTCAGCAGAAGAATCCAGATCACCAAAATAAAAGCCCAAATCCAGGACATAGAAGACAAAAAGATAATACAAAAAAATCAATGAAACAAAAAGCTGGTTCTTCGAAAGGATAAACAAGATCGATGGTCTCCTAGCTAGACTGACCAAGATAAAATGAGAAAAAACCCAAATAAGCACAATCAGAAACACAAAAGATGAAGTCACATCTGACCCTGAAGAAATACAAAAGATCATTAGAGACTACTGCGTACACTTGTATGCAAACAAACTTGAAAACCTTAAGGAAATGGAGGACTTTCTGACATCACACAACCTACCTACGTTGGAACAAGAAGAAATTGAGACCCTAAATAGACCAATAACAATCAAGGAAATCGATTACATAATAAGAAAACTACCTACAAAAAAAAGCCCTGGTCCAGATGGCGTTCCAGCAGAATTCTACAAGACATTTAAGGAGGAGTTGACACCAATCCTACTGAAGTTATTCCAGGTGATTGAGAAAGATGGAACCCTTCCCAAATCATTTTACGAAGCCAACATCACATTGATACCCAAGCCAGGTAAAGATCCAACAAAGAAAGAGAACTATAGGCCAATATCTTTGATGACCATAGATGCTAAAATTCTCAACAAGATCCTAGCGAACCAGATTCAACAACACATCTCAAAAATCATCCTTCATGACCAAGTAGGCTTCATTCCTGGGATGCAAGCTGGTTCAACATTCGTAAAACCATAAATGTAATTAAATACCTCAACAGATGTCAAAACAAAAACCACATGATTATATCATTAGATGCAGAAAAAGCTTTTGATAAAATCCAGCACCCCTTCTTGATAAAAACCCTTGAACATCTAGGCATACAGGGAACATACCTCAAAATAGTAAAAGCCCTCTACAAGAAACCCACAGCCAGCATACTCCTAAACAGACAAAAATTGGAACCATTTCCCCTGAAAACTGGAACAAGACAAGGATGCCCACTCTCACCCCTCCTGTTCAACATAGTACTGGAAGTCCTGGCTCGAACAATCAGAGAAGAGAAGGCAATCAGGGGTATCCAAATAGGAAAAGAGGAAGTCAAATTATCTCTCTTTGCAGATGATATGATTGTGTACCTTGAAAACCCAAGAGAATCTGTCAAAAACCTCCTTACACTGATAAAGGCCTTTGGCAAAGTCTCAGGATACAAAATAAATGTGCAAAAGACAATGACATTTCTTTACACCAATAACAAACAAACAGAAACCCAAATAAAAACCACAATTCCATTCACAATAGCCACAAAAAAATGAAATACCTTGGCATCTTCCTAACCAGAGACGCGAACGACCTTTACAATGAAAACTACAAAACTCTGCTCAAAGAAATCAAAGATGACACAAACAAGTAGATAAATATCCCATGCTCATGGATTGGAAGAATCAACATTGTGAAGATGTCCATCTTACCTAAGGCAATCTACAAATTCAATGCAATACCCATCAGATTACCAGCAACATTCTTCTCAGACCTAGAAAAAACAACACAGGAATTCATATGGAAACACAAACGTCCAAGAATAGCCAGAACAATCCTCAGCAAAAAAAAAAAAAAAAAAAAAAAACAAAGCAGGTGGTATCACATTACCAGACTTCAAACTTTACTATGAAGCTACAATCATCAAAACAGCTTGGTATTGGTATGGGAATAGGCATATAGATCAATGGAATAGAATTGAGATTCCAGAAGCAAAACCTCAATTTCTCAACCAACTCATCTTTGACAAAGCCTCCACCACCTACCACTGGGGAGAGGAGAACCTATTCAGTAAATGGTGCTGGGAAAACTGGCTGACCACATGCAGAAGATTGAAACAGGACCCCTACCTATCCCCATGCACAAAGGTTAACTCCAAATGGATCAGAGACCTAAATGTAAAACCTCAAACTATAAGAACCTTAGTAAAGGAAGGACATACCCTCATGGAAATCGGAACTGGCATCCAATTCCTGAACAAAATCCAAAACCCACAGGCCATAAGAGAGAGGATAGACAAGTGGGACCTTATTAAATTGACAAGCTTCTGCAAAGCCAAAGAAACCATCAAGAGAGCATTTAGACAGCCTATAGACTGGGAAAAAATATTTACCAACACCAAGTCAGACAAAGGCTTAACATCTTTGATATACAAGGAACTCAAACATGCTGAAAAGAAAAAAACAAACAACCCCATTATAAAATGGACAAAAGACATGAACAGACACTTCACAAAGGAAGACATCTGAGCAGCCAACAGACATATGAAGAAATGTTCAACCTCACTAACCATCAGGGAGATGCAAATCAAAACCACACTGAGATACCACCTAACTCCAGTCAGAATGGCAATTATCAACAATTCAAAGAATAACAGCTGCTGGAGAGGGTGTGGTGAAAAGGGAACACTTCTACACTGTTGGTGGGAGTGTAAACTAGTGCAACCTCTGTGGCAAGCAGTGTGGCGATTCCTAAAAGCTCTAAATATCAACCTCCCATATGACCCTGCAATCCCCCTACTGGGAATATATCCAGAAGAACACAAATCACTCTGTAAAAAAGACACCTGCGTATGTATGTTTATCGCAGCATTGTTCACAATAGCAAGAACCCGGAAGCAACCATGCTGCCCATCAAAAGAGGACTGGATTAAAAAAATGTGGTACATATACATGATGGAATACTACGCAGCCATAAAAAAGAACAAAATCATGAATTTTGCAGCAACCTGGATGGAACTAGAGTCTATAATACTGATGACCTCTCACAAAAACAAAGGTCCGAGTATCACATGTTCTCATTCATATAATGGACCTTGAACATCCAACCTAATACTATAAGAAAAAGACTGACAGTAGTGGGAAACTATGGGGGGGGGAAGGGAGATGGGATTAACGAGCAAATATCTGTCTGGGGATGGGAAAGCACCTCTTATCAATAGGGTGCCTGGATGAAATGTCTGTATACCTAACCCTTAACTGTACCCCACAACATCATAATAAAAAATATTAATTATAAAACAAAAGAAAAAATAACTTTTAAAATAATGGGGGAAAATGTCAATAGCATGAAATAGGTAATCCTTAACCTTCCAAATAAATGATCTAAAGTTTTATAAATAACATTTATGACAATAGCTCTGATCCAAGGTTAGCATCAGTAAAAAGACATCAACCTTCTGATATTATGCACTAAGGGCACAACTTTACCTCTGTACTATTTTTGTCAAAAATAACCTCATTTTGTGATTGTGTGTATATGTTTGAGTTGAGGTCTCATTGTGTTGCCTAGGTTGAATCTAAACTCCTGGGCTCAAACAATCCTCCCATTTCAGCCTCCTGAATAGCTGAGACTACAGGTGCAAGCACTGCACCTGGCCAGTACCTTATTTTGTTCATGAGAAAACTTGACAAACTCAAATGGAGGAATATTCAATAAAATGACTTGCCAGGATTCTTCAAAACCATCAAGGTCATGAAAGAGAAAAACAGATTGAGTTATTAAGACAGAGAGAAGATGACTAGGCAGACATGATGACTAAATGCATTGTGGAAAAATGGAGTGGTTCTTGGGCCAGTAGAAGGACATTAGTGGAACAAATGACAAATTCACATGAGATGGGTAGATTAATTAATAGTCTATATGAATGCCAATGTCCTGGTTTCAATGATTATACTTACAAAAGATGTAAATATCAGGGGAAGCTAGGTGAGAGGGATGTGGAAACACTTTGTACTATTTTTGCCATTTTTTTGGGAAATCTAATATAACTTTAAAATGAAAACATTAGAAAAGCCAGTTTACATACTTTTACTATTGTTAAATGACTTCTATACACATTTCATTATGTTCAATCAGATGCATACAACACTAAATTCACTTGGATAGAATTGAGTTTTAAACAACTTAAGAATGTAGGATATTTGCATTTATATTCTTCTTTTATATTGTGTTGATTTTTTACTTTTTTGCTGATTTTTTCAATAGGTATTTACAAAAGAGTGACTTTTAATTTTGCTATTTTACCAATTATTTTATTTTATTTTTGTTATCTCACCTTTCTGTTCACTGGAAAAACTAGATAGATATAAATTTTGTGTTTAAGTGTGGCTGCATTCTCAGTCCTAGAAGACACAGATTCAATAATAGGAGTGCAAAATCCAGAGCCTGTCTTTGTTCCTTTCCTGCTAGGCAGTTTCTTGTATGGACCGTCCAAGACTTAGAAAGGGTCATATTTGGTTTAAGTTTGTAAGCTGCATTATAATGTGCAAATATAATAAACCTACTAAGTGTTTATCTTATATTTCTAGTACTCTGGAGAAAGATCTGTCTAGAAAGAAAGATTTGGGAAGCAATGGGTTATATTAATTCACATAAGGTTGTATGGAGATCCATTATGGTGGGCATAAAATTTAGAAATCATGTAAAGTATAAAAAGACTGGAGACAAAAACAGGAACCGAAACCAGAATGAGGGATAATTTCCTTCAGCCTGTATTATTTTATTTGGACTAGGCTTTTTTTGTTTTTATTTTGATACAGGTTCTTGTTCAATTGTGTTTTAGAGGTAATGACATAACAAACAGAAAATAGGAAACATAAAGTTCTTTTGGGTTAAGTAATATAGTATACTGTATGATAATAGCTAATTCTCATGTTAAAATTTTTGCCTTCAGTATTTTAGATTTTTGCTGTATATCTAATATACAAATTGGGAAATATAACTAAATTTTTCTGAAAAAGTCATACAACTTTTACTCCTAAGTAGTCCTTAGGAGTTTCAGGAACTCTTAGTGTATGTGAGTTTTCACAAGAAATATATTTTTAGAATTAAAGAGAAAAAGAAGAGAAAGATACTGTGCAAGAGTAAAGTATTTATTGCTTACTAATAAATACTATTATATCTTTTTTTTTAGTTTACTCAAAAATACTTTTGTTATTACAAAAGTAAATCCTGAATACCATCCTGTTTTATAACAAAAACCACACATTAATAAAAGCTAACCACAGTTCCATTTCCCAACATAGAAGGAAAGTTGGAATGTCTCCTTTCAGACCTTTTTTTGTGGATCAGGTCTCCAATTTGCTCCTCTTTACCGGGGAACTTTATTCCATTCAGTCAGAAAATTAAGCAACTAAGCCTAAACTACCAAAGAACAAACTAAAAAACGAAAACTGAAGATAGAAAATGTTCCTGTACATTCCGCTCCCTTTCATCTTCCTTAGACGTTGTCTACAAGGAAGAGCACAAACCCAGTCGACATCATGGAAATACACTCTGTGAAGTCATCATTCACCAGCTCTAGGTGTAGGAGCTGTACCATTTTTACCAGGGAAAGAAGAGCTAGCTGAACTGTGCTATAAAATTATGAAATTTAATTCGTGTTATTAAGTAGATTCAACCTGGGTATTTAATTACCACAGTATTAGAATGATTTTTAAAAAATATTGACCATAATCTTAGGAGCTTGTTGTTGATGAAAGATAAAATTGCACAAAAAATTCAAATAAATTTATTCCTTAATATATCTTTTTGAACTTGAGTGGAAAATAGATATGATTTTCTTGCCAGATATTGAAGCATGAAGAAATATGTGCTCAATAATATTTTGGGTATTCAAGAGCCCTTTTCTCCCTGGAAAAAGCTGTCAAATACAGATGTGAACTTTTGCAGTGCTAACTTAAATAGGATAGATGTATCTATTTGAGATGGTGACAAGGAGTGACAGAAAAACATGGCACAACCAAGGACATTGTTTGGCAAAGACTTTGAAAGGGTCATATTTGGTTTAAGTTTGCAAACTGCATTATAAGGTGCAAATGTAATAAACCTAGTAGGTGTTTGTTTTATATTCCTAGCACTCTGGAGAAAGATTTGGCTAGAAAGAAAGATTTGCGAAGCAACGATATGTTGAGAACTTCAAAATATGAATATCCAGTTTTCTTTTATGCTTATAAGCCTGTATCAATCCGTCTATCTATCTATTTATCATCATTCAATTAAAAATACTTACCAAAACATTCTGGGCTCTTAAAGTATGAAAGCCAATATCTAAATTTTAGCCTTTCTACTTACTCTTTAAAAACTACAAATATTAAGAGAGCAATAAGGTACCTTTAACCTGTACCTACAACATAATTAGGGGAAATAAAATACTACAAACTTCAAAAGTTATATGTAAGTAGAGACACAAATGCCCTAATCCAGCACAGCCAGCTGGCGTTAGAGTTGAGAATGTGAAGAAAAGGGAGAGAGGGCAGGAGCCTGGGGGCGGGGTGAAATGAAAAAACAGAAAATTATCCTCAGATAGGTACGTTCTCATCCAGAGTGAAAAAATGCTCATGCTAGACCTGGATGACCAGAACATAACTATCAGAGAATTAAAAGAAAGGGGTTTGGAAATGAATTACAGATTTTAGGACTAGGGCTTTATTGTACAGAAGTCCAGAAAGTAACAGCATTGAAAAATATAATTGAGATCAAAAGATAAATAACCATATTAAATTTTTTTTTATTGCTGGGTGTGGTGGCTCAAGCCAGTAATCCCAGCACTTTGGGAGGTGGAATTGAGAGGATTGCCTGAGCTCAGGAGTTTGAGACCAGCCTGAGCAATATGGTAAGACCTGCTCTCTACCAAAAAAAAAAAAAAAAAATTAGCCGGGCGTGGTGGCACATGCTTGTGCTTCCAGCTACTTGGAAGGTTGAGGCGGAAGGATTGTCTGAGCCAGCAGTTCAAGGCTGCAGTGGTCGTGAGCGTGCCACTGCACTCCAGCCTGGATGAAAAAGTGAGACTCTGACTCAAAAAAATTTTTTTTATTTGTACACATTTACAGATACACGAAAAAATTTGTTACATGTATTAATATATAGTAAGTAATCAAGACAGAGTATTTAGGATTTCCATCACCTGAGTACAGTGCATTTTTGGCAGGTACAGCCCCCCTACTCTGCTATCAAACATTGAACTTATTCCATCTTACTGTGTGTTTGTACCCTTTAATCTACTTTTCTTCGTCTTCCCCCACACCCTACTCACCCTTTACAGTTTCTGTTATCTATCTATCTATTCTCTACCTTCATGTGATCATTTTTTTTTAGCTCCTACATATAAGTGAGAACATACAATATTTGTCGTTCTGTGGGCCTGGCTAATTTCACTTAAGATGACAACCTCCAGTTTCATCCACATTGCTGCAAATGACATGATTCATTCTTTTTTATTTATGGCTGAATAGAATTCCATTGTGTATATATATCACACTTTCTTTATCAATTCATCCATTGATGAACTCTTAGGTTGAATCTCTATTTTTGCTATTGTGAACAATGTTGCAATAAACATGCGAGTGCAGGTATCTCTTTGATATGTTGATTTTTTTTTCCTTTGGTTAGATACCCAGTAGTGGGACTGCTGAATGGAATGGTAATTCTATTTTTATATTTTTGAGAAATCTCCATACAGTTTCTCATGTTGGCTCTACTAATTTACACACCTATCGACAGTGTATAAGAGTTCCCTTCTCTCCTGGCTGAAGGAGCCCTCACCCAGCTCACCACCAAGACCCCGTGGCAACTTGCACCCTGTTTGTCCCAGTTTCAGTCCTGGAAGTACTTGCTTCTGGGCACCTGCAGCCTGCAGCCCACACCTCGTTCACTTCTTATCCCCAGCTGTGGGAGTGTTGTCAGTTCACTCCCCGGTGCTAGTTGTAATACCCAGCGTTTCTGTAATACCTCAGTCCTGGTGTTGCTGGGCTCCAGGACAGTGTGCACTCTGCCATAGGCTAGGTTTGAAAATGACACCTTGCTGTTGCTGTGTAGGTCTTGGAAAAAGTTCCATCTCACAGTTTTCCAACACCTCCCTCCCTATTTTAGTTTCAGGGTTTGGGAGGGCCAAGGGGTTCTTTACTGATCAGGATTGCATTATTCCATGGTGGAGATGTGGGCAACTAGAAGCCTCTCACACAGTCTTCCCCCACCTTGGGAAGTCACTCCCAGCTTCCAGCTGATACTGGCCAGGCAGGCTGCTTCTCTTCTTCTCCTTCACTGATTTTGGTGCTTTCTATCACTTCTCTGTTGAATTCTCAATAAATAAACATATTTATAATGCTGCACAGTTTCTTATGATTTCTTAAGAGTGAATGTCAGGACACTGGTTTCTGAAGCTTGGGATTAATTTACACTACTAGTTCTTACGCCGTGCGCACTGGGAAACCCTGTGGGTCTGAAGTTTAGGATCCTCATAAACAAAAAACTGCAGTAATAAAGCTTCAAAAATATGGGGTGAGGCATACATTAATTTTAGTGATTTGGACCTAAGGCTAGATTTGGATTTAATGAGTCAGAGGGGAGGCACAGGCCTCTGGACAAGATTGCTGAGTCTTCCCAATCGGCACTTCTTCATAAAGCTGACAGCTACCTCGAGAGTTGAGGGTCAGTAAAAAGAACTTTTGCCTATGATGGGGATTGCAGAGGCAGATTCCATTCATTCTGGAATCTGCCATTCCAGGTAATCACAAGAGGATCTCAGAACTATTGCAGACATTGGGCATTTGGTTTGGTCTGTGGAGTGTAAGACATAAAGGCACTGCTACAGGAAACCTACAAAAGCCTGGGGACTGAAACTTATTTCTGCAGGGAGAGTCTGTCAGAGTTTTGCTTCCTTTCAGGAACCAGGAATGGGATTTTGGCTTCAGGTTGCAAGGTATTATTTAAAGGTAAAGTAGTAAGTGAATCTTGGCCTGTAGGCTCATAAGAGGCCTGGGGAGACATCAGATCTGGGAGGCTGGAAATCCAAAGTCTTATTTATCTTTAGACTGTATTATTTTTCTCTATAGGCATGTCAGTCTTTTCTAGAGGCTGCTAAGGGATTAAGCAGAGGAGGTCAGAGGGATACAAGGATTGGGAGCTAAATAGCTCATTGCATGTTCTTCCATAGAAGAACCGTACCTATATTTTAATTATTGAATCAAAGTGAAAACTGATGAACAATGAAAGCTTTAAGAATTTAGCCATTATTTTCCCGGTAGTCAAGATGAAGACCTAGATAGGTTGTAATGGGGGGAAAGTAAAAAATTTGCTTTTTAACAAAATTAAAAAAAAAATTATTTTATTTTAGAGACATGCTCCTGAGCTCAATCTTCCCTCCTCAGCCTCCTGAGTAGCTGAGACTATAGGCATGCAAAATTTTGCTTTAATTCTCCACTTTGCTTTATCAATAAAGATCTTAAAGAAGGTTGATGAGAAACAGCTGAGAAAAATGGCCACATTTTGTTGTGCTTTGGTGGTGATTGTAATTGCTGTTTCCTTTGCATGGTTCCCAAATGATTGGCTTTCCACAGGGTATTATATGGTTTTGTGATTCAAAGTGTTTTAGGGTAAATTAGTCTAAATGAAACTTACAATGCATTACTTATGGCATTACCTAATGTATCTTTCATTATGTAACATATTTTGTGAGACTCTTTTTTCATTCAATAAATATTTATTGATAATCTACTTTGAGCTAGGCACTGTGCTAGCTTGAGGGTAGAATGACATGTCACAACATCCAAGGATCAGATAGTTTCAGGTATAGCCAGCCATTAAACAAATAATTTCACTAATTATTAATTCATTACAATTTATAATTTATGCTACTAGGATAAATACATGTATATTTTATTCCACCTAAATCCTCAGGTAATCCTCTGAACAGCTTGGAATCGTAGGTTGTTATATTTCATAAGTATAATTTATTACAATTAACATAAATAATACTAATAAGTCAGCAGCACACTTGTCAATTGTGTGTTTTGGGGTAAATCAACACAACATTTTTTTAATGACACAGTCTTTTTAAATCAACATAACATTTTTTTAGTGACACAGTCTTTTTAAATTTAATAAATTGGTTATGTACAAGAAAATCTTATTGTTTAAAATCTCTGGGGCCAACTAAATATTAACATCAATACAGTAAGGATTGAGAAAAATGAAATTTAAAGTTTACTTTTGTTTATTATATTAGATAAACTGAATTCTACTTAGGAATATGCCCTAATTTCATTTTCTACTTAATATGCAGCCTTGGAGCACTGTTTAATTAAAATGCCATTTAGACCAGTGAAACGGATCAGACTGAGCACAAACCTGGAGCTGCTAACTAAAATTTGCGGATAAGATTAACAAAATCTATGATGGTGCTATCTGAAGCATCTTCCACAACACTGGATATAAGCAGCATTATGACAATTTTACATGCTTCTTAATCGTAGCATCAATTTTGCTTTTGCCATGAAACCCACGAATCCTAGGAGACTTGCATGCTTTATAGATATAAGAAAGTTAGGCACTTGTCAAATTGGGGTGACATGGGGTTGTCATAGATTCTCTACTTTATCTAGTCTCCTGAGTTCTGTGTTTTTCTGTTAGAACAAAGAAGTACTCCATATACATTTTTGAAAATGGTATGTGAAAAGAAAAATCAATAAAAGTCTAACTGTCAACATCATTTGGGTAGAGAAAGGAAGCAAAAAAAGCTTTCACATTTTCAGCTTGTGCTATAGAATGCTTTGAAAAATTAACAGAATGGACAAACTGACCAAGCTTGCAGGGCCCTAATCTCATACTTGTTCCAGGTGGAGATATTGTACACTTTTCAACAGTACCTATCACAGACAGATCACAGTTTCAAAGGTTCTAAGAACTAAGATAAGGCAGGGAAATACTTTTCCCATGGCGTAAAAGGAGGAGACTGACTAGTGTGTAATCATAACAATGAGATTTCTGACTCCCTATTTGCTATTAATCTAAGGCGTGATTGCTGCCTATTAAAATTTAATGATATTAACATCCAAATTCAGCCATTAAATTGTATTTATATAGCCACATGTGTACGTGGGGTCTTTCAAATGTTCTTTACCAAAATAATAACCTATACAGATTATTTTAACTAGATCCCTAAGTGGAGATATTGAAATCACAATTCCTTCCATCTTAGCAATATGGTATAGTGACTGTTGACTTGAAAGGACATAAAAATCTTTAAATTTGAAGAGTATAAATGATTTAAATGTTACAAATATACCTTCAGTTAGGTTATAATTTTTTTTTTTTTTGAGTTGGAGTTTCACTCGGTCGCCCAGACTGGAGTGCAGTGGCCACTCCCAGCCACCGCAGCCTTGCCTGCTGGGCTCCAGCGATCCTTCCGTCTCAGCCTTCCAAGTAGCCAGAATTACAGGCGTGCGCTACCACGCCCAGCTGATTTTTTGATTTATTGTAGAGATGAGGTCTCGCTGCCCAGGCGGGTCTCGAACCCGCAGGCTCAGGCAATCCACTCACCTCAGCCTCCCAAAGGCACGGGATTACAGGCTGAGCCACCGAGCCCGGCTTGGTTAGGTTATAATTAATCTTGAATTGTTAAATACCATCCCTATACAAAACAACAAAGTATCTATTAATGCATATTGTATTTGCATCTGTCTTCATATATATGCAACCACTTCAAACACGATATTTTGCTCAAAGAGGGAGTGATATAATTTTTGTGCAAATCCTGGATTTCCTGACCCCCACACACAGAGTAATGACTTCCAATAGTAAGCACCTAGCACAGAGGGCAGGATATTTATTCCAAAGACCCAGTCACTGTGTTTTATGTGAATCTTTTTCTTTTCAGCTCTGTCCTGACTCTGCAGCATTCTTGGACAGAAGGACTAAATTAGGTATCAGGAAAAGGACATGCAATCTCTTCCTAACAAAACACAAAACCCATTTTGACAAAATTATAAAATACATTAGTCAGAGTATACTTACATAGTGATGTAAAGAACAAATTAGAGAATTTGGAATTAATAGCATGCATTTTGCCTGGCTTCATGGCAGAAGGAAACAAAGACACATGGAGAAAACTGTGGGTGAGATTTCCTAATGTTCTCCACAGAAAGTAAATCTGCACAATATAAAGGGACCTAGAATAGAAAACATGATGCCTGCCATGCCTGCAAGGTATCCCAATGCCTAAAACATTGGAAAATTCTTGGAGAGCACTTTGCTCCAGTGAAAAATATGACCCTAATAAAGCTGTCAGGGTCTGTCTCAGCTTCAGTTACCTGGCATGTAAAGAGCCAGTCAATCCCACAAATTAGGCTGCCCTCTAGGCTTGTCTAACTTATATGCCAGGCTTTCAGGAAATGTTAAAGGCCCAAGTGGAGCTGTGATTTGTACCTGTGGTAACAACTGGGCTGTATGTATATCATACTGAGCAGTGACAGTGTGATGTGATATAGGACTTAGCAAATTTGGGAGAGTCTACATATGAGAATTAAAACTGTTCAACAGCAGTGGTACCATACAGAGTAAGCATTCAGTAAGCTCTAGAGGGCCACAGGGTCTAATATATAGAATCACACAATTTTTGATCTTTAATGACTTTTAGAGGCAAAAAACACGAAAATATTGATTTGTACTCAGAGCATCACCATTAAATTGTCACTAATTGATACAATTATTGGGTCAAGGTCTTAGGCTACATTTTAATGGTCTCAGATTTCTCTGAGTCTGCATTTTCAGACTCAACCCTGACACACACAGAGCATATAGATTGGTGTGCTAGTATAAACAGTAACAATAGTTTTTAAACCATATTAATATGTTTTTTAAAATCATACTTCCTTGTTATGGCTTTTCTCCTATTTAAGTCAGTTATTTTAGGAGATTTGGGCCTACTCAAGTGGGGATGTAAAGAGAGTCAGAAATCAGTGTGTGCCATTCATGTGCTTTGGTTGGGGGTAAGACTTGGAGGTGAGGACTCAGGGTATGGCGTCCTTACAATTCTAGGCAAATGGAGAGCTAGATATAAGTTATACTAAAATGGATTTCAGCAAAGACAGAAAACAGTAGACAGACAATAAACCCACTCTCCTTACCATAGGGATATCTACTTCCCTTACTACTTGGCAGCATCTTGGACTGAAGAGGAGAGGAGAGACCTATTGAGGGAAAAGCCTGAAAGAAAATTTGAACTTTAAAATTGACAGAATATTTGCACCTCCCCTCAGATAATTGTGATTTAAAGTAAAAGAGACAGACAAATCTTTAATTGGTAAGATTTAGTTTTCTCATCCTCTATTACCAACAATGAAGGTATTTTGTTTGTTTGTTTTTAAATTTCAATTTATTTTTGTTTAAGTGATTGTACCTGTCCCTTTAGCTTAGTATCATAAGGAGAAAAGGAGGAGGTTGTTGAGTTTAAAAGGGGAAAGGGTTAGCTCCATTAAGATATATGTGAACTCTGTGAGGTTTTTAAACACAACTTTTTTTTTCTCTTTTTGCATCTATTTTTTTAATACATATTTTTTATTTTAAAATTGTGGGATACAGTTGTGTTAGGTATACAAATATGCATTGTGCAGGTACCCTTGCTGATGAGGTGTGCCCCCCCATCCCCAGACATATTGAATTAGAGTTTATAATACTGAATGATCTCTCACAGAAACAAAGATCTGTGTATCACATGTTCTCACTCATAAGTGGACCTTGAACAACTATCATAATACTATAAGAAAAGGATTGACAATGGTGGGAAACTATTGGGGGGGACAGGGAGGGGAAGGGAGGTGGGATTAATGGTAACAATGAAGGGTTTTTTTTTGTTTTTTGTTTTTTTTGTTTTAGTTGGAGTCTCACTCTATTGCCCAGGCTGGAGTGCAGTGGCATGCTCACAGCAACCGCAACCTTGCCCTGCTGGGCTCAGGCAATCCTTTCACCTCAACCTTTCTAGTAGCTGGAACTACAGGTGCACGCCACCACAACCAGTTTATGATTATTTTTAATTTGTTGTAGAGACGAGGTCTCACCAATTGCCCAGGCTGGTCTCGAACCCCTGGGCTCAGGAAATTCTCTTGTCTCAGCCTCCCAAAGTGCTGGGATTACAGGCTGAGCCAACCAATGAAGGCTTTAAAGCAAGATAATATTGGTTATATAAAATAAAAATACATTCTTACATTTGAGTTGCACTTTGCCAACATGCCTATATTGCATTAAACAAAAATCAAGTTAAGTATTTGAGCAAATAGAAATGACAAAAATATTACAGGCTTTAGGGTCAGACAAATCTTATTTGAATGTCAAGTTTCCTTGGATAAATCAGTTTTTTATTCTTCATGGTGCTGTAAGTAATAGAAATGTTGAGTGTCTTACTCTTAAAAAAATAAAAAATAGGTACTAGTATAATTACTACTACTGTTGCTGTTACTGTTATCATCATCATCAGTGGTAGTAATTGTAATAGCAGTAATAATAGGACTTGAAGGAGTGATGAGTGATAAAGTAATTGGGTCCAAATTTGGAGTATGTCAAGTTAAAGTCACTAGTATATTTGTTTCATAATTGTTGGAAGAAAAAAGTTTCATGGAACTATTTGAAATATAGAAAAGAGATAACCACACTGATGTGGAAAATGAGGATCGGAAAATTGTTAAATTGGAGAATTTTCCTTTTTTTTCTTCCTGTGGGAACTTAGCTTGAAGGGACATTTAGCAATTTGGCCTCAAAATGGGAGAAGAGACTTGATTTATAAAGAAGACACTGATGAGTACAAAGAGTTTCAACTGGAGTGCATACACATACACATAACACCTGGAAACAAATACAAACAAATACAATTCTGCCTGGTTATAATTTTCTATTTAATATACATATAAATGACTCTTTTCAAAGATATTATGCTACGACCTTTTATTAGGAAGAAAGTAAAGAAACAAGCAGTAAAATTATTTCATTAGTTCACAAAATCAGAATCACATCAGTACTACAAGTATAGTTCTTGAAGTAACAGCTAGAATTAAGATAATTGTGATAATTTTATTAGATCATTCTCTTTGTTTGATCAGGTGACACTTTCTTTAGAAAATTTTTAAGTGATTAAAAACATCTAATCTTTCTGCTCAAAGATCCATCAATTATTGTTACTCAGAGATAATACTTGAAAGTAAAAGATAAAATCTGCGCTTCAGAATTACAATGTTAGAATAAGGATATTATTTTTCATTTGGAAAATAAAAGATTATAAATAACCTGAAATCTACTTTATCAGTGGTAATAAAATTAACATACTCAGTGACTTAATAGAGATACAAATTAGTTCTAAAACCGCTGTGATTTAGGAAGTTCAATAGTGAGAGGTAAAAGTTGAAAAACTCAGTAGGACCAGACGCCACAAAACAGCCTGGAAGGGACTCCATGGGAAGCAAAGAAAAAGAGAAAACAACGAGGGACATAGAAAGAATATAATATACCACTGAGAAAAGGAACTGCTTTTGAGTTCTGAAGAATATGTTATGACCATCTGTTTTCTGTTCCCCTCCTGGTGAGAAACTGGAAATCAAGGAGCATGTCTAACTCATCTTTGTGTTCCCTGAACTTGCCATTAGGTACTCAACACAGGGCACCTCATTTGTTAGAGGAACGAATGAGATGTGTCCCCTGTGGCACTGGGGAAGATAAATGTCTTATACTTTTCTTGGAAGAACAACCCCAGACAGATATTTGGGTAGCACAAGGAATTTTGGCATCCTATGACATTAATACCTTTGTTGTAATTTCATGTTTTTTAAAATTAATTCAGTTAGGTATTCTTGTGGTGAGAGTGTTTGTTCCACATTTCAGATATTTTTCCAGGTATGCTAAGTAGAGGTAGAGAGGAAGCAGAAAAAGTGAATATTGGCCACTTCATAAAACTAACTACTTCTTACCTTTTGATTGTCCTAACACAGGTGTTAGAAAAGCACACATGCATTAAAGAAAATGTTTTAGTAAAGACTGAAAAAAAAAAAAGCATTAAAGGTTTTGGTAACATAATTTCTTAGTAGCTTTTATTTCCCCACATGGATGTTGTGTGCTTTTAACAATCAATCAGACTAACAATACTACTCTTTATTACATTTTACAAAATCATGGATAAAGTATGAATACTTTGCAAGATCTTAGAGTTTTCTTGGTTTAATTTTGCAGACACCACCACATCATATACTGTCAGACTTACTCTTTCATATTTGGGACTTAGACAAAATTTATTATCTCTCAAACTATTTTCTTAAGGTCGATATATTTAAACTCTCATTAGTCAAAGAATTTATGGTAAGTGAAGGTGTCCAAAGTCATATTTTCAGCAACATACATACAAATCAGTGGAATACTAAAGAAAATAATAGAAACAACAGCATTTTTTAGATATCATTTGATTTGTTCCCATTTGTCCTATCAGGAATTGTATATATATAGTAGTAGAGAGAGATATGGATTGATGCTCTTTTATTTTATTCACTGGTAGTTCCATAATTGAATATTTTATAATTAGAGTTATTCAACATTTATTGAATACTGTGCTAGGAGCTGAGAACTTACAGTTTTCTGTGTAAAGGGATTCACTGTATAGTTATGGGGAGATACACATGTGTGTAAGTTGAAGTATGCACAGGCATTCAAATGAAGGAACGTAGCCATCTGTAGTGGAGACTGGAGTAGACAGTAGATGCTTTATAGAAGAATGCCCCTTAAGCTGTGTTGCGAAACATGAGTCAATATTTACCTGACAATTATTCTTATTGAGAAGAGTTTACTCTATATTGAAAAGAAAAAAAAGGCATCTAACTTCAGTAAGTGCTACTTATGTTCCCATCACAACTGATCTAGTATGTATCTTTTAAATTTTTCATGCCTTTCCTGCCTCATCTCAGCACCATACAAGTACTAAAAGCAGCTGGAGCTTAAGTAATGTGTTGGTACAATGTATTAGACACTGATTTTATGTGTTATTTCTTTACATGAAACACCTGATTTGATCCTTTTAATAACTCTCTGAGGGGAAAAATAATTTTCCCAGCATCAGAACTAGAATTTATTTTGGAAAGAGTGGGAGATGGCAGTGCTGAAATCCCTATAAATAAGTTTTCTGGACTGTCTTAGGATTCCTGATTTTCTAAATATGAGAAAGAAAATGTGGAGAACCATATGCAAGTACAGACTCGGCCACTTGTGTTTAATAGCCATTACACATCCACCCTATGTAAGGATCACCCAAGAACACTGAAATTCTCCCCACATTGCTCTTTAGTTGAAGTCTAAGTTCAGTATTTCCACATCCTTTTGTACTGAATTCCATGTACACTAGATACAGTGAATAAATGTTTTGGTTTTATACAAAGATATCAACATACAACATCTCAGCTAGCATTAGAGTTATAATATAATACTCAGTCTTTATGCATTAACACAAGTTATATTTATGAGAACACTCAGAGAGAAACATTTAGAAACTTTAAAAATTCCTCTGGCATTCACATGACAAGGAAATATGGATGCACTTGGAAGGCTATTTCATTTTATTTGAATTGTAATGCCATCTGCCAAAACTTACTCTCTCAAAAAGTACTTCCTTTTGACAGCATCAGAAAAGAATTTTGTGTGAGAAACAGGCATCTGTTTTTTACTTAATTTACAAAAGACACATTTTGTTTGTATTCATAAGGGCATTTTGCAAATTTGCTGCCCAATTAATATGTCATCTTGCGACAATGACAAAATAATCAGATTCTTAAATGAATCCCATTTCTTTTCAGTATTAACTTTGCAAAGCATGAAAAGATTATATGACTTAGTGTGAAATTTACTCTTTCAGTTTATATTAATACTTTCTTTCCTCTATAAAATTACACTATTGGCATCACCTGAGCATTTGCTTCAGGTAATTTCTAGCAATGGCAGTGAATTTGTGCCAAGCCATCCTTAACTCATTCTCATTGTGTTATAAAATTTGTATTATTTATGAAATGATAAATAGGATTCACCTGGAGTTAGTAATTGTGTAAAATAATGAAACAAACCAAGTTTCAGAAGATTTGGCTCTAAGATCCTCAATTGTTTATAAGTGTACAGTGAGAGCTGAAACTGGCCGGACATCTGCTCAGCTGTTCCACAGACACATAATGTTGGCTCTGCATTTAACATGCTAAAAAAGACAGAAGGAATGCAATGGAAGACATGATCCCTGCTTGCTAGTAATTTTACAGTCTGCTTGAAAGGTAAAAATATCTATAGGTAAAAGCAGAAATGGTTTTATAAAGAGTATTTATCAGTGAAGGTGCAGGTATAACTATATGAACATTGTAAGATTTCATAATAAAGGTGCCTTTAATTTAAGGTGGCTTCACGACTCTCGTTGATTCTCAAGTAGACTCAGGAAAAAGGGAAAGGACAGAATTGGGGTTCTATTTGGGGAAAAACAAGATGAGTTCAGGTAAGAGCTGGAGAGAAGTGGTAGGATAGATAAATACGTTTGCAGAGAATAGGCGAAAGTAATGCATGTAAATTTAAGCTAAATAACCTAGTTGGAGTAGAGAACTTATGTCAGAAAATAATAAGAGAAAAGAGCATATATATAACATAGATCGATTAATAGAATGTTTTTCGAACACTAAGTTGAAGAGTCTGAAGTAAATGGAAACCATTGTAGGGTCAGAAAAGAGGAACACTGTAATAGCTATATTTTGAGAAAGACTTAATCAGGTATTGTATTCTTGATATTTATATCATCAATACATTGCATATATCTATGTTCAGGACCATACATAACAGTAAACAATAGCAAAATAAATAACTAGAACTAGGACATAAGGAGGTTATCCGAAGGGACAGCTCTTTTTCTGTGGCTGAAATGTGTTTTGCCTGGTTCTGACTCTGACTTTTGTTTGGAGAATTCTTCACAGTATTAGTCTTAGCGGGAGGTGGGTGCTGCTTATCATTATAGAATTTGGAAAGCCCAGATAGATGTTTTCTTTGAAAACTTGGGAACTACAGCATGGACCTCAGGCCTAGGTTTGGGCAATGAGACACCAACAGTTGGGATTTTGAATCTGGAGTTAGTAATCAAAGAAGCAGCAACAGTGGAGAATTTTTTTTTTTTCTAGAGGCAGTGGAAACAATCATGACTAGTTTCTGTGGGCAGCTGGGGCAGTTTGGCCAGAGAGAGCAGTGTCTTCACTGGACTGTCCTTATGAGATGACCCTGGTAGAGTCCAGCTATGGAAGCTCTATTTGTTTTTTTCCCATTGTCCAAACCTAGTTTTGCCACGCTGTGATTCAGTAAGCTACTCAGTAGCCTTTCGATACATTTATATTCTGCATCAATCAAGCAGAATGTTTTTGTTGTTTGTATTCAAGAACTGCGATAAAGCATCTCAAGTAGATGACTAGCAACCCATATGGGAATAATAACAGTGGATAAGGTAAGGAAAAGACAAAAGTGAGAGACACTGATAAGGAAGAATTGACAGATTTGGTAACTAGTAAGACAGTGCTGTTCCATTCTTACTTCACTATTCTGTTTGTGGTAGTATGTTCATGACATTACCTAAGAATAAAATAAAGTAAAGTAAAGTAAAATATTTGCAAGTATATACCCTAATGGATTCATAATAAAGTGTTTATAAAATATGTGAATATAATGTCTGTGAGTGTGACATTTCTTCAGAGAATTGACTAAACTGGGGAAGTAGTGGTAAACATTTACATTATTTTTTGAAATTAAAAAACATCTATCTATAGGAAGGAAAGAGCAAAGCTAGAGAACCAGAAAAGATAGGAGTATAATTTAGTATGAGTCCAAAGGCCAAGAACCAGGTGTACTGATGGTACAAATCCCAGCCTGAGGCTGAAGTTCTGAGAAATAGGAGTTCGATGGATGACTCAGTTCTAGAAGAAAAAGGCTAATCTCTTCTGAAAGCAACTCATGGTCACAACCAGAAATGATGTTTGAGCAGCTATCTGGGCATCCTTTACCCCAGACAAGCAGACACATAAAATTAACCATCATACCACCCTACTACTTACTGCCAGAGTGCATATAGAACAAATGCAAATCCATGAATTCCCTCCCCTTATTAGAAAAGTTTTGGTTCCTTTCCCTTTGCCTTCAGGTAAAGCCTAACTCTTTAGCATGACATATAGTCTGCCATGATTTTGTCTTCCCAGGAGCACCTACTTTCCCACACTACACTTTCATGCCCAGACTTTGCTTAGCAATCCCCTGACTCTTTGACATGTTTCCTTTACCTGGAACCTTCTTTTCATCTCTCTCTCTCCCATCTAACTCCAATCTGTTCTCTATGGTTCAGCTCAGTGTTTCTCTTCTTAAGAATGTCTCCTGACCATTACTCTTAAGCAAAATAGTCACGACTATATTTTTATAACTCTTGTTTCAAATATGACATCCCTTAACGCTTGCAGGACAATGGTTGATTTTTCATCTTTTCCCATCATTAGACAGAGAGGATTGTGGGGACTACATAACTCATTGATCCTTATATCCCTATTTCTCAATGATCTTTGTATTCCCAGCTTTTAGGCTTTATCCCAAATAAGTCATCAATATCCATAGTTGCAGGAATGAAACAAATAAATTCTACTTATGAAAACTGAAGGATTCCTATAGCCCATTTAGGCCAGTTTTACGATTAACAAATAATTTTTTTCCGCAAAGATGAGAGGAGATTTAAGGTATTTCCATTAAACAGCATTTGATCTACAATGAAGCTGGATGTTTAAGACACAATACTAGTATACAATTATTTCCAAAATGTTCAATGGCCAAAATGCTAGTTTTTTTAAAGAACAATAATATATTGAAAAACATTCTTGACTTTAAGGGGAATATCACTTGAGAAAGCTGTCTTGTCTTTCCTTCAACTTCAAAGTAGATTTCCACAGTTAGGGTCCTTTAGTGATTCTTGTTCAACGCAAGTCACTCTTATATCATGGGAAAAACAAAAGAGATAATTGAAAAATAAGTACGGATTCTAAAAAAGGAATAAGAAATAGTGAGAAAAATAGAAAAAATGCTAAAATTATAAAGTCCAATGAAAAAAGATAGAAAAAGAGGAAGCAAAATGATTGAAAGTGTGGAGAAAGCTCTAGTCTCATGCTTAGTGAGATTCAATCCCAACAGAAAATTGGTGTTTCATTCAGCTTTGGCTTCTTTCCCAGTGCTATGCCCACAGAATTCCTTCCTCTTCCTCACCTAGCTCCTTAAGGTCAGGCAAGTAATTGAACATTTAAATAGCAGTGTGAGGGGGAAGTTTGCACTTTATAGAGTTTTGCAATTAAAAGTGGGGAGGAGGCAGAAATAATCCAATGCAGAAACACCATTCTGTGATTGAGCATTATTGATATTTTCAGTTTACTTAATATAGTTACAACCTTGAATTAACTTGGAATTCTACTCTGAGATAAAAGGTGCACACAGGTGCTATTCTTTTTATATTTTCGCCTATAACTTTAGTTTCTTACCAAAAAACTTGGACGATCTATCATGAAATTAAAAAGAATCATAAGAATATGAGGTAAATGCAGATGTATCTTAAACATTTCTTTTGTATGAAGTGGATGGAGGAATATATAGCATGGGACTAAAGATAGATATTATCCAAGATCCAGAGACAATTTCACAAAAAGTCATGTTGATTCTTCCAAGAATGTAGACAATGTTTACTGTTTGTTGAAAACAGAACAATACCTTTTTCTATGAGGCTGTGTGTTCTTGGGTGTAGAAACCAGGTGCTTGTCATTGATAAATCTCCAGCTCTGGTTCAGTGCCAGGAACATAGTAGGCACTCAAGGAACATAAATGGAATAAACAGGCCTCCAGCATAATTTGAAGAGGGTGTACCAGTAGTTTTATGATGACTATTTAAGAGACATTTTAAGAGAGCCAGTATAAGATAGAATCTTCCCTAGCAAAGTGATTTTAGAAAAGTATAAACCAGATAAAATCATACCCTATTTAGAAAAAAAAAATTACCCTCCAATGTAATTTAGGAAAAAGGCCAAACCCCATGCAGGCCTACAAGGCCTTCCACTCCTGCCAACCTCTCTGACTTTGTGTCGTACCGTTCTTCGGTCTATTATCTATACTCCAGATACACTGTGTTTTTTTTTTCTTTCTGTTCTCTGAAAGCGTCAAATCAAGTCCCTTTTGGGGGCTTTTATCTCTGCCCTTTACTTTACCTGGAACGTTCTTCCTTATGTGCTTTTATATGCTTTCAAAGTTGGCTCCTCATGATTCAAGTCTCCTTTCAAACATCATATGCTTACACTTTCACCATGCTATCTAAAATAGTTACCACCTTTCCTTCACTCTGTCCAACACCCTGCTTTATTTTATTAGAATTCTCTACTATATAACATTTTACTATTTATTTTCTGGTATATTTGTTCTAAGTCCCACTTGGGATCCAGAGTACCTTCATTCAGAGTAAGTAGTCTATTATTCAATTAATGAGTGAATGTGAACACATAAATAGAATATGATAGAAAACTATTTTAAAGTGAAGACTGATGTGACAGCTGAAAGGATCATGGCATACTTAGGATCCAAAAAGAAAAGAACAGAGGTTACATCTCTGTTCTTGACCCTAAAAGAGAGAGTTCTGACTCTTATGCTTATTAGCTCAATATTGGGCAAAGAAATGCCCTAAATAAATTATACACATTTTCATTTATCTTCTCAGGTTGAAATTTAGAATTTAGATACAATTAATTTCATGTGAACTTAGTGCATGTTGAGGCCGACATCCTAGACCTTGATAACCCTATAAAACAGATATAAAATGGTAGAGAGAGATGGAAATGTTTATTTTAATAACTGGCAACAGAATTTTTATGAGAATGTTTATGTTCAGGAAATATCTGATAAAGCACTTTAGCTGTAAAAAGTAAGACTTCTAATACCTTATTTTTAAAAAGGAGATCATAAAAAAAGGAAAGTTAAACTCTCTGCATGACAAATGAAGATAAATTTGGGTATAGAGGGATAAAGAGGCAGAGGATGACTGAGTCTATGAAAATACGCTGGTGCCAAGGTAGCCAAAATAGTAGTAAAAAGAAAAGTGTCTAATATCACATTTTAAATTCCTGCATACACACACATTCTCTTTCATTGCCCAAACTATCAGATAATTTCATTAACACATTGCCTATAATGTCTTATGTGATAGGTTTCTAGGAAGACCAGGGAATCAGAGTTGGGCTGCATGTTTGGATTGGCTTGGAGAAGAAAATAGCCATGGCAAATGAGGTCTGAGTAAAATCAAGAATTTGGTAGTTCCTTTGACCTCAGGAATATAATCCTCTATGAACTCACAGAAGCTTTGGTTAGGGCTCAGACACTGAAACAAGTCTAACATTTTGGGAACATTTACAAACTTCCAAGGTTCAGATATAAAAATAAAAAAAGATAAGGGACTCCAGTTCCACTTATCACATGGCTTCACTTCTGTTTAGGACTGACAATGGTCACACTTCTGTCACCATAGCAAGAAAGAGTTCTATGCAGCTCCAGATAAGTTTCCAAATATTAAGTCATAAAAAAATAAGTAACATGTTATATTTTTCTGTCCTCTTTTATTTATAACTAATAGAGGATTAGGGTTATTATATTCACCTCTGGTAACAATATAAAGTAGTATTGTAAACTAAAAATTAAACACTGCCTGTGAAATATAAGGGTCTGATTACAGATCAAAAAGGAAAAAAAGAAAGGCATAAACCCTTCATGAAATTGAATTGTATGTGTGAGTGAGTATGCTGTGTGAGAAAAAGGCAAAAACAGAGCTTGACTACCTACATGCTGTAATCAGGTAGAAGATTCTTCAAAAGAATGTCAAATGGAATCAAATAATCCATGATCAAAGACAAGTCAGAAATCGAAACAGCAGCATTGACTCAGTTGACTCAGGTATTATGAGAGCAGTTGAAGTAACTTAGTGATGTACTAATGTGGATTTCATGTCTAGATCTGGAGGATGCTTGTTAAGATTGTACCTCTCAGCTTGACTTTACTCTCAATGTTAACTGTACCTTATAACATTGCCTGTCTAGAAAATCTCTTAACTATTAGTTTATCATCTCTTGTTTAACATCTGAAACTTTTGTAACTACTTGGTGACCAAGAAGGCCTTAGCAATCCTCTCAGTGTGACTAAACTTTATACAAGTTTATTCCTGACAATAAGCCCTTGACCTCCCTTTTCTTAGAGGTTTTTCTTTAGAAACTTTACAAGTTGTACATCCTTTCGTGTCCCTTTGAGATGTAAATTTTTTATAACCAAGGAATGTCTTTCTCAGGGACCTGGAGTCCATCCCTGTGAAATGCAATCAGTAAGAAACATAGGGCTCCTATCTCTCATTCCCTCTGGAAAGGTAGACACCTAGCTTTCATAATTGCCAATTAGCAAATACAAATGGCCTAATTTCACTGACAAAATTCACTCCTTCCTAAGTCCTCTAGTATTCTTCCATTATCTCACACTAGTGTTTAAAAATCCTCCTGCTTTTTGTTTCAGGGGGATGAATTCAATCTCTCCCCTATTGCAATAGTCTTGAATAAAGTGTTTCTTGCCTAATTGTTAACTCTATCCAGTTCAAATTTTTCTTTAACAATGGACCAATCAGTTTTCTCATCTTTCTTATTTATTTTTATTTTTATTTTTTATTTTTTGAGTTGGAGTCTCACTCTGTCGCCCAGACTGGAGTGCAGGGGCCGCTCCCGGCCACTGCAGCCTTGACCTGCTGGGCTCCGGCGATCCTTCCGCCTCAGCCTTCCAAGTAGCTGGAACTACAGGCATGCGCTACCACGCCCGGCTGATTTTTTGATTTATTGTAGAGATGAGGTCTCGCTGCCCAGGCGGGTCTCAAACCCGCGGGCTCAGGCAATCCACTCACCTCAGCCTCCCAAAGGCGTGGGATTACAGGCTGAGCCACCGAGCCTGGCTAGTTTTCTCATCTTTCTAAATCTTTGACCCTTGATATCAGGAAATACTTTCAATCAGTAAAATACTTTTTTAAAAAATCAAATATGAGACTTAGAATAAATGTGACTGAAAATTGATATTCACGACAGAACCAGTGAGTGATAGATGCAACAAAGAACAGAAAATCAGAGTGCAGAATATGAAGACAGTCTAGATAGTTAGATACTACCAAGGAATAATTCAATGAAATTAAAAATTGCCAATTTTTACAATAGATAAAAAGACAAGCACAGGAACACAGTTTGATCACTGTTCATCAGCTAAGTAGATGTTTAAGATCCAGAACTCTCAAGGGAAAACAAAATACTTTTCGTTTGTCAATTTTTTTCTTCTAAGTAGAAAAGACTGTAACACCATTGTTCTTCTGATGATAAAACCTAACTTGTAAATATGAAATGTATTGACCAATACCATCAAATTTGTTAGGGAACAGCAGGTCTAAGATTCTCCAGAGTAATCTTTTACTTCTTTTTCTTCTGTTAATAAGGGCATTTAAAAACCTAATGGTCCGTTGTGACTGGAGGCTTCCTAATTGAAACAGCAAAAAAGTCATATTTCCTAGTTTTGTTGTTGTTGTTGTTTTTTGGTCTAACATAGATAAATACTCCATTATCTACTTATTTCAGTCATTTTAACTAAATTCAGCCCAAATCATCTTTCATAAAATAGAGTATAATATGCTGTCAATCTTTACTGAACTAAATTTAGTTATTTAGTGTGCCAGTCTGATTTATTAATCAGTTTTTATCGGGGTTGTAAAAATAAGTGAAGTTAAAAAAAAGTATAACTAGATCTTGTGTTTTTATTCACACAATTTATTTAATAAAAGCAAAAAATAGCTAGAGACAATGAGGTTCATGAAAGTGATTTAATTAAATCTCTCTGATTATACTAAAATTTTGTGGCTAATATTTGATGATGAGTAGAATTAGTCTGAGACAAATTAAACCTATTAATGAGATCTGGGTCTATCGTGATATTTTCAGTTTGGAAATGATACATGATGTCATTATCTACACATAATTGGTAGAAATATTTTTCAGTAGGGGGACTAAATTATTAGGCATTCATGTTTAAATAGTTTTCTAGGCATTTCTCTGGTTTAGGGAAACATGATATAAGTTCATGTATACTATTTTTCTTGACATCTTGAAGCTTAATATGACATCAGACTATTCTGAGCGTCCTATCTTTAGTACCATCATAGTCAAATCTTCCTTTTTCTTGAACTGGAAATCCTATGCTCAAACAATCCTCCCCCTTAGCCTCCCAAAGTGCTGGGATGAACCACCAGTTCAGCCCAGACTTCCTTTTTCTGTATATTTATTTTTTAAATTCTTACAGGACAATTCATGAATCAGCCTCTATCTTGAGTAGTTTCTTAGTTTCATCCCTTTAAAAAAAGATAAGACCTTTTCTAAGTCTCAGGAATCTTAGTTTTGTGAAACCCTAGGGTGTTTAGTCTCCTCTAGGACTAGAAATAGAATTCTCTGGAGACTAGAAAACAACAACAATAAAAACCAGTATATTTTAGGATGGATTTGTAGTGTGAGGAAAATAAAATGAAGGGTTAGATGGATCCCCAAGCAGTTGGTAATTATCAATATGCACTCCAATCTCGACCTTGCCACAAGTATAGCGGATTACAATCTTTCAACTCCTTGCAAATTAAGACTAAATTGTTCAGTATTTTAATTTGCTTTTCTTTGATGAAATATTGGCTTAGCTAAACATTTTATATGTTTATTAGACATTTACATTCCTCTCTTCCTCTCCCTCTCTCTCTCTGTTGAATCAACTCTTGTGTCTTTTGCCAATTTATCTTAGTGCTGATTTTTTTAGACAGTCTTTCTACATAAGTTCTCCTATGCTTGCTTTGAAGTTGTTATATATATTCAAAAACTTGTTATTTTCTTTATCCTTTTAGATTTCTTACTTAAGTTTTTTTTTTTTGAGTTGGAGTCTCACTCTGTCACACAGACTGGAGTGCAGTGGCCGCTCCCTGCTGGGCTCTGGTGATCCTTCCGCCTCAGCCTTCCAAGTAGCTGGAACTACAGGCGTGTGCTACCACACCCAGCTAGTTTTTTTGATTTTATTGTAGAGATGAGGTCTTGCCAAGTTGCCCAGGTGGGTCTCGAACCCACGGGCTCAGGCAATCCACTCACCTCAGCCTCCCAAAGCACGGGATTACAGGCTGAGCCACTGAGCCCGGCTTCTTGCTTAAGTTTTAATGTGAGGAAGATTTAATCCATTTACTTATATTTATTTCAATTTCTTTTAATAAGTAAAATTCATTATAGGATTAATCAATGAAAGGAACAGATTTTACAGTAATTTAAAAAATTTATTGAATTTAGATGTATGAATATTTTATCCTTTGTAAAAATGGGGATAATAATACCTATTGCACAGGACTGAAGTAAGTATTACACACCTAACAGGGTATAAATGGGTTAGAGTTAGGGTTAGTTATAACATTCTAGCTCTTTCTCCTTTCTTCCCTCCTTCCTAGATGACTTTTTATCAGTGTGATTCAGCTTTGTCTTTTTGAGTCCTGTTCATCCTCTAGACTGCAAAGATTCTTCTGTTTCATGTCTTTATCCTGATCCTGATTCTTTCATATTTGACAGAATTACTGCCTCTGCTCTCATGGCATACTTCATTATGAAGATTCTGTTACATTAAAATTATTTGTTTACATACTTGACTCTCACTACTGTGTATTCCTTGAGAAGTCTAGCACAGAGCTTGAACATGTAGGAGTGTGTGTGTATATGTGCAGACGTGTGTGTAAGCCCTATTTTCTCTCCAATTTCCAACTAATATCATGCTATATATTCTTATTCTCAATGATGTTACAAAGTTTGCAACAATATTATGTATTTGGTGTTGTAAAACTAGCATTTTAGTAGTGGTTAGTTTCTCTTAGGACTTTAATGTGTGAAGCTGATGCCAGATAAATAAATCTGAAAACACAAACTAAAATTATGAGCCAACTGATTTCTGAAAAAACTAGAAATTGACCTTCCATATGACCCAGAAATTCCCCTATTGGGAATATACCCAGAGGAACTCAAATCATACTAAAAAAAGGTTCCTGCGCACGTATGTTGTTGCAGCTCTATTCACAATAGCAAAAACATGGAACCAACCATGCTGCCCATTGAAGCTGGACTGGATAAAAAAATGTGGTACATATACACAATTATACAGTCATAAAGAAGGACAAACATATGGACTTCATAACAACTTGGATGGATTTAGAGTCAATAATACTCAGTGATCTATCACAGAAACAAAGAACAGAATACCATATGTTCTCACTCATAAGTGGACCTTGAACAATTATCATCATACTATAAGAAAGGGATTGGCAGTAGTGGGAAACTGTCAGGGGAGTGGGATTGGTAGTTGTGGGAAACTGCTAGGAGAGTGAGGGACACACTTCATCAACAAGGGTACTTGCATAATCA
Organism: Cephalopachus bancanus; assembly: GCA_027257055.1. NCBI lineage: Eukaryota > Metazoa > Chordata > Mammalia > Primates > Tarsiidae > Cephalopachus > Cephalopachus bancanus. The sequence continues at coordinate 1,804,443 of JAPVLO010000262.1, forward strand.
ATGTTCGTATACCTAACCCTTAATTGTGCCCCACATCTTTTTTTTTTTTTTTTTTGAGTTGGAGTTTCACTCTGTCGCCCAGACTGGAGCGTAGTGGCCATTCCCGGTCACCGCAGCCTCAATCTGCTGGGCTCTGGTGATCCTTCCGCCTCAGCCTTCCGAGTAGCCGGAATTACAGGCACGTGCTACCACGCCTGGCTGATTATTTTTGATTTGTTGTAGAGATGAGGTCTCTCCAAGTTGCCCAGGCAGGTCTCGAACCTGCGGGATCAGGCATTCCACTCACCCCAGCCTCCCAAGGCAGGGGATTATAGGCTGAGCCACCGAGCCTGGCTGTACCCCATATCTTTATTAAAAAAATTATGAGCCAGCTAACCAATTTTAACTCTTGGTAAAATTAAACAGCAAACTAGTATGCTTAAAGCCTAGACTTCTTTGCCGCTATACATCCATGTAACCAAAAACTATTTGTACGCCCAAAGCTATTGAAATAAAGAAATAAATAAGTAAACTAGTCAATAATTATGAATGAATATTAGTAACTACATATATTAATAATGGTTAAGCATATTAAAATTTGATTTTTCATATACTTACATATAAACATATACTTATATAAATATATTATGATGTATGCTACATAAAACTATGCATATACATAACATTTACATGAAAATATGTAATATATGGGAAATATCATTAAAAGCAAGTCTTAAAAATATTTTGGGAGATCCAAGATGGTCACTGTGGTGCAGAAGACTGGCACCACTCTCACTGAGCAAAGCAGAGTAGGGATCAAGTCACCAATAGACAGAGATGCCCCGAACTATTTTGGACAGGTGAAGAATGCTGCACCCAGCAAAGGTCTCCTTGAACACATAGAGACCAGAAAACGATGGATGCAGAATCTGGGTACCCAATTCCCCACCATGTACCAGGCTCACACAGGAACTGAATCCCTGCCCAGTGAACAAGAGTGGTTGAGTGCACATAAGACGTTGTGGGTCAGTTCACACCCACCCAGCTGTGCAGGAGTCATCGGTCCCATGTGGGAAGAGTCCTGGTCAGTACATAGTGGTGAGCAACCAGAACCCAAGAAGAATGGAAAAAAATTAAAATAAAACAAGTTAGGTCAGCAGCTGCAAGTGCAGCTTCCACCAGCAGAGACTAGCAGTGGTTCCTAGGCAAGGCAAGTCCACTTGCAGAGTGAACCTTGCTGGCACCCAGCCCATCTTCCCAGCTAGATCAGGAAGAATCACTTCCAAGCCCTGTGTGCCTACAGGGCAGATCCTCTTTCCCCCTCCCATGGCAAGGAAAGCACTCTTTTTCAAGAAGAAAGTGTGGACTTGCATAGGAAGGGAGCACAAAAACCACAAAAGACACACAAAGGCTTACACAGTGGGTTGGCTTCTGGGCTACAAACCGCAGACAACATACAGAGGGTTCCCCCCAAACATTCTCCAAAGAGTGCTAGCAGCAGGAGCTGCTACAGCTGAGAAACCTGCCACAGGGTGGAGCAAAGAGAAATGACTGCCCCTCCCTCTCTCACTAAGTGACCTATATTGAACCACAGAAAGAGCCCTAGAATGGAAGGTCAGTGACTAGTTACAGAGCAACGAAACCAAAAGAAATTATGGAAAGGGAAGAGAGGCCTGTCACAAATGAGGGAAAAAATCAATAAAAAAAGCATATGCAACCCTCAGGGTCCTAAAAAGACAGCGCCTAAAAGGGCAGTTATCAGAGCATAAAGAATGGACAACACCCCCCTGAATGACCTGTCCCAGATTACAGTCGTAAATTTCATAGATTTGATGGCTAAAATGAAGAGAGAGAACTAAGATAAACTAGAAGTAAAACTCACTGAAGTTGTAGAGGAAATAAAAGCAAAAGCTGTCATTTTCAGAAAAAGCCCATTTTCAGAAAAAGCCCATAATGGAAATGAAGAATGACATCATGGAAATTAAAAATGCAGTAGCAAGCATAGGAAGTAGGATCAATCAGGCAGAGGAAAAAATTTCAGAGCTTGAAGACCAAGATATGGAATTAACCCAGTCTTCAAAAACATAGAAAAAAGCTCAGAAAGAAGGAGCAAAGACTTTGAGAGATATGGGACTTTGTCAAAAAGCCAAATTTATGCCTGACTGGGATCCCTGAAGCAGAAAGAAACACTGAGAACATCATGGAACAAACATTTCATGAGGTCATTCAAGAAAATCTCCCACATCATATTAGAGTGGTGACCATTCAAGCACAAGAGACTCAGAGAACCCTACAAAGTATCAAATGAGAAGACCATCACCAAGACACACAGTAATAACATCCACAAAGAAAGCATGAAAGAAAAAAATCCTAAAGGCAGCAAGAAAGAAAGATAAGACTACTTATTGGAGAAGACCCATATAAATTGCTCCAAACTTATCTACAGAAACACTACAAGCTGGAAAGGACTGGAGTATAATTTTTAACATTCTTAAAGATAAGAAATTCTAGCCAAGAATTTCCTACCCTGACAAGCCAAGTTTTATCAGTGATGGATATTTAAAATCATTCCCAGACATCCAATTCCTAAGAGAGTATGACTCCTCCAGATCAGCCCTTCAAGAGATGCTTAAGAAGGTGTTGAACACAGGGGAAAAAAAAAAGAAGAGTCATACCATCACAAAACTACAGGCAAGCACAGAGTCAACAGAGCATATGGAGCATTCACAAAAATGAAAATACATATATATATGAATACAAAAGTAAGAAGGAAACAAAGTAACCCCCTAAGATCCCCAAAACAGCAATAAACTTTGCCATTTCAATAATCAGTTTGAATGTGAATGGACTAAATGCAGCACTGAAGAGACACAGAGTGGCAAACTGGATAAAGAAGCATGACCCAATAGTCTGCTGCCACCAGGAACCTCATCTCACTGCAAAGGACACCCATAGGCTCAAAGTTGAGGGTTGAAAAATGGTCTTTCAGGCAAGTGAAAAACAGAAGAAAGCAGGAGTAGCTATTCTGATATCAGACAAAGCAGACCTCAAACTATCAAAAGTTAAAGAGGACATGGAAGGACACTATATAATGATAAAAGACATCACCAGCAAGGAATATCCATCTTAAACATATATGCATTCAACACAGGAACACCAAGTTTTATAAGGCAACTACTAAGTAAACTAAAAGAAGACAATGACTCTCACAAAATCAAAATTGGAGACTTAAATAATCCACAAATAGCTCTAGATAGATTCTAGAAGCAAAAAACCAACACGGAGATATGAAACCTTAACTCAATGCTCAATCAAGTGGATTTAATAGACATCTATAGAACACTCCACTCAACATCTAAAGAGTATACATTCCACTTATCAGCAACATGGAACATAATCCAAGATCAATCACATTCTTGGACATAAATCAAGGATGAACAAATTTCAAAAGATTGAAATAATACAATGCATCTTCTCAATCACAATGAAATAAAAATAAATATAGCCAACAACAATATCCCCTTCCCCCAAAACACAAAATACATGGACATTAAATAACATGCTGCTGAATGACTTCTGGGTCACATGGCAATCAAGACAGAAATAAAAAGATTCCTGGAAACAAATGAAAACAGACACATCTAATCATAATCTCTGGAATGTCATACAAGCATTAAGAGAAAAATTTATAACACTGCATGCACACATCAAGAGAACAGAAAGATCACATGTAAACAGCCTAACGTCAACCTAAGGGAGCTAGGAAGGTAAGATCATCTAAATCCTAAGTTCAGCAGAAGAATCCAGATCACCAAGATAAAATCACAACTGCAGGATATTGTAGAAAAAAATCTAATAGAAAGGATCAACAAGATGAAAAGCTGGTTCTTCGAAAGAATAAGTTTGACAGACTCCTGTCCAGATTAACTTTAAAAAAATGAAAGAAAGTCCGAATAAACACAATTAGAGATGCAAAAGGCAAAATCACAACTGAATCTGAAGAAACTCAAAAGATTATCACAGATTACTGTGAATATCTGTATGCAAATAAACTAGAAAACCTAAAGAAAATGGAGGAATTTCTGACATCACACAACCTCCCCAGGTGGAAACAAGAAGAAATTGAAACTCTAAACAGACAAATAGCAATCCAGGAAACTGAAAGCCCTGGACCAAATGACTTCCCAGCCGAATTTTACAAGACATACAAGAAGGAGCTGATACCAATCTTATTGAAAGTATTTCCAGCAACTGAGAATTATGGAATTCTTCTCAACTATTTTATGATGCTAACATCATACTGATAAACAAACCCAGCAAAGAACCCCAAAATAAAGAGAATTAATCTTTGATGAACATAGACACAAACATTCTTAACAAGATTCTAGCAAATTGGATCCAACAACACATCTCAAGGATCATCTACTATGACCAGGTGGACTTCATTCTTGGGATGCAGGGCTGTTTCAACATTCACAAGACCATAAATGTAATTCAGCACATGAATAGATGTAAAACCAAGAACCACATCAGTATATCATTAGATGCATAAAAAGCATTAAACAAAATCCAGCATTCCTTTATGATAAAAACCCTTGAGTACCTAGGCATAGAGGGAACATTCCTCAAAACAGTAAGAGCTACATATCATAAACCCACAACCAACATTTTTCTCAATGGACAGAAGCTGGAAGCATTTGCCCTTAATAACAGGAACAAGAAAAGGATGCCTACTCTCACCCTTCCTGTTCAACATAGTGCTAAGAGTCCTAGCCAGAGCAATCAGACAAGAGAAGGAAATCAGGTATATCAAAACAGGAAAAGAGGAAGTTAAGTTATCCCTATTTGCAGATAATATGATTTTATACCTTAAAAACCTCAAGGAATCTGTCAAAACCTCCTTGCACTGATAAATGACTTTGGTAAAGTCTTGCGTTACAAAATCAATATGCAAAAGTCAATTGCTTTTCTATATGTTTGTCAATTAAGTTTGCGAATTCATTCTAGAAAAAGTGCTACCTAGCTCATTGCTGAATATCATTACAGTCACCTTCCAAATTACTCCTTTTGGGACGCTATGCACTGATGCCAGCACCTAGTCCACCAGTCAAAGCAATTTGGGACTCTTTTTCTGGAATGGTCGTCAGAGCTGTCATTGTATTACTCTTGATGTCCCAAATATCATCAAAATGTCTTCCTTTTAATATTTGCTTTATCTTCAGGTAAAGAAAAAGTCATTGGGGACCAGATCAGGTGAGTATGGAAGGTGCTCCAATACAATTATTTGTTTACTGGCTAAAAACTCTCACGGACAGTGTTGTGTGAGCTAGTGCATTGTCATGATGCAAGAGCTCCTTTGGGACTATTTTTGCACATATCTTTCTCATGCCAAGATTTTCAGTTAAGATTATCCCAACTCTTTCTCTATCAATGTTTATTTGGTCTGCTGTTCTTCTCACAGTCAGAGATTTTGACATACAATTTAACAAATTTTTGCAATGTTTTAGTCAGTTCTGCTCATTACTGGCTATCCTGACTTTTCTTCATCAGTGGTACTTTTGCTCTCCTGAGAAATACGTTTAATCCATTGTACACTGCTGTTTTCTTCATGGCATTATCTCCATAAACTTGGACTAACATGTCCTGGATTTGACGTCCACTCTTGCTAAGTTTAACAAGAAATTTAATGTTTGTTCATTGCTCTAATTCAAACTCTGACATTCTCATGATTACAGCTTTGATGGACATTCCAGAGAAAGAGTTCCAAGATTGCTTTGATGGGTGCACTAGGTGCTTGCACTGGTGCAAAACTTTCCAACAGTAGTACTTCGAAGGTGACCATAGTGATATTCAGCAATGAGGTATGTAGCACTTTTTCTGGGATGAGTTTGAAAACTTAATTGTCAGATCTCGTACACAAGTAACAAGCAGGTGGAATACAAAATAAAAAGCACAATCCTAGTTACAATAGCCACACACACACAAATGAAATACCTTGGCATCAATTTAACCAGACCTTTACAATGAGAATTGCAAAACGTTTCTCAAAGAAATCAAGGATGATATAAACAAATAGAAAAATATTCCGTACTCTTGAACTGGAAGAATCAATATTTTCAAGATGTTCATACTATGAAAGTCAATGTACAGAGTCAATGCAATACCCATCAAATTTCCAACATCATTTTTTTTCAGACCTAGAAATGACAATACAGAAATTCATGAGAAAACAGAGAAAAGCATGATGCCAAAACAAGCCTCAGCAAAAACAAAACAAAACAAAACAACCAAGTGAGAAGTATCACACTTCCAGACTTTAAACTTTATTACAAGGCTACTGTAACTAAAACAGTCTGGTATTTGTAGAAGAATAGGGACATAGACCAACGGAACAGGACAGAGAGTCCGGAAGCAAAAACACAGTCTCTTGACCAACTCATCTTCATCAAAGCCACCAAAAACTATCATCATAGAAAAGAGACCATATTTAGCAAATGGTGCTGAGAAAACTGGCTGGCTACATGCAGAAGAATGAAACTGGATCCCTGCTTATCACCATATACAAAAGTCAACTCTAAATGGATCAAAGACCTAAATGTAAAACCTCAAACTTTAAGAATCCTGGAAGAAAATGTAGGAAACACTCTTACACATATCAGAGTAATAGAACAGAATATTGCGTATTTTCACTCATAAGTGGGCCTTGAACATTAGTCATATTAGCATGATGGACGGTTCAGCAGTCACTGGGTACCAGTAGGGGAGGGAGGGATGAAGGAGAGTGGGGGACGTATAACAACATGAAGCATACTTGGTTCATTGCCAAGAGGAATGAGGGCCGATTAGAAGCCCAAACTTGACCTACATGCAGCCTACTTATGTAGTTCACATGCATATCAATGAATTATTGACCAAGTCCCCAAAAGCAAAAGTCACAGACGCTAATAGACATGTACCTCATCAAACTGAAAACTTTTGCACAGCAAAAGAAACCATCAAGAGGGTAAAGAGACAATCCACAGAATGAGAAAATATTTGCAAATTAGCATCTGACAAAGACTTTATATCCAGGTTAGATAAGGAACTCAAACGAAATGAAAGGAAAAAAACAAACAACTTCATTAAAACATGGGCAAAAGACGTGAACATACCTTTCTCAAAAGATGACATACAAGCAGTCAGCAGACACATGAAAAAACGCCCTGCCTCACTAATTATCAGAGAAATGCATGATGAGATACCACCTAACTCCAGTAAGGATGACTATCATTAAGAAGTCAAAAAACAACAGATGCTGGTATGGGTGTGAACAATAGGGAATGCTTCTATACTGTTGATGGGGGTGTAAGCTAGTTCAACCTCTATGGAAAACAGTGTGGCATTTCCTAAAATAATGAAAAATTGATCTTCCATATGATCTAGCAATCCCTTTCCTGGGAATATACCTGGAGGAACATAAATTGGTCTACAAAAAAGACACCTGCATATGCATGTTTATTGCCACACTATTCATGATAGCTAAAGCATGGAACCAGTTCTACTGCCCATTGAAAGTAGACTGGAGAAAAATATGTTGTACATATACATGATGGAGTATTACGCAGCCATAAAGAAGAACAAAATCATGGACTTCACAGCAAATTGGATGGAATTGGAGACCATCAGACTAAGTGACCTATTACAGAAACAAAGATGTGAATACATGTTCTCACCCATAAGTGGGCCTTGAACATGAGTCACATTAACACTAGGGAGAGATCTGCAGTCACTGGTCACTGCTAGGGGAGGGAGGGAGGAAGGAGGATTGGGGGGCATGTGACAATACAAAGGGTTCTTGGTTCATTGACAGGAAGAGTGAGGGCCAGTTAGAAGCCCAAACTACATCTGTATGCAGCCTACTGATGTAGTTAATCCTCACTTGTACCCTGCCGGAGTCCAGCTCCAGGAGAGAGTCAGGGCCTGAATGGGGAGAATCAGGAACGGTGAAGAAGAATGACAGGAGTCAACTTCTTGGGTAGAGTTCAGGACTCTGCCAATTTTTATTCAATTCTTACATGCTTATATAGTTTTTTTACTGACCCCTGTACCCACAAAAATGCAACACATGTTACACATTAAATGCTTACATCATGTTTTTTCTTTTTGTTTATGGGGAAGTTGACCTTTACAAGTTTCATTTTGTTCCTTCCTGCTACCGGTGGTGTTATTTACGTCTGGATCAACAGACAGGAACTGAACAACAGCTGCCAAAACTTATTAACTTTGCCCTCTAACCTCTAAGTTTTTTATTTTTGCTAATCTATCTCCTTTCTATAACACAACTTAGCAGCACTATATTGGCTTATTCTTAAATTTTATATAATTCATTTATCTTTACCTTTTATATTTACTATTCTCTATCTATTACAAATTTATATTTACTAAATTTCACCTTTATTCTACCTTATTAATCTTAACTATTTTACCTATTTTCTTATATCATGCTGTAATTCAAAAACCTAAATCTTTATACTTATATATACTTTTACTTCTATCTATATTATTAATATGTATTTAATATATTTTTATACTTATTTCTAATTTTATTTATTCTTTTAGTCTAATTATCTAAATCTTATTCAAATCTTAAACTAATTTATTATCTTATTTCTATTCTTTCTTTAATTATTCTATAATCCCTCTAAAATCTAAAATCATGTCTGCGGCTTATTTTTCTCAAATGCCGTTCAAAAACATTCTCTTATGTCTCAAGGGGGAATATTTTGCTGTTTTTCCTACATTAAGTTTCTATACATAGTTTCACTGTTTTCTTAACATCCTTGCACATCCTGATTAATGTGTTATTTGTTACAAGGGAAGTGTCTTTTAGGCCTATGCACGCATTCCTTTAAGACTAAAGGGGCCCGTCAATAGGATCCATGGGGCTCTGCCTCCATCATGGCTGCTTTCTACTGGGGCTCTGCTCCTAGTCAGCATTTTTCCCATATTCAGATAACCTCCATTTTGCCTCGTTAGGGATTGCGGCTTCCGGCAGTACCCCACATTCTTATAATTTAAAAAAATTAAAAAAAATCTTGGTATAATTTAATATATTACTGATCAAATTTGGCTTGAATTTATTATTGTTTAACTCATTTATAGTGATACAATTTAAAAAAAATCAAACATGTTCATTATTTCCTCCTTTATTTGGGAACTGCAAATAATTAGGGTTCTCTGACTACTGAGAACATACATCCCACAAATTGCATTCTTTTCCTAAAATTTTGAGTAATTTCAGACCACAACTTCGCATCAGTTTGCCAGAGTAGCATACAGATTCAACTTTTAACTTATGCCAGTTTGCCTCCTTTTCAGTCAAAAGACGTTATACTTACTGTACAATTTTGAATGTCAAAAGTTATCTCAGATACTTTCTTTTTTATTTTTTTGAGTTGGAGTCTCACTCTGTCACCCAGACTGGAGTGCAGTGGCTACTCCCTGCTACTGCAGCCTTGACCTGCTGGGCTCTGACAATCCTTCTGCCTCAGCCTTCCAAGTAGCTGGAACTACAGGCGTGTGTTACCACACCTGGCTAATTTTTTGGATTTATTGTAGAGATGAGGTCTTACCAAGTTGGCCAGGTGGGTCTTGAAGCCGTGGGCTCAGTCAATTCACTCTCCTCGGCCTCCCAAGGCGTGGGATTACAGGCTGAGCCACCAAGCCTGGCCATCTTAGACACTTACTGAGGAAATATCTGAAATAATTTTATTCTGAAAGAAAATTGCTTCTGGTTCTAACAGTCATATCAGTGGAGGTAAAATCTTAGTACAAATCTTAAAAATTAACTATTGAACACATAGTTTATAAGCACAATTTGAATGTTAGTATTCTCTCTTTTGATCAATTTCTCTCTGAGATTAGATTTTATTTTATTTTAGATATACTTTTTATTCAGAACATACCCAAGAAATATTTCAAAATGTATAAGACAATTCTAATTCAAAACTATATAATTTTAGCTGCTTCTTGTCAAATTGCATATTAAATGTATCAGAGGCATTTGTGAAATATTAGAGAAGCTTAAGTAATTACAGAAATTCTTATAACATTACCTATTAGAGTTTAACCTTAAACACAAAACTTTTTTTAGCCTTTTAAAGCCAAAATATTCTTGTTTATTTAGAGCAAAAGGCTAGTCATTTTAAAACACTGCTGAAATAATTGACTATGCTAGTCAATAAAAACCTATAATTTTACACATTAAAAAAATTTTAAATGTGAATAAACCTTACAAATGGATATTTCTTGCATTTACAAGTTTGACTTTCAAAAGTATATTTAAAAATGATAAAGATACTATTTTCTACACAAAGTAATAAGCCTTTTAAGTTAGTATCTGTACCATGTGCCTAGAAAATAATTGTATCTTTTTGATAAGCAATATATTATAATATGCAAAGAAATGGGGAATAAGTGAATAATTTCATAAAACATCAGAGTTTAATTTAGAATTATCTTCATCAGAGGGCCACAGAATATGGTAACTTTTAGATTATTGACTTTTATGTAAAAGTTTGAAAATGACCTGATTCTTTATCTTAGAAATATAGATTCCAATATACTAAAAGGACAGCAAGTTATAGATATATAGATGAAAAAAAATGAGACTCTTCAAATAAGCATTTTAATTCTCATTTTTGAGCAAAACCATCTATAACTCATTCTCTGGCTTTTCCCTCCCTTCAGTTCTATTCTAATGCAGATGGCAGTAACTAGTGCCAAATAGATAACAGTGTTTAAATTCAACCTTTGTAACTAGAAGCTGTATTTCCCATTTTGATTCACAGTCTTTATACGTTAATTTTGATTTCATATGTTTATAAACCTTAAGCACACCCACAGAACATATATTTTTTCTTTTAAAACTTGAACATAAAATTAATTCCATATTTTCCCTTTAGATTAATATAATATAGCAGAGGAGGAAAACAATTGTGTTAGAAAAAATATTGTTTTAAATCATTTGTGCTGGCTGATACTTGGTGATTTATGAATTTCACCTGAGGTTGAAAAAATATCATTTTCCTCAGGAATCTTGGTATTAACCATTGTCATAGATTGCTATAAGTTTGTATTATGATCAGTTAGTATTTATTTCATTTCCTACATTATATAAGCTAGCCTTTGTAGTCAGTCAACATGATAGATTCATGTTCTTTTTTGTTTTCTATCAGGAGAGCCATTTTCTTACATACCAAACACTTTGCATTGCTGTAAATTTATTGTAGCTATGGTAAGGACAAATCTGTGAGCTCCAACATAAACAATTTTAAGAGTGGAAGGGATATTCAATGTCTATTGACACATATTACTACATATCTTCCTAAATTCATGACCATGTTATAATATTCATTGTCACTATATAAAATCATACATATTACACACTTTTTTCAAATGTTTCTTTATCATGCTATAAAGTCATGAACATACAGCACAAAAAAGCCCATAAAATCCTCTTCTGGAGAAGCAGTGATAACTTCCTAAATATTTAAATCCAGAAATACGTGTTTTATGCATTGATTTTACAAATACACTTTAAAAAGCAATGATTAAGGTATAACAAGACTGTGAATGTATGAGGGGAACCCCCCCAAAAAAACCAGAGTTATTTTTTGGAGGATGGGTCCCTTGTAGTAACAGTCTTCTTCAGCTAGGTCAGCGTTCTAGGAACCCAGTGACATCTGTGTTCCTAGTGTTATTGTGAGAGGTTGCATTCAACTTCAGTGCTTTTGTCACATGTGACTCCTGAGAAATTGAAATATGGCTGGTTCAAATTCTCACTCTGTCGCCCAGACTGGAGTGCAGTGGCTGCTCCCGGCCACCGCAGCCTTGACCTGCTGGGCTCCGGCGATCCTTCCACCTCAGCCTTCCAGTAGCTGGAACTACAGGCGTGCGTTACCATGCCCAGCTAATTTTTTTTTTATTTATTGTAGAGATGAGGTCTCACCAAGTTGCCCAGGCGGGTCTCGAACCCACGGGCTCAGGCAATCCACTCACTTCTGCCTCCCAAGGTGCGAGATTACAGGTGAGCCACCGAGCCCGGCAACACATTGAATTTTAAATACTATATTCCCCAAAAGATTATAGGTACCATGAGATCTGAGACCTTGTATCCTTTTTTTTTTTTGAGTTATAACCTTAACATTCAACATGATTTCTAGTGCATAGAATGTTCAATAAATTTCTGTTGAATGAACAGATGCCTGAAAGAATGAGTGAGAAATTATTCTCATTTCATAGATGAGGAAGCTAAGGACTATAGAAGTTAAGGAACTTGCCTAAACCCACATAGCAGTGCTTTAAATCTAGGACTGTTTGTTTCCAAAGGCTGTTTTTTCCCATCATATATCAGGAGCATCAGAAAAAAGATCAATTTACTCAAACTAATTAACTTTAAAGAATTAAAATGTAGGGTTAGTGAAAAAAATAAAACCATCAAGTGTAATCCATTTGCTTTCTGAACAAAGACTTTTATTACTTACGTCCTTCCCAATCTTTTGGTATAAGACAATTTTTTAAAGGTTCAAACAGTTACTCAAAGGCCATGTTCAGAGTTTCACTTGTAATATCTATTAAATGACACATATGACATAAAGAGTAGCATGTAAATGGATGAGACATATAGATTTAGTTACATACTTCTTGAAGGAATCTTTTGTGTACATTCCTCCACCCTGTCCTGGCCCCAGTCTGTGGCCTATTGCTTTAAAATAACTAATTGTGTTGTTATTTATTATTCAATTAAACTGTTTGTTTTATAATATTAGTAGGAAAATAATATTCTTGTAAAATGTTGAGTTTTTTACAGTAGATTAGGAATAGTAGAAAGAGGAAGAGTTGTATACTGTGCCCGCTGTGCTGGGATCCTGGAAGGAGAGTAGTCAGTTAAGGGAACATGGATAACACACAAAGAAGGGAAGCTGATGAACTGAGTCCAGGGTCCACAGGAGAGCAAAGAGTCCAGGAAAGGAAGCCAGGGGTGCTTTGACTTTGCATTCTGCTGCTTCCACTATTTAAAAACAAAATGATTTATTACAATGTATGATGTAGACAAAGTGCAATGGGAGTTAAAATGTAAGAAATAGTAGTTGAAAAAGAATTTACAGAATAGGTAGGACTCTGTTATATATGTATAATCTGTTGTTCTAACTATAGTAGAAGTATGAATATAGGAGTAACATTTTAAATATGCAATGCAAAGTCACCAGAATGAATGTCTTGGTTCTCTATAGCACAGCTTACATTTGTCAACCTGTCTTTCTCCTCTCTTAGATTAAACAATTCTAGAAGGCAAAGGTTGTGTTTCAATCATCTTTATTTCTACAATGTCCCTTTTTTTCAGAGTGAGGATTGTAAATACTTTGACTTAAAAAATGAGTCATCTTCAATACACCATTCTCTTCCATTCAATATCTACCACCTTCCTAGCACATAGTTGGTGTTCAGTACACATCTGTAGAAGAAATAAATCAGTAATAATAATTAAATGACGGATAGATGAATCAACTTCCCTTCTGTGGCATAGACAGGATGCAAAGCTCATGGAAAAAATAATAGGATAGAAAGAGAATCACTGTGTGAGTAAAGTAAAAGCAAATGAAGGATTATGAAGGATGCAAAGCTCATGGGAAAAAGAATAGGATGGGAAGGGAATCACGGTGTGAGTAAAGGAAAGGAAAATGAAGAATTATTTTCTTGAAGATGAAGAAAGTGAAACTGTCTCTTCAGGGAAAACAACTAATAGCATTTGTTGCCAAAAATAAAACTTGGGATTTTGAGTGAAAATTAGAAGTATAGGAAAGCGTATATACTGTCATAAGCTCGACAGCTTTCTAATACTTACAGTTTTCTGATGAGATAGGTGAGGATTTTTTTGTGTGATTTGATTTGATTTGATTTTGATTTTAAAGATGTGGGGTACAATTCAGGGTTGGGTATACAAATGTTCATTATGCGGATGCCCTTGTTGATGAGGTGTACCCTCCTTCTCCCCTCGTGGTTTCCCACTGCTGCCAATCCTACCCCAGCCCTCCTCTGGTATTTTCCCACTACTGCCAATCCCTTTCTTACAGTATTACATAGTTGTTCGGGGTTCGCTTATGAGTGAGATGCTCAGTTCTTTGTTTCTCTGATAGATCACTCAGGTTTATACCCTCTAGGTCTATCCAAGTTGCTGTGAAGTTCATAATTTTGTAGGTGAGGATTTCAATCAATGTGATATGCATGTACACACACATGAATATTAGAATGACTGGGCCAACATTTGGAAGATCTGCCTAACTTGGTGAACTGGTATTTTCCAAATGTCCAATGTGTGATGGTACCAAACCATGAAGTGTGAAAGATGCATCCAAAGTGTAAGATGGACTGATAGACTGTAATGTAACAAAGAACAAGACGTTTCATGATATAATTTCAAGTTTTACACTGTAACTAACTTTTAAGAAATTACTGCTTGGGGAATTTGAGTGTAATATCAAAGAATAATATCTATAATTATCTGAAAAATATTAAAACTTCATTTCTTTTTCCAAATACATATTTGCATGAAGTAGGATTTTCTTCATAACAATCAAAGCAACATATAACAACAGACTGAATTCAAAAACAAATGTGGAAATTCTGGTGTCTTCTGTAAAACAGTCATCAAGGATATTTGCAAAAAATGTTAAACAAGCTGGGCTCGGTGGCTCAGACTGTAAACCCGCGCTTTGGGAGGCTGAGGTGAGTGGATTGCCTGAGCCTGTGGGTTTGAGACCTGCCTGGGCAACTTGGTGAGACCTCATCTCTACAATAAATCAAAAACAATTAGCCAGGCGTGGTAGTGCGCGCCTGTAGTTCCAGCTACTAGGAAGGCTGAGGTGAAAGGATCGCTGGACCCTAGCAGGTCGAGGCTGCAGTGGCCGGAAGCGGCCACCGCACTCCAGTCTGGGCGACAGAGTGAGATTCCAACTCAAAAAAAAAAAAAAAAAAAAAAAAAAGTTAAACAGTGTCACTTCTTCTTAGTTTTTTTTAAATTTTTTTTTGGAAAATATAGTTATTTTTATAAAATATATTACTTACATTAATGTCATAATATTATTATTTACTATTTAAATTGAATTGGAATTGTCTTTGATTTTTTTCAGCTTTTGTTTCTAATACAATAAATATCTAATAAATATCCATAGCTATAACCCCCTCCCCCCAAAAAAAGAATTATGGCAGATTCTGTGGGAAAGAAGACCACGTAGGATGATGATTAAGCACTTAAGCACTATTTGGTCAAACGTTCAGAGCTAATACAATTCAATAAGTAAAGGAATGCAATACATATGAACTTACTAATTGTTGGGGAGGGAAATTATAAATTTGAGGATTATTTTTAGCATAATAGAATAATTAAACATATTAATGTTGATGGTCAATAACATGCCTTAGACACATACTTAACATTGAACAAATAATCCCCTCCCAAAATAGCCCCAGAGATGTATGTATTATCATTATAAATTAGCATGTTACTTAAAAGTCATTTAAGCAAAGAGATTTTGGTCATTTACTCACTATGACAATCAATTTTTTTAAAGCATAAAAGAAATGAGTCCTATACAATAGTCCCTTTGCAAAGCAAATCAAGGGCAAGGTTGAGTGATTTATTCAGAACTTGACTGGTATAATACAACTAGACAACATAGCATTTCACTTTACATTATGTACTAAAATAGCATCTCATATTATGTAAATTGAATTCACTTTCAGAAGACACAACCTGGCAAACCTGAGTTACTGAGTTGAGGTTTTTCTTTCTTTTTTAATGTTATCTTTGAATTTTTCAATATTAAAAAACAGGGCATGTTCAAATGTAAGAATCTTTTCTTGATACTTAGTATGGCCATTGTATACCAATAATAAGACAATATACATGTTACAGCTAAAGCCTGACAGTAGGTTAATACTTAATAATGGCTGCTGGGACAACTAGAATTCACTGTAAGTCAACAGCTCAAGGAAAGAATTCAATTAAAATGTAAGCATTTTTTGTAAGTATTTTTCTGACTAACATGACAATTTATCACTTGGGAGGGTGATTTGCTACGTTGGGTTTGTGTGGAATAAAATAGTCTTGTTTGATAGTTTACCATGGAACTTTAGTTGAAACATAAATTAGAACATGGCTAAGTTTAAATGTATTTTAGTAATTTGGTAACCCTCTAAAAGAAACAGTTCTTAAGGTACTATGTATAAAGACTTTTGTATATAATTATGCATATCAAACCCTGATTCTTGGCTCTATTTAAATGAGTAAGGAGAAAGAAAGTAATATGTCCAGTAAGACCAGATAGTCCCATGTTAGATATTGCAACAATTATACTGAGCTGAAAATTACAATATTATATTTTTTAAATGGCAATATAAAATTTGGTTCTAAGGCTTTGGAAACTTCAATCTGTTTTCTTTATTATAACTAAATCTTAAATTAAGTGGAAATTGGTCATTGTTAAGTGAGATTTTTAGGCATTGTAAGAGGATAATATATTTACTGCTTTCCAGCCTACAAAATTATTAGAACTAAACTAACCAAGTGTTATCTAAGAGGATTCCTCTTCTAAAAAAATTATGCATTGAAAAAATAAACTGTATAATCAATGAAAAGAGTCATTTCAGCATTCCTTGAAAAATCAGTCCTTCAACAAAGATTAGCTTTGGCACTAGGTGCTGGAACTGCAAGGGCAAATGAGACCCAGTATGTTTTCCTTGAGGAGAATCTAGTCTACCGTCAAAGGGGAGGCAGTAGAGAAACAGGAAAATGACTATGACTGAGGAAGTTGGAAGGATTGGTCAGGTGCTTGGGGCATCCCATGAAAGAGAGATTTCTTTTGACTGAAGTGCTCCAAGGGCTTTATAGAGGGGGTCATGGGTGACAACTGAGCTGGGCTATGTAGAATGAACTGGAGTTTGGATGTTAAGGAGGAGAGTTAAAATGAGAAGGAAGGAAATGTAAAATAAAGGAAATGACATGACAAGCATTAGTGGAGTGTGAAATGTTATTTTGGGAAATGGCAAGTAATTTAATGGGACTAGAACAGGGTCCTGGGGTGAGGAAAAGGAGCAGTGACAGAAGATGAAACAGCAACATTAGGTTAGGGGTAGGTTATGAGATGTTTTCTACGTGAATAAGAACATAGATTTTATTTTATAGGCAGCTGGGAACCATCCAAGTCATGCATATACAAAAGAGCACTTTCTAAATACTTGAGAACAGTTTGTTATCTGAGGGAGAAAACACTGTTTTCAAGCATTTAAACCTAAATTGTTTAATAAAGCCTCCTATTTCCAGAAATACTACAAATGTGAACTTCAGCCCAATGTTTCTGTTGATTATTCACAAATTTCCAATTTTTGAAGTTTGAAATAGAAAAGTAACAATGCTTCTAAAAGGTTGCCAACCACCATTTCAACTTTCTGTCTTTCTTCAAAGATTGCAAACCATTCTCAACAAATGAGAACCTTTAAATATTTCAATAATTGTATTCTGCATGCACATATAGGCATATAGGTTTAGAAAAAAAGTCACTGTTATCTGTGTCAGGGCATACCTCTTCTGGTGCAAGATGTGTGACTTTGACAAAGCCAGATTGCCCCTTTGGGTTTTGGGTACCTTATCCATGAAATGAGAAAGTTGAACCAGATAGTCTTTAAGATCCTCTCTTTCTAGGTTTAGCACTTAAACACTTTAGAACTCTGATCTGTGTAAAGATCAATTTATGTGTCTAAACAAATGACACTGGTATTACATATAATTCAGGTCGACTGAATTTGAGAAAAGATCCAACCCATTAGTGGAAAAAAATGGTGTCTGAAATTATCTATATTCATTTTTGTTACACAAGTACAAGATTTGTCTTTAGAACATTATGAGAAATCGTTATTCAATAATTACAACATTAGAGGAACATTAAGGTTTGGGTGAAATAGTGTGGAAGAAGAAAATAAGTTCAGCTCTGCATATATTGACGTTAAGATGCCATTAGTGGAAATGCCTAATAGGCAGTTGGAAGTGTGATTCTGAAGCTCAAAAATAATTGTTCTCTGGAAACATAAACTTAAGTGTCTTTGCGACTAAAGGCGGTGCTCAGAAGGGGTTGCTGAGGCAATGGGGGTAGCTGGGAGACCTCAGGGGAAATATGTATACTTGAAAGAGAAGGCAAGTGAGTGAACCAGCAAAAGAAGATGAGACCATTGAGAGGCAGAAAAACCAGGAGAGAATGTGTGTGGGGGCATTCGGGTGGACAAGTATTAGTCATAGGATCAACATTGTCCTATGCTACACAAAGGCCAAGGAGGGGTTTTTGAATGCTGCAATTTCAGAAGATCAAAGAAAACCTTCTGTAAATGTTTCAGTGGGATGTGGGGAAAACACGATTGTCGAAAGCAAGATTTTGATATTTAGTTTGAATACGTGTTGTGTTTAGACATAACCGAGGATTGCCTGGCTATTATAAGTAGTGAATTTATAATAGCACATTTTTTAGGTCAATGAAAATATTTCCAGCCATTATATATTTTTAGTAAAAAGTCACATAAATGATAGTAAAATACTTTCCAGATGTATAAATCTGAGCATCATTTCCCTCAGTATTTTACTCCTAGAAGGCAGTTGATTATAGAAAGACTTATGTTCAAGAATATTAATTGAAGCATTAATTCAGTAAGTTGGAAATCACATACATGCTCATAAATAGGGAACGGTTAAATTGAATATGATAAAATATGATTGACACTACACAAAAAGATTTAGTGGCATGGGGGAAAATAATAAGTTATAATGTCAATAACTCAAAAAACAACAGATGCTGGAGAGGTTGTGGTGAAAAGGAAACACTTCTATACTGTTGGTGGGAGTGTAAACTAGTGCAATCTCTGTGGAAAACAGTGTGGCAATTCGTAAAATATCTAAAATCAACCTTCCATATGACCCTGCAATCCTCCTAACTGGGAATATAACCAGAACTCCTCAAATCACTTTATAAAAAAGGTACCTGCACACATATGTTTATTGCAACATTGTTCACAGTAGTAAGAACATGGAACCAACTGTGCTGCCCATCAAAAAAGGACTGCATTAAAAAAATGTGGTACATATACATGATGGAATATTATGCAGCCATAAAGAAGAACAAAATCATGAACTTCACAACAACCTGGATGGACTCAGAATCTATAATACTGGGTAATCTTTCACAGAAACAAAGAACTGAGTATCACATGTTCTCACTTATAAGCGGACCTAGAACAATTATCATAATACTCTAAGAAAAGGATTGGCAGTAGCGGGAAACTGCCAGGAGGGGAGAGGAGAAGCGGGATTAGCAGTAGTGGGAATCTGCCTAGGGAAGGGGGGGGTGGCACACAACTCATCAACAAGTGTACTTGCATAATGAACATTTGTATGCCTAACCCTGAATTGTACTCCACATCTTTAAAATAAAAAAATTAAAAGGGGAAAATAAGTTATAATATATACATGTATATTATTATGTGAAAGAGCAGACAAACAGTATATCCAGAATAACTGACAAATTTTGTTTATTAAAAACACCAAACATACACACAGAAAAGACTGGAAGGAAATGCACTAAAATATAAGGGCAGTTTTATCTGAATGGCATATTGTGGTTGGGTTTAAATTTATTATTTGTAGTATTTTATTTTTCAAATTTTACATAAAATATGCATTACACTTATTAGTAGGACAAAAATCTTAAAGACCAAAGGAGGGGGCAAAAGAAATAAAACATGTTTTTTTCCCCCAAACACACATACATATACATACTCTCACACACACATTTCTTGTAGTTTAGAGGAAGTTGAAATGTGGAAATTGGGCAGATTCAGCCCTGTTCACCACGGGTTTGATGAATAAGGACCTACCTACATCAGGTTTCAGAACAAAAATAGGTTTGAAAGTTATTTAAAAATAATTTTGTTTAAGTATGCATTTAATAGTACTGGAATGTAAAATACATGAAGCAGGTAAAAACTAGGAGTTGGTAATCTCGCTCCAGAAATTCCAACTGCTAATTATTTTAGACATTTAAATAGTGAGTTTTCACTGATTCTGTTATCTGAAAGATGTATGTTCTGATTTAACCTAACACGGGGAGAAAGCTAGATGATAGTTGATTTCACAAAAAAGGTCCAGCTTAGCAAATCATGTCGTCACCTATCAGTCTTTTAAAAAATTCTTAATGTCATTATTTATATACACCCAAGAGTTATTTTAAAGCTTAATTTAAAGCCTGTGTCTCACCTTCCTCTATTTTCAGCTAGTGTTAAATGGGAATAAGATTAAATTACATCTTCATAATTAATTTATTTGGTACTAAGTAGGGACTCTCCAGACCTATAGAATTGTTTAAATTCTCATTGACTTTAATTACATCCAAATGAGCTAAGCTGTACTGTTGGGTAGAGCACTGAGGATGGAGAAAAGGCATCAAAATAGGACAGTCTTCAAAGTTAGTAGACTGTATTCAAAAAGGGCTTATAAAATATTCAAAAGTGAAATAAAGAAATTATTATGCTAGCTCTGAACACAGAATACATTAAATAAAGTGGTTTTAAGGACAATTTTGTTTCTCTACCTGTATGAATACACTACATACTTTAATATAATGTCCCAAGGTCAAAATAATAAGGCTAGCTCTATGGAAAGAAAATATACTTTAGTATAAAATATGTTTTCTCTGCTCCCATTTTCTGATTATAAGGTACAAAATGGAAACAGCCATTCTGGCAGATTTCTCAAATTGTTCTAAAGCAGCACTCGGTACCATTCAGAAGGTATCCTCGGCTCAACAAATGGGAGCAAGTAGATCTCTCTCAATGGTGGTGGTACTGAAGTTGGTGTGGGGGCTTTTTGGTGAGAACATTCAGTACATTAAGCCCAAGTCCCATCTTTTAAAAGTCTGTAAAGAGATGTTCTGCAAGACCTTGAGCCACAATTACTTTTACAACAATAAATGAATTTTAAATGTTGTTAGTTTTAATATTTCAAAGTTTCATCTTTGGGGCTGGGACACAGTCCAATCCTTGGTGTAGTAATAAGGAATCATAGTTCCAAGATGGATAGGAATTTCTGAGAGGCAGGTCTATTGGTGCAGGGGTTTCCAACCCCCAGGCAGCAGACTGGTACTGGCCCTTGGCCTGTTAAGAACCAGGTGGCACAGCAGGAGGTGAGCACAGGCAAGCAGAGCTGGGTCTTCTGTCAGATCAGCTACAGCACTAGATTCTCATAGGAGTGCCAACCCTAATGTGAACTGAGCACACAAGGGATCTAGGGTGGGTGCTTCTTATGAGAATCTAATGCCTGATGATAGCCCCACTCTCCCAGGTTGTAGAAAACTTGTCTTCCATAAAATTGGTCCCTGATGCTAAAAAGGTTGGGAACTGCTATACTGGTGAAAGTGGGCAGAGGTGACTCCTAGCTCCATCTTGGGTCAAAGTAAGCACAGATTTCAGCTGCTGGAGGCATAAAGTGGCCAATCTGTGTGTGACAGAGTGAAAGTCTAAAGCACAACATCAAGGGAATTGCTGACAAGATATAACAAAGTGACTATGTTGGAGCAATGAAGGTTAGCTAGCGAAATTCCTCAGAAAGAATGCAAAAGAGTCTCACAGACAATGGCATGATGTCTGTCCATAGACTATAGACTAGATGAGTGAGACAGTGATGCAAGAAATCAGGGCTGAGTCCAAAAATGCAAAGGCTGTCTATTATAAAAGAGGAAATTTAGTTTAGAGTTACATATTAAATATGTACTGTTTATGTTATACACACCATTAGAAAAGAAATACTGACACTTTTATTTTAATGAAGTGAATCAACACTATATAAACTATTTATATCAAATCATTTTATTCTAGGACCTATTATGGTTAGGAGGAAGTTTGATTCCTCTGTAGGTTTCTAAGTTACATTAATTATGGTTTAGAGTGGTGTGTTCTAAACCTTTTTTGTTGTTGTTGTTTGGTCTCCTAAATTATTTTAAACTTGTGAGAATTAAATGAGGTAATAGTTCTAAAGCATTGAATGATGGTGCAATAGTTTAAATGTGTCCCTCCAAAATTCATACTGAAACTGAATCCCCATTGTGGTGATATAACAGGTGGGGTCATTTTGGGAAGTGATTAAGCCTCTTTTATAAAAGCATTAATTCCATTCACAAAGATGGAGCCCTCATGACTTAATCACTTCCCAAAATGACTCCACCTGTTATATCACCACAATGGGGATTCAGTTTCAGTATGAATTTTGGAGGGACACATTTAAACTATTGCACCATCATTCAATGCTTTAGAACTATTACCTCATTTAATTCTCACAAGTTTAAAATAATTTAGGAGACCAAACAACAACAACAAAAAAGGTTTAGAACACACCACTCTAAACCATAATTAATGTAACTTAGAAACCTACAGAGGAATCAAACATTCAACCTACTGCACAATACCTAGTACATGAAAGTTGCTTAATAAGTGCTAAGTATTAATTTGTCAATGCAATCATTAGGTGGAATAGACATTACTGTGCTTATTTTACTGATTAGAAAGTAGGCTTGAGCGGTTGAATAAATCCTCAGTTGCACAGAATTCAGTGGTAGGACATAGACTCAAAGCTTTTACATTTCACTTATTGTAAGGAGAATTTTTATTTTCACACTTAAAAAACTCTGAAATAGGGATATGTTTCACCACTGATGGCAAGTTTTAATCATTGTCATTCAAGTAGTGGTTGTGATATGGTTCTGCATTTTATGTGTTTGAGGATTCAGTCATGGCTTTCCATATTATTTTCATTTCAGTTGAGTTAAGGGCATGCATTGTGCTATACACCATGAGCTTAACTGCTGTCTAAAATGTCTGCCAGCGGAGGATCACTTGAGCCTAGGAGTTTAAGGCTGTGGTGATATGTGATTGCTTCATTGCACTCCAGCCTGGGCAACAGAGCAAGTTACATTTTTTTAAATGTCTGCCATAAGATGACACAGTTTATAGTAAATGTAGAAAGAAATGGCAACAGAAAAGTAGAGCATAATTGGAAGAATGGCTGCAATTCTATATTTTCTTGCTAAGCAAGAATGAAATTCACTATGGAGCCTACTAAAGGAACATATACCTGAAAATAGATAAAGTTGTTTTAACATTTGTTGGGATCGGTATGCAGGATAGATGGTCACTGGAAGTCAGGATAGATGTATGTGTCAGGAAAACTCAGGGTACTGATGCTTTCAGCTGAAAGAAGAACTATGATGAGGGTGGACTATTATCAGTGCAATTCAACAGAATCTTCTATGATAATGGAAATGTTTTATAATCTGTACAGTTCAATAGAGTAGCTGCTAGCACATGTAGCTGTTGAGCATGTGAAATATGGCCATTGCAAATGAGAAAACGAATTTTGATATTATTTTGGCTAATTTAAGTGTAAATAGTTGCCTGTGCCTAGTGGCTACATAGTTCTACTTGGACAGTAAAACTAGATTATGCTAGGTAAACCAGTCTCCTTCTTTAGGAAAGTTGGTGATGATTAAGTTTGATAGTACAGTGCGTTTCCATATTCTCATGTGAAAGGTGCAAATAAAAACTATTTCCAAATGTTGTGAGGACTTGAGATGCTATATGAATTGTGCTGGAACATGATAAATGAGAAGAAATGAAGGTAGCAGCAATAGTGAAAGTAGGAATAGTAGAAGTTGTAGTAATTATATCATTATATCATTTTTGTTTTTGCTGACAAATAGCAAGTAAGGTTTAAATAGTGCAATAAGCAGGAGAACAGGAAAAAAATTATCCCTGCCAAAATGATAGCAAACTGCCTAGAAATTAGGAAGTTCATCATAGCTAGTTATTAGGATATGCATAAACTCAGTAAATATTGATCAGCCTGAAATTTCTGTCAGGTGAATTGGTACACATGCAGTGTTTCCAGATATGTATCTGCATTTTAAAAATCCAATTTCTAATGTTTTGGCTTCTCCTTCTAATACTTTTTTTTTCTGGTTCTTAGTCACTGTGCAAGAGTTCCAAGTAGTAGTTTTTTGTTTTGCTGTGTTTTGAGATGGAGTCTCACTCTGTTGACCAGGCTGGAGCGCAGTGGCATGATCGTGGTTACTGTAGCCTCAACCTGCTAGGCCCAGGCAATCCTTCTACCTCAGTCTTCCAAGTAGCTGGAACAACAGACGTGTGCCACCACTCCCTGCTAATTTTTAAGTTTATTGTAGAGATAAGATCTCGCCATGTTGTCCAGGCTAGTGTCAAACTCCTGAGTTTAGGCAATCTTCTTGCCTTGGCCTTTCAAAGTGCTGGGTTTACAGGTGTGAGCCATCACACCTGGCCTTCCTTCTAATCCTTCTAATTCTTAAAGGGAGTCAGATTAGTCCTAGCATGTTAGAGTTCTAATAAGGAGAAACTTTTTATTAACCACAAAAAGAGGTGTTTTGTTTGTCAAGAGGAACTTTGAATAAATGCTAATAAGGATGTTTTTGTTGATCCCAAACTAAGGGCAAGGCTGTTTTTTATGGTTGACGTGTAGTTCTTCTGGGGATCTATTGGTCTATGGTCATGAGTTAATATGCATGCAGGCTTGTGTGTGTGTGTGTGTGTGTGTGTGTGTGTGTGTGTAAGGAGGCACAGGATTAACAAGGACAATGAGTAATGGAATGGGGTAACATCTTGGCATCTGAACTCACCTAAACCTTTGATGTATCTTAAAGTCACTGGGGAGAGATGAGTTTAAAAGAGATGCTGAAAGAACTGATTTCTGGAAAGATGTCATTCCCTGAGATTGAGCCTGGAAGATTGAACAACGTTGCTTTCTTAAGGGAAAAGGTCCAGGAGAACAAAGCAATTTTTCAAACTTTGCAGCAAATCCAAGGTCACTTAAACATCTGGAAAAATGACAGCCTTGGGAAAGGTGAAAGACATCACCTAAGCATATATTAGAAATTTGATGTGCACTGTCAGAAAAGACTGGGGTGAGGCGGCCCCAAGTAACCTGTTGAGTAGAGGACATTGATAATGAGGTACTTGAGTAGCATAGGAAGGAAGAACTGGGCTGAGCTTGGCTTGCATAGGGACTAACATTGACAGACCACACTGTTTATAGCATCCCAGAAGCCTTGTGGGAAGGCCTCGGAAAGGGGTTCAGGTCTTACTGATCAGATGAATCTAAGACCACACTGTTTATAGCATCCCAGAAGCCCTTGTGGGAAGGTCTCGGAAAGGGGGTCTTACTGATCAGATGAATCTAGCATAAACAGGCATTAAAGTGACCTAATTTGTCCTCACAGGATGGTAATGCCAGAGGACACTAGGATACACTAGTTGTATTGTTACTACAGAGTTCCTGTTATTATTCAAACCTTTTTGAGTTTCTATAGTTGTATGCCACAACGATTTAGGGTGGAGTTAGTCCAGGGTTGCACTGGCACCAATAAAGGACTGTTTGTTGAAAGCCTGCTCATCATTTGCCTTTTTATTGCTACCAGAACAACAGTAACTAGAATCACTAAATCTAACACTTGAATAAAGGCCCTTCAGAGGGCTTAACAGTGGCAATTACCAAACAGTACACACCAACAGTTCTTGGCAGGAAGTGAGGAACAAGAAGTAAAGAATTACTCCATGAAGTGAAAAATTTGGGAAGTGCTTCAAATAGAAAATATGTAAATTTACAAAATGGGAGGACCATCAGAATAAACAACTGTTCTCTTGAGAAATAAAAATCCAATAAAGTGTAATAATATACCCAGACTCTTTCAGGAGCGTTCTATTCAAAATGAAACCTCAAACCACACTGGGAGATAAGCTGCATACTTATCTGAATTGTTTGATTCAACCTGCAATTGTTCAAATGAGATTTTTTTTTGCCTTTTCTGACAAAGGTCATATTGATTGGAAGTCCTATTTCAATCCTATTCAACCTATTTGGCCTTTCCCTATTCTCTAGGAATGGTTCGTTATCACAATATAGGGATAGACTGGGACATTCATTTTCTTTCATCCCTTCAATGTGATGGTTCAGCTCCAATTATCACTTACATCAAAATTTTACCTAGAAGTGCTGTTCATATTCTGGCCATGCAATTTCAGTAACAAACATGAAAAACTGAGCTTGGCCATGTAATTTGAGTAACAAAAATAAAATATGATTTTACATGATATTAAGCAAAGTTCACAAAATGGGGAAACTTACTTTAGCATGAAGGTTTTTTTGAGCAATCAAAAATTAGAAAAGAGAGAAAGAAAAGAAGAAAGTTGGAATTGCACGAGTCAGAGGTAATAGATCAAAAGGTAAGGAGTACATAAGGTGTTCCAAGTTTAGTTGACAAATTGGACATAAATAAATCACAGGGACCAGATGGCATTCACCCAAGAGTTTTGAAGGAACTCAAGGATGAAATTGTGGAGCTGCTGGCCAAATGTGTAAACTGTTGTTGCAAACAGTCACCTTGTCAGAGAACTGGGAGATTGCTGATGTGATTCCCATCTGTAAGAAGGACTCTAGGGGAAATGCTGGGAACAAGATATAGATCAGCAAGACTGGCTTTCCAGGCATAAGAGATGGAAAGGATAACAAAACAGAGTCATTGCCAGTGAATACCTTTATGTAACTAGCTTACTGGGGTAAAAGCTGCATAGTTGTGGTAAGAAGAAATCTCATCAGTATGGTCTCATTATTTGAGGTATTAAATAATAATTGTATGACCAATTGTAGACACAATTTACTTTTCTTTTTTGTTTATTTTTACTTATTTATATTTATTTTAAAATTGTGGGATGCAATTCAGGGTTAGGTATGCATACTTTTCTTTTTAAAGGCCTTTGAAAATATTGACTTATAATGGCTATTTATACAATTCACATGAAGTAGCATGGGATTAGGGAAAATCTATCTGTTATCACATAAAAAAAACTATCAGTGATAGAAAACACAGACAGAGTTCATAAGGAACACTTTCCACGGTGCATCCTACAGGAGTTGTGAGATAAAGCTCTATTTTCATAAATGAATTTGCATGGAAATTTAGAGTAGAAACTTTAAATTCATATGTTCTCTTAAGTTTTAGTTAGCAGAGAATAATCAAACCTAGATACCAAAAGTGAGACATTTCAAGAGAATATGTGAACAAGAAGAAATATGTTGAACCAATTTCAATGTGTACTTAAAAAATGTACTTATGGCTTGACTCTCAAGAAGTTCTAGTAGTTTACTGTGGCTTAAAATACAAACAAAGTGAAGGATATCATCGGAGACAATGCCTTAAATCATTTACAGACTACAGGGCTTTGCACACAGTATGAAGCAGGTATTAACTCACATAAAGTACCTATAGTTTGTGCCAGCTGTAGTACATGCATATTTTCATTTATCACACTGACTCTGTAAAGCAGATATAAAACTTTGGAGCTCATAGTTAACAATGCTGTATTATACACTTAAAAAATTGTTAACAAAGTACATCTCAATATATTAAGTTTTCTCACCACAATAAAAAACCTTTGGCCATAGACTTGATGTTTTTAGAAAATATATATATTTCTACAAAACAGGCAAAATATTATACTAACCTTGTTCATATTAGCTGTGTGCAAGTACTTTTCATGACAACTTAAATCTTGGCTTAATTCCTTTTTACACCTATCAATTGACCTCTTTATTTTTTCTCTACTTGGGATAATCTATTTGCTATTTCTAGAAAATGAATGAAATGTGGAAAGGCCCCCAAAAATCCACTCATGTTACTGGCATGTAGCTTCTTCTGCTACAGATGTAAGAGAACTAAAGTGAAGAAAAATGAATTTATCAAAGTTGATAGCTTAAAGGGGGTAGAACTAAGATGAAAACAAACGTCAATTTGACACCAAGTTCAATGTTCTTGAAAGGTGATCATGAACATTTAATTAGCTGACTTAAATTTATTCTCATTAAAAAAAGTCATCTTGCCAAAATGGATTCCCATTTGTAATAGTACTTTTCATCTGTTACTACACAACTATCTAAGTACCCTATTTTCCTCTCTCCCAATGAATCATTAAGTATTTCCCAGTTAGGCTTCCTTTACATCAATTCTAAGAACTGAAAATGCATATAGGTTTGAGAAAGATACGAAAAGTAGTTTTTCATCTATTGCTATTATTTATTTAAAAATTAAAAACATTTTTGTTTTGTTTTGACTCAGGATGGAATTTCAGACAATTTTCAGTTCAAATTGAAGGATGTTGAAATAAAAGCTCAAAGGAAATGTGTTTGCTTGAGGTCAGAGAGCTTATACATGGTAGAGTTGGAAATAGTGAGAGGAAGTAGAAATTTGCATGCATTCACTGTGGGTCCTTTTCTGATGTTTGATTTGCTTATATTCAGGGTGAGACTCTGTAAGCCTTAGCAGAGATCACTTGTGAGATAAATAAGAGCTGAATGATGATACCAAAGTCTGTACAGTGCTAAAAGACTTTGTAGCCTTAGAGCGAAGACACCTGACACATAATATTCAAGGTATTTGAGACTTCAGAAAGGTCATAGCTTTGAAATAAGAATAATGCCTTAAATTAAGAGACACATCCTTGGATTAAGTTAAAGATCAAAATAGACTGCCTTAACAAATAGAATATCAAATCTGACAAGGTCAGTGATCTTCTAGTAACTTAACTCCCTATCAGGACAAAATTTGGCACCCTTAAAGAAAAACCATACAACCATGCACAATATAATTATACAACAGATATAAAAAACAAACAAAAAAAATGTGACTCATATTCAGAAAAATCAGCCAATAGAAATTGCCCCAAGATGACTATATGTTAGAATCAGTGGACAAGAATTTTAAAGTAGCTCAATTACATCAAGGAAAATATGATCATAATTAATAAACAGATGAGGACTCTCAGAAGAAAATAAAGGGTTGGTGGAACTGATAGACAAATTCACGGAAAGCATCCTATTTCAGTTACAAAGAGAAAAACAATTTTAATAAATTAACAGAGCTTCAATGATCTGTGAGAAAGTATTAAGCATTCTATCACACATGTAACTCAAGTTCCAGAAAGTGAGGAAAGAAAGAATGCTTCCAAATAATCCAAATTTGGTGAAAACCATACTTACAGATCTGAAAGTTCATGAACCCCGAGCAGAAAATATAAAGAAAACCTCACTTACACACATGATGGTTGAACAATTTAAAAGTAAACATAAGAAAAAACAGGGTTTGTGTGTATGTAGATATCATACATATGACAATAACAATACAAAATGGCAAGTAGAACTACACTGTTTCAAAGTTCTAATATTTTATATAAAACAGTGCAACATATTGTGGCAAGTTAGGGATATATATTGCAATGTAAACTTTAGAGTAACTACTAAACATAAATGTCAAAAGTTATAGCTAAAAATTTAATTAAAAGAGGAATTAAAATTCAAGAAAGCAGAAATGGAGGAATAGAAGAACAAAAAACGAACGGGCAAGTAGAAGGCATAGCAAAATAATAGATCTAATTTCAACCACATCAGTAATTATACAAAGTGCAAGTGGACTAAGTATTTTAATTAAAGAATCAATATTATCAGGTTGGATAAAAAAGCCAATCCATTTATATGCTGACTACAACAGGGACGTTTTACATGTAAAGACAAAGATAAATTGAATGTTTATAGATAGAAAAAGACAAATTATGCAAATAGCAAAATAAAGTGATATTGAATAACAGACTTTATTTTATTTTTTAGATCAGAAAATATAGTTTATTTGAAAGTAAATTAGAGAGAGAGAAGGAGAAGATTTACCTCCCCAAGGTAGGGAAGGGGGCCAAAGCCAGGAAACATGGCCTGGCTATAGCTCAAAGAGCACATGGCTACATCATAGCTTTGCAAGTCAACGGCAGAATAATAGACTTTTAGACAAAGAGCGTTACTAGGGATAATAAGGAATATTTCATAATGATAAAAGGGTGACAATCACAATTGTGCATGTATGTGTGCCTTCTATCATGACTTCAGGATCAAAAATGGACAGAATGAAAGTTAAAAAAAAAAACCAGACAAATCTATAATCATAGTGACAATTTTAATACTTCTCTTTCAGTAACTGGTAGCATAGACAAAAAATCAGTAAGGATATGGATCTGACCAATATTAAATGAAATAAAGCTTAAAGGTTTTCTATTTTATGAAAATTTATTTAAATTTCCAAATTATATTCTATTCCCAATTTCTCAGCTTTTATTAGCTGTATAATCATACCTGCAATGTCTTTATACAACCTTTAATTCATGAATACTGCATTTTGTTAGTAGTTCAAGACTTCTGAAAGAAGAATTACACACAGGATTGGACAGGACAAAAGAAAATTGTGAAGTAGGCAAAATCTGTCTTCATTCCATAGGAATTTTTTATCCTATGGCATCTCCTGTGAACTTCCAGCTGCTATTCAAATATGTAAAGGAGGAGTTCTCCCAGCCCTCCTTCTAGTCCCAGAAAACAGGTATGCATTGTATCAGTCTTCTGCAGTTATAGTTAATGATTATTTAGTTGTTCCTTAATAAAGGATTAAGTCAGCCGGGCTCGGTGGCTCAGCCTGTAATCCCGAGCCTTTGGGAGGCTGAGGTGAGTGGATTGCCTGAGCCCGCGGGTTCAAGACCTGCCTGGGCAGGCGAGACCTCATCTCTACAATAAAATCAAAAAATCAGCCGGGCATGGTAGCGCATGCCTGTAATTCTGGCTACTCGGAAGGCTGAGGCGGAAGGATCGCCGGAGCCCAGCAGTAGAGGCTGCGGTGGCCGGGAGCGGCCACTGCACTCCAGTCTGGGTGACAGAGTGAGACTCCAACTCAAAATAAATAAATAAATAAATAAATAAAAGATTAAGTCTAATGACAAACATTTCATGCCAGGACAGAAAAGAAGGACAGTCTTAAGGAAAGCCAGTGAAGATGACATTGGGAGGAGAATTGTGAAGAAATGCTGAAAGGACACGGGGGCAGGTCCTGGTACTCATCTCAAAATACGCATGTTTCTCTATAAATATGAAGTTAGTATTTGAAAGCATGCTTTTTAGAATAATTAAGTGCAGACAATAGATAAAATTTGTTAAATACAAATAGTTATCTCACAAATAAGAATTTGTGCTTATCTTGTTTCGATTATAAATCTTGACCTATTTTAACTATTTTGTTAAGATGATTTCAATGTTTTGGAGCTAGAAAGTGACTATAACATAAAAATATTTAAAAATCTGACATGGAATTTCCTTCATAAATTGGACTTTCAGTAGTTTGTCAAAAAGTCCATTCTAAAAATTCATGCTAGAGTTCTACTTCTCTAGGTTCTGTCCTCTCTACCTGAATACCTATAAACACGTGGCCCATTTAAGGTTGATGCCTTTACTTACCCCCTGCTGCCATGACCAAGCAGAGACCCTATCAAAACCTTAACTCAGTCTCTCATCTTCCACTTATAGTTATCTCTAACTTATAGTCTTTCTGATTTCCAGCTCATCAATTTCATACCTGAATTTCTTTTTTCTCCTTATGTTCATCTGTTGAACAAAGACTTAACAAAACTGTAAGTCACTGCCTCTCAGACTGCCAAGTTACTATACCTTTTACCAAGTGATAAGTGACTTTAGCTTTGGAGATACAGTAGCCCAGTTTGGCTTCTGTACTTCTGTGTCTCTGGGAAGGGTGACACACATCCATATACACATTTACCACATAGTATAATGGCAGATAAATGCTGGGTTACTAACAAGATGTCAAATCTCATGGAAAAAAATAGATAAAGTATAGAAGAGTTAAAGTAGCTCTTCAAAGCACAATTATTAATATTAAAGTATCTAGAGAATCTTTGAGTCACATTTTGAGAGTAAAATATTATAATGCTCAAGCTGTATTAATTACTGTCTACTCTGGAAAAGCCTTCTTTTTTTTTGAAAGAGGGGAGTAGGATTGAATAGACAGAAGAAATGTATAGGAATTAAAAGCAAGCATGCTCCTGTGAGTGTATATATATATGCACAGATCACCAGATGACTCACGTGCACATTAAACTTTGGGAAATGCTTTTCTAGAGCATGCTGGAAGAGAGACAACGTAACACAGTAGTTGGGAACATAGATTCTGGATCCAAATATATAAATATATATATACATACACACACATATATACACATATTACTCAGAGTCAGAATATATGGGTGTGTGTGTGTGTGTGTGTGTGTGTGTGTGTGTGTGTGTGTATGTATGTGCGTGCGCCATTGATGGCACAGCCAAAAACATTCTACAGAGGGTATATTTTATTTTAAATGGGCTTAATACAATCATAAAATTGCCTTAGATGTCTGAGTACAGTGCTAACTTACAAGGTTAAAGAGCATTCCAGGAACCATAAAAAATAGAGAAAAACACCCCACCATTTCTGACTGTACTTAGTTTTCAGATTTTAACTGTAAATAATTTCTTCTGATAAGGAAATAAGAAGTTCATTATGGTGAAACTAATAGTATCCTTTAACATCCCTTAAACAGTTGTGGGGGGAAAACCCACAGAAAGACTGGAAATGGAGAAAAGGGGAAACTTTACAACTTTCTGAAACACTTTTGAAGAGAGAAGCCTAAGTGCAGGCAGGATTGTGCCCCTCAAAGTGTTGCAATTGGTCTCTTTCCTGAGATTTTCCTTAACCAACCTCCAGTCCTTTTGGTCTTGAAATCTTTTAGGCCTTAGCATTCTGTGTTAAATTACAAATGATGTGTTTACAGTTAACATCACAAATGGATGACTTTCCAAACAGAATTGCTAGTTGACTCAGTTCGCAAGTCTAGCAGGAGGGTTTACTAGGGAAAGGGAAAAGCATAAGTCCCTGCAGAAAGTTCTATCAAGTTCAACATGACAAACAAAATTTTGCCCAGGTTTGTCTGAGCATATGATATTATTTAACTCACTTCTCAAAGTCAGGTTTTCAGATTCACAACCTCTCTATGAACTGAATTTCCCCTTTGCAATCAGTGAGGTAGGCAGTTTTTTCTTTTTTCTTAAAGCAAAAGAAAATGCCTATTTGGTTTAGGAATACCTTTATTACACTTCTTGCTGATTCAATGAACTTTTGATTAGCCTCCATGATTACTAACTTCATTTAGAGAAATGTGTGTGTGAGTGGCACTGTAATTATTTGAGACACTTGCTGAAAGGAGGACTTTCAAAAGCTGACTGAGGTATGAAGGTGTCAAGGCAGATCACAGTTTGCCTGTTTTCTTTTGACTTTCTTTAGATGCTAATAACTGCTAATTAGAGAGAGCAAGGAAAGCAGTGGTTGGTAATTCACTTTTAACATTCAATATGATTATACTATGGAAACAGACTGTTCTTTAAAGGCTAAGTGGAAGCAGTTTTGATGATTTATCCGGTATTTTATTGCCTTTGTAAACCATATTAAGAGATTTTTTTTTTTTACATGTAAGTGTTTAATCTGAAGCTCATTCCAAAATTCATTATGCAACTGGTCAGCTAAAAGCAAGAAAAACACAACCTTGAAAGCAAAAAAATGCAAATGGTAGATAGCAAAGGTGATCCCAGACTCTGAGGCAAATGCAGATGCCATGACTTTGATGCTAGTTTGCATTTTATTATCACTTAAAACACTATATGTTTAAAGTATGTTTTCACAACTTTAAATCGGATGATTTGAGTATATACATTCACTTTTATTCTTAAACAGACTGGGAATATATATATTTTTGAAGATGTACTGGAAATAATACTGAAGAGAAAATGAACTTAGGTAAAAGCTAAACTCCATAAGAAGATTATCAAAGATTCCCAGATAGACTTTTGGCATCATGTAGATAAAATTTTGAGATAACTAAGTGAACTTTTATATATTCCACAGATTGTATCCAATTTTCAAGAACCATGAAATTAGAACTATACAAATCTCTAGTTCAAATTTTTAATTAAAAAAACCCATAAGTGAATAAAATTGATTTTTAAAAACCAGGTAACTTATTCACAATCTTTGTGTGACAATAGGTTTAAATATTAGATTATTAATTTATTAAAATATTTAATTCTCTTTATCTGACACTTTGCAAATTTGGTTGAGTCAAGCTAGATATTCTGTGCATTTGTAGAGCACATAATCCAGTGTGGGCCCTACAAAATATGTCAAGCAAGACTATTATTTCCTTTTGCCAAAAACAATTTATACTTGGTCTCACAAAAATAGAAGCATAATAATTTTGAAATTAATGGGTGTTATTAACTCCTGTGATATTTAGATTGAAATAATTGCAAGGTTGCATAATTAAAACATTTTTTCATTTCTAACCATGCTTAAACATGCAGTAAACAAATGCCTCCCCATTTCATATCTAGTCAATGAAACTCAGAAAAAGAGAGTTGTGTCATAATCAAGGTTCTTAAGAATACAGGCTACATGTGATTTCTTCAAATGCCCTAAAACATTTATTTCTTCACTATTGATTTATTTGATAATTATGCCTTATTATTCTTGTTTGATAATTATACCTTTTTTTGAAAAGAAAACATTAGTATTCTTATCTAATTTATAGATTTAATAATCACCTTTGGTGCAACTACTCAGAACTCTTCAAATGATAGTCAATGCCTAAATAGAAACATTCTACCAGATTTACTCCAATTGTTTCTTGTAGTTGATCTCCATTGATATTTATTGTATTGAACCATTTAAAAAATATCATGCAATGAAATGGAATAAAAATTTAACTCATTATGAAAAAAATGAATAACTTATTTAATATGTATATGTAAAGCACTCATCTTCATTATTAATGATAGTAGAGATAGGGTAAGTATAAACATCATATGACAAATATTTAATACCAGATAATGTTAAAATCTCATTTTAGAGAGAAACTTTAACTCTTCCCCTAAGACTTTGCGAACTACAACAAATTATGTAATGAAATAACCTGGTTGGTGTTTTATTTGATTACAATTTCTACATTCATTCTTGAGAGGAGTTGCTTATAAATAGCATAAATATTCAAACATACAAGATAGTCAAAATAAGAATGACCATTATCAAGTCCAAAATTTTTCTCTCTCACAAAGGCATCAAATATAAGCTTTTTCTCCTTGCCATTAAATTACACAACTGAGATATATCTATGTCCTTCTTTTTCAATATCACAATTTCAGCTTAACTACCTAAGTAATTTTATTGTATACATTTATTTTTTTATTTTTTATTTTTTGAGTGGGAGTCTCACTCTGTCGCCCAGACTGGAGTGCAGTGGCCGCTCCTGGCTACTGCAGCCTCGACCTGCTGGGCGCCGGCGATCCTTCCGCCTCAGCCTTCTGAGTAGCTGGAATTACAGGCACGCGCTACCACGCCAGGCTGATTTTTTTATTTATTGTAGAGGTGAGGTCTCGCCAAATTGCCGCGGGATTACAGGTTGAGCCACCGAGCCCGGCTATTGTATACATTTAATGTTGGACTGTTTGTGGGGGAATAAATGGCTTTAAGTGTATTCACTTGTTTAAAAAATACCTTCACGTCGGGCTCAGTGGCTCAACCTGTAATCTCGTGCTTTGGGAGACTGAGGTGAGTGGACTGCCTGAGCCCTGGGTTTGAGACCCGCCTAGGCAACTTGGCGAGACCTCATCTCTACAATAAAATCAAAAAATTAGCCGGGTGTGGTAGCGCACACTTGGAAGGCTGAGGTGGAAGGATCGCTGGAGCCCAGCAGGTCGAGGCTGTGGTGGCTGGGAGTGGCCACTGCACTCCAGTCTGAGTGACAGAGTGAGACTCCAACTCAAAAAAAAAAAAAAACAACCTTCTCAAGCATTGAAGGACAACCTCTAACTGTTGTATTGCAGGATTTGATGAATCATTGTTCACCTTATCCATACCTTGTTGGGTTTTATAGGTTTTGATTTATTTCCTCCCAGACTTCACACTTCCTGACCAATCTATTTCCTTGTAATTATAAACAATTGCTTCCCCTAAATTTTCTCCACTGAAATTCAGTCTTGCAAAGGGTGTGTCAATCAGGATGGCATAAGGTAGTCTGTGTGAGAGCATCTCGTGCTTTGCAGGGAGGTGTTTTCTGTCTTATTTTCAACACCCTCCTGGGTGACATCAGCACTAATGGGTTCCCTCAGCTACATCAGTGCATGTGCTAAGAGTCAATAGTGCCAGGTGTGGAAGGTACAAAACACTATGTAAATGGGAGAGAACATTTTTATTCAGAATACAATTGATTGAGATTCTCTGCACACATATTCTGACAATATAAATTGTGAGAATTGTTCATATTTTAGGCTTCTAGAGGGCCTACACACACCTGTAGGGCCAGATATAATATACCTTATTTAGCTAATCACTGGATGAATGACTGAAGCATTGTATCATTGTCTCATCTAGGCAAATGCTATGGCCAAGTGACTATTACATCACAAGAGGAATATACATGTTGATACAAACATTCCTCCACTTGCTTTCTTTTATTTTACTTTAGTTGCTTCCACATGCTTTCTTTCTTTGAGATGGATGTAGATTGCACAATGCCAAGACCAAAGCCTAATACTTGACTCTTTAATGCTTGAGCAAATTTGGCTGAATTCAGGTAAATATTCTGTGCAATCGTAGAAAAATAGATTATTAGAACCATGATATAGATGATCTCAATTAAGCAAATTACAACTGTATACTGAAGAAAATCTGGAAAATTGAATGTAAAGGCCTTATTGAGGAAAAATAGAACCATATACTCAAATCTAATGGTTAGACAGAAGCCATCAGAGATATCAGAAAGTCAAAATATGCTTCTAACTTTTGGAGAAGAGATGACAGACTGCTGCAATAACTTGCTACAGATGAAGAGATGTATAAAAACAGAGGGCTAGGTGGTTCACTGGCTTGAGGAGCTGCCCCTGGAGAGGGGATAAGAAACACTTCAATTCCTCCCTCTTTTTCATAGAGGAAGGGATGTTTCTCCAGTTTCTTAGGAAAAGGGATGAAAGAGAAGGACCAACATGATCACTCTAATTTACTTCACCTCCTGTATTATCCTTTCACAAAAAAAGAAGACTGTGGAATTCAGGATAGCACAATGAATCGGTTATTCTAGAACAGCATCTAGAAAGAGAGATGTCAAGGGGTAAAACTGAAAATACTGGAAATACAGAACAATTGGGAAACTGAATAGAAGTACCTATGTGCCAACTCTTGCAGAAGGAGGAATGAACAAAGGTAAGGAAAGTAAGAAAAAAATAATCTTTGAAGCAAAATGAATATGTAAAGATAACTGTCTGAAAACCCACTCTGTCCTACCAAGGAGTTGCTGGCTGACCATTCTGACTTTATTAATTCCTCCAGGGCCTGCTGTCTCCTATCTCCCTGTATGGACCTGCTAAAGACCTAAACTCAGTCACTAAATGCCTTGCAAATTTTAGAGCTCGGATTCTGGAGTCTGCATTTGGTTTTCAACCCTAGTCTGCCATTTGCCACTTGTGTCATCTTGGACAATTCATATAACATTTTCATGCTTCAGTTTCCTGACCTATAAATGGGGGTAATCTGAAGCACTTAGCATCTGCAGACTATTGAGAGAATTAAAAAGAGATAATGTGTTAAGAGGGCTTAGCACAGTTTCTGGCTTATAATAAATACTCAATAAATGCCAGCTAGTATTACTATGTTCTTTATTTAACAGATGTGCTTTAAGAAGAGATACTCTCTCCCATACTTTGAAATTAGTGCCATAGACACTTGGTCAGAAATTCAAGATGTTAAACTTGCTCTCAACTCCTCTGAAGGACACTGCTTTCCTTAACAGAGGGCAGAAAGAATTTCATTTGTTCCTGCCTCTCACCAGTGGACAACCCTCTGCCAGTTTCCACAAGATTTCCTTTTAGTCACCTCCAGCTGAGCCTACCCCGGTACATTCTGTGCTACTTTCAAAACTCCTTAAGCCAAGAAAACAAAATACACACAAGTGGGCTCACAAGCTGAGAACTGCAAGCAGAAGTGATTGGAACCCACATGCCTCAGGCACTAAAGCTGCAAACACCACCTTGTTCTAAAGTTGTGCCTGAGGTCACAGAGAATCTCTTTTCCAGCTATAAAGTTCCCAGCACTCACATTCACTCTCATATCCCATACATTAAATACATATGCCTCAACCAGCAGATTGAAAATCTGCAGCCCAGAAAAAAAAATAGCTCCTTGCTAGAGGCAAAATATACAGATTTCTCTTGGAAAGGGGACTTTTCCCTGAATTCCGCTGCTATCTCTTGCCTAAAAACACATCCAAATTGGTAAGTACATACTATAGAAAGATGCAACATACTTTCCTCAAGGGTTTTGCATGTTCTCCAGAGGACAAGGTAAAACCAGAATCAGGGATATGCCATTTTGAATAAGGTTCTTCACAGAACTGAGTGTCTGGAGATTTTTCAGGGAAAGATCTGGGGGTGAGTACACCAGTCCTTTGAATCCTAGAGTTTCTTATTTTTAAACAAGGTACAGGTAAAGAAGTTTCTCCAGAATCATGTTTATGTTTATACAATGGGTCAAGGGGCTGCATTTGCTTAATAAGCCCACTCAGGGTTGGAGAGGAAGACCCTGCTTTAGAAATGCATCCTTTTTTGTAGGTTCCTGCCAGTGAGACAATAGTAACCCAATTAAACAATTCCCAAGAAAGCCAAGAGCAATGAAGTGAAAGCCAGTGAGGTGAAAGCCACTTGGAAAGCCACTTGGATCGTTCCTGGTTGAGGCTGCCAAATCAGACACACAGAACCCTGAAGAGGGGATATTTTAATGAGGAGAAAGTTCTTGCAAAAGACCTCTGTCCTCAACTCTCAATTCTACCTGGAATCATTACTAGGTAAATGGTCCGAGAAGTTTATGAAATTTGAGGAGTCTGTGGCTCCTCTCCAGCGAACTCAATTCAAACTTTCATGTTTACAGCTAAGAACAAATACATTTAAATCCCAACCCCCTCAAAACAAAAAAAAAGTTTCCTGTCTGTCCTACTTTAAATCCTGCCATCATTGGCTTTCACTATTTGGTTTTTCCTGCTTAATCCCATCTGGCAGCACAGGTTGCCCTACTGTAATAATTATAATTGCCCTATCATACCTCTCCCCTCGCAGATTCCACAGGCAACACCTCCTTGTTAGCCTATGACATTCCCCTGATACATCACACCTCATCATTCAGTCGCATCCCCTTGCTAGCCTATCCTCAGAAGCCATCAGATGCCTTTCAAAGCTCTGATGCAAACATTGTTTTGAGACATGCATGGAGACTGGGTAGTTAGACTGGTCCATGGCAGGGAGATGGAAGTTGCATTCAGGCTCCATCTATAACTTTGATATGGCTGTGGCAGGGGCATGCAAAGATGCCAGGCTCCAGGACTGATCAGGACCAAATGCACAGTGGAGTTGGAGTGATACAACAGGGCTACTTGAGAAAGGTTTAGACTGAGGTGTAGGAGCCTGGAACACACAGAAAAATTTCCTATCATAATGGAAATTGCATTTATTGCTCCTAATGGTGACAGGAATGCTATTGTTCTGTGCTAGTGAGAATGGCGAGGTGCTCGTGGTGTTTTGAGTAATCCATGAAGCATCATGGCTGCCTTTCATAGCTGCTCCTTGGTTGTTTGCTTCTGCACCATATCAGTCAGAGACAGAGAAGATCACATGTTAGGAGGAACGCCTTTCAGGACACAAGGTCTTGCCTTTTTGACTTCCTGCACATTGACCCACATAAGTATTCTGGAATTTGGGGAAGAAACCATGCAATGAGAACTTGTTCTTTCCAAGATTTTCTTCTCTAAGGGGATAACAGATTCTAAATAGAAAGCAATGGTTCAAAGCAGGGCAAAGCCTGCTTACCAGAAATACCTAATTTAAAAATAAAGTTTTGCTTTCACTCACATGCAGAAAATGTGCTCTGGTATTTCATTCACCTTTTCATCCAGGCTCTGTGCCAACATCTTGACAGCAGATAGGAATCATGGGTATACGAAGAGACAATATCAGCACCAGGGCAGCAAAACTGGAGCCAATTGCATCAGGGCAAACTGTCCTATAAGAAGTGACTAGAGCACTAATATTACATTTTAAAGAGATAATGGTATGACATGCCCACTGACTGTTCTCTTAGCATTTATTTTGCATTCTCAAGTGACATATCACGGTCTAAAGCACTTACCATAATGTTAAAATAGAGACAGTTATGAAGGTTTATAATTTGATATATAGATAGAAAATAATTTTCCAAATACAACCTTTAGAATATAAATATAAGCTTCAGCTTCTCTTATAATTGACTGTATCTAATGAAAATTCCTCTCCATAATTCCTGAAAAGTTTCAGATTATAAAATGAAGTAATAAAATATCAAAATGATTCAGAAGCAATATCAAAACCAACAGTTTGTTATTAGTTGCTGTTTATGTCACATGTAATGATACTTTGTTTCCTTCATCCTTGGTGGCAGTATGCACATGATGCTGTAAGATACAAGGGAAGGAATTCACTGGTGAGAATAAAGCAAATGTATTAAAAAGTTTGTAGACTGATAAGTGTAATACATTCTTCTTTATTTTGACAAAATTGACACTATCATACTCTCCACTCACATACCTTTCCTAATAGCTTACACCAGTCACAAAAAAGTGAATTAATACTATAAGAATTTTTCTTTCAAAAAAGATGAGCCTATTAGGCTCCTTGGGATATGCTTTTTTTTAAAAAAAAGAACTTATGACGTGAACTCACTTTTTTTGTGGTTAATTCATGCTTTTACACACTTGACATCATGCCCCAAAACAGCTTCTTAAGTTTTACTATATGATTATGGTAAGAGTTTCCTGGCTACATCACAATATCTGCAAGGACATTATCACCAAAAAACTTCACCAGCATATGGGCAGAAAGTAGTTCTGACATTCAGCGTCTGCATGCTTGCAATCCTTTATGAGCGTGCTGTTTTATGGTGAGATGCTAGAACTGAGGCCAAAGCCACGAACAATCCACTGCTGTCCTCTCAGTGATTCTGTACTCCCTCCAAACCTGGGTTTGGTCTTTAATTTCTCTTTAAGGAACTACAGCCAAGGAGCAGCTGGTACTGTTTACTCTCTTGCTGCACCTGTAGTTCAGCTTTGCAAGGCATAGAAATGGATTTCCTCCACAAAACATGAATTTCTAGAGCCTGAAGTTTGCCCCATTATTCATGGGTGCACAATACATCAAGAGCAGGAAATGGGAAAACAGCATCATTAGTGGGCTGTTAAGGCACTTACATTTAGCTTGCCTTTAAAATTAATCTCTTCCTGTTCACCACTCAGGGATGAAAACATCTTCCTTTGGAGATGAATTAAGGGAAAGTGCATGGAGAAATATAAGGTTTATAATGTAACCACCTTGAACTCTCTGTTCCTGGTGAACTTGAAGAGTAGCTAGAGGCAGAAACTGTACGTTCTGGGTTACCTGATTTACGTCAAAAATTACTTCAGTCTACATTTCCAGAGTTCTACGTGCAACCAGAAGCAGTCTGACCATTAGCACAGATACAGAGAACAAAAACAAACAAAAAAACTCCAAAACAATGTTTTTAGATTTTTCGTTTCCCTGGATGTGCTCTGATAGTTTTAGGAGCTGAAGCTTGAATGTTGCCTACGGCAGTCATTGTTTTTTTTTTTTTTGAGTTGGAGTCTCACTCTATTGCCCAGACTGGAGTGCAGTGGCCACTCCTGGCCACTGCAGCCTCGACCTGCTGGAATCAGGTGATCCTTCCACCTCAGCCTTCCAAGTAACTGAAACTACAGGCACACGCTACCTTCACCTTTTTTGTTTTTGAAATGTAACCTCAAATTCTAACTATTTAAGAACGATGATTCCTGCTACTAAGTTAT
This sequence comes from Cephalopachus bancanus, assembly GCA_027257055.1. NCBI lineage: Eukaryota > Metazoa > Chordata > Mammalia > Primates > Tarsiidae > Cephalopachus > Cephalopachus bancanus. The sequence goes on from JAPVLO010000262.1 coordinate 1,846,407, forward strand.
TTCCAACTAAATTGCTTGCTCCCTCAAGCTCACTATGACCAGGATAAACGCATCATTTTTTATTCTTTCAGAGCATCTTCCTGAGTTTTTCTCTTGCTGGTTTTGATCTTACTATTCTCTAATATCATAGTCTTTAGAGCTGCTCTGTCAAATTCTACTCCATGTAGCTAGCGAACACTTGAAATATGTCTAGTGCCATAAGTTAAAATAAAATTTTGCAAGTGGCGAGCGTAACAAATCACCTAAGGGAGCTAGAAACAGAAGACCACCAAAACCCCAACTTCAGCAGAAGAATCCAAATCACAAAAATAAGAGCCCAAATATGGGACATAGAGGACAAAAATATCATAGAAAACATAAACAAAACAAAAAGGTGGTTCTTAAAGAATTAACAAAATTGATGGACCCCTAGCCAGTATGACTAAGAAAAAGCCCAAATAAACATAATAAGAAATACAAAAGATCAAATCACAACTGAACCTGAAGAAATACAAAAGATTATGAAAGATTACTTCGTACACCTACATGAAAACAAACTTGATAACCTAGATGAAATGGAGGGCTTTCTGACATCACACAACCTCCCCAGGTTAAAACAACAAGACATTGAGACACTAAATAGACCAATAACAACTCAGGAAATTGACTCTGTCATACAAAAAAATACCTACCAAAAAAAAACAAACAAACAAAAAAAACCCTGGACCGGATTGCTTTCCAGCAGAATTCTACAAAACGTACAAGGCGGAGTTGAATCCATCCAATCCTGTTGAAAGTATTCCAGGCAAATGAGAAAGATGGAATTCTCCCCAAATCATTTTATGAAGCTAGCCTCACACTGATACCCAAACTGGGTAAAGATCCAACAAAGAAAGAGAACTGCAGACCAATATCCCTTATGATGCAAAAATCCTCAACAAGATTCTAGCAAATAGGATCCAAAAACACATTTCAAAAATCATCCACTATGACCAAGTAGGCTTCATCCCCAGGATGCAGGGCTGGTTCAACATTCACAAGACCATAAATGTCATTAAATACATCAACAGATGTAAAAACAAGAACCACATGATTATCTCATTGGATGCAGAAAAAGCTTTTGATAAAATCCAACATCCCTTCTTGATAAAAACCCTCAAATATCTAGGTATAGAAGGAACATACCTCAAAATAGTAAGTGCCATCTATGACAAACCCACAGCTAACATATTGCTAAATGGACAGAAACTAGATCATTTCCCCTAAAAACTGGAACAAGACAAGGCTGCCCACTCTCACCCCTCTTGATCAATATTGTGTTGAAAGTCCTAGCTCAGGCAATCAGATAAGAGAAGGAAATCAGGGGTATCCAAATAGGAAAAGAGGAAGTCAAGTTATCCCTCTTTGCTGATGATATGATTCTATACCTTAAAATTTCAAAAGAATCTGTCAAAAACCTGCTTGCACTGAAAAAGGGCTTTGGAAAAGTCTCAGTGTACAAAATAAATGTGCAAAAGACAGTTGCATTCCTTTACACCAACAACAAGCAGGCAGAGAGCCAAATAAAAAGCACAATCCCATTCCCAATAGCCACCAAAAAAATGAAATACCCGCATCTTCCTAACCAGAGAAGTGAAAGACTTTTACAATGAAAATTACAAAACACTGCTTAAAGAAATCCAAGAAGACACAAACAAATGGAAAAATAATCCATGCTCATGGATAGGAAGAATCAACATTGTTAAGATGTCTATCCTACCAAAGGCAATTTACAGATTCAATGCAATACCCATTAAGCTACCAACATCATTCTTCTCAGACCTGGAAATGACAATACAGAACTTTATATGGAAACATAAATGACCACGAATAGCTAAAACAATCCTTAGCAAAAGAAACAAAGCAGGAGGTATCACACTTCCAGACTTCAAACTTTACTATAAGGTTACAGTAATCAAAACAACCTGGTATTGGTACAAGATCAGGCACATCAACCAATGGAACAGGATAGAGATTCCGGAAGCAAAGCCTCAATTCTTCAGCCAACTCATCTTTGACAAAGCCTCCAACAACAACCACTGGGGAGGGGAGAACCTATTCAGTAAATGGTGCTGGGAAACCTGGCTGACCACATGCAGAAGATTGAAACAGGACCCCTACCTATCACCATACACAAAAATTAACTCAAAGACCTGAATGTAAAACCTCAAACTATAAGAATCTTAGAAAATGCAGGTGGCACCCTTATGAAAATTGGAACTGGGAACCAATTCCTATTCAGAACCCTAAAGGCCAATACCTTAAAAAATAAGATAGACAAGTGGGACCTCATCAAATTAACGAGCTTCTGCAAAGCGAAAGAAACCATCAAGAGAGCAGTGAGACAGCCCACAGAATGGGAAAATATATTTGCCTATTTGCCAGCTGTTTATCCAAAAAAGGCCTAACATCTAGGATCTACAAGGAACTCAAATGCTTCGAAAGGAAAAAAAAAAAGCCCCTTTAAAAAGTGGGCAAAAGGCATGAATACACACTTCTCAAAAGAAGATGTACGGACAGCCAACAGACACATGAAAAAGTGCTCAGCCTCACTTATCATCAGAGAAATGCAAATCAAAACCACATTGAGATACCACCCAACCCCTGTATGAATGGCCATCATTAATAAAATAAACAAGCCGGGCTCGGTGGCTCAACCTGCAATCCCACACCTTTGGGAGGCTGAGGTGAGTGGATTGCCTGAGCCCGTGGGTTTGAGACCTGCCTGGGCAACTTGGCGAGACCTCATCCCTACAATAATTCAAAAAACTAGCTGGGTGTGGTAGTGTGCACCTGTAGTTCCAGCTACTTGGAAGGCTGAGGTAGAAGGATCGCCGGAGCCCAGCAGGTCGAGGCTGCGGTGGCCAGGAGTGGCCACTGCACTCCAGTCTGGGCAACAGAGACTCCAACTCAAAAAAATAAAAATAAATAAATAAACAAATAAATAAATAAATAAAACAGATGTTGGTGAGGATGTGGAGAAAAAGGAATGCTTCTACACTGCTGGTGGGAATGCAAACTGGTGCAGCCTCTTTGGAAGACAGTGTGGCGATTCCTGAAAGAACTAGAAATTGACCTTCTATATGACCTTGCAATTCCCCTATTGGGAATATACCCAGAGGAACTTAAAGCATTCCACAAAAAGATACCTGTAAACATATAATTGTTGCAGCTCTATTCACAATAGCAAAAACATGGAACCAACCGTATTGCCCCTTGAAGCTGGACTGGGGATAAAAAAAATGCAGTACATATATACGATGGAATATTATGCAGCCATAAAAAAGGACAAATATATGGACTTTGCAGCAACTTGGATGAATTTGGAGTTTATCACAGAAACAAAGAACAGAGTTCCATATGTTCTCACTCATAAACGGACCTTGAACAATTAAAATGCTATAAGAAAGCGATTGTCAGTAGGGGGAACCTGTCAGGGGAGGGAGTGGTGGGCTTGGCAGTTGAGGGAAACTGCTAGGGGAGTCAGGGGCATAGCTCATCAACAAAGGTACCTGCATGATCAATGTTTATATACCTAACCCTGAAATGTACCCCACATCTTTATAATAAAAATAATAATAGTATTTTGGGTACAGTGTGTTAAGTATTAAATATATATAATGATATATATAATAAATAAATAAATATCATTGTATATTAATTCAACCAGTTTATTTTTATCCTTTTCTAATTAGAACATTTAAAATAACATATATGGATCCCAATATTTCTATCACAGAGTCCTGCATGGGGTCTGACGTCTGGATTCATATTTAGATAAAGCTAAGGCTTGATCATGTAATTTCTTTCTTGTTCCTTCTAGAATTCATCCATGCATTCATTTATTCCTTCAAGGTAGTTGCTTTCATTTTCCACATTTTACAAATGAGGAAACTGAAGTTAAAAGAGGTCACACAACTGGTGAAGTGTGGTGTAGGATTTGAACTCAAGGCAATCTGACTCACACCTTCCATGTTACACTGTAGTAATTCCAAGGAGATACCATTAATGTTTAGACTAGATGAGAGATGGAGGGTTGGAAAAGATACTATGAATTTAAGAAATATCATGAAGGCAAAATCAACACATCACAGTGATCAACATGTTATAAGGAGTAAGGAAAAAGAAAACAGCTGAACTCCTAGGTTCTTGACTAAGAAAATATTGTCAAAAAACAAACAAACAAAAAACAACACAGAAGTATATTTAGGTGGAAAATGATGAATTCGATAGTCAAGTTTAAAGTACCTAAGAGAACTCCAAGCGGATGTGAGACTTGAGAGATATATTTAGGTTGGATACATCAATTCTTACCTTTTAGTACCCCAGCTCCCATCCCTTGGTTTTTAAATTACAAGCAAGTTTCATGATGGAATTGAACATAGTTTTTGACATAAACATTCACGGTCCTGCACAATTTGATCCCACACTGTCTTTTACACTCTCCACATCTTTATTTTATGGACTTTGCTCCAACCAAATTGGATTACATACAGAACCTTGATATTAGTTGGTCTCTACACACGTAAAGATGAAACTACAAGGGATCTGAACTACCATGCCACAAAATGTGGAATCTACAGCTTTCTCTAAGATTTGTAAAAATGTACAGGGTAGTGTGGAGAAGAGAAAAGGGTTACATTATCAGAATCACTTCAATTATTAAGAACTTTCAATTTCCATAGATAGAAAATAAAATTTAAAAAGCTCTGCCAGCCATTAACAGATGGCAATAGCAATTACTTGTGTGGAGTCACTTTGGACTTATGCACAATTAGGGATTTTGGTTACCTAAGCTGTTTGTAACTAGAGAAGCATCTGTGATTAGTTTAACAGCTCTGCTTACCTTCCTGCTAATGTGGGCTCTATTACAATTAGGTAACCAATCATGGAATTCAGTTCTCTTCCTTAATTTCAAGGAAAAAAACAAAAGTAAACTAAGACTAAATCAAAACAAAAACAACATAGTCATAAACCCCCCTCCCCACCCCAAAGGAAACACAATATAGAAGTCTAGGGAGAAGGAAGGACTCACACTGTAGGAAGGATATAATGAAAATTCCATTATGCCTGCTGTAAAATGCCTCTCAGTTTTAGCTGTAGCCTCAAGTCTTTTCCATCCTGTCCCTCTTCTTTTTCTCCTCTTGTTCCCTCAGTAGCAAATCCTAAACTCCTATTTCCTTAACTAAAGTAATTCAACACTCTCTGGTCCCTATCCTAACTTCAGTTTCGGGCCCCCTCTGATACTGCTCATCAAGATCCTCAGGAACAGGAAAGGGACCTTCCTTCCTTGGGAGGCAAGTGTAACTGTGATCTATCACTACACAAGCTCTTCTTCCAAAGTCTTCGCTTTCCCTCTGGTTCCTGTCAAATTCCTAACCAATTCAAGGTCCAATTCAATTCAAGGAAGCAGGACTCCAGTTCACCTTCTCCATCTAAACATATTTTCTTCCCCCACAGTTCTGACACTGCTATGTACAACTCCACTCTTCTCTGCAAAGAGTTATTGAGCATTTATTTCACATACTTCCTATTTGATTGAAAATCATTTTATAGTAGGTTCTATGTGTCTTATACCAATATTCATCTCAGTACAACTGGTTAAATTGACCTCCAAATCTACACATGAAAAGAATTAATCAAAAACCTGATATATACTTTTCTTGTTTCATTTTGGCTAAGCCTGCAAGGTGATCTCTAGAATGACCTTCTTTGAAAATGAAAATGGTGAATCAATAATTCTCCTGCAATTACATATCTGAAATCCTACCTATACCCTGTTATGCCTCATAAGTGGATTTCAGATTTGCATGAGAAACACACTGTGCTTGGCTAGCATTTACCCAGTGGATTTGCTAATAATTTAGGAAGTTTGGCAAATATAATGCAGTATAACTTGTAATATTTATTTGGTCTCTCTGCTGTGATTTTAATCCCCTAAATAACAAGCTCAGACAACACATTATTAATATGCTTTGTGCTGTTAATCAATATTTACATAGATTTATTTTGGAAAAAAATCCAAATGGGGACTATTCAACATAATTGAGCATTAAAACTATTTGACTTCGTACTCATTGTTTTTGAACATACGTATTAAACAAACAGAACAGTTATTGATGCAACCCTGTTTCTTTCCAACTGCAACAGGAGATTAGAAAGGGCAGTTTTTCATTCAGGAAAAAGTTAAAATACAATTTGTTTTGCTTCTCTTACTTGAAAGTACATTTTAAACAAGCCAAATAGATACCATATGTTCTGACTCTCAGTTAACTTGATATTGAAGACCAATACAGGATTTGTATCTTACTCCAGTTATTGCATAGCAAGCATGTGGTCCTATGTGGCCCTTATTGATGACAATTATCTTTTTATATGGACTTTCAAAGCTACTAGACAGAGGTATATTAATGAGAATATAATTTTTAGATTAATCACTTTAGTTCTTATGTGTTTGGGAAGAACATTTTGTATTGTTTTGAAATCTCTGTGGGCTTATCATGACAGATGAATCAGGACACAAAGTAGTAATGATTTATATTTGGCAATAACAGGTTAGGAAGTCACACTGGAGAAGTGGGATCCTGTCTCAGACCTTGAGTAATAGTAGCAAGTAGAATCTGAAGCTCAAGCTCGGCTTCCAGATTAGACACGCCTGGTCTTCCTTTCTTCTCACCTGTAAGCACCACAAGAGCAGTGCCTAACCTTTTCAGTTCATGATGGTATCCCTAGTCTCCACAAAGTGCCTGAAATATAGTAAGCGCTTCATAAATCTTTACTAAATGAATAAAATTTAATGAACTAATTCGACTAACATTTTAAATTACTCTGTTATAACATGTAACTAATTCTGATTATTAAAGTCATTTTGATACTTTTTCCTTTTTTCTACATAAAAATTGTCCAATATATTCTGATCTTTATCTACCATAATAGCCTCATGAGGACTTCTAAAACATCAGATAATTTTCTTCTCATTTATGTTACTGACTAAGCTGTACATCAGGATTATGCAATCAAAAAGTTGAGTTATTTTGAGTTGCTTTTTTAATAGAGATATAAAAGATGTCTTAAAGTTAGACTTCTGTCCTTCAGTTTGACCAAAAGTAGGACATGACTTGCCATTCCTCTCATTCTTTTCTTAGGAGGTGATACATGTAGAAGGGGTAGTTGTGGGAGAAGAAGATTCTTCAGAGATTCTCTTTATTTTCATATCTCTTCGTTTAATGGAGATACTATTTACTTGAACTCCACTAGAGTGGAGACTCTCCAACTTTTTTTTAATAAGGCCATTTTGTAGGGTGAAAAATAAATGACCTACTTATTATTCTAGCTCCTAATACTTGGAGCACTTCAAATTTCAACTCTCTGTTCCAGAGTTGAGCTGAAGTCAGAACATTAAATTAGAATCATCAATAAACTGAGGCAATATGCAAATGTCGGCTACAAACTCATTAGCAATTCATTTAGTTGGCTACCTGTAAAGACTTAAATCATAAGTGAAAACTAAAGCATACAAAATAAAGAGCCACACAGAAGAATCAAAAAAAGACTTCCAATTTTGGATCCATTCTTGATCCATCAATAGTACCCTCACAGTTCATTAATAGGCCTTAGACCAGAAATCTCTACTCTACAGGAGAAAGAAATCCAAACTCACACCAAGCAATCTTTTCCTGTTGTTCTGATTGAGCAGATAAAGAGGAAGTGACACGTTTTGCTTAATTTTATTTCTCATTAAGAAAAAAATGTTTCATTGGCCTAAAGATTTGGATTTATCAAAAAATTAGTATTATTGTATCAGGGGGCTAGCTACTGCTTCAAATGAATACTGGTTAAATGACTAAAAAAGTGTCCTACAATATAATCCTTATGCAGCTTACTTTATATTAAGTGTTTATTTCTTGAAATTTTAACTTTTAACTTTGTATTGCTCTTTTTTCTGGCTTCCTCCCCTCATATATAGTGTGTGTATGTATGTGTGTGTGTGTGTGTATGTGTGTGTGTGTGTATAAACTAATATATATGTGAGTGTATATGCGTGTATATATATAGATTCTGTATATGTGTGTGTGTGTGTGTGTGTGTGTGTGTGTGTGTGTGTGTGTGTGTGCATACATACAGTTTTACAAAATTATTAGCAACTCTAGTCTTTTGGTCCCTTTGTTTTGCACCCATTTCTCAGTTTCTTCCTGTCTGCTTTTTTTTTCCTATCCAGCCTAGCTTACATGGCCCATCATTTAAACTGGTTCTCATGAATATTCTTTTACTCCATGGTCATTCCATTCTACCCAGCTGGCAAACTCTACAACCATGAATCAATCTAAATGTCTGGCCTTCAGAGTGACCCCTGGGCCAATGACAATACTGGAGGAAAATGCAGTTGCACAGACTAAGACCACTACAGATTTGCAGTATCCAACTTCAACTTGGCTCTCAAAGCTGCCCTGAAATCTGTCTTAGTTGAGTTTCCATGAAGTACCCAGGACAGAACTGTTGCACAAGGATTTATTGAAAAAGGGCTCTTAGGAAGGGAGAGTGAAGAAAACGGGATAGGGCAGGGGTAAAGAGCTATACAAGGATGCATTCTTAACTGAAAAGTAGCCTTTTCCTGTCCCCTGGGAAGCTCTAGGGCAGGCCTTTTGAACCTTCAGGTCAGACATTAGCTGTGGGCTGCTGTCCTCCATCCAGGTGGTGAGCCTGAGGTTAGGAGCATGAAAGCTGACCCTTCCAGGTGAAGCAGCTTTCAGTGCCCAGAAGGGGGCAGCCGTGGGCCACTGGCAGCAGAAGGCACAGCAGCACCAGCCCAGTACAGGGGCCCAGGACAGGGAACCTGAAAGTTCTATGTCTTTTAAGTTTCCCTAGTAAGTTTCTGTGCTGTATTCCAAACCTCCTCCTCTCCTTTACCTATGATCACATCATTTCCCTTATTACTCTCAGCAGAAGACCTTGACTCCCATTTTCTCAGGAAATACAGAAGCTCCCAGTTGGAAGCCCTACAATGGCTTTCCACTGCTCTTAGGAAAATGTCTAAATTCCATTGTAAGGTTTAAAGGTCCAGAGTGATCTGACCATCAGTTAATAGCTTCAGTTTCTACCTTAGTCACGTCCAACCAATAACCTAGCCAAACCTCTTTCAGTGCCTTGAAAGTATACATCATCTGACCACTTGCCTTTTTCAATACAGAATTTTTGATGTTTTTTGAATTTTAAATTATTAGGAGTTATTATATTATATGTTATTTTTTCCACCATAATCCCCACAAAGTTGAAATGAATCAGTGATCACAAACAGATTTTCCATCAATAATTTTTATACTGATTCATCTTTTGGTTGGTTGGATTGTAAAAATCCAGAAAGATTATGAAAAAGGGAACTATGTGCTATATACTTACTTGCTTGAGAGTGTCTGTTGATTGACATTTATAGTCTTCATATACTTTTGCAAGATAATTTACCTGAATATAAAATTTTGGGGTCAAACTTACTTTATCTCAGAATTTAGTAGACATTATTCTATAGTCTGACATTGAGTATTGCTACCAAGAAAGTCTAAGGTTCACCCGGCGTTATTCCTTGTATATAAATTGCATTTTAAAAAACTTTAGATAAATATATGATTCTATATTTTGGAAAATTTTAGTAATTTAACAGGATTTGATGTCAATTATTTTACCTTAGATTTTCCAAAATCCAGTGTTCTTCTTTCATTTGTAAATTTTCACCTGACAATTTCAATAAAGTTTTCTTCTGTTTTATTTATTAATGCATTTTCTTCTTGGAAATATCAATTATGTATGTGTGAGATATACCTTGTCCCTCATATGTATCATTTCTCTTTGTATCATTTTCCTTTTTTCTATTTCTTTCATATATTTTTTTCTCAAGTCTATTTTATGTTTTACAATTTCAAAAATGATTTTTATGCAATTTTTGTTGCTTTTGATTTGGCTTTCAGATTTTTAGTGCTTTTCCCCCCTCTTCTTCTTATTTTCCACGCTCTGACAGTTTCTGGTTCATGTTTCTTTTTTGCTATAATTTCTTCTTTGAAATTGAATGTGTATTTTTAAAATTTTTTTTGAAAAATAATTTTTCTCAGAATTTTTAAAGCTTAAATACTATAGCTTAATTTATTTTTGTGATGATACTTTTCTCCTCTGTAAGTATTTATGTGTGGCAATTTTTAAAGAGATACAAGGAAGGAGAGTCGTGTAAATGTGTACTTAACTTTTAAAAATTTGAATTTTTTCTATAAGCGATGTGATCAACTTAAACTGGCATAAATAAGATATGAGACTCTCAAAGGTAATCAAGAGATCCTGGTCAGGTATATAAAAATGAGATCTGAACTAAACAGAGGGCTCTGAACCGAGTAAATATTTCACTAGTTTCTTATACAAAGGAACCGGTCATAAATACCAGAGAGTCACTGATGTTAACAATTATGAGTTACCTTAACAGCTAAATGACAACAACATCAAGGTAACTTTTTGCTGTCTTCATAAAGTTCCGATTAAAGGAACCCTACTTGATTTGTTACCCGAAAAAGCGACGCCACTGCATGTCCTCTGCAGTCAAGTTCTGATGCTGAAAGTGGGCAAATCAGACATGCAGCACTCTTTATAGAATGTCATTTTAACAAGGTTCATTATATTCTCACATATGAACTAGAAATGTTAAGTTGTTCACAGTTTTCCCAAGGTTTTGCTCTTCAAGTGGAGCTTCAGCAATTTTATCTTATTTTAAGCATCTCAATTATGCTTATAAGCATGAGACAACCGGGCTGCAATTGTATATCACCAGAAGAGTTACTAAACTCATTGAATTTGTGACTATTATACTTAACTTCAGGTCAAACCAATCAACTGTGGCCTATTTATAGGAAACACAGTTGGCAGTCTTTCAGAAAGATCAGTCATTTTGATTATCCTATTCGAATGATGGTTCATCAGTTGCAACAAATTTTTCATCAGAATGATTCTGAAAAGATTATTAGCACCACCCAGGGAGATACTATCTGTATATTCAAATACAGATAATATTTGTATTAATCATACTGATACATGCCATATGTAAGTAGTACAGCCAGGAGAAAGGATTTGTTTTTATTTTATTCACTTATTTATTTATTTTAAAAATTGACAAATAATAATGGTAAATATTTATGAGAGATAAAATGTGATGTTTTCAGACATGTTAAATTGTATGAAAATTGAATCAGAATATTTAACATACCCATCGCCTCATAAATGTATAACTTCATGTGGTGAGAATATTCAAACACTCTCTTCCAACTATATTGAAATATATAATGTAATATGGTTAACCATAATCACCTATTGTGCAACAGAACAACATAATTTATTCTTCCTAACTATAACTTTGTACCAATATCTCTCATCCTGCTCCTCTCTTCCCTTCTTAGCCACTGGAAACCACTATTCTACTACTCTCTCTCTTTTTTTTTTTTTTGAGTTGGAGTCACTCCATCACCCAGGCTGTCAGGAGTGCAGTGGCACCTTCACAGCCACCCCAGTGTCTACCCACTGGGTTCCAGTGATCCCTCCACCTCAGCCTTCCAAGTAGCCAGAACTACAGGTGCATGCTACCACGCCTGGCTAATTTTTTGATTTATTGTAGAGATAAGGTCTCGCCAAATTGCCAGGGCTGGTCTTGAACCCGCGGGCTCAGGCAACCACTCGCCTCGGCTTCCCAAAGTGCTGGGATTACAGGCTGAGCCACCAAGCATGGTCTACTCTCTACTTCTATGAGATTAACTTTTTCAGATTCCACATGAGTACAATTGTGCTGGGTATCTGTCTTTCTGTGCCTGGCTTGGTTTTCTTAACATTAATTTCCTCCAGGTTCATACATGTTGCTGTAAATAACAGGATTTCCTTCTATTTTAAGACTGAACAGCATTCCATTGTGTATATATACCACATTTTCTTTATCTGTTCATCCATTGATGGACACTTAGGTTGATTCCATATCTTGGCGACTGTGAGTAGTGTTGCAATAAACATGGAAGTTCAGGTATTTCAACATTCTGATTTCACTTCCTTAGAGTATATACCTGCTGTGGGATTGCTAGATCATATGGTAGTTTTATTTTTAAATTTTTTTTAAGGAAACATCACACTGTTTTCCATAATGGCTGTGCTAATTTACATTTCTAGCAACAGTATAAGAGCTCCCTTTTTCCACATCCATGCTAGCAAAAACTGATTTGTTAATAGGCATCTGGAAATAAGCCACTATAAGCAAGAAGGTACCAAGTCTGAACTTGGGATACTGTTACAGATCTCATAGCTAACACTTTCGTCATGCAGGCCCACATTCAAGTAGGTCATGACATATTCTGACCTAGCTTTCTAAAACAAGGTGCCATTTAAAAAAATTCTGTCATAAGACAAGAATTCCATCCTCAAAATGAGACCACCTCATGCTAGCCTCATTCTTCACATTTTTTTTTTAAATTTAAAGATGTGGGATACAGTCAGGGTTAGGTATACAAATGTTCATTATGCAGGTACCCTTGTTGAAGAGGTGTGCTCCCCCTTTCCCGGCAGTTTCCCATTACTGCCAATCCCACCCCTCCCAACTCTCACTTGGCAGTTTCCCACTACTGCCAATACCTTTCTTATAGTATTATGATAATCTTTCAAGGTCCATTTATGAGTGAGAACATGTGGTACTCAGTCCTTTGTTTCTGTGATAGATCACTCAGTATCACAGTCTCTAAGTCCACCCAAGTTGCTGCATTGTTCATAATTTTGTCCTTCTTTATGGCTGCGTAATATTCCATCATGTATATACACCATATTTTTTAATCCAATCTTGTTTCAGTCGACAGCACAGTTGGTTCCATAGTTTTTGCTATTGTGAATAATGCTGCAATAAATGTGTGTGTGCAGGTATTTTTTTTCACTGAGTGATTTGAGCTCCTCCAGGTATATTCCCAGAAGGGGGATTGCAGGCTCATATTCTTCATATTTTTAAACAATAATTTAAATATGCATGTGTGTATGTGTGTGTGTGTGTGTGTGTGTGTATTTATATGTCTATTCTAAAACATTCACAAGACCTCCATCCCTACCTCTGCTAGAAAACTGCTGATCATATGCAACACTAAAATTTAAAATGCTGAGGTTAGACAAGTTTTATCAAAGAGTCAGTGACCCACAAAGAAATAACACACAGTGTCTTATAGGGTGAAATCTTTTACCATGCCATTTAACAGCGTAGGTGATTCAGTAGGTGAAGAAATGGGTCAAAGGGCATCTGAACTGGCTTAGACACACTCAACCCTGTGATTACTAGAAGATATCAAACATAAACGTTATCTTCCGACTGTTTTCTCAGTCCTGTGACATCATTCTGCTACCCTTTGGTTCCTTGCCCTTATGGTTTATGGCCCAGATGAGAGTCATGGAGACAATGTAGGTAACAGGAGCTAGTTAGAAGAGAGACTGTATATTTCATCCTGGAAGAACAATAATTCTTAAATTTTGGTCATTAATATGCTGCTGTCAGGATTTTTGTTGCATCTACATGCCATCTGCACTATTGTTTATGTCATATTCTTCTTTGAATTGATGTGCAGTTATAAACGGGAAACCTTAACCACTACATAAAAGAAAAACCAGCGTCTCAACACAAAGTTAAACTGTAATAAATACAAATACAATAGAAATAAAACAATTTTACTAACTTTAACTAGATACCATCGTCTTTAGAAAGTTAGAAGCAGGATCTCACTTCATTAGTTTAATTCCTGCCTGTGGTATAGAAGTGTTCCAAAATTAAATATTGATTGTGCACAATAAGTACCTATTTTTGTGACCTTCCTATTCTTTATATCTGACAGTATGTGATGTCAGAAATATTTTGAGGTGTTTGTTGACCTAAAGGGAATACATTTCTAAGACTGAATTATAATGAGGGAGTTCACTTGCTAAATGGGACAATTGATAAGTGTTTAATAGGTGGTAAAGGCATTATCCCCAAAGAGACTTTCAGTTGTAAAGTTTGGTATAACCAGATAATCCAAAGAGAACCAAAGTAACTCTCTCATTTGTGATCTTATTTAATCTAAAGCTGCAGCTACTTTGAACTTAAAATAATCTTTCATAGTACACTCTCCATACTTTGGATAACACCGACTTAAAGGATTACATTTGTAACAGCTCTTACAAAAATGAATTGTCATATTTTCTTAAGTAGTTACAAAAAATTTGACTAATTCAGGAAGATAGACTTTGTAAAAGTCAATGGACTTTTTTTTTTTAAATGTGAGAATGTGTCTTCCTTTTAACATTCCCATGGTTTTCTTTTTAATTACTTTATAATGTCGTCACAATATATTATCATTCCCTCTTCCCATGTTATCAAACTGTACTAGTATGAGTACAGTATTGTCATGGACAATACAAAATACTGATGTATAATATTCATATGATTTAAACCATACTAACTTCATTTGGTAATTCAATCTTGGGAATGCATTAAAATGCAAGACGTTTTAGAAAATTTTCTTTTAAATGATTTATAATCTTTACACACCCTCAGGGCAGAATAAGGGGGAAAGGAATGTCTAGTTAGAAATATAAAAGATTGAAAGCTATTCATATCTCAAAATTGCCCTATTTAGGAATAATTTAATCAACTCAAATAAATGTTCTATAATTTTGCTTTCATTAATAAGATGACTAAGTTGGATGCAGCATGCAAAGAGCACATGCCTCACTGTGATGAAAGTGTTTTTCAGGCAAGATGCTGAAGCCTCTATGAGTTTAAAGGCATTCTTGGGAAGACTGTGTCTGCGTGATTAAAACAGATCTTTATTAACTTGAGGGTGACAAGAACATTTCTCATTTTCTCTGCTTACTTTTTTCTTGCACTTTTTGTCACTTTTGTTGGCACAGATGGCAAATAGAGTCTCAGAGTTGGAAGGAGAGTAATATCCACAAGGTGACAAAGTGATTAGTGATGCAGCTGTGACTTGGAACTAAGGTCATCCTAACTCTCCATCTAGTTTATTTTCTATCATGGGCAGTCATTCATTTATTCATTCACTCAGTACTTGGTCTGGCACAGATATATTCAAGCAATAGTGAGAAGAAGATGAGCTTCAAGCTTCACGCTTTAATTGCTGAACCATGATACATGGGTGATATTGATATGTTTTCCACAGAATGATGGAACATGGCAAGTAAGAAAAGATAAAAAGTTACTATTTAATTAGTGCGTAATAGTGAAATGTTAACAGCAAGGTCATTTCTAGAAGTATTTCTGCAAGTGTCCATCACAGTGCAACCCATTCAGAGTTGCTTTACCTTCTAGCAACTCTGCTTTGATGGACTTCTATGAGTTCAATTCCCACCGGTGGCTTGGAAATGTTTCAATGTTAATTATTGACTTTGTGCAGAAGAAGTACCTATTTTTGTGGCCATCCAGTTCATCACGTCCAAATATGTGCGACTTCATACATTTTTTGAGGCACTTAGTTTCTTAAAGAGTATACATTTCTAATGTTGCATTGGAATTAGGGTGTTTCTCTTAATGTTCAGAATGCAGACGAAAAACTAAAAGAGAACTGCTTTGTAATCTACTTAACAAAAATGTGAGTATGTGAAGAGTGCAGTATCAGTCTCCAAAGGAGATTGCAGTTCTTGACACTGGACATCGAACACAGAACCAGTTAATTTCAGAGCTCCTGTGAGAATGACAGAGGCAATATATGTAGTGGTTAGGAGACCACAGGCTGGAGCCTGTCTGGCTGGATTTTAATCCTGACTTTGTCTCTTAACAGCTGAGGGATTTGGGGCATGTTTTAATCTGCCTATGCTTCAGTTTCCTTATCTGTAAAATGGGGGTGATAATAATGGTATCTGTTTCATAGGTTTGTTGTGAGGATTAAATGAATTTCTATGTAAAGCACCCAGAAAAGTCTGGTACAGAGTGAGTACTCCATGAGTGGGCAATTTTGGCAACAAAAATGGCAAAGTTCCTTTCCTGAATCAGGGTTTTTGATGCAGTAATATACACTGCATCACTGAGCAGGTGCCATGCTGCAGAATTTTCCCACATTATTTGACCATAAACCCCTATTTCTGGAAAGTATCATTATAGGACTAATATACCTAGGTTATGTGCTTGAGAACTACAAAGCACTTAAAAATGCTTAAAGTGGAGAACCACATCTATCACAGGATCTTGACTTCCAGTTTTGCTTTCTTTCTAAGATTCTAGATCTGGTTGAATCCTGAGGGAGATTGATGCAACGATGTCTTTGAAACATGATAGTGCTGATGATAATGATAACTAACATTGCTTTGGGGCCAGGCACTGTGCTGAGTGTGACATGTGTACTATTTCATTTATTCCTTTATTACTATTCCTACCTTAAAATGAAGAAAGAGAAGGTAAAGTAACTTTTTAAAGGACACAAATTAAATACCACAGTCAGGACATAAACCCAGTTTTATCTGATACCAAAGCCCATACCTACAACCAGGAAGTGGTACAATCTCCCAATTTTGATGATAATATCCATGATTGTGATGGTAGGAGCAATGCACACTAAAGAGCTTTGAAAACTGTAGAGCACAGTATGAAGATAGGGTATCATAAGTAGTATTAAAATTATGCTTATGACTATTTTTATTTAACTCCAGAATTAAAAGATTATACTAAGTATGTGCTAATGATTTTGAAAGATCCTTAAAAAAATAGTTGAAAATATAAAATTCACAGTTCTTAAGCATAAAAATGTTGGGGAAAAAAACAAATAGTGTTTGATTCGTTTTGATAAGAAAGATTTAATCTTTTTCCAGTATGTAGAACATGAAAAGCAGCCATCCCTTTAAGAAATATGGATAAAAATTTAGTTAAACAGATATTCCAGGGTACCAGGTACCAAATACTAGGTATATGATCCATAAAATGTCTAGTAATTTGAAAATGTCATTTAAATAAATACTAAAATTACTGAAGATTACTATAAAAATATATACACTTAATATAAACATTTAAATGTAAAAGTTATGTAATTGTGTATTAGCATATTTTTTAAATTTAGAAAATAAGGTCAGTTTAGTTTCTTGCATATTATTAGCTCATTGGGTTTCTCCTGAAAAAAAATCACATTTGCTTTTATATTAAAATCGAAGAAATACTTTTGAAAATTAATTTTTGTACTTGTAATATATGTCCTTTCATGTTCACCTTAAATTGAATGTTAATAGCCTCTTTCCTCTGTTCTTTGTATTCTCTGAGGTTTTATTTTTAGTTTTGAATGGATAATCTCACAATGTCACAGCTCTTCTGACTCTGCCACATCTAGACCTAAATCTGCCAGATCTCTTTTGCATAATGAACACATGTGAATATTTCCCTACATGTACAGCATTAAGACTCCCAGGTACTTCAGGGACAGGTGCAATGCAAACACACAGATGGAGAAACTGAAAGACTTCATTAACGTCATATAATCTCACTAATGATCGACTCTTTAGTGGAAGCACTTTCTTTAGGGATAAAGAAGAGAAAGCAGTTAAATAAATTCTGTATAAAGGAATGACTGTTTCCCTAGGTTATTGGCTTCAGGTAACTGCAGAAACTGCAGAAGCTTTGTATCTGTTCATTTCTTTCATGCAATAATGTCATTAGCTAATTCTTCTTCCTCCTGGTCTTTTCAGATGCTGTCTTGGGCCTCTTCCCTTTTGCCCTGTATGCATCCACAGGTGAGCCAGTCAACTTGTCCAAATGTCACTTCACTTCAAACATCACTTATATGCTTGCCAGTCAAGATCTTCCTCCTGACCTTCAGATCTCCATACGGTAGTATCCAATCCAATGCTGAACTGTATTCATGTGGCAGGCAATATGCTAAGTCCTTTATAGACATTATCCCATATAAGCTTTACCAAAAATCTCAAAGGGTTAATAAAATCATCCCATTTTGTATTTGAGAATAGAGAAACTTTAACAATCTAGAAACTCACAAAAAAGTAATCCCTTTAACTGTGTATTTGTTCAAATATTTTGATAAATTCCCTTTGTCCTGCTCTTCTCTTTCACTACTTTTTTCTTTTTTTTAACTGATAAATAATAGTTGTAAATACAGAGGGTGCCAAAAACATATACATATTTTAAGAAAGGAAAATCTATATTAAAATGGTAGTACTCAATGTATACTGATAACAAAAGGTGAATACAAGTCACACTTGGCTTTTGCAATTACAAGAGGTGGACAAAGTGGTTACCATCAGCATCCAAACACTTCTGATTATGGCAACTGAAAGTAACACATAGATAACATCTCTTAAAATATGTATAAATTTTTTGGTACCCCCAGTATTTTGGGGGGACAAGTGATATTTTGCACCATGTATATAATGTCTAAAAATCAAATCAGGCAAATTAGGATACCCCCCACCCTACAATTTATCTTTTCTCTGTGCTGGAATGAGTAATGTTATGTTAACATCTGGATAAACATGTCTGAGTTGTCAGTGTACCATGTGCTCCGAAGTGATCTGTCCACCAATCTCCACAAGCATGTTGACCAACAGAGCATAATATGACTATTATCTCACATGAGCTGGAAACTGTTATGATTAATGTACATCACCTACATACAAGGTGGTTTTGGTTTTGTTTTGATTTATCATTAGCATTGAATCTTGCCCTTGGCATCCTGAGCTTATGGTTCAGAGTCTGCCAAGAACATTTTTTTCCCCATGTAAACCATTTCTTAAGGAGGTCTCCCCCCTCCTACATGTGAAACTAATTTTTAAGACCTGATTTCAGTAACACCACACTCCTTACAATAACTAAAATACAAAACATTGATAGTAACACATGCTGGTGGAGCAATAGAAACTCATGTATTGCTTGTGGGTAAGTAAAACTGTACAGCACTTTGGAAGGCAGTTTGGCAGTTTCTTATGATGCTAAACATAGTCTTTACATATGATACAGCAATCATGCTCCTAGGTATTTATGCAGATGAGCTGAAAACTTGTGTCCACACACAAAGTCTGCAAATGTTTACAGCAACTTCATAAGCGCCAGAATTGGAAGTAACCAAGATGTCCTTCAGCAGGTGGCTGAATAAACCCACCGTGACACATCCATAGAATAGAATATTATTTAGAGGTAAAAAGTAATGGACTGTCAAGCCATGAAAAAACATAGAAGTACTTTAAGGCCCACTGTTAATTGTAAGAAGCCAGTCTGAAAAGGCTACGTACTATATGACTCAAACTATGTGACATTCTGAAAAAGGCAAAACTATATGGACAGTAAAAAAGCTCAGTAGTTGCCAAGAGTTGGAAGGGGAGAAGAGAAGAATTGGTGGGGGACAGGGCATTTCTAGGTCAGTGTAACTATTCTGTATGATACATTAATATTGAATTATGCACTAGTTAAAACCCATAGAACTATACAACACAAAGAGGGAAATGTAAAACCACAGACTTTAGTTAATGATAATGTATCAATGTCAGTTCATCAATTGTAACAAATGTAGTACATTAATGCAAGATATTAGTAAACATGGAAATTGTGTGTCTGTGGAGGAGGTGAGAGTGGAAATATGGAACATCTGCCCTTTCTATTACGTTTTTCTACAAACCTGTAGTTGTTCTATTAAAAAGCCTATTAATTAAATACATTTGTGGAAAACCTGAATTCAGAAATTCGTATTTATCTGTTAAAATAATGTGAAACGAGTCAGTTAGGAAATCTTGATTCTGTCATTTTATCTTATTGTTAGTTATGATTTCTAGCTCTGAGTCACCTACAAGTATAATAAATATACCTTACTTCTAATATTTATACAACAATGTGGATATCATAAGACCATCTCACTATAGACTATTAGTATTGTTAGGTACGTTTTTTCAACCAGTTGTAACTTTCCCTATCATTTAATCCCAATTTCTGTCTCCCACAAAGGTATTCTGAGAGATTATGTTAATATCTTAGCGAAACTCAAATTCTGTATTATGCAGAGCAAATGTCTCGCACATAGCTGTTACTTATTAAATGGTGGCTATTGTTAGTGTTTTATTGCCATAATCCAGTGACTGTACCAAAAAATTATTGTTGGTTTGGAATTTCTTATTTTCAGTGGAGTTATTCTGGCTTCTAAGAATCATGACATTCTTTGCTAATGCTCAAATCATCTGTTTAATTCTATGTTCTTGTTTGTCTTTTCTTTCAAAGATTGATACTAAGTCTACCTACATGTGGCTTACAAACATATCCATTTGCTCTTTTAGGAAATGGTAATATCTTGATTCTTTTTTTCCTATTTTAGTTATTTCTAGAATTTAGGTCTGGAAATTTGAACTACTTTAAAGAGATCCACTAAATATTTTCTTAAAGTTCTCAGGGTCACCGTTGTAAACTTGAGATTAACAGATTCACTTAGTCAACTAGAGTTTCAATTGCTGCTAAATAATATACTTATTCTTTCCCCTTTGAAGAGAATTCTCCTTAAAGAGAAGATACAACAAGCCAGGAGTCATAGAGTTTTGCTTCCTGTTTTACCTTTTAACATTAGAGTAGTGGTGAATCTCTTCCTATACATATTATAAAAAGAGGGTTGTTGTTATTGGTGGCATGGCATTTGTGGTCAGTTCTGCTTATGTTAAATTTCAAGTTTTTTTGTTCTGTTTTTGCTTGTTTTTACAAGTCTGTGGTATTATATTAACTCTGGGACATAGTCCACCTTCCATTTCCCTCAAACATCCTTTTAAACAACTCTGCTTTTATTTAAGAACTTTTCACTTCAATTTCTGATAAACTTGAGTAGAGGGGCATTTCTCAGGGCCTTTTAAAGTCATCTTTTATATATTTTTAGAAAACATGGCTGAGCACACACTCTAGGTTAAACATTGTACCAGATATTGGTGTAAATGAGATTACTGAGACCCAGTCTTTCCTTCAGGAATTTCACTACTTCACCAATATTAAGCAATCAATATTCAATAAAAGTTGTAACACCTACTATGTACTAGGAAAAAAGACTTGTGTAAAGTTATTCTCGTAAAGTATAGTAACTTTATCAACAGAAAGATGTATAAAATATACATCTCAGGTCTCAGAGGAGGGCATGATGAACTCTATGGAGGCAGGGATGGGAACAAGCCAGGAACATCTTCTAGGAAGACAGTGTATTCAAACTAAGTTGTTGTGTTTTTTTCCCCTCTTTATTTTATTATTGATTAGGTACATAAGTAGTCTATGTGCAGGTGAAGTTTGGGCCTCCAACTGGTCCTCACTTCCCCTGGTTTAGGATTAGATACATTTGTGATGCTACATAGCCTCTCCCCACCTCCCACACCGCACCCCCTCCCCACTCCCCTGGCAGTGTCCCACGACTGCTGATCCCTCCCTTGAAGCATTGGGATGAATGTCCAGGACCCACGTAGGAGTGAGAACATATAGTATTCAATTCACCCTAAGTTTTGAAGAGGAGACATAGACAAGAGGAGAGGAAAAGGGATCCTGACAGAGAATATGATACAGATAAATGAGATAAATGCTTAAAATACTATGATGGGTATTGACCATTTGTAGTACTCTAAAGAAAGGAGATGGTTTGCCTTTTCCTACAAGAGTATCAACTAATACAAGCATGAACACATCTGCAAGTGATATAAATGTAGACGTAATCTGCAAGTCAATGCAAACACTTTGACATTTCTAGAGTTATTAAGATTATTGCCTTTCTGAGCAGTTCATAGAACACCCTATGAGCTGCAATGGATACCGTCTGCTTCCTTTCAGTTCAACATGTGTGAGGACATCTGGAAGAGCTTCTTTCCACCTACCAGCCCTACCCCTCTTTAGGTGTAAATCAGCTAGTCAGTCGCTGACAGCAGTTGGCACTTGGTTGACTCTCACAAAACCTTTCCCCTCGATTTCTCTTAGATCCTCAGACCATGATGAAGTTTCCCTAAAATATTTTATTGCTTATCACAGAGTCAAGAAGGATGCTTTTGGAATTGTTTTGGAACTTTCTAGTTTTAAGAATTAGATTAAGATGTCAGATTCTCATAGATTCAAGTAGATTTTAAACTCATAGATTCATAGATTCATGGGCCTTAGGTTTGAAACCAGGCTCTAGGCTGGGTGTGGTGGCTCAGCCTGTAATCCCAGCACTTTGGGAGGCTGAGGCAAGAGGATTACCTGAGCCTTGGGGTTCGAGAACAGTCTGGGCAACTTGGTGAGATCTCATCTCTACAATAAATCACAAAAACTAGCCAGACATGGTGGCGTGTACCTGTAGTTCCAGCTACTTGGAAGGCTGAGGCAGAAGGATCACCTGAGACCAGTAGGTCGAGGCTGCAGTGGCTGTGAGCATGCCACTGAACTCCAGTCTGGGCAACAAAGAGTGAGACTCCAACTCAAAAAAAAAAAAGAAACCAGAGTCTACCATTTACTAGTTGATTGACTTTTGAGTAAGATATTTGACATCTTTAAGTCTCAGTTCATTTATCTTCCAAATTGGAATAACAATGTCTACTTATGTTTATTGTGAGGGTTGTGTGATATATTATACCTAAAATGTTTAGCAGAGCTCTAGACTCATGCTATGCTCATAAAACATGATAGCCCACATTCTTTTAATAAAAATAATAAAAAGGAAAAAGAGAGAAAAAGATGAACACATCTACAGACGCTATAGAGGTAGTATGCTTGATGGTTTACATATTGTCTTATTTCATCCTCATAACAACCGTTCAGTGTCAGAATAATCACATCTATCTTTATATATTAAAATGCAGGACAGGCACAGTGGCTCACACCTGTAATCCTAGTACTTTAGAAGGCAGAGGCAAGAGGACTGCCTGAATCTAGTGGTTCAAGACCAACCTGGACAACGTGGCGAGACCTGGTCTCTACAATAAATCAAAAAATTAGTCAGGTGTGGTGGTGCACACCTGTAGTTCCAGCTACTTGGAAGGCTAAGGTAGAAAGATTGCCTAAGCCCGTCAGATTGAGGCTGCAGTAGCTGTGAGAGTACCACTGTACTCCAGATTTGGCGACAGAGTGAGACCCCAACTAAAAAAAAAATGTGGCTCATGACAATGATGTACATTGTTGTAGGACACAGAGTAATAAGTGTAAAAGCTGGGATTGAAATCTACTTCTGTATCTAAAGTCTATATGCTCTTTTTAATATATTACACTTTAACATATAAAGATTTTTGCATAAGTATACCCATTAATCTCCAAAGCCTTGAATAATATAACCAAATTTGACTTAAAAGCTTATTTACATATTCAACAATGTTAAATTTACAGTCAACACGTACTTTTTTAAAGTGATTTTTAAAATATCTACTTTTTTATTTTAAAATTGTGAGGTACAGTTAAGGATTAGGCATACAAATATTCATTGTGCAGGTACTCTTATTGATGAGGTGTGCTCCCCCTTCCCCAGACAGATACTGACTACCATTAATCCCACCTCCCTGCCCCTCCCTGTCCCTCCATAGTTTCCTGCCACTATCAATCCTTTTCTTACAGTATTACGGTAGTTGTTCAAGGTCCACTTATGAGTGAGAACATGTGATACTCAGATAATTGTTCCTGTGAGAGATCACTCAGTATTATAAACTCTAATTCCATCCAGGTTGCTGCAAAATTCATGGTTTTGTTCTTTTTTATAGCTGCGTAATATTCCATTTGTAAATGTACCAAATATTTTTAATCCAGTCCTCTTTTGATGGACAGCATGGTTGGTTCCATGATCTTGCTATTGTGAATAATGCTGCGAAAAACATATGTCAACATGTACTTTTAATAGAATAAAATTAAATCTAACATCTTATGTTCTTGTGGAAACCCTGATGTATTACAATTTTCAACACAATAGTCTTGAAAAGCAGTCACACAATAAAACTACTAATTGTAATTACTGGCAAAATGTATGAGAAATATTGATTTATCAATGCTTTTTTTAAATTCTAAAGTATATGTGTATATTTTTATGTATGTGTTTTAAAGTGTGTTGGGATATATGTATATGTATATACATATATGTGTATATGTTATGTATATATATTCTTTTCCCATTTTCTATTTTATGCTGTACTTTATGTTATACAAATAACAATTGAATAATAAAAAGTTAAAGGTAAATCTTCTATTCAGACATATATCTTTGTATTAATATTTATAGCCCACTAAACCAGTAATCTTTTTTTGTTAGTGTTTTTCTTTTTTCTTTTTTGAGAAATGAAGAAGACATGCGAGTTAATGATTCTTTCTTACTGAGGAGAAAAGAATTTAAAACTTCAAATGTAAGACAATCAAACTTATAACTCTTTAAACTCAGAAACTATTGATTGATGATAGATATTCATTTTGGTTAAAAAAACATGGAAAGTTTCTGCATATTTAAACAGTGAAATTATTATGAATATTTTATAAGTAAACATAGCAACTGCTTTTCTACCTTCATCAATTGACTGTGTTTTAAAAATGTATACCAGATGGATAATTAAAATCCTCGAGATAGGGCAAGGTAGGTTTTGAGTATAATCAATACAAAATGTTTCATTAAGAGTTGCATAATAGTCTGCAGTCGGGAAAACCACTTAACAGCAGAGTCCTTGTCTTCTCATTATTTCCTAGATGCACGTTATATAAACTTTGGTGAGCAGATCATCCTGAGCAAAGGGGAGCATCAACATTTTATGGCTCATTTCCCTTTTTAGTTACATCTATGAGGCTTCTAAAAATAGAGTTTTTACATTAATTATAAATGCAGAGGCTGGATATTTAAAACCTCTTAAGAGCAAAAGTATTTTCAATTACTTTATGCACACACATTTTAGAAAATATACTGATATGGGACATATTCCACAAATTTAATATTCCTCTATTTTCTTATTAAATAAACACCATGAGCAGTAGAGATAAAGATTACTGTAATTAAGTGTGCGATGAATTTCATAAAACTTAATTGAATATTTTCACATATATAGTTTCTTTCACGTAAATGCTTTTTTAGCCATGCTGTGTACTATTATTTCAAAGACAACATTTCAGAGAATAAGCAAAGATTTTAAGACAATTCAGTACTTTCAAATTCCTTATGGCATGTGGGACTGACCTTTTGGTTCTGAAAAGGTGAAAGTCTTACATTCCTTTGCGCTGACAAGGTAAACATTGGTCTAAACCAAATCACTGTTTATAATAGCCACAGACATCTCGGTGAATGCAGGAATAAGGACTGCTGTGGATTTCACAAACACCACATTACTCTTTATGAATAGACATTCACTGCGTTGCTCCCCAGGGCATTTATTTTGGTTAAGTTTTCTAATATTTTCCAAAGAGACAACACGAAACAACCATTTGATACCCAACCCCAAGTACGCAGCTGGCTTTCACTCTACCAATTACTTTGATATGGTATTATGTGATTATTGGATATGGTATTATGTGATTATTTTTTCAATTAAATTTCGAATAAATTATACAGAAGCAAATCCGATAGTTGTCTGAGATTTAGGTGGCTGATGACAAGGTCTGTTGGCGTATTACGGAAAACAACTGAGTGTGTGAGTCAATGGAGTGAAGTAACTCACAGGAATCACAACATACTAATTGCAGAACTGCCCTTTAGATTTGTTTCTGGTTCCGTGGTCTCAGCAATTAGAGAGAATTCTACACTTAACTGCATACTTATGACATCCAGGTGAAAATAATGTACTGGTTCTGAAAGTCTATCATTTCAAAGTGATGATTATTTTGAAAATTCTAACTTCAACAGACTTTTATGTTGTTAATAATATATGCACAAGATTGTGGCATTTAAATTTCCAACACATGGCACAGATAAAAACACACACACACACACACACACACACACACACACCCTTACTTTTAAAAATCTTTCCCACTTTTTTTGTCTTTCTTTCTTTTTTATAGCAACCTTTTTATCAACCTATACTCTTTTCATTTCCCTCATTCAGTTTTTCTATCTCTTCAACCATCTTTTCATGTCTTTCTTTTCACCCATATTTCATTCTACGTATTAGTCCATCTGACTATTTATGATTTCTCCACTCATTGCATACGTGGGTGCCTACTCTTTGTGCCTACTTTTTGCCAAGAGGCAGGCATATTTTCTGTGCTAGGTCAATAAAGAAATATTTTTCACTCTTCAAATGGTTTGTCTCCTATTGGCTTGTATTACGGTAAGTAGGACAGAAGTACACAAGTAAGACAAAATTAAGAAATTAGAGTCTAAGACACCTGTGTGTATATGTGTTGAGGAGAGATCGATTGCTCTGCATTTTTATATTTTGTGTTACTTTAACCTCCGAATTAATCAGTTTAGAGTACAATAATTTTATGTTGCTGGTATAGCCTAAAGGAAAAATTTTTTCCATTTTTTGATTTAGAGTTTTAAAAATGTCACTGAAGAGAATTGATATTAAAAAAGAAACAGAAAAAATTAAATGATTATAATGTCAAATTAATTACAATATAAGGTATGGCTTCAGACTAATTTCCATGCATTTACTAATCAAGTTTTTAAAGAAAAAATATAGTAGGCTGAAATGAAATATGTGACTCCACGGTGCAGTGGGGGTGGAATATTTTCAAGATGTACTTTAGTTCAGCACTCAACTTTTTAAAAAAATTCACTTGAATGAGCCACATATTGTTGTACCTTGCCTACACAATTTACATGGATTAATTCTTCACCATCCCTCACAAATTTCTCCTATATTCCACTATTCACTTGTTCTTTGCTATAAATCCAGGAAGAAGATTACACTTAGACAAAAATAAGTATAAAAATTAAGTTATGAAAACCAAGGGTGAAGGTGGCAAAAGATAGAGAGAATACTTAAATTAAATAGCAGGATTAAGCCATAAAAATAGAGGGAATGAAAAATACATCACTAAATAAACTTCATGTTGTCTTGTTCTAAGGGAACCTAGGAACAAGACTTCAAAATATAATACTAGAAGAAAAAGTACTGAGAGCAAAAAGCCCTCAAGGCCATTTTAATATTGTAAATCTGTGGTCATATCTAGGAGGAGGGTTATAAATATGTTAAAATGCTGTACAGTCTAAGGGAAATGCTTCTGATTTTAGTAGTTGATTTCATGTGAGCAAATCAAAGGGAGTCGTTTTTGCAAAAGACATACTTTTTCTCAAAATATAATTAAAAACTCCTAAAATTTGCACATTAAACGATTAATCAATATTTTCCAAAACAGGCAGAATCAAAATCTTCCCTGAATATTTGAGTAGAACTGGAATGCTGGCGCATGAAGGCATAGTCAAAATCACACCATGCAAGGATGAGGGAGCATGAAGTCTCCTGCCTTGACGAACCAGCATGGTTCCTGGGAATGCAGTCTTTTGATGTGCTGATGGCAGAATTCCAAACATAACATGAACATATTCTGCTATCATTCAGCACACAAAAATGGTGCTTAACTATATCTTTCTATAATGTTTCTAAAATTGAGAAACAGATGGATTTAAAATCAGATATGTACTCAATGAAGTGTAGAATACTCAGAGGACTATGGCTAGTGCTAAACAATAGCTTAAAAAGTGTTATCTGAGGCCCACCTCGAATCTTTGAAGAGAAAGGATGGGTCTTGATGTAATTTACCCAGAGGGCCTAGTGCCTGTAGTTTGCTCTGCAAGGGAGAAGCTATGTTCAAAAGACATGTGGAGAGGAACTGTTGTGAGCATGCAGGAGAAGGCTATCCCCTGAAAACAGGAGAGATAGTAATGAGGCATTTGCTGGGTTGCTGTGACAGAAAAGACAAATACAGGAGAAAACACACAGAAGAAAGTGAAAGCTAAGAACACATTACGTAAATTAAAAACAGCAATATTTAAAGAAGTTTTGGAAGTTGCTGGGGTGGGATGTTAGAAGAGCCCACCCAGAGGGAGATAACTGCACAAAGCTTTGTTTTCACTACTTTCATGTGGATGTGCTCTAATTAGAGACAATCTTGCTCTGTATGCTGAGCACAGTGGCTTTCATGGAGTAGTAAAAATATGTATTAACTGAATGGCCTTCATAGAAAATTAAACATGTAGGAATAGATGCTACTATGCAAGATCCTAGAATATAAGGGGGAGAGCAAAGAAGTAAGAATTACTTTCTGGGAAACTCCCCCTCACAAATAGAGTTGGTCTGAGATGAAAGTGATGGGCTAGAGAAATTGAAAGTAAACTAGGAAAGGCTTTTGTTCAGGAAGCAGAGAAGAATAAAGACTGTCATTATTTTTCATGTCTACTATGCATACTAAGTAGCATTTTAGTCAATGTTGTATTTCTTGTATATAACAAAAGACTTAGAAACTAAAAAGACATATACATGCTTGCTGGAGATAATAGGAAGAAAGGAAAAAAGAAAGGAAAGAAGAAAGGGAGGGAGGGAGGCAGGCAGACAGCAAGGGAGAAAGCAGATGAACAAGAGTGAGTTAATCTATCAATGCCTCATTTAAATGTAAAACAGGAATTATTGTGAAGGTTGTAAGAGATAATACATGTAAAGTGCTTATTGCAGTGTCTGATGTAATGGAGGTGCTCAAGAAATGCTAAATATCATCATCATAATTATCATCGTCATCATCACTACCACTGCCATCATCCCTTAGAACATTTCTAACAAGGATATCAGCGAAATGCTTTGGTTTACTGGGACCTACTAATGTATCTTTGTTGATAATCCTCCCACTCATGCTTCAACCCATTTAGCTCCTGCCCCCTGACACTTCAAGATTTCATGCCTGCCAAATTTATTCATAACCTTTTTGTTGCAAAATCGAGTGGACAACTTTTAGTTCACATCTTATCTGGCTTCCTTGCAGCATTTATTGTAACTGGCGAATCATTAATTTTAGAAGCTTCTTTCTTGTCTGCTTTTATATCAACCCTTCTACTTGTATTTCCCCTCTGCTTGTAGCTCTTTCTATGTCTCCTTTTTGAGTTTCTCACCCTAAAACATAAGGGTTGACAGGAATCAGGAACAAATAAGATTCAAAATATTTATAAACTTTTGCTCATTTTCAGAGAACAGAAAAAAAGTAATATTCTTCAAGACAACAATATTAGTCTGTAGACCAGATTCTATTACAAAAAACTATTCTACATATGTTAATGGTCCATATAGAATGCATACAGTGTTTTTCTATCCAGAATCAAATACATTTTTAAAGAATTAATACATTCAAAAATGTATTTTCATAAGCAGGTAGTCAGTCATTGCAGATGGCACTTGGATTACCACACTATTCAGTAGAGTTTTCAGAAATGCTTGATGATGAGCTAGAAGCAAGCAAATGTGTTTTATTCTAAGAGTGTTAATACTATTACTATCAATCCTGGGGAATAATTTTATAAATTCTCTAATACTTTCACTGTGCATATATAACTTAGCTGCTATGATGTTTTCCCCATATTAATACCTCAGAATACTAATTGTAATAGTTATCCAAAATGACCTATGCAAGATAACTATAGTTAACATGAACAAAAATACAAGAGATTTATCATGAAAAAAATTGTTTTCAGTGTCCTCAGTATTAATCCAGTTAAGTCCTGTGAATCTAGACTTCACATGCATATACATATGGCACTAGTGAGCTAACCCTATTTGTACTGACATGAGCAGGTGTCTGTAGGTAGGTCATTGAAAGTCATAAACCAGGGCAGGTTTCCTAGCATATGAGTCTCAAATTGTAGACATTTGTATTAGAGGACAGCAATAGGCACACATAGACTGTTTGTAAACTGGGAACTTGTAGCATGTTCCTAACTAGAGCACATGAGATTCAATATGCACAATATAGTTTATCAAGTCACGTGCCACTAACATATGCATCTCATTATGAGAAATCCTTAGGCTGTTCTCTGAAGTTGCTGTTTCAGACATTTATAGGTGTCCCATATGGCATGGATAAGGATGTAATTATGAAAAGATGTAGACTATCACAGAAAAATATTCCTCTAAGTTACTTTGCCCAAACCTCGAAAATCTGAGGTTTCTTCCAGATCACCAGGGCTTGAGAAATATACTTCCTTTTCTGAAAGAGAAATTGAACAACTCTTTATGAAGAGGGTCCTAAATATAAGGCAGAAAATGAAAGAAAATGTATGTCCTTCCTTGGCTATGATTTCTCGGCTTAACTTTCAGAGTTAAAATGTCAGGCAGCTCCATTATCACTCAGTCAAATCTTCAAGCCAAACCACTTCCTCCCTCATAATACCTCTTACTTCAGGTTCTAATCTCCTGGGTGGCCTACGACCATCACTTCTCTGCTCCAACTTAGCCTATGCACTTCAGCCACAAAATCATACCCTAAATACAGTTTGGGACAGGTGAACTTTCAGTACACATTATTTAAATGATACTCTCTTATTTACAGGATGAACTTCTAAATATTTATTCTGACCTCTTTCATGGCCCACTCCAATCTAGCTTCAATCACACACTTAACTTCCTACCCTGCTATTCAAAGCTTCCATTCTAGATAAATGGAATCTGTTAAGCCACTATGCCTTTAACCTGCATGGAATTCCCCTTTTCTGATTTGTCCCTTACCCCTTGGAACAATTTCAGCATCATATATAGCTTATAGCACATCTTTCCTGACCTGCTGTTTATTCAGCCCTTACTCTATGCTTCCTTTCCACTTTGAACCTAACATGGACCACACTGAACTGTAAGCACTGATTTTATTTCTCTAGAAAAAGGACAGATCTGTATTGCAATCAACTTTGCACTGGAAGTGCCTCACTCAGTCCCAGGAGTGAAGACAAGCTGGGAATTCAGGAGATATTTTTAAATCAGGGACTGCATTCATTCAAATGTGCCCTAAAGGAGAAAAAAGTATGTGTGTGCGTGCTTGTGTGTTTGCATATGTCTAGAGAATTTAATTAAGTTATTTGGTTTACATCAGATATAAATAGTCTTATAAATAATTAAAACAGATGGTGACTACGAAGAAAGGTGTTAGAAATAGCTTTCTACATGTCTTTTGTGTTTTAAAGCGACATGGCATTGTGCTTTAAAATGACCACTTTAAATGGTGCTGCTATTGGTAGTTTGTGTGGAAACTTAGCTGGGAAATAAAGTGTGAAAAGAACTGGGTGGGAAAATAGCTGGTACTTACTGAGGCCATACTATGTGGTGGGCATGATTCTAAGTGTTTTATACATATTCACTCATTTAACATACACAAAAACCCTACAGTGTAGACAAGACAAGGCATAGGGTTGTGCTACTGATTGGTTGCACAAAGACACTTGGCAGACAATAGGGTTAGGGCAGAAATCTAGCCTTCATTTGGTGCATCTTGCCCTGGGCCCAGGTCTGGGAGAGAAGGGCCTTCTCTTTCTTCACTTAAAGATAACTTTAGGTAGATAAATGAAAGGGCATTTGTCCAGATGGCACACTTTTTTCAAATTCACCCAAAAGCACAGAATAAGTGAGTGGTACCCCTAGAGATCAGGCACTGTTGTTATTCCTCTTTTACTGATGAGAAAATTGAGGCACGAAGAAGTCAAGAAACAGGCCAAAGTTTACACAGCTAGTGAGTGCCAGTAATGAGATACAAACCTAGGATCCTGGCTCCAGAGCCTGCATACATAATCACTGTGACATGCTGGTTCTCTGTCACATGTTTGGAGGGCTTTCTCTATACTAGCTTGCATTCTTTGAATTTTACATGTATTAACTAACTTAATCCTCACAATAACCTTAAGGAATCAGCCCCTTAGGACATACAGCAATGCCTCAGCCTCTATAATCCTAAGAGATGGCCTTTTGTGAATATGGCAGTCCCTGGTAGAACTAGAGCCAAAGAGATACTTCACTGATCAGAACTAATTGGCTAATTGATATGCTCAGACATCTTGCCAAGAAAAAGAGTGTTTAATTAAAACAAAAAATTATCAGTAGTACTGGGAATTAAACTAGAGGGAGTTGAGAAATGCAAGTCAGACTGAAATCAGTAGATACCTAAAAAGCTCCAGCCATACATTTATAGGGTATTATTACTATCAGCGTGATATACTAGGTAAAACATAGGTAAGGAAGAGTTGAATTCGCAAATACAAAATGCAATTTGGTATATGATCAAAGCAACACCTCATCTTAGAAGGGAAAGGTATTGAGAAAACTGGATTGATATTTGAGGAAAAAAGTCAAATTTTCATATATGTGTAAAATAATTTACATACTAGGTTATTCATTTTATTAAAATTTTTAATAGCAGAACATTGGGAGCAACCTAAATGGACAAACTATGTGGCAAGTTTATAAAGAACATTGTTCAGTGTGCATTTACAACAAAATAAAGCAAAAACAAGAAAGCTCTGTATAAATTGACATAGTGTGTCTTCCTTCTGCTAGCTAATGCAAAAAAACACATAACTCTGGAAGAATATATACCAAACCAAGAAATCTGTGATATTCCTGGGGAAGGAAGCTGAGTGGAAAGAAAACTTTACTGGAAGGAACAGAGGTGGAGAGAAAACTTTACTGTTTTCTGAGCCATGTAACGTATTATCTACTCAAAAAATTAAACTAAAAATACAAAACAACACAAAAAAGATCTTGGTTTGACTCCCAGTGTTTTTACTGAGCACAACTTTGGGCTAGTTTTATTACATTCATAGATATTCTTATCCATAAAATAATGCTTATAACTCCTATTTCACATAGTTTTATGAGGTTTAAATAAAACGATATGTGGAAAGTTTCTACTACATATTCTAACATAAAGGAGACATATACTAGATCTCTTTTTCATCACTTTCCTTTCTCAGGGGACACAAACTCCAGTGGCTACTAATCCAGAAAGAAAATATCAATGGGTGACACAGGACAGATAAAGGAAATTAAGGAGTGTTAGGGATTGTGACAAACTTAAGGTATTCAATATGTACACAATTATCGCATGTGTACATTTCAAATATAACTTAAATATATGAGTGGGGAACCAAAAAAAAAAAAACCTCTGGAATTTATTTATTAAAAAATGTGTATTTATTCTTACATGTTTAAACTTCAGTCACCTTCAAAGTACTGTCTGTTTGATGCAATACACCTATCAAAACACTTTTTCCACTGATCAAAACAATTTTTGAATTCATCAGTTTTGATGCCTTTCAGTGTTTCTGCCATTTTTTGTTTTACCTCTTCCACATTGGCAAAATGTTTCCCTTTGAGGACTTTTTTCATCTGGGGAAGTGAAAAAAAAAATTGGTTGGGGTGAGATCAGGTGAATAGGAAAGGTGGGGCACAGAGGTCATGCCATTTTTCATAAAAAACTTTAGAACACTTCACGTAGTGTAAGCAGGTGCATTGTAATGGTGGAAGAACCAGTCACACGTTTGCCACAACTTGGGATGTTTCTTCTGCAAATCGTGATGCAACCTTCTCAAAACTTCCAGATAAAAACTTTGGCTGATGGTTTGATTTGGAGGAACAAATTCCCAGTGTACTGCAATAAAACTGCCTTACCAAAGATAATTGTTTTTTTTTTTTTGGTCCCTCTTGTATGTTTTTATATTACATATGCACATAAAATCTGCTGGCTGCCATTTTGTCATTCTTGCTTTTACATAGAAATCTGCATTTTACAAAATTATTTCACACTATTTGTTTCAAGCCACTGACAAATCATTTCAACTGTATTGTACTATCAGAATTAAAATAATACATATTTTAAAATCAATTTCTTAAGTTAAAATTGTCTCTAAGTTAAGTTATTTAGTATTACTGGCTTTGCTTTTTAACAGAAAAAAAAAATGTCCTTGGGAATATATGGGTACTGATTGCCGGATCACAATTGGGAGGTTAAAAGTGAAGGACGGCACTAACATCTTGGCTATAGCTCTTTGTGACAGACTTGATGGATAAGGTGCTGGTGCTTGCAGCCAATAAATCTGATTGAGGTAGGAGTCAGACAGAGGTGACACAAGAGAAGCCAAGTCAGAAGGTTAATAATTGCAAAATCACACACGGGTGGGAAGGATAATGGCCAACCGTTACGAGAATTTGGTCAACCGTTATGAGAATTTCAGATACTATGTTCAGGTTTTAAAAAGTAATGATTCAGTAGTCCTTCTTACCTAACAACCCTCCTGTCTCAAATAAGTCAAACTTAAATAAACAGTAAACTATAAAACAAATTGACACCTTCACAATTATCTGGGGAACTTCAGATTCTCAGGGATCAAGTTTAAATACTGTTCATAATAAAAATCTATCTGTTGTCTTATGCAAGTATGTGTATACTCTGAACATGAAGCACTTTTA
The DNA here is from genome assembly GCA_027257055.1 of Cephalopachus bancanus. Taxonomy (NCBI): domain Eukaryota; kingdom Metazoa; phylum Chordata; class Mammalia; order Primates; family Tarsiidae; genus Cephalopachus; species Cephalopachus bancanus. The sequence continues at coordinate 1,880,766 of JAPVLO010000262.1, forward strand.
TTAATTTATGAAACTAAATTACAACTTGTGTAAGCAACAGTAACTGACTAATATTTGTGAAATACGTTAAAACTCGTACTGCTAGAGATACGGACCAAATGGGAAATAAAGTTATTATATTACTTATATTTTTTTATTCAGTGCAGACATCTTCCTGAACTTTAGACAATAGAGTTTCATAGATGATACAAGGTCCTTGCATTGTGCCATCTGAAATAATCTCCACTTTACATCTTGTTTCTTTAGTCAGGAAGAATGGAAAAACACGTGCTACATAACAGTACACAAAACTGTCTAACTGAAAAGCCATCCTGAGTTCATACTAATGGGATAATATTTCTTTTCTCTCTTGGAAATCAGTCAGGGTTTAAAAAAAAAAAAAAAAAAAGAAAAGACTGGTCATGCCACGTGCAAAGGCTCTCCCAAATTCAAAGTCTTCTTTTTTTAGAAATAGTTGACTTTATTTCTCCTGATTATGTTTTTAGAGAAGTTCACTGTTTAGTAGTGCTGGTCTGGAGCCTACTAGTTCAGTTCCTATGTGGGAAAAACTATATTATATTGACTTTGCCACTGAGATAGGATTCCTAATGTTCCAGGTTAGAATCCTGAGAATGCTGAAGCGCAGTTCACCCTAAAATACTCCTGATTTTCCTTCACTTCATCCTTCCTATAACCACCTTCTTTTAATTTTTGTGCATCCTTTTCTTTTGTGTCCACCCAGTGCCTAGAATAGTGCTTTTTAAACCAAGAATTGTTCAACAAATGCCATGCAGAAAATACAAAATATGCTTTCACTAAATGCACTAGATATACCCAGTCGTCCTCCTCAGTGGTCCCTAAGTCCCCTGTGGAAACTGGCCCCTGCATTTGCATCGAAGAACTCCAAACATGTGTGTATTTCATTAGGAAACAGTAAAACCATCTTGAGGACCAGTTTTTCATCTTTCTAGTCCAAGCTTCCAGTACTGTGTCTGGTGTGACACAGTAGAAAAATCATTGTTGACCCAAAGAGAACAAAACTTCGAGAGATATTGTTACTCTCCTTGCAAAAAATATTCTACATTTTGTACTGTCCACTGTGGAATTTGTCATTTATATCTCGTCTGTCTATTAATCAACAGGAACTCTGTTAACATCATTGCTTAACTTAAAATGAAAATAACAGGAAGTTGGAACAGAGTTAATAATGACAAATTGGATAGAACATTTAACATGCATGAATGCATTGTTTCTCTTTTATTTTGTGCTGGGGATTACGGATGACTGACTGTAGAAAGATGCTTAAAAGATTCTGTATTTTGTTCTTAATGGAACAAAGTTGGTCAACATAGTTTACCCTTTTTAAAAATTATTTTCTTCTGATACAACATGATCAGAACTCTAGATCATTTTAGGCATGTGATGATAAAATGCATATATATAACATTAAAAATATATTCTATATAAATCTTGCTTTTAGGGTGTTACACAATATACATGAGCTTGGGAAGCAATTTGGGCCAGTCATGAAAATTATTGCCTCCATAGAAATAGAGACATACAGAATCACTAATTCTTACATTCATAGAGAATCATATAATTCTTATATAAGCAAACTTTGAAATGGAAAGAAAATCCAAATCTACTAGCTGAGCACAATGAGTCTGTTTATTTAGGCATTATTGTGAATGAGGTATCAAGTTGTCACTTCAATGAGATAAAATACTTTACAATAAAGTCAGCTGTACTGTCAGTCTCAGAACATATAAACTTAACACAAAATACATGTTAACATGTCTGGAGTAAGCATTTAGCGGCAGCAGTAAATGTCAGTGAGTGATCCAAACTGCTTTACAAGTTCACACATATCTTGTTCTTGCCTAGGAATAAAAAAATTATATTGTTTTTAAATCATCCAGTGCCCGAAATAAGCTAGAGTGCTAATTATAATGCATTAAAAGGAAATCATTTTTTAAAAAGGCAAATTACGTTGATCAACCTTATTCCATTAAGAAGATTGCATTTAGTATGATTCTTCTTGTTACTCTTCTGTAAAAGAAAGTATATTGTGCTATATTAGTGCTACTATCAAAAACAATTAAAATGGCATGGAAAATGAGAAGAAAAGTCTTATGTGAATGGAGTTATATTTTCTTAGATTTTATTTTCAGTGTCTTCTTTTCCTAGAAGAATTAACTGATCACACATTTCCTTCCCTGTAAAATAACAACGACACCAGGCTGCTGCGGGGAAACAATAAGACAATATATGTAATATTCTTAGCATACACAAATTAATCAATAAATGCTAATTATTAATATATAAAATAATAGCATAAATTAATAATGAAGTAGAGAATAAGAGTATTAAAATCATCCCTGTGGGTTTTATTTATGATTAGATATATTTTAAAATATTTTAAAAGTATTTTCTTCTATATTGGAGTCAGAAGACTGTTACAAATAAAAGGATATATCTTGCCTAATGATAAAAGGAATTGCTTATAGAGCAAGTTGACACAGCCAGCAAATGGCAGAAACAGGATCTGAACCCAGCACTATGGTTCCAAACAGAGCCCCGGTGGGGTACTGACTATCCTGCTTGCCTCCATGTGGTCACGTGGGTCCAGGTTCTCTGGACAAGTAGCAAGTTATTACATTAACAGGGCTTGAAGATTTAAGATGATCATCTTTAGTTGCATCATCATTTTTGCTCTTGTGGCAAACGTTATTTCCCGAATCTATATTAGTGTCTTAAAACTGCTATCTCACACTTAGTTTTAAAAATTTGATAGTCATTTCTTTGCTAGATTTATCCATGAATTTATATGCACATACCATACCCAATGAAAACATCCTCTGAACAGAAGCTCCAACTTTTAAAACAAGACAAATATGGACAATAAAAACTGTGTAACTTAGAAGCACTTGATAATATTCACTAGATCTAACAAGCTACAACCTATTTCCCTGAAAGTCATAGAAAAGCCAATGAACACCTTTTTTAAAAAGAAACAAAAAAAGGTTAAGGATTGCACACTGTTCGTAAAGAAAGGTAAACATTTAATAAGTTTAAGACATGTTTTTACCATTCTTTAGGTAATATTGTATTTCAAAGAATGACAGGTAACTTGTGCTCTAAACGAAACTAGCAAATGGTAACTGCAATACCATTCTACTTAATGGGATGTCATAAACCCTGTGGAATGTTGGCGAGTAGTGAAGCATTCCTCTAAACATGAATTCCCGAGTTGTACAATAATGTTAAATGCATCATCCTAAACATATGTTGTCGAGTTTTCAGTATCTGCTTATGATAGCTGTAAGTGAATATGTGGTACATCTACTAGGAGAGGAAGTTAGCGAGCATAATAGATCCCAAGGACTACTGATGGTTGTTTATTCCACCCCATGCCTAGTGGCTAAGGTCACTAGCTGAGGGATAATAAGGGGAGGATTCTAACAGCAGCTCTTCTAGCAATTGGTTTGAGCAAATCATTATATCTCTCTAGGCGTTGGTCTCTTGAATGTGAATATTAATTTTTACTGTTTCATGGAGGGTTCATTAGGATAAAACTTGTTATCTGTAAAAATTCTTTAGAAAATAAATGTGAGCAACAAATACCCACAATGGCAACGGAGGTACAAGAGCTCAGAGCCTGTAATAAGGACTCACTGAAGTGTTTTTCGATTGCTGCCATATGGTCCCTCTTCTCAACTTAACTGTAAGCTTCTTGGTGGGGTTCAAGACTACATTTCCTATAACTTAAGATCATCACATGTAGGTAATAAAGTTAATCTGCAGATTTTCTTTTTTGATGGCACACGAGTACTTGTCTCTGATCTCCTACAACTTTATAACATTTCTGTCTTTTATCTCGCTACACTCATTTACCTTTATTTTTACACATGACTATAATGGCTTCAATATCAGCTTTAATCAGAAAACCTACTTGTTCTCACCCATCCATAACCTTTCCCTCTCTCTCTGTCTCCCTCTCTCCTCCACTCCTTCCCTCTCTTTCTTTCCCTTTCTTCTCCTCTCCCCATATTTTTCTTTCTGGTATGACATACTCCTTTAATCCTTTAAAACTCAGCACAAACATCCATTTTCCAAAAAAGGTCCTTTCTAATTAGTTTACAAAGGTTTTCTAAGTTATGATCTCAAACATTGATACTTCTGGAGTGAGACTCTGACTCAAAAAAAAAAAAAGTATAAACCAATTGGAATGCTCTGCTATTTGAGAAAAAAGCAAATTGTCACATATATGAGTATCTACTTATTTATATGCAAGTTGGGTGTTCTCCCTACAAATTGTATACAGGTAACTGTTGACTTTATGAAATCAGGTATCTGGTGAGATGTAAGTTGTGTGAAGATGACATAAAAGGAATCTGTGTGATCATGATCAGCTTAGGAGAGATGGAATTTTCATTCAGCTATGCTACCAAGAAAAGTTTCCCAAGCTGAGTTTCGGACAGGATGGAAAAATAAAAAATCATGCTACACAAAGAGCTAATATGATATAGCTCCAGGCACTAGGATTATAATTAAATTAAATATAATATTTAATTGATTGAGGATTGCCAAGCTCCATGGATAAAGAAAAAGGGAGCACATATTCAAAATTCAGAGTGAGATGTATAAATTTTAAATAAGCCTGAACCAAGCTTCCAATTATGTGAACCTTAGACTTCTTTCAAAATAAATTATGTTCCCAGTAGAATCTGAATAAGTGGACAAATAAAACTAGATGTGAATGCATGTAATACTCATGAATGTACCTAATCTTCCACCTGTAGAAATTAATGATAATTTTCCCATAAAATTTGAGAAAGAAATGCAATAGATGTGTTTTCCTAGAAAACATAGTGTATATGACATTTATTAAATTTAAAATGTGTTCACTCAGATATAAGAACTCAGTTTAGAAGAGAAAACCTGATGATTTTGCTAAAAACTTTAACAATCGAAAAGCTAAATTTTGTTGTTGTTGTTGCTGTTGTAAAATTAAAAAATTCTGTGAAGTCCAAGTCATGGTACTTCAAGGTATATATTCAACTATCCCTTTCTTTGGTCATAATTTTATCAGGACCTCCCTCAGTATTGGGAGTTAAATCCATGCTCTGCCAATATACTAAGTTGGTACACGCACCTTTTTGAACGTTAGCCCTAAGGAAGATCCAAGAATGCTACAATCTGAATTGTGTGTGTGTGTGTGTGTGTGTGTGTGTGTGTGTGTGTGTTTATTTAAATGCAACAACAATAAGGAACTAATAGCAACAGTTGGTTTTGTTCCCAAGAAAAAGAAATCAAATGGAGCAATACAGAAATCATGCAGAATCTTGACGAGAAACATGCAAACCCTGGATTTATGCTGAATATGGATGGCAAAGAAACAGAATAGTTGGATGGTACATTACATTACTGTGGGCAGTGACAGGGGATATCCTTTACAAAAGAGACATATTTAAGAGAACAGATTTCATTAAGACTAATGATTAGGAGAACTCATGAGAGTAATAGTTTAGTAATGGAAAGAACTTGAAAGGAAGGGTAATATAACAATAAACAACTGGTTGAAATAGGAGTGGAAAGGAGAATAAACTAAAATGACCTAGCAATAATAAAAATGAAACCTAGAGGAGTAATAAAAAATTGATATAGCACTCATATGTTTTTATAATAGCAGACAAAATTACCAGAGTTGAAAGGAAAAATAGAGTTGTCAGTATACAGATGGGAGGTAAAGTCGCAGGACTGGGAGCAATAACCGGGGGAGAAGGGGTAGAGAGAAAAGAGAGGGTCACCAGACAAAGCAATCCAGTGGAATCAGAACATTTAAGTGACTCTAAACCCAACCCGGCTTTAAATTCTGCTCAAATTTCTCTTTTTAAAAAAATTTTTAAAAAGGTGGGGTACAATTCAGGGTTAGGTACTTAAGTGGTCATCGTACAGGTAACGTTTGGGCCTTCCTTTGGTCCCCTCTTTGCCAGGTTTGAGATCAGGTACACTTATTGATGTTATGTGCCCCCCCTCCCCCGGCAGTGTCCCACTACTGCTAATCCCTTTCTTTGGTCTGTTATAGACCAAATACATTAAAGTTGCTGTAAAGTTTTTCATTTTTGTCCTTCATTATGGCTGTGTAATCATGAATATGTACCATTTTTTTTAAACTGATTCCACTTTCAGTGGTCAACACGGTTGGTTCCATGTTTTTGCTATTGTGAATAATGCTGCGATAAACATGTGTGTGGGGTGTCTTTTTGACTTTTTTATAGGATGATTTGAGTTCCTCTGGGTATTCCCAGAAAGGGGATTGCTGGGTCGTATGGAGGGTTGATTTTTACCTCTTTTAGGAGTTGCCACACTGTTTTCCACAGAGGTTATACTGGTTTACTCTCCCACCAATAGTGTAGAAGTGTTCCCTTTTCCCCGCATCCTCTCCAGCATCTGTTGTTTCCTGAGTTATTGATGATGGTTATCCTGACTGGAGTTAGGTGGTGTCTCAGTGTGGTTTTAATTTGCATTTCTTTATGATTAGTGAGGCTGAGCATTTTTGCATTTATCTGTTGGCTGCTCATGTGTCTTTTTCTGAGAAGTATCTAGTCATCTTTGCCCACTTTTTAATAGGGTTTTTTAGAAAATTTTTTCTGATACGTTTGAGTTCCTTGTAGATTCTAGATGTTAGGTCATTGTCAGATATACAGTTGGCAAATATTTTTTCCCATTCTGTGGGCTGTCTCTTTACTCTCTTGATGGTTTCTTTCACTTTGCAGAAGCTTTTCAGTTTGATGAGGTCCCACTTGTCTATCTTATCTCTTATGGCATGGGCATCCTGGGTTTTGATCAGGAATTGGTTGCCTATTCCAATTTCTGTAGTGTGTTTTCTTCATTTTATAGGATTCTTATAGCTTAAGGTTTTATGTTTGGTTATTTGTTCCATCGAGAATTGGTTTTTGTATATAAGTTGGAGTCCCGTTTCAATCTTCTGCATGCGGTCCTGTTTTTGTGTATAAGCTGGAGTCCTGTTTCAATCTTCTGCATGTGGTCAGTCAGCTTTTCCATCACCATTTACTGAATAGGTCCTCTTCTCCCTAGTGATTTCTGGTGGAGGCTTTGTTGATGAGATGGTTGAGAAATTGAGGTTTTGCTTCTGGAATCTCTATCCTGCTCCATTGGTCTATATGCCTTTTCTTGTACCAATACCAGGCTGTTTTGATTATTGTAGCCTTACTGTAGAGCTTAAAGTCTAGAAGTGTGATACCTCCCACTTTGTTTCTCTTTCATCTAGCCTTCTCCGAATACATCTGTTCACAATTAGCTGTCTTTTTATTTTCTTTGTGGCTGATGGATGATTCCTTATACCATTATTAAACTCCCCACATTATTTTGGAGAGCTTAGCATTTTTATCTTCTCAACTACTGTTTGAAAAATTGGTTCAGCAGTTGCATTTATTTGCATTTTTGTAGACAAGAGTTCAATTCTATAAGCAAAGTGGTCATCCAATAAGTAGGGACACACAAGTCAACTTGCTTTGTTTGGAGATAGATACATTGATTGGTAGTAGTGGGAAACTGCTGGGGGGCGGGGGGCACACCTCATCAATAAGGGTACCTGCATAATGAACATTTGTATACCTAACCCTGAAATGTACACCACATTTTTAAAATTAAAAATTTTAAAAGGGGGTAAAATGACTATGATATTACATAAGAACTGAATACTAGAATTGGAGGGAAAAGGTCACTCTTTGTAGCCTTGAACCACTAGGATGGGGATGGGGGTAAGTAAGCCTTAAAAAAAAGTTTAGGTTAATCAAATGTGAAGTCAAAGAGAAGGAATATAAATTAGGATCAATTGAAAAGACAATGTGGGAGAGACGAAAACATTTCTTAATGAAAAAACATATACTGGGAATCTAATGCAAAATGTCAAGATTTAATTTTATGGGTCAAAAACTGAAAATAACATAATCCCTAAGATCTACCACTTAGTAGTAAGAAGCTCAAGGGCAAACACAAGAAAATTTCACATTAATTTTTGTGTTGCTGATTTGAAGAGGTACCTTGGAAAGAGTGGTTCTAAATCTATTTGGGTTATCTACTTAGTTTTGATATCAAAACACCAAATGATGCTTGCTCATTTTTGTCTGAAGGCACTTAAAAATTTTTCAATAACTTTAGGGTGTACAAATAGTTTTTGGTCTGGGCTTTATGCGGACCCTTCACCTTTGTCTGTGCACATTGACCTGACAGGAGATTTTTTTTAACCCTCTACCTCTGTACCTCTCCCCCTTCTGACTCTCCAGTGTCCATTTCCTTATGTCTTTGCATATCCTTAGTTTAGCACCCACTTATAAGTGAGAACATGTGTTTGGTTTTCTGTTCCTACATTAGTTCACATAGGATGATGTTCTCCAATGCCATCCAAATTGCTGCAAATGACATTTCATTCTTTTTGATAGTGAAATAGTATTCTATGGTGTATATATACCACATTTTCATTATCCACTAATCAGTTGATGGGCATTTAGGTTGACTCCAAATATCTGCATCTTTGCAATTGTGAATTGTGCTGTGATGAACATGCTGGTGCAGGTGTCTTTTTCATATAATGACCTCTGTTCCTTTTGGTAGATATCTAGTAGTAGGATTCTGGATCAAATGGTAGATCTACTTTTATTCTTTGAGAAATCTCCATTCCAATTTCCATAGACATTGTACTAATTTACACTTCTACCAACAGTGCTGGCAAGAAGGTAATATTTTTAAGCTCAAGCAGTTTCCACAAAAAGCACATAAAATTTTGAGCTCTTGGAAAGATAATTCCTTATATATAGAGGTTTTTAATAGTAACATGGATAACTGTATGTGGCCACAAGGAATAGACATTATACCAGACACTTAGTAATTCTTGACGGTTAGGCCACAATCATGCATTAGATTATATTATACGTGTTTATTTTTCACCCTAACTAGTAAAAAAAAAAAGCTTTAAAAAAAAATCATCATGCTATTGAAAAGCACTGCTTGATGATGCATAGCATTTAGGAAACATTAAAATTACATGTGCTGAGAGGGAAATCAGATCATCTCACCTCAGCAACTGAAATTAAACTTCTTTTTTGCCCCAACTATGAGCCACAGTTAATGTGCAATTACTTGGCTTTGAGTTGATGATCTGGATCCTTTTCTCCCATTTCTAAAAGAACTTGTCTGTAACATTCAGATCAGTGCCTCACCTTTCTGTTTTGCTTTCTGCGTTGTTGAGCAAATCTAACCACTTAGGGACACTTAATGCCATGCCTGGCAGTGTGATTGACAGAGGCCCACATTTAGCTCTTAGAGAGATTGTTCCAACATTATGTGCACTGCAGTGAATATTTTTTTTTAATTGTGAAGGCATAGAAAACAACGGAAGCTCATTCTTCAAAAAAAAAAATGCTTTAAGAACACAGAATTAATTCAATACTTATTTTTAAATGTCTTTTACAAAGCTAAATTTACCCTATTTAAGAACATAAATCACATGGCATTTAAAATACTTTGATCATAATGTATTTAGTGATTTGTTGCCCCAGGGAAAATATTGAGAATATCTGAAAGGAGTTCCTTCTAATGTATTTTAAATGCAAAATCTTAAAGTAAAAATTATTATTATTATTATTATTTTTGAGTTGGAGTCTCACTCTGTCGCCCAGACTGGAGTGTAGTGGCCGCTCCCGGCCACCGCAGCCTCGACCTGCTGGGCTCCGGCTATCCTTCCGCCTCAGCCTTCCGAGTAGCCGGAATTACAGGCATGCGCTACCACGCCCGGCTTTTTTTTGATTTATTGTAGAGATGAGGTCTCACTGCCCAGGCGGGTCTTGAACCCGCGGGCTCAGGCAATTCACTCACCTCAGCCTCCCAAAGGCGTGGGATTACAGGCTGAGCCACTGAGCCCGGCTAAAAATTATTTTAATCAATTTTTTAAAACATATTTTTAGGCCTTAATGTCTCCAGTTTAAGCATCTTGTGGTATTGCATGGTGGACACAATATTGATATCCATCTTAAACTCAGATGACTTGGAGTCAAGTCTCATTCTTTAAGTACACACACTGGAAAGGCCCTTAAGCCTTTTGGACTAGAGCATCATTATCTGACCAAAGAGTTAAAAATCTCTACCTAAATCACAGAGTGTTGGTAGATCCATCAGGAAGAATGTATTTGAAAATAGTTTTAGCTTTAAAATACTGTTATTAATTAGTACCAAAAGTCATATATAGACCTTTCGTGACAGGCAAGTTGGTGTAGACTCAATTTTCCCTTTTCTTCCCTTCTAAGTACAACTAAATATTCTGTAAGCAATTCAACAGACGATCGTAAAATGACTCTAAAAGGTGGAAAGAAGGCAGAAAATTGGTTATAGACCCCAGAATTTAAGGAATGACACCACGGCAAGCTCCTAGGGCTTTCTTTTATCTCTCGTATATATCAAACTGTATACCAAGCCTTCAGTGTGGAATAGACAACAGGCATATATAAACACAAAAAAACCCCACAAGCAAACAAATTAGAAAAGCCTACCCTCTCTGGTCAAAGGGTCGGAAAAGGAAGAGTGTAGCAGGGACCTGGGGGTACTTTATACCTATAGCTAGCAGCAGTGGTAAGTCCTTTTTGCTTATATGCTCTGCTGGCATCAGTAGAGCCCAGAAAGGCCAATATATCCCCCATAAATGGTGGCAGCATGATATACCTTCAATAACTTCTACATAGGTGACCCATCTTATGTTCCACATCTGCCAGTACTAGGTAGGCAGAGAACACAGGCCAGGGAAAACACTCCATCCCACAGATATCATACCCTATATCCCTATTAGTGACAACAATTGACCTAGGGAGGTGCTTTCTGTAACTTGCAGGTAACACCAGCAGGAATGTATCAGGAGTTACCAAGTCAGAACTAAGCAGACCAAAATAGCACTGCAAGGACTCTGAAAATGAAATTGCATTTGAAACTACAGCCTAAAAAATAGGCCAGAACCTACACTTCAAATCAAAACAAGGACACCGTCTGCTAAAATAACAGTTTTTATTTTAAATGTCCATTTAAGAAGGATCTGTGTAAAGAATGTCCAGGATAAACTCAAATATATCTCAGCAAACCAAGAAACAGTAAAACCTCAAATTGTATGAGAAAAGACAACCAATGAACCAAGAAATCAAATATTGGAATTATCCCATGAAGATTTTAAAACAGCCATCACAAAGTGGTTTTAACAAGCAGTTATGAACTATCTTGAAACAAACAAACAAAAAAAACTCGGAAAAAGGAACAGAAGTTATGAAAAAGTTGTAAATAGAAATTATAGAATAGAGAAATAAAATAATAGGAATCAAAACCTTCTGGGTAGGCTCAGTAGCACAGTGGACATAAAAACATAGAACAGTGGAATTGAGGACAGATACACAGAATTTACTTAAAAAATTTTACAATTTGAATTTTTTCTAATTTATCAACTTGGAAGAAATGACCCAATTCCTATAAAATCACAAACTACTAAAAGTAAAACAAGATGAAGTGCAAAACCTGAATAAACTCATAACTATAAAGCAATTGAATTTGTAATAAAAATCCTCTTGAAAAAAATCTCTTGGTCAGGCAGCTTCACTGGAGAATTTTACCAAACATTTAAAGAAGAACTGACACCAGTATTTTATATGGCTAGTATTACCCTGATATCTAAATCAGGTAAAGATAGTATAAAAACAACAACAACAAAAAATACAAACCAATATTTCTCATGAATATAGACACAAACATCCTCATAAAATATTAACAAGTTGAATAAAGCAGTTTTAAAAAAGAATTATACACCATGTCCAAGTGGGACTTATCCCGGTATGCAAGGTTGGTTTAATATTTAAAAATCAATCAATGTAATCTACCATATCAACATATATCCACAGAAATATCTTATAGTTATAACAAAGGAAAATTAGTTATGTATAAGAAACAAGAAATGTAACCAAGAAAGTTCCTACTAATAAATGAGTGCAGCAAAGACATGGAATACAAGACCAACATACCAAAATCAATCATATTTCTATATAGTGACAATGAACATACACAAACAGAAGTTAAAGACACAATATCATTTATATTGCTCAAAGCAAACAAAATGCTTAGGTATACACTAAGCAAACCATGCACAACATATTTTTGCTGAAAATTACAAAATGCTAATGAAATAAGTCAAAGAAGGCTTAAATAATTAAAAAGACATCATATTCATGGATTGGAACACTCATCACAGTAAACATGTCAATTATCTTCAACTTAATCTAGAGGTTTAATGCAACCTGTATTAAAACTCAAGCAAGGCTTTGTGATTATAGACAATCTCATTCTAAAATTTATATGGAAGGGCAAAAGTTCATGTGTGTAATTCCTATGCTTTAGGAAACTCATGCCTGTATTCCCAGTGCTTTGGGAGGTCAGGATCATCTGAGGCCAGGAGTTTGAGACCAACCTGGGAAATGACAACAATAAAAAAAAGCAAAGGATCTAAAATAGATAAAAACATTTTGATAAAGAATAAAGTCAAAAATATCACTCTGCTCAATATTTAGGTTTATCACATAGCTACAGTAATCAATACAGTGTGATATGAGTGAAGGGATAGACACACTGATGGAACCCAAACATTCATCACAAAGGTGCACGTACAATTTCATGGAGACGGATAGCCTTTTCAACAAATCATGCTGGAGCAGTTGGAGCATACACTGGCAAAAACAAAACAAAACAAAACAAAAAACAGGAAAGAAAAGAAAAAGAAAGAAAGAAGCTCACCCACATCTCCACAAAGTTAAATGTAAAATTTGAAAAAAGAAAAAAAAACCTTTGGGACCTAGAGCTAGGTGAGGAGTTCTTAGACTTGATACCAAAGCCCTGATTCACAAAAGGAAAAATGAAAAACTATATGCATCAAAATTGAAAACATTTCTTTGCAGAAGATCCTGTTAAGAGGATGAAAAAATAAATTGCAGACTGGGATAAAATGTTTATAAACAACATATCTTGTAAGGGCGCTTGTATACATCAAGAACTTTCAAAACTGAATTTAAACAAACAAACAACAAACAAACAAACAAACTGGGCAAAAGATATGATCAGATACGCTGTTGATTGGGATATACATATGACAAATAATCACATGGAAAGATGTTCAACGTCATTAGCCATTAGGGAAACACAAATCAAAACCAAGAAACAGCATCACTATACTCCTATCAGAATGGCTAAAATTTTTTTTTTTTGTAAATAGTCATAACATCAAATGCTGGTAAGGATGCAGAGAAACTGGATCACTTGCTCATTGCTGGTGAAAATGTAAGGGTATAGCCACTCTGGAAAATAGTTTGGCGGTTTCTTCTAATACTAAAATGCATTTAGCATGTAATCCAGCAATTGTTCTCTCAGGCACTTATCTCAGAAAAATGAAAACCTATGTTCACACAAAAACATGGACACTAATGTTCATGGCAGCTTTATTCAGATTAGTTAGAAACTGGCTGCAACACAAAAGTTTTTCAATGGGTAAATGTGTAGACTGTGGTATACCTATGCCATAGTGTGCTGGTAGTATAAAGCAATAAAAATTAGCAAGCTATACATACTACAATGTATTTCAATAGATTCCGTTGAATGAAAATAGTCAGGCTCAAAAGTTTACACACTGTATGATTTCATTTATATAATAGTTTTGAACCAACACAATTACTGAAATGGAGAACAGATTAGTGGTTGTCAAGGGTGAGGGACTGGGCAGGGGATGGTGATGGGTATGGCTACAAAGGTGTAGCACAAGGGAACTTTGTGGTGATGAAACAGTTCTGAATCTTGATTGTGGTTGTAGTTGGTGTAACTACACATGTGATATAATAACATGGAAATGCCCTCCACACACACAAATGAGGACTTGTTCCACTGGGAATATCTGAATAAGCTCTGTGGATTGTACCAATGTCAATTTTCTCATTTTGATATTATTCTACATTTATGTAAGTTAACATTGGAGAAGGTTATGTGTCTAGGACCTCCCTGTATATTCCATGGCAACTTCCTGTAAATTTATAATTATTTCAAAAAAAGAAGTTCTTAAAAAGTCATATTTTAAAAATGTTAAAATCATTCTGCTACTGTGCAGAACAAACAGATTTGATAATGACAGTATTGTTTTAAAAGTAGTATGCATTAAGGAGTAAGGACAAGATATAATTCATTCCTAAACATAAATAACTTATTCAATCAGGAAACAAAGTAGGATAGGATTTTATAATCCTTACATATGTACTACTTTACAACTATATGAAATATTAACAGTTAGAAGCAGAAAAACATAATTAGTGCAAAAATAACATTCAAAATACATCACTTTTATGGTCTAGATATCAACCAACCCAGAAGAGATACTGGGACCAATTAGAACAGATGATAGTCACAAACAACACAAAATGTTGGTACTGGTACACAATACTGGATATTCATCCTATGTGATTTATTTTGGATAAATTGTATTATTTCTTTCACAAGATTCTTATTCCTAAAATATTAGTATTTCTGAGTACTTGTCAGTCAAAAATACCCGAAAAGGTACTATACTGTTAGATGAAGCATACCTCAAATTGTTGCTAAAAAAACAACCACTAATATGAGTAATTACCAGTCAGCTAAGAAAGAATTAATTGCTTCTATTATGATATTTGACATTTTCTCATTTTTTTACAAAAACATCCAAAAATCAGTACAAAAACAAAATAACATACAAGTTAGTTCATAGTTACTTAAAAATAGGTATTCAATATTTGCAGATAAATGATTTTTCACAATTTTCAAGTTTTAGTACCTAAATGGTTAATATTAGAGTCTCTTTTAAAAAGTTATTCATGGTGGAAATAATTCAAGGTGCTTTACAGACATTATCTTAACAGGTTTATCAGATTAGAAAAATAAGTACTTTAAGGTAAAATTAATTTGGTCATGCCAAATCTTTTTGGGAAGTTAGGATCACTAATCATCAAAATTAATTTAATGAGAAAAGAGCCAAAGCCCCTATTTAAGTGGAAACAAACTATGCAGAATCTGAAGTATGAACATAAAAGTACACAACTCTCAATCTGTGCATCAATCTTGCAGAAATCATTTAAGAAATGAATTGAAACTAATTGCTGTTTTCTATTGTTTAGAAAGACAATTTCCTTCTCTTGGAAAAATATTTAAGAAATATTATAAAACATGGCATATATTGCCTTTGTTCAAAAGGATTTTGGACATAATTTTTTAAAAGACAGGTTAAATAATTAGTTCAAAGCACTAGTTAATGCCAGTTGAAATGTACTTCTCATGCAGGTAAACAGATTAAGAATATGTGACTTTTTTTCTGTACTAACAAGAAAACTCATAGTTCATAGATATTTAATACAGAAATGAAGCCACCCAGTTCACACAGATGTAATTATAACTTTTTGATAATGTAGAGACTGCTTACTAGAAAGAAAGGGGAAATCCCCCAGTGTATGAATATCAAGCTGGAATTAGCTAGGTGGATAATTTTAGCCTACATGAATCTGTTCATTTCCCTCTATTCAAGAGAGTAATTCAAAGCAGTTAAGGTAGGACAACTATTCTGAATTTTTTTCTCCCTTGTCTTTTATAAGGCTAAATTACTGGCTCAGAATATTACCTTAAGGAAAGAAAAATAACAGATATTTAGAATTTATGGTGTATCAAGCACTGCGATTCCTGAACCTGAAGCTAAATCTGCATAAAAGAGGTATAATTCCCATTTTACAGGTAGGAAATCTAGGCTCCCAGAGATTAAGGACCTTGCCCACAGATTTGGATTTGGGACAGAGTTTTCCCACTCCGAATCCTAGACAATTTCTTCTCCTGAACATAATAAATGTGGTCTTACTGGGTTGAATAACATTTCCACCTTAAGAAAATTATGGTCCTACCAGGTTTGCTTCACTTTTGACATTATTAATAACTAAATCAGCAGTTCTCATGCATTATGTCAGCACAAGAATGTCTGTGATTGGAAATGTCTCAGGAGAAACTCACACTACAGATTCTGAGGAGACAAATACCATGGTGCTTTAACCAATCTTGCATCCAAATTATATGTTAGTTAACTGCTATTTCTGTGGCATTTTTAAAAAGACTATATTACTTGCCAAACACTACTACCTTAAATACTAATATTAGAATCCAGTGGTAGGTGGGGACTTTTCTCTGCCATGTAAACTAGAACTAAAACTCCAAAATGCACACAGCTATGAAAATGCACACAGATCAATGACTTCAGTATTTTCAACCCTATTGTTGGGGAATGGTGTATGCTTTTATGCTAAGTAGTGCTAGTTTAATATGTATTTGCACTAACCATCCATCTTCCTTTTTCCTCCTTGTTACCAATGAGAAAACAACTGCTAGTTTTTTCTCTAGTCCAAAAACAATTAAATCATTTGGTATCTCCTCTCATTTTTTTTTTTCTCTCTCTTTTTTTTTAGTTGGAGCCTCACTTTGTTGACCAGGCTGCAGTACAGTGGCATGCTCATGGCTACCACACCATCGACCTCCTGGGGTCAGGCAATTCTTTTGCCTCAGCCTTCCAAGTAGCTGAAACTACAGATGTGAGCCACATACCTGGCTAATTTTTTTTTATTTATTGTAGAGATGTGGTCTTGTCAAGTTGCCCATGTTAGTCTTGAACCCCTGGACTCAGGCAATCCTCTTGCCTCCTCCTCCCAAAGTGCTGGAACTACAGGCATCAGTCACCATGCCCAGGACTCTCATTTTTTCCCTTCACTTGTCTTCCTCTTATGATAGCTGACTAAGTAATTAACTTTACACACCTATGTAAACAGAGCTGAAGACACAATTTTATAGATACAAATCTACATATTCATATGCATATACCGATATATATTCATACATAGTATGTACTCATATACAACATAATATATAATCTTCAGTGTTTAACATATAAATTATAACAATAAAAAATTACTATATGCAACCCTAAGTCTAAACTATGCAATTTAAAAGTTACTGCACTAAAATTACCTATGGATAGGATGGAATGAATAGCCTATAACAAATGAGAAACAGAAAATCTAAATAAAATGTAAAAAAATGAACAGTTTAAAGGGATTAGAAAACTGCTGAAGCAACAAAGGCGGAAAGGTCTAAAATTCTCAAAAGAAGAGCACTCTGGAGAAGTGAGGGAAGAATTTTCAGCTGATTTTGTTGATTCTGGGGTCTTGTAAGAGCCCAGACTTGATTTGGGAAGGACACTGCTGAGTGTTAGAGAAACCAACAGAGTGGAGGAATCTTGAGGAATTGGAGTAACAAATATAGACGTGCGAGACAATTATCTCTTGACATTTGTCAAATTCTGAAGCTGCAGAATCTAGCTAAGCTAAAATGGCAGAAAAGCACCCCACATTTTTCCCAGTCTTGCAATCCCGAGAATAAAAATATTTAAAAATATTGGTATTCAAGACCTGCCGAGAGGAAAGTCCCAAATGAACACAGTAGGTTAAAGTTTGTCCTATGAATCAAATTCAGCCCACTCTTCTTTCTGTATGGTTCATAAACCAAGAATAATTTATATACTTTTAAATGGTTGGTAAAATAATCAAAAAAAGAATAATATTTTGTTACATGAAAGTATACAAAAGTCAAATTTGGTGTCCATAAATAAAGCTTTATCAAAATATATCCTTAATATATTGACTTAGGCTGTCAATATACATACATCATTTTATATCCTTTATATATGTGATGTTCAAATATTGACTTAGGCTACTTTTACATGATGAGTAGTTGCAAAGGGACTACATGATCTACAAAGCCTAAAATATTTACTATCTGGCCCTTTACAGAAAATGTTTGCCAACGTACATTAGATTGTTAGTTGAAAACTCTGGTGAAAACACCCCAATAACAGGGCAAACTAGTGATGGATTGTCTCACCAAAACTCAACTCAACCTCATGTTGGCTCAGTTCTGGATTGAATTAGGGTAATTAGCCTTCACTCTATCTTCCTAGCAGAGGAAGAATAAATTTTTGCTGGAAAAAAATATTTTTAATGGAGCCTCTATAATTTTAATACACACTTTATACTGACAATTATATTAATAAAATACATAAAATTACTGCACTTACTTTGTTTGTTCTGAATGAAGTGTGATACATCTGAAGAAGCCTGACTTGACTGGCAAGTTCAGTAACAATCCACTAACATCCAGAATTTTAAACAAGTAATATTAGTCTATGTTATTTTTTAAAAAAACTAAAACATGGTCTTTGCCTTGCTAAGCTATGGTGTGGTCAGGTGCTCTTTGAGCTATGGCCAGGCCATGTTTTCTTCAGCTTTGGCTCCCTCCCCTCCCTTGGGGAGATGAAGTCCTTCCCCCCGGTCTCTTGCTCTCTCTCTCCAGTTTACTTTTAAATAAACTGTATTTTCTAATCTAAAAAAAAACCCCAAACTCTAAAACATGAGTAAGAATATTACCTAAAAGCATTTTTCTTGGCAAGAAAACTTAAAATATGTGTCTGGAATAATAGTATTTTAACTAGCTAGATGTTAGTTTCCATTGTAAAGCACTCCAATAATATATGGGATAAAGTCTTTGAATTATTTATTTTGCAGAAAATAAAAAAAATAGTAGTTGACCAGTTTAAAAACATTTTTACTTATAAACTGAATTCTAGAACTCATTTTTCAATGATATGATGTTCAGAGGACACTGGCATCATATTTTAGACATCTGCCATCCTGAGAAATCTGGTAAGCATAAATATGGGAAAAAACTGATAACATTGAAATATTTTAATTATGCAATATGCTATGCCTGCATCTCTCCTAGGACTTTAAAATTTGACTTTAATAGTTTTTCATAATGAAAAGAACAACTCAGAAGAGCAAGACAGCTGAGAAGTTCAATGTGTCACAGAACTGCAAAATTGTTAAATTTATTTTAATTAGGATATACTTAGGTGTTACATCTGTGGCATAAGTAAATTGCAACTCCCAGATATAACAGATCAGGTCATTTTAATTTTCAGACTATCACAGCTTGCAACATATGTCTTATCGGTGTCAATGAAATGTAACCTAATCATGCTCAAAAGTCCAGGTCATATAATAATTTTATGAGATTCAACCATACACAGTTGTACTATTATACTGAAAGGACACAGATATGGCTATGAATATAACACTGAATATAGGTATTGATTAAAACTGACCATTTTTGCATTTATACCTGTTCATATAAATTGCAATCTCTAATTCTTAACTCAATAGTAGACCTAGTCTGTGAACCTTAAAACACATAGCCTGTGTCACCTTATAACATAGGCATGCACAATATTATCTGGGTATTACCTGATACAGTCAGAATTATTATTGAAACAGAAAGACTTTTAGAGCTACAAACTTCTTAAAAAGTTACCTATTTAAAAACTTTTTTAAAAGTTTAAATATTCTGTTGTTTTCTTTACTTTTAAGAGCTCCTCAATGACAGTTGCCTCTAAACAGAATTTTAACAGTTTGATCTCATAAAGGCTGTGAGTGTGCTTAAATAATATCTCATCAAGAGAGGGTATTATTTATCATCTTAGCTAAATTATAATTGTTCCTTTAAAATTAAACTCAATATTTTTTAAGTTTGTATCATCAGTAACAGATTATACCTATATAATTTACTCATTTAAAAACAAGGTTTACATTCATATAGTCCCTAAAATTATTTTAAAATTTCTTCACATATATGAAAGCAGTCCTTTTAAAAGCAAGCCAATATTATTATATTGAGAACTGGAAAACACTAAGGATAATCTAAGACATTCAGGCAATTAGTAGTTTTATTTAAATGTTTGATTACAGTACATATATGCATATATATCTTTGTATTACTGAGTCTTTAATAACTGGTAGAATGCTATGCCTTTAAACACAAAATCAAATATTATAGTTCAAACTGCTTCTCTTATGCATCCTATCAGATTCAATTAAAAGATCAGAGTCCTCAGAGAGACATATTGCAAACAAAAAGTCCTTAGTAGGTGGTGGAAAGTCAGGCCAGAAGTCAAACAGAAGCAACAGAGATGACAGAGATGTGATATTCAGCACAGTCTCCTCAGAGAGAAAAAGCAAAACCACATGGCCTGCTGAAATGCCGAGTTAATTCTCTCTCCTATCTGAGCATTACATATTACATCTTTAAAATGGTTTCAACTAGATTATTCCTTCTTTAGGTGAGACCCTCTTAAGAAAACAAATATTTTCAAAGTGCATTGCTGAAACACCATAAAAACTTAATAACCTACCATTTTCTTTGCACTCTTCTGGAGGTTTAGCCTTTTTCGCAAGTCGTGGATCCAGCCATGATGTTGTCTTTGTGTTATGGCTGAAAAGAAAAGAGATCACTCTGAAGAGACACATACTGAAAGGAATCAAGTTTATTCCTTAAGAAAAAAAAAAGCGGGGTTAGTCCAACAAAATTGCAATCGATACACTTAATTTGCTTACTGGTTCTAAGTAGCCCTGAAGGAGGTGTAAGAGTAATTGTGCAAGGCAGCTGTAAATTTGGCAACCTCAGCTCCCTGTCCTCAAAGCAGCTATTTTTATTAAAATCAAGTAGAATGTTGCCAAGTTAACCTCATTGAAAATGCAGAACTCATCCAGAGCAAAAGGAATTTATTACAAATACAGGATTCTCCAGTTGGAAGAGCACAGTCCACAGGCTCTGATAATGTTTCCTGAATTTTGCAAAATAATTATTTTCATCTTAAACCTGCCCTTTTCATAAACATTTGTTTTGATACTTTTAACTACAGAGCTGGAAGAGGCAGTACAAAAGTGATGCAAATTATAGCATGTTCCAAGGATTCCTATATTTTCTCAAAAAGTGATTAATAGCAATTTTATTAACTCATTAACTCTCTTGAATTTAAATACTTTCAACACAGCTCAAAAGGTAGGTGATAAAAAGGTTTGCATTCTAATGCTTCTGAAATGGAATTTCTAGAAATTAATTATAAAAGGAAATTTTTGTTTTGGGAAAAAAAATGTTTTCTTGTAAGTGTTTTGCCAAAAAATTTTAAAAGCAAAGGAAAGCTATTCTTAAAGGAGTATTTCTTAAAGTGGTCCTAGAATCATCTGCATTGGAATCAACAGGTAGACTTATTATTATAACAATGTATGTTCTGGGTCCTCAAAGAACTACCAAATAAGAATCTTTGAGATGCAGCTAGAAAATCTCTATCATCAGCAAGCACTCCAGGTAATTTGGTAATTCTTATGTACTTTCTAATTCAAGAACAACTCAGTGGCTCATAACCGCTCATTGGAGCTAAAATATTCACTGTGTACAGCTGTCTCAAGGGATCTCATCTACCAATGAACAAACTATCAAGAATGTGACATTTATGAGGGCTTTGAAGAAAGAATGAGCAAAGTCATCGGTGTGGGAAAGCATGAGGTTTATACAGGGAATAGTCAGAAGGTGACTGAATGGAACATGAAAGGGAAGAGTGGGAAATAGGTTGGAAATTTAAATTAGGACCAGATAATAGGAATACTTGAGCATAATTGTAAGGAGGTCAAATGATAATGATATAAATTTCACATGTATTCTCTTTCTTCAACAAAATTTAACTATATTTTATCATGTCAGAGTCACAAATGTTAGCTAGATAATTTAATAAACCAATCTGTAGCTAAAATGAAGGTCAGAAAATTTACCCAGGCAGTATATTTAATACAAACACGTAGAGATCAAGTTCCCTCCTAATGAAGGAAATTTTAAGCCAGGAAGGAGGGAGGATGGAGTCAAAATGGGTGGTGAAAAGCTATTGTAAGGTATTAAAGGACTCTTCAAATAGCATTTTCTGGATGATAATCCTGTCTACCTTCCTGTAGAGCCATCTTTGATTTGAGAACTGTGACATTAAGACCTTTGGGTCATGAAGTTCCTGCACCTGAAGAAGATTCCTTTTTGTTTCCAACTTTCATGTGGTGTAAAGAGAAAGTACCCTCCATCGTTTTCTTCACATTTAAGATCTTCTTAATGATAAATGCCTCTGACCTGGGCTCTAATAATTTGATCAGATAAAGGTTATGAACTTGACCAAATAACAAATTATCAGGAGAACATATCAGCTTTTATTTTCCCCCAATATGATCATTGTAAAGCCTGGAGGTGCTTATCAAATTTTAGAGGGAATAAAGTATTGCATCCACTTTCATCTGGCTCTAACCCTCATTTGCGTGATGTCTATCTTCTAGTCTTTTTCTCTGAACTGAAGACTTGAAGTTCCTGGACGTAGACTCTGACTATCCTAATATGACAAAATTCCAAATGTGTGGTGAGTGTTTGCTGCTCTCATTTTGCAAAACAAAGTCACTTAAAAACGCTCTTTATAGAAATGCCTCAGTTAAAAATGTGTGTGTATGCTGGTGTGTGGTGATGCCTATGTTTCTATGAGGTAGGAGAAAATATTGGGAAATGAGCAAGGAAAATACATTTCTTTGTGCCTTCACCAGTTTCTTCCAAATCCTTTCCCATTTTGGAGAAAAGTCATTTCTAGGTCCCTTAATAAGATTCACAAAAGCAAACAAACCCATAGATAAGTAAGGGACCATTACTAAGTCACTATAGGGAATCAAATAATCATTCCTATACTGCATAAATTTAGGTCTCAAATACTGGCTAATTTAGTAGAGAACTATGAATTTCCTAGGTTTCCTGAGTTTATATAAAGCTTTTCACTACAGGATGATTTTTTTTTAGGTTGAACTAGCATTAATGGTATGTCAGTTTAATACATTTTGACAGACTGCGTCTCTTATAGTTAACAGCATTTTCAGAAATGATTCTGAAAGAAATGTGGGTAGTAGTTACCTCCAGTAATTGTCTTACACATCACATGAAGATACAGCACAGTATTTTTCAATAGTGGTTCTTACCAACCTTGTACTTTGCATGCCCCTCCAAGATGTCTTAAAAGAGCTAAAGAAGGGAACAAATATTTTCTAGAAACTTTGAAACACAATATACTGCTTTATGAATTTCTACGGATAAAGCTAATGTGATAATCACGAAAACTGAGAGATCAAGTAAAAACAAGTCAGTAGCTATTTAAATTTATAAAATAATAATATAATTAAGATTCAATCAATGTCAGATTTAAAAATCTGGATGAAACCCTAAAACAATGGTTTATCATATGGGTATATCTTCTCTGATATTAAATTAATACCAAGTCTAGTTGGAGGACTAGAATAAACCAGAAGTGAAATTTCTCAGCTCTACAATGCTACTTTAAATTCATATCCTAATGGCCTTGAAAATATGTGATAGGGCTGACCTGCAATGAACAGAACCTTCTGTACAATTTGTAAGCTTAACTGCCAAACTGTCAAAAGCAGCAAGTTAAATAATATCCTATCTTCTGAGAAAACATTCTACTCACACAGAACATGCTTCATTTCAACAGGAAAAGTTACTTACACACCACTGAAAAGTCATTCTCACTATCTCATAACTTTCTCGATTATTTACTGTCAAAGACTGCAGCAGAACTTTCACATATGTCACCTTATATGATACTAATGAGCCTTTGTGGCTAAGTATTATTAACCTCATTTTACAGATGGAAAAACTGAAGTTGAGAGAAGCTGGGATTACGCAACTAGAGCATGAAAGCAAAAAAGTGAGCATTAAACCCAGGTATAACTGATTTCCAAGTCCAAGGGCTTCAGTGGTCTGAAACCAGAGGCATACTGAACATCACACTTTACTTTTCAAACTGAGGTGCTTTTTTTCACAACTAGGGATAGTAATCAAAGGTTTGTTTCCCAACTCCTGCCAGTGGTTTAGAAACAGACTTAACTATTTATGGATCCTAATCACTACTTAAGTTCCTTTGTAAGTGTTGAATGCTTTGAACTTATTAGGTATTATACTAAGTTACACGTGCAGAGAGAAAAAAGAGAACATTGTGATTGAGGAGTCTTCAACGATATCACTGGGAAAATTTTCCCCTGGTAAATTAAAATTCTCTATTTGAATCACTTTCAAATCAAATTTTCTTCATTCAATTCTGAATAGTTTTCCAGAATAAAGTCTTTAAAAACCTGATTTATATATCTATATATGAATATTCAGTCTTAGAATCTATAGCAAAGAATTAGATTAATAAGAAATGCTATCAATTGATGGACTTATTTATTAGGAGCAAAATTTTAAATTTTCTTATAGATCATTCCACACTCTATTCCTCCATTCAATTTTTTTCATTCACTCTATTGTTTTTCCAATCAGGATACAAACTCTTTTTCTTTTTTAAAACATTTTTATTTTAAAGATGTGGTGTTCACTTCAGGATTAGGTATACAAGTGGTCATTGTACAGGTAATATTTGGACCTCTCTTTGGTCCCCACTTTGCTTGGTTTGAGATCAGGTATCCTTATTGATACTATGTGCCTCTCCCCTCCCCCAGTAGTTTCTGGCTACTGCCAATCCCTTTCTTATAGTATTATGGTAAATGTTCAAGGTACGCTTATGTGTGAGAACATATGGTACTCAGTTCTTTGTTAACTCCAGTAAGAACGGCCATCATTAATAAAACAAAAAAGCAACAGATGCTGGCGATGATGCAGAGAAAAGGGAACTCTTCTACACTGTTGGTGGAAATGCAAACTCATTCAACCTCTATGGAAAATGGTGGAAACCTCTGTGGAAATTACCCTACACATTCCTTTTTAGTTTCTTAAGGATACATAACTGGATCCTCAAGGGTGATCTAATTCAAACCTAATTTGAAGACATGTTCTCTTTTCCTTTCATATGTCTTTCTGTTTCCTTTTCTTTTCTTCTTTCCTTCCTTAATATTGCCACCTGGATCAAAACAATGTTTTCACTATTGTACAAATATTGGAAGTGTCTTCTTTCATCAATTTTAGTGGAATGAAAAACTTTTATTATGAAACATATATCTTTCCTTTGCTCCATTTTATCTAAAATAGTAACAGACTTAAAACCACAATAAACAAGTCCTCCTAAAAAGTCAATTCTCAATCTTAATCTTAAACTAATAGTTAATTGCTATTTTCCCCCTAGGGAAATACTACATCAGAAGAATAATAAGAGATTAAAGTCAGTGACATTTGACTACATAAAACATAATCATCTGAATAAGATAAACAAGATATAGATAGGTAAATATTTTGGAGTCAATAACAATTTAAAATGTGCCCAGATGTACAGGTTCAAAGACAATAATAACATAGAAATTGCTGACTGTATTTTAAAAAATAAACATTAATTTTTAAAGCTAGGTAAATTAATTAGATTTTATAATATAGTCAATAAAATCCTCAGGATAATTATATCATTTTCCAAAAGACTTTTTCCTTCTGTATAATCATTTCAAAAAGAAGAACTATTAAAGACAATGATTGGCTATATCTAATAGATGATTAGCAGTGTAGACTTTTTTTCAATATTCCATTCATCCAAAATTTCACAATTTTATTCTACCTATACATAGGTAATCCACAAATAAAGCTTACCAGTAACCTCTTTGATTGTTATTTGTTTCCTAAATAATATTTCTACACTTTTCATAAACATATAAATATGAGTCTGTTTTCATATCACCTTTTATGCTTTTAAAAATATTTTAAAAATAAGTTTTATTATTATAAATATTGTTTTCAATACTGTGGGTGTGTGTTGCATACTGTTTTTTTCTAAAACATCTATTTTCTGTCTGGAAATAACACCAGAATCTTGCATAGGCACAAGAAAAAAAGCATATAAAACATTAAATAGAGCTACTGTTTTTGTAATACAAATTACAGAAAGTAAGCCTAGGCCAGATTTTGTGATTGGTAGACTATGCCAAGTCTAGAATGAGAAAGTATATTTCTGGTGTTGCTGCACACCAAAAAACTAATTTTACACTTCTCTCCAATAAATTTCTGAAGTATTTTGTCTTCTATTTAATAAGGAAAAAGTTTTATATTTGTTTGAAATGATAATTGGTGATATACTTAAAACTTAAGGGTATACAGAAATAGCAACACAAAAAGAAACATAGACTATTTGTGTTTTTGTTTGGAATTTAAAAGCAAATTCAGTCCTGACAAATATTTGGAAACTGTGTACATCCATGACATTTTTCACAGATATGATTCTCAGTTTCAAACGTCTGCAATTAAACATCTATTACTTAAGATGACAAAATGTTCACTGCCATTCAGGAAGATGGTAGTAAACAAATAAGTTCTTGTTGTCGTTTTTTGGTTTTTTTTTTTTTTTTTTTTTTGCCAAAGCAAAGCAGTCTCTTTTGTGCTACTAACTAAACTGACTTCTAAACAAAGAAGTAATTTAATGGGATTCCCAAAGCATGTCAATCCAGATTAACCCTGTGGCAGTTTTTCTTTATGGAACATTTAGCCTCTGGAGTAGTGAATTGCTGGCCAAGAAACTTATAAAACAAATACTATTTGTAATAAAAAAGTTTACTTTTTTCCAGCCTGTTTGTTTATATATTGAGGTAGTATGGGATAATGAGAATGACTTGGTAGGGTGAAAGAGCTATGTGAGCTTTGGAATGTTAATTTAGCCAAGATGCCTCAGAACTTCATTTATACAATGTGGATAAATCAAGTACTATAATTATAGGGTGATTATGATGCAATATATGTAAAGTAGGCACCATAGCAAATTGGCTAAGAGCAAGGACTTTGGAGACAGACTACATCCTATGAAGGTATGAATCTTGTCAGTATCTTTGGCCATTATATTCCTAGGGTTTAGAGTGATTCTTAGCACATAGTATGTGCCCAGTAAACCTCTGTTGAATAAATAGAATCAAAGAATTCTGGCTGTGCCTCGTCTTGGTTATATGACTTCTTGGCAAGTAGTTACTTCTATAAGCCTCAGTTTCATAAGGTGAGGATTAAATGAATAGAATATGAGTGCTTAACATATTAGTTATAGCTGAAGTAATCTGAACACAGCCAAAAAAGGTACGGTCTCAGTATATAATAACTCATTTGAATATATTCTCATTTATAATTCATACATTGCCTATTTAAAAGATAATATTAATGAATATGATGATATAAGTAAAAAAAATTAGTTTTACAGAATATTATACATTTAAAAGTCTTGAAAATTACAAAACATAAGACATTATTATTTCAAGGCATGTTTGGAAGAGTACTTTCATTAAAAATTTAAAATATGTTGCTTAAAAGTACTTTCTTATATGTTCAGTTTTCCCATTAAATATCATTATAAATAACAAAGGAAATTTGCTTTTATCATTCATCAAAGGAGCCCATTTCAAAAGAGTGGGAAACAGAATTGGCCCATTAGTTCACCAGTGTTGTTGAGAACAGAAAAAGCCCTCATCTTTTAAATGCAAAACTGCTAAAGAACTGAGCCATTTCAATTATTTTGCAATATTGAATAATCAATAAATTTTTAAAAACATTATTTGACAAGATAAATAAATGGAATTACTTGCTGCTTTAATTCAAAACCGATAATGTTTATATATAATATATATATATATAAATTTAAAAATATATATACATTTAAAACCTTTAAAATATATATACATATAGCCAGGCATGTTGACTTATGCCTGTAATCCTAGTACTTTGGAAGGCTGAGCCGGGAAGAATGCTTGAGCCCAGAAGTTCAAGACAAACCTGGGAAACAGAGTGAGATTTCATATCTACAAAAAAATAAATAAATAAATAAAACAAATTAGCCATGTGTGGTGGCAGCTATTTGGGAGGATGAGGCACACAGATGGCTTGAACCCAGGAAGTAGAAGTGGCGGCGAGCAGTGATCACGCAACTGCACTCTAGCCTGGATGATGGAGTGAGACTCTGACTCAAAATACTAATTAACCAACTAACTAACTAAATAAATAAAGTTAATGTTTCAGTGTAGAAGTCACCTCTATTTAGAAATAAATATAATATATATATTTTAATTTTATACACAGAACCAAAGGGTCCTTTTCCTTTATTTCACTTGTTTTCTATTTATTATGATCTTCATTTCACAGAAGACAAAATTCAGTAAAGTTCAATGGAGTGGGTGGTGCCACCTGTCAAGAGAGACTTCCATTACTCTAAGGAAGTTTTCACTAAGTCAATGCTTCTTCCCTCACAAATCTCTCTAACTTTTTTCTTTTGCTTTTCCCTCTGGCTTACTTTCCTCTTACATTCCCCTTCCTTATCTTTTATTCAAAAATTCACTTATTTTATTTTAATTGATAAATAAAAATTGTATGTATTGTATTCTTGAAACTGAAAATATAGTCAATTTTAACTGTTCTCACCACAAAGAAAAAAAATTACAAATTTGTGAGGGAATGCTTGTGCTAATTAGCTCAGTTTAGCCATTCCATAACGTGTACATACTTTTACATTCCCTATGTATTGTGCTTTCTGATACTTGATTTTGCTTCAGGAAGGTCCTTATTGCTCAGTCATGGTCTCTCCTCTGTCACTGTCTCCTACTCTACACGATCTGCTTCCAAGGTCCTTTCATAGTACAGAGTTTATTCACGTAAGAATTTATGACAGTCATAGCAAAGCTATTCACAGATCAATGACACTGGGTGGAAACAATGATTTTGTCAAATGTAGTTAGAAAAGGAAGGGGCATTTTGGGGCAAAGAGTGAAAGTAGACAGGAGAAAATTAGCAAAAACAGGAAAAAGTAAAACACGGTGAACCATAGGCAGAGAGAAAGAAAAGCACAACGTTGGTGAAGGTGGTATGGGCATGAGGGACCAGACAAAAAAGACAATGACCCACTCCCTACTCTGTGACAGTTGAGCTCATCACACTGAGTCTTGAGATCCAAAGGTAACCTTTTTGGAGAATGGAAAGATGAGGTACAAACTGGTCCAGGATGAAGGGTGAACTGGGGATGCATCCATTGTGTGGAGGAACATTAAGCAATGCATTCTCATGTTGCCTTTGTTCCTGCCTCCCATGTCCATCACCTTCCTGAACAGTCACTTCAGCCCTGACTCCAGGCTCCTTTGTCCCTGTTAACCTCTGGATAAGTCTCCTTCAGCATTAGCTCTCTCGCCACAAATGAAATTGTCTCCTCTATTTTGCTTTAATTTTCCACTTCAATCTATCTCTGCTCCTAATACTGTTCATTGATCCTTCCCTCCAGCATCAGAGAGATTAAAAAAAAAAAACAACCCAATAAACATACCAAAAAAAGCCCTAAAAATGTCAATCTTTTGCTTGCCTTTAAAAAGCACTAATGATCTAGCACAGCAAAATCTAAGCAGTTGTTTCTTAGGATTTACCAACTAATAAATACTTTTTTAGTAGGGTCAGGGAGTTTCTTCACCATCCCTAACACAATAAGGCACTGAGTCTTTGCAAGGACCATTCTTGTACCTGGAATGCTCTATCTACACATTGTTAACTTTTCAAGTCTATGCTATCTCATGTTCCCTATGATGCTTCTCTCACATCTTAAGTCTATTCTAATGTTAACCTTTTCTGAATAGTATCACAACATTCAGAAATTGTTTACAAAGTATTTACAATTATGTCTCCCTTCCTCAACCTGACAACAAGTTTGAGATCAGGGACAAAAGTCTTAAAGATTTTTGAATGTTGACACTGGGTGACTGATGAGTAATAGAAACATTTTGCTAGATACTCTCAAGCCAGGCAGAGTCTCATCATTTACTACATACCCAGAGTACAACTTTTGTCTTCCAAAGTCCCTATTCCTCACAACTCCCAAATCAGACACAGTTAAAAGAGGAAAGTTTATTTTACAATAACAAAAACAAAGATTTGTATTACTGCATTACTGGAAACATTGTAAGGAAACAGTTTTTTTAGTCAACTTGTATGCAGGTTTCCTTTTATTAATTTCATATAAACTTACTCCCCCTGTATTATATCATACAATGTGTATATCATCAGTTTCCTTATTCTGAACATCAATTGTTCTGAATGTCAACTTGTTATCCCACATCTAGGACTTGTATTTTGACTTCTTAACTGCAAATGTCATGCTGTCCTTATCAATATGAAAATTCTGTTTCTAGATATAAATATTGTTGAGTATTTTTTAGTTGGTCACATTTTAGAAAATTCGATCTTTCTCTTTTCCAATTAATTGATGAAAGATGCCTCCGGGCCATTGATTGTAGCAATAAGAAATAATGCCAGGAGATTCTTATTCTTTTTTTAAACTTGGAATATTCACTGAAAGGTGAATGTTGGTGATTCATTTTCTGCAAAACACTGCATTTCTCATCCATGTTGGAGTCAAATAGAGCACCAAGTAATTACCTGCTTATGGAATCCCTTGACCACATGTATCAAAGTTTTCAACTTCACGTGAGAATTAAATATTGGTATGTGGTCACATTTCAATTTCACAACTGAATTCTGCCTATGGAGATCCAAGTCATAAATCACTCCAGGTTGGGGGAAGAAATTCAGTTTTAATATATTGCTTAAATAATCAGAGTTTACATATTTTATCTATGTCAACACTAAAAACTTCAGTTTTTATTATTTTTATCTTTGAGGCTTATACAACTTTGAAAGGATAAGGGTTGCTTGTAATATTTTCAGTTTTCATTTTTTTCTAGTGAACATTTTGGTTGTCTTATGTACATCAACAATTTAATTTTGTGTGAACATCTTTAACTTTGGAACTCCTTAAAAAAAAGTTGTTCTACTTCTAGAAGATAAAGAGAAGAAAAGTTGGACGTTATTGTTAATAAGATATATTAAAAAACCTCATAGTTTGGAAAAAATGTCCTAAAAGAAAGACAAGATTAGTTTGAGTATTACCAAGAAGTTCAGGAATTCACATTTCAGTTTCCTTGGCAAGTCTTAAAAATGGTGAGCAATTAATAGAAAAGAATTTAGTAAAGGGAGGTACAATGGACTATACAAAAATCATTTTATTGATAACTGACCTCAGGGTCAAATGCTTACCACGTTTTCTTTTGTAACTAGCAAATATTTTGCTTAAGCAGCTGTATCCTATTAAACTCCTGAACATGATGATGGTGGATATTTATTGCAATCTAACTTAGGCAAAAGGAAAAAAATAATAATTTGAACTATATGGGCGTCCTTGGAGGAGTAAAGATTTCTGCATGATATCTAGACTATTTCTAATTCAGTAAGAAAATCAATGGAGATTCAGTTTCTTTGGTTATGACTGCAACAGATTTTTAGGTGCAATGATCTAATTCATCCTTTGATTTATAGCTGTCTTTTAGGATCCTTAACTGTGTTAAGGCCTTAGCTTCTTATTCTTTCTCAAAGAAGAAAACTATTACCAGAAACAATAAAATTCCATGTTTTCTTTTGACTACATCTCCACAGGCTACATTTATATCCTGTTATGATCTTCATGGCAATGTTCAAAGAAATGTGTGAAACTTACTCAATGAAGTAGACTTCACCCTTCTCTGTATAGGCCATTTCCCAATTATCAGGCAATGGGTCTGATTCCTCATTGTCCTCAGGTTTAGTAGGTTTTGTATCATCCATCTGCTCCTTCAGCTCCTCAGGCTGACTGTACACTGGTGCAGGATAAGGCTGGGAGGGTGTCTCCTCTGAGGCACCTGCACTCTTGTCTTCAGGTTCACTGGATTCTATAAGGGAACAAGAGCACATGGATAGTCACTCTAGCCACAGTAACTCTGGAATGAATGTGGAATATACTACACCAGTGAATAAGCTCTGTGAAGGCTAACAGGAAGTAATTTTGAAGAAGCGTAATTGCAAACAGCTCTGAAAATTATCAATAGGCCTATTTGAGTTTTCCTTTCACTCATCATTCTTGTCTATCCTTTAATTATTGTTGTTTTCTGAATTTGAGGTTAGAGGAATGAAATATAAGGATCATTTCACAATATAGATGTGGTAAGCTGAATGATGGAACCCTAAAGATATTCATTGTACTAATGCCGGGGACATGTGAATGTTATCTTGCACTACAAATGAGGATTTGCAGATGTGAATAAGTTAAGGACCTTAAGATCATGGAATTAACTTCCACTATCCAGGTGGGCTCACCTGGATGAATAGGATTAAGTGTAATCACTAGGGTCCTTAAAAGAAAGGAACACAGCCCCACCAACGCCTTAATTTTAGCCCTGTAAGACCACATGTTATAAACTACAGAACTGTTAGATAATACATTTGTATTGTATAAGTCACTAAATTTATGGTAATTTGTTACAACAATAGAAAACTAATATAGTAGTTTCTGCTTATCCACAGTTTTGCTTCCATGGTTTCAGTTACTCATGGTCCAAAATTAGATGATTATAGTATAATAAGCTATTTTGAGAGAGAGAGAATGTCCACATTCATACAACTTTTATTACAGTACATTGTTATAATGGTTCTATTTTATTATTTACTATTGTTGTTAGTCTCTTACTGTATCTGATTTATAAACTAAACTTTATCATATGTGTATATATAGGAAAAAACACAGCATATATAAGGTACTATCTCTGGTTTCAGTCATCCATTGGAGTCTTGAAGTGTATCCCCTGTGGTAAGAGGAGACTACTGTAAAACAGAGCAAAACTACCTTAGGAGAAATGACAGTAGGTATGGAAGATAAACTCAAGAGCCCCAACATACAAATAGTATGAGCTCCAGAATGAGAAAAAGGAACACATGAGGATAAATAGTAAGTCAATAAATAATAGAAGAAAATTTACCTAAGATGAAGAAACATTTGAGTCTGCAGACTGAAATGGTTCATTGAATCTGAGGCCAGATTAATAAAATATACAGACCCGGATTACATCTAGTTAAAATTTCCAAAAGACAATGTTAAAAAGCATTTTAGCAGTTTCTGCACTGAACATACATGATTACTTATGAAGAAAAGAGGAACAGAAGATCATCAGACTTTTCAACTGGAATACTCTAAGCTCAAAGACAGAGGTAACATTTGTAGTAACTTGAAAGAAAAGAAAAAGGACAGCACCCAAGAACTTGACACTGACAAGATTTTATTTGTCTATCTGGGTGAAGAAAAGTCACTTTCAAACATGCAAAAGTTCTGAATGTATACTACTCAAATACCTTATCTGAGGACATTTGAAAAATTACTCTAATTGCCATGACTGAATCAAGTGGAGATCTCAAAATAGGGAGAGAAAACAAAAGATGAGAAGAAATAAATTGTGCTTAATACAGTTACATGTAAATAGAAGATTATCACATTTCTGAAAATTTGTAATATGTGCTGGAACAGATGCTTCAAAGAGAAGAAAAATATAAGGAACACCTAATAATGGCATGAGTTTTAAACCTTTATCTTAAGAAAGCTCAGGTTCTAGAGGATCGAGAAAAGGTAGGGAAATAAAGATATTCTAAAGATCTCATTAGAAGGCACATCAGAGAGTGAGTACATGAGATAATTTAAAGGCCACCTTTTCATGGAATGGGATTATTGGACAAATATTTTGGTCAAAGTATATGCTTAATTATATGTAGTTAAGTAGTTTAAGTAAGCAATGGATTAGATCTATAGCTACTGACCTGGAAACATGTTTATAATTATCATTTAAAGAGTAATCCAAGTTGCAAAGTAATGTATATTATTCATCCTGTTTTTCTAAGCAAACAACAAGTTATTTAGTTATATGTATATAATTTTCTATATACCTATATGAGCATGAAAACAGTCTGCAAGAATGTTCAACAGAATGTCAATTTTGATTGCCTCAGGACAGTAAATTTGAATGGGAATAGAAGTTTTTTGTATCTATCTTTGCATTCACTGCCTATCTATAATTTTTATGACTTCAAAACTAATGAAGATTTAAATGAGTAAATTAAAGTGGAATACGATCTTTGTCTCAGTATCAATTGCTTGGATCAGTTTTCCCCCTATCTGTATAAATCTAGGAGAGCAATGTTATTTATTAGAAATTAGAAAACATAAGAACACTTTATAATCTTTCACTGTTCCATTCTTTAAAAAATTATGACAATAATATGGCCATTAGTGATGCAGTCTCCAAGTTGATCCTTATACAGATTTGACCTTCGTAAACTATGTGGAAAAAAACAGCAAGGTACCATTGCACTCTTTAGATTCTCTTTGCTGTACCTTATTATAACAGTTAATTACCAATATACTGGTATGTACATGGAACACACCAAATGTTATGTTGCATTGAAAAATTGAAACACAAGGTCATGCTTTGAACATATTCACTTATTCAATATTCACTTAATCAATATTTATTAAGCACTTAATTGGTGCCAGGCACTGAGGACAGAAGAGTGAATGACAGACATTGATCTTTGCTCTTATAGAACTCAATATATGTGAAGATGTGTAGTCTTTATACAAATAATTTTAAGTGTGATGTGTGTTACCAAAGAGAAAGTTGGGATTCTATGTGTATGCATTCATCTAGCCTCATAAAAGGAGTCAAGAAAAACTTCTTTTTCAACGTGCTATAAAATCTGAGACTTCTTTCAGAGGCAGGTAAGGAAGAAATAAAATAAAAAAGGGCTGAGGAATGCTCGGGATTTGGGGCCGTGTCCTGAGAGCAATGAAAAAGTATTGACAAGCCCTACTTATGAATTACAAAGTGAGATTTTCCACAAAGATTTCCTTAACTATCCTGAGGATTTGATGGTGGCAAGGGTAGATGTTTATGGAGCAGTGGGAAGTTATTTTTGTTCTCCAAACAAGAGATGGCAGTGATACAGGGATGAAAAGAAGTGGAGTGAAAAAATATTTTGAGGGTAGATTTTGCATGTTAAAAAACAAAACCAAAAACTAGACAGATAAGGAAAAAGAAATCAGTAAACCCAACAAAGCTATTCAGTGAGATAGGAAACACAGGAAGAAAATAGGTCTCTGCAGGCAGAAGGCAGGCTATGGGTATAGCTTAGGGCACACTGAGTTAGAGGTCATGACAAACTTACAGTGGAGATGTCAAGATAGATAATTATTGTCTGGAGAAAATCTACTTGAAAGACAATAGCATATGGCTAGATTGCATTATAATTTAAGCCGTGGGGAAATGAAATTGCCATGAGATACAGTATGAGAAGTGGAAACAAGAATCTGGAGAGTAGTTTTATGAGGAACTCCAACATTTAACAGTCACTGAAACACTGGAATGGCAAAAGATGATGAGGAAAGAAACAATAGGAAAACTTATAGACTTCCATATTGCAGAAGCTAAGCAAAGGGTGTTGGGGAGACACTTAACCATGACCAAAGCTTCTACACAATTCAACAAGAAAAAGACACAAACTCAATTGAAATTCATGACATAGAGGTCTCTGGTGACATAGTTGCCAGTAATTGTAGAATTTATGGTGGAGTGATAGGTGTCAAAACCAGCCTAGACTAGGTTAAAGAATAAACAAGAGAAAATATGAATATCCTGATTGAGATTTCACTCAAGAAGCTTAGTTATGAACAAATAAGCTTTTCCCCTACTATATAATACTATTACATTCTTAAGAGAAATGTAAGACATTTCTTGAAAAACAAATAGATAAAGTTTTTGGAGACGTTTATGATCATATTTCATGATATGTCAGAGGTTATTGAGCAAATTTTCCCTAGTTTTTCTAATTCACTTATTTATTTATTTATTTATTCTTAATTGATCATTCATTATATTAGCAAACATGAGTTTAATACTTATAGTATATAGAATACTTGACAAGAGTTTAATGGAGGAGAGAAAAAGACCCCTTCATCAGGCTATTGGGAATTGGGTTGAGAGGTAAGCAATAAGTAGCATCTCCTGGCTTCATCTGAACAAAATAAGACAAAAAATGAGTAAAGCAAATACATCATCATAACATTCCCACATTGACTATTCCTAAAGGTTAATCTATGGATGTAGCTGATAGTGAAAGTGAAGGGCTTCTGGTGAAACCCAGAGGACCAATTTGTCCATTGGCAGAGCTGAACCAGAGCACGCCTTCCATGCAGAGGTAGAACCTGTTCCCAGAAGAACAAAGTAGAACATTAAAGGAAGAAAAGGAGGAACTGAGACAAGCAGGCCTGGATTAGTCTTCCAAGTTTTATCACTCAGATAAGTCACTCCACCTATTCTGGGCATAGTGAGTCAAGATGCCAGAGAAATGCAAATTTTGTATCATCCTAGACATACAAGGCAAAATGGAGGGTTGGGAAGAAGTGCCTCACTGATCCCTAGGTTACTCTATAGAGTACTATAGTAATGATATGTTAAATGATACCCAATGACACAAAATAATTGTATAAAATCTTCTAGGGAGGCAGGGCAGCAACTAGAAATGAAAGTACCCAAGGCAGCTGTCTGAGGAACTCCAACATTTAACAGTCAATGAGAGAAGAAACTGGCCTTATACTTTCTATATTACTGGGAAATTGCATTAATTAGTTAATTAATTAATTTGATGAACATTTATTGAAAGTCTCTTAAATATCAGGTACTAAGTCAGGCTGTGTACAGTCAAGGAGAATAGGGTGCAAATTGTATATAATAGTTTGCTAAGGTTATCATAACAAAATAAATATCTGTGACTTAAACAACAGATATTTATTGCCTTATAGTTCTGGAGGCTAAAAGTCCTACATCAAGGTGTTAGAAGAGCCAGCTCCCTCCGGAGGCACTAGGAAGGATGTTTCATGTTTCTCTCTTAGCTTCTGTTAGTTTTTGGCTTGAGGTAACACAATTCCAGTCTTCACATGGTAACCTCCCTGTGTGAACATCTGTGTCCTGTTTTCTTCTTTTTATAGGGATACCCGTCATATCAGATCAAGGAACTATCCTACTCCAGTACGATCTTGTCCTAACTAATTACATTAAATGGTTCTGTTTCCAAAGTCATATTCTGAGATACTAGGAGTTTGAACTTCAACGTATGGATTTTTGGGGGGGACACAATTAAGTTCATAAATGGTATATTAGATGAGTTAATCTTATAATTCACTGAACCAATATTTACCATCTGTAGGACTACAAATTACTGTGACATATTTCATGCTATATCATTTTTGTTTCCTGCTTAATAAGAAAAAGAGAAGTTAACTTTGCACAAAATGATTATGTCTTTCTTCTATATGTGGCTTACATTAAAAAAAATCTGATATATTGTGCATCTTATAAGAAGTTAATAAATTACCCATTAAGAACAGACATTTAATAATAAAGGGAGATAGAACTAGATCTTACATGCCAACCTAGGGAAAGAATTGGATCTTACATGCCCACCAAGAGTGCCTATGGCAGCCATTCCTGCAAGATCCCTAGCCCCCTGGAGTCAAATTAGAAATATACGCGTGCAAACACACCCTTAAACACATCATACATGTGTCAGATCTATGGTTTAAGAATAACTGGACTATTTCAATTCTGACTAAGGAGAAGAAGCCAAATAATCTACACATGTTTTACTTTTAAAGTAGTGTGAAACTATTTGTTTATTAGGAGGTGGTCAAGTAAAACTATGCTTTTTGACTTCTAAGATGCATTTATCATTATGATTTAAATTAAAGTCAAATTGAAAAATAATCTTTTTTTGGATATGTAAATGTAATTTTTTCCTTAAGAATCTTGCTGCTGCAATGAACAGACTTTATCAAATGCTGACATTTTTTAGCATTCCCCATTGCATTTTTTTTGCACTAACAACAGAAACGAAGAGTATTTAAGTAATAAACCTTTCAATTTAAATAATAAAAAGGAATATGTCTTCTTTTTATTTTATTTTATTTTTGAGTTGGAGTCTCACTCTGTCTTCCGAGTAGCTGGAATTACAGGTGTGTGCTACCACGTCCGGCTGATTTTTTTTTTTTAATTTTATTTATTGTAGAGATGAGGTCTCACCTGCCCAGGCGGGTCTTGAACCCGCGGGCTCAGGCAATCCACTCAACTCAGCCTCCCAAAGGCGCAGGATTACAGGCTGAGCCACCGAACCCGGCTGGAACATCTCTTCTTAAAGAATGGTTAAGATTTTCCCTGGGACAAGGAATGTTAAATTTCTTAGAAATCCTATAGAAACATTGAGACAAAATATACAATCTTATAAATAATGACCCATATAAATCACATTTTACCTACACTTTTACTGTTGTGAGGAATTAAGAAATGTAATTCCTTTCAGTAAGTGTGATTTTCTTCTTTCCATAGGAAATGCAGAAGAACTGGAAGATTAGCACACAGCATAGGAACAGAAATCCATTTAATTGGGAGGGGATAAATGAGTAAATGTATGCATTTTTACATTTGGTTCAGTCCTTATAAATTCTATAGCTCAGGTCCAGTCTAAGATTTTTATACTACAAAAATATGCATAGTAGCCATTCCATTTGCTTTTATGTACATTATCCTACAATATCAAACATGCTGCCTTTCAGGTATAAGACCAAGGAGAAACTGGAATGCCATGATTTTGAATGTCTCCAGCCAGTTTCATCAAAGAATAACCAGAAACCAAGAAGATATATATGTTTTGTACCTAATCAATATTTTCATTTGACATGGTCTATATATATAGTTAATATGAAGCTTTCTGTAACTGCCACTCTTTGAAATGAGGGAAAATAATGAAGGATTTGTTTTTAAGCTAGATAGGAAAATTTAATTTTATTTCTTTGAACTGTCATAAAACTTGAATTTCCAAAATTTATTTTACCCTGCTAGAGAGCCCTGTGATTTTTATTTCTAATGGCTGTGTGACAAATTTTAACAAATCCACCAATTTTTTTTCCTCCATGTCTTCATTATTTCTTTGGAAGTAAGCAAGGCTGGAGGACATTTAAGATTGAGAAACATTTGTGGGGACCCCCCCAAAACGGAATTACCTTTTGGAGGGAAAGCCCCTTGTAGTGTACTCAGAATTTGTTCCTCTGGATCAACTGGTCAACCAAAGATTTTATCTGGAAGTTTTGAGAAAGCTTTGTCATGATTTATGGAAGAAATATCCTGAATTGTGGTAAACAAGTGACTGGTTCTTCCATCAGGACAATGCACCTGCCTATACCACTCTGAGTGTTCAGCAGTTTTGATAAAAACGGCATGACCCCAATGCCCCATTGTCCCTATTCATCTGATCTCACCCTGAACGACTTTGCTTGTTTCTCCAGATGAAAAAAGTCCTCAAGGGGAAACGTTTTGCTGATGTGAAAGAGGTGAAACGAAAACAAAACAAAACAAAACTTCAGAAGCACTAAAAGGCATCAAAATTGATGAGTTCAAAAACTGTTTTGAGCAGTAGAAACAGCATCTTGATATGTGTACTGTATCAAAAGGACAGTACTTGGAAGGTGCCTGACGTTACATAGGTAAGAATAAATACACATTTTTTTTCTTTTTTTTTTCTCTTTTAATTTTTATCTTGATATTGTGGGGTACATTCAGGGTTAGGTATACAAATGTTCATTGTGCAAGTACCCTTATTGATGAGGTGTGCCCCCTTCCCTAGATGGATATCGACTACCGTTAATCCCGGCTAACACCCCCGCCCCCCTCCCCGCCGTTTCCCATTACTTTCAATCCCTTTCCTATCATAATAAGGTAGTTGTTCAAGGTCCGCTTATGAGTAAGAACATGTGATACTCAGCCCTTTGTTTCTGTGAGAGATTACTCAGTATTATAAGCTCTAATTCCATCCACATTGCTGCGAAGTTCATGATTTTGTTCTTCTTTATGGCTGTGTAATATTCCATTGTTTATATGTACCACATTTTTTTATCCAGTTCTCTTTTGATGGGCAGCACAGTTGGTTCCATGTTCTTACTACTGCAAACAATGCTGTGATAAACATATGTGTGCAGGTATCTTTCTCATAGATTGACCTGAGTTCTTCCAGGTATATTCCAAGTAGGGGGATTGTGGGATCATATGGAAGGTCAATTTCTAGGAGTTTTAGGAATCGCCACACTGATTTCCACAGAGGCTGTACTAGTTTACACTCCCACCAACAGTGTAGAAGAGTACATATTTTTAAAATAAATACATTGCATTTTTTGGGTTCCCCCTCGTATTTGTAGTTGAAAAGAAAAAAGAATAGGAATAATTTGATATTTAAAATTTGTTTACTTTTTCTTTAGCAGTTCTCAGATAGCAACGAACACTTTCCCCAAGAAGCAGTAGAATGTAATTGCGAAGGCTGGTATCAGCCACCTGGGTTTGAATCTGTTCTCTTTTTTTTGTCAGAGTTTCACTCTGTTACCCAGGCTGGAGTTCAATGGCATGTTCACAGCCACTGCAACCTTGACCTGCTGGGCTCAGGCAATCCTTTGGCCTCAGCCTTCCAAGTAGGTGGAACTGCAGGCACGCACCACTATGCCCAGCTAATTTTTTGATTTTTTTGTAGAGACAAGGTCTCACCAAGCTGCCCAGTTGGTCTCAAACCTCTGGTTGAGTCACTGCACTAAACCTAAATCTATTCTTTAAAGTAGAATGCTGAGAAAGTTATTTAATCACTCTGTGCATGTCTCAACTTCTTTAACTGCATAGTGAGGATAATAACGTTATTTACCTATAAGGATTAGATGAGACATGTATATGAAGTGCTTAGAATAGTAAACTACTAGAATATAGTAGGTGTTTAATAAATATTGTATATTAACACTATTGAGTTCTACTACTTTGAACACTAAACAAATTGAGTAATTAAATCAAATAATTTCTGCCTACAAAAATAAAAAAGTATGGCCATTTTAATCTGATTTTTAGGATATCGGGTATTTAAAAAAATAATGCAAGTACTAAAATAGGATACACACCAAGGTAGCATTTTTTTAAAGGTCTGCATAAATTGAGTTTTCTTCCTTAATTCAGATATATAAGTGGATTAAGTAATTTAAAGGAGGAAAAATAATCCTTAGAAACCAGAATTCTCTTCCAAGTTCTCTATTATTTTCTCTAGAGTTTTGTATTTGCTTTTACTGGGCACCAGGGGCTGCTACTGAGCTATGAATTTAGCTATGAACTTTGGCACCTTTGAGAGCACTGATTTAAAGCAGAATCAGAGGCACAAATTTCCAAATCTTGTGTTAGCCCAATGTTTAGTCTCCTCACATTCCCTTGGGACAACCTTGACCTTCAAGTCTGCTTCCAACTGATGGCTTCCCACTCTGGTTTCTACTTGTTTGTGGTAGTAGCCACAGCGGTGGATGTGGTGGGACTTAAAGATTTCTCCATGCTTTCTTGCAAACCCAACAGCCCCATCAAAAAGGACGTTTGTTATATTGATCCAAGGCTTTATTGTATTGTGGTGGGAGGACTGTTCCTTTCACTGCTGGAAGCTGAAGTTCTTAGAATTTTTACCACAGACTCATGTAAATGAATGAACACTTCATTTACTGGGACAAGTGAAAAATATTGTAGTTGATTTTTGTAAATGCAAAACTATGATTATTGAGCATTTATTTTATTTCTAATATAATTTAATTATTTATAAACTTATATAATGAATTTTTTATTGGAATATAGGTTATATTCTGTAGTGAAAGTGAAGGAAATTGTCTTCAGAAAAGGAAGCAGTCTTATAGTGATATTCTGCCTAGCCAGTTGATCAAAAAAGTTAAGATTGCAGATTATTGCTCAAAGGGTGCTCTCATCAATTTCCTTGCTTTTCCTAAACCTTATAAAATTAGAAGTGGAATT
Organism: Cephalopachus bancanus; assembly: GCA_027257055.1. Lineage (NCBI taxonomy): Eukaryota > Metazoa > Chordata > Mammalia > Primates > Tarsiidae > Cephalopachus > Cephalopachus bancanus. The sequence goes on from JAPVLO010000262.1 coordinate 1,922,513, forward strand.
ATAATATGGGTGCTAAAATGTTTTCACATTGTATAATTAGTGATTTTTTTCTCACTCTCTAAAAAAGTCTTTTTAAATGTAGTATAACATGTGCCTGTTACAAAATCCAAAAAGTGAAAAAGGAAAAAAGAATGTAAGGCAGGCTTCCCTCCTGTTGCTACTCTCCGTGATCCCGCAATATAGTTAGCAAGGAAAATTAATTTTCTGGTCCTTCAGGTATTTTTAATACAAATTGATTACTGACTTTTAGTCAGTTGTTTTTGACATGTTAGTTCCTAGGAAGCAGTTCTAACTCTTAAAAAAATTTCATTATAATTCTTACCATGTAAGATATGAAAATGAGGAGATAGCCCTTAAACATTATGGCAAATATATACATATATAATTAAAAATATATACATATATGTAATTTTTGAGATGTCAACAAATATTTCCCTTTATTACTTGAGGCCAAAAAGGAAATGTAAGTCTAGAATGAAATATTTGAATTAGGGGAAGTTAGTATAATTATGAACTATACTTCTAATTTTGAAATCAATAGAAGAAGTAGAAATCCCTAGTCCTGTGAAGAAATAATTTATATACATAATATTTATAAGCAAATTGGATCTCAACTATTTGGAGGGGCTAGCCAGGGAAAGATGAGTTACTGAGAGTGAAAATTGATGCCTCAAAATTATTTTTCATCTACAGCTAAAAACCAAGAAAATTGTTTGGAGCATTATGAAGAACCATGTAAAAAACTCTGGAAAACAATATGAAAAACTATGAAAATAGAAAACTCTGGAGAACAATATGAAAAACTATGAAAATAGAAAATTCAAGATCTGTGAGTAGACAAGAAGAAATATTTCCTGAGACATAAAAAAACTAAACTGGAAAGAATCACTAGAAAGATTAGTAGAGAAAATTATTTTTGATTAACAGGGGAGAAGAACTGCCTTAGTTGGTATATTTTCTTCCTTCTGCATATTCAATTCTTAACACTTTAATAAAAGTAGGATGGAATAATGGCAATAAAATCTATCCTCACAGTTCTGAATTTGCATATGCTATATGATTTTCATAACACAATGAATGCTAACTATATTTATCATACAGAACAAGTCCCCCCAATCTTCAACAAACTTAGAGGTAAAAGAAACTGATATAAATACTAGAAATATTTGAAAATCATGGCAAGGTATGAAATAAAATATAGGACACAAACATATACTATTTTTTGAAGTTTGCTTTCAAAATTCTGGGGAAAAAAATCAAGAGAATAATACTACATGAAACAAAATGTCACCTTTTGTAGATTCAAAAACCTCAAAGAAGCCAGAAGAGAAAATGAGAAAGACTTTATTTAATGTTGATTTTGATAATTCAAGTGTTATTCCTTGGCATCAATTGGAGTCAAGGTATATTTTGATGAGAGCAAAAAGTCAAATAGGAGAGAAAAGATCAGGGTGCTAGTCCCAATGATGGAGCCAAGTGGAAGGAGTGGGTACTCAGGGAGACCTTATCCAGAGAACTTCCCTCTTTACAGAAAGAGGTTAACCCTCAGCCAGAAATAACTAGAGTCATCACTGAAATAAAGTAGTTGAAACTTCACATCAAGAGTTATAATCACTTCTCTGAGGAGAAATATGAGATAAGAAAAATGGGGACACGGGTGAAAATCATATCTAGAGAAGAGAGATGATTATAATTATAAAAAGCTTAGTCTCTAAGGATGCCTGCAGAACCTGAAGAAACAAACCTTTCAGCTATCTCACAAGCTTTCTGTAAATATTGTACAAACCTGAAATGTTACTTGGTTGTTCTTGTTCTGCATTCCTCATCATGCATCAAATCTTACACATACATAATATAAACTTCCAGAGAAGTAGAAAAGCGCTCTCCACAGAGGTTGGCTGTAAGCAATGCTGAATACACTCGAGGGCATGGGGAGGTTCATATTAATGCATCACTTTCAGTTTAACTGAAAATTGAACATGCCTTGATTTAAAATGGGACTCCTGAAATGTCATAATTTCATTTTTAAAAAATGTTGTACTTACTATTACTACTATAGTTCATGACCACAAACTCTAACATAATCATATCGTTACTTTGTAATCACACCTAGATACTTAAAGGATTTTATGTTTAAGGCAGTTTTCATTTAAAATCAATCTTTTTAAGAAAAGATGAAATGGCCCTCATTTATAAAGGGGATATCTAATTTAAGAAGGTTAGTTTAAAATAGTCCCAGAAACGTTCCCATTCAATGGCGAGATAAAACCCAATACTGTATTTGGGAACAAGATAATAAAATAAGGCCTCCTTAAAGAAAATAAAGATCTGGGTAGATACACAAACTGCAGTCTCTGTGAACCCACACAAAAATAAGGAGGGCATAGGCATTGGGGTGGTTTCAGAGTGGGGTATTATTCACAGGAAAACAGCGAGATTCACTAGGGAGAACATAATTCTTCTGACAGTGACAGGATCTCATTCACAGAACTAGGACTGATGGTGCATGCACAGTCAGCGTGCCAAACAGCACAGGACCTGGATGCGGGTCCCTAATGGTGAACTGAGATCACTGCCGAGGACACTCGGTGATCACATAAGGGGCACTCTGTTTGCTCTCTGGGAGATGCAGTTCATTTGCACTAATTGCAGGCTTGGGGGCCTGGAGAAGGCAGCTCTGTGTACACATACTGTATTCCCTTTGTTGGCTAAGGTGGCTCTCACGGACCCTGATCTTCCTGGCATTGTGTGTGTGTGTGTGTGTGTGTGTGTGTGTGTGTGTGTGTTAACAGAGAGATTTAACTGCTTTTAAGATATATGTACATTTCTAATTCTTTGCACTAGGCTTACTAATAGCTCATGAGGAGAAACTACAAGACAATAGTGAATTACTTTCCAGAAAAGCTTAGCAGATAACTCATGAAATAAAAGAATCTACGAAAGCTTAACCTAATTATTTTAATTTATAGGACTTTGCTTTCCTGAACAAGAGTGCAATCTTTTAAAAAAAATTTCATCTACTTACCTATTAGCCATCTATTTGTTTTTGATATTTTCAAAGTTAGGGAGATTGGATAATTCTCATCTCTAAGAACATATATTTTTAAATGCACTTTTGCATTTTCTTTAATCAGACAACTTTTGAAAGAATGTAGGATCAGGAAACACTGCATGTTGAAAACACTGAATAGTGCAAAAGAAGCATGAAAGAAAACTGGTCATGCTAATACAGTAAAATTTTGACATCTGCTAGGGGTTAGTCATGATCAACTAAAAAATAAAGATTTACTAAGTAAAGATTTACTAAAAAATAAAGATTTAAATAGCTGCAAATCATTTATCAGGTAAACAGAAAAAAATAAAAGCAGTCTTTGTTCTAATAAAGCTTATAATATATATGAGTATGTCAGACATGTACTTTATGAAAAGTCACCAAGTATCATGCTAACTAATATCTTCCAAATAAATGAAAAGTGTAAACTGTATTACAGTAATTCAAAGATAGTTTTAACTTTACATTGTGAGAGTCAACAAATGATCCCCAAAGAGTATTTTAAAAAATTATATTGGATTTTGTATTAAAAAACGAGAGGATTCATCAACAAGGGTACCTGCATGATGAATATCTGTATACCTAACCATTAATTGTACCCCATAATTTTAAAATAAAAAAAATTAAAAGTAAAAAAAAAAAAAAAAAAAAAGAAAGGAGGATTCAAATGTGGGACTGGCCTGATCAATCAGATGAAAATGTTTTGTGTGTGGAGTGTGGATGAGAGAGTTTATGTAGGAAATTAATGGGAGCAAATACTAGCAGAGATGTTCTAGTCAAATGTAGGAGGACCTGTGTGGGTTGCCTGAGGAATCTGAACCAATGGAAACAGAAGCTCACTCAAGTTTAAAGGATAGATTGTGTGACATAGTTTTGGCTCAAGACTCTTTACCTGATGAGGGATAAAGGGTAGTTTAGTAGGGAAGGAGCCTGGAGGCAGATAGATCAGTTAGGGGACTGTGGTCCACAAATGAGTTGATAAGGCAATGTTCTAGGATGGGGCAGTGATATTTGGAAGAGAAGGATGGAAGCTCAAGGTCCAATGACCTTTTGTGCCTAATAATAAATATCAAGCCTGGGAAAGAGAAACATCAAGAAGAATTCTGAGGTTCTGGGTGAAATGAGGAATTAGCGGTATCAGGCAGAGCTTTGTGAGTTGATTTCCCTGTTTGTTTTCTGGGGGAAGAATTTAAGTGAAATGTATGGTCTCTAAGTTGCAGAATAAAAGGTTAAGTGTAACTGTCCAGTGAGCAGTGGTTGCAAATATGGCCTTAAACATAGGAGAGCAGCAAAGGCTGCAGGTAAGTCTACAGAATTTGAAGCCGTGAGACTGATGTCAATCTAATGAGATAAACAGAAAGACAACGATGTCTAAATATAGGAGAGGCTAATGTCAGGGAATGTTTCCAGGGGATATAAATCTTAAACATCAGTTCAAAGACAGAATCTGTAAGATGATGTAAGGAAGGATATATCATCCTTGCAGGCATTAGATCTAACTCCACTGCCACAATATTAGTGAAGGACAAATATAATGGAATACAATGCAGATTAAATCCACTGAGCTACAGGATTATGGTACACTTTATGGAGGTCAGAAATCACTTTGTCCTCAGCCTGTCCTCAGGTTATAGCTCAGGGAAATGTGTTACAGAGAAGTTGAGTATTACTGGGTCCAAATCTCAACTCTGCCATGCAATAAATTTTTATTTTAGCTAAGCACTTTAATCTAAGTTTCAGCATCTCATTCATAAAGTAAGTATATAATTACTACGGGATTAGAGATAATATATTTACTATACGCCTGACCCATTGCATGCATTGACTAAAGTAGAATTGCCTTTTTTTTTGTAATTTTTTTCATTATTGACAAGGATAGAACTATATTTCTGAAGATAGAATTATATTGACTTGCATCACCAAGGCTATATGACAGAGAGATAAATATTTCTGACCTGTCTGAGACTCTGAAAAAGCATTACAAATTTTCCTAGGTGCTATGAGCCAAATCCATGTCTGGTACAATCTTGAGTAGAAACAGAGAACCCGACATGAAATAAATATTCACAAGTCAGGTGAATTTTCACTGAAAATGCTAGCAGAATTTTATGGAGAACTTACATATTTTAAGGCAGTTACTCACTGTATATTGATATGCTTTGAGAGAAAAATGAAAATGCGATTTTAAGCAAAAACTATGGTTCAAAGGAGAAAAGATGAAAAAATAGGTAACAGATATGAACTGAGTAATTCTCTACACACTTGATTAACATAGAGCAAATAGCTTTTTGGTAAGGCATATAAGGGGCCAAAGATTGGTAGACATTGAATAAAATTTTAAAAACTAGGATTCTTTTTTATACCCATAGATGGAAATAGGTTCAGCTGTACGTGATTTCCAAAAACAAAAGCAATAAAAAGTTTTGGGGAAGTAGAAATGTATGGTATCACTTTAAAAGATATACAGGTAAAATAGTAGTCATATGCTTACATATCACTAAGAAATATATTTATGCTTCTATTTGGTTATATAAAACTCAGGATAGCGTAGCAGTTGGGAGCATTGGTTCGGAACCCAGACTTCATATATATGAATTTCAGTCTCTGGGAAAATTATTTAACTTTAGTATTTCTCAGTTTCCTAATTTATCAAATAGTATCTACTTAATAGGACAGTTTGGATAGTTACATGAACTTATACCTATAATAAGGTAAGGCAGTTCCTAACACATGGCAAACATCCAAAAGAAATGAATTATTTTTGCTATTTACTACTATTATTATTAATATTCCCTTGTAATGGAATAAAGTTACCTCAATAAACTTCTTTCACCCTCCAAATGTGCCCCATTGACTATAATACTTATCAAATTCTGAATTGATATTATTATAGACTGATCATCAATATAGGGTAACATTAACTAAAATTTGAGCAACATGTTTCTCAATATTTTTTGATATCCCTTGTATCTGGCGAACGTGCATGAGAAGAAGTCAAAGACGGGACAAGGACTGTACTAGAAAAAACAATGTGATGAGGTTCAAAGGTGAAGAGTTGGGAAATGTATGACAGGAGGGCAAAGAAACTCCTAAAGTCTCTACGACATTTAAAAAAAAGAGAGAAAAACAAAGACATTTCAAAGAGTGGGGTTGTCAAAAGACTTCTAATAATGGATGATGGACCAGTTTTTTGACTTGAGACTTTCTCCTTATCTTTGAACACTGGGTAAGGGCTGCCTGATTCATATGTCTCTTTCTTCTCTCACAACAGGAAAGAAAAAGATAGTATAAGGGCACTTGTCCAGTTAGGCTTAATTATAGAACCACTGTTGGTAGCAACTGTTAACTATCCTGAAAACTTGGAGTTGGCTTTAACAGTTGTTCTCTACCATCCTCAGGCTGAGGGGTCTAGAGACAGTCACAAGGACAGGGCTGGTTAGGAAGAGTTAGGTTCAGTCAATTTTCTTTGGGGCCCCTGAAGACCTTCTAGCCATAAAATTACCTGGATCTAATGCTTAAGGTATGAATAGAAGGGAATGGTACTTTCTAGATTCAGTATACCCCCCAATTAAATAATTTTCTACTTAAAGCACCTATGAATCAAGAATACTTCATTCTATTTGCCCTACATGGATTATAAATGAAATAGAAATCAATAATTCTGGCTTTAGCCAGGACCATATATTTTACATTTTTAACCACAAGATATTAACCAGTAAGAAATTATTTAACTGCTCTTTGACCTCATCTGCTTCTTTTGTGGTTGTTGCTTCAAGTCAGCTGAGTTGTTTTGCTTCTCCCATCAAAGAGCAGCTAAGAAATCTATGTACTATCAATTTAATTTAAATTTAGTTACATAATAAAAATATTTTGACACAGTTATTTCAGAATCTAAAAGAGGAAGATGTCTGTCTGTTTGGAAATTTCATAGTAGACATGTTGCATTACTTACTTAGAGTGATTTTTAGCATTTGTATTTAGAAATCAATGATTGCTAGAATCAGAGAATACATTTTAAACCACATATATTAATGGAGAAGGTTGTCCTTTTCTAAGTAACCAAAATGATTCGATTAGTTAGCGCAAATTAGATTTTGGTCTCCTTATATCTACCTAATGTTCAATGAACAAGAATACTTTTAGATATTTTGAAAAAGAAAGATAAAAAGTAAGCTTCTGAAACTTTTCTTTTATAAAAATAATTGAGCATTAAAATTCAAATACCATGTTGGTATAGAAGTAGTACAGCAAAAAATAAAAATGCAGACATTCAAGTAACAATAGGAGGTAGGTAAAAACTGATATGTATGCAAGGTGCATGTACTAATATTTTTTTCAAGAGCTTTAAAGTAGTCACTAGAATTTTCAATGCCCACTGATATTTTACTATTAAAAATAAAAAAAATTAAAATTTGAAATCTGACTCCAAAGTTAGTGTCTGGCTAACAGAATGCCACGGTTTTATTGTTTGTTTTGATAACATTCAAGTATAAATAATATTATGAAGAAATCTATTTTTGGTGCTCTATTAGTAATAAGCAAAAGAAAAAGCAAATCTATACCTTGCACAAAACACATTTTACATTTGTGTCTATTTTTTTTATATATGTCGTATGACAGATCATAAATCAAAAGAATGATTGATTATTCTTTTCCTTGTCCAATGATAGGTGTCTTCACATTATCCCTGTTGGAAGATGTTTTTTACATGTTGCCAGATTGGGTGATAAGGAAGCGAAAATAAATATATGGGCCTTCTGTAGCTGTAGCCATTTTGAGGACTGCATTTATTGAAGTTGTAAGCTAAATCACAGGACACAACTTCTAGTAACAGAACTTCACATATAGAAAGATTTCTAAGAATAGATTTTCCCTAATATTAATTAACAAACACCTCAAAACTTTACACAATCATATGTTGGACTTGTAAGATCACCTAGGGGTTTAAACCATTCACTATATTGTCGTTAATGTGTAGGTGAAGCCAACAATTAAGAAAGTTGAAAGAATACACCAAAATGAGAACTAATAAATTGGATACCAGAATCATGTCTTTTCCATTTGATATAATAGTCTTCTCTTTCTGAAGATAATAGTAATCATTATTTTTATTTGCATCTGAACACATAGATGTAAGATATCTGCACATAAAATGGCAAACTGATGAACCTATAAAAATGTAAATTACTAACCTGGTGTTACTACTACTCCATTTCCATTGACCACAGGACTCTCTTCCTCTTCCTCCTCAGGAGGCTCTATACTTGCTTTCTCCATGTTGCTCACTGATTTATTCCTCTTCCGTTTTCCTTCAGCACTTGGAGTGGCTCCCGGAAGTATCTCGTCTGTTACATTTAATAATAATGGTGCTGGTTCTGCTGGAGGCTTCGGGGTACCGTAGTAATTGTCTGCAAATGATACCAAAACACTCTGGAGTTAAATATTTGTTTACTTTGTAAATCAGCAAAGAACAGAAATTACATTAACACATTTTTATCCTATTTTATACATAAATAGACACACACACAGGGTTTTATCTCTCATACATCTTTTTACTTGTTGCTTCCTTTGTATTGGGATTAAATGCTTAAAGATATAGATTGATCTTCATTCTCATCTTTGTGCTAGACCAAAATAATGTCTTATGTGATATTCCAAATGTTATAGTTAATTACAGAATTATTAGGTTTTTTTGAACACAAGACTTGATTATAACCATTAAAATAATTTTGTTAAAAGTACAGATAATTTTTTTGTGGCAAATCTCACACTATTCTGGAAAGGCAAAGCACATTATGTTTTTCTCTGGCTTTCAAAGGGCTACAGCTGTTGTCCTTGATATACACAGCATCCTGCCTAGAGCTGTATCCCCATGCCAGTTCAGTGGTTCCCATGGCTGCTGACAGTGGGCCTGCTGCTCTAATCTTTCTTCAGATTACTACAGCTCTTTTTCTCACAGTTCCATTATCTGAGCTATGAAATCATTTGTTCCCCCCATCAGTCCGTGAGATTTCTTTAAAAAGAGGCTAATTCTTATTTATCTCTGTAATAAGAACCTAGCACATCATAAGCATAGAATAAATGCATACTAAGTGAATATCTTTATATGTTCAAGGCAAAGCACTTTACTTAAATTATTCTAAAGTTTTAATTGGTAAAGAACATCAGTGGTGTGTGTGTGTGTGTGTGTATTTTAAATCAATCTTACATTTATACTACCAAATTCAAAGGTATGTTGGTGTTTTCAGTTTATTGAGTAATTTATGCACTCATTTGCTCACTCATTCATTACATTACAATCTTTATTAGTATTGACTATGTACCCAAACACTCATGTAAATGTTTGAGGAAAAAATGATGAATATAATACGGTCCTTGTTTTCTAAGCTGCATGCTGGTCCACTATAGGAGACCAAATTTGACATGAAAGAGATAAGCATAATAATAGGAGATAGGATTAAGCACTGCAATCAAGGGCCAAAGAGGAAGAAGGAAGCACATTTCACTATCTGCAGAGATCATTGAAGGCATCTGGGAAAACAGTGTACCATTAACCATGAAAACTATGTTATTTAGACTTGGCTTTTCTGTATACCACAATTCAAGCAAGTTACCTAATGTCAGTAAGGCTCAGTTTCTTCATCTATAAATATGAGTAGCAATAATTGCTATAATCACTTGTGTCTGGGTTGCAAACAACCAAAACCAACTCTGCTTAAGTTAAACACAATAAAGATGTGCTAAAAGTATATGGGCTAGCTAGTCTGAAAAACCATGAGAAAAATGGGCAGACTGAAAAACCATGAGAAAAATGGGCAGAGACAGAGCAGTTCAGTCAGGATATCCATGTTGTCTTTGTTGGCCCCAGACTCTGGAAACATTAGCTTGTTCCACCACCAAGGTGCTTAGCCTAGGGTGCAGACTGCCTTTGTTAGAACTATCCTCAGCTGCTCTAATTTGCTCATTTCCAGGGAAATCAGCCAGGCAGTATTGTCTCATTGGCTGTGCCTCAGTCATGTGAGAGCACTTGAGCTGCCAAGGGAGCAGAAGAGAAGATGTCTACTCTCCTCTGATTTTGGGAGAGGGAGGTGGAACTCTACAGTTTGCCCATCTTACCTCAGGAATCTACCCAGGTAAAAAGGGCCTTGGGATACTGAAAGGTAGAAGAGTCAACTTCCACTCCATTTGCCCTCACTCTGTACTGCTATGAAGATGAAGTAAGAATGTAACAAAAAGCACTTTATACATTGTAACAAATGCAGTGGCTTTAATAGCAATGTAAACTTCATGTTGCCATGAAATAAGCAAATATTCTGAAAGCTAGTCATGCCAATAATGCTGTTGCTCATTATCATAGATATTCACACTTGTAAGAGAGTAATACAGGGAAAAAAAATTTACATTGTGAAGTGCTTCTTATTCACATAGTACTTTTTTTTTCTTAAGAGAAGCCTGTAAAATGGATAATAGACACTTTGCTAAAGGTTACTTTCTAATTTGATTTAGAGCATTTCAAATGAATCAGACCTCCATAAAAACTGGCCAAGTTCTGAGCAAACAATAGATGAGTAGCTGCTCCTTAGAAGTCAATGAACTATTATATTTCAGCATTCCTAAGGGCTAGTGCAGCCCTCAGTACACTGCTAATCTCAACGCATACATTTTATTTAATAAACATTATGTAAAACTAGTAAATAATCTCTGCATATCCCAATACATGATATATGATTATAAGTGGTATTCTGAGATTTCTAATGTCTTTAATACACAGTACTAAGAGAAATGGATCAAACTTAAGTGTTTTCCCCCACCATTTGCCTTTTAAGTTTTAAATTACCCTGAAGGAGTCTCCAGTCCTCACAGAGGTCAGTGTGCTCCTGTTTCATGGCCACAGGGCACAGCTGTGACCTTGACCAGCTGTCTGGAAATGTGGACAATCAATAACAAGGGGAACTGGCCTGCAGTGTGGCTGGGTCTCTACAGAATATTTTCTGTAAGAAAAATTCCACTCAGGACATATTTTTCACTATAAACACTATTAAAGAAGGTGGAAGGGAGTTCCAGTAAGATGGCAATGGCATAGGTGGATTTGTGAGATTCTCCAAATGTGAGTTCCCCAAAAGACTCTTACTTTTCTTCCCCCAACCCCCCGCCCACCGCCAGCTGCACTGGTCCGAGGCTGGGCATCTTTGGTCCCATGCAGGGTGGGATACTGCAGCCCTGGCTGCTGCTGTTCTAATATATGTGACTTATGCCACGTGGGAGTCCCATGTCTTGGCTCCCTCCCTGGCTACATCATCTTGCCCAGCACCCAGCACCAAGCTGCCGGTCACCCAGGGAGGCTCTGGGCACCCACCCCTCAGAGATACTGGTTCCATTTCTGGCTGAAGTACCCTGTGAGGGACCCAGGGCCACTCTTACTGCCCACCACCTGCCCTTTGGAACTTTGGAGCTCATGAGCTCTGGGCCCACCCTGGCTGAGGCACTCAGTGCAGCCACCCCATGCTGGTGTAAGGGAGCAGCCTATCTAAAGAGGTGCTGATCAGAGGCTCTCAGCTCCAGAGGAGGGAACTGCCGACACCCTCCTCCACCCCAGCCTGCTGGTGGCACCCCGGATCCAGGGCCCAGCTGTGCAGCTGATCCCCGGTGCCTCCCACTCCAGCATAGTACATCACAGTGGATCGCACAGGGACCCAGACAGGATCCAGATGAGTAGAGGAAAAAGATCTGCAAAAAGTGAAACTGCCACCTCAGCCATTCTCCAGGCAGAGATTTGCATTGCCCCACCCACCCATCAGCTGCCTCCACCTCGGTTCCTAAGGTAACGTCACTAAAGAGGAGACAAAGCCCCTCCCCTGCTGAATCAGACAAAGGCAACATCGCAGACTCGCAAGCTGCGAGTAAATCTAGCTGCCTGCAAGGAAAACAAAGGGGAGAGGCTGGTGATCAGATCTCCTATTTTGACTTTTGATTTTATCATTTTGACTGTTAGTTTTGCTCACTTTTGTTTGCTTCCTGATTTACACTATCTGTTTCATGATTTTATTGGTCTGTCTCTGTGTAGCTACCAGTACTCTTTAGGGAATTTTGCTCATGTATTTTTTTCACTTCTCTCCGGCCTTGTGTCTCCTTTTCACCTGTTAGTTGGTATGTATGTCTGTTTTCCCTCTCACTCTCCTCTCTTTCTAACTTCCTATTGACCCACCCTTCCTCCATTATTTTCCTCTTCTGTACCACCTTTTGCTCCAGGGACCAAACTTACATACCGCTGCACAGACAGATTATAAGTCAGTGGGAAATAGGTCCCAGTGTGCTCATACACCTATTAGTGGATGCTGGAATCAGCATATAGATTCTGAATCACAGCTTCCCCCTCAATTAAACCTCAAAACTGTAAAAAGTACAGCCCGCAGCCCACACTCCAACATCAAAAGTGAACAAAGCCAGAAGACTCTCATAAGGAAGAACAGGAGATTGCACAAGTGAACGAAAGCAACCCTCCTTCCCTGAAAAACAGAATTAAAGAAGAGGAGGGAAAAGAGGAGAGACAGAAAAATCTACATATGAAGAAAAACCAAAAGAAGAACATGGATCTCTCCCAGACCCCTGGGAGGGCAGACAATGAGAAAATTGACTTCGGAATGCAAACAATGAAGAGCCCCCGGAATGACTGGTCCCAAACTACAAACCTAGATATCAAGACATTAATGGAGAGATTAAAAAGAATTGAGGAGAGACAAGAAGAAACTAGGAAGGAGCTGATATCTGAGATAACAGTAATAAAGAATACTGTGATGGCTCAGCCTGAATGGAGGCTGAGGTGAACTGATGATGGGCACGAGATATACAATAAATCAAAAAATCAGCTGAGTGATGCTGTAATTCCAGCACTTGGAAGGCTGAGAAGATCGCTGAAGCAGCAGCGAGTGCGTAGGCACTGCACTCCAGTCTGACAGAGTGAGACTCCAACTAAAATAATAAATAAAGAATACTGTGAAGGAAATAAATGACAAACTGAAAAGCATGGAAAGCAGAATTACCCAACCAGAAGAAAGAATCTCAGAGCTTGAGGACCAAAATATAGAACTAACCCAAACTCTTAAAAACACAGAAAAAAGCTCAAAAAAGGCAGAACAAAACCTTCAAGAGATGAGCGATTACTTCAAGAGACCAAACCTAAGAGTAATTGGCCTTCCTGAGGCAGAAAGAGAGACAGAGACCACACTGGAACAAAGTTTCCATTAGATCATTCAAGAAAATTTCCCTTATCTAATCAGTGATGCAAAAATTCAAACACAAGAGATTCAGAGAACCCCTGCAAGACAACAAATGAGAAGACCAACTCCTACACACATAATAATTTGCCTAAACAAAGTAGGCATGAAAGAAAAAATCCTAAAGGCAGCAAGAGAAAAGGCCAGATCACCTACCATGGAAGACCAATCAGAATAGCAGCAGATTTATCTACAGAAACCCTGCAGGCTAGATAGAAGATAGAGCTTGGAGCCCTATCTTCAAAGTCCTAAAAGATAAACACTTTCAACCAAAAATAACCTATCCAGCCAAGTTAAGCTTCATCAGCGAGGGAGAATTAAAATCTTTCCCAGATATCCAATCCCTAAGAACTTACGCTGCCACCAAATCACCTCTACATGAAACACTTAAGAAAGTACTAAACACAGAAGAGAAGGAGAAAAGAACAACGTTCTTCACAAGAGTACAGGAAAAAGAATAAAATACACATGAACCAACCCCAAAACCAAAAGAAAGACAAAAAATCAAGTGGAAAAACAACAACTCTATAAGAACTCTATGATAGGGATGAACTCTCACATTTCAATAATTAGCCTGAATGTGAATGGACTAAATGCACCACTGAAAAGACATAGAATGGAAAAATGGATAAAATATCACCAGGCAACAATATACTGCCTTCAAGAGACCCATCTCACTAGAAAGGACATGCACAGACTCAAAGTAAAAGGATGGGAAACAAATTTTCAGATGAATGGAGCACACAAAAAAGGAGGAGTCATGATCCTAATTTCAGACAAAATACCATTTAAGTTATCAAAAATTAAAAAAGATACAGAGGACCACTACATAATGATAAAAGGTTCACTCCATTAATAAGAAATATCTATCCTAAACATATATGCACCCAACATAGGTGCGCCAATTTTCATAAAACAACTGATAGGAAAACTAAAGAAAGATATCTAACACCATCATAACTGGGACTTTATTACCCCACTCACAACCCTAGACAGATCATCAGGACAAAAAATCAGCAATGAGATCTGGAACCTCAATGTGACTCTTGACTAAGTGGACTTAACTGACACCTACAGAACACTTCATCCAAAGACCACAGAATACACATTCTATTCATCACCGCATGGAACATATTCTAAGATCGACCACATAATTGGCCATAAATTAAGCATAAGCATAATCAATATTTTACCATGCACCTTCTCGGATCATAATGGAATAAAAATACACATTAACACTAACAAGGTTCCCCCAAAACCCACAAAGACATGGACACTAAACCGCATGATGCTAAACAACTCCTGGGTCAATGATGAAATCAAAACTGAGATCAAAAGCTACCTGGAAACAAATGAAAATGAAGAAACATCTTACCAAAATCTCTGGGACACCTTGAAAGCTGTAGTAAGAAGAGAATTTATAACCCTACAAACACACATGAAGAAAATGGAAGGAACACAAATTAACAGCCTATCAAGCCACCTAAGGAAGCTGGAAAAGCAGGACCACAAAAACCATAATTTCAGCAGAAGAATCCAGATCACCAAAATAAAAGCCCAAATCCAGGACATAGAAGACAAAAAGATAATCCAAAAAAATCAATGAAACAAAAAGCTGGTTCTTCGAAAGGATAAACAAGATCAATGGTCCCCTAGCTAGACAGACCAAGAAAAAGAGAGAAAAAACCCAAATAGCACAATCAGAAACACAAAAGATGAAGTCACATCTGACCCTGAAGAAATACAAAAGATCATTAGAGACTACTATGTACACCTGTATGGAAACAAACTTGAAAACCTCAAGGAAATGGAGGACTTTCTGTCATGAAACAACCTGCCTAGGTTGAAACAAGAAGAAATCGAGACCCTAAATAAACCAATAACAATCAAGGAAATTGACTACATAATAAGCAAACTACCTACAATAAAAAGCCCTGGACTAGATGGCTTTCCAGCAGAATTCTACAAGACATTTAAGGAGGAGCTGATACCAATCCTAACTGAAGGTATTTCAGGTGATTGAGAAAGATGGGACTCTCCCCAAATCATTTTATGAAGCTAACATCACATTGATACCCAAGCCAGGTAAAGACCCAACAAAGAAAGAGAACTATAGGCCAGTATCTTTGATGAATATAGATGCTAAAATTCTCAACAAGATCCTAGCAAACCGGATTCAACAATACATCTCAAAAATCATCCATCATGACCAAGTAGGCTTCATCCCTGGGATGCAAGGCTGGTTCAACATTCGTAAAACCATAAATGTAATTAAATACATCAACAGATATCAAAACAAAAACCACATGATTATATCATTAGATTCAGAAAAAGCTTTTGATAAAATCCTGTACCCCTTCTTGATAAAAACCCTCAAACATCTAGGCATACGGGGAACATACCTCAAAATAGTAAAAGCCATCTACGAGAAACCCACTGCCAGCATACTCTTAAATGGACAAAAATTGGAACCATTTCCCCTGACAACTGGAACAAGACAAGGATGCCCGCTCTCTCCCCTCCTGTTCAATATAGTACTGGAAGTCCTGGCTAGAGCAATCAGAGAAGAGAAGGCAATCAGGTGTATCTGAATAGGAAAAGAGGAAGTCAAGTTATCTCTCTTTGCAGATGACATGACTGGGTACCTTGAAAACCCAAGAGAATCTGTCAAAAACCTCCTTACACTGATAAAGCCCTTTGGCAAAGTCTCAGGATACAAAATAAATGTACAAAAGACAATCACATTTCTCTACACCAATAATAAACAAACAGAAACCCAAATAAAAAACACAATTCCATTCACAATAGCCACAAAAAATGAAATACCTTGGCATCTTCTTAACCAGAGATGTGAAAGACCTTTACAATGAAAACTATAAAACTTTGCTCAAAGAAATCAAAGATGACACAGACAAATGGAAAAATATCCCATGCTCATGGGTTGGGAGAATCAACATTGTGAAGATGTCCATCTTACCTAAGGCAATCTACATATTTAATGCAATACCCATCAAATTACCAGCAACATTCTTCTCAGACCTAGAAAAAACAACACAGGAATTCATATGGAAACACAAACGACCAAAAATAGCCAGAACAATCCTCAGAGAAAATAAAACAAAGCAGTTGGTATCACATTACCAGATTTCAAACTTTACTATAAAGCTACAATCATCAAAACAGCTTGGTACTGGTATAGGAACAGGCATATAGATCAATGGAATAGAATTGAGATTCCAGATGCGAAACCTCAATTCCTCAACCAACTCATCTTCGACAAAGCCTCCACCACCTAGCACTGGGGGAGGAGAACCTATTCAGTAAATGGTGCTGGGAAAACTGGCTGACCACATGCAGAAGATTGAAACAGGACCCCTACCTATCCCCATACACAAAAATTAACTCCAAATGGATCAGAGACCTAAATGTAAAACCTAAAACCATAAGAACCTTAGAAAAGGAAGGACATACCCTCATGAAAATTGCAACTGGCATCTAATTCCTGAACAAAACCCCAAACCCACAGGCCATAAGACAGAAGATAGACAAGTGAGACCTCATTAAACTGACAAGCTTCTGCAAGGCCAAAGAAACCATCAAGAGAGCAGGGAGACAACCTACAGACTGGGTACAAGTATTTGCCAACTCCAGGTCTGACAAAGGCTTAACATCTTCGATCTACAAGGAACTCAAACGTGCTGAAAAAAAACAACAACAAACAATCCCATTATAAAATGGGCAAAAGATATGAACAGACACTTCACAAAGGAAGACATCCGAGCAGCCAACAGACACATGAAGAAATGTTCAACCTCACTAATCATCAGGGAGATGCAAATCAAAACCACACCGAGATACCACCTAACACCAGTCAGAATGGCAATTATCAATAACTCAAAAAATAACAG
The DNA here is from genome assembly GCA_027257055.1 of Cephalopachus bancanus. Lineage (NCBI taxonomy): Eukaryota > Metazoa > Chordata > Mammalia > Primates > Tarsiidae > Cephalopachus > Cephalopachus bancanus. The sequence continues at coordinate 1,939,747 of JAPVLO010000262.1, forward strand.
TTGCTGGAGAGGGTGTGGTGAAAAGGGAAAACTTCTACACTGTTGGTGGGAGTGCAAACTTGTGCAACCTCTGTGGAAAGCAGAGTGGCGATTCCTAAAAGCTCTAAATATCAACCTTCCATATGACCCTGCGATCCCCCTACTGGGAATATACCCTGAAGAACTCAAATCACTCTACCAAAAAGATACCTGCACATGAATGTTTACTGCAGCATTGTTCACAATAGCAAGAACCTGGAACCAACCATGGTGTCCATAAAAAGAGGACTGGATTAAAAAAATGTGGTACATATACACGATGGAATACTATGCAGCCATAAAAAAAGAACAAAATCATGAATTTTGCAGCCACCTGGATGGAACTAGAGTCTATAATACTGAGTGACCTCTCACAGAAACAAAGATCTGAGTATCACGTTTTCTCACTCATATAGTGGACCTCGATCATCCAACGTAATACCATAAGAAAATGACTGACAGTGGTGGGAAACTATGGGGGGGGAGGGAGATGGGATTAATGGTAGTAAACATCTGTCAGGGGACAGGGAGACACCTCTTATCAACAAGGGTGCCTGAACAAAGCATATTTGTATACCTAACTCTTAACTGTATCCCACAATATCATAATAAAAAATATTGATTATAAACAAATAATAAATGAATAAATAAATAAATCTCCCTGAAGAAACGAACCTTTTACTAATGAGACATAAGTGCATAGCACAGGCTAAAAACAAACACTAAATAACAGATCTTGCAGAATCTATATTACTAAATAATTATACCTATTGGTATATGATTATAAATTATATAGCAATATTCCTTTTCTACAATTTGATTTATGAAACTAACACATCAGATTAAATTTTAGATACAAAACTGTATGAATCATTAGTTAAGACATTAAGATTATCTTTATTAACGATAATAGCAATTTAAAAGAAGCACATAAATAATCCATATTGTTACTCCACTTGAGAAACAGAATTCATGGTACCCAAACCAACATTTTTATCTCATTGTACAAGAATAAGCAAATCAGATTCACCTAGACCAACAGTACATAATCAGTCAAGCAGTCAGGCAACTAACTCATTGAAATGTTCCCTGATGTGTGCCTACAAATCCATGTATACAAATGCACCTTTCAGATAAGGTATCAGCATGTTTTCAGAAAAAAATAAACAGCAAAACTGTTTTTAAATGTAATTGGGAAATATTGTCCTATTAAGAATGAAGTGCTTGCATGCATGGTACCTGGATTTAGTAAACCTAAAATCTAGATATCTGAAAAGAATAGTTCATTAAATGTCAATAATTTATTTCATAATAAAGACATTGAATAAATGCCCACTTAGACTGGACATTCTTATGCAATTTATTTTAAAGGGTGAGGGACTAAAATTATAAACTAAACCTGCCTACAAAAAATCCTCGTAAAATCTAATCCTTTACATATTTTTAGACCAATCCATTCCTAGATCATCTGAAGATATGTGAATAGCTTTCTAAATAATTTTCATGTACTGTGCTTGAACCCCACCATGGATTATTCATCATTCTCATTGCCAAATAACCTCTTCACAAAGGTCGTATTGTACATTTTCAAAATAATATTTTTGCCTTTTCTGATTCTTTTCAGTTTTTTTTTTTTTCCACATTTATTTTAATGGTGAGACCAAAGGGGAAAAAAAGAACAGGAAACAATTTCAATGAATTTTAAACTGTTCCCTTTTTTGTACCCCACAGTCTTCATTGAACATTAACAGATACCAAAGTACTATTTTCTGAGATGCACCATATACTTTGTGCTTTTAAATTCCAATATTATGAAAAGAAGTAGGAAAGACACAAAAAACAAATTTTAGGTATAAGGAAATGTAAAAATGCTATTAGCAAACTGAGATACTTTGAAAGATTTTCACTTATTTCCAACACATTTTCTCTTTAAACAAGATCAGTTTTCATGATCAGTATATGCTGTTTGATATTAATTTAGCACATTTGGCTTTTTAAGTTGTGGATTCAGATGTGGACTCAGTCCTTTGGATGTGTAATAATAACATGTGTAGGTTTCATATAAAATAATCATAGATCACTCCATATTGCTCCCAAATGGAGATGTGTTTTACAAAGTTAATACACTTGTCTTCAGGAAATCTCACAGATTAAGGTCATGACTTCCATTCCTCCCCAACAGTCTCAGTGCTTTTATTCCCATTTAGTGACCAGAAAGATCAATTTTGGATAATGGTTTAGTAGAAGAGAGATTGCCTATGGGACCCACGGGACATGCATACCACAGAGCTCATCACTGGAATCTCCAGAGAGCTTGAGGATATGTCCTGTGTTAGAAACAGTGTGTGGCAAAATTTAAACAGTTGAGAATCTTAATTGTTTTTTACAGCTTTATAAATGGAGCAAATATTTTGATGCTTGGCCTCCTTAATGGCACCTGCAAATTTGACTCTGGGATTAAACAGAGAAAAGATTCAGAGTTCCAGATCCAATCATTAAGTTAGAAAACCTTGCCAGGTTGTAAGTAATCAATCAGAGATTTACATTTGTATTAGTAGAAATGGATAAATCATGAGAGGATCCTTAATTCAAACTTTAAGACATGTTTAACATATAAAACAAGAGACAGTAATAATATTAGTTAAAACTAGCATCAACGATCATTATAAATCATGTCAACCATGGCAAGAATCACAGTCATATGGCCATAGTAGGTAAATTGGGAACTTTTTTTGTAAATAAAAAAAAAAAGTAAACACACAAAAAAGTAAGTAAATACAACTCAACACATATTATACTTTTCTAAAATTATACTTCCCACTGGAAAATAAGACACAAATTCTCACTTTAGAATGCTTTGGTCAACTGATTTTTGAAGTTATTTTTGAAGATACCTAAATTTGCCCCCCCAAATAAAGTTATGATTTCCTTGTCATGTTATATGTAGTTAGTAGCTTGAAACCAAGATGCAGAAACTCTCTGATCTCAAGAGATAATGTATTTTTCTCTTGTGGAGAAAAACATTAATTTACATGTGCCAGATATAGGAAAAAAATATAAAACAGCCTTTTGTCATTAATACTTATACTCAAGAGTAAAAGATTGGATTTTTAAAAATTCAGTGTTAAAGTAACTTTTAAAACATGTACAGTTGTGCAAAAAAAAGTTAAAGTTTTCTTTTGCATGTGAAATTGAATTATTCTGTAACAAACCCCGCCTAAGAACTTAAAGTTTATTTTAAATTAAATTAATGCTGGTTTTACAATATGATCCCCGAATTACATACATTCTGAATTTATGCTCCTATGGTTTAATTTGACTAGCATTTCCTGAAACTGGTTTGCAAATCCTCAGTGGTCATTCTAACTGAATATTCATTTATTCACATTACCCAGTGTGAACAGGCACAGGGTAAATCTTTGCTATTTGAAGAGTCTGGTTAGGGTAGGTGGTTTGTTCATGTAAAGAAAATCAGATACCCTTTCTTTCAGTGACTCTTCCCTTCAGGCATTGTCAGAAAAGTTCAGTACATTTCCCACCTGTACCAGATAACATATGTAAATAAATTATGAAAGGAAATCCTCAAGAGAACAGAAAGAGATCACATGTGATTCTTCAATGACAAATATATATATGCTTTCAAAATAAAGTATTGAAACACTTATAATTATAAGAATATAAACATTTAAACACCCAATTCATGAGTATATTACATTAAATAATATTAAATCCTTTAGAACAGCTCATGGATTGCAAAAATATAATGCAAGCCACAATATAAGTCACATTTGTAATTTCAAATTTTCTTTAAAAAATATTTTTGCAGAGATGGGGGTCTTGCTATGTTGCCCAGGTGGGTCTCAAACTCCTAGCCTTAAGTGAGCCTTGTGCTTTGATCTCCCAAAACAGTGGGCTTGCAGGCATGAGCCACCATGCTTGGCCAGTAATTTTAAAATTTCTGGTTAGCTGCATTAAAAAAGAAATGTGAGAGAAATTTAAATGATATATTTCACTTTACCCAATATATCTAAAATAGTCATTTCAACACATAATCAATATAAAAGTTATTCATGTGATATTTTACTATTTTCATACAGCCTTCAAAATCCAGTGTAGAGTTTATACACTATGGAAAAGCACTATTTCACATGTTCAATAGTCATGTGACTAGTGACTACTATACTGGGCAGCACAGCCTTAGTCAATCACTGTCATCAAATAACATTTTAGGTTACTATATTATTGCCTGAGTAACTCATTTTTCTCATAAATAATAAACTGAAAATCTGTTTTAAATTACTGAAACAACTGAGTAATCACTACAACACAATAATTTTAGGTGATACTGTGTCAATGGCATTTCTCTTGTTGTATTGCTTTGCTGCACTGAGAACATGTAAGATATTATTAAGCATCTAATAGAGGTACATTTCCTAGCAACACTATCTCATTCTGTTTCCTGATCATCTATTTTATCACCTTATCTTGCCTTAACTTGAAAAATTCACTTTTGGCTTTGTTATCAAAGATATAGATTGGTAGTGGGGAAGAGGATGAATGTTTCAAGGAATAATTAAGCATGGACTTGTATGAGGACCCTGTTCTTGTGTTCAGGGATAGGACTAAGAAGCCCTCTTTATATTTAGTCATAGCTCACAGAGGAAGAAATTGTTGATTCATAGCAACAGTGTGAAATCAGGAAATTGTTCATATTTGCTATCATTCTCCCTCTTGTATTACCCTAGTAACACATTCAGTTTGAGCTCCCATGGTGTTCAGCACCTATACTTCTCCTCTCATTAGGCTCTTACTTTATACCTCATGTGCATAACAATTCTAATTTTCTTTTTTTCCTGTACATTATATGTCCCATTTCCAATTTCCTTTCGGTCTTACCAAGTGACTGGGTTCCCACACTGATAAACTAAACTAAAATGCCAAGAATTAAAATTGGCTCTTTAGGACCCGTATAAAGCTTGCATTTTAACAAGATTTAAAACTCTACCCCAAAAGGTTAATCTTAGAATTTGGGAAATACCTGGGCAACTAATGGAGGAACATATTTTTCAGAGGAGCTGAAGATGTTCCTCAAATCACAATGGAGGTGTTATCCGGGGTAGTCAAGGCACCTAGCCAGGTAGATATGATAACCCTGCTCCCTCAGGAAACCCAAACAAAATGTTGATGAAAAGGAAATTTGGAAAACAATACTGAGAAAAACATCATAATTCCAGTTATTAACAAATTTGTAAGTCTACCTTTTAAAGTGGAAACGGTTTGCAGTTGTGTTATTAATGCAATCATTAATTGTTTAAGATTCTAAGTATCTAGTGAGCTCAGTAGTTAAGAGACAATTCCCTCATAGCTCAGTAAATAAGAAAATGAAAGTGAAATTCTGATGAATTTATGAATGAATATTTGTACAAAGCTCAGCAGATTCCTATAACTGCCATCTTAATTAAATTTACTTCTTTAAAAATTGATAAAGAAAACTGAACCTTTCAAGGACAATGTTATTTTTCTCACACACATTTATAGCTTGTCATATAACTACTTTCTCCAGTGGTGCTATTAACTGTGATACTATAAAATTACTAAGAAATCAGGAGACCTCTAAGACTTTTTTTGGTTATTGTCTTGAACATACAATATCCAGGGAAATTTCTGATTAATATTAATTTGCTTGTTGGTTAATGACTACAGAAATTTGCCAAATATCAAATCTCCAACCCTCAGATGCTAATAAAAGTCAGAAAACAATAAAGAACTTTTATTTTTACTTGGATAATTTAGCTATTAGATTTTCCCAAGCTTGGCCCAGTAGAAAGAGCACTGCACTCAGAGAATCTAAGTTCTAATTGACATTCTGTCATTCACCTCCTACATGACCTTGGATTGGGCAGTAAGCTCTTCTGAACATTAGTTTCCTCATTGCGAAATTACAGAATTGAGACAAACCTCTAAAATATTAATACTTCTCACTGTCAAAATTCTCTCATGAAAAAATTTAAAAGATGCAACAAGTTCTATTTTTTGTCATCATATTAGACAGCCCTGAATTGACAATGAATAGAGAATGACAATAAACTAAAACCAACAAATTGAATTACTCAAGAACCTTGACTCATTTGCTTTCTTGACATAAACGTGGAAAATTGACTATATTTTTATATTTCTTTGCACATTCCCTTCTGAGAAAGTGGTTGTGATTGCAGATTGCTTCTATTTTTATTCCAAGCCTTTTATTTGCATCTATCCCTGTTAGTGAAGTACAGAGGCCTTAAGTATATCTCTCATAGGATGTATACTATGATTACTTTGTGAAAGGCCATATATGGAACATCTCAACTTTATATTTTCGTCTATGTGATAGTTTAATGTGTTCTGATTTTTTTAGAGTCAACATTTTTACTAGTCACCTTGTGATCTGTGAGACACAAACATAAATCCTAAGTGTTAGAATATGGTTAAAGTTAGCAGCAATTTAGATGTAAGTAGGACTAATTCATGAGCCAGAAAACAACCAAAAAACTAAATAAAATGAGTTTTTGGTATCTAACCACAAGGTTTTGTCTACATGATGCTAGCAAGTCTTGAATAACCCAAATTTTCTTTTTCCTCTGAATCAATATACTCACTATCTATGAAAACTAATGTATTATAATGACAAAAAAGATTCTGCCAGAATTACAGGAATTTTATATTTAAGATTCCAGAAACCAACCAATAGTTCTTCAAAGATGTATATTTTATTGAGGTACACATCTCCTACTCTTTAAATTTTAGCATTATAACTTTGTCTTTTATATCAACTTTCAAATTAAATAGTAAATCATGAAAGTACCAGAAATAAGAGTTTAGTATAGAAAAACTGTTGAATTAATGAGCAAAAATAAAAGTAGAGAAATAAATGTGAGGGTCAAAAACAGACCAGAAAATAAATGAAAAGAAAGTAAGAAGAAGAATAAGGAGAAGGAGGTATTGGAGAAAGATGAGGAAAGGAAATGAGGACAGGGAGGAGAATGAAAAAAGCAGAAGAGATGTCTGATACGTCTGCTTGTGAAGATGTGTTGTTCCAGTGTAATTTCTGAGGTGACATTTTGACCCAAAGTCACACATATATGATCACTGTGATGACCTGGTATCTGAGAAGATACAATAGCTGTATTGCCCAACATGGCAGCCACTTGCTACATTTGGCTGTTGAGGGTTTGAAATATGGTTAGTTTGAGTTGACATATAGTTTGCTATAAACATAAATTGCACACCAAATCTTGAAGGCTTAGTACCAAAAAAAGAGCAAGCACTCATTTTTGTATTTATTAGATGTCAAAATGATGTTTTCAATTGCATAATATTATAGTTCCAAAACTAGTTATTCTGAAGAAAGTAGGCTCAATAAGTAGGCAATTATTGGTGGTAGGTAATGGTATCCATGACTAAGTGAATGAAGGTGAGGGTGAGAGTCAACCCAAACATCTAGGAAAACATTCAACATTTGATGGACAAGAGGCTCAGTCAGAAAGAGGGTTCAAGTGTCACAAAGAAGGTTGAACCCCTCATTGGCTGACTAAGCCAATGAGAGCTGAGTGGTGGGCAGAGGAGAAGATTATCATACATCTAATCACAGTGTCATTCATTCAGCAAATATTTACTGATAGCCTATATTTGCCAGACACAGGCACAATGGTGAACAAAACAAGTGCAGTTCTCTTTGAAGCTTACCTACTCCTGGGGGAGATGAATATTAATGAAAATTAAATAATGACACAAATACAAAATTATAAATTCTGGTAAGAGCTATAAAGGTCAAGTGGTTTGAGAACTCCAAGAAAAGTTTGGCTTGTTAAGGGAAAAGAAAAAAAAAAAAAGAAGTTATTGAACACTCAATCCCTCTCCCTCCATCTGGGCTAAAATATTTCTGGATCAATAGAGATCTTTAGGAAATGCATGTGGTTTTTCTAACAATAAGAAAGAATATCTCTTTATTGATCTACAAATTTGTCCCAAGTACTTCTCTAAACGTCAAACGGCTAAACTATATGTAACTTTATATGTGTGTGTGTGTGTGTGTGTGTGTGTGTGTGTGTGTTCTTTTAAACATATAAATCAAATTGCTTAAAAAATGTTACTGCAAAATGTCTACTAACTAGTTAGCCTGATACATTTTTCTTTTCTCAGTTTAACCCAAGACATAGTCTATACTGAAAATACTTCTAGCATTTCAAAAGCTACACAGTTTGAAATCTAGTTTTAAAAAAATATATATATATAGTACTAACTGAAGGTAGAGCTGATGACAGGTTAACCTGATATTTTGACGTTTGTTTCCAGACTGATGACTAGTATGGTCTAGTCATTTCTTGCTTCTGGTAGTTGGGGAGGAGATAGAGTCAGTGAAGGAAGGAACAGCTTCTCCTGGATACTGATACCTACACTGAGATTGGAAATTTAGGGCAACACACACTCAGTGACAACATGACAACACCTTGGATATAAACCCAAGCAGGGGTTGAAACCTGAGGAGGAGTCATGGGGTTGGCCAGTGTAGGATGTCCCCTTTTCCTCAGGTTCCATGCTTGGGCACACAGGTCATGCTGATTCCATGGTCAAAGTGTCCTCCTTGCCTGCTGACCACATCTTACAGCTATGCATAGTGAATGCTGTCATGCACTCTTCCTTGAGGGAGTTGGCCCCCCAGATGGAAATAGATCCTGCAAGCCTGGATCAATGTCCTTTATTTCACCTTTAGTTCATTATAATACTAAAAATCCCACCTCTAGAGGGAAATCACAGCCATTTTGTGTACATGCTATATATGTATAAGTGCATCTCACACTATGCCTGTACAATAGAAACCTCACCCCTTTCACTCTTAACCCTGCACTCTGCCCAGTGTAAAATGCTATATAATCTGTATGCCTGTTACAGTTGGGAACTGCTTTTTCTTGTCCAGCTGGCTGCACCTGGACCACCTTCCCTGTAAGTCCCTAATAAAGCCCATGTCTTGTCCATTGTCTCTGGGTCATTTCTTCAAACTCTTGGACACAATGCCTTTCCTTTTGGGGTTTTTGGGGGTCTGAGACTACAAAAAAGTGAATAAATTGAAGTAACGTCTCAAGGGTGCAGCATTCCAGTCTGAGGGAATATACGTGTGAAAGCCTTGAATCCAGAGGAAAAAAAATAGTTTTTTTGGAAGAAGTAAAAGGAAAGCATTGTGGCAGAGCCAGAACACGGGTAGCCCTGAGGCTAGAGATAATATAGAACTTAATAGACTTTGTTAAAGATACTGGTCAGAGCTGGGCTCGGTGGCTCAGCCTGTAATCATGCGCCTTTGGGAGACTGAGGTGAGTGAATTGCCTGAGCCCGCGGGTTCGAGACCCGCCTGGGCAGCGAGACCTCATCTCTACAATAAATCAAAAAAATCAGCCGGGCGTGGTAGCACATGCCTGTAATTCCGGCTACTTGGAAGGCTGGGGCGGAAGGATCGCCGGAGCCCAGCAGGTCGAGGCTGCGGTGGCCGGGAGCAGCCACTGCACTCCAGTCTGGGTGACAGAGTGAGACTCCAACTCAAAAAAAAAAAAAAGATACTGGTCAGTTTCCAACAAGTAAAGGGAAGTCATTACACGTTTTACTAGGCATTCTAATGTGTTTTTAAGATATACTGCCAGGCTGCAGTCTGTAGAATGAATTGGAGGCAGCAAGAGTGAAAGTTCTGAGGTCAGTGTGGGGTCTTTGCAGGGGTGCAATGATGGCAGTGTGGACTAGTGAGAGGTGATGGATATGGGGACAATAATGATACTCCAATTAGGTCCAAAGGAGGAGAAAAAACAGAATAATGTTTACATAGGAACTAGTATTAGCCACTGTACTAGAAGAGCTGTAAGCCTTTTCATGATGACCTTCCCTTTTTTGGGAATATTTTTCTTTAAACATTATAGAATTCCTTAAGTCTTAATTTTTCCAAATAATTATCCTTTTTAAAAGCCTTCATCATAGGCACTCAGACAGTGATTGGTGGCCCTACAGCAGTTTGTTTAAATCTCTTGTTTTAGCCCTTTCATTTCACTGTAAGTATTTATTTAGTGTCTGCATAGCACTAAATTTTGGCTTCTCAGAAGGTGCCATTTATCATTTAGCTTTGTTTTCTCAGTCTCTAGAACAACATTGGCATATGGTCAATATAGAGCAAATGATTAGTAAATGAATTCTTACACTGAGGGACACTCATATCCTTTAAAGAAAGATGCTGCCCTGGTATTATTTCTTGACTTTCATGATGACAAAGAGATTTAGGAAAAACTACACACTAGAGCTGTGGCTCTCAAAATATAATCTCCAGAGCAGCAACAGCAGTTTTATTGCTATTAGAAATTCAAATTCTCAGGCCCCACTCCCTCTACTAACCAGGTCATTCTAACATATATGAATATCTAAGACCACTGCCTTTGAGGATTGATTTAATAAGAGTTAGAAAAGTTAAATGAGGCTTATTTTAAGTCAGGAACAAAAGAGAGATTCAAGTAACCTATGCTAGGATCTTCTATTATTCTTTCCTTCCAGTAATCTTTATGGAAAGCTTCAGGACAATGTAGTTGGTTTAGGTATTAAATTTCTGATATGCTAACCAGTCTGTGTTAGGACTTGGCAAATGTCTTCTGTAAAGGGCCTGATAATAAATATTTTAGGTTTTCAGGCCATACAGTCTCTGTCATAGCTACTCAGTTCCACTGTTGTAGTATGCAAGCCAGTCATAGACAGTACATAAAAAAATGGGTATGGCTGTGCTCGAATAAAACTTCCTTTATAGATATTAAATTTAAATTTCATGCGATTTTTACATGATATACACTATAATTCTTCTTTCAAAATTTTAAAAAGGTATTTAAAATGTAAAAGTCATTCTTACCTGTGGATTGCACAAAAATAGGCAGTAGAGTAGATGTAGCCTACAAGCTATAGTTTACCTCCCCAACAGTCTATATAATAATCAATTACAAATATAAAATTTTCAGGTATAGACATCTAGTCATTAACTGAGCACTTAATATGTGCCCAGTAAATAAGCAATACAGATACAACTCTTATCTTCAGGGAACTTAAGATCCCAGAAAAGAAAAGATATGAAAAGCAAATAAGCGAAGAAGAACAAAACCAGATGCTGTAAGCAGGAGACATAGAATTATTTTAGATAGGTTGGGTAAGAAAGGCCTATCTGAACAGGTGCTATTGAAACTAAGATGAAACAGCAGATGAAAATGTGCCCATGGTATGAAAAGCCAGAAGAGGGTTACAGGCCAAAGAATAATAAAGCCCTGGGGAAGGAAAGCTTGCTGTATGTAGGAACTGATGAAAGTTAACATGACTGAAGCACAGTGAGAGGGAGAAAAGGGGCAGGATTTGAGCCTGGAAAGATGACAGGAAGAAGATCGTGCAGGGTTATGTCAACTAAGTCATTTAATTTGGGAAGGGTTTTATGCAGGGGAGTAACATGACATTATTTAAGGTTTTAAAAGATTCTTCATTCTTGTTACTTTGTGGAAAACAGATTTGTAAGTGACCAAGAGAACAGGAAGATGGCTTGGAGACTAGATGAGAAGCATGCAAGTGTGTGTTGTGTATGCGCGTGTGTGCATGTGTGTGATTCACGAGTATTCAACGGTATCATTAAAACTGAAACACTTATAGCAGAAACTCAGTGAAACAAAATGATTTCCCAAACTGAGAATCCTATGATTGCAGATTTAAGAAGATTCAATTAGAGAAGACTTCTCAGATTCAATTAGAGAATCTGAGAAGTCTTTTGGAGGTTGATATAATGGGACTTGATCTGGCTACAGAACAAAATCTTCTAGGAAGAAGACAAAAAGCTTCATTCACATTATCTAACAGTTAAAGAATGATATGTTTTACATATATATGTGGACAGGAAAAGCAACTTGGGATAGGTAAGTAGACCTCATGTGTGAATAAGTTTTGATAGTTTACTTCATCACAGTGAAAAACTTTCAACCCAGCTCAGTAATGACATTACTAGAGGCACTTATAAAATAACATAACTGTATTAGCAGATCTGTCTAAATTGATATTGAAAGAACAATTAAAATTGGCACTCAGGCCACAACCACTACACAATGTAGCAGGTTGGAATGTATTGAACATCATTTTTAAAAAAGTTATACTGTTAACATTGGGGACATAAATGCTAACTAGAGTAATGACTTCATTCAGCAATTTCCTTTTTATGAGGCCATTTGAATCAGGCTCTCTCCTTCATATCAAAGGGCAAATCCTTATTAATTTAGATGATTACCTCATAAGAACGAATAGTAAGTGAAAACAGTACCATCAGTCTGGCCTGCCATTTCCTTCCCATTACTTCATGTCACTCTGACAGTAACACCAATTAAAAAAATTGTGTTCTACCATGGTTAATGAGTCTTCATTAATCTCCCCCAAACAATCTTATTATGCTTAGAAAAGAAAGATAATGTCATATTTGGAAATTTGATTTTAAAAGATTGTGAATAAAGAATATTAACTATAGGCTTTTAAGGTGATACCTTTATATATAAATAATAGGAATCCACTGCCACTAACCAAGGTAGATAATAATCTATGTAAAACTTTATACTAATCAATCAAAACATTGCTTAGAAAAATAAAAATACCCTATAGCAAATCCTTACACCATTCTCTTACATTCATGTTATGAGCAACCCATAGCTTAAGTGTGACTATGAGTTTCAAGGAACACTTGAACTGTGCTTTGGGCTGGAGGCAGTGTGCTGGAATTCATGAATTACAACTCTTCCAAAAAGAGCCCTGATGGCGCCAGGGACTGGAAATGGAATATGAAACTTCTGACCCAAAGGTCATTGGCTCCAATTTGGTTTAAACTGGTAGTGACTAAAAGTTATTGATAGCTGTTCAGCAACTGCTACAAAATGAATTGGTGGTTTCAGTGTAATTTCAAAAAGACAGGTGTCTGTGTCAGGAACTCATGAATCCCTCATGCCCTAAGGTAGATAGTTGTAGACAGGAGTCAAGATATTGACTGAAAGGAGATATTCCACTACCTTCCAGGCTTTACAAGTGGTTCTTTTAGATGGGAGCAGCCAAATGATTTTGGGCACCTGGCAAGATTGTTACCTGATAGTTTGCCATTTTTAAGGTGGGGGTACATTTATATCTAACTATTATCACTCCATATATCTATGTTTATGTTTAAATAAGATATAACAGGTCTTAATGGAAAGTGCTTTGAGATTTTAATAAAATGGTTTAGACTTTTACTAAGTCTAAGGGTGATCTGCAGACTGCAAGCATCAACATCACCTGGAAACTTTTGGAATTGTAAACTCTCAAGCTCACCCCACACATATTGAATCTTAATCTGCATTTTTGTTTTATTTTGTTTTTTTTTTGAGTTGGAGTCTCACTCAGTCGCCCAGACTGGAGTGCAGTGGCCGCTCCCAGCCACCGCAGCCTCGACCTGCTGGGCTCCGGCAATCCTTCCACCTCAGCCTTCCAAGTAGCTGGAACTACAGGCATGCGCTACCACGCCCGGCTGATTTTTTGATTTATTGTAGAGATGAGGTCTCGCTGCCCAGGCGGGTCTCGAACCCGCGGGATCAGGCAATCCACTCACCTCAGCCTCCCAAAGGCGCGGGATTACAGGCTGAGCCACCGAGCTCGGCCTTAATCTGCATTTTAACAAGATTGTCAGGTAATTCAGATGCACAATAAAGTTTGAAGAGTGCAAAGTGTCTTGAGGACACATTGTACAGCTGCTCATTGAACACAAAAGTGAATTTTGATGACAAAACAAATATTTGAATACTGATTTTCTGAATTTGAATTTCATAATTTAGTATTCATGATTGTTTATAATACTTATAAAGTGTTGTCACTTATACAAGTGTCTGTCTATTTATTGTTGTAGCCTTCCTATCAGACTTTAAGCTCCTAGAGGGCAGGAATTCAACCTGACATTCCTTTTGAGTCGAATACAGGTTTTATCAATTGAACAAAGGAACTTGAAATTGTGTCTTTATCACGTTGTGCTAAATCAAGTCATGCTAAATAATCTTATTCTCATGCAACACTAATTTAAACAGATTGTTTTTACCTGAGAGACCTGAAGAGTTATCTTGATGCCTTGGATCATTAACCAGCAGTACATTGCTAAACCACTATATAATGACATTGATGGTCAAGTACATGGTAAGAGTAGTTTGTCTACTCTGCTAAACTTGTAACAGCAGCACAATTGCTCAGGCTAATTTTCAAAATGAATTTTTGTAGAGCATATTGATACTTAATGCATGACATTAAGCTTAGTCAACATCAGACTTATTACCTGGAATCTATTTAAATACAAATATTTAACATATTTGTATTATGATTTTGTTTGTACAAATATTTATAGTTGCTACCTTCCAAAGGAAAATCTAAAATGCATTAACTTCATGGTACCAATAAATCATTCTGCCTAAAGTTCAGCTGCTCCTAGGATCTGAGGCTTCCATTCCAAAAAAAAAGTTCAATAATGTCTTGAATACTTTTCTCAACACACATCTTATCATTCTATTAAATTATCTAAAATAATAAAGACACTAGTATATTTGGGCACCCAAGGTTTTCATAAGAGACTCTCAGGTCATCTAGATATGTCCCTAAATTCTATGAGCCCATATTTAAATATTTGTGTATGTGTTTTAAAAACTATTAAGATCAATATATGAAACTATATTAAGCATTTAATGAAATGAACTTGAACAAGATTTTTGGCATATGATGAGTACTTCATGGGTATTTATACTAATACTACTTCTAGTACTTGTATTATCACCACTACTATCACTAATACTAACTAGGGTTCTTACTTGCAGTACAATTTTGTCTGAGATCATTAGGTTGCATACCAGATTTCAAAATAATTGAACATATAAGATCCACTCCTACGTGGTTCACCAGGTTACATCAAAACATAATACTCCAAATTAAAAATAAACTTAAAGATATACAAGCCTTCAAGTACAATTATCTTTCTATTAATTCTAAAGATTCTAAATTATACCTTAACTTAATCTTGAGTTTTCTTTAGGCTTTGGAAAATTAAACATTTGATTGTGTTGATTAGAATATTGCCAACAGTTGTGGCCTCCTGCACCTCTCCCTTAGTAGGAAGGAATAATCCATTTATCATACCAGTTGTTGTCAAGCCTGATGTCTTTCCCTCTACCTAGAAGCAGTATAATTTAAGATTAAGAGCATAACCCACGGACTCAAACATGGGCTCAAATTGGGTTCTGACACAAGGTAGCTGTGTAAGTGTGAGCATGCCATAACATCTATAAAACAGGGATGATAATAGCACTTGCAGACTGGGCCTGGTAGCTCATGACTATAGTCCTAGTACTTTGGGAGGCTGAGGTGAGAGGGTTGCCTGAGCTCAGGGGTTTGAGACCAGTCTGGGCAACTTGGCGAGACCTCGTCTATACAATAAATCAATAAATTAGCTGGGTGTGGTAGTGCGTGCCTGTAGTTCCAGTTACTTGGAAGGATGAGGCAGAAGGATCACCTGAGCCCAGCAGGTCGAGGCTGCGGTGACTGTGAGCATGCCACTGCACTTCAATCTGAGTGACAGAGTGAGACTTCAATTCAATAATAATAATAATAATAATAATAGTATTTAACACAAAGAGTTGCTGTGAAGATGTTAGAAGAGATGTTGCATACTTTTAGATAGCACTCAACTTTGTGCATTGACACAGTTAAGTCACTAATAAATGTTATCATTATTGCCTAGACCTGACATACTAAACAAAAAAAGGGCAGAGTGTCTGCTCAGGGACCATGCTTATTCAACTGTACAGTAAGTCCGCAATGCTGTTAATAGTTTCTTAGAAACAGACTTTAAGCAAAAGGATCCATAATAAAACCAATTTTACTATAGCCTAACTGATAAACAAGATTTAAATTCCTATAGTATATTTATGGTCACAAGAATATCACCAAACTTCTAAGTAAAGACACTAAACACTTCTAATATCAAACGTTGAAATAACTATGAGCTGTATGTACATTTAAGAACAATTCACAAAAACAAGTAAAATAATTACCTAATTTTATGAATCCGTGAGTAATGATTATAGTGGGGGTGGGTTAAACCAAGGAATAAATATTTGCAAAGCAAAAACTATAAGGAGCACCTCCTACCACCATGCAGTTTAAAAACAAACAATGAGAAGCATGACAGGCTTGCTGAATGCTTTTGTACCACGTTAGTTTATGGTTGTACACTGTTATGATTATTGTAAACATTACAGATTGTTATTTGGAAATAAAATGTATTGATTTATGTATTCATTTTCCAATCCGCTTATTCCAGTTCAGGGTCTGGGGTGCCTAACCCAGCAGCTCAGGATGTGAAGCAGTAACCCAGCCTGGATAGGATGCCATTCCATCACAAAGTGCTCACACACACTCCTACAGTGACAGACTGAGACAATTTAAGACTTGCCAGTTCACTTAATGTGCATAGCTCTGGGATGTGGGAAGAAATCTAAGAACCCTGAGAAAACCCACGTAGACATGGGGAGACCATGTAAACTCCACACAAACAGTGGCCTCAGCCAATAACAGATTTTTTTCCATCCATGTTATAACGAAACAATGTTGAATTTTTCCTCAATAGAGGAAAGCTTCTAATGGCCTGGCATTAATAACTGGTGAGCCCAGACTTCCTTAACGTGTAGTCTTCTTTTTTTCCCCTCACCTCTGGATTAGGTTCTGTGGAGAATCTTGATTAATACAATACCTTTAATCTATCTTAGCTCATGGTAACCTACTGACTTTCCAACCCCTTTCTCAAGTTTATCGATTTTGCTTTCAGAGTTAGAAAGGGCCTTGACCAAGCAACTAGCTCAAACTCCCAAACTCCTAGCAGTTATGCCTGCTTCTCCTATGTTCATTTATCCTCTGTTTCAACACTTCCAATGTTGGAAAGTTCTCTACATAATAAAGCAACCCATTCCATTTCTGGATAGCTCTTAATTATTACGAGACACATTTTTTTTTGAACAGAACAATTGTTTCTTGTTACATAAAACCGATGATACTGGTTTTGGATTTTGGAATGGAATAGAATAAGTCTGAAGGCTATTCCATAGGATGGACCTCCACATATTTCAAGATTGCTGTTATGTCTTCATGCTTAAAATGTAATGTCAAACAGAACTGAACACAGTACTGAAAACATTGTTTTACCAGGAGAGAAGATCGACTATTACTTTCTTCTTTGATTTGAATTTTCACTAATTATACCTGGGGTTGGGTAAAAGAATTCACTTTGGGTTGAACTTACAAGATGAGATTGCTAAGAACAGTATGATAGCTTTCAAAACTTGTGTGCCCTTTTACTATTTGTAAATTTATTTTAAACTTCACCTCATTCAAGAAAAAGTTTTCTCTCACTTTCTGTAAATAGATTGCTGATAACTTTGAACTACTTTTTTTTGGTAGCATCGTGTCCTGCAAAAATGGGGTTACCCTTTTGGAGACTCAGTTTGGCACCAGTAACTACCAGTAAGCAAACATTTATGGACTCTGAGCAGAAGTAAAGCTGAAAGCTGACCTAAAACTATTAGTTAGGTCTTGTGGATAAGAGCTTGCCTAGTACACATAGCTAGGCCGTGGTGTTATCTTGCAGAACATTAACAGTCTTCAGAGAACACCAATTTCAGACAAGGCCATTCTCTGATTATACTGGATTGAGACAAAAATAAGGTCACCATCAGTTGCATCTTCCAACTACTACAATCATTTTGCTTCATTCCTTCCATCTTCTGGACAAGAATTATTTAGACACTCAGTAACAATCATCCCTGTTTCCTCACAGCTTCCAATCCCGAGAAAAATCCCACTGTTTTGAGCTCTCTTCAAAATCACCTACTGCAAGGCCAGTAATCCTACTCATGAGTAAGATTAGTGCTTTTACAAGAGATGCTCCATGGCAGTTACTTTGTTTCTTCTAGCATGTGAGGACACAGCCAGGAAGCACCATCTCTGAACCAAAAAGTGAGCCCTCACCAGATATCAAATTTTCCTTGATCTTGGACTTTCTAGTCTTTAGAAATTTGAGAAATACATTTCTATTGTTTATATTCTTTTTATGGTATTTTTAAAAATAGCAACCAGAACGAACTAAGACAACATCTTTTAGAGCAGAAGTTAGATGATCTTTTGTTCGGGCATTTGTCCTTTTAGCACCTAAATTTTCATAAAAGAATCAATTCTATTTTCCACTCAGCTGACAAAGCATTTAGTACTCCACTTGACTGGCAATAGGGCACCAGTTCATCAGGTACATGCTAGAAAAGATAATCTTGGACTTAAGATGGCTCAATACATTTCAAAAGCTCTGTCAAGAACAACAATATTTGTAAAGATTAGAGGAAACAGACACAGTCCATGAATTCTTCTAGATAATCTAAAATCTACTCCAGGAATAAGACAGACCAGTAGAACACTGCTAATACCTGAATCGTATGATACAGATTTCCCAGATAAGTCCCAATGGTACTTTTAAATGATTCCACTGGACAACATTGAGGAAATATTTAAATAAAAGCTTTGTAATCCTTGATGCTGATATTGTTTTTATTACATTATATCATGTCTCCTCCATGTAGACTCATGAGGGATAACTTAATACTGAGTAACTTCTGAACAACCAGTTTTCTTTTACTCATGGACATTGTGAATCTTATAATGAATAATCTTTTTTAAAATGCCTAGTTCCCTTTGAGACAAGTTAATAGTTTACGTCTAGGAATATATAGGCTACATATTACAATTATACATAACTTCTAATCATGTATTCTGTGTATATCTTTGTATTTTCTTTTAAAATAGACTTTTAAAAAACTTTTTTGTAAGGATCCTTGTAAGCTATCTTGATTCATTACAGACTGAAATAGGGAAATAAACAAATAATTACTGAGAATAGATTTAGTGAGTTGTTGAAGTTCAGATACCTGTCAAAATATGGGTCACTGACCCATCTTGATTTTTTTTTAACTTTCATCTTGACTTTATCAATGAAATTCATTTGACTCCAAATTCACTCTCTCACTGTATCTTAACAATGCTTCCTTGTATAGTATAATTTTTATTATTGATATAGCCAAATCAGCAAATGTTAATCCACTTAAAAGTGTTCTTTAGAGCGGGGCTCAATGACTCAGCCTGTAATCTCGTGCTTTGGGAGGCTGAGGTGAGTGGATTGCCTGAGCCCGCGGGTTCGAGACCCGCCTGGGCAACTTGGCGAGACCTCATCTCTACAATAAATAAAAAAATTAGCCGGGTGTGGTAGCGTGCACCTGTAGTCCCAGTTAATTGGAAGGCTGAGGTGGAAGGTATGCTGGAGCCCAGCAGGTCGAAGCTGCGGTGGTTGGGAGTATACCACTACACTGCACTGGGCGACAGAGTGAGACTCCAACTCAAAAAAAAAAAAAGTGTTCTTTAGGAAGTTGCATCGTTAATTACTTTAGTGCATTGTTTAAATGACTGTGGTTAATTGAAAACACTCTAATTTTTGGGGGGGGTGGGGACTAATGCCTACCAAGTTTACACTGTTTTTTGGTTTTGTTTTTAACAGTCACATTATATAATCTTGTAGGTCTTGAAAGTTTCTGTGTCTCTTCCACAAGATCTGTTGTCAAGCCAGATGTCTTGCTTTTGCATTATTTTAAGAGATTTTATATGGCTTAGTTAGTTAACATTTTCCTATTTACATTTACTTTGCATCTGAATTATATTGCCAGCATGAATAATCCAAGAGCCACATACATAAGTAATACTCCTACTGCATATCAACCCTGTGAGAAGACAGTTCTGAGGAAACTCTCTTGTGGAAGAATTGTCCAGGCTTTCATGAGGCCATGTATAGGGCAGCCTTAACATAAGTAACTCCATCTTAGAAAAAGACTCCATTTTACATTTTAAAGGGTTTCATGTCAACAGGGACCAGAGGTTGTACCTCATCAAGAAAGGCTGCATCCAATCCTATAAGGACTTAGTCAAACATAAGCCCTTCCACTGTTAGTCCCACCAGTTTGTGGCCATAAAATGACAAGACTTCAACAGCTCATTAAGACCATCTTTACCAGTTATCCTGTTATCTCTTGGGATAAGCACCTGGAAAGTTATCTCTTGGGATAAGCTGCTGGTGGCCCCTACCCCATTTCCCACTAGAGGCTCTGCTCCATCTCTCGCTAGAGGTTCTGCCCACATCAAAAGACTCTGCCTTGCAGGATGCCTGATGTGCTGTGTGCTGTCTGTGCTAGCCCGGAAAAACTTCCGTCGTCTTGCTTTCCCCTGGACTAGGTTGTTAACTCTTTCTCCTATCTCTTTTCTATTAATATTAAATGTTACCTTGTTTGTTGTGGAATGTTTAATCTACAATATTTATATATCAATTAATTATACTATTATGTGTGGTTTGCAATATTGACTGACTTGTGGGATGGCTTGAGCCCGTTTGCCCATGGCTCTGACTACAGAGGGAACAGATAGTACTAAGAGAATTATCTTCTTGGGAACTCCATGTAGCTCATGGCTTTTATGATCAAGACAGCATCAATAAAAGTCTGACATTGCAGAAAGATATGAGCATGTGTGGACCTGGTTATCTCTACTTTCACATCGTTCATGACGGGCCCCAAGATGATACTTCCCACCTCACTGTTGTGCTTGAAGTCAATTATATGAAAATTTAAAATAAATTCCAAGGCCAAGTACAAGTGGCTTTCACAGTTTTCATTGTCAATGAAATAAAAGCTCAATTTGTTTTGAAGAAAAACAAATCTTAAAAGTTTTTTTTTTTTTTTTTGAGTTGGAGTCTCACTCTGTCGCCCAGACTGGAGTGCAGTGGCCACTTCCGGCCACCGCAGCCTCGACCTGCTGGGCTCCGGCGATCCTTCTGCCTCAGCCTTCCAAGTAGCCGGAATTACAGGCATGCACTACCATGCCTGGCTGATTTTTTTTTGATTTATTGTAGAGATGAGGTCTTGCTGCCCAGGCGGGTCTCGAACCCGCGGGCTCAGGCAATCCACTCACCTCAGCCTCCCTAAGGCGCGGGATTACAGGCTGAGCCACCGAGCCCGGCTAAAAGTTTTTTTTTTTTAATCCATAGATTTCTACATGGACTTTTATTTTTTTTAACTCAGAAACACATTACATAAAAACATGGAGACAGCATGACTTGAAAAGCAATCTCATTAAGAAGCTGTAAAGGGTAAAATGGGAAACTGTGCAAAGACACTGCATAGTAGTGTGGTTGACAAAAAGTGTATCTTCAGCCACCATATCATAATTGCTTATTTTACAAGTTGTAGGCATATGATTCATCCCAGTTACAATGGAGTAGACACAGATTACTTGTATTCAAAACATTATAGGAGATCAGAGTTGATGCAGCTGGGCTGTCCAAGCCAAAGGAAACTTAAAGCTAGTATTTATTGGTGGAAGCAGGTTCAAATGCTGGGCACTGCAAATATAAGCAATCAATCCAAAGGGTCAGAAACAAGTTCAAAGGCCTAGTGACAGGGTCAAAGGTCTAAAATTGAGTAAAGTGGCGCAGCAAATACAAGTTGGTCATACAAGATCAGTGAGCTCTGGGTAATTGCTGTGACTATCAATGGGTGTTTCTGGCTTTTAAGAGTTGTGGCTAGCATGAAGTGGAGGATGATGAGATTGTCTTAAAAACCGTAAGAGACAGAGGAGAACAATTTAGAAGTTGGCCATAAAATTGACTTCAAATGTAACAAATGCCAAAGTGCTTTCCAGAACTCAGATTTGTCCTTTCACAAAAGAGCAACAACCTAGGTTTTATAAGGTAGCAAAATGTTGTACATACCCATCTGTTAGCAATCAGTCTTACAATTATAATATACTTTGACTGCATAGGCATTTTCATAGCTTTATTTTAATGATCACAGCACAGTTAA
Organism: Cephalopachus bancanus; assembly: GCA_027257055.1. NCBI lineage: Eukaryota > Metazoa > Chordata > Mammalia > Primates > Tarsiidae > Cephalopachus > Cephalopachus bancanus. The sequence continues at coordinate 1,961,781 of JAPVLO010000262.1, forward strand.
TCGTTTAAAAGTTTTCCATATTACTATCCACGAATAAACGTGTTTATGGCAAACTATAAAATGTTTGAGGTCACCTTGGAAATGCAAAGGAATCGCCTGCAGAATTGAATTTCTACAGGAAAATGTCAAGGCAAATGCAAATGTCCTTCAAATAAATAAGTGATTTGGAGACCTCTGTTATTAAAGTGCTACTTGTGGAAGGAAACTTGCATTTATACAAACAAAATAAAAAACTGCTTACTTCAAACTTTGTCCCTAAGTCTCACAAATCAGACTAAATGATCGAAAGACAGAGAATTATCTCATTAGAGCTATCGAATATTAAACCCCTACAATGTCCTAGACATCACCCTGGGTGCTGTACACATCTATTAATATGGTCAAAAGTTTCATGACACAAGCATTTTTACAGATAAGTAAGCCAAAGTGCAGAGAAATTATGTGGTCCCAAACCACACAGTTATCAAGGGGCAGAGATAGGACTTGAATCTTGGAATAAATCTGAAGTTTTAATTTCACTTACTATGACACACAGCTTCCTACAATGTGTATCTGTCCTACTTCAGGGAAATGGAAGAGAATGGGCCTCAGGGCGCAGTGGAGGAGACTTCCTCAGGAAAGAGAGACACTGTCCCAAGATATGAAGTGAGTTCAACTTCAGCCTGCAATGGTACTTCTATTAGGTTGTCGGCTCTGTAAAATCTGTTGGTTATACATTTTTTCCCATTTCTAGTTCTGAAAATGTTTTCCCCTTATTAAACAATAACATATCACTAGAAGAAAATGCATTCTGAGATGCTCTCTAGGGAGGAGAGAGAGATTGTTATTGATTCACCAACCCAAAGGAGGCCTCATAGGTGCTTCGATTTTTGTTAAAAGGGAAAAAAATATTGGAGAAGGCAGACTATCATTATTACACATAGCAAAGCTAGCTGTCTGTGAAGTGATGGTTGCAGTCACCAGGACTTGTGTAAGCACTTGTGAAAGTGTTCCATGGGTTTCAAGCACCATCTCGATCTTGGTAAATTTTGAGCTAACCAACCTTCAGTCTCATATTTGTGAAACATATGTAAATCTGCAAGCCCACGTGTATCTCCTTTTTCTGATTATCATGACTCAGAAGAATAGTTTTCTTTGCAGCAGAATTTTAAAAGAACTCAAAGTTGTATGCAATAATACTGATGCAATTCAGGATATACTAACTTAAAATGTAGCACCTTGGAATTTGAGAAGAGCAGAGACAGGAAGGTCATTCTCACTTTGTTCTTGCCCCTTTTCCCTGAAGAAGGTCACAAAACCTAGGAAGTATTTTCTGACCTTCTCTTAAAGTATGTCATAAGACCCTCATTCAAGTGGTGTCCTCGCTACACCTGAGGGAAAAGAATATCCTTCTCTCTGAAGACACAGGGTCACAGAGAAGAATCTGAACAAATAGGCTTTGCTAAGTTCCCCCAGGTTATTACCATTAATTCTTACCCACTTTGTTTAATTATATTTATCCATGAGTATCTACTCTCCATCAAACATAGCATAAAAATATGTTTAATTATTTATTTGGGTCTTGGTTTCCTTATGAAGTCTCCAATGTCACATAAAACTTAATAAATTTGTATGCTTTTCTCCTGCTTATCTGTCTTTGCCAGTTTGGTTTTCAGGCCCAGTCAAGGATCCTCAAAGGGTCAAGGGAAAGGTTTTCTTTCTGTTAGTACCATTTTGGGGGTCATTACTCCTGATACAATAGTTTCAATTAAGTAGATATCTTGTGTATCTTGCTATATAGGAATTTGCTATATAGTTGTTTTTCATTTATTTTTTTTAAGTACATTGCTCTAGAAGAGTAGCAACTTTCAGTTGCAATAAAAAATCCCCAGATATTAACTATGCTTAACTGACAGTTATTAATTATTTAATATTTGTCCTCTTTTTAAACATAAAAATCAAAGCAAAAGCTTTCTATCTAAACATTCCTCTGTAGTTAACTATATAATACAGAATAATAGGCTGCTCTAAATCATAATCTTATATAATTTGAACCTGAAACAAAGCACTGGAAGCGATTAGGTTGAATCATGGAATTGTCATTTTTATACATAATAAATGATAAAATATCAGATATTTCATATGAAATATATACACACATACAAAATGAACAACTTTGGCTACAAAAAAGTTTCTGTACTTAAAGTTGCTATGAGAAATGTGGTAATATTATACATGATTATGAAATTAAAATATTATAAAATTAGAATAGCCAAAAACAGTTAAGACATAACTATGGCAATGGTAATAAAATTATTTCTGAAGGTTTGCTATTTACATTTGGGAACTGAATTTACATTCCCTATTTATGTTGCTACCTGCTGATAAAAGCACAGTACATCACTATTTATAGGGTGTTAAAGGAAAAACGCTTACAATTACCACATTTGAGAAAGTCAATAAACATTTTTCATGGATGGATTTTAGTCAATGACTACTCTTAGATATATCACTTTATAGTACTCAGCCCCAAAATTTGTTTATCTAAACACTCATTTCTATCTGCATGTTTTTTATTGCATTATTGTACATTTTTTACAACCTCTACCTCTACTCTTGCCACTAACCAGTAGTGAATGGGCAGAAACCTCAAAATGCTAAGAGCACATAATAATACAAAATGTTTGGGGAAGAGTATTGCAATAAAATCAGTAAAGCAATTACCATATTTTAAAAAGAAAATCTAGTAACCACCAAAAGCCTTAAACTCAATAAATATTAGCATATCTGGAAAGCTTTTCAACCATAATAATGGCTTATATTTGCTTAGTACTTTACATTTTTCTAAAAAGTTTTTTACATATATTAAATAGCTTATATTATGCCTTGCAGGAAGCCACTGCAGGAGGCAGGAAAGATAGTAATAATGTCACATGAAATATGGAGAAACTACATCTCAATGAAATTGAATGACTTACAAAAGGACAACTAATGGTTAGGGGCAGAATTAGGCGGGACGTAAATATAGGTTTTCTGATACCTTGCTTAGGACCATGTATGCTTTGCTGACAAACTTGACTCAATGGTCACCAAAGATGTACTGGTTTGGGTGGTGTATGAGTCTCCTGTTGGTGCCAATGTGAATTGATTTCATGAGCTTTCACTTACTTAGGGTTACTGCTTCTTTTCCCATCAGGAGTTGTGACAACCTAGAATGTTTGGATGGGAAACCTGTATGAGGACACAAGTTAAAATAGGAGCACTTGTGGGGGTGAGGAGAGTGTGAAAGGCAAAGCCTTCTATTAGTATTTGAGAACTGTTTTTCCTGAGGATGAAGATGTCTCCAGACAATGCTAAGGAGACCAAGTAGACTGCTTTGCTCACTATCGTCTACCTTTATATATATATTTCTATTTCCATGTCTTTCTCATGTCTTTCCTGCAGAAAAAACACCTTTCTCCTTCCTGTTTGAAATGCCATTCTTCCTCTGTTGGGAATTCTCCACTGAGAGTTGGAAAGAAGCTCCAGTTCAGATCTCTTATGTTCCAGCTGAGGAAACTAAGGCTAGAGGAGTTTGATTTGCCTACATACACATAAAATAAGATTTTGGTTTCCTAACTCAGTGGTGTATGAGTTAACCACTGTACAATTGCCAATTTGTGCATTCACCTTTCCTCTTACAATTAGTTATATTTCCATATGTACAGTATATATCTTGCCAGAACAACAAGATTAGAAGTTCTCCAAAGAGATTACTTTACATATTGTTGCATTCCCCTCCCCAGATTTGGCACCGTTTCCTGCTCATAGCATCCTTTTCTTCAAAAGCAATTGTAGAGAAAAGGAATTTCATATCCTCTCCCCCATCTCAGAACTATTCCCTAGTCTTTTGTGTCTCCAGTCCTGTAGGTGAGTGACTGGGTTGTGAAATCCATACAAGGGGAGGGAGGGGACCCCAAACACCCGGAATTTATTTGTAAAAAATTGTGTATTTATTCTTACATGTTTAAACTTCAGTCACCTTCAAAGTATTCTTTACATCTATTGTGATGCTTTTTCCACTGCTCAAAGTGGGTTTTGAACTTATCAATTTTGATGCCTTTTAGTGTTTCTGCCATTTTTTGGTATCCCCTCTTCCACACTGGCAAAACATTTCCCTTTGAGGAGTTTTTTCATCCAGAGAAACAAAAAAGTCTCTTGGGGTGAGATAGGGTGAATAGGGAGAGTGTGGCATGGGAATCATGGTGGTTTTGGTCAAAAATTGCTGAAAACTCAGTGTGGTGTGGGCAGGCGCATTGCTATAGTGGAAGAACCAGTCCTCTGTTTGCCACAACTCAGGATGTTTCTTTTGCAAATCATGATGCACAACAACACAAGCTGGTATACTGATGCTGATGGGTTCTCAGAACACTTACCTAGCTAGGAAAGCCTATACTATAAGGGCTCACCCTCCAAAAGATAATTCCATTTTGGGGGGGGTCTCCTTTGTATGGAGGTTCACAGGGTTTCTCCACTTTATCAGAAAGCTCTTGCCCCACCACCGTGACACCATACATGAGTGCTGGGTTTCAAAAACTAGAGCTAAAACCAGATGGCCATCACTTATTAAGGAATGCTTTTTAGAAAACCAGTGATAGTCATATTGATCAAACAAAAGTTTCCTTGGTATAGCCTTCCATGCAAAAAGCAATAATAAAGGTTTCTCTTTTTCTCCATTTAAAAATTATTAATTCAACTACAAAACATTGCTCAAAGAAATCAAAGATGACACAGACAAATGGAAAAACATTCCTTGCTCATGGATTGAAAGAATCAATATTGTTAAGATGTCTATTCTACTCAAGGCAATCTATAGATTCAATACAATACCCATCAAATTACCATCATTCTTCTCAGATCTGGAAATGACAATACAGAAATTCATATGGAAACAGAAAAGAGCACGAATAGCCAAAACAATCCTCAGCAAAAGGAATGAAGTGGGAGGTATCACACTTCCAGACTTTAAAATTTACTACAAGCCCACAGTAACCAAAACAGCCTGGTACCGGTACAAGAATAAGCCCATAGACATATGGAACAGGACAGAGAATCTAGAAGTAAAAACTCGATCTCTCAACCATCTTTGATAAAGCCACCACCAACACTGGGAAAAGGAGACCATATTTAGTAAATCGTGTTGGGAAAATCGGCTGACCACATGCAGAATGAAACTGGACTCCTACCTAAGATCATATACAAAAATCAACCTAAATGTAAAACCTCAAACTATAAGAATCCTAGAAGAAAACATAGTAAACATTCTTATGCACATTGGAATAGGCAACCAATTTTTGACCAAATCTCCAAAAGAGAATGCCATAAAAGCTAAGATAGACAAGTGAACTCAATCAAACTGAAAAGCTTTTACACAGCAAAAACAAAACAAAAAAAAAAAAAAAAACCATCAAGAGAACAGGAGACAACCCACAGAATAGGGAAAAATATTTGCTAATTATGTATCTGACAAACACCTAACATCCAGGATCTCAAAAGAGCTGAGGAAAAAAAAGAAAAAAGAAAAAACAACAACAACAAAAAATCAAACAATCCCATTAAAAAGTGGGCAAAGGACATGAATAGACGTGTTTCAAAAGAAGACATAGGAATGACCAACAGACACATGAAAAAATGCTCAGCCTCACTAATCATCAGAGAAATGTAAATCAAAACTACAATGGGATATCACCTAACGCCAGTAGGGATGGCCATTATTAATACATCAAAAACAAGAGATGCTGGTATAGGTGCAGAGAAACGGAAATGCTTTAACACTGTTGGTGGGAGTGGAAACTAGTTCAACCACTGTAGAAAGCAGTGTGACAATTCCTAAAAGAGCTAAAAATTGACCTTCCATATGATTCAGCCATCCCTCTTCTGAGAATATACTCAGAGGAACATAAATCGTTCTACAAAAAAGACCTGCACAGGCATGTTTATTGATGCAATATTCACAATAGCAAAAACATGGAACCAACCCTACTGCCCATTGAAAGTGAACTGGATAAAGAAAAATGTAGTACATATATAAAATGGAGTATTACACAGTCATAATGAAGAACAAAATCATGGACTTTGCAGCAAATTGAATGCAGCTGGAGACATCACATCATACTTAGAAATCTATCACTGAAACAAAGAACAGAATATCACATGTTCTCACTCTTAGTGGGACCCAAATATTAATCATAATAGCACTAGGGAGGGACTCGCAATTGCTGGGCACTACCAGGGGACAGAGGGAGGGAGGGAGGGAGGGAGGAATGAGACAATACAAAGGGTACCTGGTCCCAAACCAGGGGAAATGAGGGCCAGTTGGAGGCCCAAACTTCACCTGCATGCAGCTTACTTGTATAGTTAACCCTTACCTGTACCCCACATCTCTAAAATAAAATAAAATAAAATAAAATAAAATAATTAATTCATTCCAGAACTGATTTCATGTAATCAGAAGCACACTTGTTGCTTACTATTTATTTAAAATATAATTGGATATGTACATGTAAATAGAGGCTCAAATGTCATCTCCATAAAGTCTTTCATCCTATCAACTCCAGGTGACCTCTCTTTACTGATCTTCAACACATTATTATTTTTTTCCTTAAAAAAAAATAGTTTATTGTGTGACTGTATTGTGTTTTATTTTTATTCATATGATTATCTCCTACAAGATCATGGTGCTTGATAAATTCTTAATCTATGTCAGTTGTATATGAATAAAATAATTAGAGTCAGCAATGATTTGATGATACAAGATTGGCATGAAATAAATGAAATTTAAGAGCTTTTTTTTTTTTGCCTGTAATGTATTTATAGATTCCCATTTAAGGTCAACCAGAGAGAATACAGAAAAAAGATAAACATTGATTTAAAAATAAATGAGTCTTTTGCCAGCTAAGTGGGACAAATCTGTGTGTAAAATATCACCTGATTCACTGTGATCAAAACTCACAGTAGCAAGAAAGGAGAAAAAGTGTTTCTTTAGTATTATTCATGATAACATAGTCCCTAAAAAGTAACAATTTCTAAATTTCCAAAAAGAAAAATGAACTTTTAAGTTTGAAGTTATTTAAAAAATAACGTGGTTTTAGCAAACATAAGGCAGTGAAAATGGTTACTTTTGACTCTGTAAGGTGTTGATAACATTGAATCTAACCTAAAGCCCTATTCCAGGAGGTCAAAATGGAGGTTTTGTGATAATTTACAACATTTCTTCATCCTTTAGTTCCTCCACTGTCTTTTTGGGCCCTTGTCACCTAAGAGGTCATATGGTAAAAATGACATTCTCACAAGTGTGACAGTAACTGTAATAATCCCAGCTGTGACTTGGTCTCAATAACTGTTCAGTTGGTCCATGTGAGGGTGAGCACACAGTGCTCTTGCTGCAATTCTAACAACGGATCCTTTGAGACACCATTTTCTCTGCAAAACCTTGTAGTCAACACACCGGGATGACTTTAAAGTGCCATTTATTTAGTAATCAAGGTCATGTACAGGGTGCTGTTTTACAGTCACTTAAATATACACAGTCTGATTTTAAATTCCAGGGACTCAATTTCATTTTTGCATTTTAACAAAATGTACAGTGTTCTCTCATAATAGAGGGAGGGCTTCTGTGAGTATCCCCGAGTTATTATAGGAAATATTTGCATGATTACGACTCTACTTTTAGGAGCTTGCTACTTGAATTTTAAAAAGTCAAAAACCAAATGAAAAATAATGATGGAATCTAGAAGAAAAAAATTGCTTTTAGTTTTTGTTTTGTTTTTCAGTTGTAAAGATTTATAGGCATATATTGGACTTTCTTCTCTCTATTCCTTGGTTGACTTGTGAATTAGAGAGTTTATCTGACTAATTTTAAAATGCTTTTAAAATAAATTCCTCACACTACAGGAATAAATAAGAAAAATGAGGGGGATCAGTAATGGGTGTATAACTCAGAAAATATTAGTATGTTAGAAGTAATGATATTTCTTGACCCACTATGGGGCTTACTTAGAAAAGTTAGTGATTTTGTAAATTTGATATTTATGAGCATGAGGAATTGTCAAAGGGCATGTACTATTTGGTCTGATATGAAAGAATTTCCCATGCTAATGCTCATTAGTAAGATCAGCTTACACTTGTCCTTTTTAAAAGGAATCTACTGAGTAGAAAAGTACCTAAGAATCAAGGTGCTGGTTTGAAGTCCTATGTTCTCCTCTCATTGTATTTTGATTTTGATGTATCTGTCTTTGCCTCAATTACTTCATGAATAAAACATATGTGACTTTGTGCTCACTGTCACATTCTGGTTTGAGAAGTGTTTAATTTTTAATAAAATTGATATGGATAATCCACCCAAGTTCTATATACACAAATGTATATATATGTGGATTTTTTGCCATTACCATCTCACTTGAGCAATTTCAGCAATATTGAAAAAATTTACAAGGAAGAAAATGAAAAAAGTGCAATAAGAAGTATGGATTAAAGTAGACACATAAAGAGACAGTAAGTAAAGATATTTACATAAGTACTTGTGGACTAAAGGAAATGTTCACCAAGAGCATGCAGCGTGAAGGATGACAGAAGGAAAACTCCATGTCACTTCCCATACAAAGTTAGGATAAACAAAAGAACTATGAGTGTGAGAAACAGATTTAGATAGGGTTAGAAATATACATCCATTTGCAACATGGTAAGTTTGAAGTGACAGTGGAATATTCATACACAGATGTCCAACTGACATTTGGACAGTTGGGACTGAAGTTCAAAAGAGAGGTGAGAATTACAGATTGGTTTTGGGGAGTATTCTGGAGGTGACAATTGAGGCCATGAAAGTGAACAGAGTTTCCAAGGAAGAATGAATAAAATGACATGGAAAAATGTCAAATTTTATATGGCAAAAATGTAATCACAGAACACTTAAATGATTATGTTCTAAAGTAATTTGTGATTTAAGTGTTAATCTAGATATTTTAAAGTAAAAAATGTGTGAGGGTGTGAAAAACACGCACAAAACTCTTTTGTAGTTTCAAAATGAAGGTGTTAAAGAAACTGAAGCTTTCTTCAATAGTATACATTGATATGTTTATTGCAGCATTGTTCACAATAGCAAGAACCTGGAAACAACCATGCTGCCTATCAAAAGAGGACTGGATTAAAAAAATGTGGTACATATACATGATGGAATACTACGCAGCCATAAAAAAGAACAAAATCATGAATTTTGCAGCAACCTGGATGGAACTAGAGTCTGTAATACTGAGTGACCTCTCACAGAAACAAAGATCAGAATATCACATGTTCTCACTCATATAATGGACCTTGAACATCCAATGTAATACTATAAGAAAATGACTGACGGTACTGGAAAACTATGGGGGGGGGAGGGGGATGGGATTAACAGTAGCAAATATCTGTCTGGGGCTGGGAAAACACCTCTTATCAACAGGGTGCCTGAATGAAACGTAATTGTACACCTAACCCTTAACTGTACCCCACAAAACCATAATAAAAAATACTGATTAATTAAAAAAAGAAAAAAAAAATAGTATACAATGAGAAACTCTTCCTGGGCTTTGGAGGTAGGCAGAGTTGGGTTTGAATTTCTGTTCTTCCATCTAGTTGTCAGTCTTTTGTCTGCTTTCTGATAGCATACTAATAACTATTACATAATCATCCTGCTCCTTATAAAGCTGGATTATCGAATGAGAACATCAGGAATTGATGTCTAGGATAATAAAAGAGAAGGCTGCCAAAGATAACATGTAGCCTTTGTAGAAGGTGGAGCTGAGGCATATATCAAGACAAAGATCTTAGATTTATAAAGATGTAAAGCTGCAATAACTTGAAACTTTCTCAGGCATTGTAGACTCAGGTCTCTTCGGAAAAGGTTGGCGATCTTGGGCAGTTGCTGCAGAAAAAAGAGGAGCAAGGTTGATGAGATGGGGGTCACAGAGATGTAACAAAGACTCCGTAAGCAGCAGTGATATGCATAGAATCTTTGGAGTAGTTAAATGAATGCCAAGGTGTCAGGATTAATAGAATGAAAAAGAGACAAGAAGCAGACAAACTAGGAAGATACTGAGATCAAAAGCTGGGCGTCCCTGAGAAATGGGAAAGAAGATGTGGTAGGAGTGAACTCATGAGACAGAGGAGCTGACTTTTGAACTTTTGAAGTTAAAACAAGTACAGACTCTGGGAAGGTGAGTGTGGGGCTGAAATGGAATGGCCAACGGGGTTAAAGAGTTTCCTAACTATGAGATTAGGTTATGTGTTGGGTCACTTACAGGAATGCTAAAATATCATAGGATGAAGGGAGATCATAATTCAGACTCTAAAGTCTTCTATGACAAAGGGAATGATTAGGAGGCAGGTGACAGTGAGAAGTAGATGACAGAGAAAATAAAAGTTATAAAATCGAGGAGATTTTAGACTGAGGTGGAAGACTGATTCCTGGAAGAGGTAGTATGGATGCAGATCAACTCTTTTTTTTCTTGCATTGGGGTTGTTTGGTTTGAGAGAACAAGCAGTCTCCCCTTGGAATGACTGAAGAACAAGCAGCATCCTCAGGGGACGGTCAAATTTCAATCAAGACAGGAGGCAAAGAGATCACTATATGAATTATTAACTAAGAAGCAAATATTTGGGGAAGGATGGGAAAAGGTTATAGGGAGTAAGTAGCCTTAGAAAAATAAGGCATAAAAGTATCAGCGAGGTAAGAGAGAGAAGGGGTTGTGGCTAGGGTAGGAGTTGGGGATGATGACAGGAGAACATAGTGAGGGAAGGAATCCTATCTCAAATACTGTAACATCATTACAAGCCTCAGGACACACCTGTTCCCCTCTCTGGGAAGTAGTAATGGTCATGAGGAGGTCTGAGAACAATTTGGAAAAGCTCTATTGGGGTAAATGCCTCCATGGGGTTCACAGAGGAGAAACAAGAGACCCAGTAAGGAAATGTCAGTGATATACATACAGATACTCCACATTACTGAGAATAAGTAGACCTCTGCATTTTTCCTAATATAAAATAAATCACTCATGACCAGAGCGTTATTTAAAAGGAGTGCTATTTGTATTAACGTTTCCTATTTTATGCATTTAAGTTCCTTCTTTCTTCACTCTCTATTCCTGATGTTATGTCTTTTTGTAGCAAACTCAATGTGGCACAGATGTCCCATATACTATAGTGAAAAGGAAATGGTTTCCTTAGCAACAATAACCACACAAAAGCCAGAAGAATTTTCTTTGCTGCTCATGTGACGTTTTAGCAGTTTAAAGAATCCAAGCAGTAGGAAAGAATAATGAACATCTGATTGGAACACATTGCAACAAAGATATGTAGAATGAATGCAAAAAGGCATATACTATTTATAAACAGTTGATGATGATTTTAAGTGACCTAAACTTTAGCATCATGATTCACTCTTTTTCTTAGTGAAACAGGTGAAGTCCTATTATATCTGGTTAAGTGGAGTGAAATATATTCCTTCCAAACACTTACACTGTCACTGAAATCTGATAATCATAAATAAGTTTTTGAGCCAACACAAGATAATGTCCAGAGTAATAATGGGATGTGTGCTAGGCAGAGACAGCTTTTGAAGAGAATTTTGTTGTTCAAAGAGAACCTCCATGAATTTATTGTTCCTAACCACATCACCCAGAAGGGATTCTTAGAATATATGTCTCCTCTAGGTTTCTGCTACCCAATTTTTGCTTTACAGTTTCCCATTTTAGCAGCTCTAAAATGAAGCTTGAAGTCATCATAGTTATGTATGAAAGTACATCAACTTCCTCTCTGTCTCTTTCTTTCTCTCTGTGAGGATATTTTTATTTTAATGAACAGTCATTTGATTGGAATTTCTTGCCAGAAAGTTCACCTGCTGACAACATGGTAGTAGGGTAATAAAAGTGTGGAAAAGAAAAGAGAATGTGCAAATAAGTGCAATTATTATAAATTGGTAGGAATGTTTTTAAGGTCTCTATTAAAGTCTTAATGTCCTGCTGAGACACCCCGGCAGGATGACAGGGTACCACTGAACAGGTTTTGCAATTTGACAGAGGAAAAATTCAAAGATGATTGCTAAACATGCAAGACAATTACTAGCTTAGGGGAAATTTCATTTTGGCTACTGAAAGGACTGCTTCCCAGAGACCATGGGGGCTCAGTGCAAGGCTCAAAGGTCACATGGGCAGCATGCATCTTCTTGGGCCCACCACTGCGATGATTAGCTGTCTCCTCAAGCACTTGGCCATTAGGTTTATGATGCAAAGCAACGCTGATTCTAGGATTACGAGTTTTGGGAAACTAGGAACATGAAATACGACAGACTACATTCACTCAAGAGAGTCAGGAAATGAGCCAGAGCTGAGATCCTAAATAAAAATTAACTCAGTGCCATATGACCTCAATCATCCATGGCTGTGTTTTAAATCCCCACGTAGACAACTTTTCCCAGAGACAATTCTAAGAGCTAAGATAAATTCTGTTGGTAGAAGCAGAAGGTGCCCCATCAAAGATAAAACATTCATATTCTTTTCCATATTACATTTTCAAATCAAAATACAGAATGTAGGCCTGTAATACAGATTCATGCCTGTAATCCCAGCACTTTGGAAGGCAGAGGCAAGAGTACTACCTGAACTCAGGGATTCAAGACCAGCCTGAGCAACTTGGCAAGACCTCGTCTCTACAATAAATCAAGAAAAATTAGCTGGGTGTGGTGGTACACCTGTAGTTTCAGCTACTCAGAAGGCTGAGGTGAATGGACAGCCTGAGCCTAGCAGGTCAAGGCTGTGGTAGCCATGAGCACACCACTGCATTCCAGCCTGGGCAACAGAGTAAGACTCCAACTCAAAAAAAAAAAAAGTTCAATGCTTATATCAAGTCCAATCTCCACAGGTGCAAAGTTACTAGAAAAAGAGCATGCAATGAACAAGATTATAGTCAAAATATTAAGCAATAATATCTCAAGAGAAATCCATAGTATCTTATCACAAACATAGTGTTTGCAATTGCAAACAAGTCTAAGAAGTCTATAGGAACCTTTTAAGTTCCATTCAATTTGAGTCCTGAATTAAATGTGATTAGAAAAAAGTAATGATTGAATAGCTTTTTTAAAAAAATTGACAACACATATTATACAGAATACGATCAATTTATATGATAAAAGGGAAACTGCAAATAGGGAGGTAAGGAGACAAACTCTAATAGATCACTAACAAACCTGCTGTCCAGGGCCAGGCACAGTAGCTCATGCATACAAGCCCAACACTTTGGAAGGCTGAGGCGGAAGGATCGCTTGAGCCCAGGACTTCGAAACCAGCCTGTGCAACATAACGAGACCCTATCTCTACAAAAATAAAAGTAAATATGTTTTAAAAATGTTGTTCCACAGCCAGGCTAGTTGGGCTTGTAAAGATAACTGTGGAAGGATACTGCACACTTGCTTCGTACTCTGACTAGGTACTCCTCTGACAAGTCAGACCATGCTTATGGAGACTGGCTTTGCTTTTATTCTGCTTTGCATTTTAGTATTACAGGCATTAATCTGTGGTCTTAGATCAACTCTGAAAGTCAACACCTCATATTTCACCTATATTAAAATATAAGAAAACAATTCTGCTTTGGATCAAATTTCATTACAACTAAATACTTGGAAATTTTTGTGGTGATGCCAGGAATCTTAATTTTGCCCAGTGATCTACTTACTTATCAATTGTAATGCTAACAGTTTCAGTTCAGCAGAGGAAGTTGGATAATATTTGAAGTTCTGCACAAACAAATTTGTTGCTTTTTTGTTTTAATATGGTATTTCATTTCATTGCTCACGCCTATAATTCCAGCACGTTGGGAGACCAAGGTGTTTATTTACTTGTTTTTTTGAATTGGTGTCTTACTCTGTCGCCCAGGCTAGAGTGCAATGGCACGCTTATGGTCACCATAGACATGACCTGCTGGGCTTAGGCGATCTTTCTGCCTCAGCTTTCCAAGTAGCTGGAACTATAGGCACGTGCTACGATGCCTGGCTAATTTTTTGATTTATTGTAGAGACGAGGTTTGGCCAAGTTGCCCAGGGTGGTCTCAAATCCCTGGGCTCTGGCAATCCTCTTGCCTCAGCCTCCCAAAGTGCTGGGATTACAGGCTTGATCTGTGGTCTTAGATCAACTCTGAAAGTCAACACCTCATATTTCACCTATATTAAAATATAAGAAAACAATTCTGCTTTGGATCACCACACCCAGCCTCAGTTTTTTATTTTAATATGGTTAGGAGTCATAGTCTTTAATATCATCCAAAGTCTTAACTATCTTCTCTTATATGTATACTATACTATACTTCTCTTATAAGTGTGATTAGAAAGTGACCTCAAAATATGTTACCCTCTGTCTCACAATCTTAAACATTCAGTTAAATCCATGAAAGCATATGGGTTCTGCAGTCATTTTGCTCTGAATTCCAACTATAACACTAAAGTTAAGTCCAGAGCAAGTTACTTCATCTCTTTGATGCTTTCCTTCAACTGTAAAATGGTTATGGTAACACAAGTTTCCGAATTGGCATAATGGCTAAATTTTAAATATTAGTGTAATATGACTGTAATCCCATCAACTCAGGCAGCTGAGGCAGAAGAATGGCTTGAGGTCAGGAATTTGAGACAAACCTGGGCAACATACCAAGACCTTATCTCTATAAATATTTTTAAAAAATTAGCTGGGCATGGTGGCACCTATAGTCTCAGCTACTCAGGAGGCTGAGGTGGGAAGATCGCTTGAGTCCAATAGTTTAAGGCTGCAGTGAGCTATCATTGCACCACTGCACTCCAGCCTGGGCTTCAGAGAAAGATCGATCTCTAACAAAAGTAAAAATTAAGAAATAAAGATAAAAATTAATATATGTAAGAAGTCCAAAAATGATCAGCCCATACGACACGTAATAACAGTTCATCTAGGTTATTTCCTATTTTTTTACATTGCATCATTAAAATTCATAAGTGAAAGATGAAAACATTTGCTTTTCATTCAATTTTCTTGTCATAGATAACATAGCCTTACTACTGGTCTTATTTCAGAAATTTCTCATATTTTCTCCATTTTCAGCTCATGTCACTATTAATCGACTTTGTTCTGGTCTTGCAAGACTCTTAGTGACAGAGAAGCACCATTTAGTATTTTCCAATTTTAAATTAAGAGAAGTGGAAAATGACAAATGTATTTTTGTTTTAATGCAGTCAAATAATATTTCGAAAGAAGTGAAGTGTCTGAAAACAGCAATGGTTTTGGCATCCCAAGCTGCCATACATCAGCTCTGGGTATGGGCAGATCATTAATCCTCTCTAACTGATCCTTGGTTTAGTCATCAGTTAAATGAGGATAATGCTTGAGATGGGTACTGTGGAGAACCCTGTGCAGAGACGACTTTTCCAGGAAGGAACATTTGGGCTGCTCCTTCAAGGACCAGGGGCATTGAGAAAGTCAAAGGCATAGGTTGGCTCTTTTGTTGACATTGCTAGGAAATTCTTCTTTATCTCTTGCTAGTGGCTCACAGAACTGTGTGAGCAAAAAGGCACAAGGTTGGGAAAGCTGAGAGCATGCTCAGGAAATGGTAAGAGGAAAAGACTGATGTTCCAGAACATTCAAAGTGAAAGAGGGAGTGGAGTGAGAGAAGACTGAAACAGGTCCTGGAGGCAGAGGGAGCCTAGAGGCCTTGAAAATCCAGGAATTCTTTTTTTTTTTTTTTTTTTGAGTTGGAGTCTTACTCTGTCCAGAAAAGGCACAGAGGTTAGACTGGCAGTGGAAATGAGGAGGTAGAAAATGTGTGAAAACCTACAAGACTGAACCTACCCTAAGAAAGGTCAACATTTCTCTAATGAGAGGGCTAACAACATTTTCCATCCAGAATGACTGAAAAGATAGTGCTGCTATCAATAGACCTAGGTAAAATGAGAGGACAGCAACAAAAGTTCAAATGAACTCATAGGTACAGCCGGAGGTCAGGAGAAAGGAGATGCCTGAATAAGCAAGCCAGATATAGTAGAATCTGTGCAATATATCAAACCGTGAAAACTTTAAATGTACAGATACTTTATTGAGAAGTGCCATCAGATAACATACTCTTTTAAATCCTTATCATTTACTTTTACAATTTCAGTCCCATGCTGATTTTTAAATGACAGTTTTTTTCATTGACAATAATATACAAAACTAATATTTATAGCATCAAGGTCTAGAAAAATTTATGTAATCAGCCCAATAATTTTTAAAATATACCATCAAAGCCTAGACATATTCATGTAATTGATTCATGTATATTAAAAAATGTAACCTAATGCCTAAACCACAAGCTGAGATTTTATTCTGCTTCTGTCATAGATTTCCTGTTTTAGATATAGATAGTAACTAAATCTGAGCTCATTTCTCCTTTTTACAACATGAGATTTTAAAGTTTTGACTTGCTACCTAATGTGCAGTTTAAAATGTTATTGAAATAGAATTTATATAAAATATGAGAAAATAAATAGTGTACAGAAACAAAGAGACCGCTCCACTATTGCCCACTTTATTCTAACATTAACTTCTTCGAAAAAATAAGTTTGTAGTTGATAAGCAACCTTGACACTCAAGCTTCTGTTTGCTCTATTTTTTCTACTATTTCCTCTTTTATTTACCATTTCAGAAGAGAGAATCTATGAAACAGTCTCTTGATAAACAGAATTCAAATGTAATTGCTTTTTTCCAGGTAATAAGTGAATGCTACAAAAAAAGAGATGCAGCCATGTCTTTTGAATACCTTAAAAGTCACAATAACAACAAACAGCCTATCTATCTACCTATCTATCATCAACCACATTGCATGACAAATGAGTAGCTTCGTTTTTTTCTCTCACAGAAACTTCTGCTTTAAATGGTAGCTTATGCATTAACTATCCAGTAAGGTAGATAGGTATAGAGGAAAAGACAGAAGAGAAAATCAATCCTTTAATTAGACTGTACTTCCATTTATAAGAGTTAGCACTTAGTAGATGTTCCTGTCACCCAGTGCCCTTTTCTCTGCTCCCTACCGAACATTTGTAGGATCATTAAACAAGCTAGAATATCTCCAAACATTAAAAAATAAAAGAAAAACTTATTTTCACCTCCCATTTCCTAGCAAATACCTAATTCTCTGCTTCCCTTAAAGTAAAACTTTTTAAATAGCTCATAGTCAGTTTTCTCTAATTCTTTTCTTTGGATCATTCATGAAACCCACTCCAGTCAGGTGTTTGTCCACACCATTATAACCATTATAACAAAACTAGTGTCTCATTTACCAAGACACTGCATTGCCAATTCAGTGATCTTTTCCCAGTCTTCCTCTTAGTTAAACTGTGAACAGCATTTGAGACAATTGGTAGGTCTCTTCTTTTTTTTTTTTTGAGTTGGAGTCTCACTCTGTTGCCCAGACTGGAGTGCAGTGGCCACTCCCAGCCACCGCAGCCTCAACCTGCTGGGCTCCGGCAATCCTTCTGCCTCAGCCTTCCGAGTAGCCAGAATTACAGGCATGTGTTACCACGCCTGGCTGATTTTTTAATTTAATTTATTGTAGAGATGAGGTCTCGCTGCCCAGGCGGGTCTCGAACCCACAGGCTCAGGCAATCCATTCACCTCAGCCTCCCAAAGGTGCGGGATTACAGGCTGAGCCACCGAGCCTGGCGATAGGTCTCTTCTTAAAACACTTTCTTCAGTTCACTTTACAAATCCATACACTGTGAGCTTTCTTCCTACTTCTCTCGTTACTCCTTTTTAAAAATCTCTTTTTCTGGCTTATTCTCATCTCCTCAAACTCTAATGCTTAAGTTCTCCAAGGATTGGTCCTCAGACTAATTCACTTCTATCTACACTCATTTCCTACACAGAGTTGTTTAGTCTCATGGCTTTAAAAGCCATCTAGAAATCTGTCAACTATCAGATTTGTATTCCTCACTCCAAACTCTCTTCTGAACCCCAGATTCACACATCCAGCTGCAGGTCAACATTTGAACATGGAATTCCCATAGACAGTTCAAACTTTGCATGTCCCACTGATTCTGTATTTCACTTCCCCAACCTGCATATACTACAGTTTTTCCTGTCTTAAACAGTAATTCTAATCTGTGAATTAACCACTCCCCAAATCCTGAAGTCACCTTTGGTTTATTTTCTTTCTCTTATACCCCAAACCCAGTTAATTAGCAATTCTGTTATTATATTTTAAAAATATAACTTAACTATGACCACTTCTCAGGTGTTCCACAATCACCCCACTGAGCCAAGTCATAGAACAACTGTTTCCTCACCAGTCTCTCTGCTTCCATCCTTGTCCCCACTCCCTAGGGCAGACCCTACACAGGAGCAAAAGTGATGTCTTCAAAGTGCTGTACACTATAAAATGCATATGATTTTTATTTGTAAATTATGCTTCAATAGAGCCAAAAAAATGTAAGTGAGATCGTGTTGTGTCTCTGTGCAAAACTTCCGAAGTCTTCCAGAGTCCTAGTCCTTGTTCATGCTCTCCCGTGAGCTTCCTGCTTCAGTCACCCAGTTTCTAGTACTGTTCTTTGAATATTCAGCACATGCTCTTCCTTCAGGCTCTTTCACTTGCAGGAAGTCCTTGGATATCTGCTGCTTGGTCACTCCTTCACTTTCTTCAGGATTTTGCTCAGATGTCTCCTTATCAGACAGGTCTTTCCTGACCATGCATCGTGACCACAATAGGTAACTACTGCCACATTTGTTCACACATACTCACTGACACTATCCCCTTGCTTTGCTCTATTTTCTTTTCTTTTTTAAAATTTTATTTTAAAGATGTGAGGTACAATTCAGGGTTAGGTGTACAAATGTTCACTGTGCAGGTACCCTTGTTGATGAGGTGTGCCTCCCCCAGCACCCTGGCAGTTTCCCACTACTACCAACCCCACTTTCCCCACTGTCCCTTGGCAGTTTTCCACTACTGCCAATCCCTTTCTTATAGTATTATGATAATTTTTAAAGGTCTGCTTATGAGTGAGAACATATGGTACTCTGTTTTTGTTTCTGTGATAGATCACTGAGTATGATAGACTTGAAATCCATCCAAGTTGCTGCAAAGTCCATACATTTTTCCTTCTTTATGGCTGTATAATATTCCAATAGCACTTATCCCCACCTACATATTCCCTCCCTCTTCCCTTTCCTCCTCCCCCATTTTGTTTTCATCTTACATTCCTAAAATGCAAGCTTATGAGATCAGGAACTTTTTCTATTCGGTTCACAAATATATTTCAAGTACCTAGACCAGGGTTAACTAAAGGAACAAATGAAAGAATGAATAACGCTATCACATGTTCTCAAATTTTACTTGCATTGGTTACACACATATGCATGTATACACACATATGCCCTCTCTCACAAACACACTAATGGCAAGCCACTGCAATCTCTAAAGTGCATGCCAAATGTTTAGACATATAGGAAGTTCATTTGGTAGATTTATGTTTTAATTTAAATCATACCCAATATCACTTCCATTTAAGAAAACAATTTTATGGGCAAAAAGGAAAGAAAAATTTAAAATTATCATATCACTCTGATAGCAATATTTTTAAAAAGAAAAGAGTTTATTTAAACTTTTTAATTATGTTAAACTAATTTATGATTTCTGTATTAGCAAAAAGTTATACAATCATTACATGTACCATTGCCAAAATTTCACGAGGCAAACACCTAGATGAAGATATACGATTTTATTAGAATCCTAGAAGTCTCCTCCTGATCTAGATAGACACTTTGCACTACCCAAGGAGTAATGCCTACTATGATTTTTACCACCATTGGTCACTTTTGTCATTTTTAATTTCAAATTTCTGCTACATGGAATTATACAGTGTATGTTCTTTTTGCTTGGCTTTTTTGCTCAGTTTTGTTTGTTTGTTTTTTTGAGATTCTCTATGTTTTTGTGGTAGTAATGCTTTCATTATTCTCATTGTCAGATAGCATTATATTGCTTGGATATTTCAGAATTTATTTTTTAATTCTTTTGTCAAAGGAAAATTGGTTTATTTTCACTTTGTTAACAATAGAGTTGTTATACCCACTCTGTACATGTCCTTTGGTGAACAAACATACGCACACACCAACAGGGCAGAATAAAATAGCTGGCTCACAAGGTAGACATATGTTCAGCTTTAGGAGATATTGCCAAACAATTCTTTAAAGTACTTGTAAAATTTGGTTTTTTGTAATTAATTCTTGTCAAATTCACTAAAAATCTGGGTTGCTATTGTTAAGTCAGTAGATCTTGTGAATATTATTGAAATACTAATAACTTTTTATTGATTTTAAATCTAAAACCATTCAATACAAAGCAGATTCCTAAAGTGTAGCTCAGTGAACATTTCAAAAATAATAAATGGAATGTAGGGAGGGGAGAAGAGAAGAAAGAAAATGAATTTCATGGCCAAATAAAATGGGAAACAGGATTAACTAAATAAAAGAGAAGTCTCTCTCTTTTTTTTTTTTGAGTTGGAGTTTCACTCCATCGCCATACTGGAGTGCAGTGGCATGCTCCCGGCCACTGCAGCCTCAACCTGCTGGGCTCTGGCAATCCTTCCTCCTTAGACTTCCAAGTAGCCAGAACTACAGTCGCGCGCTACCACATCCGGCTAGTTTTTGATTTATTGTAGAGACGAGGTCTCGCCAAATTGCCCGGGCGGGTCTAGAACCCCGGGGTTCAGGTAATCCTCTCGCCTCTGCCTCCCAAAGTGCTGGGATTACAGACTGAGCCACTGAGCCCAGCTGAGAAGTCTTTAATGTAAGTTCTCAGATGTGCTACTATCTTCTGTGTATTGACAGTTGCAGGGGATAGGACTACAGTGTGCAGCATTGTGATATGAACACCATGTCAACAGGAGACCTTTTTTCACCCACAGAGTACTCATAGGGCTGCGGTTCCAACAGAACTTACCATGAGAAATGGTGGGCAAGAGTATTTGCTCAGTGATTACCAGAAATATCCATAATCCTTAAAGACTGCTCAGACTTGATCAGTAGCAGCACACAAAATGCAATAAAGTGCTTTGTTCCAGAGTATTTACATATTTCTGTTTCTTTGTTTTGACTTCATCCACCTTTAAGTTCCTTTTTCCATTGCTCTGTACCCTAAATCCATTTACAAATTCAATGTCTGTGATGGTTCTTTCTTGGCATTACAAGTCTAGCAGTAACAATTCAATATTGAATTCTTTTTTAAAAAAGTGAATATTCTGAGCTTGAAGCAAAATTATGTTACTTAAAATTGCACATATTTAGCTTAAGTAAATAAAATTGCTCAAGTTTTTATCATGTATTCATTTATATGATGGTTTTACAATCAGTGTTATCTCCTTGATATCAAATGCTGTCATGTTGATTTAGTTTAAATGAACTTGTTACCCTGGTGGGTATTGGAATTACTATCACCTTCACTCTCCAATGTGTAAATTATAGATAAAGAAGCCTCCTAAATGTTCTGCAGAAGTAGCATTAACACTGAGAGCAAGAATAAGCTAATCAAATGTGATCTCCTTGATCTAAGTTTTATCACTAATGTAAGAATAAAAGGGAATGAGGCCTTTCTGGCTCCTGTTCTCAGTTAGGTTGCTTTCAATGTAATATACTTTGGAATGAATATTGAATTTCAATAAAGAACATTTGGAGAATTTGAAACCCAGAAAGCAAGGACTGCATCCAAATTTATGATGGCTCAAAGATGCTTAAAATAGCAATTTAAGCCAGATCAAATACCATTTAAATGGGTTGTAGACTACTGGAAAAAGTGTTTATAGAACATCTTTCAGTCATTTTTACTAGTCATGTTGGGTGGATAATTATAATTTTAGCAGATGAGGACAACTCAATATGACAACTGACATTCAAGAAAATTCATAGAAAATTAAATTATACAAAGGTATTTTATTTGATCATGGAAATAATAACAATAATAAAAGAGAAAAGACAGAAGAACAAGAAAAGAATAAAAAGAAAAAGTGGAGGAAAACTATATGTGGGAATGCAAGGATTATACTTTTTCATATTAAATTTCCAGTTTGTGCTTTGTTTAAGGAGTTAGTTTCTATTCTCAAAAGTCTGGTAGCAAAAGCAATACCTGGAAGCTTCTATAATAATAGAATGAATATACATGTCATAGGCACTTAAAAATTTTATTTTGTAGAGAATGTTTCCAGAGACATCTAACATTCAGTTTCTTATATGGCAAAGTCCTGGCATGCAGCTCAATATCCATTAGTTATTATCACTTAATAATGACATTATGCACTATTGTTAAAAATTTTTGGAAGTGTATGTAGATTACAAATTTAAAAGAAAGAAATATTATAACCAGTGGTTTCTAACACAACAAATCAAAAGAAAATGAAAGACAGACTTCTAATACTAAACTCGTAAGAGATAATAACACATGATCAATGGGGACAAAATGTCTTTATTTTGCTGTTGTGGTCAACAAAGATTTTTAGTGACTTTTGTGTTCTCCCTTGCAGAGCTCCTTGGAGCTTATGACTGGTCAATGCTATTTAATTGACTATGGAGGGAATTGTAGATTGAATATCCTTTAAATTATGCCAACCCCAAAGAATATTCAACTAAATGTTTAACATTTTCATCAGATGAGTCTAACTATAATCTTTGGTAAAGAGATAAAGCATATTAGACTGAGGCAAAAGTTCACTGGTAGCCCCCAGTGAACCATGCCTCTCAGTATTCATATCCTTATCTAGAACCTTCTCTCATTGACTCTGGTTTGGCCATTTTACTCTTTTTTTTTCCAATAGGACACAGGCAAGCATGCTGTAAGCAGAGGCTTGGTAAGTACTTGCACACTGGGCACATTTTCCTTATTCCTCTTAGAACACAGTCACTATGCCAAAAGGAGTCTATGATGTCATGGTGGAGAGGAAGGCTATGTGGAGATCCCAGGTGGAAGAAAAATGCCATATACAAACGGAAACCACAGCTCCTCAGCCAATAACCGCTGCCTAGTGTAATCAACACAACATTGAGCAGAACAATGGTCTAGCTAGTATAGCCAACCCACGGAATTATGAAAACATTTTTAAAAATGCTCATTTAAGCCACTGGATTCTGAAATAGGTTGTAACACAGCAATAGATAACTGAAGTGATAGATATTTCAGGAAAATTATAACATTAGTTTATTCCTATATATGATTTAAAAATTTTTTTTGAAAGTAGTATAGTCACATACTTTAGACAAACTGGCCTACAAGGCTTATGAAAGTAACAAAAATTCCCTTGCCTACCTGGTAATTTCTATTTCTGTATTCAACCATCATCTTCTCTAATTTTGTTTTGGTTTTGGCTATTTATTTTCATTTCTTATATTACTCTTGATTTGTCTATTTTAGTTACAATTTGTTGACATCATATTTCAGTGGAAGTGACTTCATCTCTCTTACATAATTTCTGTGTATTTTTTCAAGTATTTTATTAAAGTAGTAATCTGTGCTTATACATGGTGAGCATAGAAATATTGTTCACTGCTCAGAAAAGTAATTTACTCCAATTATATAATGTTTTCCTTTTTATTCAAGTTTTTGTTTTGTTTTCCAATTGATTTTTTATAACTTATTATTAATTCTTCCCAAATTCTTTAACAATAACATTCACCTATTTCCCACATACTCAGATCTTTCTTTTCTGAGGATGGCCTTTCTAGACTTGCCATTCTCCATGATTTGGAGTGTTTGCTCTCTTCACCTTTCCTTTACCATGATCAGAACATTTCTGAACTCGCTGCTGCAAAGCCCCTTTGTTAAAGCCCTGCTTCATGGAACTCCTGGCTCCTCATTTTTTGGTTTAAAATTTGGTAGATCAATCTTCCTATAATTTCGTAAGATATGGTGTTTGGAAGGCAAGTGTTTTGAGTTCTTTTATATCTGAAAAAATGTCTTTCTTCTTTTCTTATACTATACTTATAGTTTTGTTGGATATACTAATTCTAGGTAAAAAATTGATTCTTTCAGAATTTAAAAGGTCAAATTCCAGTGTCGTCTCATTTCTAGTATTGTTGTTTATAATCATCATGCTGCTTTAATTCTGATTCTTTGCATATGGTCAATGTTTTCCTCCTTGAAAACTTCTAGAACCTTTCTTTCCTTGATGTCCTAAAATTTCATAATGATGTACTCTGAGGTATATATGTGCATGTGTGTGTGTTTCATACTTTTTGATGTTCAGTAAATCTTGAGGTAACTGAACTTTTGTTCTGAATTTCGTTTTTGGTTGTTTCCTCCTCTGATTTCTCTCTTGTCTCTTTCTGGGATTTCTAGCCAGATTTAGCTTCCTGGATTATCTACTTTTTTGGAAAAGGCCCTAACTTAATCTCACAACCACTTTTGTTATTTCTTTTTAAAAAATTAGTCTAAAGTGCTTAATTCTCATGATGTTTCTTATTCTGAAGCTATTACTTCTTTTTAAATGAAATTAATTTTTGTGTGTTTAATGTTTCTTTGAAGCCCTTTATTTGTTCCCAATTTTTCTGAATTTCCTTTGGATTCACATTTTGCTTTCGGGCTTAAGGCTTCATACAATGCTTGATTGTCTTAAGTTTAAAATAGGATTAGAAAAAAGTTGATTGCATGTCCGTGTGAATGGGTGGGGCTTGTCTACTAATGGGTTTCACAGAACATTGTTTGGGTGGTGAGCTAGCAGCTTTTTATTAGAGGGCCCCTAGTGCCAAATATCTGGAGTAATTTTGCCTTCTCCTTAGAGGGATCCTCCAATTTCCTGCATGGAGGTTTTAAGTCTGGCTATAGGCATCCTGGGAGCTAGGCTGATCTACAGACCATTTCTTCCTGTTTTCTACCTGGCCCCTAGCCTGCCCATGGCTATGTCTGCTGTCCCCAGGTAGCCGTAGTTTGTCCAGAGAATAACTATCTGATATTTGGCTAGCTTGGGGCAGAAAAAGGGTAACTGGTAGGCTATATATGGTTGCCATGAAGAGCTGGTGTCAATGGATCTATTTTCAGACTTTTAACCATGACTCCTGCTTGAGGTCTGGGTTTGACCCCACTTTCAGCAAGCACTGGTACCTTCAGTTTCCATGACTTTCCAGGATTCTATGGGAAAATTACTGGTGGAGGAGGCTGACTTGTTGCTAACTGGCATTTCTTTCATGTTTTATTATTATTTCTGTTGCTCCTATCAGTTAGATACACTCCTTCATCCACTCTGATTCTGAAAATGTGTTGACCTCACCAGTCTTCTGATTCTTAGTCCATTTTCTTTTTCTGCATGGGTTTATATATTTTCCCACTTATGTTGTCATTTTAGTGATGTATAAGGAGTAAGCAGAGATTAAACTCATGTTCACTGTGTCAAATTAACCCCAAGACTTTCATTTTTTAGATGGCAAAATTGCCACTGATAAGGATGAAGTTGTAACTGATTAAGAATGACTTAATGAGCTGGGCTCGGTGGCTCAGCCTGTAATCCCACGCCTTTGGGAGGCTGAGGTGAGTGGATTGCCTGAGCCCGCAGGTTCGAGACCCGCCTGGGCAGCGAGACCTCATCTCTACAATAAATAAAAAAATCAGCCAGGCGTGGTAGCGCATGCCTGTAATTCCGGCTACTTGGAAGGCTGAGGCGGAAGGATCGCTGGAGCCCAGCAGGTCGAGGCTACAGTGGCCGGGAGCGGCCACTGCTCTCCAGTCTAGGCGACAGAGTGAGACTCCAAGTCAAAAACAAAACAAAACAAAACAAAACAGAATGACTTAATGGAATGCTTGACTTGTCTAATATATAGTCAAATCTCAACACTGGGAAAATACCAGAGTACATCATCAAGCAATTGGCAACCACTATAGTTTTCTAAAGCAGAAAGCTTTCTGGTCCAATTTGAATTTTTTCTAAAATAGAATTATAGTCCTCACCACAAGTGAAAAGTAATAAATGTGATTTACAATGAAGTGGTATGAGACATGCTGATTATAGGAAGGTTTGGAATTCAATTTCAAATACAATGTTAGGCATTGGCAAGGTGATGAGGATGAACAACTGTTGTGCATGCAGCAAATAGTTATCAGTTCAAATAATCAGCTTTAGTAAACACATTAAGTGCTATCTTTAAAAAATGTCGAAGTTTATGCTTAAATTCTACTTCTATATATCATCTCCCTGACTTTTTAGCCAGAAATCATCTCACTTTCTTTCTATAAATATTTGCTGTTTACACCTGCAGTTTCTAGTGTTATTTTATTTTATTGAATGAAAATTGCATCCCCACTGGGTCCCTTTCTTCCAGTTGAAGTAACAGCACAGGGTTGCCAATTTTTTTGGCCCAGTAAGGATATCAAACAAATGTGTGTGTACACATTAGGCCAGGCATGGTGGCTCGAGCCTATAATCCCAGCACTTTGAGAGACCAAAGCAAGAGGATTGCCTGAGCTCAGGGGTTCAAGACCAGCCTGGGCAACTTGGTAAGACTTGGTCTCTACAATAAATCAAAAAATAAGCCAGGCATGGCAGTTCCAGCTACTTGGAAGTTTGAGGTGGAAGGATCACTTGAGTCTAGCAGGTAGAGGCTGTGGTAGCCATTAGCGTGCCACTGCACTCCACTGTGGGCAACAGAGTAGGACTCTGACTCAAAAAACAAAACAAAACAAAAACCACATACATTAAAAAAGCCTCACAAAACAGTAATCAACTATCACTATAATTCCTTTTAAAAGGTGCTACTAACTAGAACAGTTTGAGCTATAAAATAAATAATAAAGTATTGAATCACAGCTCAAGACATAAAATAAATACTCAGGAGTCCACACATATAAATGAATGAATAAATACGTAAATGAGGGGGAGTTGACAAATTTCCTGTATAGAAGAATTCCATGTAATTTATATAGATACTGTCTCCTCAAGAAGGTAAAGCTTAACACCCCAATCCCTAAGTGTGGTCACACATAGTGACTTTCTTCCAAAAATTGCAGAATGGAAAAGGGTTGAAATGGGAGAGTAGGGGGAGGAATGACCTTACAGAGGAGAAGCCCAACAAACACCACTCAGCCACACTATCAAGCTTAAAGTCAATAGTGATAAGTTATATTAATTGTATGTACCTTTGATAAGATGTGATAAGAATGACATTTTACCTCTTTGGTCTTCCCAAAACCTATAACCCAATATAATCATTAGAAAAACGTCAGAGTAACCTAAAATGAGAGTCATTCTATAAATTACCTGACAAGTACTGTTAAAAATTGTTATTCATCAAAAAAAAAAAAAAGGAAGAAAAGTTTGAGAAACTACTACTATCATAGGGACAAAACAATTAAATGTAATGTATCCTGAATAGAATTCTGGAACACAAAAATAATTAGGTTAAAAATTAAAGAAACTGGCCTGGCACCCATAATCTCAGCACTTTGGGAGGTGGAGGCGAGAGGATTGCCTGAGTCCAGGGTTTCAAAATCAACCTGGGCAACATGGTGAGACCTCTTCTCTATAATAAATAAAAAAAATTAGCTGGGCATGGTGGTACATGCCTGTAGTTCCAGCAACTTGGAAGGCTGAGGCAGAAGGATCACCTAAGCCTGGCAGGTCAAGGCTGCAGTGGCCATGAGAGTGCCACTGCACTCCAGCCTGGGCAATAGAGACTTGGACCCCCCCCCCCAAAAAAATTAAAGGAATCTAAATATAGATATTAGTCAATAATAATATATCAACATAGATTCATTAGTTATGACAAATGTACCACACTGATGTACGATCATAACAGAGTAAACCAGATGTGAGTACACGTAAACTCTCTCTCTGTGCTGTTTTGGTAAGTTTTCTATCAATCTAAAGCTATTCTAAAATTAAAAGTTTATATGAAAGCTACCAGAACAGTAGAATTGAAGACAGGTCTTAGAGATACTTCAAAGCAAGGTACTTTGGCATGCTGAGTGCCTCGAACTGAAGGAGATTGGGAGGGCCTCAGAAGCAAGGTCTCTTGCCTTCCTGACTCCTACTTTCCTTTCTCCCCCAAGGCATGTTATAGAAATCAGAATTTCTCTCTTCCACAGCAGGTCATAGAAACTAGAACTCCTCTCTCCCAAAGCAAGCCTACAAAGGTCACACTCCCACCAACCTGCCCGGAAAGTATCATAAGACCCTCATTCCAGTGGGGTGCTCCCATATTTAGGGGAGGGAATTCTACACAGAGACGTGAAGAAGAAACTGAATATACAGGTCTTGCTAGGTTTCCCCAGTTTATTGCTATTAGAAAACATCCCTTTAGTTCAGTCACATTTCTCCACAACTATCCACTTCTATTATTAGCCTATTATTAGCCTTAGCAAAAATACAGTTTTCTCTGGGTTTCTGGATCTTCATTTCTGAAGCCTCCTGGGTCACGTAAAACTTAGTTAAATAAATGTTATGCTTTTTTTCTTGTTAATCTGTCTTTTGTTATAGGGGTGTCAGCTGTGGACAGGATATTACTTTTCCCCTACACTTAACATTATGCTTTCTACATAACAGATTCTAAAGAAATAAGATATTTTCTGAATAATTGTTTTGAATTAATTTATCTCATTACATTGGAAAAATAAATAAAATAGGCATGCAAAACATAAATAGGTGATATTACTAATTGTGTGAAAAGCAATTAAAATTCAAAATGACAGATGCAATAAAAATGATACTAGTACATGAGAAAGCTGTAAATATGCAAGTTCATAATTCTGTTCCAAAGCAAAAACCACAAATAAGATATGGGATCCCAGTTGAATCTAAGATTAATATGAATCAGCAATATATTATTGTGATGGGTTGAAATAGGCAGTATCATAGAGGTCAATTTAAAAAAATAGAGATGGGAGAATTGTTTTATGGGTATTTTGACTTTCCTTATCATATTTTGAAAATTATCTATATTGATAATGCAATATTTCCTTAATTAGAAAAAGAATTAGGTGTAATTTTAAAAATAAAATAGATTCCATAACAAAAAAATTAAATTGAGGTTATTCAAAAGAGATATTTTTATTCTTGTTTTGGGATTCATTAGTATGATGGTAAACATCATTCTGTATAAAGGGCCAAAGAAAAGGACATTCAATTGCATTCTCTATATTTGTGTATTCTATTAGTTTTCATTTTAAGTTGGGAAAATTTGCAGGATGGAAGTATATTTCTTTGGATGTTAGTAAAATATTGTTAAAGATTCTAATCATTTTGTTCTGGTTGTGTTTAAAACAAGAATAAAAAACTTAAAATCCATAAACATCAAGAAAGAAAAGCCTAAGAATGTAAGAACCCTATGGAAGAAAAGCTTTTTTTTGAGAGAGAGTTATGAAGGTGAAAATATTGCATGCAATAAAAAACAAAACATATGTATATTATGTAAAGTAAACAGAAAACAATGTAAACACATTAGTATATTGAATATATTAGTTCTGTGGATGTGGAAAATGAATGCATAAAGAAGCGAGAAAAGAGAATAAATGAAAGAAATAGAAAAGTAAAAAAACAAGAAAGGATAAATGAAAAAAGACAAAAAGTGGAAAAATTGAGGAGAGAGAGTAAGATGGAGGACTTATACAAAGAGAAATAGGGGAAGATACAAAGAAGGGAAAGAGAAAGGAAGAAAGAGGACTCCTTTGGAGATTCTAAATTGAATTCATTGTCACACTCTCAGTTTCTGGAGCTGTAGATGTGAGGATGTTAACACCTTTTATTCCTCTATTTGAAATGCTAATTAGCTCATTAACCACTGTTCTGGCTCTCACTGGGGGGCATTATCCCTCAGGGTTGACTTGATGCCTGAACAAAGCAAAATTCCCCCAAGTCTCCAAAGAAACCTCTCTTTTCCTCCCAATACCCTCATTTCCTTGGGTGGATATTTAAATATTTGGTTTTCTGGAGTCTTTCCCCAACAACTCTTTGTTTTCACTGCCAGTCCTACTGTCTGGAACATCCTCACTCAGGAGTTTCACAGTCAGCCTTATGCTCACACACACGGTCTTATCTCTGTGGCTAACTGCTTTGTGAAGCTGTCCCCAAGTCCACCCTTCCTGCTGGACTATAAGTTCCTTGAAACTTACAGGAAAAAAAAAAGGAGGCAAAAATAATGTAAGCAGAGAGTTTAGTTGGGTCAAGTTTGAACAGATCTTAGTCACAGCTATATTCCCACTTACTGACACAGACAAGGTGCTCAATACATATCGGATGTATGAGTGAATGACAGGATAGATGGATAGATGAATGGTGTGGGAGACCAGAAATTACCTCCCCAAAGCATAAAGGATTGTTGGTCTGAAGACTATTAAAGGAGAAATAGATGTAGGAAAGGAAAGCTCTCTTCCTTCCTTCTATTTGTCTAAAAGCAGGATAATAGATTTACAAAGACAAACTATATCCTGTATCGCCTTCTGTCAGGGAGAACAAAGATTAACCACCGAAGACAACTTTAGACCCTTATTGGCCTGGAGATGGTACCAGAGGAATTCATATTAACAAGCTTCACTAACTAGCCTTTATCTGCCATTCATTCACCTTCCCACAGGTTGCTGCCCCTAGAGACTCAAAGTTCTTTTTCTATGTCTTGTCACTTCTCTAAACATTTACTGTTCTTTGTTGAAGATGCTATAAAAGCTGAGATTCAGAGTTATCTCTTTGAGAAATACTTATTCCCGGGGTGGATCCTGTGTGCGCGCACGCACGCGCACGTGTGTGTGTGTGTGTGTGTGTGTGTGTGTGTGTAAACATGTTAATAAACTTCTGTTTGTTTTTCTCTTATTAATCTGTCTTTTGTTAAAGGGGTCCATTCCAACTAAGAACCTATGGGGGTTATTCTTCCCCAACAACTATATGTCTGTTTTCAACTAGATTATAAGATACTCAATTGCAGCAACCAATTACTCATCTATTAATCTCCAATACCCAATATTATACACCTGGCATATACTTAGATTTGCAAATGAATGAATGAAACAGATGTACTCAACAAAATAATGTATAAAATGTAATTCAGGGTGAGACATTTCCAAGTAACATCTTTTGGTAAGTAATATGGTGAATGTATGCGAAAAATACACTTGTTTGTGTGAATGTGAACATGTGTGTGTTTTACAATGAGGTGCTCCCTCAAAACTTTGAAATAAAAGAAATTATTTTTTCCTTTGAAATGTATAATTTAAAATCAGCCTATGACAAGATCAGAAACATGCATACCACCTTAAAAATAATCTCTTACAGCCTAGAGCAGTAACATCATGTATTCATTCAGGAGAAGGAGGTAAATGGATTAAGTTAAAATCAGGAGATAATAATTACTGGCTCTTTCTGTTACAGTTCTTGAATGAGAGACAACAGAGTCTTGTAAACAACGTAATGATTTGCATGTTCAGTCACATGTATAATCCACAGAGAACAATCCACAAAAGTTATTTTACAATCATTTCCTACTGATAAATACAATATAATGCAATTAAGGCAGACTATTAGGACATAAGAAGAAGAATCAGGCTACCTCATCCTAAACTGGGGCACAGGCAGTGTTCAGTTCATCAAATTTTTAAAAAATAAGTTCATCAAATTTTAACATAATTCAAAGACACAGTATTGGAAGTGATTCAGCTTCCTCAAGATCATCTTTAATCAGCCAAGCCTAGTTAGAAAAAACATGAGCTAGTTCTGCAAATGACACTCAACATAATCTGTAAGAATCTTAAGTGAAATCTGATGCCTGCAAATAGTCTATTCAGATCAGAAGACCAAAGCAACTGGGTTTTAATCTACTTTAAGCAAACATTTGATGAGGATACATTTTAGTCATACTATTGATTTTTTTATTTGAAATTATTTTTAAGTAAAAACATTAAACAGTTCTATCTGGCCTATCTGGGTCTATTGAGTAGACAAACGAACATCCCACCACATCCTTCCCCATCCAACCACAGTTATGACGACATGAGTACAGATAATGACAGTTCCTAATTTCAATAGGATTCCTAGTTTAGTGCTAAATAAATAATTCAGTTTTCAATAGTCTTTTCAAATTATGACGGTAGGTGACTAGGGATACATAATTTCCACTTCTGCTTTTTGATAAAATTCTCAAGAAAACACACAGAGAGATGTAACCATATCAATTATAAAAACTCACTATCATCTAACACTTGGTGAAAGCCAGCAGAAACATCTGCTCTGAGATCCTGAGGCAAAGCTGTAGGCCCAGGCTTGGGAGTGGGAGGACATGGACAAGCACCTTGCCTATAAGTGCTACCTTTCACCAGAGAAAGTGAAGACATACCTCTTGTCTCTCTCCATCTCCAAAAGAGTTGCTTGCTGTTGCTGTCTTATACATATACATACATGACATGACTGCCATTAGTATGCTTTTTTATCCATTCAGGATCCATGTTTTCCAGACCAGGGTGAATATAGATATGCATAGCAGTGTATAGTTAGAACTTTGACTGTAAATCAGCAGTAGGGAAGGCAAAAATAAGAGCAACTCTTTAAGAGCATTTCACACATTATTTTTTTCAAGAGAAAAAATTACAAACTCCTGAAATAATACAGGAATGAACTTTCCCATATTTACATGATTAGGTATATAGGGGGAAAGAAATATCTTTCTTTCCTATCATTAGGTTCATGGCTGAGACCCCTATAATAAAAGACAGATTGAAAAGAGATGTATTATGTTTTGGATGACACAGGAGCCTTCATAAGGAAAGGAAGAACCAGGAAAACTGTGTATTTTTATGCTGTTTGATGAAGTGAATGGTTCTGGTTCAGGTGTGATTGGACAAAGGGAATAATGAGCTAAAGGTGATAAACGGTGGGGGACTTAATAAGGCCTGTTTGTTAAGATACTTCTCTGTGTCCCTGTGTATTCAGAGATAAGTGTGTTTCTTTCCTCTGAGCATATGATGAATACCTCTCACACGAGCATCTTATGACCTACTTCAGGGAATGTCAGAAAATTCTTCCTAGGTTTTATGAACTACTGTAGAGGAAAGGCAAAGGGGAAGGTGAGAGTGATCTTCCTGATTATTGTTTTCTCAAATGTCAAGATGTCATGTTTTTGAGTAGCATGTCCTGGACCCCATCAGGTAGCGAAAGCAGTTTCTTATTTTCTTTAGCAAAATAAACTTTTTTTTTTGTTTATTCCTAGCTGCTACATACTTTATTATTTTTTCCTTTTAATTTTTTTTATTTTAAAGATGTGGGGTACAATTCAGTATTAGGTATACATATGTTCATTATGCAGGTACCCTTGTTGATGAGGTGTACTTCCCCCTTCCCCAGGCAGTTTCCCACTACTGCCAATCCTTTTCTTAGAGTATTACGATCACTGTTCAAGGTTCACTTATGAGTGAGAACATGTGATACTCAGTTCCTTGTTTCTGTGAAAGAACACTCAGTATTATAGACTCTAAGTCCATCCAGGCTGCTGTGAAGTTCAAGGCTTTGTTCTTTTTTATGGCTGCATAATATTCCATTGTGTATACGTGCCACATTTTTTTTTTTATCCAGTCCTGTTTTGATGGGTAGCACGGTTGGTTCCATAAACTGGCTTTTAAAGATGACTTGACTTTAAAAGTGTGGTATGTGTCAGGCATGGTGGCTCAGGCCTATAATCCCAGCACTTTGGGAGGCTGAGGTGAGAGGACTGCCTGAGCCCAAAGGTTTGAGACCAGCCTGGGCAACTTGATGAGACCTCATCTCTACAATAAATAAATAAATAAACAAACAAATAAATAAATAAATAAATAAAAATTAGCCAGGCATGGTAGCGCTCACCTATAGCTACACTACCTGGAAGGCTGGGGTGGAAGGATTGCCTGAGCCCAGCAGGTCAACGCAAGGATGGCCGTGAGCGTGCCACGGCACTCAAGCCTGGGCAATGGAGTGAGACTCCAACTCAAGATAAGTAAGTAAATAAGTAAATAAATGAAAGTGTGGTATGTAACTATGACCCTCAGCTAGCATTCAGGTGTAAGGAACAAAGGGATTCTAAGAGCAAACAGGTGGGAAATGAAAGAGAACAGAAGCATCTGTGGTAGGCAAACCTTAGATCTGGATATTACCTCTCCTCACTGAACAGAAAGTCATCAACTGGGGATCTGGAAAATGGTTGTAGGAATAAAGGAACTATTGTGCTTGAGTGCAAAAGAAAAACAAAAGCATCCTGGGAATGGAAGTGATGAATACTATTTCCAGACCTGACTTATAAAAATTTCCTAGGCAACCTTTTCCTCTGACAGACTAGGAGCGCATGCTGATGATAGTAAGGATGCAATGTGAAGGAGTTTGGTACCTGAGGGAGCACTTGAAAGAGAGCTACCTAACCAGGAATTAGGAACACTTGCATTTGATTTTTACTTGAGTACCAAAGACATTATTATTGTGTTAAAATTTATTTAGCACTGAAATTTCAGGACATATTTGTTACAGCAGCTACCATTAAGTTAATTTTAATACAGACTCCTTGGGGAAAATGGAGCCAGTGATAGAACTTGGTTTTGGAAGAAGAATAGAAAAAAAAAATTCAAACACAACTCATTTGATATTTCAGATAGATCGATGTTTCTGAATATAGAAACATTTGCCAGTAATTCACTGTGCCTTAAATAAGTCACTTAAAATCCAGGAGTCTCAGTTTTCTGATTTGCCAAAGTGTTTGCAACAGACTGCCCCAAATTAGTTTCCGTTTATTTTTTCCTCAGACTTAAAATTCTATGATGACTTTATTATAATGAAAACTCTTTACTGTCAGGCATCACTCAAGTCAACAGCGAAGGAGTGTGAGTATAGAGAAAGAATAGGGATTATTATTAATAATCCATCTTGAGATGACTACTAGAAAACTTCATAACAAAACACATATGAAATAGAACTCAGTCATGTTAAACGTAAGCCTTCTTGACCCACTAAAAATATTATGAAAATATATGCATTTTAAAAAATGAATAAAGACAAACATTTTCCCCCAAATATGTCAATGAGCTGAAAACACATCTTTGTGAAAATGCCAGTAAGAAAACGAAATGGAGAAGGACACGGTTAGATTCAAGCTGAATGTTTCAAGGAATAGCCAAAAAGTCTGAAATCACTGACGTAATTCCCTTGGGGGAAACTGTAAATGAAGACCTGTCACTTGATTGATTTATAATTAGAGCCAGAAATGTTTTGGATAGAATTGAAGAGAACAATCCTATATTGGCAGGGAAAAATGAGATGATAACCTAAAGGTCAGTTTCATTTCTCTCGTCTATGCTAATTGAGCCCTTATGATGGAGAATTCAGGGGAAGCCAAATGGAGACAATTTCACCTTCTGCATTGTCACCTTCTGCATTGAGCTCAAATACCCTTATAGAATAAATTACACAGTGCTTCAAATTAGCAGAGGTCAGCCACTAAGCACAGTTTTATGATAGGAAGCTTATATAACCCATGTATAATGGGAAAAAATAAACCAAAACATAACTACAATAAACAACATTTAAACTTCAGGGTCCTAGCTAAGTTGAGCAGCTCTGGAATAGGCTCAGGCCTGGGGGACGTTTGGTTCCTTTGAATAGAGGTTTTTTAATTAGAGCAGGAGTCAACCGTAAGAAAGGGGTGTTCGACTAATGGATGTGGGAAGGACTCTTCGAGTCAGCGCTCAGAAGGAAAAATACTATTTTCCTACATAAAATTATGAAGGTCTTAAAAGCCCCTTGCATGGCGTCAGCACAGGCAGAGCACATAAGACATACGGGTGATGAAGATCAAATGCAATGTAGGTCTATTGCAGTTGTAATTTAGGGGTAGTAACAGCCACAGCGTGAGACAAACTGCTGCTGAGTTGTGTGACTGAAGAAGGTAGCTGGCACTTGATAAGCACTGCACTGAGCATGAGAGGTGAGGCAGGGTGGTGATGAAGTGCCTGGACTTTGGATGTTAGCCAGACTTTGGCTCAAATCCTAAAACTGTCACTAACTAGCTGTTTTAATGTTTAATGTTAATGGCTTAGCTGTTTAATGGCAAGTTGCTTAGCCACTCAATTTCCTTATCTATAAAATGGAGACAATGTGTACCTCACAGGGTTTTGGTGAGATTTAAATGAGGCTGAAATTGTGTAGCAGGATACCCAGGCTGGGTCTAAGCTGTGCCTGCTACAAGAATTTAAATATGTTTGAAAAAGTCTGATGAAATGATGAAATCGGCTACTTAGGAAAATTTGCACGTGGGATGCAAGAGTCTGAAGAAAACAAACATCCGAGGGAAAACTTACTTTGAGTTGGTAATAGTCTCAAAGTAAGATGGGAAAAATTATTTTATATACAGACTGGCATCTGCCATCACAATCTCTTGTGGGTCAGCCCCTTAGATTCATTTCTGCAATTTAGGGAGACAGAGGGCTGTGAATACATCCAGAAAAAAAAAATGTTTTCCTTAAAACCCTGTTAGACTTTGAGACATGGGCAACTTCACTTTGGCACTTATTTGAAAGAGCATTATCCAAATGGAAGAGAGGATTTTTCTTTTCCAATTGAGTATTGACCATCATTTTGGGTATCTGAAGGTTCTAGTGCAATGATGATTGTACCCAACAAGAACTGCAGTGCCCAATGAGATAAGGAGTTCCTGCCTGAAAATGTAGTTAAAAGTGGAAGCAGTAGCAGCATAGGCACCCAGAGGGACTGTGGCATTGAGTGAAAAGAGCAGAGGTTTTCGTAACCAGTGGCAGTGTGCAGCAGGGACAGCAGTACCTGACATGGGTGACCAGTGGCTGGTGGTGCCATGGCAGCAGGTATATAAACCTCACTGGTGATGATGACAAGAGGTACACAGGGGAAGCAATAGCATCATTATGTCTAGTAGCTACCACAAAACTGACTTCCCTGGTTTAAAAGTATAGATGTGATACCACTGAATACCACCAGAAATACTTTGGGAGGGAAATGTGACTACATAGAAGGTAACTGACACGGTAGGTTTCCTTTATAGTCGTGCATGATCAGATGTGAGGATCAATTTCCTGGAGATGATCACCTTTAACATTATTTGGATCCAGAGAGTGGTGAGTCTGGGAAATCTGCATCAACAATTAATACAGCATTAATGATCAATTCATGATTATCTTCTGTCTCCCTTCCCCTCTTCTTTCTTCCATTTTAAGCAGACAACCCGGATTCATTTATTGGCTCTATTACCTGTGTTAAATAGTGTCTGAATGCAGTGAATTGGATAACCTTGGTCAGGTTACTTAGTCCTTCTCAGTTTGTCACTGAACAAAATGAAAATAGTGTAACCTGCTTTATAGTCATAAGACTGCAAAGGTAGAGCATCATTCCAACACCACAAATAGTAAGTATTTAGTGATGGCAGTTTCCTCCATCTCTGAATAACTTAAGAACCCTATGCAATTAGCATCTCAGAGCTGACAAGGAAAGAACTTTGGCTAGCAAATCTGTGACAAACAGAAAAGTAGAAAAGACTGTGAACTCATATCAGGAGTTTCAGCTAAGAGCTTTTTTTTTTTGGTAACGTCTAAGAGTTCATTTGATCCTTTCAAACAATTGTGAATCTGG
The DNA here is from genome assembly GCA_027257055.1 of Cephalopachus bancanus. Classification (NCBI taxonomy): domain Eukaryota; kingdom Metazoa; phylum Chordata; class Mammalia; order Primates; family Tarsiidae; genus Cephalopachus; species Cephalopachus bancanus. Next base: position 1,999,375 of record JAPVLO010000262.1, read on the forward strand.
CACTATTGTTAACATTTTATATATGAAGAAGGCAAGGCTCAAAGTTTTCACATGGGTAAATTCTGGTTTAGGCAAAAAGGTAGACTGGATGAATGTAGACAATTTGTTATGCTCTTCTCTCCTGCCCAGCTTCCAATTTTTTTCATTGTGATAAAAAATACATAACATAAAATTTACCATTTTAATCAGGTTTAAGTATAAGGTTTGGTGGCATTAGTATACTTCTATTATTGTGCAATTATCACCACCACTCATCTCTAGAACCTTGCTCATCTTTCCAAACTGAAACTCTTTACCCACCAAGTCATAACTCCACATTCCCCACCACCCCCAGACTCTGCAACCACTCTTCTATTTTCTGTCTCTAGGAATTTGGCTACTCTAGGTACCTGATATAAGTAGAATTAAACAGTATTTGTTCTTTTGTGACTGGCTTATTTCACCTAGAATCATGCTTTCAAGGTTCATCCATATTGTAGCACTTTTCAGAATTTCCTTCCTTTTATAAGGAACAATATTCCTTGTAGGTATAAACCACATTTATTTACCGATTAATCCATTGATGGACACTTGGGCTGCTTCCAACTTTTGGCTCTTCTGAACAATGTGGCTATGAACATGGATTTACAACTGTTTCTCTGAGTACTTGCTTTCAATGCTTCTGAGGATATACTAAGAAGTGGAATTGCAGTATTGTGTGGTAGTTCTACTTTTAGTATTTTTGAGAAAATTTACCATAAGGACATGGTAAACTCAAAGCAATTTTCCTAACAAATATGATACTCCTTCTTATAAAGTTAAAGGTTTAGAATTTATAATCTTATCGATCCATTAAATAGTAAATTTTCTTATTAAAATGAGTGTTTGTTATATTGACTACAGATGAACAAAACAGAATTAAAAAAATTATAAGATAGGCCGAGCTCGGTGGCACAGCCTGTAATCTCAGCACTTTGGGGGACCGAGACAAGTGGATTGCCTGAGCCTGTGGGTTTGAGATCAGCCTGGGCAACTTGGTAAGACCTCGTCTCTACAATAAATAAAAAATTAGCCATGTGTGGTAGCATACATCTGTAGTTCCAGCTACTTGGAAGGCTGAGGCAGAAGGATCACCTGAGCCCAGCAGTTCAACGTTGGGGTGACCATGCGTGCCACTGCACTCCAGCCTGCACGACAGAGTGAGACTCCAACTCAAAAAATAAAATTATAAGATAGATGTCTTGAAATTTCCAAAAACATAGTGAAGCTTTCTCTAGTAATATCACATTCCCGTGTATTTTGGTCCAGGAATCTTTGTGAAACTTTTGGGGAAAAAAAGTAAATGAGGAAACACAATGCTTATCTTCCAATGATTAAATAAAACACTGCTAAGAAACATCTAGTTATCAGGGGCCTCCTATAATAGGTGCTGTTCAATATTGGTCTTTTCACCCCACCCTATACTTTAATTATCATCTTTGTTATGTGACAATTATTTGGAGGAACATTTCGTCTCAATTATCATATTTCTTTCATTTTATTATCTTTGGCACAGGAAAATTGAATGTTTACCATCAAAGCAGGAATTGGTATGTGTATGTGTTTTCCCTAAGGCATGAATTTAATTTAATTAATAACTTCAAAATCCCTTGAGTGATGTGAAATATGCAGAGTTATTAAAAGTCATTGTGTTGGAGGGAGGAGCGGGTGGCAGTTCAGCAGGAGGTAGAGGCAGATAACATATGTGCAAATGGAAGTTAGATGGTTGCTAAGTCCATCTTTAACAACTTGCATCATACAAGGTGTATTCATGCTTAGTCCAGAGAAGGCTGGGGGCTTGTTCTGGATGACTGGCCCAGCTTCAGTCAGAACAGCATACTTCTGGCTTCAGTCATTTGTGGAACAGCAACGTAAGTGTGCTTGCTGTGCAAAACTTGATTTTTGAGAAGCCACATATGCAAATCAGGATCAGTAAGGAAGATTTGCTATAATAAAGCACTTTCCAGGCCTCACAGTGTTCTTTAAGTGACAACTTTTCCTCAGTGCACTCAAAATGTGACTTGATTAAAAAGATAGGACTTTAGAACAAAAAAGTACCTTAGAGTTCATCTAGTACAACATCCTCATTTTACAAATAATGGCAATGGAGACTAAAGAGGACATATGACTTGACTTGGCCAATTTCAGGAAGCTGAACAAATAGAAATCCCCAAGCTTCCTGACTTGTAGAACAGGGTTCATTCCATGAGGCCACACCAGAGATTTCTTAAAGCAAAATTTCTACATGGTTTATCTCAAAAAGAATTGATAATGTTTCCCAAACTCCTAGCCTACCACAGAGCTGTTTCTTGGTAATTTTACAGTCTGGTCCCAAAGTGTTTTGATGTAGACCCTCAAAAATCCACCAAGCAAATCTTTATCATCATCATCACCATCATTATTTTCACCATCATGTTTCATACTTACATAGTGCTTATCATGTGCCAGGCTCTAATCCAAGCGTTTTTACATAAATTAACTCACAAAAAACCCCTATGAGAAAAGTATTATTATCCACATCTTGCAGATGAAGACATTGGGCACAGAGAAGTTAAGCAGCTTGTCCAGAATGTACATGGTTGATAAATGATGGATTTGGATTTGCGCCCAACAAGTCTGGCTCTAGAGTCTATGTATATAACTCCCATACTCTCAAAACTGCTATGCTTTACCACCACTCCACTCCACTATGATAGGATGTGGAGATTTTCCTGATGGTCATATTAAAATAATTTGTTGAATCTAATTTCTAGACCTAATCTCTATGGTAGTAGATCTGGCAGGGGAGAATGAAGACACCAAGAGTAATCATTGTAAATGCTCCAAGTATGAGCTTTCCATGTTGGAAAAATTGCATGTTAGAATCTCTGCAGTTTTATTACTTCAAAAATTTAGCATTCTTTGATTACTCTAAGTACAGGTCTTCAATATGGAAAGAGCAATGCAGTCTAAGTAAAACTGAGCAGTTACTTCAAGTCAGGTAAAAACAAGCAGGCTATTATTTCATAAATGACATTTTAATTATCACCAAGAGGCCATTAACATGCACTCTGGCAGTTTGCTTGGTTCCTTTTGGAAAGATAATATTGACAAACTGCTATGAAACTGTAGTTCACTAAAGGGTGTAAATTGAGATCAGTAATAAAACACACATTCACTTGTGTCCCCTAAAGCAATGATGAACAATTTGGAGACAGAAGACAAAGGTGAAATTATATTTTTCTTCTTAGGGAGAAGCAGAAGAGGGAGTAGTTTTGTAGGAAGACTGCCTGTGTGAATTACTTGATGTATTTAGCATTGTAATTTGAAGTTTCAGTCATCCAAGCACCAGTCTCTGAGGAGCTAACAGCTCTGAAATGCTAATTCTGCCCTCTTTTCCACCCTAGGAAATTGCCTTCTCAGTGACCTCTGTTCTGGAGGGTTTCAAGAGTCCCTTACTTTTAGAGCTGAATCTCAGGTTTCATCAAGTGTGACTGCAGTAACTCCCAAAGCTTGGATCTCTACAAATTTCATAGCTTTCCTGCTGTTGATCACAGGACATTAGGAAGATTTTTCATATTTAGCTTTCATCTAAAAATGAAGATCCTATTGCTATCATGGTTGGTTTTCCTTATAATTAAAATCAGGGTTTTTGTCAGTCACATGGGTTGTCACTGTAGAAACCACAGAAAAATCATTATAGCAATTTACCTTTTATCTCTTTCTTTCAGAAAATACCTTTTATATTGATCTTCTTTGTTTTTAAACCAAAGGGAAAGGTCTGTGGTGACTGATTCTATATAAGTTAGCCATACATAATTTAAAAAAATTCTTGAGATATCCTTTAGGGCAATATGATTTACCTTTCTTTCTGTAGGGTTATTCCAAAGGTAAGGATATTGCTAGGACCTAAGGATCATTTATATCTCTGGGGAAAATGTGAAGATGAATGGTATTTAACTTGCAATGGCAAGTTCTGTCTTTTCTTCAAGAGACTCCTCGTTGTGACTTTCCTCTCTGTATTTATTAATGTATTCCTTCAACAAATATTATTAAAGAGAGTACTATACATGCCTAGATTCATCTAATCTCCAAGGAGATTATGGTGTAGAGAGGAAATAAAATATGTGTATAAATAAATAGAACACGAGGAAGGAAGACATGCCATCAGAGCAGCGCATAGAAAATGCTTTGGGAGATTTTACATGATATCAACAGAGACCTAGCAACTCTATTTCATTAAAGCATGAGTGCATCTCTTCTTCCTGACACAGACCTCACTGCAAAGCCTGCAAAGATTATAAAAGGTTTTAACCTACAGCAGTGAAGAGAACAAGAATGGGTAAAAGATCTCATTACAATTCTGGAAGGTGAAACAGATGGCGTGATATCCAATGTAGCCCATCTAGCTGCAGACCAGAATATATTGAAAACGGGATGCATCCAAGCTGGAGGTTGGTAAGTGCTCTACTCCACAGAAACCCAGAGGCTTGGAACTCAGAGACACTGGTAAATGAGTTTGGGATGATATATGAAGCCAATGGCAGAACCCTAATATCCTTGTAGCCTCTAGCTGAGAAGACAGATAAACAGATCTCCTTTAGGAGAATTAGGAAGGCAATCTACAAGTTGAAGCAAGGGTAAACCTCTTTTATTTATTTATTTATTTATTTTTGGAGTTGGAGTCTCACTCTGTCACCCAGACTGGAGGGCAGTGGCCGCTCCCGGCCACTGCAGCCTCGACCTGCTGGGCTCCAGCAATCCTTCCGCCTCAGCCTTCTAAGTAGCCGGAATTACAGGCATGTGCTACCACGCCTGGCTGATTTTTTGATTTACTGTAGAGATGAGGTCCGCTGCCCAGGCGGGTCTCGAACCCGCGGGCTCAGGCAATCCACTCACCTCAGCCTCCCAAAGGCGCGGGATTACAGGCTGAGCCACTGAGCCCGGCTGGGTAGACCTCTTTTAATTGAAGCATTGGAGACCTGAAAAATTAAGGTTGGCTCCCCACCCACTCTCCCTAAATTGAAGCCATAAATATGTGTACAGAAATCATGGTCAACCTCTCTATTGCTTCATTTCTAAATATAAATGGGCTACGAGGAATTAGCCCTCTTTTCACAAAAGCATAAAACAAAAGAGAAAGACCAAGATAAGAATATAAGTATCATTTAAGTAAATATAATAAAAGCAAGATGTTTCAAACAATACAAACCAGAGAATAAAAGAGACTCTTGAAAAAAAAAAGATCAGACAGATAAAACTTAAAGTCATTTAAATGAAGAGCTGGGTGATGAGAACAAGGAAAATCCTCATATTGGGGAGTGAAGGGAAAAAGAGACAAGAAATATGAGGAAAGTCAGATGACTTAGAGGATCAATCCAATAAGACTGATACAGAGACTCACTAATGTCCCTCCATATTGCCACAGCCCCTTGAGAAGGGTATGGCAGGGATTCAAGTGCTCTTGCATATTTCTGAGAGTCCCCTTGTCTTCTGTACACTCCCAGTAAGTATCTTCAGGGGATCCTTGACTTCCCAGCAGACTACACCCAAAGATATAATTCCCTATTTAATCCCTTTTTTTGAACTATATAGCATCAATATGTATCTCAAGGGTTAGCAAACTTTTTTCTGAGAAAGACCAGAGAGTAAATAATATGAACTTATGAGCATTGTGGGTGATACAGTCTCCCTTACAGTGGCTCTACTCTCCTCTGGTGGCACAAAAGCTGCCTTGGATGATATGTAAATAAATGGGCAGAGCTGTGTTCCAACATTTTATGTACAAAACAAGTAGTGGGTTGAGTCTGGCCAATGAGCAATAGTTGTCTGACTCTGACAAAAAGGAAGGACCTAGAGAACCATCAATCTTGATTGGAGCAAGGGGACAAAAAGCCCTTAAGGGATGGAGTTTAGAAAAATAAGACTTTATTGAATATATGATGTAATGGACTATTTGAAAGAAAAACATAAAGCTACAACAAAGGCAAAATGTGATGATAGAAAAAGATAATTAGCGAGAAAAAAATTAAAACCTAATCAGGAAAGGGAATATAATCAAAGCACTCTACTTGCCCAAACAATGAACAGATGAATGCTTGCATGGATTGTAAAGGGAGGGAATTCATGTCCATGATTTGAAGACTGGAAAAAGAAGACACATTGAGGAAATTAAAATTACTTCAGAGTACAGGCTGCATACGTTGTAAGAGGCCAGATCAGAGCCCCTTGTGTACCTTGCTAAAAATGACTGATTTTCTTTTGCTTTAGCAATTAGAAGACACTGTCAGCTTTATACAAAAGTAACAAGATTGGATTGCATTTCTGACACACCGGTCTGGTGGCATAGTGACCAGAGGTAGATGAGACTGAAGGCAGAGAGAACTTACATGGGAGACACGTGACTGGGAAACTCTACTGGGCTTTTTGTTTTAGAACAAGTATAGCCTGTTAACAACAACACAAAAAGGCATCAATAGTGCATCTTATACGTCTTACATAAGTTTTGTTTTAAAAATGACTAACTCTTACTTATCTTCCAGATGGGACGGAGAGTGCAGAAGATATTATTTGGGACTGGGTGTCTCTGAGTACAACATAGAAGCAAGAGAGTTTTGCGTTGGAGTGAGCAGAAGACATTTTCATACACTGGCATTTAAAAAAACCCTCAAGTTCTTATTATATAGTCCCCAAATTTTCATGCCTCCATTTGACTACAAATTGTCCAAGGTCTGAGAACTTTGGTTCTTTTTTGGTTGGTATAGCTTTAGAATAAATATGCTAAAACTGTGGTTCTGAAATGTTAGTTTAGGGCTCTTGTTAAAAATGTGTACTACTGATTTCAACTCCCAAACATAATCAGATTCAAGAGTTTGGGGTGAGTGCATATTTAGGAAATGTACTTTTAACATGTTGACAGATGTTTGGTAGCACCTGGCTTCAACTAGGCTATAGGAACATTCATACACAACATCTTTAATCACGCTATATCCCATGTCACACTTATTTCTCCATCTCTTTGGCACTCATCAGAATTTGATGCTACTATCAGTTTGCTGGATGAACTATATAGCTCAGATATAAGCTTGCCATCTTTTAGATAATGTCTTCCAACTCTCGAGTTTAATTCCTGTTCTCTGCTACCTTGTGCTTTTTAATTTGGCTAAAAACTTTGGACAATATTTTCCATAAATTTTCTCTACCAACTTGATGCTGTACTGTCGGGAGTCAGAGTAAAAACAAATTATCTAAATGTGAAACTATATATAACCTGCAGAAAGGCAAATATTTAATCGTGCCTGAATTTAAAATGGTATTTGATTTCAGTTCAAAATTAGGTTCAAGAAATTGTACTGTTTTCTGAGATGATCTTTCTTTTAAACTATCTATGTTGAGATTTCTGTTTACTCTTCCATCTAACAAGTCTAATCACTAATTTAAAAAGCAAAACACTTCAGGTTTTGCACTCTGCTACCTAGGCTACTGAAGAACAAGTTTCAGAGATGTTACATTGAATGTGAGTTTTACCTAGAGTATAAGAATTCAGTTGATTTCTTTGGCACTTTCCTCAAAAGAAAATTATGCATTATGTTCAGACACATTTTGGCACTACAATCAGCATAATGAAAATTATTTTCATTTTTATTCACTATATAGCACCAAAAATCAAGGGGAAATAAAAATGCAAGTAGAAGAATCTGCGGTGAGGTACTAAAAGCTTGAAGATAGGTTAGGGGAAAAAGAGTCTTGGGAAGTAGGTGAGACCTTAGGTGTCCTGAATATGCTGATAGACTCTCAGATGAGAATACACAAGGTTAGAGCCACTAAGTAGAATGAAGTGGTCAGAGAGTTTATTTGTTGTTCCTAGAACTCTTCCAACACAAAGGAAATATAACACCAGAGTGTTTCTGTAATTCAGCTCTCATTTCATAGATTATGGACAGAGATAAAAAGAAATAAGCTTGATCTGGGATCAAAATCAGGAATTTTCCCTATTAAAAAATAAGTTTCATAAGTACATGAACTTTGTCTTGTTCACTGTTGTATCCTCCTTTCCAGGATAAGAACAATTGCTTAGTAAATGTCTGTATTGTAAAGAAAGGAGAAAAAGAAGGAAGAGAAGGAGGGAGGCAGGCAGGAAGGAAAGAAATGGAAAGATACCATACCAGAGAGTTAAGGTATTCAAAAGAAAGAATGAAGTCCTAGGGATGAAATCCAGTTCCTTTTAATTTAGGTATTGGATGTCAACCCACTGGTAGATGCTGGAGAAACTAGAGGATCAGCATCAGTCCTCTGGCTCAAGGGCACCCATCCCGGAAGAAAACAGACAAAATATAATGTAGTAAAGACTTTTTCAGGGATATGGACTTTGGGAACAGAACAAAAGATGCTTTTGGAGTTAGTGATGGATAAAACTGGAACAAAAATCCAAATCTTCTAAGTTTGATGCTACTATGTTCTTTACACAAGTTCTCTGTATTCATTAGGGCCACCATCATTGGAAGGCTCTTGGTATTATTAATTTTGGCCCTCAACTACTTTAAGTTTTAAATTCACACTGTAGGTGATGTCTAACATGCCTTTTAGAAAGTTATTAGGACAGCCTAGTGAGGAATAATAATAAAACAGCACGCTTTCTTCTTTCTTGCCACTTATTTCCAGAGACCTTATTGTTATCCCAACCTCATCAAGAAATTCTGATTTTGACCCACTTCCTATAGTATAACGGTTCTCAGCTGAGGCATCACAACAGATATATGGATGGGCCTATCATATAACAGAGGAAGTAGTTGGGGTAGAATAGAAGTCCCTGGGGGAGTTGTATGGAGACAACTTTGATCTATGCTATGTGGCAGCCAGAATCTAGGTGAGTACAAGTATGTTGCACATCTGAATATACCTCTCCTGTGTTTGGAAGAAGGGAAAAAAAAGTTGAAGAGTTGCCACATTAGACAAATGGTTATTTAGGATACAATAAAAGAGAAATAATTATTTAGAAATTGCTCCTGAGTAGTTGGTAGAGGGGAGGCTAACCAGAAAGACAAATCTAAAAAATATCTTGTTGAAGAGAAGATTTGCTTTTATTTTATTATTTATTTATTTATTTATTTTGAGTTGGTGTCTCACTCCGTCACCCAGACTGGCGTGCAGTGGCATGCTCCCGGCCACTGCAGCCTCGACCTGCTGGGCTCCGGTGATCCTTCCACTTCAGCCTTCCAAACAGCTGGAACTACAGGCATGTGCTACCATGCCCAGTTAATTTTTGATTTATTGTAGAGTTGAGGTCTTGCCAAGTTGCCCGGGTGGGTCTTGAACCCATGGGCTCAGGCAATCCACTCACCTCGGCCTCCCAAAGTGCTGGGATTACAGGCTGAGCCACCGAGTCAGGCTAGAAGATCTGCTTTTAACTAGCTATATAAGATCCAACAAATTTATTCTATAACAGTGAGTCATTCCTGGGCACACTCCAATTTGAAAAATGTATATTTAGCTATTTCAATTTAACATTATGATGTATATCTCTTAGATTATTTGATATTTGTAATAATATTTATAATAATATTTAATCTAAAAATAGTAAGTCAAGTTAATTCCTCAGGGTCTCATGAATAATACTGGATTAAGATCAAGCCAACTGGGTTCTGACTAACTGGAAATAGAGTCATAAGAACAATGTGACCCAACTTCACTCCACATTTAGAGAGGTAAAAAGTCATGGCTTCTTAACCCAAAAGATGAAAGAATCCAGGCAATTAAACAAATAGAGAAATAAAAGGAAAGGCAGAGATAATTCACAAATCATTAAATGGCTTAAATACCGGTAGACTCTTGAGGTACATCAAATTTCCTCATACTTCTCACCCATGAATGCAATTAACCTTGGGTAACTTGGTCTCTTAATGGTTAAATTGACATTTATTGCAGTAGGGGATTGGTGAACAAGGCTGTTAAAATATCAGGCTATTTTGGTTTTACTTAAATCTATATTCACAAGGTTTCTTCTATAATCTTCAATGCAGTATTTCTAAAATCTTTGTGACACTTGGCATACTGTTTTTCTTTCTCATATAGAGTCATTCATTTGGATTAGTTTGTAAAAGTCTATTTAATAATCAAAGAAGACTGGATGCAGAGGCTCACACCTGAAATCCCAGCACTTTGGGAGGCAGAGGTGAGAGGACTGCCTAAGTTCAGGAGTTTGAGACTAGCCTGGGCAACTTGGCAAGAACTGGTCTCTACAATAAATGAAAAAATTAGCAGGTGTGGTGGCACACACTTGTAGTTTCAGCTACTTGGAAGTCTGAGATGGAAGGATCACCTGATCCCAGCAGATGGAAGCTGCAGTGGCCATGAGCATGGGCAACAAGAGTGAGACTAACTAAAATAAATAAATGAAAAATAATAAATAAAGAAGAAATAAGTATGTGACATTCTTCCTTTTATAATCATTATAGCAAATGACATTACAATGCAAATACAGTATATTTTAAAAACTGCTTCTAAATGTTGAATTTTGGATTTCACTATCTTCCTGGGAGTGTCTTCAAAGAAGAATGACTCAACATTAACTTAATCTACTCATGCATTCATTTAAATGTATTTATTGAATACTTTCTATGAGTAAGATATCATGTTAAACTATGGATATCATGGTAAATAAAACAAAGTGTATGATGCCAAGGATTTTATAGCCTAGTGGCCACAGAAATAAATAGATAAAGACTTACAATAGAGTATGGTGAGTGTAATGAGAGTAGTTTAACATAGGGAGCTCTTGGAGTATGTTGAATTCCCTATGTTAAACTGCTAAGTACATTGGGGAAAGGAGTTAGTCTGGTAAAGAAAGGTGCTGAGGAGATTGCGTGAGAGGAAAAATGAGTTTTTAGAGGACATGGCCTATTCAGGGATATACAGTACATTAAAACCCAGAATCTGAAGGGAAAGAGGCAGAGGAGAAAAACTGACACTGCAGGAACAGGCAGCCAAATAAACCTTATTAAAAAGTTTGAACTTCCAGCTGGGCTCGGTGGCTCAGCCTGTAATCCCGTGCCTTTGGGAGGCTGAGGTGAGTGGATTGCCTGAGCCTGTGGGTTCGAGACCCGCCTGGGCAGTGAGACCTCATCTCTACAATAAATCAAAAATCAGCTGGGTGTGGTAGCACGTGCCTGTAATTCCGGCTACTTAGAAGGCTGAGGTGGAAGGATCGCCAGAGCCCAGCGGGTCAAGGTTACGGAGGCTGAGAGCGGCCACTGCACTCCAGTCTGGGCGATGGAGTGAGACTCCAACTCAAAAAAAAAAAAAAAGTTTGAACTTCATTCTTAGTGCTAGGAAGAACGTTGAAGGATTTTTAAGCAAGGCAGTACACAATGATCGGATAAGTACTACAGAAAGATCACTTGGGTTATAGTGTGGAGAATAAATCAAGGACACCAGTTGGGAGGTGTTGCTTTTGAGTTGGATAAAGATTCTAATTGCCTGAACCAGGTAAGTTATTGGGAGGTGAGAATAAAAACTGAACAGATATGAGAAATAATTTAGGAAATAGAACTGCCAGGACACAGTGTTTGGTTATCTGAAGTAAAAAAAGAAGTAAAGTCAAGTTGATAACATGTTTCAGGCTTGAGAAACCAGGTACCATTCATGGAGACAGTTACGTATCCCAGGAGTGGTTTAGAAGAAGATGATGAACTAGTTTCAAACATACTCATTTGAGTGATTATGAGACATCAAGTGAGATGTCAGAAAGGCATTGGATTCATGGGTCTAGAGCTTAGGAGAGATCTGGGCTCAAAATTTGGATTGGGCGTAATTATAAATACAGTATGACATTATATGTAGTAATTAAAAAGAGTGGTAAGAGACACAGAAGTATCTGTTTTGCATGTACTTCTGAAATATGACAATGTATTTGAACACCATTAAAATCTACTCAAGTAAAAATCAATTTTTAGAAATAAAGGAAGCATATGGCTTTGGCATGAAAGGGTGTATGTGCGTGCATGTGTGTGTGTGTGTGTGTGTGTCTGTATGGGTGTATATTTTCTACCTTTTCATTATCCATTTCTACTTTTATAGACTTCAGGGGCACATTTTCACCTTCATTAAAATTATTTTTTACTATATGTGAGGAGGAGAAGGAGCAAGATGGCGATGGCATAGGTGGACTTGTTAGATTCTCTGAATATGAGTTCCCAAAAAGACTCTTACTTTTCTTCCCCCATTCCCTAGCCCACCACCAGCCACACTGGTCCGAGGCCTGGTGACCTTTGGTCCCACGCAGGGCTGGATATTGCTGCTGCTGTTCCACCATGTATGTGGGAATCTCAGGCCTCAGCTTGCCCCCTGGCTACATTGTCTCTTGCCCGGCACCCAGCACCAAGCTGCCAGTCACTCAGGGAGGCTCTGGGCGCCCGCCCCTCAGAGACACCGGTACCATTCCTGTCTGAAGTAACCTGTGGGGGGCTCTGGGCCACTCTCGCCACTCACTGCCTGCCCCTTGGAGCTTTGGAGCTCTGGAGCTCCGGGCCCACCCTGGCTGTGGCACTCAGCGCCTGACCCAAGCTTGGGAACGCAGACAAGTGGAGAGAAATGAATCTATGAAAGAGAATCTGCCTCTGCCATTCTCCAGGCAGAGATTTCCATTGCCCCGCTCATCTATCAACAACCCCCACCTTGGTTCCTGAGGTAATGTCGCTAAACAGGAGACAAAGCCCCACCCCTATGCTGAATCAGATAAAAGCAACTCCCAGGCAGCCAAATCCAAACTGCAAGTAAATCTAGCTGCCTGCAATGAAAAACAAAGGGGAGAGGCCAGAGATCAGAGCTGAAGTGATTTTAGCCTGATCTCTTATTGTGACTTATGATTTTATCATTTTGACAGTTTATTTTGATCACTTTTGTTGTTTGCCTTCTGACTTACACTGTTTCATGATTATATTGGTCTATCTCTGTGTAGCTATCAGTATTCTTTAGGGAATCATTCTTACATGTCTTTTTTCACTTCTTTCCGGCCTTGTGTCTCTTTCTCACCTGATAGTTGGTATGTATGTCTGTTTTCCCTCTCGCTCTTTTCTCTCTCTAACTTTGTATTGACTCCCCCTTCCTCCATTATTTTCCTCTTTTATACCCCCATTTTAAACTAGGGACCAAGACTACATACTGCTACACGGACAGATTGTAAGGCAGAGGGAAATAGGTTCCAGTGTGTTCATACACCTGTTTGTGGATGCTAGAATCAGCATATACATTCTGAACCATAGCTTCCCCCTCAATTAAACCTCAAAACTGGAAAAAAGTACAGTCTGCAGACCACACTCATACCTCAAAAGTGAACAAAGCCAGAAGACCCTCATAAGGAAGAACAGGATATTCCAGAAGTAAAACAAAAGCAACTCCACCATCCCTCAAAAACAGAATTAAAGAAGGGGAGGGAAAAGAGGAGAGAGAGAAAAATCTACACAAATGAAGAAAAACCAAAAGAAGAGTATGGGTCTCTCCCAGACCCTGGGAGGGCAGACACTGAGGTAATTGACTTTGGAATGCAAACAATGAAGAGCCCCCAGAATGAAGGGTCTCAAACTACAAACCTAGATATCAAGACATTAATGGAAAGATTAAAAAGAATTGAGGAGACACAAGAAGAAACTAGGAAGGAGCTGATATCTGAGATAACAGTAATGAGAATACTGTGAAGGAAATAAATAACAAACTGATAAGCATGGAAAGCAGAATTACCCAAGCAGAAGAAAGAATCTCAGAACTTGAGGACCAAATATAGAACTAACCCAAACTCTTAAAAACACAGAAAACAAGCTCAAAAAGACAGAACTAAACCTTCAAGAGATGAGCAATTACGTCAAGAGACCGAACCTAAGAGTAACTGGCCTTCCTGAGGCAGAAGAGAGACAGAGACCACACTGGAACAAACTTTCCATGAGATCATTCAAGAAAACTTCCCTTAACTAATCAATGATGCAAAAATTCAAACATAAGAGATTCAGAGAACGCTTGCAAGACAACAAACGAGAAGACCAACTCCTAGACACATAATAATTTGCCTAAACAAAGTAGGCATAAAGGAAAAAATCCTAAAGACAGCAAGAGAAAAAGGCCAGATCAACTACCATGGAAGACCAATCAAAATAGCAGCAGATTTATCTACAGAAACCCTACAGGCTAGGGGAGCTTGGAGCCCTATCTTCAAAGTCCTTAAAGATAAGCAATTTCAACCAAGAATAACCTACCTGGCCAAGCTAAGCTTCATCAGCGAGGGAGAATTAAAATCTTTCCCAGATATCCAATCCCTAAGAACTTATGCTGCCACCAAACCACCTCCACATGAAACACTTAAGAAAGTACTAAACACAGAAGAAAAGGAAAAAAGAACAACATTCTTCACAAAAGTACAGGAAAAAGAATAAAATACACATGAACCAACCCCCAAACCAAAAGGAAGAAAGATGGAAAAAAACAAGCGAAGAACAACAACTGTATAAAAACTCTATGATACGGATGAACTCTCATATTTCAATAGTTAGCCTGAATGTGAATAAACTAAATGCACCACTGAAAAGACATAGACTGGCAAAATGAATAAAATATCACCATGCAACAATATACTGCCTTCAAGAGACCCATCTCACTAGAAAGTACATACACAGACTCAAAGTAAGAGGATGGGAAACAAATTTTCAGGCGAATGGAATGCAAAAGAAAGGAGGATTCGCGATTCTAATTTCAGACAAAATACCATTTAAGCTACCAAAAATTAAAAAAGATACAGAGGGCCACTACATAATGATAAAAGGTGCACTCCATCAACAAGAAATATCTATCCTAAACATATATGCACCCAACATAGATGTGCCAACTTTCATAAAGCAACTTCTAGGAAAACTAGAGAAAGATATTGACTCTAACACCATCATAACTGGGGACTTTAATATCCCACTGACAACACTAGACAGATCATCAGGATAAAAAATCAGCAAGGAGATCTGGAACCTCAATGTGACTCTGGACCAAAAGGACTTAATTGATACCTATAGAACACTCCATCCAAAGACCACAGAATACACATTCTACTCATCACTGCATGGAACGTATTCTAAGACTGACCACATAATTGGCCATAAATCAAGCATAAGCAAATTTAAAAGGAGTGAATTTTTACCATGCACCTTCTCGGACCACAGTGGAATAAAAATAAACATTAATACCACCAAGGTCCCCGCAAAACCCACAAAGACATGGACACTAAACAGCATGATGCTAAACAACTCCTGGGTCAATGATGAAATCAAAACAGAGATCAAAAGATACCTGGAAACAAATGAAAATGCAGAAACATCTTGCCAAAATCTCTGGGAACGTTAAAAGCTGTAGTAAGAGGGGAATTTATATCCCTACAAACACACATGAAGAAAATGGAAGGAACACAAATTAACAGCCTAACAAGCCACCTAAGGAAGCTGGAAAAGCAAGACCACAAAAACCCTAATTTCAGCAGAAGAATCCAGATCACCAAAATAAAAGCCCAAATTCAGGACATAGAAGAAAAAAGATAATACAAAAAATCAATGAAACAAACAGCTGGTTCTTTGAAAGGATAAACAAGATCGATGGTTCACTAGCTGGACTGGCCAAGAAAAAAATCCAAATAAGCACAATCAGAAATACAAAACATGAAGTCACATCTGACCCTGAAGAAATACAAAAGATCACTAGAAAGCACTATGTACACTTGTATGGAAACAAACTTGAAAACCTTAAGGAAATGGAGGACTTTCTGACATCACCCAACCTACCTAGGTTGGAAAAAGAAGATATTGAGACCCTAAATAGACCAATAACAATCAAGGAAATCGACTACATAATAAGAAAACTACCTACAAAAAAAAGCCCTGATCCAGATGGCTTTCTAGCAGAATTCTACAAGACATTTAAGGAGGAGCTGATACCAGTCCTACTGAAGGTATTCCAGGCGATTGAAAAAGATGGAACTCTCCACAAATCATTTTACGAAGCCAACATCACATTGATACCTAAGCCACGTAAAGATTCAACAAAGAAAGAGAACTACAGGTCAATATCTTTGATGAACATAGATGCTAAAATTCTCAACAAGATTCTAGCAAACCGGATTCAACAATACATCTCAAAAATCATCCTTCATGATCAAGTAGGCTTCATCCCTGGGATGCAAGGCTGGTTCAACATATGTAAAACCATAATGTAATTAAATACATCAACAGATATCAAAACAAAAACCACATGATTATATCATTAGATTCAGAAAAAGCTTTTGATAAAATCCTGCACCCCTTCTTGATAAAAACCCTCGAACATCTAGGCATACGGGGAACATACCTCAAAATAGTAAAAGCCATCTACAAGAAACCCACTGCCAGCATACTCTTAAATGGACAAAAATTGGAACCATTTCCCCTGACAACTGAAACAAGACAAGGATGCCCGCTCTCTTCCCTCCTGTTCAATATAGTACTGGAAGTCCTGGCTAGAGAAATCAGAGAAGAGAAGGCAATCAGGGGTATCCAAATAGGAAAAGAGGAAGTCAAGTTATCTCTCTTTGCAGATGACATGATTGTGTACCTTGAAAACCCAAGAGAATCTGTCAAAAACCTCCTTACACTGATAAAGGCCTTTGGCAAAGTCTCAGGATACAAAATAAATGTACAAAAGACAATCACATTTCTCTACACCAATAATAAACAAACAGAAACCCAAATAAAAAACACAATTCCATTCACAATGGCCACACACAAAAAAATGAAATACCGTGGCATCTTCTTAACCAGAGATGTGAAAGACCTTTACAATGAAAACTACAAAGCACTGCTCAAAGAAATCAAAGATGACACAAACAAGTGGAAAAAAATCCCATGCTCATGGATTGGAAGAATCAACACTGTGAAGATGTCCATCTTACCTAAGGTAATCTACAGATTCAATGCAATACCCATCAAATTACCAGTAACATTCTTCTTAGACCTAGAGAAAACAACACAGGAATTCATATGGAAACAAAAATGTCCAAGAATAGCCAGAACAATCCTCATCAAAAAAAAAACAAAGCAGGTGGTATCACATTACCAGACTTCAAACTTTACTATAAAGCTACAATCATCAAAACAGCTTGGTATGGTATAGGAACAGGCATATAGATAAATGGAATAGAATTGAGATTCCAGAAGCAAAATCTCAATTTCTCAACCAACTCATCTTCAACAAAGCCTCCACCACCTACCACTGGGGAGAGGAGAACCTATTCAGTAAATGGTTTTGGGAAAACTGGCTGACCACATGCAGAAGATTGAAACAGGACCCCTATCTATCCCCATACACAAAAATTAACTCCAAATGGATCAGAGACCTAAATGTAAAACCTCAAACCATAAGAACC
This sequence comes from Cephalopachus bancanus, assembly GCA_027257055.1. Classification (NCBI taxonomy): domain Eukaryota; kingdom Metazoa; phylum Chordata; class Mammalia; order Primates; family Tarsiidae; genus Cephalopachus; species Cephalopachus bancanus. Next base: position 2,016,794 of record JAPVLO010000262.1, read on the forward strand.
TTAGAAAAGGAAGGACATACCCTTATGGAAATTGGAACTGGCATCCAATTCCTGAACAAAACCCAAAACCCACAGGACATAAGAGATAAGATAGACAAATGGGACCTCATTAAACTGACAAGCTTCTGCAAGGCCAAAGAAACCATCAAGAAAGCAGGGAGGCAGCCTACAGACTGGGAAAAAGTATTTGCCAACACCAGGTCTGACAAAGGCCTAACATCTTAGATCTACAAGGAACTCAAATGTGCTGAAAAGAAAAAAACAAACAACCCCATTATAAAATGGGCAAAAGATATGAACAGACACTTCACAAAGGAAGACATCTGAGCAGCCAACAGACACATGAAGAAATGTTCAACCTCACTAATCATCAGAGAGATGCAAATCAAAACCACACTGAGATACCACCTAACTCCAGTCAGAATGGCAATTATCAACAACTCAAAAAATAACAGCTGCTGGAGAGGGTGTGGTGACAAGGGAACACTGCTACACTGTTGGTGGGAATGTAAACTAGTGCAACCTCTGTGGAAAGCAATGTGGCAATTCCTCAAAGCTCTAAATATGAACCTCCCATATGACCCCACAATCCCCCTACTGGGAATATATCCTGAAGAACTCAAATCACTTTATAAAAAAGATACCTGCACACGTATGTTTATTGCAGAATTGTTCACAATAGCAAGAATCTGGAAGCAACCATGCTGCCCATCAAAAGAGGACTGGATTAAAAAAATGTGGGACATATACATGATGGAATACTATGCAGGTATAAAAAAGAACAAAATTATGAATTTCGCAGCAACCTGGATAGAACTAGAGTCTATAATACTGAGCAACCTCTCACAGAAACAAAGATCCGAGTGTCACATGTTTTCACTCAAATAATGGACCTTGAACATCCAATGTAATACTATAAGAAAATGAATGACAGTAGTGGGAAACTATGGGAGGCGGAGTGAGATGGGATTAACGGCAGCAAATATCTGTCTGGGACGGGGAAACACCTCTTATCAACAACGGTGCCTGAATGAAACGTATTTGTATACCTAACCCTTAACTGTACCCCACAATATCATAATAAAAAAGCAAATATATATAAATCTAAAAAATAATTATTTTTTTGCACCTTGTTTAAAAATTTTGTCAAGAAGATCGATCTCATGTTAAGTGAGTCTTCTAACTACAACATTAATTTTAAACAGTTATTCATGATTCAGTGTGTGAAGTAAGCTATGTTTACATTCTAGAACCTCCCTAATAAAAGGGAATCCCAAAACACTGGAATTATCTTTCGAAGGGTGGGCCCCTTGTAGTACAGGCTTTCCCCACTAGGTAAATGTCCTAAGAACCCATCAGTATCAGTGTAAAAGCTAGCGTTGTTGTGAGAGACTGCCTTCAACTTCAGTACTTTTTTTTAAAGAGTGTCTTTCAACACATTTGCCCATTTCATGATGGGTGATTTACAGGTGCACCTGCTCACACCATGCTGAATATTTAACAGGTTTTGACTAAAAATGGAATGACCCCATGCCCCACCCTCCCTATTCACCTGATCTCTCCCCTAAGTGACTTTTTTATTGTCTTTTTGACTTTGTTTAAAAATTTCTCAAAGGGAAACATTTTGCTGATGTTGAGGAGGTAAAACAAAAAAATGACAGAAGCACTAAAAGTCACCAGAATTGACAAGTTCAAAAACTGTTTGGAGTAGTGAAAAAAGTGTCTTGATAGGTGTATTGTATCAAGCAAAGAGTAATTTGAAGGTGACTAAAGTTTAAACATGTAAGGATAAATACACAATTTTTAATAAATAAATTTCAGGGTTTGGGGTCCTCCCTCATACACTGGAGTAATTACCATTTCATTCCTCTCCTCAGTCTCTATGAGAAATATTGAGTCCAGAAGCAATAAAGCCCAGGATTAATAAAAAATAGATAAATCTGAACTAAAAAAAGATTTTTATAAAGTCAGAAATACTGATTTTTTAAACATTTACATTGCTACCAAAACAATGTAACTATCTCTTTCACTTACTTCTCCAGTGAACAATAACACTTACCTGAAAAGTCAGAGGTGATTATATGAAACCTCTGCCTTCAAAAAGAATACTGCTATGTGCACTGTCTGGCTTCAAGAACTTCCTGTACCCAGGTCCCAGGCTTTCCCCTAATTTGGTGTCTTGAGTCCTTCCCTGGTGTGGTATTGGAGACGTGCACAGAATGGCCAGGTTATTCACACCCACCCAGAGGACAAGATCGTCCTCTTCTGCTCCTATATTGGGATATCATAGGGAATCTTCTCTCTGAGTCCTGCATTTCCCAGAGAAACCCTTTCCTATGAACTTTAGACTTGTGTCTTTTTCTGTACAGAACACAGAGTTACCCACAGAACTTGAGTCATGAATCAGAATCCTCTAAGCAGAATGCTTACATGCCCAGCATTCCATTCTCATTCTTCAGTGCCTAACAGTTGATTCTTTAAAATGTTTGTGCTTGGTCTTTTCTTCATAAAAACCAGTAAAATGGAATATCTTTTTGTAAACATTTCTACAATTTTCAAAAAGTGCTATTACCTTAAAAATCTTTTACATTTACCTATAGAAATAAATGGGGAATTGGACACAGTTTTATCCATCTTCTACCTTCAAAGCCCTACTAAAATGGTGATAAAATAATTTTTAAACAAGAAAACAAAGAATCTGAAAAATGAAAGGAGAGAATAGCAGATCAAAAATGACAACACAAGTCGGGCTCTGTAACAGGACCCCTATCTATCCCCACACACAAAAATTAACTCCAAATGGATCAGAGACCTAAATGTGAAACCTCAAACCATAAGAACCTTAGAAAAGGAAGGACATACCCTTATGGAAATTGGAACTGGCAGCCAATTCCTGAACAAAACCCCAAATCCACAGGCCATAAGAGATAAGATAGACAAGTGGGACCTCATTAAACTGACAAGCTTCTGCAAGGCCAAAGAAACCATCAAGAGAGCAGGGAGGCAGCCTACAGACTGGGAAAAAGTATCAGTAATCCCGCGCCTTTGGGAGGCTGAGGTGAGTGGATTGCCTGAGCCCGTGGGTTTGAGACCCGCCAAGGCAGGCGAGACATCTCTACAATAAATAAAAAAATAAAAAAATTAGCCGGGCGTGGTAGCGCGCGCCTGTAGTTCCTGCTACTTGGAAGGCTGAGGCGGAAGGATTGCCGGAGCCCAGCAGGTTGAGGCTACAGTGGCCGGGAGCGGCCACTGCACTCCAGTCTGTGTGACAGAGTGAGACTCCAACTCAAAAAAAAAAAAAAAGAAAGAATGACAACATACTTTCATAAGAAAGCACATAGATGAAGAGTTACCCAAATTACCAAAAATAAAAAGCAGGATTCTAGAACCTGTATAATTTCAAAAAAAGCTTTAAAATATAGATGTTCTACTCATGAAATAAAAGCATGATGCCATAGAAAAGAACGATCAACAGATTGAATAAAGAAGGGGAAAATAATTTATAAGTTATCCTTTGTGTTTGTAAAGAAAATTGTATTTACCAGCATTTTATAAAATTATTGGTACACTTGGGAAATTCAGCAATATATACTTAGAAAAGTAAGCAATAGAAAAAAGAAACAATTATTAATTCATGGGGGAAAAAGGCATACAAAATCATAGTATGCCACTTGTTCCTGCAGTGAATAACATTTACATAATTATAATAAAATAAATCATGGGTGAATTTAATAAAAAATTGTGATTACTCATGAGGGGAGGTGTGTGGGGGAATGTATATAGAAAAAGAGAGAAAAGGGAACTAAATATTCACTAGATTAGTAGTCAGTTAGAAACAAAGTGAAATGTCAAAAATAGACAAATCAAATAGTAATACAAAGATATTATTTTTTAATATACAGTCACATATTAGAATGAGTTGCTAGGGAAGTTGAAAATGATTGAAATTGATTTCTCTCAACAGAGAAAGTGGGTTGGTGGCAGGTGTAGCGGGACACTCTTGTTATTAAATGTCAGCCTTTTTGTGCTACCTGACTTTAAAAATATGTTCATTATATTATTTTGTCAAAATAAAAATAAACTATATTTATCTCATAATACCATATGAAAGATGTGAGTCTAAACCTTGAATCTGATTTATTCCTCTTACATTTTAGTAAAGCAAATGTGTTTCCATAAACTAAATGCAACTTTTAATCATTCAATATATTTGGAAACATGAAATATTTGGCAATCATTTGTAGTATTTTCTTCTTCACAAGAATACCATTTTTTTTTTGCCTCTGAAATTCACCTTCTGAGAATCAGTATGTTGCTGATTTTTTAAATAAAAGGTCTTAGGTCTTAGAAGTCCCATCTTCCTCATCTCGGGAAATTTTGGTTGTTTACTTTGAGAGATATTGCAAAAAGTCTTGTTTTCTTTCAGTATTTTTGAAGGCATCTTTAGAAGCTATTCAAATTTTGTATTTCTACTGGAGGCTAGAGTAATTTGTGAGCTTTTGAATTTTCTCTTTCTTTCTTTTTTGATATGAGAAGAGAGTTTATTTGGGCAAAGTTAGAAGATTGCAACTCGGGAGCATAGATACAAGTTGCCCTAAACATACAGGTGTATTAGCATTCTGTAAAATTTCAATGGTCGAACGTTCTGGGAAAAGATTAAAAAGAAATGTTACTTTTCCCCATTTTTCTTTGACAAAGCAAATAAGTCAAAATCTTTACACTTTGCAAGGTAACTTGTGAGACATATTAAGTGACTCTAAAGTGTTTACAATAAAGAAACAAAAAAGAATTAGTATTTATAGAAAATATTAAGTTTAGATTCTTTGTGTTTCATTTGAGGTGGTCTCATCTGCACACAATATAATGGCCACATAGTATAAAGCTGCCTTCCCTTTTGGATGATGAAGCAGGAAAACCATGTTCCTACTTAGGTGGGTCTACCAGATTTGAACACAAGGAATCATCGGCAGAATCGGCCCCAGAATTCAACGCTACATACACAAGGCTACTGCACCACTGTTTTAAAGATTTCAGATCTTAACTCTACTGCTTTAGCTCTTCTGACGCAACCTCTGAAATAATACCACCTTTTTTCTTCTTTCACTCCCTCCTCTCCATATGTTATAATTCCTAGGAGATTAAATACTTTTCCCCTCTCCTTTTAGAAGATGTATTGTCTTGAACACTTTGAAGCCAAGTCCTTATGAACATTTGATTTAGTCTTCATACTTAGAACTTTTTATCTAAAGCCATTAAAAAAAAATCTAAAAATATTTTTACAAGAATAAAGCCAAGGAAAGGGATGGGAAATACAAAGTAAAGTAACATATATAAGATTGGCCACATTAACAAAGTGCCATGCATATGATTATGTGAAATGGGGGAAAAAAAATCTTCTCATAGTTATGCTTTTCATGTGTATTATAATTATTTAAATAGAAAAATCTTTTTTTATCAAATATATTATTAGAAAAAATAAGCCTGTATAGAGACCAGAAACATTTTAAAAGGAAATTGTCATGCTATTATATAGGCTTTGTCAGATATTATCCATTTTTTGCTTTCAGCTTTGTAAAAGATGTTGCAATTAACTGATTAAACAAGAATTATAATAATGGGAAAAGTTAATGGTGTTTTTAAGACCATGCAATCAAAGCTTGAACTCCCTAACTTAGAGAAGCCAGTTTCCTACACAATAAGCAATTCCAGGTACTGGGATTCTTTTAACTATTAAAGACCTCTTGCATTTTTCCAATTAAAGTGACTGAAACACTGTCACTTAGAAATGGCAAGAAAATTGATAATGGAAAGTAGTAAATCTTTTATAAAATTTAAAAATTAAATTACAGGATCTAGTTCAAAGGCAAAATAAATATTAATTTTCTTGTACATAACGAACTTAAATGTCTTTCTTAAAGGGGCAAGTAATGAGAGGAGATAACCTAATACAGGTTCCTCTTAAGTTAATCTTTGTTGCCTTCTGGCTCCATTAGGTGACTATCCTTAAAATATCTTATCAAGGCTAGTGAGCTTGTTGCCATTTATGTTGAAACAATGAGACCATATGAAGGCCATGTTGAAAAAAGAATGACCTTGAATTGGATTTAAAAGCTTAAAAGATGAAGCTTTCTTGATTTAGGGATATTCTGGAAGATAGCATCTTTATTTTCATAAAGGCTACAAGAAACATAAAAATAGGCCTGTTTATTCAAATGACTATCATTCGCTGAATACCGACTATGTACCAGGTACTGTGTTAGGCACCAGAAGACAATAATGGTCAAAACAAGAAATAGTCCCTGATGTTGTATAGCTGATGGACTGGTGAGACAATTTGGCACTAGTGAAACATAACACAAAATCAAGTGTATAATTACAAATAAAAATATATAGACATCTACTTGGAAGGCTGAGGGGAAGAATCGCCGGAGCCCAGCAGGTTGAGACTGCGGTGGCCGGGACTGCACTCCAGTCTGGGCGACAGAGTGAGACTCCAACTCAAAAAAAAAAAAAAAATAAATATATATGTATATATATATAGACATGCTGAAGAAACAGATTTATGGGATTTCATGGAAGACTGTAAACTAGAGGAGTCAGGAAAGGTTTCTTGAAGTAGCCCTTGAGCTGGTATCTAAAGAATAAGTAGAATTTAACGAGGTAAAGAATACTGGGGAGGAAAATATGGGCAGGAAAGTTCTTTAGGCAAAGAAAACAGTAAGTAGGATGGTTCTAAGGTGGCAAGAAACGGTGCATTTGAAGAACTGGAAGCAGGTGATTGAAATATGTTGATGGACAGAGAGGGCATTGGAGAGATGATGCTGCAGAGATAGATAAAAACTAGAATTTGGATGGTTTTGAAGATCATGCGAAGGAGTTGGACTTTCCTTTATTGTTGGTTTGTTTGATTACTTTATAATTGTCTTTTAACCCCATACTGAATCCCATTATATCCCCTCACACACACAAACAAATGTTATAATGTACTGAATAAAATTCATTCATTAAACAATTTTTTTTGGGGGGGGTTAGCACAGCAAACAGTTTTATAGGCAAGCAAATCAATCAAATTCCTATCCCATCTTTACAATTACATTGATTGCATGTGAAGACTACATTAGTTTCATCTTTGCTCGGTCACCTGCACCTCATGACTCATGATTGGGAATATGCATATCCTTCAGAGACCAGCCATGGCCAGAGGTTGTTCCCCGGGGGAGGGGCAGAAAGAAGTCAGATAAAGGGGGAAAGAGGCAATGTCTAGACAGTTACCTCACACAAAGTCTACCCAGGTATGGAGTCTATATGAGTCCTGGGGTTATAGCGGGGGGAGCAAGAGCAAGTACTGGTGGTAGGGGATGTTTTATTGATCACCTTCTACATGGTGCACACTACTTCAGGAATTGGGAAAATTCTAGGGATCTGTATTTTCTGAAGAGGAGCTAGTGAAGTGGCTTCCAGGATGGAACGAGGCCTAACATACAAAGGATTTTATGGTGAAATTGATGGGAGGTATTTGAGCAAAGTAGTAATGATTTTATTTGGGTACAAGCAAAATTACTCTAGCATCAAGAGAGAAAGACCAGTAAGGACATGACTGATGTTCTCTGAGGTGATAAGAGTATGAACAATGACAGAGAGATAGAAAAGAGTTAAGAGGGTGCACATGAGGGAGATGTTGTCTAGAAAGTAGAATTGGAAGGACCTCATGATTACTTATATATTCTTGGCAATTAAGGATGACACTCAGGTTTCTGCTTTGGGCAGTTGTATAGAAGGCTATGATAGTTACTAAGATTGGGAACGTAGAAGGGACAGAAATTTTGAGGAGATTGTGTGCTCAGTTTAGGAGAGTTTTGGTTTATGTTTTTTGGAAGGTCAATTCAGATGAAGCTTGTATATGGGTTCAGACCCAGGAACTAGGTCAGAACTCAAGATAAGTGTAGATGAAGGAGGAGGAAGAAGAGGAGAAGGAAGAAGAGGAGGGGGAGGGAGAGAAGGAGAAGGAGAAGGAGAAGAAGAAAAAGACCCTAAGAAACTTTGTGAGGCCAGGCAGAGCCATAAGTTTAAGTAAAGGTAAAAGAGAACAGTAAAAATAATATGAAGAGAAGCAGGAAAAGAAAAGATGGAGGATATAAGTATTCCAGTATCTGTATTATCTTCTCTTAAATGTTTTTTATTGTATGCTAATTTTCAAAATGTTTTTGAAAATGTTACTTGTGTAAACCTCTAAAATGTTAGTGAAGGTTTACCTCTAGTTTCTCTTTTACAACTAAATTCAATTTATCTTTGCATGTGATGGTCTATTTTTGACAAAGAACCAGGTTTATAGTGTTTGAATTTTATGGCATCAATAAAGTTTAAAATATATTCAAAGCAACTGCTCTGTAAACTCTCCCCTTGTCTCACAGTTTTCATGTCCTTGTATTCTGCTTGCCAAACCCCTCCCACAGTTTTCTCGACATTTTCTGCTTTCTTTGTACTTGTTTTTCACATTGGGTGGGCTATTTCTTCCATCAGAACAGATCTCACCATTTCTAATTTTAAACTTACACTTTTCTATCATTTATAAATATTTGTGAGTGTAGCACAAATTTTCCCTGACTTGGTAAGCCCCTGGACACTAATGGAATTACATTAACAACACAAATGCCATTGATTTTTGCACATGACTTCTACAAGAACCTTTGTTTTTTGTCATGTACCTATGCCTGTTAAACTAGGGATAGACATTATTTTCTATTATTAAATCTTTCCCTCTGTTTGAGGAATCTACTTTTGTGTGAATATTGTGAGAGGTGGGATCTTCTGCAAAAGTGTGAGAAAATATCACCCTCATCTCTGGCAGCAGGGTTATAGTCATAAGATCTAATCTCAGACAAGCAGATACTTTGTCAGAGACTTTGAATCTGGAGTGATTTACACAAAGAAGCAGAGAAGGCTGGGAATGTTATCCAGTGTTGAGTGGCCATAGTCAAGTGTCCAGTTTCCAGCTCTTGCCAGTTCTAGGAGTTATCAAAAGGCGAGACACTTAACAAATTTCTTCTTTTGTGTGGAAACTGTACCATATATTCCATCTCATTATAAGAAGTCAAACTGAAAAAAAATGAGAGGTTTCTTGTAAAACATACTGCATTGCCTTGAAAGAGATTTCTGTTAAAAGCCAAATAATGGGAAAGGATCCTATCCACCCTATGACCTTGGTGGCGGTTTAGCTGCTCAACTTTCCTTGATTAGTCTTTTCAAAGTCTGGTTCTAGCTGTTCTTTGATCCTGTGATGTATAAAATACTGGTCCTATCACTTTATTTTCTGTTTAAGTAACGAGAATATAGCAAATGGCCTTGTGCCTTGTGTTACATCCTCATGGTCAATTTCAGTTTCAGATGTGGCACACAGATCCATGAGAGCACCGTATCCCTTTGTGCTGCTAGCATCTCACCTCTTGAGCTCTGCAAGATGGCCTGTTCTTCTGTCTCAGCTTGGCTTTCCTCAGCACCCCGAGATCTGGCCACTTTCAGATTTTAGATAGAAACCCCTGAAGAGGACATAAGACAACTCTGTGCTGGTTTCTCTTGAACAAGGCTCCGCTGTGGACCAGGGGACACACAGCATTGTGCCAGCAGGCTGAGACAGCAAATTAATTTTCTTTGTTCAGCTGTCATAAGCCACTCAAGTCATCCCTAGAGTCTTTTGATTTCTTAGGCTTGATGTATAGACACCAGCCTACTGGGTCACACACTAAGCCATTCTCTTGACCTGAGGTAAAAGGATAATTAACCTTCACACTTTTGCTGTGGTAGAGGTGGAGTCATAGCATAACTTTCTCTAAGTCAGTCCATTTCACAAGCACTTTCTCCCTATTTCACACACTCTTATCCTTATATACCAGCTCTCCACCTCTTAATTGGCTTTGGGATCAAGTTACTTTAATTCTCTGGGTCTCAGTATCCTCATATGTATAACAGACATAATAATAGTATCTACATGGGATGTATAGGGTTGTTAGGCTCTTTATGTAGAGACACATTTCAGGCAAGTTGTTCTAAAACATAGAAGGTATACAGTATTAGTCTCGGACAAAACCCTTTTTTGTCCTTGTTACCAACCCTGATCTCTCCTTGCTGGTTGACTGGCCTTGAGGGAGGACTAATTTACTTAATGAGGTTTCAGGTGGCCAAGTCCTAGTGACTGCTCAAGGAGGAGTTGGCTGTGTGGACAGAAAATCAGTACTCCATGTTAGTAGAACTCTTAGAGGGCATTCAACTCAACCACTTTACAAGAAGCACAATGGAGATCTGGAGGGCTGAATGGTATTGCTTTCCAACATGTGCTCCAGAAAACAGGTTCTAGGAAGATGTTAATAGACCTCCATGTCAATTTGATTTATGGTTCAAGAATTTTGAAAAATGCTGGTAACACAAATTTAAACAGGTTTCTTTATTGCAGTACTTCTCAAAACTTTACAATGCAAATTTGTAATACAAATTTTTCAGAGAGAATATGGTAGACAGTATTTTTTATTTTTCAAGTTTGTTTGACTACAGAATATTTCCTCCTTCTGTGGATGAATAGAATTTCATGTGCCTTATGTTCTGTCAAGCACATTTTAGGAAACATGGTTTAGAATGATGGGATATTATGGTTGCAAGAAAGTTGAAGGTCATGGAGGCACAACTAGAAGAGCAGAGACTTAGAGTCAGTCATCCAGTTGTGGAAAGGAAATAAGGGCAAAATCAAACTTTATACTGACTAATCTTTTCCAGTGGGAGACGGTTCTTCCAAGCACAGACTTTGCATGAAAAAATGCTGAAAACAATTTCAACTTTGCCCCTTGGGAAATTTCTTACAAGTTACTAAACATCTTTGAGCTTCAGTTTCCTCCTCTGTAAAAGTGATTGACATAATAATTTCACTGAAGAAACACTGTGAAAATTAGAGATTGTATGCAAAGTATCAAGTGTGGTATTGTTTTGGGGGTTATAGTTAGTAATCCAAGTGTTTGTACATCTGTGCATACCTCTTTTAGAAAAACTCTGCCAAGAAGGCTCTTAGTCTGTGTTTAGTAGCTTCAGTAACTACTTATTAAGGCATTCAGAATGTAATTTCTTTATATCATGCCACAATCATTCTCTCTTTATCTGTAAGGCCATTCAGAACAAGTCACATTTCCCTATCCTGTGCAACTCACCAGTCATTTGAAAACAAGGTTCACATCTCCAAGAGCTCTCTTAGTAAAGGTCAAACACTAAATTCATGGCAAATGCAAGACTTGCATTTGAACTTGTGATTCCTAGGCCTCTATCCATACTCGCACAAATAATTCTGGTTTTCCCTAAGTCACAGTGGTTCCCTACAAATGTCTTAGTCCACTAGCAGCGGTCCTCAACCTTTTTGGCATCAAGGACTGGTTTCGTGCAAGACAATTTTTCCACAGACTGGACTGGAAGGGATCATCAGGCATTAGATTCTCATAAGGAGCACACAACCAAGATCCCTTACATGAGCATAGGGTTCACACTCCTATGAGAATCTAATGCCGTTACTTATCTGATAGGAAGCAGAGCTTCTTTCACTGGTTGCTCACCTTCTGCTGTGGGGCCTGGTTCCTCACAGGCCATGGATGGTACCATTCCATACTGGTCCTTGACCCAGGGTTTGGGGACCCCTGCGGACCCCTGCCCTAGAGAACTGCAACCCCTTACTGGCTATCTTCTGCATTTTAATACAACTGGAGAACATACCGTTTTTGCAGCAAACGAGGACATATTTGTTCAAACGCTGTTTGTTAGGAAATGTGATGAACACTGTGGGATGGCTTAGCTGATATCAAAGAGATCAAGACTTCCTAGAACACACAGGGGCAGCCTAGGATGCAAGCAATCTCCTGCCTCTGATCAGTGCAGTACTGTGGTTGTATTTAATTCCTCCAAGTGCACTGCAAACAATTCTTATCCTTGAAAGTGGAGAATGAGTATTAACATAACTTGTAGATGACTGTTTTATGACCTGGATTCACTTTGTCTTAGCAAGGCTATTCTCCCTACAGTAATGTGAAACCCCACCATCCAGAGAAACTTCTGTCCATAATCCAAACTCCAGCTTTTTATTCTGCTGTCTCAATATTTTCATGTTCTTATTTAGTGTATTTGCTGCTTTTAACAAACTCTTGATTGATATTTTTTTATTTTGAGGTATCATGATCTACTTTCATTTACTCTTAGAAATACATCTCTGCTCTCCTATATGACTTCTACCTTTACTATTGTTTCTAAAAATAGATACCATTAGAATATATTTTTTATTATTAGAAGAGTTATATACGATTTAAATAAAATGTGAAAAAGCAAAAACACATTTTGAGCAACTGGAAACCCATGTTGGAGGAATATAAATAATATATATTATATGTAAATAATAATATATATGAATAAAAATAAATAACTAATATTTCTTGAGTCCAATTCTATAGTAAGAAGTTGTAGGAGTTTACCAAAAAGTAAGTGTGGTCTCAAATTGTATATGATAGAATTAAATCAATAATTGTAAGGATACCCAAAAAATAATAAACAAGAAAAATATAGGGGATGTAACCATCTAACATGAGAATGAGTATTAACAGGAGATGTTTTAGAAATGAAGTAAAGTTTTAAATTAAAAAATAATATAAGGAAATAGAATAAATGAAAACAAAGTTCATTGGTTTTCCTCTGTTAATGCAATATCTTCATATACTTAGAGACAAACGTTTTTATTCCATATACCAGCCTCCTACTTATTAAAGAAGACCTGTTTTAATAAAGAAATGGGGAAGTGAAGATTAAAAGAGAAAAATGGCATATTTTCTAAACTACAAGGAATACAGTATAATTTAGTAAATGATGAAGAAAAATGAAATAAAATATCAATTGTAATGATTAGTTCCAATCATACTAATTTCAGACAAATGTAAGTGTGTAGCAGAATCCACTCACCAAGAGAGAAGATGACAATATACCACCAGGTTTACTGAATAACATGTAAAGTATGAAGAATCAGGGTAAATTATACCAGTTTCTGAGCACATAATATGCCAAACAATACAACCTTTAGTTGAACAACATATCCATGAGCATACCCACTTCTGGGACAGTGTTGCTTCTCACACAGGGCAGACAAATTGTTTTAGTTAAATTTCCTCTGTGGTCAGCAACAAGTCATTGCCTTGTTGGTACATTTGTAAATGTCATTTTCATTATTTTCATTGTTGTCCCTATAGCGTGACAAGAAACAAAAGTATTAAAATGTAAGAGCTAGAATTGAGAAAAAAGATCAACTGAAATATAAAAGGAAGCATTTCCTAACAGAGGAAGCTACCTCGGATATAAAGTAGAAATATAGTAAAGATTCCACACAGGGCTGTCAATTCTCAAAAAAAGCAAATAATAAACAAAGCAAATAATGCCAGTGAACTTTTGGTAGAAAAAAAAACACTTGCAAGACCAGTAAAAAGAGAGAATCTAGCCAGGTTTGGTGGCTCAGCCTGTAATCCCATGCCTTTGGGAGGCTGAGGTGAGTGGATTGCCTGAGCCTGCGGGTTCGAGACCCGCCTGGGCAGCGAGACCTCATCTCTACAATAAATCAAAAAATCAGCTGGGTGTGGTAGCACATGCCTGTAATTACGGCTACTTGTAAGGCTGAGGCGGAAGGATCGCCGGATCCCAGCAGGTTGAGGCTGCGGTGGCCGGGAGCGGCCACTGCACTCCAGTCTGGGCGACAGAGTGAGACTCCAACTCAAAAAAAAAAAAAAAAAAGAGAGAATCTTTTAAATTGTGAGAGAATGGAAACGTGTCGTGGCTAAAAAGTAAAAGAAGCAAAAAACAAAACACAAACAAAAACAGGGAGAGTACTAAAATGAAGATTATTGCAAAGGCAGGACCATGAACATTAATTTAAAAATGTGATGATAAGATGGGACCAAATATCTCGAGCTTTTGATTGATATGTTTTGCTTTGGAGATGTATTTGTATAATACACTGTGCATGGAACTTTTTGTGTAAATAAACCAAGATGGTGATGTATTATTTCCTCCCTAACTGTAAACATAGACTTTGAAGAAGGTAGCCTGCAGCAATCACTCCTTAGGAACCCTGGGGGACAGGTGTGTTTTCCCAAATGTGAAAAAGATCAACATACTATCATGCTAAGATTTTTAAAAAATAAATAAACTTGTAAATTTTCATATCAGTAGTACATTAATTTTAATAATTTGGTAATGCACCAATCATTTTATGGGTCTACTTTAAATCTAACACATTCATTAGCTGCTTTGCAAATACACCAATTATAGGATTTCTAACTTTTAAAAAAACAACATTATTAGAACCAAAGAATATGCAGTTTTTGGTTTCATTGCAACTGGAGACTAGTCACTTAAAAAATATATTCATATATACTTAGATTTTAAGCATATAAGAACATCAGGCTTGTTTGCATTCATAGAATGCACTTCTAGGTTAATTGTTGAGACTATTTAGGCAAATATTAATTTGAATATATATTATAAATTATCCCTAGATAGAAGATAGTTAAACTATTTTATAAGAAAAGACACATCTCACTTGCTTGGTATTTTCAGAAAATGTGATAATCCTTTTAGGTGAAAATTCTAGCTTTTCCCTTTCAGAAGTTTGAACTTTTAAATTTTAATCACCTTTGAAGGAAATATTTCTCTAATATTACCTTTCTGCATATAACAACCTTTCCTGAATACTCAGGGTCATTATTAGGAAAATTAATAGCTATTCTGGGTTGCAATACACTGTTGTCTTCTGATGACTGATGAGTGCTCCCACTATAACAGATGACCCTAGATGATTCAGTTTTTACATTTCTTTTGTCTACTTTTTGTACTTTCTCCCATCCTCCATCACTGTCAGGTTGTCAATATGCCTGTCTCCAGGAGTCACTATCCCCACACCTCCCTACACCACATACACCATTGCACACATTCTCTTGTAATTTTCTGCCACATTTTTACCATAATGAGACCCTTATCAAACTGAAGGTGGATTGGGGCAGAGGGAAGAGAGTAGTTAAAATTATCTAACCTGTAGACTTTTTGGAAATTAGTATTCCAGATGTTCTTGAAGGTAGAAATGCTACCAACCACCCTTGTTGCAATGGGTTACATTTCATCCCAGGTGTAACATTTGTTTCATCTTCAGAAAAACCATATAACTGAATTGAAAAATTTTTCTCTGGAAGTTTTATGGAGACAATTTACTCTGATCCTCAGAGAGCAGGAGCAGAAATAGAAATATCTAATCCTTCTATAAATGATTCTGAGGACTTGACCTGGAGAAACCTTTCTGTTCCTGTGAACCAGTCCAGAAGGAACAAAAAGATGATTTTGGGAAATGGCATCTTCCAATACAAGATGCCAGCACCAAAGGGCAGGTTTCTCTAGCCAGATGCATGCTCCTTGCTGTAGTATGTTTAGATATGGTGTGGCGATAGGGGAGAAAAAGAAAGAAAACACACTGGAAAGTTTTAACTCAAATATGATCCTTTTATTTACCCAGTATCATCAGAATTATCTCAGTTTGAGGCTACTCTATATTGCTTAAAACTTTTTGTTTATTGACTCCACATGTTAAGTCATATCACTTAAGTATTTGGGTTCCATTAGTATTCAAGTTTAAAATATGTATTTTCAAGTTTAACATTTGACTTATTAACTAGTTAGGGAACAAAATCAAACTTTAATACATTATTTAAAAAAACCTTTAAGCCACTTTAATGCAAAAGGAAAAGAGAGAAGGGTAAGATAGAAGGAGAAATCTTTTTTTTTTTTTTTTTGAGTTGGAGTATTCACTCTGTTGCCCAGACTGGAGTGTAGTGGCCGCTCCCGGCCACCGCGGCCTCGACCTGCTGGGCTCTGGTGATCCTTCCGCCTCAGCCTTCCAAGCAGCCAGAACTACAGGTGCGCGCTACCACGCATGGCTAATTTTTTTTGGATTTATTGTAGAGATGAGATCTCGCCAATTTGCCCAGGCAGATCTCGAACCCGCGGGCTCAGGCAATCCACTCACCTCAGCTTCCCAAAACGCGGGACTACAGGCCTAGCCACCAAGCCTGGCCAGAGAAATCTTAGAAGTAAACAAAACTACTAATTGATGAAATGTTATTTCCATTTTTTTCATTATTTATCTTAAGAATAAAGGAATAGTAAATGAACTTATACTCCCTTATAATTTATCCAAAATAAGCCAAAAAATGTTATTGAAATACCTAATAAAGTCCAAGTACCACATGTCCACATTATTTACAAAGTCTTTATATTTCTTTAGTGAGAAACACATACTCTAGTTTTTTGTTTTAAAATAATTTTCTGAATTTGCTTATTTTTCCATATATCTCATGACTTTTCTACCTCATCCATAGGTTTTATTGTTCTCCAACTCTCCACTAACTTTCTGTATTAAAGGCAGAGAAATCAAGGAAATCTTAGTCTTTTTTTGAAAAAAATAAAAAAGAGAATTAACAAAAACAGAATTTATGGAGAAAGGTAACTTCCATAAAACCCATAGGTGGTAATACTCATAGGTGGAACCCAAGAACTTTGGTAGTGGGAGGTATTGATTGGGGATGTAATTTTGTTGGCTAAGTCCACTAGGTTTTGAGTTTGATTTGGCACATCATGAATTAGTGTAGGGAAAAGCAGACTGTAGGAATGGCCACAGCAACATAAGAACTATATTCTGGAAGAGGTGAGAGAGAAACAGTTATGAAAGCTCAGAACAGGGACCACAAGGTTAATCCTGAGAATCATGATGAGAACAAAATGATTACAGTAATGATACAATGTTAACTCAGGGCAAGATTCTAAGGGCAAATTGATGTGGCAGCTCTAAACTATTGACCTAGAGCATTTTGAACTAGAAAGTGAATGTGTCCCAGAGTCTTAGGCCAGGTTGTTGCATATCTGTGTGGGAGTAGATGGGTTCCTATTGTTAGGTAAGAGGAAGGAACCTAGGTGTGCATTCATGCATTCAATCCACCTTTACTAAGCACTTCTTAGGTGCCAGAGATTATTCTTAACTAGAAAATTAGCAGTAATCTAAATAAATTTTCTGACCTCCTAGAGTTTACATTTTCATGAGGTTTACTCACAATAAATAAACAAATCAATATAGAAAGGCATTGTTAGCTATAAAAGTGCAATAAAAAATAAATCATGGGAAAGGAATAGAAAATGACAGCAATTGTAATTTTGGACAAAGTGGCCAGGTGAGAGCTTCATGAAACCCTGAGTCTTGGATAGATATTTTAAGGTAAGAAAAAAGAACAAGTGAATACTAGGAAGAAATGCAGTTCAGGAAAATGAAATGACAACTTCAAGATCCTGTGTGGGCACAAATGTTCTGGTTATGTTTGAGGACCAGAAAAAAAAAGGACTTGTATAGTTAATATAAATAGGTTGAAGGCAGTGTAGGTCAAACTTTCCATTTTGTTGTAAATGATAACTAATATCAATTTTTGCTTTATACTGGCTCCTAAAAAAATTGTAGAGTCTTTAAGAATTCCCTTTCACGGTAACAGTTCTCTACAGACATGATATTTGGACAATTGATGCTAATTTTATCTGTTTGCTACATATAGAGATAGCCTATAACAGATATAAGAGAACTAATAATTATTTTAGGAGAGACTGACAGCTTCAGTATATTAAATTTTAATCTAGTGTTATGAATGATTTGCCATAATAGCCAGAGTTTCTAAGCCTTCAACAAAGGGAGATTTCATAAGGTTTTAATCTTCTATAACATGATAGCTTTTAAACACAGGTAGCAGGGAATTTTTGAGAAATATTACTTGATAATTTTTAATCAAGCCACTCAGTATTTTTGTCTACTTCGTAGCATGATCAATGGAGGCCTCAAAGTTTCAGATACTGTTTTTGCCCAGTTTGAAAAAAGTTGTAATTTATAAAACAATTCATAAAAGCATCTACACTTATTGTAACTTTGTTGGAAATTGAGATCAGTGGTCTCTTTAAATAAAGTAGTTACTTAGCAGTAAAAATTAGGGCATTGCTTTTTTCATTTTTGATGATTTCTTTTTCCCTTGAGAGAAATGACAGACCTGAGGTCAAGTAGATTCTAATCTCTTCTTATCTTCAGATCAGGAGTATGGAAGATATAAGGAAAGGATATCTCAGGAGAGTTTCCTTTTCAAATTTTAAATTCAGATACAAAAATGACTTTTGTAGAATAGGATGTTAGGTTACAGTTTTCAAATAATTGATGTGTAGAACAAGTCTTTGAAAAACCTTTGATGAGTAGGAGACATTATAATACCACTGAGGATGACTAGGGCAAATAAAACTTTTGCTTTAGGAAGGTTCATGCCTTAAATCTAAGACTTAACATGTAAGAGTCAATGCTTATCATTATAATGATATTATTTTAGAGATACATGGACTCTCATGTAAAAGACTGTTATAATCAATTTCATCAAGGCTTTCTTGTGTGCCTCTTATAGAGTGAGTAAATTTTCTATCTTTGGAAGTCATGGAGTTGTCAGATCCAGTGAATATATTAAAATATATATTCACAGCTCCAGCAACATACACAAAGTTATGAAATATTTATTATCACTATTGTTATTCAGTTTTTGTCCACTCAGAAAAACAACTCAGAGGATTTAAAAATATTCACCCCATCAGTAAAGGCAAATAGATTCTGTTTGTCAAAGCAGTGGAGTGAAATAAAAGTACAATTTTTGAAGTCATGTTTTTTTTTTATTCTCACTCAAAAAAAATGAGGGGCATTTTTTTCAGATGAATTTTCAATTTGTTTCAGATAAAAATGAAAACAACTGAAATGCCCATTAACAGATAAATGGATTTTTAAAATACTATACACACACACATACATAATGGGATATTATTCAGTCTTCAAAAAGCAGGAAATTCATTCATTTGAGACACCATGAATGAACTTAGAGGACATTATGATGAATGATACAAGCCAGACACACAGGAAGATATATGGTGCATGAACTCATTTATATTTGGAATCTAAAATAGTGAAGAGAGGATAGACAGGGAAAGGGAAGATGATGATCAAAAGGTACAAAACTGTACTCAAACAAAAGGAATAGTTTCTGGCGATCTATTACACAGAGGGTGACTATTGATAACAATAATGTATTGTATATTTTAAAATCGTTAAGAGAAACAATAAGTATTTGAGGTGCTAGACATGTTAATTAGCCTGATTTAATCATTTCACAATTCACAGATGTATTAAAGCATCACATTACACCCTTTATAAATATACAATTATTATTTGTCAATTGAAAGTAAAACAAAAGAAGAAAAAATGCTAGGAGATGTGTATAACTGTTACAAAATTATTGTAATTAAAGATATAAGCCTGAGTAAAATGAATTAAACTGTGAACATCACAGTTTTTAAAGCATTTGGGTTTTACCTAATAATATTATGGATTGTGAGGGAATCAAAGAATAGAGTCCTATGCCCATGAATATTTGCCTTATTTTAATGATGTACCTCAAACTTCAGCTACAAGTGAACAAAAAGTTATAGAACTATAAACTGGTTAATATTTTAGTTAAGGTGATAGAGCAAGTCATTTAATTTTTCTTGATAGCAGTCTTTAAGTTATTAATTTTGTATAGTTTGTACTATAATGGTAAATCAACTAATTGGGTCATTTCTTCTAGTCTCTTTTGAGAGAAAAAAGGACTTAGAAATAAGTGTTTACATTGCTTATTTTGAAAAGGCTAGGCTTTCAAAATGCCCAAACAAAAAGAGAATTTTGTTATACTTTAATGCACAATGACATTTCCATTCTCAGTGCCTTATACTGGACTAAGATAGCATGCAAAAATCATACACTGTCTGTCAATATCTCTGAACACAAATTCAATCACTTGTCAAATAACAAACAAACAAAAACCCTGGCATTATAAGATCTCAGTGGGGTGTAAAACTTCACTAAATATGTTTTCTCTACTGGTCAAATAAATAGACAACAAGCCTTATGTATAAATTATCAGTGTCCCTAAAATGTACATCCAAATGCCTGACCTAGAGTCTATCACAATAAGAAGAAATATTACCAAAAGAAAGAAAAACAGCAAGAATCAAAAGAAAAAAAAAATGCCCCATTTGGAAATGCAAAAACAGCTGGACCCTTTTCACTTCAAGTTCCAAGAATCTAACTGCAAGTTCCAAGAATCTACTGCTGTTATGAAGGTTATTACTTACATAGTAAAAATTTTTTCTTGTAATAGTATACAAAGAAAAGGGAAAGTGAAATTTTATCTCATTTTGGTCTTCTGACATGACAAAAATTTTTGCATCAATTTAAGCATTGATCTGCCCTTCAAGACATATTGTTTACATTTCAGTGTCTAAACACTTGTGCTGATAGAAGAATGGTTTTTCTCAAGACTATCTATAGTGCCAATAATGATTTTTCTTTGGGCTGAGTATCTATTTGTCACCCAATGCTATCTTGATTGAGGACAGAGATTCAAAATTTTAATAATAAATACATCAAGTTATGCTAAAAAAACTGATGTTCATTCTAGTTAGTAAAATAAAGTAGAACTGTATAAAATTTCTTATATATCTTCTCTCATCATAGGAGTGTTTGACTCATTTTTTAAGTAAATTATTTGTACTTATAATTTAAGTTTGCATAGAATTCTATGTGATACATCATACAGCATAGGATTCCTTTATGGATCGATGCAAGAACACTTGGATTTCACAGCCCTCCTAATAAAACTGTTCAAGAAACTAGGTGTGCTGTTTACAGTAGGTTCAAGTCTAAATACATATTAGGGTCCATGATTAGAAGAAATGACACCATTAAGATGAGAGACATGCCATATGAGTACTGTATTCTATCAGATGACCAAATAACCTGCTGGTCTTGATTTGGTCCTCTTAAAAACTGAGATGATATTACAACTGGGATTATGTTCATTTAAAGAAAACAGTTAACTTTAGGATCAGTAGATAGAAAACATATCTTTGTTTCATTTTAAAAGTGCAACAGCCAAATATGGTACCAGATGTTGCAACACAAGTACTGTTCTGGAACACGATTGTAGATGATCTCTGTAGGTGAATTAAATGAAATTAGTTCAGGCAGAGATCAAGGGTTTACTTAATCAAGAGATCAAGGAATGACACAGGTTTACCTAATCATAACATTTTGAACACAGGTTGAGGCAGACAACTAGTATGAGTTAAACCATTAATGTAAAATTCCAGACAACTGAAAGAAGTAGTTCAGGCAGAATTCTCAAAGTTGTAGAGCCCTGAGCAATTCAGCACTTTGGACAGTTCCCAAAGAAGCTTCCTCCTTCCAGGTATTTAAATAGTACCTAACTTTATTTTATTTTATTTTTTATTTTAAAGATGTGGGGTACAATTCAGGGTTAAGTATACAAATGTTCATTATGCAGGTACCTTTGTTGATGAGGTGTCCCCCCACCAGCAGAATCCCATTACTACCAATTCTGCCTGCCGCCCCCTACACAATTTCCCACTACTGACAATCCTTTTCTTACAGAATTATGAAAATTGTTCAGGGCCCGCTTCACTTCTTAGTGTCTCACCTCTACCTGTACATGACCTTAATTCTAATGGAGATATCTGCAGTCATGCAAAGAGATCTGTGGTTTGTGTTTCACACAAAGTCTACACCTTCAGTCCTAACATGAAAGTTCACAGTGTTGTTTATATTACATGAGGTTATGCCAGGCTCATCATTAGGCCTTGTTCCATTAATCAATAATGGGTGAGCTGGGCTCGGTGGCTCAGCCTGTAATCCTGCGCCTTGGGAGGCTGAGGTGAGTGAATTGCCTGAGCCCGTGGGTTCGAGACCTGCTTGGGCAACTTGGCGAGACCTCATCTCTACAATAAATCAAAAAATCAGCCGGGTGTGGTAGCACGCCCCTGTGGTTCTGGCTACTTGGAAGGCTGAGGTGGAAGGATCGCTGGAGCCCAGCAGATCGAGGCTGCGGTGGCCAGGAGCAGCCACTGCACTCCAGTCTGGGTGACAGAGTGAGACTCTAACTCAAAAAAAACAAACAAAAAAAACAAAAACAAAAACCCAAAAAACAATAATGGGTGATTAAGAATCTATGTATTAATAATAAAATTTATCAACTTAACTTTAAACCCAATTCAAGAGGAAAAAGTGAGGATGGGATCATCCAACTCATGGAAAAGAGTCTCTTTACCAACACTGGATGATTATTATCACAGTTAAGTCCTTTGGGCCATTCACGCGCAAGGCCATTCAGCAGCTATTCTACAGCAAACTGAAATGAGGTATTCACACTGGGAGGTGGGAGCAGAAGAAAGGTTTTAAAATATCCATGAGGCATAACTGTAGTTGGTAACTAAAGCATATTAAGGCTTTATGTGCAGGCTTGTGAGGAACAGAATTACCCTTTTTGCAGCATGGACTTTGAGCCAATTTCTAAGAGACAGAACTACAATTCAGAACAGTTCATCTAATTTCTAATCAAAGGACAAATTCCATTTTATTTAAATCCATCCAACAAGATTAAAATTAGAATAATTAACAACGAATCAAAAATGTATGCATTTGAAAAATGCTTAAGAGTATATTTTTTTCTTCATAACAACTTTTCAGGTGAGTGTTTTTAAAACCGAGTGGTGGGGGTAAAGCATAGAAACCCTATACAATTGATCTTCTCAATGATGAGTAATTTAACTACACATTTTATAAAGGACTTCCTTGAGCTTTGCTAATTAAAAAAAATGAAGTAGTTCTCAATATCCCTGACAGTAAATGCACCAAGTTAGGAAGTATTTAGAATAAGCAAAAAGACAAAACAACAACAACAAAAAAAACGGGTTATCTCCTACCTCTAGTTGCATTAACAGCCTTGCTTTTCTGGATTCTGGGAACTACTTTCAGTCTTACAGGCCCCATGTGGTTAACAGAAGGTCTATAAACTTAATGCCAAGAGTAACTCAATTCCTTCTTTTTTTTCTTTGGTATATTGACAGAATACCAGAGATGAATTTTCTAGCTTAACCAAGGGCTCTATAGAGTACTGAGAAGGCATAAGAAAGCACTAGTATGGACAAGGGAGATGAGCAATGACCCAAGCACTGCAGAAAGGAGGCTATATAATTTAAGAAACTGGGCTTTTATTAAGGAAGCATGATGAAAGGTTTATATTGTGAAAGCTTGACAAATACAAAAGCTCTCAGGTCCTTCTTTGTCTAGCTGAGTAGTACACAATTCTGTATATTCTAAAAGCACCAACAGCAGAAAAAAGTTTTTCTGACAAAAAAATTAAGTGGTAGACTTAAGTCTAGAGCTTATGATTAATCCTGAAGAAATGCAGTGATTTTTTAAATTCAAAGGTAAATTTTTACTGGTTCCTTGGTTGTAGTTACAGGAAAATTTGAAGATCCTGAGATTTGAAAATGTTTCCTGGGTGTCCACCCAGGTAGTTATCCGACCTGAGGAAAGAGATCTTTATTTATCCATGTACACAATGTGTATTTGTAAGCAATGGTATTGATACAATTGTCAAAGTCACACATGGAAATCAACCTTACTAGTCAATAATTAGCTCTATGCACACTGGGGAGATGAACAAGTTTGGCACCAAACCAGGCAAACTAAACTTGTAACACTTAAAAGATGTTTAAAGCAGACTCAGGGTAACACATCCTGGCTCATAAAACTTGGTTATGTTTGTATAGTTTCAGGATATTTCCCTCAAAAATTAACTGTAACCTAAAATTTAATCTAAGCTATATTTTTAAAAAATTGATATTAAATTTTCACAACACCTAGTTTATTATAAGAATAATGAAAATTTAATGTGTATATTTGGCTTAATTTTTTCAGCTTATATATCGTCAGTTTACATAGTGTTTATTTTTAGAAACAACAAGAAAATGTTATACTGTTTATCACACTACTCTTGTAATGACCCTGCATGTTAATCTATTGGTTCATCCCTGCATTAATATGATATTTAAGTAAGGTTACTAAATATAATAGATGATTATTAACAGACATGCAAACTAATAAATGTCACTAAATAATGTCACAAAGCTCAAGAAAAATATTCTGGTAAATTTGTTGTTTATTTTCTCTGACTTTGACAACTATTTTTTATGACTTATACAGACAGCGAATCTTCATATGTAGTTTAAGGCAGCTTTTTATTATCAACACAACTTCTTTATTTAAAATATGCTCAATCAATCACTGCTATCTTGTATTTTTGACAATATGAAGAAGATGCAGCAGTAATACATATAACCAATTCTTTTTCCTGGGCATTTTTGCCTATTTACTGTAAATATGGCAATAAGTAACTAAATGCTTCAGTCATAATTTAGACAAATATCTAAGCCTTTGCCTTAGGAATACTAAGTCATGGAAGAGTTTTTAATACCTTTAAGAACCTCAAAATACTGAGTTCTTGAAAAAATGTGGTTCAGTAAACTATGTAACTAAGTACAATCAAGCACTGTAGAAGGATGTTTCGGTCAATGAAAGACTGCAAATATGGTGGTTCCATAAGATTACAATGAAACTGAAAAATTCCTACCACCTGGTGACATTGTAGCTGTCATAATGTCACACCACAACAGATTACATATTTTTGGAGATGCTGGTGTAAAATAACCTACTGTACTGCCAGCTATAAAAGTATGACATGTACAATTAAGTACAGTACATAATACCTGACAATGATAATAAATGATTATGTCGCTGGTTTACATATTTCCTATACTATACTTTTTATTGCTATTTTAGAATGTACTCCTTCAACTTAAAAAAAGTTAACTGTGAAACAACCTTAGGCAGGACCTTCAGAAGATATTCCAGAAGGCACTGTCATCATACAAGATGACAGTTTCATCCTGTGTTATTGCCCCTGAAGATCTTCCGGTGGACAGGTGTGGAGGTGAAAAGCAGTGAGCGATACTGGTGATCCTAACCCTGTGTAGGACTAGGCTACGTGTGTGTTTGTGTCTTGGTTTTTATCACAAAAGTTTAAAATGTTAAACAAATACAAATACAAAGAAATAAAATATTTTTGTACTGCTATGCAGTGTGTTTGTTTTAAACTAAGTGTGATTACAAAAGAGTCAAAAAGTTTAAAAAATTGAATAGTGTGTCTAGTAAAAAATTTACAGTAAGCTAAGGTTAATTTATTATTGAAGGAAAAAAATTAAAAAATTTAGTGTAGCCTATGTGTACAGTGTTTATGAAGTCTACAGTAGTACACAGTATGGTCTAGGCCTTCACATTCACTCACCACTCATTCACTGACTCACCCAAAGCAACTTCCAGTCCTGCAAAGCTCCAGTCATGGTAATTATTTATATGGGGGAGGGGGTATCATTTTTATTTCTTATACTGTAGTTTTACTGAAACTTTTAATATATGTTTAGATACACAAATACTTCCATTGTGTTACAATTGTCTACAGTATTCAGTACAGTAATAGGCAATATAGGTTCGTAGTCTAGGTGCAATAGGCTATACCTCATAACCTAGGTATGTAGGAGACTATACCATCTAGGTTTGTGTAAGTATACTCTCTGTTAGTACAATGACAAAATCACTGATAATACGTTTCTCAGAACGTATCTCTTTTCTTAAGCGACACATGACTGTAAATGAAGTAGGAAGTGAAGGGTCAAGTTGCTAACATAACAAACCCAGCTTATTTGATCATGGTTAGTGGACTTCAGATGTATTAATATGATAGGTTAAGCCAATATATATGTATGTATATATATATATATATATTCATATATGTGTGTGTATATATAAAAATATAATGAGTTTTGCTTTTTAATATCACACACTATTAATTGTAGTTCAATAAAAGTCATCTTTGGACTTAGTGTATATATATATATATACTTTACATGTATAATAACTCTGAAGTAGAAATGAAGTTATTTTCTACTTTTTGAAGTTATGTTATTTTAAGATTTCATTATACATCTATGAAGATATGTTATTTCATTAGACATAAACCAGATGTATATAAATGCTAGCCAAACATATAGATGTGATCATATCAACATATTGTTATTTATTTCTATTTTTAAATACTATCATTTTTCTTTTACAGCTGAGACTACTAAAGTTCACAGACATTAACTGATTTACTTAATTTTTATAGTGGGTAATCAGTGAAGCCAGATTGAAACTGACGCAGCTGCTGGCTCATGTTACAATGCTCCTTCCACTGAAGCATGTATCATGTGTTGAAGGTTTTGGTTTCACTTGTTCAAATTTGACTTGAGTATACAAGGGGACTTGCTATTATGATGGAACTTTGGAGGTTTTTCACAGATCATATTTTCCTACCCCATCATTTTGCATAAAAGACAAGTGAAGGCCAGTCAGGTGGAGTAACTTGAGAAAGTACATAGAGATAATGACAGGGCTGTAACTGTAACCCCGCCCTTTTTTTAGATGGCTCCTTGAGATGAAGACATTTTATCTAGAAGATCACAGTTTAGTCCAGGAGACAATAATCATAAGGATACCTCAGTGAGTATCTACATACATTTTCCTCTGGGTATCATAAAAGTAGATTTAATTGAAATGCATTTAACTTCTTTTAGAATATATTTTTATAATTACCTTATTAAAACTCTCAAACCAAAAACAGCACATTGATAACCAGATATCCTAATGTGTTTCAATCAAATGAGAAAAATGTGACACGACAAGGAATAGACTTGCAGGAAAGTTGTGCTTACCTTCATAAGTCCCACTTTCTAGGAGAGCACCACTTTTCTCCAATTCCATAAAATCTTCAACAGTGATGAAAATATAGTCCACTCCAGGGACTTCACCCTCCTTATGTGGCCTTGTGGTGCCTGAATAAGGAAAAGAAAAAACAAAGGAAAAACTAAGTGATTTGTTGTTGAACTTTAGAAATACCACCATACTTCTGAATATTCAATACCACTTGTTTGACATCCTGCTAGTTGGCAGTTTGCATTTGTCCTTCTGTTTGTTTGGCAACAGAAAACAGCAGGGGGTAAAGAGTAAAGTAAACGTACAAAGCACTTTTCTTCATCAGGCTTAGAAAGAGTTCATTGCTGTAGGATATGGCTGCAAATATTCATCAGTGAAAAATGCAGATCATTGTACCCTTTTGAAGAGGTGGCTTGAATTTGGGGCCAGTAGTCTGCTAGCTCAGGACTTTACGTTTCACTCCCATGAATGGACCTCTATTGTTCTGTAGACTGCTGTGCTATGACATAGAATACAATGAAAAGTAGAAATCTTAGCAAAATGTCAACTTATCTTTATATTTTCATAATCTGCTTTCTTTGGGGTGTACTGTTGGTTTTCATTAGTTAAATTTGCAACAAGAAAAAACACTTCTATTACATGTAAAGGATCACAAAACCTTTACTAAAATTTAAAATTAAATCATTAGAATTGAGTAATAATTAAAGTTGCATTAGTAGTTGATGCTGGCAATATAATATCTAATTTGATAGAAGGAAACTTTCTATGACTCCATCACAGGGTTTCGCTTTCATAGCCTGTCTTCCCTTACTGCCTCTAATTCTGACTGAGTCGCAAAGTGACACTCTCTCAGGGGTTTCTGTAGGGGGCCACTGCTTCTGTTTCCTATATCACCCATAGAGGGAAAGAGCTCCGCAGGGCCAAGGTGACAGGAACATCAGCTGCTCAGTCTGTGGCTCATCCAGCTCTCCTAGAGAACACAGTCTTCCAGGCAGCCTGGCCACTTGGCCAAGCAGGAGCAAAAATAGAGACGTATTCAAGTCTGCAGGTTTGTTTTCTGGTAATACTTCCTTCCCTGAACATGCCCTAAGCCTCTTCCTTTCTTTTTCTATGCCTCCTACATAAGGCATTTTGCATGGTCAGATTGGAATTTACATAATGCATACATGCAAATAAGTATGCAGAAATATACAGAGGCCAAATATATAAGTAAGGTAGTACATTGGCAGGCTTCTTCATATTTAAAACTCCCCCATGTTGTTTATATACTAAAACAAGTATTTTAAATCCTTAAATTTTATTTTTTCTCCCTGAATTTGAAATATTTATCAGCTAAGTCATGAAAATAGCCAGTCAGTTCTCCTTTGGGTATTAGGATCAAATCTGGACTGCAAATGAGAAGCAGATACTAATATCAGAGTGTACAATGTGCTAGAGAAATTGATTTGGGGTAAAAATGAATAATTCCTATTGAAAACATTTTTTAAGATGTGAAGGCATTATTTTCTAAAATTAAGTTTTACAATCCTTCTTTGGGGGGTTGCAAAACAATTTTTTTCCGTAATAGTGTTTAATGACTTTCCCCTGAATTTGTTTATTTTATTGTGTTTAACTGAGCCACTTTTTGCAATATTTCTTACAGCTTTCATGCTATAAAATATAAAACTCCCACACCCAGTGTACATAATGTTGTCAAATTAATGTTTCTATGAGAACCTTAACTTTCAATATCCTGACTTTTATGTGCTTAACCCTTGTGAATTAAAAATGCATTAGCATATTTTTGGGCAATCAGTTTGTTTTCCTGTTTAGAACACACTCCAATCATTAAGAAAAATCACATAACAAAGATTCAATTTTCCTTACTAATTTATCTGAATATTGTAAAAGCTACATACTTTAACTGCTTACAGTATGGTAATGCATTCCTAGCACAATATTAGCACAGGATCACATGTTTGAGGGCAATTTCCAAGGCTGCTGACTTGTTTGGAGTAACCTAGCTGTCCCGAATTCTAGTGAACATGTTCGTGGTTGTGATTTTCTTGGGAGGAGCATCAGTACTTTTGGTTTACAGAGTGATTTTCCATCTCCATTTTGCACTTTGGGCCTCTGTGACTGAGTTCTTACCTCTGTGATGCATTGATGTCACCTGTGGCTGTTGACTCACCTGTTGCTGGCTGCCTACTTGGACTGAAAACTTGCTTACTTCAAGGTGATTTGAAGAAATTCTGCTCTACACTCTCAAATGTTGCAATCTCCATCTTTCACATCCTTTTCTCACTCTATTCTTCTTTCCTTCTTTTTTAAAACATATATTTTATTATAAAATTGTGGGGTACAGTTAAGGGTTAGGTATACAAATGTGCATTGTTCAGTCACCCTTGTTAATAAGGGGTGTCTCCCCATCCCCAGACAGATATTGACTACCGTTAGTCCCACCTCCCTTCCCCTCCTCACCCCCCCATAGTTTCCCACCACTGTCAGTCCTTTTTATATAGTATTATAGTAGATGTTCAAGGTCCACTATATGAGTGAGAACATGTGATACTCATATCTTTGTTTCTGTGAGAGATCACTCAGTATTATAGACTCTAGTTCCATCCAGTTTGCTGCAAAATTCATGATTTTGTTCTTTTTTATGGCTGGGTAGTATTCCATTGTGTACATGTACCACATTTTTTTAATCCACTCCTCTTGATGGACAGCATGGTTGGTTCCAGATTGTTGCTATTGTGAACAGTGCTGTGATAAACATTCCTGTGCAGATATCTTTTTGACAGAGTGATTTGAGTTCTTCAGGGTATATTCCCAGTAGGGGAATTGCAGAGTCACGTGGGAGGTCGATATTTAGAGCTTTTAGAAATCACCACACTGCTTTCCACAGAGGTTGCACAAGTTTGCACTCCCACCAACAGTGTAGAAGTGTTCCCTTTTCCCCACACCCTGTCCATCATCTGTTGTTTTTTGAGTTATTGATAATTGTCATTCAGTGTGGTTTTGATTTGCATCTCCTTGATGATTAGTGAGGTTGAACATTTCTTCATGTGTCTGTTGGCTGCTCGGATGTCTTCCTTTAAGAAGTGTCTGTTCATATCTTTTGCCCACTTTATAATGGGGTTGTTTGTTTTTTTCCTCTCAGCACGTTTGAGTTCCTTGTAGATTCATGATGTTAAGCCTTTGTCGGACCTGGAGTTGGCAAATACTTTTTCCCAGTCTGTGGGCTGTCTCCCTGCTCTCTTGATGGTTTCTTTGGCTTTGCAGAAGCTTGTCAGTTTAATGAGGTCCCACTTGTCTATCTTATCTCTTATGGCCTGTGGGTGTTGGGTTTTGTTCAGTAATTGGATGCCAGTTCCAATTTCCATAAGGATATGTCCTGAATTTTCTAAGGTTCTTATGGTTTGAGGTTTTAGGTCTCTGATCCATTTAGAGTTAATTTTTGTGTATGGGGATAGATAGGGGTCTTGTTTGAGTCTTCTGCATGTGGTCAGCCAGTTTTCCCAGCACCATTTACTGAATAGGTTCTCCTCTCCCCAGTGGTAGGTGGTGGAGTCTATTCTTCTTTCTAATTATGACCTCCAGTCTTTTGATCTCTTCTAATTTCCCTGATGTTCTTGAAACCTGGCTTGACTTGTGTTCCTAACTATGAAAGGACTAGAAAACACCTAATATCTCTTCCTTCCTTTTAGTTTCTCTGTACCATCTCCTGGCTCATCTAAGTTCCCATGTTCATTATTGGCTATTTCCTTCATAGACTACAGACACTACAGAAAACCATAAGCTATCTTTGATAAAGTACTCTATGAATTCAGGTTATTTAATGTCAGTTTTATCCTATTGATGCTTGGGAACCTTTTTATGTGTCTTCTTGCCTCTCTGTTATATTCCCACCCTCTTCTAATACTTAACTACTTTGACTTTCTGTAGAAGACATAAGTTCATTCTTTCTTGGTAAAGTAAGAGATGATATGAAGTCAAATTCCTTAAAATTTCTGAATTTCAATTTTCTGTCTCTACATTATCTTCATATTTTTTCTTTTCCTTCAAAATTTGCCCTTTATTAGAATTATCCAACCACCTTGTTAAGATGAATTTCTTCTTTGCTTTATTTCAGAATTTAGTTTGTATTATTTAATCAAAGATGTATAAACTGATATTTTAAATTTTCAAACAATTTTGTAAGGCTTATTATTTTTAAAAAAGTAGACCCTCATCACCACTTCCAACCCCTACACATACACACACACTCTTCCTTTGCCCAAAGGCAAACACTCTCAACCCTTTTTAGCTGATTCATTTTTTTAACGTAAAAAATTATTTATTTAGGATGCCTTTTGATTTATTTGCTTTGGTAATTATTGTTTGATTTTCAAGTAAAGAAAGTGAGGACTTGTCTTTTTTTTTGTCTGTAATTGTACCCTCCTCACTCATACCACTTCCTCCTTTTCTCTTCCCATTTTTCTGATGGAACAAACTTGTATTTAGATTACTATTTCATGTTTACATTAATAATACTATGTAACTCGATTCCCAACTGAACCTTGTAGTGTAGTGACTACTTTTCTTGTGAAAATTTATTATTGTAGATTTAATGTATTTTTATTTTCATTTTTCATACATTAATCACTAATTCAATTAGTAAACTCTCTCCTTGTTAGATAGATCTCTTTTCAGAATGTACAAATACATTTTGTATTTTAGCAGGTTTATCCCTTGAAGAAATCTCTCCTGGAGCTTTCTGAGGTGCTTCAATCTGGACTGTTTTAACCTACCACAGCTGCCATTTTGGAATTATTTTTTGCCGTGGTCCTTAGGATTCACTTTGTCTCAGTCTCATGCAGTTTCTCCTCTTTCCCAGACCTTATGTCTATTTTTGTGTCCTACACCCTCATTTTGGCAGAGCACATCTGTCAGAAGTTTCCTGTAGGAGGTTGTGTGGAAACTACATTGTTTTGAGATTTTGCATCTCTGAAAATGTTTTTATTCCACCATCACAGGAAGCAAACCTGACAGCACTTCAGGAAAATATTATAATGAAAATGTATTTCTCCATCTTGCTCCTCTGTTAACGTCACCACCATTCTTCCCATTATGCTGGCTTGAAACTTCCCCTCGGTGTCACTTACCTTTGAGTCCTTCCTAACTCTTTTATTCCATCTCCATACATTTGGCAAGTTCTATGCCCTGCAACTCCACAATGTCACCCTTCCCATCTGTACTGTCTCTGATCCCAGCACTGCCCTCCTGGGCCAGGTGATGGCTCTGTCATTGTGTGCCTGCTCCTTCTCTTAATTTATCACTGTGCTTACTAATTAGCCCTGGTAAAGAACGAGGCTATCACATGTTTGCTCTACCCAATCTGTGGTCAAGAGCTGATTGAAAAAGTTAGGGAGAAAAAAATACTTAAAAAGAATCAGAGAAAGCTTAGAGTCTATTATTTATAACAAAGGGCAACTCTCATGGTATGCCAGCTTGTAGAGTTTCTTTACATGGCCTTAGTAGGACATGTGAGAGGACATAATTTAAGAATTTTTTTGCTAAGAAATACCTTCCTTTGTGGCCTATCATGTGCCACACTTTCTCTTTAATCTAAAATTTCCACCATTAGAATTACTCTTAGGTTTAGACAAAGGGGAAACTACCTTTAAAATGTATGCTATAGTAGATAAGAATGTGAGCTGTGGCATCAAACTGCCTGTGCTTGTTGGGACTGAACCACTTACTATCAGCATTATCTTGAGCAAGGTTCTGCACCTCTGTAAACTCTAGCTTTCTTATCTGTAAAATGGAAACAATACTAATAGCATCTTCACAGGGTTGACATGAGGAGCAAATGGGATAATTCATATAACACACTTAAGACAATGTCTGGCACATATTAAACATCCAACAGAGATTATATGTTGATTACTATTACATGGAAGAGCAGGGGTAACATCATGGATAGGCTTTTTTTTTTAATGAATTTTTGCCATAGATATTGAGTATTTACTATGTGCCAAGCACTATCCTAGATACTTACAAATATAACTTTGAATAACACTTATTAGGATTCCTGCCTGCACAGAACTTATATTTTAACAGGGAGAGGCAGAGAATAAACAATAAATGAAATTAAAAGGTAAATTGTGTAGTATGCTACAAAGCATTAAATTCTACCTGATTGACCTTAAACCAGGTCATTAGCAATTATGCACAGAGTAGTAGGTCAATTACAGAGATTTCTAACTGTTAGTTTAGA
This sequence comes from Cephalopachus bancanus, assembly GCA_027257055.1. NCBI lineage: Eukaryota > Metazoa > Chordata > Mammalia > Primates > Tarsiidae > Cephalopachus > Cephalopachus bancanus. The sequence goes on from JAPVLO010000262.1 coordinate 2,049,850, forward strand.
CAACATGGAGAAAAAAGGCTGGAGAGAAGAGAGAGACCCTATGAAAAGGACCTCAAGGTGAACAGAGACCTACACTTGTGGGCTGCAGGATCAGAGTTGGCAGGAGACTTCTGGGAGGCAACAGGAGATCCACCAATGAAAAGAATCACTAAATTTTTAAAGAGAAAGCTTGCTTATTTCACATTTTGCTTGGTTTAGTTGAGGACATTTGGCTTAACATCTTGGTGCCCAAAATCACTTTCAAAGTTACTTTCACAGAACTGATCAAGATGGTAGTGAATTAAGAGCTCTGATGATTGAAGTATGTGCACACACACAGACATTTACATATCAACCCTCATTTTAAAAGAAGAAAGCGGAAGCATGGTGTGATAAAAAGGTTCTTAGAATTGAAATTCAGGACATCTGCATTCTGTTTCTAATTTAATGTTTTATATATACAATTATAGACAAAAGCATTATTGATCATCAATTTTCTTATCATGCACTGAGGTAGACAATAGATATAAAAAGACATCATAAAAAGTAAAAGCATAACAACCATGCCAACAATATCATTCTTTTTTAGTAATATTAATAGTGCTGAGAATACTACAATTTCATAAATATCATTGATGGTATCTTATTTTTGGAATATACTATAATCAAAGTTTTTTTTTTTATTGTGAAGTTGTGGGGTACAGTTAAGGGTTAGGTATACAATTGCGTTTCATTCAGGCACCCTGTTGATATAGGATGTTTTCCCGTACCCAGACAGATATTTGCTACTGTTAATCCCATCTCCCTCCCCCACCATAGTTTCCTAGTACGGTCAGTCATTTTCGTATAGTATTGCATTGGATATTTAAGGTCCATTATATGAGTGAGAACATGTGATACTCGGATCTTTGTTTCTGTGAGAGGTCACTCAGTATTATAGACTCTAATTCCATCCAGGTTGCTGCGAAATTCATGATTTTGTTCTTTTTTATGGCTGCGTAGTATTCCATCGTGTATATGTACCACATTTTTTAAATCCAGTCCTCTTTTGATGGACAGCATGGCTGTTTCCAGGTTCTTGCTATTTTAAATCTAACTTCATTCAGACTGATACTTCTTATGAAGGAAAAGTTTGTATGCTTAAAGATAAAAATTGCCTTTGTATTGTCTTGGTGAAAAGAAACATGAGTTGAGATATAAATCTATTTTCTCTGATTACACACAAAAATGCAGTACACAATGGCTTAATCACTACTTACAAAATTCCTTTTGTCTTTTGTTAGATAGACATGTAAAACAGGTAAACCCTAGAGCCTGGGCTGCAAAAAGCTTTTTGCCATTTGCTGACTCATTTGAAAAGTGTGAAAGTCGTCCTAAAACCTGATTAGTGGGTCATTTAATTTTATCTACAGGCATAGCACCCACAACAACAAGAGTCAGAAAGCATGATTTTAACTATGTGTCTAAAAAGAAAGGATACTAGTTGATGTTAAATCAATTGACAAGGCAGTAGCTGAAGAAGAAAGCAACTGGAAATCTGTGAACACCTCTTTAGCAAGTAATGTATATGACTCTAAAAATATGGCAAATATATGTGAAATGAAATGAAATGTTGTACATGGTAATTTGCAGCTAAAGGTAATTAATATCTAGACTGGTGAAATAGTTAAGTTGAATTTCCTGAAGTGGTTACTTACCTCATTGCTATGCTGAAATAATTACAGATGCTTTCACACCTCAAAAGATTATGAATAGAGAGTTGACAGTGAAGTAAGACTCAACAGTAATAACAAGTAATCACCCAGCATTAGGAATAGGGTGGAAGATATAGAGAATAAAATAGGGAATACAGATGATTCATTGCATAACTGAAGTTGAAACTCACCTTCTTTCATTGCTTTTCTATTTGTGATTGGGCCTTTCCTAAAGAGTGTATAGAAAAGATCAAAATAATTTTTATTATCCAAATTATGACTTATATGTTTCATTCTATTATTTAAAGAAAAATAAATAGAAGAAATGTTACTAAGTTGGGTATTTGCTTCATTTCTTACAGCTTCATTTTTTAAAAGAAACAAATCAGCTTTATTAATTGCTAAATTAAGTACTGCATGGATAATATGTTCTTCATGAGTTAACGAAAGCATACTATACTTCAGCTCAAAAGACATGTCTAAAGAGAATGTATTTTCTCCCAAATGGTTAGCTTATTGATACACAGTGAAATCACATGGAGGCCACTTGTCATTTAGTTACCATGGCAACTGGGAGTGTCAATGGAATTTTTTTTCATTAGTCACTTTTTAAATAAAGGAACATTGTTCCTTTTGCTGTAGGAAGAAAAGAGCAAGATGCTTGTGTAAATGTAATTCTAAAATACATGTCCCCTCAGCTCTCTATTATTTCCTAATCTTTGTAAAATACTTTTATAAAAAAGTCACCAGCTTAAAGGAAATTATTATTACTTAGATGATGGTACAGTGCTGTCACCTATTGAGATCTATTCTGATGTGCTGAAAGTGTCACAGGGCCTACTATATGGCAGGCACCCAAAATTATTTGCTAAAGAAACAGACTTGGAATTGATCATTAATAGTCAATGTGTTCTAAGCAGATGGGTCACTGTGTGAGAATCTGATAAACTGAATTCTGTTCTTTTGCATGTTTCTGAATATATTATCTCTTTCTTCCTGGTGTCTTTCAACTGCAGGCTGCAGAAAATAAATCTTGACAGTTAGGGTGACTTCCCCTGGATTCGACCTTTAATTAACTCACTCTTAGGTTCTTGAAGACATTTCTTTAGCTTGTCAGTTACTCATTAGCAAGTGTGAATCTCCACCAGATTTGTGTGTGAGCTTAAAATAAAAACATTCAAAATTTCCTTGACCAAAGTCTCTAATCAATTTTACACAACCAGTCTAAGTCTTGGGTATGGTTTTATACAGACATAGAGCTAAAGTAAGCAAAGTAAACAATACAGTTTGTGCCATTGAATCACATGTAACAGATAAGTTGTAAAGTAATATGAGCCTTATACATTTCATGTTAATAGGGTGGACTGGATTGAGATTTTAAAAAGTAAAATCTAGCCAGGCTCGGTGGCTCAGCCTGTAATCCCGTGCTTTGGGAGGCTGAGGTGAGTGGGTTGCCTGAGTCCTCAGGTTCGAGACCAGCCTGGGCAACTTGGCGAGACGTCATCTCCACAATAAATCAAAAATTAGCTGGGCATGGTAGTGCATGCCTGTAGTTCCAGCTACTTGGAAGCTGCAGAGGCTGGGAGCGGCCTCTGCACTCCAGTCTGGGTGACAGAGTGAGACTCCAACTCAAAAAAAAAAGTAAAATCTGTCATTTAATCCAATTAATTATCTATTAAGTGTAAGAATTATTTATGGCCTCTATAAAACACTGTGTATGTTTTACACAGTATTGGAGATTTGACATATCCATTTGTGAAATACCAGTAGTTACTCTGACTTATTTTTTTAACAGTGTTGTCCTAGACCTCAATAATTATTTCAAAACTTTCTTATCTCATGCTGTTAATTTTTGTTTAAAGCAGCATTGGCATATACTAACAATGTTAGTTATCTTCCAGAGACAGCTACTTTTTTTGGAAGAAGAAACCTCTCCTGGAATATCTTAGATATAAAGGTTCAGACTAATGTCCCATATGGCATCAATTACTGCTTTAAATTTGAACAGTATGGGTTGAGGCAGCATTAGACTCAAACTTGGTGTTTCCTAAAACGTACAATGCATCAGAACCACATGGAGGACTTGTTAAAACACAGATTGCCGCCTCTTACCTCTCACAATTTCTGAGTCACTAAAACTTGGGTGGGGCCTGATTATTTTCATTTCTAACAAGTTTTCAGGTGATACTGTTGACACTGCTGGTCCAGGAACCATAATTTGAGAACCAGTGCTCTAACTTCACTCATATCTCAGGAAACTCAAAATAAAAACAGTGTTAAATTTAATCATCAAATATAACTACAAGAACCCATAAAGCATGTGGGTCATGACTTTGGCATTGGCCCTGGAGTCTTCTATAGCCATGTACTGCGTTCAGAGAAAACAAGTCATTCTTCATTTCCCGGTACATAAATGAACGAAGTCAAGAGGAGTATACTGGATCAACACAGGGCTCTCCTATGCTATTTCACATTGATTTTTCATAGTCAGTGGGATGTTCTTTAGAAGCTAAATAAATTTTGGAAGTAATGCATCTATCTCCATTTATGTCTGTTTGTAAACAACTTTATTATTTGAAGTAATATAAACTGTTTTGGCCCTTTGTTTGCAACAATATGACTTACATTGTGAAAGACATGAGACATGAATATAGCTTACCAGTAGTGAGAAATATTAATATGGTAAGAAAAAACAAATATCTAATGCAGAGCATCGCACACATGAAGAAAAACTATGGTGGATGTCAAAAAACAGAAGACTCAAAAAATCTGTAGATCTCCAACAAGTAAGAAGTAATAGCATCTCATTATTTTCTTGTACCAAGGTATCTGATTTGTTAAGTGCTAAATTAAAGCTTGTTTAAAATTATATTAATCAAACTATATTAGGTGATAGGTAGCATGCACTTTGGAATTAGCATCCACAAAGCTCTCTGTTGTAACAAATTATTTAGGCAGCTATAGCTTTTAATTAATTCCATAATTTCTCTCACACAATTATATTCCTGGTGTAAACATTAGAGTAAACTAGGGGTAGAGGTGAGAAATGTCATTTAAAATTTAAAGTTTATTTATTGTCCTTCATCACTTGAACTCAAAACCTGTGATACTGAGTAAGAAAGAAAGACAATGTCAGGGGTGGCCACTTTTGAAACTGATGTGTGTGTGCATGCATTTTCAATTTTAAGGGTTCTATGCTAAATAGCCATACTTAATTACTGACAGTACCAAGACATCATTGGTCTTTGACATACAAGCGAGACAAAACTTGTCCCACACAGAGCTCAAGCTAGGGCAAAGTAAATAATTTTATTCATTAATTCATTTGAATCATCATTACTATGGCAACAAAAGGTTTGCATTGTAAATCTTATCCATTCCTTCACACAAGTCTATCTCCTCTACCTACCAGATCACTAAAAAAACTGTAGCTGCATAAATTACTTTCTTTATAAAAATTCTGCTTTTGTCTCACTTGCATTCACAGTTCAGAATAATCCATTGCCTATGGAAACAGAGACATGCCTAGATAAAATGACTCACCTAAATAAAAACCAGTTCCTAGCTATAGTCTTGACTTTTTTATCCTTTCTCACAACATGCAGATATAACATACCTAACTAGGGGATAGATGAATACTGTACTCTCGCCAATAAAGTAGGGCTGCAAACCATAATTTCAAGATTCTTGGCTTGACTATTAATTTCCTGAATTTTTTAGGAGACTGGGACAAGATGAATGACCCTTTTGTCACCAATTAATTTATTTTTGAACTTTTGATTTTAATTCTTCAATATTTGATTTAGATCAGTTCTATATTTGGCATTCTATAGGATTAATAAAAAGAGGTTTTTGAATCCCTAATTTATTATTTAACAGATAATGTTTCAAGATTACATACTGAGCTTAAAAAAAAGAAAGATCAGTGACTTTTTATAGAAACAATATATATTTAGTTTGAAGTTTTTATACTCTCCTCATGTAAAATTAATCTGGGCCAGAACTAGACTGCAAGATACCACCAGCCTTCTGAAAAATGCAGAGATGCTACAGTGACCTTCATTACATAGAAGGTTTAGTGGATCATAACTTTATCATTTTATCACTATCAGAATCTTGCAATTACATTAACTTTTAGTATCACCATATGTCTCTATGGCACCTACAGTCTGAAATGCCCAAGATAGACATAGAATACAGAGTCAACGGAGTATCAGAAAATCCAGATGAAGGTACAGACAGTTAACCATTCAGAGATTTCAAACATTGAGATGCTCTTTAGATTATGTGATATAAATCACATATTTGAGTGTTTTTTAAGATAATAATCGAGGTTCTCAAGTATACACATGTCAAATTCTCATGGAGGGAAGAAACTAGGGAAGAAGAGAGGAAAAATTAGTACCCTCTAGGAGCCCTAGATAAGGTGCTTTTATTCTTGCTGAAAATCTTGAGTTAGAGAATCCCCTGTGCATCTGGTATACCTTACTTTCATGATACAGCTATTGCATTGGCTGATGGTTCATCACACTAATTTGTATTATACAGTTGAAAAACAGACAGAAATTCACAGTTTAACACCCCTATTTGAAAAGAATAGAGAATTGGAGACTATTATAGCAGAAATAGCTATAAATAGCTGATAGGCCTTTAATTCCAAACTCCTTATCAGTGAGCATTCATGTATAGAAACCATGTGCTCCTCTTATATTGGGGGACAGACAGTTATCTCTACTCGGACCAGGGTGACTATGGGCCAGTCATTAAATGTTGAACTGCATGACCTGGCTCCTCCTCCATAGACTGAAGGGTAAAAGAGAAGAGTGACTTGACCAAATCAAATAATCAGCATTCTGAAAAGAAAAAAAAGAGAAAAACAGAAAACACAAATACATAGATTTTCAGCCTGTAGACAATTGTATACCTCTGAAGGAAAAAAAAGTGCGAAGCAGAGTACTCTTTTTGCAGTCTCACAGCCTAGTCCATGTGGTCCTTTAGCTGTGACAGGCAGCGGAACTAAGTTTCTTTGCAATTATCATAAGCCCCATTACCATGTGGTCTTAACCGTAGGCCTCTGTACCTCTTCTTGAAAAGAGAGCAAATTAAAAGTGATACAGGGTAAAGGAATGTGTATTGTGAACTGTCAAATATTCATTTGGGATCTCTACTAGAAAATTTTTTTTTTTTTTTTTTGAGTTGGAGTCTCACTCTGTTGCCTAGATTGGAGTGCAGTGGCCGCTCCCGGCCATGGCAGCCTCCACCTGCTGGGCTCCGGCGATTCTTCCGCCTCAGCCTTCAGAGAAGCCAGAATTACAGGCGCGCGCTACCACGCCTGGCTAATTTTTTGATTTATTGTAGAGATGAGGTCTCGCCTGCCCAGGAGGGTCTCGAACCCGCAGGCTCAGGCAATCCACTCATCTCATTTTTACATAAACATATTAGAATAAAACTATACTGCAACAAATAAATACCTTTGACTCTATGGACCTTCAAATCCTTATTCCTGAGAATTGCAATTATCATGAGAAATTAAGGGAAGTTTCATTAAAAATACAAAAAAAACCTTTTTTTTAAAAATTGGAGTCTCACTCTGTCGCCCAAGTTGGAGTGCAATGACACGCTAACAGCCACCGCAGCCTCAACCTGCTGGGTTCAGGTGATCCTTCCACTTCAGCCTTCCAAGTAGCTGGAACTACAGGCATACTCCACCATGCACCACTAATTTTTTCATTTATTGTAGAGACGAGGTCTCACCATGTTGCCCAGGCTGGTCTTGAACCCGTGGACTCAGGCAATCCTCTTGCCTCAGCCTCCCAAAGTGCTGGGATTATAGGTGTGAGTCACTGCACCAGCCTCAAAAGAAAAATTTTAAAGGGATTTCAAAAGAACTAATTAAGACACTCTGGCATAAGAAATATTGAGTTAATAGTGAGTTATCAAAATAATATTTTATTTTTTGAGAAAATGTTTATAATTTTAGATAAAGTCTTATCTCCCTTAGAAGAGGAAAACACACTTACTTGCCAGGATTGATTGAAACGTAATATAAATTAGAGAGGAGAATAACACCTATCTAGCTGCTGATCCAGAATCCTCAAAGGGGAACAAGTGGCCAGCGAGGTCACACTTGGTAGGGTTAAGGTTCTCTGGCTTTTCAACCCAAAGTGTTGAGTACTGCCCCTCAAAGAAGGGCTAGGGCATTTGGTATTTGAGAAAACTAGAAAGTCAGAGGTTGGTCAAACTAGGTTATAGGGCATTAGTGTAGCCATGTCAAAGCCAACAACATGTGTATGCTTAACTTTTTTTTTTAGTAAAGTTCAGTAGCACTTTGTCTCCCTAGTTAGACCCAAGTCATTCTCATGGGTTACAGATCTATAAACTTCTTCTAAAAGGGCCACATAGTAAACATTCTAGGGTTTGCTAGCCATACCGTCTCTGCAGTAACCACTAACCTCTGTTGTTATAGGTGCAAGCTGTCACAGGTAATAAACAAATGAGCATGGTGTGTTCCAGTAAAACTTATGTACATGGTGGTGGGTGGATTTGACCTACAAGCAGTAGTTTACCCATTCTTGCATTAGGTTTTTGATGCTCTGTGTCTTGATACTCTTGTCTCCTAAATTTGTACTTATGATCGAACAAAATGCAACTTAACTTCCAGCATTTGATAGCACTAACTCAAGAGAGAGAAAAAGATCATTATTTCTGGTGGTGTGGCCTGTATGGGGTGTAACATTTCACATCTTTTTTTTTTTTTTTTTAAGGAAAACTTCTGAAACACAACTAACCAGATAGTTTTCTAAAACACAAAAACTAAAAACGGTTGTGGAAAAATATCTTAAAAAGGAACATAGATACTTGTCTCTCAAGAGGCCAGACAAGACTGCTTTTATGCAATTTTTTACCTACTTTGGACAAGTAATTGCCAGGGAAATATGTGTTTTGTGACGCGGCATTAAAAATGGAAACCTATCTGTTCCTATAAATAAAGAAGTGAAGGAGCTTTTCTACAGCTTTGACCGAGGGCATTGCATTTTCTGTGGTAAACAATATCTTGTTGACCTTGCCTCCATTTTAGGGAATAATTACATTATCAATGCTTGTGTAGGCTATGGAACTCAGCTGACATGTAATACAAGGATGAAGTACTGAACCTATGACTGTTTCTGAACTTCACACTCAAATTTTGTAATGTTACATCTGTAATACTCCATATGTATGCACTTGCTCATCATGGGAGTCAAGTTACATATCATTTCCTGAAGGAAGTGGTAGTCGCAGTCATATTTTATATTTGATAGGAGATGTGTGATTTCTGACATAAAGATTAACAGTTACATGACAAAGATATATATGAACAATATACATGTATTCATAAGCTTTAAGTTTAGGACTATAGCTGAGTAAAATTATCATAGCATGTTACTAGGTTGTGTCATCCAAGATCTTTGATTCTGCATTGCATTACAGCAAAATATTAAAAACAGTTTAGCCAAATGACTCTAGTATTTATTAAGTGTTAACCTCATGTGAGGCACTGTACTCTGCTTTTTGTATGCATTACCTCTTTTATTTCTCTTAACAACTCAATATGGTGGGTGGCATTATATTCTTTTTACAGCTTGAGTAGCTTGCCCAAGTCACAGGACTGGTAAGTGGCAGTGTCATATTCAACCTCAGGCAGTCTGGCTGCAGAGGCCAGAATTCCAAGCAATAAGGCACTCCATCATCATCCACAAAATGTTCTGAAAATATTTACTGTGGGGTCTGGCATGGTGTATCTTGCCTGTAATTCCAGAACTTGGGAGGCCAAGGCAGGAGGATTACTTGAGCCAGGAGTTTGAGATCAACTTGGGCAACAGATCAAATCCCCATCTCTGTTGGAGAGGAGAGGAGAAGAGAGGAGAGAAGAGAGGAGAGGAGAGAATAGGAGAAGAGAGGAGAGGAGAAGAGAGTGTAGGGTAGGGTATGGGAGGGGAGGGGAGGGGAGGAGAGGAGAGGAGAGGAGAGGAAAGGAAAGGAAAGGAAAGAAAGAAGGAAAATAAGGATCTAAATGGTCACAAAGATGGATATAATAGACACCAGAACACCAACAAGAAAGGAGGTAGGAAGAGGGGTTAGGGTTCAGAAATTACCCAATGGGTACAATGTTCACTATCTGGGGAATGGGCCACCCAAGACCCAATCCCCATCACTTCACAATATGTTCATATAATGAACATGCATGTGTATCCCCTGAATCTAAGATAGAAATAGAAAAAAAATTTGTTGTGAAAAATGGACAACAGCAGTAGGTGGGAGAGGTGAATGTGCCTTGTGAATGAGATGTGGGCAGCCACTACTCATAGTACATTCAGATGGAGTGTTCTGCCAAAAGAGGATAATAAAACTAGGAATCAAATATCCAATGGAAAGCCTAATTACCCTGATTGCATCATTACACATATCAAAATATCAATGTATCCTACAAATATGTATGACTATTATGTATCAATTAAAATAATACATGAAGAAGCAGGGAGAAGTAAGACATTCTCTAAATCATTGCTGAATTAGAGTAAGGATATCCAGAAGCATAACACTGAGCAAACAAGAAAGTAGCCGGGGGGTGGGGGGGCACAAAGGAGAGATATCTTTGAAAAGAAAATCCTAAACTTGTTGAATTGGGAAGCTACCAGCTTTTTAAAGAGAAATATATAGAGCTCTAAGCAGAAGAAAAAGTAGTTATTTCCTAAAAATTCTTAATAACAAATTAAGAATTGGGCAGGTTTCTAGTTATCTAGGTCATATGTATCTTTTAAAAGTCTCAAAATAAAAATGAATTGTAGAATTTTCAACAAATATGTGTCTGATGCCTACACTAGCTAATAAAAAAAGTGATAAAAACGTATTTCATCATCCTGGGGGCCTCAACTTATTAAGGTACAACTACAACCAACTGTATAGTGTGAAAAATGGCAATATAAAATACACAGCTTTAATTCCTTTAAAAGATAGGAGGTAGTTTAAAGCAAAACTAATAGCGATATAGTGAATTAAAATATATGAGCACATAGCACAAAGGTGGGGGATGGGAATTGAAGTATAAGATTTTTATACTATAAAATGGTATATCACTTGACTGACTGGGATAAGTTAAAGATATATAATATAGAGCTTAAAACAACACACACACACACCACACACACACACACACACACACAGTATTGAAAAACAAATTATCTGTTTAGATTAAAAGAACAAGACCCAACTATATACTGCCTACAAGAAACACACTTTAAATATAGCAACACAACAAGTTAGAAGTGAAAGGATAGAAAACATGCCATTCTATGATCAAACAAAACTATAATAATATCAGAAAAAGTAGTTTTTAGAGCAAAGAATATTAACAGAGATATGGAGGTTCATTTCAAAATAATAAAGAGGTCAATTCATTAAGAGGACACAAAAATCCTAAATGCTTATGTACTTAATAACAGAGATTCAAAATATATGAAACGAAGACACAGAGCTCCAGAGAGAACCAGAAATATCAACATTCTTCTCTCAACAACTGAAAAGAACAAGTAGATAGAAAATTAGTGAAGATATTGACCTGAGCTACTCTACCACTTTAACCTAATTGACATTTATAGAATATTCAATAATATGTATTCTTTTTAGCTGCACATGAAACATTTATCAAGATAGACCACATTCTGGGCAATAAAACAAGTTTCAATTCAAAAATAAGAACTATGTTTTCTGACCACACTAAAATTAAATTAGAAGCCAATAGCAGAAAGATATCTGGAAAATCCCTAGATATTTAAAAACTAAATAACACAGCTTCAAATAGCCCACGGGTCAAGAAACAAATAAATAAGATAATTAGAAATTACTTTGAACTACATAAAAATAAAACTACAATATATAAAAATTTGTGTGATGTTACCGAAGTAAGAATTCAAGAGAAATTTATATCTTCAAATATTAGATTAGAAAAGCAGAAAGTTCTCAAACCAATGATCTCAGAACCCAGAAAAAGAAGAACAAACTAAACCCAAAGTAGAAAAAGAAATAATAAATGTCAGAGTATAAATTTAAAAAATAAAATTAATAAATTTGTTTAGAAATTTAATTTAGAAATCAATAAAAGGAAAGAAAAGAGTAAAAATCAGAGTACAAATTTTAAAAATTAGAAAACAATAAACAACAAAATCCACACCTGGTTCTTTGAGAATATTCATAAAATTGATAAACTTACAAGTGAGACTGATCTCAAAAAGAAGAGAGAAGACACAAATGATCAATAGTTGCAATAAGAGAATTGACTTCTTAGCAGATATTAAAAGGATATTAGTGTAATATTATAGATACATTTATGCCAATAAGTTTGACAACTTATATGATATAGACAAATTCTTTGAATGATATGAGCAACCAAAGTATGTTTAAGAACACTGTACATAGATGGCCTGAATCTTTTAAGTATTTACTAGAAAGTGTGTATATATGTGTATGTATGTGTCAGTATGTATCTCCCTGGGTTTGTAGTCAAAATCTCTCTCTCAAAGAAAACTTCAGGGCCAGATAGCTTTAATGGTGAATCCTGCCAGTCATTTAAGGAAAAAATAATATTAACTCTACATAAACTCTTTCAGAAAACTGAAAGAAAGGCAAAAATATCCAACTATACAAGGCCAGTATTACCCTGATACCCAAACCAAAGAAAAGTTATAATAAAAATTACAGGCTAATAGTCTTCATAAATGTGTCCACTAAAACTCTAACAAAATTTTAGCAAGTTAAATGGAACAAGATGTAAAGAAACATCCTGACCAAGTGGAGTTTATACCAGGCATGCAAAGTTGATTTAATATTTAAAACTAATGATAGCCAGGCATGGTGGCTCATACCTATAATACCAGCACTTTGGGAGGCAGAGGTGAGAGGATTGCCTGAGCCCAGGAGCTCGAGACCAGCCTGGGCAACTTGGTGAGACCTCATGTCTGCAATAAATAAAAAAATTAGCCAGGTGTGGTGGCTTGTACCTGTAGTTACATCTTAGAAGGCTGAAGAGGAAAGATCATCTGAGCCCAGCAGGTCAAGGCTGTGGTAGCCATGAGTGTGCCACTGCATTCCAGCCTGGGCAACAGAGTGATACTCAAACACGCAAAAAAACAAAAACAAAAAACAAAAAAACAAGACCAATAAATATAATTCACCATATTAACAAACTAAAAAGGAAAACCTATTTTATCATTTCAATGGACATTGAAAGAAAATTTGACAAATCCAACATCTACTTCTAATAAAAACTCTCAGCAAAGTATGTCGCGCATATGTGTGTGTAAATATCATTTGCATAAATTTTAAAATATGTACAACTTGTTTATGGATACAAATGCACACAGTAAAACTATTTTTAAAATGTGTGCAGTTATGAACACCAAACTCAGCAAAGTGGTTAACTCTGGAGGATGTGACAAAAATGAAGTCAAAGAGAAAATCTGAAGGATATAATACAGGAGAATCAACTATATTTTATTTAAAATAAAATTTAGGAAAATATTAAATTTATTAAACCTTAGTAAAATATACTCAGGTGCTTGTTATATTATTCCTTCTCCACTTCTGGAGTTTTAAAGTAAATGATGGTACATAAATATGCTTAACTATTAAGCAACCACTAAAATAACATTTATAATTATACAATTGTGAAAATGCTTATGATGAGTAATGTTGCTTTAAAGCAAGACAAAATTATATCTGTCAAGACAGTAATTTTGTAAATGTTTGTACGCATGTGTATAATATTCTATGATATAAATCTATCACAATGCTTACTGTACTATTGCTGAAGCATCAATGACTTTTATGCTGTTTTCAAATAGTCACTATTTAAAACAATGCTACAATGATTGCTTTTATATACAACTCCCGTGCTTATGTTATGAGATATAGATAGCAATATCATCACTAGTATATCAATGCTTTGCCTTTATAAGGCTACAGGAAAATATAATGGAAGATCTCATATAATGTCAAAAAAAAAGATAGTTGAACTTAGCTTTTCTCTTTGCACCAAGCAGCCAACTGCTACTTGAATTAAAATTTCACAATTTAATATGACACGTCTCAAATTGTCCTTAAGCATTGTCCAACAATCACATTCTATCATCTCGCTTACTCTCTCTCTACATTCTTTTCAAAATGATTGCCTTTTCTTAAAGTATTCTTCTTTTTTAGAACTTTATACTCTTGGCTATTCACTGTCTCCTTTGGATATTTGGCCCATTCCTATAATTAGACACAGGTTGAAATAGATGGCTCTTGATTATAAGTTACTATAATCTCTTTGATGGGCAGTTGATCATAAATATCAATCCTAAAAATGTATAAACATTTTGACTAAATAATTCTATTTCTAGGAATTTATCATACAAATATTCTGTCATGGATAAATACACATATATATCTCCATAGTTTTGAAGCACATAGGAAAAATATTTTTAAAATTGGATTAAAAATGCAGACAAATTTTTATGTTTAGGTTTTGTATACAAATATACAAGGATGTTCTCTGCAGCATCCTTGTAACAAGAAAATACCTAAAATAAAACAATTTCCTTCCTACAATCTTCAATTGAAAAGGCTCAATATCAGAGAAGTAGAAAAAGAAGGGACCTCCACATGTCCAAGCTCACAATTCTGTTTTTTTGCTAGGCTTGCTTCCAAAGATATAATAGCTGTAACCTGAAATATCGTTGAGCCTCATGATTCTCCTTTGTCATCATGTCAGACGCTTTTCTCACTTGTCTTTCATTTATTTTAGCATCATCTAGCAAAAGAGCATAAGAACTCTGGTTACATATGAATCATCTGAGGAGAATTAAAAAATCAGTGGCTCCACCTCAGATGAATTAAATCAGAATTTAGGGATTAGTGTCCAGGAGTTGCTATTTCTCAGAATGCTTATTTTTAGAATGTGATTTTAATGTCCAACAGGGTTGACGATCACTGACCTTGGAATATAATCTGCAACCTGTTTTATCATTACAAAGATATACTTTTTAATCAACTTCCAATTAATTCCCATATATTGTGGATGTTTAGGAAAATGGTAAAATTTATTTTGGTTCCAGGAATCCTGATGTTTGCCTCTTCCCATCTGTTATATACTTTTAAGTCTGCTGATGTCAATCTAAGATCTTTTTACTATAGAAATTTATTGCTGGGAACGTCTACAGTAATTTTCGCCCCGGGTGACTAGTCTCATAGCTTCAAGAGTTCTGCAAACTCATACTCTTAATCATTTTAACATTCTACATAATATGCTATCAGGTCAGCACTGATGTAGTGATTAATTTTCTTCAGTTGGAACATTCTAACTAGTTGCCATTTGTAGATCTTGTGCCTTGTCTGTTGGGTAGTGGCATTTACTTCATTCGCCACAATTACTAGTTGAAAAAAACATTAATCTCTACTGTTTCATGTCTGGTCCTTTTTTGTGGGAAGAGTGCATGAGATACAGTTAAAAATCAATGACATCTTAAAAAATCTGTACCCTTGTAAGATCTTAAAAATAAGCCTATCAGAACTTGAACACGAAAATGAGTATTTAGATTTTAGAAGATTATATACTAATTCTATCAATGTTTTATTTTATCTTATTTTATTTATTTAATTTTTTTCTACAATTTCACTTTTGGAATTGCTTTTGGATTCAGTGGTACCTTTTTTGGAATATCTACTATCATGACAGAATTTCAATATCTGAGGCTGAGCTTGGCTTTTGGAGACAGCAGCTAGAAGTTGTGCAGATCAAATCTTGTGAATATTCTAAGTTGCCAATTTAAAAAGTTAATACCATTTGGTTCAAAACAGAGTGTGAATAAAAAGAATGCAACAATTTTCTTTGTGGTTATACCTGGCTATGAGAGTAATTGACTAAAAACCATTTTTTTCCTCCCAGTAGTTGGTAGCTTCTCAGCTGTCAGATTATCCATGGGCAAATAAAGCCATGTGTTTGGCCTAGTCATCATTGTTATAATAGGCACAAAGTCATATCAATGGGGACAGTGGCATATGAGAAAGAAGCTGAATAAGCTATTTAACCTCACTAGTCCTAACAGTCTTCATTCATGAAATGGTAATGATAATGCCAACAATGTGAAAGTGCTGTGAGGAATAAATGAGAAAATATTTCAAAATACCTAGCCCCAATTTTTCCACATTCTGATGTGCATAGGACTCTGTTTATGTTATAGTAAAGTCTCTGGGAAGTAGGCCTGGAAATGGCCTGAGATTGTGAATTTCTAACTAGTTTTCAGGTGATGCTGATGCTGCTGATTCACAGGCCACCCTTGGAGTAGCAAGGCTTTGGTCTGACCTGTAGTTGGTAACTCAGTAACTCAGAAACAGTTAAGTTCCCCGTCTTCCTGTACAACCTTGGTTGCTTTAGTGTTTGGATTTTGGTCCTGACAAATGCAAGCACTAATAATTGCCACAAGGAAAGTAACTCACAGTGCATACATGGGAAATAAGATTGGCCTTGCTGTTTATGAACTTAATGTCTTCACTCAATAAAAATGCCCTAGGTTCCTATCGTCTGAACTTCCATTCCAAGGGTGGGAAAGATAGGCATCCAGGGCTATGGGTTGGGTTGGACAGAGAAGTGGGAACCAAAGACTCATGTGGGAATGGTCTCCAAAAACAAGAGTCCCACATGTCATTTCCATGGGAATGGGCAAAGCAAAAGACTAAGAACCAAAAGAACTAAAAGCAGGCAAAATAGGCTTTCAGGATTAGGAGATTTACTGGAAATATCTAGTGAGTCAATAGTAAAAGAAGAGAAAGAGCCTTTATTGAAGTCGTTACAGAGAAGGCATAGACAGAGAGGAAGTTGTTTTTGTTAGGAAATTTATTTTATGGGCAGTTATAATGAAAATATATTGTTACCATTTCAACTCAATAATGACATTCAGCAGTGGTCTTTGTGCTCCCTTCACTAAACACAATGAGAAGATATAACCAATCTAGGTATGTTGAAATAAAATTATATCCTACTCAGCTTTAAATAGTATTCTGATTGAGGTGACATAATGATGTCTGGCTAACAAGCAAAACACACAGGCAATAGTCACTTTATTTCTTCGTATCCAAACAGATAGTGCCACTGCACACTGCCAAGCAGCTACTCAAACAACCATCAAGAAACAGATGCATTCTCAGTGGTGATTTCAGGAGTTTTTGTGAGTAGTCTTTTCGCAGTCCTTGACATGGTAACTTCATTTTATTTTATGAAGCTTGAGAAACACTCTGTCATCCTTTAAGATTTATGGTAGTATCTCTCAGATCATGTTATTTCAAATCAATCATTACATATCCTCAAAACAGCTCCTCCATGAGGCTTTGAAGTAGTTTTGATCTGGTAGTAGAATTTCTACTGTTATATAGACTGATAATGCAGATCCTCTAGCCTCTTGTTGAAACCTTAAAGTTGCTTTCAGATAATTCGCACAACAATGCACAAAACATAAAAATAAACAAAGATTCACATGCCATATAAACTTTCTGCCTATGCACCTGGCTCTCTTAAATAATAGAAACAACGTAAGTTTTTTTTTTCCTGCTGCGTGAATCCCTTCAGTGTCTACATTGTCCTGATTCACTGGATAGCCACTCCTTCATTTCAGCTTGCCCACTGAAGCATCCCAATGTGCCTTAACTACCTTTCTATTAAAATGCAGTCTGGTTTTATACATTGTTTCTACAGTCTACTTTTGTGCCATAGAAAGCTCACAAATATGTGAAGTTGTTATTAGAAACCTATCAAGAAAAGAGAGAGAGCCTTTATTGAAGTTGTTACAGAGTCATATTTTCATATGATTATTTCAATAATTACAGATATAAAAGAAGTGGAGTTAGATTATTTTATACTATATGTACATTTATTGTACTTAGAATAAAATGATGACTTGAGGCAATGAGAAATCTTGAAATACCTTAAATCAAGGCAATGTTATAATTGCTTTGTATACTTTTAAGGCCAAAAGTATTTTGAGTATGAGGATTCTATTAAAAGTGGTAACTTATATATGGGACACATCTCAACATTCTGATAACCACTGCTTTCTCTGAAATGTAAAAATAGAGGAGACAAAGAAAAAAAGGCCTACGCTATGACCATACCAGTGACCATTACTGAATAAGGGTTTTGCTGTATAAAGACCATCTGAAACATCATAACTACATGCTATATGCAGGCTGTATATGTACACACCTCTTTATGTGAAGAAAATTGTGAAAAGCTGCATTTTATTTCAGCAAATCTAACTCTCCAAGGAGTCTCATGAGCCAGCCATTGTTTCAGACAATGGGGAGATTCCTACCCTCAAATAGTCAAGCAAATGACTCTGAAGGTTAGCATACAAGGCTCTACACATTCAAATATTCCTTACAATCTCAAGTGATTTCTTAATTTGCACTATTGTACCAGCCAAACTAATATGCAAACAGTCTTTTGCTTACATGGTGTTTGACTTACAAGTGTCAAACAGTAACAGAAATCTATTCAATAAAGTAACATCCAGGATACCAAATGTTTAATTCGCTTAGTCTCGGGATCTTCTCATATCTTCTGTCCATTGTAACCAGACTTTTAGTACTTTGAGAGCAAAAGTTTTCTTTCATTTGTCTTTGAATAAACATAGGGCATATGCAATAGACAGTTAAAATATAAATGAGGGAGTACTAAATAATAAATATTGCTCCTTACAATGATACCCTGAAAATTACAAGACACTGTTCAGCTGAGAAGTCAAACTAATATATTTTAATAACAACAGTCAAAACCAGAATGTTTAATTATCCAGAATTATCCTAAATCCCTACCATTAGAGTTAACAGTAGCTACTCTGCATATCTGCATAGAGATGAAGAGTATGAATTCTTTTTTTCTTTTCTTTTTTTTGTTTTGTTTTGAGTTGGAGTCTCAATCTGTCACCCAGACTAGAGTGCAGTGGCACGCTCCCAGCCACTGCAGTCTCGACCTGCTGGGCTCCGGCGATCCTTCCGCCTCAGCCTTCCAAGTAGCTGGAACTACAGGCACACGCTACTATGTTCGGCTAGTTTTGGATTTATTGTAGAGACGAGGTCTCGCCAAGTTGCCCAGGTGGGTCTCAAACCTGCAGCCTCAGGCAATTCACTCACCTCGGCCTCCCAAAGCATGGGATTACAGGTTGAGCCACCGAGCCCGGCAGAAAAGTATGAATTCTTGAGACAGTTGTCTGGGTACAAATCCTGGCTTTGTCATTTATTAGCTGGGTGACCTTGGATAAGTTAGTTAAGCTTTCTGTGTTTTAGTTACCTCATCTGTAAAACTGGGATAACAACATACTATCTTCCTCATAGTGTTATAAGGATTAAATTGGATAATACTTACACAAATTACCTAAAATGATTGTGGCATAAATGAGAAGATATAACACCATTTAAGTTGTATTAAATAAATAATGTTAGCACCACCCAATCTGAGTCTTGAATAAACCTAGTCCCACAAGATGCTCTATGAAATTACATATCAAGTAGGTTTTGGGAATGTTGAATTTTCTAGAGAGTCACAGCAAAAAAATGTGTAAATTGAAGTTTGGAAAAGTTTTATAGCCAAAAATTCTTACAGAAATGTTTTTACAATAAGTTTCCCAAGTCCATTTCAGCATGGAACTCCTTTTCCCCTGCTTAGCAGATGTTATTACCCAGTGACAATGGTTCTAGTTGATATAGTTTGGAAAAGTTTAATCTTGCACCTGTTGCTGCTTTGCTTTGTAATTATTTGTAAATAATTTTACATGTATATATTTCAAGTCACAACTAGAATGAAGGGATGGATTTTGGTATTAATATCATTTGCATTTCTTCTTCTATTGCTCTCTTTCTCCCTGTTTTGTCACAAACCTGATAAGGGTTTGACATAGATGATGAACATGGTGATTTAAATGTAATATAAAATATGACTTAAAACAACAAATTCAGGACTTGTGCTTTGAAAGGGGTCTATTTTGACTGCCAGAAACAAGATTTCTAGATACATCCATAAAAATACCCTTTCAGACAGAAAATGCTGAAAAAATATCATAGTATTATCATAACCCAAGAAAATATTACCAAAAACTGAAAAAAATCTCCTGTCACTATAAAGGCCATGAGACTGAACTGGACACCTCCAATATGATCCATCTCAGCACAGAGGGGAAATCCCCAGTCTGAAAAGAAATGGGCAGAAGTTTCATCTTTCGATCCTTTCTTTTGACTGCTCAGTCACTGCTTTGGTTTCTTAAAAAAAAGAAAAAAAATAGAACTTGGTCTTACAGTATAGACAATATAGATGATATCTCTGAAAAGCCAGGAAATGTCTCCTACATCCTTTAGGGCAGTATCACCCAGATGGCAATGAACAGTAAGTCTGCTCCTCTTTCCACACAGACTCCAATATGCATTGGAATTTATCCCAATAAAAAGAGCATCACAAAACAAAGAAGATATGTGCTTAGAGAGAAAACAAAGTTTAAAAAATTGATAAGCCACTTGAAGGGAAAAATAAAACTAGGGCTCTCCATTTTAAACTATATACCAGAATACATCACAAAAGAGCCAAAGAGGCTATCCATTACACTACAGTGGTCAAAAACAAGAGCTTGTGCATCTAACAGACTTAGGAGGAATTCCTTACACCATCTCTTCCTAACTTGTTGCCTTGGGCAAATTACATAAATTTTAGTCCTTTTTTTCTTCTCAGGTAAAATGAGTAGAATATATTTTTCTCAAACAACAACAACAACAACAACAACAACAACAAACAGCAACAACAACAAAAACCCAGGAAATTGAGTCTGTCATAATAAAATTACCTACCAAAAGAAAAAAAAAAAAAAAAGCCCTGGACTGGACGACTTTCCAACAGAATTCTACAGAGCATACAAAGAGAAGTTGATACCAATCCTACTGAAAGTATTCCAGGCAATTGAAAAAGATGGAATTCCCTCCAAATCATTTTACAAAGCTACTATCACACAGATACCAAAACCGGGTAAAGATCCAACAAAAAAAGAGAACTACAGGCCAATATCCCTTATGAACATAGATGCAAAAATCCTCAATAAGATTCTTGTTTTGAACCATGGAAAAAGTGTACTGCATCAAAGGGAGCATGCTTTGAAGGTGACTGAAGTTTAATATGTAAGAATAAATACACAACTTTTTGTAACAAAATTCAAGTTTTGGTAGGTCCTCTCTCATATATTGCAAATTGGATCCAACAACACATTTTGAAAATCTTCCACCATAACCAAGTAAACTTCATCCCCAGGATGCAGGACTGGTTCAAAATCTGCAAGACCATAAATGTAATTAATATATCAATAGATGTAAAAACAAGAACCACATGACTATCTCATTAGATGGAGAAAAAGCTTTT
This sequence comes from Cephalopachus bancanus, assembly GCA_027257055.1. NCBI lineage: Eukaryota > Metazoa > Chordata > Mammalia > Primates > Tarsiidae > Cephalopachus > Cephalopachus bancanus. The sequence continues at coordinate 2,070,985 of JAPVLO010000262.1, forward strand.
GATAAAATCCTGCATCTCCTCTTGTTAAAAACCTTCAAACACCTAGGTATAGAAGAAACATAACTCAAAATAGTAAGTACCATCTATGATAAACTCACAGCTAGCATATTGCTAAATGGACAGAAATGGAAACATTTCTCCTGAAAACTGGAACAAGACAAGACTGCCCACTCTCATCCTCTTCTTCAACATTGTGTTGGAAGTCCTAGCTAGGGCAATTAGAAACCAGAAGGAAATCAGGGGCATCCAAATAGGAAAAGGGGAAGTAAAGTTATACCTCTTTGCTGATGATATGATCTTATACCTGGAAAATTCAAGAGAATCTGTTCAAAACCTGCCTGCACTGATAAAGGACTTTGGCAAAATCTCAGGGTACAAAATAAATGTGCAAAAGACAGTTGCATTCCTATTTACCAACAACAAGCAGGCAGAGACCCAAATTAAAAGCACAATCCCATTCACAATAGCCACCAAAAAATGAAATACCTCAGCATCTTCTTAACCAGAGAAGTGAAAGACCTTTACTATGAGAATTATAAAACACTGCTTAAAAAAATCCAAGAAGACACAAATGAAAAACGATTCCATGCTCATGGATATAAAGAATCAACACTGTTGGGATTTCCACCCTACCAAAGGCAGTCTACACATACAATGCAATATTCATTAAATTACCAGCATTGTTCTTCTCAGACGTGGAAATGACAATATAGAAATTTTTATATGGAAACATAAATGACCACGAAAGTCAAAACAATCCTCAGCAAAGGAAACAGAGTAGTAGGTATCATACTTTCAGACTTCAAACTTTACTATAAGGCTACAATAATCAAAACAGCCTGGTAATGGCCTAAGAACAGGCATACAGACCAATGGAAAGGATAGAGATTCCAGAAGCAAAGCCTCAATTCCTCAACCAACTCATCTTTGACAAAGCCTCCAACAACAACCACTGGGAAAAGGAGAACCTATTCAGTAAATGGTGCTCGGAAAACTGGCTAATCACATGCAGAAGATTGAAACAGGACCCCTACCTATCACCATGCACAAAAATTAACTCTAAATGGATCAAAGACTTAAACGTAAAGCCTCAAACTATAAGAATCTTAGAAAATGCAGGAGACACCCTTATGAAAGTTGGAACTGGCAACCAATTCTTGATCAAACCCCAAGTACCCATGCCATAAGAAATATGACAGACAAGTCGGACCTTATCATACTAACAAGCTTCTGCAAAGCAAAGGAAACCATCAAGAGAACAGGGAGACAGTCCACAGAATGGGAAAAAATATTTGCCAACTGTATATCTAACAAAAGTCTGACATCTAGGATCTACAAGAAACTCAAACATGCCGAAAGGAAAAACAAAAACCAAAAACAAACAAAAAAGCTCCATTAAAAAGTAGGTGAAAGACATGAATAGACACTTCTCAAGAGAAGATATACGGGCAGCCAACAGACACATGAAAAAGTCCTCAGTCTCACTAACCATCAGAGAAATGCAAATCAAAACCACACTGAGATACCACCCAGTAAGAATGATCATCATTAATAAAACAAACAACAAGAGAAATTGGCGAGGATGCAGAAAAAAAGGAATGCTTCTACACAGCTGGGTGGAATGCAAACTAGTGCAACTTCTTGGAAGACGGTGACTTCTGTAAGAACTAGAAATTGACCTTCCATATGACCCAGCAATCCCCCTATTGGGAATATACCCAGAGGAACTCAAGTCATTCTACCAAAAAGATGTCTGTACACCCATGTTTGTTGCAGCTCTATTCACAATAGCAAAAACATGGAACCAACCATGCTGTCTATTGAAACTGGACTGGATAAGAAAAGTGTGGTACATATACACAGTGGAATATTATGCAGCCATAAGGGACAAATATATGGACTTTGCAGCAACTTGGATAGATTTAGAGTCTATCACACTGAGTGATCTATCACAGAAACAAAGAACAGAGTACCATATGTTCTCACTTACCAGCAGACCTTAAACAATTATAATACTATAAGAAACGGATTGGCAGTAGTGGGAAACTGCCAGAGGAGTGGAGGTGGGATTGGCAGTTAAGGGAAACTGCTGGGGGAGGGGGGAGTGGGGGACACCTCATCAACAAGGGTACCTGCATAATGAACATTTGTATATACCTAACCCTGAATTGTACTCACATCTTTAAAATTAAAAAAAAAATTAAATAAATTAATAAACAAGCCAGGCTCGGTGGCTCAGCCTGTAATCCTGCGCCTTTGGGAGGCTGAGGTGAGTGGATTGCCTGAGCCCACGGGTTTGAGACCTCATCTCTACAATAAAATCAAAAAACTAGCCAGGCGTGGTAGCGCGCGCCTGTAATTCCGGCTACTCGGAAGGCTGAGGAGGAAGGATCGCTGGAGCCCAGCAGGTCGAGGCTGTGGTGGTCGGGAGCAGCCACTGCACTCCAGTCTGGGCGACAGAGTGAGAATCCAACTCAAATAAATAAATAAATAAATAAAATTAATAAACAAAAAGAAAATGAATGTATTTTTCTCATTGAATGATGGTAAGAAAGAAATCCTCTTTCTAACAAAGACCCTCCATAGGAATTTTAACAAACCTTTACAAGAGAAATTTAAAAACTTGTTTTTAACATGAGTATACAGCCTTCCTGTGGTAATTTCCTGATTCCTATAGTCCCTGAGAAAAATTAGAGAAGGAGCAAAATTCTTTGCCTGTAGGATTGGCAGATTTTTGCAAATAAAAATATAGTACCCTTAATTACATTTACATTTCAAATAAAAGTGGATTATTTTTTAGTGTGAGTATGTCCTATACAATATTTGGGACACACTTATACTAGAAATAATTTCTTGTTCACTTGAAATTCAAGATTAGCTGGGCATGCTGCATTTTATCTGGCAACTCTACATTGATGTAACATATTGACACAAAGAATGAGGTTAAACATACTGCTAACTAAGAGACTATTAAGGAAGAAACTTCTCTCTTAATACAGGGTAGTCAGGATTTCAAATTCTTGACAGCAATGAAAATTAAGGAAGCAGTCAGAGAGTAAGAATAGGATCGTATGAGAATAATGGTACCTGAACCCCAATTACTTAGCATATTTTGATTATTTTACTGCATAATAAGTCTTGAAATTGAATAGAGTGATTCTTTCTACTTTTGTTCTTTTAAAAGTTATTTCTGCTCTTCTTGTCTCATTACCTTTCCATAAATATTTTAAGATAAATTTGTCTGTATCTACAAAAAATCCTGCCTGAAATATAAATTGTGTTAAACCTGTGCAACAATTAGGATAAAGTTGATATTCCCTCCATGTTGAGCCTCCCAATCCATGAATATAGTATGTCTACTTATTTCAATCTTCTTTAATTTATTTCATCAGTGTTTTGAAGTGTTCAGCATACAAGTCCTGTGCATGTTTTATTATATTTACAGCTAACCTTTTTGAATAATTTTAATAATATAGTAATTTTTTAAAATTTGGTGTCCATGTATGCATTGCTAGCATATAGAAATATAATTGATGCTGTATGTTTATCTCTTATCCTTGTTGAACTGATGTGTTAGGTCTAGGAGCTTGTTTGCTCCATCCAAGGGCTGGGAAATTATAAGAAAAACAGTCTGTCTTAACATTTGTCAATGACGGTGGGGCAGGGGGATAGTTCTCCCATGTGATTTTTTAAAATGTAGACAATCATAGCATTTGCAAATATGGACAGTTTTATATCTTTCTGATCTCAATGCCTATTATCTCTTTTCTTGTTTAATTACTCTTGCTAGAACTTTCAACACTATGTTGAAAAAGAATGGTAAGAGCTGTGATTCTTGCATTATTCTTGATCTTAAGAAGAAAGTATTCATTTTTTTGTTGGTGGCTTTTTTTCTTTAACAACTAAGAATAATGCTAGTTGTCAGGCTTTGCAGATGCATTCAATCAAGTTGAGGAAGTTTTCCTCTCTTCTTACTTTTCTTAGAGTTTTCATTCACCATTCAGTGGGTGCTAAGGTTTGTCAAACGTTTTTGCTTCATGAATTGATAAGGTCATACTATTATACAGAAAGAATGAAAAGAAGAGAAAGTAATTAGATCCTTATCTTACACATGCACCAAAAAACTCAACTCAAAGTGAATTAAAGCCTTAAATGTAAGTTCTGAAATTATAAAACTTCTAAAAGAAAACATAGAAGAAAAGCAACATGACATTGGTCTTGGCAATGATTTTTCTGGATAGGACCTCAAAAACACAGACAACAAAAGAAAAAATAAACAAATGGAACTACATCAAACTAAAACTCCTGCATAACAAAGAAAATAATCAGACAACCTACAAAATGGGACAAAATATTTACAAATCATTCATCAAATAAGGGATTAATATCCAAGATATATGCAAAACTCACACAACTCAATATCAGACAAATAAAAATCTCAAATCCAAACAACTAACCCAATTAAAAAATGGAAACCTGATTAGACATTTTTCCAAAGATGACATACAAATGGCCAATGGGTATTTTTAAAGATGCTCAAAATTACTAATCATCAGACACATGTAAATCAAAATCAGCACAAGCTATTACTTTACACTTGTTAGGATTATTGTTCTCAAAAAGACAAAAGATAGTAAGTATTGGTAAGAATGAGGAAAAACCAGAACCCATATATATGTTGCTGGGAATGTTAAATGGTACAGTTATTACAGAAAACAGTCCAGAGGTAATTAAAATTACCAAAAATAGAAGTATCACGTGATCCAGAAATTCCTCTTCTGGGTATCTACCCAAAGGAAATTAAATCAGTGCATCGAACTGATAGCTGCACTTCAATATTCATTGTAACATTATTCAAAATAGCCAAATTATAGAATCAACATAAGTGTCCAACGACAGAGGAATTGATAAAGAAAATGTGGTATAACATACAGAATAAAACATTATTCAGTCTTTAAAAAGAAGTAGTTTTTGCCATTTTCAACAATACAGATGAACCTGAAAGGACATAATGCAAAGTGAAATAAGCCAGACACAGAAAGAAAATCACTGCATGATCTCTGATATCTGGAATCTAAAAAAGTCTAATGTATAGCAAAACAGAATAGAACAGAAGTTACCAGAGACAGGGTGGTGGGGGAAATGGAGAGGTATGGGTGAAAAAGTACAAAGTTGCAGTTATGAAGGATGTAAGTTTAGAGACCTACTGCACAACATGAGGACTACAGTCAATAATACTATATGGTGTATGGGAAACTTGCTAAGAGAGTACGTTTCGGGTATTCTCACCACACACACACATACATACACAAACATGGTAACCATGACAAGATGGATATATTAATTTGCTCCACTGTAATAATTTCAATACGTATATATATATCAAAATATCATACTCTATGCCTTAAATACATACAATGGAAAATCATCACATTTTACACCTTAAATATATATTTTTATTTATTTGTCTATTATTATTCAATGAAACTAAAAAAAGTTTAAAATTTCTGCTCTATAAAAGACACTTTCAAGAGGATGTAAAGATAAGCCACAGACTGGGAACATATCGGCAAAAGACATATATGATAAAGAATTGTTACTCAAAATATGCAAAGAACTCTTACGACTCAACAATAAATAAACAATCCAATTTAAAAAAGGAACAAACACTTTAACAGATACCTCCCCCAAAGAAGATATAGAAATGGTGAATAAGCATATAAAAAGATGCTCCATATCCTATACTATCAGGACAATGAAAATTAAAGCAGCAAGATATTACTAGACATTTAGAATGGCCCAAATCCAGAACATTGACAACACCAAACACTGACAAAGATGTGGAATAAAAGAAACTCTTATTCATTGCTGGTGGGAATGCAAAATTGCATAGCCGCTTTGGAAGGGTTTAACATACTCTTACCATATGATCTAGCAATCACCCTCCTTGATATTTATCCAAAGGAGATGAAATCTTATGTTCACACAAAAACCTGCACATGATATTTATTGCAACTTTATTCATAATTGCCAAAACATGGAAGCAACCAGGATGGAGAGGAGGAAGGCATGAATAGGCCGAATAGGCAGAGTACAGATGATTTTTAGGGCAGTGAATCTACTCTGTGTGATACTATAATCCTGGATACATGTCATTAAACATGTGTACAAACCCACAGAATGTACAACACCAAGAGTGAACCCTATGTAAACTATGAACTTTGGGTGACAATGTGTATAGATTCAGTAATTATAACAAACATACCATCAATCTATGTCAATAGTGGGGGAAACTACACAGGCTTGGGGGTGGAGGGCATATGGAAAAATTTCTGTATTCTCTGGTCAATTTTACTGTGAATCTAAAAATAGTGTATTAAAAAAGGCAATCAATCAACGAATTGAAAAGTGTTCATTCCTTTTCTATTTTCTGAATGAGATTAGGTAGAATTGGCATTAATTCTTCTTCAACAGTTTTGGTAGAATTATCCATGAAACCACCTTGACTCTTGGAGATTTCATTTCTGGGATTTTTGAACTATAAATTCAGTTGCACAGGAAAGAGACCCCAGAAGTAAAAGTGCATAAATATGCCCAACAAATGTTTTACATAGGTACAAATGCAATTAAATGGAAGAAAGGTAACTTTTCCAACAAACTGTGCTTGAGTAATTGGACATCCATAGGCAAAAATACATAAACAAATAAATAAACCTCAACCTAAACCTTATAGATTTTACAAAAATTAACTCAAATGAATTATGAACTTTAATGTAAAACTATAAAACTCTTAGAAGAAAATCTTTGGGATCTAAGGCTATGCAGAATTCTTGGACTAGGCACCAAAAGCACAATCCATAGAAGGAAAAATTGATAAACTGGATTTCAAATAATTAAAACAATTTAGTGTGCAAAAGACCCTGTTGAGAACACAGAACGACAAAGTACAGTCTGAGAGAAAACATTTGCAATCTACCACATATCTGATAAAGGATTAGCATCTAGAATAGTAAATAACTCAACATTCAACAGAAAAAGCCCAAACAATCCCATTGCTCATAAAAAGGTCAAATGAGAGAGAGAGAGAGAGAGAGAGAGAGAGAGAGAGAGAGAGAGAGAGAGAGAGAGAGAGGTTTTTATCAGTGGATACACAAATGGAAAATAAGCACACACAATAATGTTCAGCACCACTAGCCATTGCAGCAATGCATAGTAATATCACAATGAGCTATCACTACATACCTATCACAATGGCTAAAGTAAAAAAAATAGTGACAACACAAAATTGTGAAGAGCATGTGGAGAAACTGAATTTCTCACAGACGTGGTGGAATGTATGATGATACAGTCCTATGAAAAACAATTTTTTAGTTTTATAAAAGAAACTAAATATACACCTATCACATAGTACAGCAATTGCACTCATAGACTTTTATCTCAGAAAAAAATGACAACTTATGTTCACACAAAAAACTTGCACATGAATGTTTACAGCAGTTTTGTTTTTAATAGTCCAAAGCTAGAAACAATTCATATACCTGCCCTTCAACAGACAAATATGATACATCCTTACCATGAAATACTAATCAGCAATAAAAAGAAACAAACTTTTAAAACACATAAGAACCTGAATTAATTGTCAGAGAATTATGCTGAGTGAAAAAATTCAGCCCCAGAAGCTTACCTACTATATGATTTCATTTATATTATTGATTTTATTATTCATATTATTAAAATGAAAACTATAGAGATGGCAAACAAATTATTTTCTGCCTTGGGTAAAGGAGGTGGGAGGGAAACAAGGCTATAAAAGGGCACCACGGGGATCTCTGTGATGAAAAAAAATGCTCCATGTCCTGCTGTATGCCAGTGCCAGCATCTTGGTTGAGATATTGTACTATTGTTTTGCAAGATGTTATCTTCATGAGCCACTGGGTAAAGAGTAAATGGGATCTCTCTGTATTGTGTCATACAACTGCAGGAAATCTACAATTATCTCAAAATAAAAGTAGTCAATGACTACCCTATTTTTTTCACTTATGGCAAGTATACTTCTTTAATACGCCAATGTTGATTTATCTTAAAACAACGTTATTTTAAGAAAATGAGCACTAGCCCTCAACTCATTTGAATGGATTATTTTATAGTGCTTTTCATGAAAATATCAACTCAACACACAAGTTTTTAAAAGGAAAATGACCAATATCAGAGGAAATAAAGTGCTACAATCTCGATTAAATTAAATATTAACGAATGCTCTCAGAGAATTACAGATTCAAAAAAAGGCAACCATCTCAAACAGAAAAAAAGAGAGATGAAAGATGTTTAAAAATAATAAGAAAATAATATGCACAAATGATATGACAATATTGGTGGCATTTTTGAAAGCAACTTAAGTAAAATGGGTATATTCTATTTCTAAAGGTTCTAGGAACTTGAATATCTTCTTTACTTAGGACATTTCTTCGTATTAACCTTAAAGTAGATGAACAAATCCTAATTTCCACCTCACCAATGTAATTCTCTCTCCTCATAAGAATAGCTGCTTATATTCATATTTTTAATATCTACTATTTACATTTTCCAGTTGTCTACTTGATCTTTTCAATTTGAGTTCTGTCTTCAAAATTCAGTGTTTATTGAAACAGCACTTTCATAAAGGCTAGTGACTTACAGATCTTAACACCCAAGGGTTCTGAGACTCTTTTTTTTGAGACTCTTTTCTTTGGCCTCTCTGACACTGTCTACTCCTGTATTTCTTTTAGTTTCTACTTTTCTGTGTCACTCACTAGACTTTCTTCCTTCTTCTCAATAGCAGCAATAACAATGACATGTGTGAAGTGTTTCATACTTTGCCAATTATTTTTACCTACATTATTTCATTTGTATTTGTGAAGAAAGTTTATCATTACATTTTTTGCAGGAGTAGAAATGACACACATGTAAGCAATCTGCCTAAGATTATACTCAAAGCCAAGTACATCCCATTGCTCACTTCTCTTGCTATTCTTATACTTTCATTAATCTTATCTACTGTCTTTGCTTTTGGTGTCACCTTTATAGGAGTACCTTTAAACCATATTGATGATTAACAGGTATTTTCCAAGTTTCACCCTTTTAACTATCTGACAGATAGCTCAGCACAAATGTCCCAGACACTGACAAAACCCAACAGTTCCCTTACTAACAGCATTGTCTAACCATTTGTGCCAAACAGATAAAAAGTATGAGTGTTAACCATTTCCTCCTTCATATCGAGTCCATTTTCAAGTCTTATAGATTGCATGGCTTTCAACTTTGATTCCTTCCATCTATTTCTCTCTTCCTCTTGGACCCTGTCACTCTCGCTCAAATAGACCATCGTGATGCTGCTTAGCTGGTCTACTGGTCTCTGGACTCTTCCTCATTGCAATCTCTTCTTATATCACTGTCAGGCTAATATTCCTCATCTGCAGTCTTCTACTTAAAAGTAATACCTCCAACTGCTTGATCTTCTGCTGTAAGCTTCTTCTGCCAACTCATAATATGATTGATGTCAAAACTCAAAGGAAGACTCAAAGCGAGCCTAAAATATTTTTAAAGATATTTTTACATGCAATTATTTCAAGAAAGCCTACACTTCAGAAGAACTAGGCTTCCAGTTTAAAGGACACAGCGGGTATTTAGAGAAAAGTAACAACAACACAAGGCCACTAACTTAGAGTTAGTGAGAAAACCACATAAATAGTTTATTCGCAAGGATCATCACAATTCCACAGATATAAACATCACAAAAACATCTGAGCTGAAGGTTTTTCTTGAAGAAGTTACTGTCTTCAAGAAAAGAACCCGAGGCTTTATTTATCTGGGGTTCTAGAACTAGACAAAGTAGTCCTGTTTTTTGGTTTGTTTGTTTGTTTGTTTCAGGATATAAAGATATTTTTTTTCTTTTAAATAACTTCATGATGTGCATAGACATAAGAAAATTGACTTTGCTTTCTCATCTAAATATAGATCCCTTCTACCTTTTCTTTCTTATCTTTTTCCTTTCATAGTCAAACGAGTAACTACTTGGCTTAATATGTTCCAAAGAATCTTGTACTTTCTTGCTTTTATGGTGCCTCTTCCATACTGACCATCAATCAAAACCCTAGCAATTCTTTAAGAGCCATATGAATTCCATCTTCTCTAGACACTGCCGATACTACTTTACAAAAACTATTATCATCATTCATCCTTAATTATATCCATGAATCTTATTTTTACTCTTTCTGAACATGTGTATAGTGTGTATGATTATCTAAATGCCAGATTTAGATTGTCAAATGCATTGTATCTGTCTTCAAAGAACTAAAAACAACAAGAGGTGACCAACAAAGATCTGTAGTGCTAACAAAAACAACAATAATAATGATAATGAATGCACAAGGTTACATAAATAATACATAGTAGATATCAAATTTAAAAATCTAGGGGGCGTGGGGGAAGATGGCGACTGAGCCAGTCAGACTATGTGAGTCCCTGTGTGATTGAGTGTATAGAAAATTTTGTGTATGTGCTGGTGAGCAAGTAGGCATGTGAGTAGCTGACTAAGTGAGGCCTAGGGAGCTAGCAGTCAGGGCTCTCCTGGTGCAGTGGCTGGTATCACAGCTGCTGGGCTTGGACCCTAGTGATTCCCAGGACGCAGAAGCTGAGTACCATTTTCTTTTCTTTTTTTTTTTTTAACCCAACAAAACCATTCCTGGGAAGAAAATGCTAGGAGAGACTGTCTAAGTGGGGGCTTGAGAGCAAGTGGCCAGGCCCCTGGTGCAATAGCTGGTGCTGCAGTTTCTCTGCTTGGTCCCTGGCTCTTCCCAGGTTGCAAAAGCTGAGTATCATTTTTTAAAGAAAACAGACACCAGTTTTCCTGTGAAAAGTGGCGGGGAGAGACTATCACACCGGGCTCTCCCTCACCATTGGCAGAAGAAACTACAGACTCCAGGCTTTGCCTTACCACTCAGTGCCTGACAGGGCACTGGCAACAGGGTCTCAGAGGGAGTCCAGAGGCAAAGTCCCACAGAAGAGGACAAGAGAGGCACCTTGCCACCATCTTGAAGGCAGGGCAGGAAAGTGCTCCAATGTGCTCACCATGAGCAACAGATCCGATCTCTGTGACTGGAGTATCAACTACTATGGGACTGATTGTGATCCAGAGGGACTATCCTGAAAGCACAAACTTCAGAACAACCTGACGAGTGCTGAGTTCCAGGCTCCCCACCCTTTACCTGATCCAGCTGTGGGACAAAGGGTGTGGCCAGAAAGGATGAGGAAGGACTCCAAAGAGATCAGTGAACAAATCCAGAGCTGGATCAGGGAAGAATAGAGGAGTAAGCAAACATCAGAAGGGAAAGCACTGCTGAAAAGACACAGAATGGCTAAGAAACTGGATAAGAAACCATGACTCAATTATTGGTTGCATCCAGGAGACTCATCTCACTACAAGGGATGCACACAGACTCAAAGTTAAAGAATGGAAAACAAGTTTCCAGGCAAATGGATCACAAAAGAAGGTAGGAGTTGTGATCTTAATATCAGACAAAACAACCTTTAAGCTATCAAAAATTTAAAAAGATGCAAAGGACACTACATAATGATAAAAGGTTCAATCTATCAACAAGAAATATCCATCCTAAACATATATGCACCCAACACAGGAGCACCAGAATTTATAAAGCAACTACTAAGTAAACTACAAAAAGAAGTTGACTCTAAAAGTATTATAGCAGAGAACTTGAATACCCCACTAACAGCCCTAGATAGACCAACGAGGCAAAAAATCAACAAGGAGATACAGAACCTAAACTTGACACTCGATCAAATGGACTTAATAGATACCTACAGATTACTCCACCCAACAACCACAGAATATACATTCTATTCATCGCCACATGGAACATACTCCAAGATTGATCACATTCTTGGCCATAAATCAAGCATAAACAAATTTCATAAGGTTGAAATCTTGCCATGTACTTTCTCAGACCACAGTGGAATAAAAATAAATATCAACACCAACAACATTTCCCCAAAGTCCACAAAGACATAGACACTAAACAGCATGATGCTGAACGACTACTGGGTCACACTGAAATCAAAGTAGAAATTCAAAGACTCCTGGAAATAAAAGAAAATGAAGAAACATCTTACCAAAACCTCTGGGATGCCATGAAAACAGTTCTAAGAAGGGAATTTATATCTCTACAAGCACACATCAAGAAAACAGAAAGATCAGAATTTGATAGCCTAACAAATCACCAAAGGGAGCTGGAAAGAGAAGACCACCAAAACCCTAACTTTAACAGAAGAATCCAAATCACCAAAATACAAGCCCAAATATGGGACACAGAAGACTAAAATATCACAGAAACATCAAAAAAAGAAAAAAAAAAAACGGTTCTCTGAAAGAATTAACAAGATTGATGGACCCCTAGTCAGAATGACCAAGAAAAAGAGAGAACAAGCCCATATAAACACAATCAGAAATACAAAAGATCAAATCACAACTGAACCTGAAGAAATACAAAAGATTATTAGATTACTATGTCCACCTATAGGAATACAAACTTGACAACCTAAATGAAATGGATGACTTTCTGACATCACACAACCTCCTCAGGTTGAAATAAGAAGATATTGAAACACTAAATAGACCAATAACAACCCAGAAAATTGACTCTGTCTTACGAAAACTACCTACAAAAAAAAGCCCTAGTCCAGATGACTTTCCAAAAAGAATTCTACAAAACGTACAAGGAGGAGCTGATACCAATCCTACTGAAAGTATTTCAGGGAATTGAGAAGGATAGAATTCTCCCCAAATCATTTTACGAAGCTAACATCACACTGATACCCAAACCGGGTAAAGACACAACAACAACAACAACAAAAAAGAGAACCACACAGGCAATTATCCCTTATGAACATAGATAACAGGATTTTAGCAAATCAGATCTGAAAACACATCTCAAAAATCATCCACCATGACCAATTGACTTCATGTCCAGGATGCAGGGTTGGCACGACATTTGCAAGACCATAAATGCAATTAAATACGTCAACAGATGTAAAAACAAGAAACATATGATTATCTCATTAGATGAAGAAAAAGTTTTTGATGAAACCCAGCATTCCTTCCTGATAAAAACCCTGAAACACCTAAGTATAGAAGGAACATACTTCAAAATAGTAAGTGCCATTTAGATAAACCCACAACTAACATATTGCTAAATGGACAGAACCGGAAACATTTCCACTGAAAAGTGGAACAAGAGAAGGCTGTCCACTCTCACCCCTCTTGTTCAACATTGTGTTGGAAGTCTTAGCTAGGGCAATTAGACAAGAGAAGGAAATCAGGGGTATCCAAATAGCAAAAGAGGAAGTCAAGTTATCCCTCTTTGCTGATGATATGATCCTATACCTTAAAAATCCAAGAGAATCTGTCAGAAATCTGCTTGTACTGATAAAGGACTTTGGCAAAGTCTTAGGGTACAAAATAAATGTGCAAAAGACAGTTGCATTCCTATATACCATCAACAAGCAGGCAGAGACCCAAATTAAAAGCACAATTTCATTCACTATAGCCACCAAAACATGAAATACCTTGGCATCTTCCCAACCAGGGAAGTGAAAGACCTTTACAATAAGAACTACAAAACAATGCTCAAAGGAATCCAAGAAGACAAATCGAAAATTATTCCATACTCATGGAAGGAAGAATCAACATTGTTAAGATGTCCATCCTACCAAAGGCAATCTACAGATTCAATGGAACACCCATTAAGTTACCAACATCATTCTTCTCAGAAGAATGGAAATAACAATTCAGAAATTCATATGGAAACATAAATGACCACGAATAGCCAAAACAATCTTTAGTGAAAGAAACAAAGCAGGATGTATCCCACTTCCAGACTTCAAACGTTACTATAAAGCTACAGTAATCAAAACAGCCTGGTATCGGTACAAGCACGGGTATATAGATCAATGGAACAGGATAGGGATTCCAGAAGCAAAGTCTCAATTTCTCAACCAATTCATCTTTGACAAAGCCTCCAACAACAACCACTGGAAAGAGGAGAACCTATTCAGTAAATGGTGCTGGGAAAACTGGCTGATCACATGCAGAAGATTGAAACAGATCCCTACCTATCACCATGCACAAAAATTAACTCAATGGATCAAAGACCTAATCGTAAAACCTCAAACTATAAGAATCTTAGAAAATGCAGGAGACATCCTTATGGAAATTGGAACTAGCAACCAATTCTCATTCAGAACCCTACATGCCCATACCTTAAGAAATAAGATAGACAAGTGAGACCTCATCAAACTAATGAGCTTCTGCAAAGCAAAAGAAACCATCAAAGAGCAGGGAGACAGCCTACAGAATGGGAGAAAACATTTGCCACCTGTATATCTCACAAAGGCCTAACATCTAGGATCTATAAGGAACTCAAATGTGCTGAAAGGAATAAAATGAACAGCCCCATTAAAAAGTGGGCAAAAGACATGAATAGACACTTCTCATAAGAAGATAAATGGGCAGCAAACAGACACATGAAAAAGTGCTCAGCCTCATTCATCATCAGAGAAATGCAAATCAAAACCATATTGAGATATCACCTAATCCCAGTACAAATGGTCATCATTAATAAAACAACAACAGATGTTGGCTAGTATGTGGAGAAAAAAGAACACTTCTACACTGCTGGTGGGATTGCAAACTAGTTCAACCTCTTTGGAAGATAGTGTGGTGATTTCTGAAAGAACTAGAAATTGACCTTCCATGAACCCAGCAATTCTCCTGTTGGGAATATATCCAGAGGAACTTAAAATCATTCTACAAAGAAGATAATCTGCACATGTATGTTTGTTGCATCTCTATTCACAATAGCAAAAACATGGAACAAACCATGTTGCCCATCGTAGCTGGACTGCATAAAAAAGTGTGGTACATATACACAATGGAATATTATGCAGCCATAAAGAAGGACAAACATATGAATTGTGCAGCAACTTGGATGGATTTAGAGTCAATCATGCTCAATGATCTATCACAGAAACAAAGAACAGTATACCACATGTTTTCACTCATAAGCAGACCTTGAACAATTATTATAATACTATAAGAAAGGGATTGGCAGCAGTGGGAAACTGTCAGGGGAGTAAGGGTGGGATTGGCAGTTGAGGGGAACTTTTAGGGGAGGGAGGGGCATACCTCATCAACAAGGGTACCTGCATAATCAACATTTGTATACCTAACACTGAATTGTTGTCCACATCTTTATAATAATTACAATAATAAAAAAAGGAAATCTGGCATTTGGTTCTTGAACTTTCACTGTGAATGAATAAGCACACATTCCATTTATTTATTTATTTATTTATTTATTTATTTATCTATTTATTTGGTAAAGACAGGGTCTTGCTATATTGTCCAGGCTGGTCTTGAACTCCTGGTCTCAAGTAATTTTCTGGTTTGGCCTCCCAAAGTGGTGAGTTACTATATCCAACCTGAACACATATTCTGAATATCTGAACATACAAACATATAAGCATTATCTCTTTTCATTTTTTACCAACTAGTTACTATAGTTACCTCTTCCCCCTTCAATTAAAGTCAAGATTTTATTTGTAGCAGCAACTTTCAGGGTTTTTACTACGCCAGAGTTTTTTGATGAATAGTTGGAAACATGGTTGCAAGACATAACTGAGATGATAAACTGTTTCCTAATAAAAATTGATGCTTTACTTTATTGAGACCTCACTGTTAAATAGGTAGCTAAGAGACCTTAGCACAATTATCACATCAGTGGGTGAAGTTAATTATTCAATGGAAGGAAGGAGTTAACATTATTACTGACTTTGAATCAGTGAGTAACTTAAATACAAAAAGTAATATTTAATGTATAAAATAGTGTTTCCAAGAGTTATATAAATGTGTATGAACCATACACTTAATTTAAATTTTCCTAGCTGTCATGGTTAATTTCCCTTTTAATAGTTATTACACTGTACAATTTCTTTTGATATTCTTTAGGTTCCCTCAAAATGACTACAAAAGTTGATCATAGCAAAGCTACCAGCAGCATACATAATAGATATTTAGCAACATTTTTTTCAGACATTTTCAAGGAATTAATAAGGCAATAATCACTGGGTGCTAGCATGAGGTGAGTAGTGCATTTCGGAAATTATATTTCATAGTTTCAGCAAGTTAAAAACAAAATATGCAAAGGCTGCCAGAGAGTAACCATGGAGTTGTTGAGTCTATCAGTTCAGTCCGTTGTCCTTGACTCCAAGCCATGAACATATATATATTATTGAGAAGTGACATTTATAAACCCATGATATTTATATGGACACATTGATAAATATGCACACACCAACCAGACATTCTATTTTTCTCTCTTCACTAGTAGTTATCAATATGAAGTATACAGTACTAACATTTAACTTTAATTTATGAAACTTCAAAATTTTCCCATTTCTTTTTTACCTTTGCCTATATACTTTACAGAAGTGTGATATTAGTGTAGACACACTACAATATTAAAAGTTAATGTTACAATGCAAACATTCTCCATATTGTTAGTAGTCATAACTGTCATTTGCATTGAGCATGTGCCCTTTTTAAGATATTCATTTATAGCTGAAACAAAATTTCATAGATAATGCTGAGATAAAAAGCTTTATACACTCATATCATTTTTCTACTTTTAAATAATTTCCTTGGGATAGATCTTGGTAATAATATTATTAACATTTTTAATTATCTCAAAATGACATATGTACCAATTTTAAAACACCTTTACTCTGCATTGTCAATGTTGGTGTCTTGATTTCTACATTTTTCCTCAATAAAAAATACTGATATTAACAGCAAAGTTTCTTTCTTCTACCCTACTTTTTCTAGTAATTATTAGTAAGGTCTAAGTAAAAATATTAAAAAATTATACCAGCAGTTTCTAAGAAAAGAGAAGGTACGCTGAGTTGAGTTATGCTTGAAAATTAAGGCATTTTTATTTAAACTAACTTTTACGATTTAAAGAATATTATACCCTCATAGTAAAAATACTGAAAGGAAAATGATCACCCATGATTCATTCTTTGATACTTTATTCAATGACTATAATCTGTATTTAGACATAATTTTTAAAACAGGATGTGAATTCCATGTGGCATAACATCTCTTTGTAAGTATGATTTTGATCCCTGCATACTACTGATATATTCTACTTTACTTAATCATTTGCCTCTTAGTGTACATTTCAGAGTAATTTAACATTTTCCAGCTCTTACAAATAATATTGGGTCAAAAGGAAGGGTCAAATTTTTGCCCACATTTATGATTATTTCCTTAAATTCCTAGACATGATGATACTGGTTATAAATAATTTTAAGGTTCTTGATACATGACATCACATTACTTCTCTAGAAACTGTGTAAAAACTTGAATAAAAAAATTTTTCTTATATGAAGTAAAAGCATTATTTGGAAGGTGTCACAAATAGCCATTTAGCTATGATACACATGTGTGATGGTTACTCTTTAACAGTAGATAATGAAGTCCAGAAATGGGAAAGAAGTGAAATGCAGCAATGCAGGTAGGCAGGACAGAGGATGGAGAAAAAGTGAAAAGCCTGTTAATTCACATCATGCTTTGCCTGGCTGTTCACTGTACATTAATGATCTGGCTGGGGAAGGAATCCAGAAGTGGCCCAAGTCTTTTATTTCCTTTGTTACCTTTCTGAACATCTAAGCAGGTCAGTTTGGAGTTTAAGTATTAATTGAAACTATACTGTTTGACTTATATGAAGAGCACAGTCACTGTTGAAAACAAATTAATAGAAGAGAAAACAAAAGAAGCCACATATCTAGGGACAAATGCCAATAGAATTCATGGAAAGAATCATACTTTATCATGCTAACTCATGTATTGATTTATTCATTCAGTAAACTACTATTGATTGAGCAAATACTATATGCCAGGCACTTCTCTAACTACTGGAGATATGATCATGAATCTGAGAGATATAGTCCATATCCTCATGGAGCTTACAGTTTAGTGATAAATACTGACAATTATCCAGGCAGTTATAATAGGGTGATGGCAAACTCAATGGAATAAAGAAAATACACCCTGCTAGGGCAACATACACTGCTAGGGTGGTTAGAAAAAAGCATCAGAGGATGGTTTTCAAGTGAATACTGAAACGCAGATGATAGGATAGAATGGGTTAAGTAACCAAAACATTATGTATTTTTTGCTGTCCATCATAAGTCTGGAAATAATAGCATAACTATTTGGAACTGCATAGCTTCCAAGTGTGTTCTAGTAGAGAGAGCTAGAAAATTTTTAAAATATTAAGACCATTATTGTCATGGAAAACCTGTGATGTCAGCCATATTTTAGCAACCCATAAATGGGGATAGGATAAAGTTTAAAAGAATTAATAAAGAGAGAAACAAATCTCTTAATGAGGGAAAAGTAATAATTAAGACTAGATCTGTGAAAAAAACGTTCTGTTCAGCAACAAATGTGACTTAGTTACTTGTGCAGTTAAACCTACATTTGTTTACAATAGGTTTGTCTAAGATCTCCCTTTATGTTGTTATTGCTTTCCCTTTAGACCTACAAAGTACCTATAACAAGAATTGTACAGAACAAGTCTCAGCTAGATGAACAAAACACAAAATATAGCCATTATATTGATGGTTATGTAGGAACAAACGTGACTGGGTCTGTCAACCAGGGAGACATTGTCAGAAGCTCTGCAGCTAACATCTATGAGGAAGTTTGGCTGGATGATGCCTCATTTCAAGTCATGACACCATTACTAGGAGGGTGTCCCTAGGTAGTCTTAAAGGAACCATGCAATGTATGAGTGAACTTTCTGCAGACTCTTATGAATAATACCTAATTTGATTCTTACTATAATGCTAGCTGGAGCCTGAGAAAATCTCTAATTTTTAAAGGAAGAAATAGATTTAGAGGTATTGAACACCTTGCCTAGGGACACCCTCCTAGTAATGGTGTCATGACTTGAAATGAGGTCTTCAGATTTTTAGTCTACTACACTTTCTATTAATATCAGTTTCCTAAACACATCTAGATTGCCATTCTTTATGGAATATGAATTACCAGAAAGATCTACTATCCAAGAAGACTATGAAGATCATATTTTAACACACAGAATATTGAAAAACAAAATTGGATCTTTAACATGTGTGAAAAAAATCGTACTTAATCTGCAATCTAACCTTTCAGTAAAAGGCATCAACAGCAATAAGTTTGTGAATATTCTAACCACCATTAAAACCTTCATCAAATGCTTACTTAGAATAATGGGGTTCCAAATATGTATTCAACTATCTTAAATAGCACAAAATTAATGTAGCCAAAGCCAACTTAAAAATGCCTGTTTTTGAACTCTGTGATACCAGTACTTTCTGATACATTTTAATGTTGATCAATTGATTCTAATTCCATTGAATGGGCATTACAAGGAAAAATCAAACAATAGATCATTTTTAGAGGAAGAATATCAAATCTAATTACCAATATCATCCTCAGGCATTTGATTAATTTGCCTTATGTTATAGTAATTTCCAAATTTGCTTATTATGTTGACACTCAAATTTCCATTTCTAGAAAGCTGAACAGCACTTTCCTATCTAAGCTTTGCTTCTCCCACAGGCTGATACAACATAATTTAATTATGTCTTCTTTTTTTTAAGATAGCCAATAATTTGGCTTTTTTCCCTCTCCCTAATGAGACACTACGTGCCTCAGAGCAACAAGGAAAATTTTTAAAAACATGTACTGTGCAAAATAATTACAGTTGACTCTTAATTTTCTATGGTCGAGGAAAGCAGAGACAGCATGTGTGACTGAAATTCATGGACATGCCCCAAATTTCATTTCAAAAAGCAATTTCAACTTCCCACTTAAACAAACCTGTTATTTGCAACAAAATTGGTTGATGTGAGCTTTGCTTATTTTTTGAAGCCAGCCAGAGGGTAAAGCAGGAACATACAAAATAGAAGTACCCTCAGACTCAATAATCAATTTCCAAGGAAATGAAAGCTAACTATAATCATTTGGCACTGCATAAAGAAAGACTTCTACAGCAAATGTAAACACAGCTAAAACCATCTGATGCTTATTGTTTTCAGATTCTAAATGTCCTCTTTAAAACCAACATGTAAGAAGAGTCATCAGATTTTCTTTACCAAGTCTGTGATTACTTGAAACCAAATTGTGAAGCTACACATTTGGAAATATCTCTAGGAAATATAAAAATGAAGATAACGTACTTAATTTCTATATTTCTATGTGATAACATTAATTGGAAAGCTAAACTGAAGCTGTGCATAAAATGCAGCTTCTCTTCTTCAGAAAAATGATTCATAATTCTAATTGTTTTTAAGTGCAAAGTGACTAAAGAGGCAATTTAAGCTTACAATTCCCATAATGCATTTTCACCATATAAAAATGTTCATTTTTCTTTCTGAATTTTAAATGTTTGAAGGACCCTTAAAGAAGGCAAGACAGAAGGCTTGATCTCTTCCTGTGGATACTCATTCAACATCAAGGATATTTTTCTAAAATAGCTGGCTTTCATTTACCCAAATAAAACCTGTTGAGATATGTAACAATCATATTAGGAAACATCTTCAATTAAATAGCAGTTCTTAAATTGTGGTTCTCAGGCCAGAAGCATCAGTTTTATCTGGGAATTTGTTAGACATGAAATAATTTGTGCTCTACCCCAGGGCTACTGATTCAGAAGCTCGGGATTAGTGTTCAACACACTTTTTTTTTGAGTCAGAGTTTCACTCCGTCACCCAGGCTGGAGTGCAGTGGCATGGTCACAGTCACTGCAGCATCGACCTGCTGGGCTCAGGTGATCCTTCTGCCTCAGTCTTCCAAGTAACCGAACTACAGGCATGCACTACCACGCCCAGCTAAATTTACTGATAGGTTGTAGAGACAAGGTCTCGCCAAGTTGTTCAGGCTGTTCTCAAACCCCTGGGCTCAGGCAATTCTCTGCCTTGGCCTCCCAAAGTGCTAGAATTACAGGCTTGATACACTGTGCTGGGCCCAACACGCTACATTTTAATAAACCCTTTAGGGTGATTCCAATGCATGTCAACATCTGTAGACCACTACGTTTTAAGTTCTGACCTCAAAGTTATGAAAGCCTAATAAGACAAGAACCTTTGGAAACATGTGGGGGTTTCAACAAATGTTCATCAATAACCTTTGTCATGCTTAGCCTATAAAAGTTTGAAATGAATGTTCAGGTTTCTAATGAATTATTGCAGATTACCAAAAATTCGATTTTTAATACTTTTGTTGTTTTGAGTTGGAGTCTCACTCTATCACCCAGGCTGGAGTGCAGTGGGCATACTCGTAGCCACTGCAGCCTCAACCTGCTGGGCTCAGGTGATCCTTCCACCTCAGTCTCCCGAGTAGCTGGGATACAGGTGGGTGCCACCATGTCTGGCTAGATATTTTCAAAAATATTTATTTACAGTTTTTACCAACAATTTTTCCTCACCACTTAGTGATCATCATCAATTATATTGAATTTTTTTTTCTTTTGGTCAGGGTCTCACTCTATCACCCAGACTGGAGTGCAGTGGCCTGGTCATGGCTCATCACAGCCTCAACCTCCTGGACTCAGGCAATCCTCCCTCCTCACTCTTCCAAGTAGCTGGGACTGCAGGCATGTGCCACTATGCCTGGCTAATGGTTTTTTGTGTTTTTTTTTGTAGAGACAAGGTCTCACTATGTTGCCTAGGCTGGTCTAGAATTCTGGGCTCAAACAATTCTCCTGCCTTGGACTCCCAAAGTGCTAGGATTATAGGCATGAACCACTGCTCCAAGCCAATGGCATCAAATGTAAAATTCTCATGTTGTATGATTCTTTATTTGGTCCTTCAACATCTTCACAACTGATGAGCTACTCATTTCAATAATGATATTTTTTGAATTTTACATACTCTTGGTCATCGTATTAGGATTCTTCAGAGAAACAGAATAGGAGACCCCCCTACACACACACACACACACACACACACACACACACACACACACACACACACACACACACACACACACACACACACTATCTATCTATATATAGAGACATATAGCTATCTCTTATTGGATTTATGTATGTGTGTGTGTGTGTATATATACTTATATAGAGATATATATGTAGATATAGAGAGATTTATAGATATACATACATATAAACATATATGTATATATAAAGAAATTTATTATTTAAAAAATCGGTTCACACAATTATGTAGGTTGAGAAATCCCAAAATCTGTAGTCAGCAATCTGGAGACCCAGAAAAGCTTATGTGTAGTTGCAGTTCAAGTACAAAAAGCTGAGAACCAGGAGATCTGATGGTGTAAGTTTCTCTCCGAAAGCTGGCAGGTTCCAGCCCCAAGAAGAACTGATGTTTTAGCTCAAATCCAAGGGCCAGAAAAAAACCAATAACCCAGCTCAAAGTAGCCAGGCAGGAAGAGTGCCCTTTTACTTGCAGGAAGGCCAGCTTTCTTGTTCTATTCAGACTTTTAACTGATTGGATGAGGCCCACTCACATTTGGGAGGGCAATCTACTTAGTCTTCTGATTCAAATGTTACTTTCATGCAAAAACACCTTCACCAACACAATCAGAATACTGTTTGAAAATTATCTGGGTACTTCATGGTCTGGTCAAGGTTGACCCATAAAATTAACCATTAGTCAATTCAAAATTATAACTTTTGTTTTCCGCCATAATTATATAAATATTTTATTAATATTTTCAATATACTTGTCATTTTGCTCTCATTAGACTGAGGTAGTTAATATAATTTACAAAATAACTATAAATCAAGTCCAAACACAGCATATGGAACATAATTAAGAAATGACCTGCTGGCTTAAACTAAAATAACCAATTATGGCCATGGAGGATATTGTCAATGTTGGGCAGTCAATGTTCTTTTGTTTTACATGTACCTTTCATATGACAATAAACATTCATAAGTTGAAATTTGTTTAGGAGAGAGGTTTTTTTTGCACACTGTCAATTCAATTGGAAATAAATGAAAAATCCGTTCAAATAGCAAAGCACTTTTATTTTACATGATAGTTTAGCAGACTGTTCAGTTAATTGACCATTATGGCATCAAGAATATTGATCTAAAATCAGAAGAGAACAAGATTTCCTCTAGGTGGAAGGAGTTTCAAACAATTAACAACAAAAGCAAGTATTTATGACATACCTATTGTCTGTGAGGCTCCAGCTAGGTGTTAGGCCCCAGGTTTTCCCAAATTAATGCTTCAAAACTAAACATTCCAAACAGGCAGCTCAAAAATAAAGTAAAATAAAAGTAATCTGTTCTATGCTTTAAAAGATTATATTGGGTAAGTTATATAATGAGTGATTTTTAAAAGTTTGCCTACCTCATAATTTTTTTTTTTTTTGAGTTGGAGTCTCACTCTGTCACCCAGACTGGAGTGCAGTGGCCGCTACCAGCCACTGCAGCCTCGATCTGCTGGGCTCCAGCGATCCTTCCGCCCCAGCCTTCCAAGTAGCTGGAACTACAGGCACACGCTACCACACTTGGTTAATTTTTTGATTTATTGTAGAGATGAGGTCTTGCCAAGTTGCCCAGGCGGGTCTCGAACCCGCGGGTTCAGGCAATCCACTCACCTCAGCCTCCCAAAGTGCTGGGATTACAGGCTGAACCACCGAGCCCAGCACCTCATAATTTTTTAATCAGTATAAATCAAAAGTTCTCATTTCAATTTTGCTATTTATAACTCTGGTAAGGTGAAGTTGCACCTTCAATATAATTATTGACTCAATGTAATTAATTAACTTACTAAATTATTAAATACAGAGATGTAAACTACAACTACAAAATCAGGAAAAAGATTACATACAAATACTTGACGCTAAGGCACAAAGAAATGAGTTTTTAACAAGACCATGAACAGTTACCAGAGTTTATGCAATGAAATTACTGTAAGTTTAAGACAGAATAAATTATGGCATGACTGTTTAAAATTATGTATTGGAAACATAAATGACCATGAATAGCCAAAACAATCCTCAGCAAAAAGCAAAGAGGGAGGTATCACACTCCTAGACTTTAAACTTTAGCTACAATAATCAAAACAGTCTGGTATTGGTACAAGAACAGGCATATAGACCAATGGAACAGGATAGAGATTCTGGAAGCAAAACCTTAATTTCTCAATCAACTCATTTTCGACAAAGCCTCTACCACCAACCAGTGGGGAGAGGAGAACCTGTTCAGTAAATAGTGCTAGGAAAACTGGCTGAACACATGCGGAAGATTAAAACAAGACCCCTATCACCATACACAAAAATCATCTCTAAATGCATCGAAGACCTAAATGTAAAATCTCAAACTACAAGAACCTTAGAAACACCCTTATGGAATTGGAACTGGCAACCAATTCCTGATCAAAACCCCAAGCGCCCATGCCATAAGAGATAAGACAGACAAGTGGGACTTCATCAAACTGACAAGCTTCTGCAAAGCCAAAGAAATCATCAAGAGAGAGACAACTCACAGACTGGGAAAAAATATTTGCCAACTGTATGTCTGACAAAGGCCTAACATCTAGGATCTACAACGAATTCAAATTTGCCAAAAAGAAAAAAACAAACAGCCCCATTACAAAGTGGGCAAAAAATATGAATAGACCTTCTCAAAAGAAGACACACAAGCCGGGCTTGGTGGCTCAGCCTGTAATCCTGTGCCTTTGGGAGGCTGAGGTGAGTGGATTGCCTGAGCCCGCGGGTTTGAGACCCGCCTGGGCAACTTGGCGAGACCTCATCTCTACAATAAATCAAAAAATCAGCTGGGCATGGTAGCGCGTGCCTGTAATTTCGGCCACTCAGAAGGCTGAGGTGGAAGGATTGCTGGAGCCCAGCAGGTTGAGGCTGCGGTGGCTGGGAGCGGCCACTGCACTCCAGTCTGGACGACCGAGTGAAACTCCAACTCAAAAAAAAAAAAAAAAAAAAAAAAAGATTAAAAAGAAGACACACAAGCAGCCAACAGACACATGAAAAAAATGTTCAGCCTCACTAACCATCAAATAAATGCAAATTAAAGCCACACTGAGATACCACCTAACTCTAGTCAGGATGGCCATCATCAATAACTCAAAAAACAAAAAGATATTGGAGAGGATGCGGGGAAAAGGGAAGACTTCTACACTGTTGGTGGAAGTGGAAACTAGTACAGCCTCTGTGGAAAACAATTTGGAGATTCCTAAAAGATCTGAAAATCAGCCTTCCATACAACCCTACAATCCCCCTAATGGGAATTTACCCGGAGGAACTCAAATCTCTTCATGAAAAAGATACCTGCACAGGCATGTTTATTGTAACATTATTCACAATAGCAAAAACATGAAACCAACCATGCTGCCCTTCAAAAGAGGTCTAGAAAAAAAATGTGGTGCATATACTCGATGGAATATTATGCAGCCACAAAGAAGGACAAAATTATGAACTTCACAGCAACTTGGATGGACTTAGAGTCTATAATACTAAGTGATCTATCACAGAAACAAAGAACCGGGTACCACATGTTCTCATTCTTAAGCGGACCTTGAACAATTATCACAATACTATAAGAAGGGGAATGACAGTAATGGGAAACTGTTGCGGGGGGGTGGGATTGGCATTACTGGGAAACTGCAAGTGGGGGAGTCACACCTCATCAACAAGGGTACCCGCATAATGAACATTTTTATAAGTAACTCTGAATTGTACCCCACATGTTTAAAATAAAAAATTAAAAAAAAAACACATAGAAAATTTGGAAGAAAAATAATAAATGATTTGGCATGTTCCTGAAATATGAAAGGCTCCTTCATATGAAAATTGAATAGGGAAGAAGAGAAAGAAAACATTTACAATTTGAATAGCCAGGCTCGGTGGCTCAGCCTGCAATCCTGCGCTTTGGGAGGCTGAGGTGAGTGGATTGCCTGAGCCCGCGGGTTCGAGACCCGCCTGGGTAACTTGGCGAGACCTCATCTCTACAATAAATCAAAAAATTAGCCAAGTGTGGTAGCGTGTGCCTGTAGTTCCTGTTACTTGGAAGGCTGAGGCGGAAGGATTGCCTGAGCTCAGCAGGTCGAGGCTGCGGTGGCTGGGAGCGTGCCACTGCACTCCAGTCTGGGTGACAGAGTGAGACTCCAACTCAAAAATAAAATAAAATACAATAAAAAATAAAAATTTGAATAAAGAAGGAATAAATTAGGCAAAGTTTGCTCTCTTTAATTATATTAATTTTATAGTATTATTTATGTTATTTATATATTACTATATTATATTATAAATTTATATAAATATAAACAATTATATTAAATGGATACATTTATTTTCAGAAGCATCTTGGCCTGGGCCAAAAATCTTCAAAATTTTAGGTGACCATCAGTAAGTATATATGAAATAATATTTATATAGTATTGCTGGGATAGTAATGTCTTACCTCGAAGAACCAAAGATACACTATTTTTGTAACTAGTTCCAAATTGATTCCATTTCAAGGCCATAAAAAGAGCCAGGGACTTTTTCATGTCTACAAAAGTGAGAATTACTTTTTGTTGTTGTTGAGAATTCGTGATGCTACACGGCTTAAAAAAAGAGTAAGAAAGTGAATGACTGAGAGATAGCAAGTGTAAGCTAATGCAAGCAAACAGAAGTAAGAAGAGGAAAGGAAGGAGGGGGAGAAGGAAGGCAGTTGGTTCGGATAGTTACTAATAAATACGCCTATTTCATCAAGATGCAGAATTTAAAAGCAACAAGGGGAATTCAGAATCAGACTTTACTCCTGACTTTATTTGGCTATAGGTATATGTAAGAAATTAAACTTGAACTTTCCCTGAGAATTCCTTTGCTGCCTCCCCACAGATGAGGTAATATATGTGAGATCTTTTTTATAAATCGTAAGGCACTAGACGTGCAGGACAAGCAATAAATCATGACTTCAGTAATCTGTAAACAACCTTGCTTTTACAGCCATCATCATTCTTGTTTTCCAAATGGAAATGAACTTTAATTGAAGGTGCAGAGCATATTAATGGTGTAGATGAGTACAGGATTACAGGATGTGCCCAAAAGTCAACTGGAATTAAATGCAAATTGGCTTAGCTCTCTCTTCACTTAAGGGATGATTTTACAGAACACATTTATGCCTTATGAATCAAGAATATGGTATATTTTAAAACACTAGTTAGAAGTTATAAGGCTATTGTTTTCACTGATTCTAAGTCACCAGTGACCTGCTAGCTATGGGCAAGATAATGTCAATACCAATGCCATATATTCAGTAATAAGAAGTGTATGCAATAGAATTAAAAAAATAGAAAAAAGTAATGCTCTCACAAAACCCATTATAAAGAATGAGGTAATTTCTCCTTCAAATGATTCTATGGTCCCAGAAGATAAAATGCCATTATAAAAACACATTTAAACAAACATAAAGCTAAATGAACTCATAATATGCTACTTCTGCTAAAGCAAGACTGTATAAAAGAGAATAAGGAAAAAGCCCTTAGTGCTCAAGACAAGAGCAAATAAAAATGTTTAGATTCTCACATCACTTTCTTGGTGATTCAGGCCTTTTCCAATTTAAGAATCCACCTCGTATTTCTGAGTGCTTGTTATTCTATACACTCCAGAAATTACTCTTTTCATGTTGAAGAACTGTTTTATTGGAAAAGCCAACTTTCAAAATTAGTTATTTTCTAAAACTATTTTTTTTTATTTTTAAAAGTATGTATCTTTGTGGCCATGACTGCTAAAGAGGCAAGATTTGAAGGAAAAGTCACAGAGATTATTTCAGTCCAATCCAGTGTCATAATTGAGTTTAACACATAGTCTGTATTTGGCACATTTTTGAAAATCAGGTGTTTTTGTTTTTTACAAAGTAAGGATATTATACTATGGGCGAATAATCATACCTAATATCTTTGGATAAATGTGGCTCTGTGATAAAGGTGGATATTCTATTAATGCTAGCATCAATGCATTTTAATTTTGTGTTAGTCTTGTTAGGATAACAACCACCCTGAATAATTACTACATTTTTAATAGCTGCTTTCTTGCCAAATATATTGGAACATTTTCTTACTAAAAAAAAGCATTTCCTTGATTCAAAATGTTATGCCCCTTGTAGTACTCATGATAGGTGACAAACAATACGTGATAGGCTTTTATTTTAGATTGCTTTAAGATAATTTCCCCAAGTTTGAGTAAATAAAACTATTTATTTACTCAAAGTTTAAATTTTCTCATTTTTTTCTTTAACTTCCCATTACTCTTTCCTTTCTTCATTCTTTCCCTCATTTTTATCATTTCTTTAAAAGTAGTAGACAGACAGAAAAACACAAGTTGAGTTCTGGAGAAAAGTCTCCTCCCTCAACAATTCTATTATTTAAGGCGTGCTTTGATCAAGACCTGAAATAAATCTTATCTTCAGCAAGAAAATAAATCATGTTATTTTGTTATACTGTAGGTGTTACTCATTATCAGTGGTAGTGATCTGGCACTATCAAATCTCTTTATATATTGATATATGTAATACTTTTATATAAAAGATGGCATAAAGTAGATTTTCTAACTGGAAAGTAAGATTTTCAATTAAAGAAAGACTTTTTAAGTGAACTCATCATTTTTTCAATTTAAATTTTTTATTTTAAAGATGCGGGGTACAATTCAGGGTTAGGTATACAAATGTTCATTATGCAGTTCTCCTTGTTGATGAGGTGTGCCCCCCCCAGGAGATTCCCACTACTTCCAATCCTGCCCCCACTCCCTGCAGTTTCCCACTATTACCAATCCTTTTCTTACAGTATTATGATATTGATCAAGGTTTGCTTATGAGTGAGAACATGTGGTTCTTTGTTTCTGTGATAGATCACTCAGTATTATAGACTCTAAGCCCATTCAAGTTGCTGTGAAGTTCATGATTTTGTCCTTTTTATGGCTGTATAATATTCTGTTGTATATATATACCACTTTTTTTTTTTAATCCAGAACTTTTTTATTGGGCAGCCCCATTGGTTCCATGTTTTTGCTATTGTGAACAATGCTGCAATGAACATATGTGTGCAGGTATCTTTTTCATAGAGAGATTTGAGTTCCTCTGGGTATATTCCCAGTAGGGGGATTTCAAAGTCATACGGAAGGTCAATTTTTAGATCTTTTAAGAATTGCCAAATTGTTTTCCAGAGAGGTTGTACTAGTTTACACTCCCACCAACAGTGTAGAAGTCTTCCCTTTTCCCCACATCCTCTCCCAGCATCTGTTGTTTTTTGAGTTATTGATGATGGCCATCCTGACTGGAATTAGGTGGTATCTCAGTATGGTTTTAATTTGCATTTATTTGATAACTAGTGAGGCTGAGCATTTTTCCATGTATCTGTTGGTTGCTTGCATGTCTTCTTTTGAGAAGGTATATTCATATATTTTGCCCACTTTGTATTGGGGCTGCTTTTTCTCTTTGGCACATTTGAGTTCCTTGTAGATCCTAGATGTTAGGCCTTTGTCAGACATACAGTTGGCAAATATTTTTTCCCAGTCTGTGGGCTGTCTCCCTGCTCTTTTGATAGTTTCCTTGACTTTGCAGTTTGATGAGGTCCCACTTGTCTATCTTATCTCTTATGGCATGGGCACTTGGGATTTTGATCAGGAACTTGTTGCCAGTTCCAATTTCCATAAGGGTGTCTCCTGTATTTTCTAAGGTTCTTATAGTTTGAGGTTTTACGTTTAGGTCTTTGATGCATTGAGAGTTGATTTTTGTGTATGATGATAGTTAGGGGTCTTGTTTTAATCTTCTGCATGTGGTCAGCCAGTTTTCCCAGCATCATATACTGGATAGATTTTCCTCTCCTCAGTGGTTGGTGGTGGAGGCTTTGTCAAAGATGAGTTGGTTGAGAAATTGGGGCTTTGCTTCTAAAATCTCTATCCTGTTCCATTGGTCTATATGCCTGTTCTTGTACCAATACCAGGCTGTTTTGATTATTGTGGCTTTATAAGAGAGTTTAAAGTCTAGAGTGTGATACCTCCCACTTTTTTTTTCCTGAGGATTGTTTTGGCTATTCTTGGTCATTTATGTTTCCATATCAATTCCTATATTGTTGTTTACAGGTCTGAAAAGAATGCTGCTGGTAATTTAATGGGTATTGTGTGAAATATATAGATTGCCTTGGGAACACATCATTTAATAAGAATAGTACTTAAGAAATTTAGTTTAAGTGAGTTAGGCACATAATTATGTGGAGTTTGAACCTTTCTGTCATTAAAAAAATAAGAATTTTTCAACTACATGTCTAGGGCATCATGTGCAAGACTTTGTGCTTGTTGATCACCATTTGCAGCCTCATGTGATTTCTTCTGAGTTAGGAAATCTTCCCATGGGAATTATTATGGATTTACTGGGGATTCTTCTTTTAGAAAATGTTGGTATTTATTACATTATTTTATCTAATCCTATAATTTTTGGAATGAGAAACATGGCATCCAGAGATATTAAATGGGTTGCCCAAAGTTAGCACTGTCTGATCGCCTTTCACAGCCAACCAAAGGAGCTTGTCTGCTGCCTGGCACAGAGTCTGGGCAGCTGACAGGAGACAGGGCTGGTCCATGACTTCAGGACACAAACTAAACCAAAAGACAGGACCAAAGTCTGAGTCTTGATCATGGGCAAGCCCGAGAAGCATGGAAGACTTCCAAGAAAGGGGCAAAGGGAAAATCCATATTGATGTTCAGATACTAGAGAAGTGGAACTGATCTAATGAAGCTTACGGAGGTGGTACTGACCAGAGAGAGAGATTCTTTTTTATTGCATAGTTGGACTAAGAGAATGAGGTAGTAGAAAACTAATTTCTGAGACACTATATAATTTCCAAATCTTTTGGGTTTTTCATGTATCACTTTTTGTTTATCTTTTAAAAATGTTACTGGTATTTTACATTGTCTACTACTCTGTCCTTGAAATACTATCTATTTCCCATAATATTCCTGCCTTTGATGCTTGTGCTCATGTTACCATGGATGCATAAAAAGGTTTTCTTGTCATTTAACCAGTCAGCATATTGTCTAGTCTCCACTAAAGGTGGTCTTTCCCTTTATTTAATGAATTTTTATTATTTTTATAACTTATTTGTAGGGTGATAAGATTTTCTCAGGATAGTCTTAGTTTATTCTTGTTGTTCTGTTTTAATTATTAATAAAGCCTCTCCCTTCTGTGAGAGTTTGGATAATAAATTATATGGTCACTTAATTCCCATGGCATCTATTCTTTATTGCCTTGCCCTTTTATTAATTTCTTTACATGGCTATACCTAATACAACCATGTGAATTATAAACTCCATGGGGGAGGACTATGAGAAGCATGATTGTATTAGGTTAGGTCTGTATTTAAGATATATATTATATATATATATATATATCATATATATAATATGTATATCTAGTGTGTGTGTGCATATCTCCTAACCTAGCCTATATCTTTTATAGTACCTAGACTATAAATGCAGAGAGTAGATGCTTGATTTTTTTCCCATTGATTTATTGAGTAGTGAAATACCAGTCTTTAGAAATATTAAGTCCTACCAATCACAGCACTGCTCTAATAATCATAGTATTTACTTAGACTCATTGCATAAAATTTAATTGTGTTGCCCAAATGACTATAGAGGTAAGAATAAAATGGCTGAGGCATTTGATTTATCCCTTGTTATATTTTTGGAAAATATCACTCTGAAAAATAGAGAACTTTGCAAGCAATAAAATAATTTCATTTCACTTTTTAAAAGATCCCTGGCCAGGTGTGGTAGCTCATGCCTGTTCTGTAATCCCAGCACTCAACTCAGGGAGGCCAAGGCAAGAGGATCTTTTGAGCCCAGGAGTTTGAGGCCAGCCTAGGTAACATAGAGAGACCACATTTTTACAAAAATAAAAATTAAAAAAAATCCTGTCCTTCTCACCAAAATACATACTCCTCCAAGTGAGCAATTTTTCTGATCTAAAGATATAACTGCTACATTTTTGAGTTAAAGTAATTTACATTTAAGAACACCATTTCATTCATTTATTCATGTTTAACTAGTCAATAAAGACATTTCAGACTAACAGTGAGGAGTTAAGTGTGTTTACCTTGCCCTCACTCTGCCCTTACCCAAGGAAATTCTATAAAATTCTAATTTTCAAGTTTCAGTTCAGATGTCACCTCCTCTGTGTATCCTTCCCTCTTAAGTCTTTTCTCCCCCTTCCACTTCTCTGGAAGATTCAGGCATTGCTACTTCCATATTTTTATAGCACCTGTTACATATTATGTATTGTAGTTGTTCACATGCCTATCTGCGCCATTAGACTGATCTCCTCGGAGTCAGAAACCAAATCTTTTTGTCTGTGAACTCCCTGCATTCTAGCTCAATTCTTTCAATGCCTAGAACATACCATGCTTTCAGTAAATATTTACTAGATAAATGAATCAGTGATTAAGACATTTTAAAAAATATTACACCTGAATGCTAAGTAATGCTCTGGATATAAAAGAAGTTAAAATCTTAAATGAGCAAAGCTCTTACCAAAAAGTAACATACACACTGTTTATAAAGTTTGTATTAAAGAAGGAACTTTTAAATACATAAAGTGCTTATAATCACAGTCATTTTGGTGAAGTAAAGGGCAAATGACTTCCAAACAGAAAATACTATTCCTCAATTTATATGTACAAATGACAGGTAGGAGAAAGCACATGCAGTGGTTTGAAGAAATGTAATAGAACCATTAAAATCTTGCAAGCAGTATCAATGAAAGGGAACTGACCAGAGTTAAAGCGCTTTCATTTAATAAAACCATAAAAAATGCAGAGCCCTGCTGAATCAGGGCCTAGATGTGTCAATGTTCCTCACATTTTGCTAACCTCAGAAGAAACCAACTAAGAACAATTAAGCAAAATCAGTGTGGTCAGTTTAGTTGAGAAATCAGTGAGAACATCGGTCAAACTGGTGATTAAACATTAAAAAAAAATCAAAGTAAAGGTGACAGTAGAATTGAGACTTTTTTCCATCTGTCTTTACATTTTACCCAAACAGGCACATAACATAAAACAACTAGAGATGTGTATTTGATTGCATTTTCTAGTCATTAGTTACCATGATACTCTCTTGCTGATTGCACTATACTACCTGAAAAAGAATGAGATGTTTATAATTCCTCAGGTCCTTCTGATTGAGAGAAATAGCCTAAGAATCATCAACATGAATTGATGTTTAAGTACATGATCTTCTATGTGTATGTACTCTTCTGTGATGTTATTTGGGCATATACAGCATGTATTGAAATGGAATACAATGAGTTATCATCATATTATCTCTCGCTAATTATTTGCTAGGGTCCCTTAGGGGAAACACTTAAAAAGTGTGGCTACCTTCAGGACAAAGTGTGCTCTCTGAGGTCTAGAGCCTGTAAAGGTGGGAGGTTGGGAGCAATAGAAAGATAGGAAAGAGAAGAAGATAATTTTTTTTTCCTTCCAAAATGCTAGCTAGTCCTTTCAAGTTCATGTGTCAGAACTAGCAGGAACCATTTGAGACTACCTTCTTATCCACTTTCTGCTTCTAGACAGGATTAAATGCACAACATTTCCAAAACGAAGGTTAATCTTGGGCTTAATATCCTCTGAAGGAGATTTAAACACTTTCATTTGTAACCTATGCCTGAGTTTTGACAACATCCATAATCAAATCATTCTTTGTAGAACTGACCTAAATCCCTCTTAACCCAGTAGGAATTCACTTGCTCTGTGGGTAACTTAGAGGAGTGAGCTTATCACCTTCTTCCATAAAGTCTTTCAGACACTTGGTTAATAAGTCTCTGGTCTGGAAAAGGCCTGAGCAGGCTTGGATAAGCACTAAGCTCAATGGATCTTGATGGAGGCCCATGCTTGGAAGGTGGTCCTAAAAGTGACTATTAATTCTCAGGGCCCTCAACTTACTGAGGGAGGGCCACATTGTGGGATGATCTCATCAGGAGTGCTGCTGGCACTCTGGACAGAAAAGTTATTTATTGGTGAGATTCCCTTGCTTATTACAGGACATTTTTAATGCCTGCCCCTGTCCTTAGACTATCCCCACTGAACGCTAATAACACACACTCCCCAGTCACTGTAGCAACCAGAACTGCATTCTCCATCTCCATATTTCCAAGTGCCCCCTAGTGGAATGAAACTGCCCCTGATTGAGACCCACTGGTGAATAACTCCTAGATGTACACTTATCAATTAAGCCAAAATCAGTTTACAGATGTGGGGGAGAAGGTCAGTATTTTTCTTTGGTACATTTAAAATAGACCTGTACTGGCCATATTATAGCTCTGTTACAAGCCATAAAGAATAAAGTTATAATAACAATTACTGTCACTTACTAGCCATCAGATTCTTTGTCATTTTTCATGCTATATTATACAACATACTTAGGTAAGAATTAGTATTCTCATTTTAAATATGCAGAAAATAAAGATCAAAGAGATAAACTAATTTGTTCAAAGTTACGCAGATGAGAACTGATAGAACCAAATCAACATCTTCCTATCTCCAAAGCCCTTACTATTTTTGGAATATCATTCTGCCATACATTTTGCCATATGCTTATAGATATTTTTATAGGTGGGTTCCATGTACAGGAAGAAGATCTGGGTAGAAGATAACAGTATACATGTGACACGTGAAGTCACAAATGTAAAGAAGTTTACTCAGAGAGACTTGACAGAGGAGGGAAGGCAGCCAGGGAATCTTACAAATATAGCAGAGACTGGAGTCAGAGGAAGAAGGAGAGGAGGGATTTTCATAAACGTATTTCTTGTAAAACCTGAGGCATTAATTTAGAAATTTCAGAATCACAACCTTCATAAGAAAACTTAATTACACTAACATTCTACTGCAGTGGTGAAGATGTGCACAGGGATAGTCTGTAGGGCTATCACAGAAGTGCAATGACCAAGTAAGCATTTTTAAAAATACCTGCAATCATAACAATTTCTTTACTTTGACTTAAGAGCACTTCATTTCCAACACAAAATGAATATATGAATTATAAAATATGAGAAGGAAAAAAAACTAGTTGTAGTCTCTACTTCTATCTCACGAAAAATAAATATTTTATTTTAGAAAATCCAGTTTTAGAATCAAGATATACAGATACATAAATGTGAAATGCTTAAACATTCCCTCTTAGAAAAAAATGGGTTTTTCAATTTCTTTATTGACACACTCTTAAAAGTGGCTTTGACTTTTCCATATGGTATTAAAACAAAAGGAAGAAGATAAAAACCAATTCAGAATTTTCAAAATTTAAAATTCTTTTGTTTTATTGTATGTTTACTTTTTTCAATCACTTCAAATACTTTGTGGCGGTTTATAAGAACAATAAGTAAACTATTGGTAGAATACTGGTAAAATTTGGGAGACACTAACTTGTAAAAATCCAAGTGTGAATGTATTGAAGAAAATATGAGCAGGTAGAACTGACCAATTTGACTAGATAAGGACCGACTCACACATACACACACACACACACACACACACACACACACACACACCAATGATGATAAATTTGGTTGTGAAGGACTTAGAATCTGAGTCCTAAATGTTGCAGTGGGGAGGATCATTGAACCTTTATGAGCATAGCAAGATAGCAAGATGGTCTGGTCCATGGTAAAGGCCTATACCTGTTGGGAGGACCTATTTAGAGGCCATTACAGTAGTGCTACAAGAACATGTATTAGGGTGGAAGAGCTAACAGAAAAAGAAGAATGGACAGACAATTTATGTATGAATCAGGATACAGTGCCAGGACAAACAAAGGAAGAAGGTCTTTGAAGAAAGACATCAAAAGTACAGTATGAACAAATAAGTAGTAGCAGAGGAAAAGTCATTAGATTTATTGACTATGGTCCATTGGTGAGCTTTGAGAAAGTCTGTAAGGGCTTTTGGGAGATGGATTTAAAAAAAGATACAACTTTTGATCATTGTCTAGCCACCTTGGTTCCCTAATCTTGTTTTAATAAATTTAGCATTGATTCTATGTACTAAAATCTGTAAGCGTGGACTGTTCCACAAATAAAGCATCCCCTCACCTTTCCATATGCTTTCCTTATCCTGCATTCCAGTCACCTCAGTTATTCTCAGCTTTTGAACTATTAGAAATCCATATCCTTCCCCTAATCATGAAATTTCTCATTTTGGTTTTTAATATGAGCCTATTGCTCTGCAAATGTGCCCTTCTTAGGGCTGTTGCTGAATACTTAGCATATTATTCTCTTTGACGGGGAATAGTACTCTATGGCTTTAAAAGTAATACAACAGCCAATAAAAAGCCAATGTTTGTCTGGCTTTTTTTTTTTTTTTTTTGAAAAAACAAAACAAAAAAACACACACTTAAGATCTTTAAGCGTTAAAGTTACAGATAATTGTAAATGCTTAATAAGATTAATGGGGCTTCTCCTAATGATTCACTAGTAGAGGCAGAGTTCAGAGCTTTGAACACTCTAATCATGTAAAAGTTTACCTTTCATAGCCTTCATATCAGATGCTCTTTCTGGGCTAGCTAAACCCAATCAGTGTTGTATAATAAGAATCCATTATGTTATCCTTGGAATACTAAATGATGCCTCTCCCCGCAAAAAAGTGTAAAATATGAATGTGCATTTCACTCATTATCAACAGATTCTCCAAATAAATATTATCCTTAAAACTAAACCATGTTTTTTAAAAAATACATTAATTAATGTAACTCTTTTAGGAAAGTATCAAAGAAGAGATTAGTGACTTTCAGGCTTGCTGTGTGAAGTCAGGAAACCACAGCCTCTGATCCCTCAATTAACACTCACTTAGAATAGAGAAACTCCAAATGTAAAGCAGTGACTTCTTTGGGTCACAATGACTTTCTTTTGTAGGGTTGGGTGGGAAATGGATCTTTGATCTCCAACACAGAACCAACTACAGAACTTAAATAAGGGCTCTTTGGGAACTACTGGTTTTCACAATTGCACAAATTGTGTGGGTCTATAAAATAAACAATTATGAACATAATGTGCTTCTTAGTAAAGATAAGGCTGGGTGCGGTGGCTCATGCCTATAATCCCAGCATTTTGGGAGGCCAAGGTGAGAGGATTGCCTGAGCCCATAGGTTCCAGACCAGCCTGGGCAACTTGGCAAGACCTCATCTCTACAATAAATGAAAAAATTAGCCAGGTCTGGTGGCATGTGCCTGCAGTTCCAGCTACTTGGAAGGCTAAGGTGGGTCACCTGAGCCCAGCAGGTCGAAACTGTGGTGGCCGTGAGTGTGTCACTGCCCTCCAGTCTGGGCGATGGAGTGAGATTCCAACTGAAAAAAAAAAAGATAAAATTCATATTTTCTAAGGTTTCTGGTTCATATTTACTTCTGTATTATCACAAAAAGGTAAGTGGATAACCAAGGAATGGAAGGGAAATGAAATAGAGACGTATGGACAAGAGTCAACTTTTCAGTTGCTTCCAGGAAAAACAAAATGTATTTTTCCTTGAAACTTTAAAAGATGTAGCTATGATATGCCCTGCATAACTAATATCCAGTATTTATGTCCCACATATAAGTAGAATTATTTAGAAATTCTATCTTTCTTGGCCGGACAAAGAAATTTCAGAATGATGGCAAATTATGAACGTGAAAGCAGGCTGGTTAATTTGTACAAACAAAAGCCATTACTACAACACTATATATTTTTTAACATACAGAAGAGCCTCTGGTAC
This sequence comes from Cephalopachus bancanus, assembly GCA_027257055.1. Taxonomy (NCBI): domain Eukaryota; kingdom Metazoa; phylum Chordata; class Mammalia; order Primates; family Tarsiidae; genus Cephalopachus; species Cephalopachus bancanus. Next base: position 2,108,857 of record JAPVLO010000262.1, read on the forward strand.
CAATATAGCCATAATTCATATTAATTTGCTTTCTCATACTACTTATGAGGCTGCATATAGCAGGACTGATTTAATATATAAGGCAACGTATATGGGAGGTGGATGTCCCTCCCATCTCAGCCTTAAATGTCTCTATCAAAGAAGTTTTCACAATGGTGTCCCTTGGCATCTGTTTTTAGTATCTTCTCCTGACTGCTTGTCTCATATGACAGGATTGAAAAAATGTGTAAAAGGCTTTTCTAATGTTGAATCTCACATCATTTATTCTAGCAGAATTTAAGACTGTCATCCTAAGACCTGTCCTTTTTGTTAATGAGAATAATTGATTTCTGTCCTAGTGTATATCTCATTGTGTATTTTGGAACATTCTCAAGTGTCCCCTAGGTTTCTCTCTTTTCCTTTAAGCTGAACATATCAAGTTAGGTTCACCTTCTCTGACAAACCTTGTTTTCTAAGCATTTTATCACTTTTGTCTCTCTGCACTCACTTCAATTTGTCATTGGCCTTTATTTTTTTAACAGCTCCACGAGTGAAATCTTCTAGAAGGCATTTAAGCAGCAGCTAGAGAAGTAAGAGAAAATATATATTTTTTATTCATTCCCAGTTTTTCTGCTTAAGCAGCCAAACAGAAGCATGATATACATAGCTTAGCACATAGCATGTGCTCAACAAAGATCTGTTTGATATTTTATGATATTATTTTAACTGATAGTTGACAGGGAGACAAAGAAGGGGACACAGGGGCAGGTAGAGAGAAGGAAATTTGTCCAACAGGTTCTGTGGGCAAACATGTCATGATCATCATTATTCTTCTGACTCTTTGGGCTACTATGAGCACAGATGACCCTTACCTCCAAAAGATTAGTACTTTTAAAAATTCCTCAAAGAAACATAAATTGATGAGTTCTTACTTTTTATTTTGTCAATAGCATACTTTTACTCAGTGTATCATTTTGTGGTTCTTTTCCTTATTCACACTGGACTGTGTTTTTACCACTTTCTTTAGATTTCATTTCAAGATTATCATGATATTATAAAGATAAAATGTGATTTTCAAACAAAAATGACCCCATGGTGGGAGGACAATGAGGACAGAGTTGGACACTCCTTCATTGTCTCCTCTCTTCTATTCTGTCTTTATTTTTGAGATTTAACTGAATGCCTCTACAAGCCATTCTCCTTGCTTTGATTGATGGTGGACTGAAAGGTGTCACTCCCCCAATTGTCTAAGAATATCAAATGGCTCTTGACACTTTCCCAACCACATAAGTATGAGTGCCTCCCTTCCTTACATACCTATCACCATGGCTACCTTTCCATTAGCCCTTCCTCATCAATACTAGCAGGGAAAGCCATTTGTGTAATTTGTGTCACTATATTAGTCTGATAAAGGTAAATCATGGAGTTACATGTGTTCATCACAGGCTTCTCTCCTTCCTAAGTTATTGCTATCATCTTGCAAAGGAGGAGGAAAAAAAAAAAGGATGGATGATGACTCTTATAGATGGAATTGTATCTGAAGGCCAACTGTATTTAAATCTCTTTATTCATATTATGATCTGCAGCTATAATGTTCAAAATATTGTTGAAATGAGGGTACATTTTTGAAGAGCAGTTAACCATCTTCAAATTACAGCCTAAGGAGGACTATAATAAAGAAATTAGTTTTATTCTGTGTTACTCCAGAAGGCAAAAGGCACAGAAAGCAAGCACAAATTAACGAAGTAAAGGGAACCCCTTTTCATACCTAGAGGTGACCAAAAGTGAAACATTCTCCTTCAGAGGTGTTAAGTTCCCTGTCACTAGCAGCATTTAAGCAGGAGATGGATGAGATTCATTATTGGGAGGTGTAAATAGAATTTATATATCATCCTGGAGGCAGGTTAAATCAGTGACTTCTAAATGTTGATACTCAGTCCAGCTGTATTACCTTAGTACCTAGTTTAAAAGTAAATACTGAATCCTCACCTCCACATAACGACTCAGAATCTTTGTAAGTGAGACTGGAGAAATTGGTATTTAATGCGTACCTCTGGTGATTCCCTTAGCATAGCCACGTTGCTTCTCACTCCTAAGCGGAGATGACCAAGAACTTCTGCTGTTAGGAATTACAGTATTAGGAGGCGAATGTGTACAATATGACTCATCCCTGCTTTGATTCTTCTTGTGCGAATTATTTGGGTTTCAAAACTCCTCTATAAAGGAGCTAAATATAGTCACACAGAGATAAATCTTAGCTTAAAATACATGTGTGAAATGTTTTTAGATAATGTGCAATGTTTTAGTGAAAATGTTAATTCCTAAAAATTAGGAATGGCAGTTATAATTTTTAAACATGTGGAATGTAGAACACACAGAAGAGACAGATTCAGGGCTCAGCAGGTATGGGATCATATTTGCATAATTTTCCAGTACCTTGTCCAATATGTAGCACAGAAATGTTGTCCAATGAGTGTAAGTTAAATGCATTAATAAATACTTTAATATAAAATGTGACTATTACATCCAGTTTCTCTGGATAACAATTAAAGGAGAAACTGCTAACACTTAAAATGCAAAATAAATTGATAATCACATAGTAAAATAAGTGTGGGACTGACAAATAAAAATGTATTCATCACATTTAACACATTAAAGATCGTGTAACTTGGAAAACTTCATATCTATGCAACCTCTTGCTTGATTTATCTCTATCCTCATTTTACAAAGATTTTGAGGCAGCAATAACCATTAGCCAAAGAAGTGGTATAATGAGATATCATCTGTCTTTTAGTCATCAGCCAGAAGGTCAAGGTGTCATCTAAAAATACATTACCAATCTCACTTAGCCTTTGGCTGAGATTGTCTGTCTGGCTTCACTGTGAAAAAGGAAGATCAACAAATTATTTTCTTCCTACTAAAACAGATTCAACTTCTTACTAAATATTATGTTTCAACATGTTAGTGCTGGCAGGTTCAACAATTGGTTTATTTTTTATGAACCCCCCCCCAAAAAAGGTTCTAAATAAAATGTCTGAAATATCTCAAGGCTTTTAAAAGAAAAAAGAAATACATGTTAGAAGAAGGGGCCACATATTGTTGACCTTTTATCTCTACTAAAAGGATCATTTAGAATCACTTAATCCTTGTGGTCCACAGAAGTGTAAAAATGTACAGCGCAAAACATGAAGTACTTTTATCAGTGAGAAGTGGAAAGGAACACGAAGAAAAAGCAGAGGCTCCTTTGAAGTGAGAGGTGAAGCAACATTTCTTACCCCAACATGTCTATTTCTGAGAAAAAGGGTGAATAGAAATAAACACTAATACAAGATTTATAAGATCTTCTGCTTCACAATTTTTAGAACTCTAAAATACAACTGACAAACGTGTTTCAAATAGAGTTAAAATATAAAGGAAGACATAATGATGTCCATGGTTTATTGTGACAGTTCCCTGTTCCAATAATATGCTTAGGGCATGCCAAAAGAAGTTTATGAAAATAATCTAGGAAAGTCAGATTAGTTTTCAGTACTCTCTTTAAATAGAAGTTAAGAGACAAAATTTCTTGCACAGCATCTGTCGGAGTTTTCTATCTGTAAATGTCTTTGGAATTAAGCCAGTATTCTTTGGTTTAGGGCTTTCATAATATAAAACAGTGATAACCATTCTCCATGAAATTGGGGATTGACACTGAAATACAGCATTAAACTATGGGAAATTTTAAAAAATAACATTTTACATTTTAGTAAATATTTTAAATGCTGTCATTGTAGAGTTTGGTCACTTTAGTTAATGGATTATAGCTACAGTATAATCCAGTAATTCCAAAATATATATCGAAAATTCCATAATATTACCAAAATTATGTTATTTCTAGAACAAAAATATATTTTTGAGAATGCATCTATCATTCCACTTATTGTAAGCTGATGTTATTCAAAAAACACTAAAATTATATTTTTTAAATAATAAAATCAAGTGGTAATTTAAATACAATAAAATGCTCTAAGGTTGATTATGTTTTTCAAATATACACATCTGTATTACCACCACTCTAATCACATTTTATAACACTCCCGTCACTCCAAACCCCCCATACACCTTTTCAGTTTCCTCTGTATCTCTCTCACTTGACCCTCAGGCAACTACTGATCTGCTTTCTGTCACTATACATTAGTTTTACCTATTCTAAGATTTCATATAAATGAAATTATGCAACGTGCATCTTTTTGGATCTGACTTTTTTGCTGAGCATATTGTTTTAAAAAATATATCCAAGCTGTTGCATGTATTAGTAATTCATTCCCTTTTATTGGCAAGTAGTATTCCATTGCAATAAGATCACAATTTATGTATTCACTCAATTTTTACATTTGTGTTGTTTCCAGTTTGGGACTCTTATGATTACAGCTGTTATGAACATTCTTATACAAGTATTATTGTGAGGATTTACTTTGTTTAAGTCAGTTATACAATTTTAACTACATGTTTCTCTTTCCAATAATTTAAAAGGCATGCATGTGGTATATAGATTTCTCATGCAAGTGTCATAATAGGGTATGTGATAATGTTAAGTTTTTAAATAAGAATTTTTCCTATTTCATGGCCTTTAATTTGATTTTAGATCTTTTTTGTGTTATTACAAAAAATATTCCAAATATTTCAAGAACTTGAAAGTTCTGCATTTTGTAATTTTAAAATCATTTAATTGTTGACAATTTTCTGTACAATTTTAATACACATTAAAACATAAATTCATTCCAAGACACATTTACCAATGTGCTAACCACACTGCTCATAATTGGTGAATTTGAGGGAGGCAGGCATTTTATATATAAATCACAGGGTAGCATATGAATTTCCAAAATACCAAGTCTGTTTCACAATAGGGAAGACCGACATTTTAATTCCTGTTTCTTTCTAACCTCTGTCTCCTCCCCAACTCCTATTATAGCACTGAGAAGCAAAAATATTTACAAAATTTGAAGGATTGTAGATACTAGCTTGAGAATGTACTTCCACCCACCAGATTTGTTTGTTTGTTTTTCTTTAAACATTTCTATTCTATGGCTTAGTCAAAGAGAGAAATTCTAGCATCACACTGGGCCAAGAATATTTATATATCTTGGTTTCAAGAGAGAACACACAAAAGTTACTCAATTTAAAAATCACTCATGTTTCGTTATTCATCGAGGTTTTAGGTTTAAATTCTGTCTATGGAAGCTCCATTATTTCATTGACTGCAAAAATGCTACTATTGGACTTTCAGGAAAGTGGAGGAGAGGATAAAATCTTTAACGATTGCTTAAATACAGGTCAGCAATATTTCCTGTGTAATCACTCTAGATAGAGCACACATCACATAAGCAATTAAAATAGAATGGGACATGGTCTCTGAATTCCTGCCAGATCTTAAATCCTGTGGGTTCACATAACCATAAAATGACAATGTATACAAAGTTGCACTACACATTTGCAAATTAACACAACATTTTCACATGGCTTGCAAGGCCTCTTTATGATGGCCTTGATTTTCCTTTACCATATCCCTTTTAATTCATGAACTCATATTCTACTTTTAATTCATTTTCAATGATTCTTAAATCTTTACTTCTGTGACTTTGCCTATTTGTTTCTTCTGCCTGGAACTCTTTTCTGCCTGGCTAACCTTTATTCCCTTCTCAGTACTCTACAAAGACTTCATCTTATCCAAGAAGCCTCATCTGTAGTCCTGAGTTTGGGTTATGTACCACTTTCATATGCTTTTATATGCCCCCTCTAGTTGCTACTTATTTCACTCTATTATCATTATCTCTTAATTCTAAACACTCCCTACTAATTGGAAGTTCTGTAAATGCAACAATGTGTCTCCCCAATAAATCTTTTGTGACCAAATAAATCTGGAACAAAAAATGCATGTCCTAATCACTGAATTAAGCAGCACATGTATGAATTGTATGACTGTGTTGTCTCAATAATTAACTACTACTTGATGGTAATGTTAACTAGTGCATATTGGAGTGAATAAGATTAATGCAGCCTTTGCTTACAATTGAAAAGCTTCCCTATCAACAGTTTCATTTGTTGAATTTAAAAAAGGGTCTTTGCAATTTTTACTTATTAGTTTCAAATTTAAAACATCTGGATCCTATCCAATACTGATTCTCAGGGGCTTTATCAGAGATCAACATCTAGTGAACATGATGTACAGTGAAAATTTGAAAGAATAAAAAACCAAGTACACCAGAGAGGCAGCATGCTATGGTAGAGAAGGCTTTGTGTTCATCCCATCTATGTCACTTATTGACTGTGAAAGTTGGACAAGGTCTTTAATCTCCATCAGAGATTAAATGGAAAATAGTGCCTATTACAAAGTGCTTAATAAAGCACATGCTATAGTGCTGGGGACAAAGTAGGTGCTCATTTAATATTTACTATTAGTACTAATGGCAGTTGTGCTATTATTATGTGTACTTTTCCCCTAGTCCCTTTGTTGTATTCCCGGGGTTTATTGCAGGGCTTTGCATGCAGTGGATATCTCAATATTTGTGAGAGAATAAATGAATGAATATACAAACTGCTAAGGAAATGGAAAACCATAGGGTGAATTTTTAGCTTAGATGAATTAAGACAGGCATCCTGAAATAGGTGAGCCTTGAACCTGATTTTAAAGAGAATGAAATCTAATGACTGGTGGTGAACAGGTAAGTGTACTAGGCTGTGTACAGAAGAGTGCACAAGTCATGTTCTAAGAACTGGAAAAAGTTTAGCTTGACCAACAGAGTAAACTTTAAGTGGAAATCTAGAGAAATAGGGTTGAAAAATTAAAAATCAGTGGTAGGCAAAACTATGGAGACAGGAAAAAGACCAGGGATTGCTAGAAGCTGGGAGAGGGAGGAAGAGATGAATAGACAGAGCACAGATAATTTTTAGGGGAGTGAAACTATCATGTATAACACTTTAATAGTGGCTACATGTCATTATAAATTTGTTTGGTCTCACAGAATATACAACACTAAGGGTAAACCTTAATGCAAACTACGAACTTTGGGTGATAATGAAGTGTCAGTGTAAGTTCATCAATAACTAATGTACCACTTTGGTGGAGGATGTTGGTAATACAGGAGGCTATGCATGTGGGGGGAGGTAGGGGCATATGGGAAATCTTTGTACCAATCTCTTAATTTTGCTATGAACTACAACTACTCTTAAAAATTAGGTATCCTAAAAAATCAGTGGTAGTTGGAGAAGCATTTTAAGAGCTGTAAGCTAAAGATTTACATTTAACAATCAATAAGCAGGTTTTAAAATAGCTATCATGCTGAATATGGCATTTGAAGACAAACTATTGACGTTCAAGGATCTGTGTAAATGAAACTGCTAATGAAGGCATAGAGGTGTATAACTGTAGACTGCAGGTCATTGAAAAGGAGACAGTGGATGATATTTGCACTGCAGAGAACAGGCAGGTTTTGAGCCCTGCTGCCCACAGCTTCCTTCTAAATAGAGGCGTGTGATGACTTGGGGTGCCATGGTGATCCTTCACAGCAATATAGTGTCAATTAAAATGGACACCAGTAAAGCACGGTCTAGTGGTCTGGAAAGAAACATTCTGTTTATTTGATAAGCTTGCTCTCATCTCATTTTCTTATGTTTTTAGAATTTGACTAAGTGTTAAGAACTGAAAAGGGAGAAATCAGGGTTCTGACTAGACAATACCCAGGTCATTAATTTTCATATTTACATACAAGGTTTCCCATACTACAAAGTCAGTTTCCAAAAACTCAGAAGAACATAATGTGTTCAAGTATCAGATTGTGCCTCTCCAATATATCCTTTGCGATCAAATAAATCTGGAACAAAAAATGCATGTCTTAGCCATTGAATTAAGTAGCACATGTATGAAGTATATGGCTGGCTGTCTAAAAAATTAACTACTACTCAATGATTATGTTAACTAGTGTATACTGGAGTGGATAAAATTAATACAGCCTTTGCTTACAATTGAAAAGCTTCCCTATCAACAGTTTCATTTGTTGAATTTTTAAAAAAAGGGTCTTTCAATTTTTACTTTATAGTTTTAAATTGAAAACATCTGGATCCTACCAACACTGATGCTCAGAGGCTTCATCAGAGATCAAGATCTAGTGAACATGATGTACAGTGAAAATTTGAAAGAATAAAAAACCAAGAGTACCAGGGAGACAGCATGTAACGGTAGAGAATGCTATGTGTTCATCTCATCTGTGTCACTTATTGGCTGTGAAAATTGGACAAAGTCTTTGATCTTTATCAAAGATTAAATGGAAAACAATGCCTACCTCAAAGTACTTAATAAGGCACATGCTATAGTGCTGGGGACACAGTTAGTGCTCATTTAATATTTACTATTAGTACTAATGGCAGTTGTACCATTATTAGGTGTACTTTTTTCACTAGTTCCTTTGGACAAAAATGTACATTAAAACTTACCATATGCTGGTATAAAATACTTCTATGATATATGCAATCTATCAAAATGTCTCTGCATTATGGGTCAGCCAGAATCAGAAAGTTTCAAAGTTGGAGAAAATCAACTAAACATTTGTATTTTCTATCGGTATCACAAAGGAGATGTTTTTCTTCCTGTTCACAAATATTTCCAATTCCCCACTACCCAATTCTTACCAAATACAAATGTTCAGAGGCTTGGGGAGGAAACATGGTGAAGTAAAACACTCATTTGGGTAGATTAGATTGACACTCTCTGCCTTTGGGTTGTTTTCCTAAATAACTGGTCAGGAGGCTAAAATAGCGCTCATCTCATTGGACTGATCTCACCCATCCTTAAGGTGATTCTTTTTCAGTTTATAGTTCAAACTATTTCCATGGATCATTGCATATCTTTCCATCTTTTCTAGGAGTTGGATTCTGTGTCACACACTGCTGGTTCCATGGTAAAATTGGCTGCTTTGTAACCCTTTTCACTTTGGATAGTCTTACAAAAAATGTCTTGTTGCCATACTTTTCTTGGCTAGGACCAAAGCTGTCATAGTTCCAAGCACAGGTGTTTATTGAGAGGAAAGGACTGGCTATAGTGGAAAGAGCTTTGAATTCAGACAGACCTAAGGTCAGATCCTTGTTCTGAAACATAGAAGCTGTGTGACCATTGACAATTTCCTGGAGTCTCAGTTTCCCATGCTCTAACTATTTTGCAGGGATGTCAGGGGGAATAGCTAAAATCACAAACCTAAAGACTTTTTTTTTCCATCCATGTCCCCTGAAAAATAATTCTTGGTTTTTGTTAACAAATTTATGATGTCCTTTAAAGCTAAGTTCTATACATACACAAATGTACAATTGTGGAAAGGTAAGTAATCATAAAGTTTTAATTTTTTAATACTGAATCGGACAGAATCCTTTGGTAGCAGCTCTCGCTTTAGTCCTTCTGTCTTTCATTAAAGAAGTTAACAATTTTCTTTTCCTCTAATCAAGGAACACAGTCTAAGACCTTTCTCGAATGATGGATCAGAAAAATTGAGTTAGCAATACACATGCACATGTACATATACAAGGAGAATGTGAGTTCTTCCAGTCTGTAAACTCAATGAGGAATGCCCACAATTTACTTTAAAGAGTTTCATCTCTTAAGCACATATTTTAATAAAGAACCCCTTCCCCAAAAATGGAAGCAACATAATATAGTGAAAAAGATGAGATGGTCTCACCTGGATAAATCTCAGATGTGCAACTTTGAGACACAGCATAAATGCCAAAACCACTTTTGCCATATGTTAAAAGAAGGGAGTATCTACCTGTTGTTGCAATTAATTAGGTCTTTATGAAGCATTTAATACAGTGCCTGGGATATAGTAAATGCTCAATAAATAATAAGCATTTATGATTATTATTTGTAATTATTGTTAGGAATACTGGTTCCCTTAAATAGTCCCCTAAATTGTTCATATACATGTAGAGAACATCTTAGTTTGCCCTCCCCATGGCTTTTTAAAAAAAACTAGTGAATAGGCACAGTCACGTGTCCAACGCTTCCAGGAGACACATATTAAACTGAAATCTTCCTTTTTATTCTGCATCTGGTGTCAAAGGAGCAAGTTTATTCCCCCTTTTACAGGGAAAATCTACCTTTTTATTCTGTATCTGGTGCCAAAGGAACACGCTTTTTTTCTCCTTTTACAGGTAAGCATTTCGAATGTCCAATGGTAAATTTCATGTACATCCTCAGTCTTTCCTCCAGGTTAAGTATTTCTACTTCTTTCAATGTTATCCATATTTTAGGGTTTCTAGATATTTTACTACTGGCCACCCTTCTATGGAAGAGGGACTGGATCTAGGTAGAGTTTAATTTCTAATATTGTTAGCAAAATACTAACTTGGTACAATAAAAGATAAACAATAATACACACACGTCATCTAAGAAGAAGATAATTTTATGGGGAAAAAGTTCCACCATGTTAATAGCATACCATTATTACAGAAATGGTTTTGGCAAACATTTTTTTAGAGCTAAGAAGCAGGAACATTTAAAACCCTGTAGTTTTGTGTCTGCTGCCCCATTAGAAGGCAGCTAGCAACAAGATTTCTAGTATCTTCCTATCCTAGTTTTTAAAATACTTTTTGTCTTCTCACTGTATACTGCATGATATTTCTCTTCTTTTTTGGTACCACATAATCACTCAATTTTTGCAAGTTAATTTTCTAAGCAAGATGACTTCTTAAAAGCAAATTTAAGCTCAACTGAATTAATGTTGTTCATCTTACCTCCTCTGGAAATGATTAAATGTAGGCTAACCCTCCTACTGTGACAAAATTTAATATCCTTGGCTGCACTATAAATAAGAAGTACATTAATCCTAAGTTACTACTGCTTCATATACATAGAGTTATATGCTTGAATTAATCAGTTGGTATGTGCCACAATTGCTTTTTTCCCTCATCCACAGGCAAAGGACAAACATGTTCGTTTGGACAACTTAAATGACACAAACCTTGTATCACTTTCCCCAAGACTTTCTCATTATTGTACACATTGTAGCAAAAAGTAAAAGGTTTCTCTTATTCCAAGAACCCACTGTTACTATGCATATTGGTGGGGAAAAAAAGCGTGTCAGTTTTTCCATAAATAGACTGACCAACAGGATTTTCTTAAGAGTTATACTTTTCATGTCCCCTTTGACAGGCAAACAAGCATCCATTCATGATGTGTTGGGTCATTTGATGTTCCCACTACCTTATTCTCCTTTTAGATTTATTTTCATCTAGTTGAGATGGTTACTGAGCCAAGGAGATTAACTTTAGGCATGATACATGGGAGGATTATCCATCTCTTGAGAAGCTAATCCATACCCATCCTGCACTGTAACACTGCAATCAAACTAAACCTTAATTTTCTTTCATCATTTGATGCATCTAAAGTTTGTGCAAGCCGGGCTCGGTGGCTCAGCCTGTAATCCCGCGCCTTTGGGAGGCTGAGGTGAGTGGATTGCCTGAGCCCGCGGGTTCGAGACCCGCCTGGGCAGCGAGACTTCATCTCTACAATAAATCAAAAAATCAGCCGGGCATGATATCGCATGCCTGTAATTCCGGCCACTCGGAAGGCTGAGGTGGAAGGATCGCCGGAGCCCAGCAGGTCGAGGCTGCGGTGGCCGGAAGCGGCCACTGCACTCCAGTCTGGGCGACAGAGTGAGGCTCCAACTCAAAAAAAAAAAAAAAAAATTACAGTTTGTGCAACTATAATGTGTGCCAAGTGATCATGTATTTTTAAATGCCATATACCAAGGTTAAACTTTTATTTGTCAATTTGGATCTTCACTTTCATTTCTACTACCTTCTTCCTTTCACTGTCTTTAACATTGGAACCTCTTTTAACATTTTTTCTTTTCATTCGGGGAGCGTTTTGGATATTTGTCCTCTACATCCCTGAGTTGATTTTCTGCAGTGTTGCCTGTCCTTTATCATATCCATGGAAATTTAAGTCTGTTACTTATTTGTGTGGCAGTTCATGCTTATTGAGGCTTAGTCTATTTTCATGTCAGTCTATCTCTCAATCTTTCTCATTTTGTTAGTATAAGATAGATTTTAAATACTTTAAATTTTTGTGGCGTGCCAAGATTTAAATTCCAGCTATGCTACTAATGATATTTTTCCTATTGACCAAATTATTAAATTCCTAAAATCCTCAGTTTTCTCAACTTTGCAATGGAGATACCATTAGCATTTATTCAAGGGTTGTTACAAACATTAAATTAGGTCATGCATGTCTTAGCATAGCGTCTAACATAACAATTTTTTAAAAGATTGCCATGAATACAAGTAAAATTTCATCTTTATCTTATGGAACAAATGTCTTTTTTAAACTTCGTTGCAAAAATAAAATAAACATTTTAAAAAATACTCTGTCATTTCCCATAATATATAATTTTGTAAGCTTTGAAATTTTTTTTAAAGCTTTAAGATACTATTTCTCTCCTTTTTACTATGTCTACATTGCCCTTCTCCTATCCTTTCCTCCTTAAATGATGAATGAACTTTTTGAGACCATAAAGTGTAATTATTTTTCTCCAACTATAGAAAAACAATCTATAACTGTTCACTCTCCCGTATAGGACTGTAAGGGATCTGCTGGAGGCAGATTTGGAGTTAACGGTTTATAAGTGACTGTTGGAATTATGGAGTTTAAAGAAATCACCAAAGAAGCATACAGAGAAATCTTGAAGAGCGACATATGAAGAACAAAGTCTGAGGAAGTTTAGAATTTCAGAAGTAAACTAAAAAGGGGTGAGAAAGAAGACCAAAAAGCTATGGCCAATATTAGAAAGAAAACCAGATGAAAGTGATACCACAGAAGTCAGCACAGAAAATAAAGTTTCAAAATCCCATAGCCATAGAGAATACTGAGAACTGCCGAGAAGAGCAGTACCTTTCAATGAATATGCATACTGTTCAAATCATTTCTGCAAAAGTTTATATTTCTTAAACTCATCCATAAGAAGACAGTGTTTATTTTTTAAGATGTTCCTGTTTAAAGTGCACAACCCCCTGGCTAGATTGCAATTCCAAGTTGTGCTTAGTTGTAGAAGCAGGTTGTACCACAAGAAGGTTAAAGAAGAAATTAATATTAATGACATAGGTTTTGCTGTAAACATCTTGAGATTGAATGTTTGAAGCTTCCAAATCTCTCATCTGCTACCTAAAGAGGCTAAATCATTTTAAATTGAATGGGTACAGATGTAGTTTTTCATCTTCATAATTCTGACTATGAAGATAATATGACTATTCCAGATACACGGTGGTTGCCCATGAATCAAAGCCCCAAAAGGCACTTCCCCATAGGTATTAATCTCATGTCAAGCACCTGGAATGTGAGGAGTACGGTAAAACAAATGCATAAATTCAGCATTTATGATGCCATCATTTTTGGTAATTTATAACTTGTGTTTTGTTATCTGAAATCTGTATTATTTGCCATGCCATGGGTTTATTTGGTCTTTTTCTCAAATAAAACTGAATATGTAGTATTCAAGACACTAGTTTTATATGTGTATGTGTACGTATATATAGTATATATCTTAATATATGTGTGTGTGCATATATTTTCAATGGACAGCTTGAAACTAGAGAGACAAAATTAATGAGTTATATTCTGTTCATAACCCTACTAAATTGCTTTCTCATTGGCTAATAAACAACCATGCCTTCAAAACACTGGTATTCACCGATATATAAAACTCTGTTAGGATTATACAGGCACACATGTCAGAAATGCGTGTGTCATGTTTAAAACCATGAAGTCTAGGGCCTCACTGCCCCAAATTGCCAGTACTGAGACTAGAAACCAGGTTTACCTGACTTCCAATTTTATCGAGGAAAACATGAGACTTACATTAGGCAACTTATCCAAATCCACCCAATTAGGAGATCTAAGAACAATGATGCAAAGATTGGAAGTTATGACATTTATTTAAAAGGAGGTGCTTTAAAATGCTATGCTGACATCACATTTTCAGTAATAACTCATTTCACAGCATTGTCATGGGTGCACGTTTTTAAAAAGTGTCACAAAGGGATCATACAATTACTTATTTAATAAACATTTTTGAGATCATACCATGGGCCAGCCATTGGACTTCAAAGACAAAAAAGACATTGATCTTAATCTCAAAGAGGAGAAAAGAGACAACTGGATTAACAAAGATGATGAGACCAGTGATAAAAAGAGTTGTGCACAATGAAAACTGATTTTACTTTCCAAGTGTTCAAAGTTTGTTGTCTTTTTTAACGGGGTTATTTAATCTAACTGAAGAGCGGGTATAGTATAGCAGAAAGAATGAAATATGGATCTCTGCTTTCTGCTAAAGGTCTCAGCAAACATTTCAAACCTGTTTGTTAATTATAAGTTCAGTGGTAAGCTAAAGCAGGCTTGAGTTGGCTTGTGAGTCAACTATCAATATTCAGAAAATTTGCAAGCTGGATATTAATACTTCTGATTGCAAGACTGAAGTCAGTCATTGTGGGCATATTTATACCATAGAGATTGTTAAACACTGGAGCTTTCTTTCCTTTTTGGGGGAAGAGCTGGTTTACCAGTGCATCACTGCGTCTAACACATGGATAAATCTAAAGTCAGACAAACACTGATTTTCTCCTCTTGAATTGTATATACCTAATCCTGAAATGTATCTCACATCTTTAAAATATATAAATTAATTAATTAATTAAAAAAGAAAGACTCCTCAAAAGATGATGACAAGTTTCCTTCAAGTGGACTATAAAGAAGCTGAGTCTAATTTTGCTTGCAAACCTGGTGCTTGGATGAGTGTTTTTTGGTTATGGAGGCCAAAATTTTCTGAGAGGATGGAGGTGGGGAAATCCAGAATTAGATAACTTTATTTTTTTATATGAAAACATAGCTGACTAGATTAACCTGCCTGACAAAACATTTCTAGGCAGTGGAGAGGGATTGAAAATAAACTTTTCTAAAACAAAGATAGTATAGTTTACTTTAGTTTTTAACAAATGACTGCCTCCTTCTTCTGTTCTTTTTTGACACAAACACTGCCAATCATAGCAAGAATGCCCATCAATTTTCTCAAACTAGCAGCAAGTACACCTAGTTGAGTTCTAGTTGAAACTTACCATTAACTATGTGATATTGAAAAACTTACATAAAGATACTTGTTTAAGCTTTTCTGTATTAAATAGACTACATAATATCTTAAGAATTCTCCTTATTTACAAAAAGTTAATGTTCTTATAATGAGTCATTTATTAAACTATATTCTAAACTTAGTACTTTCAAGTCATATTAGGAGATTAAAATTTTGTACATAAAAAACACAAATACATTTATATCTATACTGAAAAAATTTTTCCTTACATAGTTAATACAACTTTAGGAGGCAAGATTAATGAACACAAAACAATTAAGCAACAATGTAAGTCAATAATATTTAAATTATGGACTCCTACATTAAAATAGGAGATGTGTATAAGAGGGAGATGTGGATAATAGACTATAACTTGGTGAAAATAGTAGTATTGGAGCCAGCCCTACAACAATGCTGTTTTTGTTTGTTTGTTTCTGTTTTTTCCTTGAAGGTCTAGGAAAGGACATTATAAATGCGAAAACCGCAACAACAAAGTAAAGAACACTTCTGTGAAAACAGCAGACTCAAGGTCAATGGACCATGAGTCAGGCCTGAGCAGGTCCGGGTGTGTAGGTACCCTGGAGAGCAATGGAAATGATTTTGCCTCTCCAGAAGTGCATTTTAGCCTCCTTTGTACTGAATTCTCACTTCTAGCTCTGGAATCTATCTTGTGACATGATCAAAGAAACTAGCAGCCACTGAAACTCCCAACAAAATCTGAATGCAGTTGGGTTTACTTCTTTAAGGAGCCACCCACCCTGCCAAGGAAATCTGGGGAATAGGAATGAAGTGTTTTAAGGCCAGTTGGCGAATGAGACACCAAAATTAAAGAATAAAAGTAAACAAGCAAAGAATAGAAAGACCACATCAGACTAAGGGAAGAGGAAAAAAATGAAGAGAGGATGACTCCAGATAGCATTTTAAAATTATATGCCAAATCACTGAGATTGGCTAAAATTTAACATCAATGGGTGAAGTGTTACTAAGAAAACTATTCTCTAAAATAAGCTAGAAAGGTGAATTTGAAACTACGCTTATTGGATCTGCCTAAATATGAAGTTTTGTGCAATTATAACCTCGAACTCTAGAACATTTCTATATTATAACAGACACTACTCGAGACTTTACATTTAACACTCACTCTAAAAGTAACAATAATACCTATAGGCACTGATTCCTGAATAAACATTGTTATTTCTCTACTTAAAAATTCATATGATTCAAACACAAATAGTTTAACAGATTGTATTTTATGCATATGTCTTTTTATGACAAAAGCAACTACATTTAAATGTGTAAAAACTCTACTCTGGGTGATTTGCATAGTTATATCCTATTATAGTGTCTCCTATTTGAATTTCCATCTGGTTCCTAATATCTTTTTGTGTTTGTTATTGCTTTAATGAGATAATCTTGTTTTACATACCTAGATTTCATTACTATTTGGCAAAAACAATCTCTACTCTGATTTTACTCTCATAAATACCTTAGCCTTAACCTTGGAGTTTAATGCAGTCTGGAATAAGATACTTCTAAAATAATAAAATTTAAAGAAAAACCATTTAAAGTAAAATGTAAGTAAAGGTTAATCCTTTATCTCTTAAAATCATAGTGGATGGACTGTTTCCCATTATACGATTAATCTATATCCATCTATATAATGCTTCATTGAAGATTTACCATGATGAAATAATATATTGATATATGTTGGATTGAAGCGGAATTTGAAAGAATTAAATAGATTTTTGCAGATTTTTCATTGATGGGTACTTATGGGGCTTAATGTTGATAATTCAGTTCTTATTTAACAGTCATAAATGTTATCTTCAATCTGTACTATCAAAAATTTTTGCATGAAAATTCATTCATATTCATATGCCTTTCTTTGAAAAGGTTGAAAACCATTCCTAAAATTCAGACAGAAAGAGTTCAATGAAAAGAAATTATGATCCATATCCACTTTAAGATCTATTCACTGAGGAAAAATTTTACTATAGGTTTTGCTATTAATAAAATTCTCTTTAATTTTGAAACCATAATCTTTCAAGCAGAACTCAGAGCCTTTTCTCAACATAACCACATAAACTGATATGGCTTAGTAAATGATTAGATATTTATTTATTTACTTATTTATATTAATGGAAACATAGTGCTTATTGTGTGCCAGGGATTCTTAGAAGAAGTGATTTATGCATGTTAATTAGTTTCATTCTAGATGTCATATAGTCCACTTGGGACTTTATAGGAGAATGTGTTTAGAAAAAGAAGTTCAATGAAGTGTCTCTGATACTAGCCTTCTATATTTTAAGTGCATCTTTAATAATAATACTAACAATAAGTGCTATTTACTGAGTGCCTGCTAAGTGGTGAACCATTTCTATATATGATAGTTCACCCTCAAATCAACCCTTTAAGATAGCTATTATTAACTCCATTTCATGAATGAGGAAATCCTAAGTCTCATAAATAGTAATTATCAGAACCTGGTGTCAATGACTACTCCAAAGTGTGTACTCTGTGATTCTCTAATACTCACTCGTTTAAACTACTTTATAACATAATTTTTTTTCTTTTTAATTTTCCCAATGTTTTACTTTTCATGAAGTTACTGGGTCAAACTTCTATGATAAATCTCTCTCCAACCTGACTTCTCTCCTTCTCTGCTATTAGCACACTAGTTAAGTCCTCACCACATCATACTTGTACATCTGCAAAAGACTCTTGACTCTTCCTCTTTCAGTCCACTTCCCACACTACCTGCAAGTCGATCTTTAGAAAAGTATACATCTAATCATGTCACTACCTGCTTGAAACACCTCACTACTTTCAGAATAAAATCTCACATCTTAACGATGCCGTACAAAGTCTCTAATGAGATGGACTCTACCAGCCAGTGCACATTCATTTCTCCCCACCATACCCTAGACCTTCCTGTCTCCACCTTCCACATACACAGACACACACATACATACACACCCATCATGCCTCAACTAAATAAACATCTGTCTTTTGTTGACTTTATGCCTCTGCGAGTTATCATCTCTCTGCAGGTGTGACCTTTATCTCCTTTTTAAGTTCCTACATGCCCTTCAATACATACTCGAGATTTCCTCTTCTGCAGGAAGTTTTCTTAGACATC
Organism: Cephalopachus bancanus; assembly: GCA_027257055.1. Taxonomy (NCBI): domain Eukaryota; kingdom Metazoa; phylum Chordata; class Mammalia; order Primates; family Tarsiidae; genus Cephalopachus; species Cephalopachus bancanus. The sequence goes on from JAPVLO010000262.1 coordinate 2,127,121, forward strand.
TGTGGCCTAGGTTAGTTGCCTAGCCTTTGTTTCACCATTAAAATATTCATCATAATTTCCTGTGTCTATGGCCATTGTTCACATTTATTTTTCAATCATTCTGAATATCAAACAAGCTAGAATTCACCCTACAAATTACATTTACCATCTCTGTCCTCAATTTGCCTCTCAGGTGCTGAGTTAAAAATAGGCATTGATTCGAGACCAGTCTGGGCAACTTGGCGAGACCTCATCTCTACAATAAATCAAAAAATTGGCCAGGCGTGGTAGCATGCACCTGTAGTTACGGCTACTTGGAAGGCTGAGACAGAAGGATCACATGAGCCCAGCAGGTCGACACTGGAGTGGCTGTGAGTGGTGAGTGTGCCACTGCATTCCAGCCTGGGGGATGGAGTGAGACTCTGACTCAAAAAAAAAAAAAAAAAAGACTTGAAAATGTAGTTACCCGGCAGAATGTATATGTGTTTTTGCCTTAGTTATTTCTTCTGATTCCTCATATTCAGCAGCTGTTCTTAGCTATATCTCCTAGTATCTTCTGTGCTTGGCTCCTGGCATTTACACATGAACTTTTGGTATTGACTTTTTGTCCCCAGTTTAAGTTTCTTGGATCACAGATTAAACACCCTCATTACTTCCCAGTATTGACCCTGCAATACAGGTTTCCTTTGTGTCAATCTTACATTCAGCCAGGTGAACATAATCTTTTTATGACTGCTATTTTGTATCACAAAACCAGAAGTCATCAGGCCTTCAAACAGAACTTTCTGCATGTCCAAGAGACTGAATTCGGCTTCAGTAAAGAAGAGTTGCCTTATGTTAACTAATACTGTTAACACAACGGTTGTTTCTGTTAACAGGAAACATATTTCACAGCACATTAAGTATATATTGCGTTATTTGATCTTCACATAAGTTAAGGTCACATATATTTTCCAAAAGAAGAACTGAAGTTCAGAGAGGTTAGTAAATAGTGCAAAATCACAAAGCTAGATGACCATCAAAATCAGGACGCTGGCTAATTTTAAATCCTATGCCAGCCCCACACAATCCTGTTTCAGTGCAAGTACCTGGGGGTTTCCAGGTCTTAGTACAGGTGTGCACAGGATCCTGTGTTTGGGATGAGGAACTAGGTAATAAATACCAAATCATGCTATATTACCCCCAGTCTGACTCTTGACTCATTCTTAGAGAAAAATGAACTATGATACCATAAGGAGGAAGCAAATTTAATATCTGAATGAATCTGGAGTTTTATCTGTCCATGATTAGGTATAATAATTCTAGCCACACACCTCAGGGGGACATCACAAGAGGGGTTACAACATCCTATTCATAACCCATAGTGATCAAAATGAGACGGAGCAGGGATAGGACTCAGCCTCCCTCATACACTTTAACCACCAAACTTTGCAACAATACTCTAGTAAGAGTCATTCTACTGTCCACAACTTTGAAAACTCCATTAGGATAAACAATGTTTCTCCATAAATCTTGCTTGGGATGATAACCCTCTACTCGCCCCTCTCCCACGTGCATACAAGGACCAGAAAGTGTCCAACTGTAACTTCTGCTTCATTATAATACTAAATTTGCCACCCCAGGTGGGGCTTACTGCTATTTTTGGTACAAGTGATGTATGAAAAAATATGCATCTACACTACTTGCATGGTTAAAACCTCTCCCTAATCACTCTAACATGCCTTTCCTTGGATGTTACATCCCTTTCCTTATCTAGTAAAAGGTCCCAGACAGCCTCCTTCAGGGAGCCAACTGGAGAATGCTTCCTCTTGAGTTGTTTACCTTGTACAAGCCCCCAGTAAAGAAATCTTGTCTGTGAATCTGTTTGGCCTTGTGTCAATTTCTATTACATGAAAGCCTAAGAACGTGTGGTTGGTAACAAAAGGAAGATGAGAGTTAGAAGCTTCCTTAACAGAGGGAAATGCTCATAAATTACAGAATATTGCTACTGATGAGACAATTAGGGCCACTTGACAAAAAACCATATGCAGTTCTTGAAAATCAAAAGGAACAAAACTTTAGTCATACGATTTGTCAATCCACAGATAATTCCTCTGTTCTTGTAATTTTACAGAGTTTCATCCATGCTCTAAAAAGTTGATTACTACCAAATGAGTTATAGGCCTCAAAACAAAATCAAAAGGTAATGCTGTTACCGCCTAAGACAACTTTAGAACACACAACTTTAAAACAAAATCAGCGAATGATTGACAGAGAAGATCTAAGCAGACATTAATGTGGCAACTGAAATTTCAGCTAAAACTCAATTCTCTTTCTGTAATCCAATGCATAATGATAATAACATCAAGCACTTAAAGAACTTTGCAGCATACAAAGGACTGGGATTTCATAATCAAATTTAGTGATATGAAGTTCACAGGAAATACATATGTCGAACATTCATTTCATTAAGGTTATGTATAGAATTAATTAGACTCAAAAGAGGAAACATTCATTGTCTATTGCAGCCAGGAGTGTGCTAGTGCTGCGGGTATAAGTGTGAGTCCTACCGTGTCACAGACTGGAAGAGGTGTCAGAGACAAGCAGGTAGTTGCAGAAGAGTGCATATAACAGTAATCATAAAGCAACATTAGACATATGAACAAGGAAGAGAGGTTACAGTGAGAAGGGGCTGTTATAACCTGGGAAGGATAATTTTATGATGTTTAGTTTATCTGTAAAACTGAGGCTGGGATGGAATGGGTGGATTGGATCATCTCCACAGTCTGCTTTGCTCTATAATTCTGTCATGTCTATATATTTGCCAGATTATTTCCATTTTGTTCATTTTTCACTGGAAATTCATATTTTCTGGTATGAGCTATGGGAATTTTATCTTGAAAATTTCCATGATTGAGGACTAACTATGGAGTCTTGGCTATTCAAGTCTCCAGTTGCTCTTCTTACCTCCTTCGTAAGTGCTTTGTAGGAGACTCTTGCTTTTCAGTATCTCCTCCAGAGACTGAGTAGAGAAGGGAGGTGAAATTATAATCAGTTCGCTTCACTTATTAAAGTTCTTGTGAAAGTTTAATAGAAGAGAGAGGGTTGGTATTTAAGGGAATACTTTTTCATATCAAAAAGCAGCTCTTAATTACCTGCAATAATGAAGAGCAGTGGTGTGTATAATCCAAAATGTGGATAATCCAAAAACTATTTATATTTGACTTTGAAATATATTTTTGAACTTGTATTTGAATAAAAGTATGAGACCAAGGACTTGAAGAGCCCTAAGCTTTCTATCTTTCTTATACACACAAGTCTTTAGAGAGAATAAGCAATTGCATGTTTGAGTTTTAAGAGCTTCCTTCACTGGACTGCAAGTCAAGTTAAAGTTAAATGAAACACAACTGGTGGCAATGTCAACCAAAGTAGCTAAGCAAAATATTCCAAAAAGAAATTCAAAGATTTACTTAGATGATATAGAGTACAGCTAAATATTGCTTAATTATAAATGATTATCTATAAGCCATATTCCCAGTTTCAGTGAATCATTTAAGTTGGATGTGATGGACATCTATTTCAAGCTGATGGAAAGAAAGTTTTCTGTCTGCCTCCCCCACTGAATTCCTGCCTGGCACTCTGAGGAAGCCACAGCAGGGTGTCTTCAGAAGCTATTTCCAAACAAATTTAGACTTGTCTTATACATGATGAGAGCTATTTATAAAGATTGTATAACAAATAGCTTATAATAGACACCTCTGTCAATTGCATTTATAATGAAAAGATCTAACACAAGAAGGCGTTGATTCCCAGTGAAAGCTAAGGCTGCAATATCTTTGCATTTTCATCAACTAAACTAACTGGGGAGGGAGGTGCATGACAAAACTCACTGCCCTTCATTGAAATTTGAATGGAGACCTTAATAAGAATTAGAGTTTCTTTAAGATACATAAGAGTAAAGGGAAGTAGATGTGTTTTAGCTGGTAGGGCCAGAATCCAGAAATTGTACTGAATGGTAAGATCTACATTCAGAAAGGATGGGTAATTATGTTATTATAAGAAGATCTTTAATGACTTCTAGTGTGATCTGTTTAATTGACAGACAAAAGGCAAAATAAAAGATTTAAAGAATCAAGAGAAAAGAACACAAAACATCAAAAATCAGAAAGAGAATTCAAATCTTCAATCCCCTCTAACACAAATAGAAAGCAAAAATGAATAAATGACAAAAGAATCTAAAAAATTTCAGTATGAGTGCTTTAAAACCTATCAGCAATTTTCTACCTGTATTGGCCTCAAGAAGATGGGTCATTAAAAAGGAATGTAAATTAGGTTATATCTCCAGAGCAAGTGAAATTAGCATGTAATAATTGAATAGGCAGAGATTTTAGCATTGCAACAATCTAAGATGGGAATTTAAAGGGGAAAATAAAAACATTAGACCGGAAACAGAAAGAATGGAAAAGAAAACCAAAATTATTTTCTTAATACGGTTTTAAAAACACTTGCTCTTTTTGAAATAAGAGACTATGTTTGAAACCTGTGATTTCCTTATTTCATAAATGTGAAATGTGTTCAGTGATTACTGAGACATGGCAATTTGGAACCTTGAATTTTGACTCCTACTTTACTCCCAAATTATGTTAGTTTGAGCATAATATTTATTCCTTTTTGGGAAAAGTGTTGTCTATTTATTCATTTATTTCAATGGGCATTTCTTGTGCACTTATGTACGAAGCTCTATGCTTGGTGCAGGAGCTGTGAAATTAAATAGTACATGTGTTTTAGCTGGTCTTGCAGTCTTGACATGTTTGTTGGAACCAGTGAGGTGGAGGCAGAAAGATCAACATGTGACATAAAATGCATGGACACTTGATTAAAACTGTGTAAGTGGAGACAGCACTAATAGAAAGTGGCCACTTCTACACAGGATGAGCTATATCAAGGAATTTATTAATAAACATTTAGTCTTATAGAATCTTCATGTATCAAAGACATTTGCCAATTTTCTCTCTTCCAAAAGGACAAGAAATCAAAATCCTCATGAAACCTTGAATACAGAAATTTTTTTAAAAAAAATAGGAAAGGTTTAAAAATATGTAATAGCTCTTTTCAGAACTGTCATAAATACAAAGATAAATCATTTACAAATAACACTTATTACTACTTGGCATTCCTTCAACAATATCAAGATAAGAAGTTTATGTTTAGTCAGTATGTACCTTTTGTATACTTTCAGTGTGGAAAAGTGCACAGAGAATCATGCATTTAGGATATTTTACCTAATAAACAGAGGGCACCAAAAAGGTGTACATTTTAAGAAAGAAAAAAAAACTACATTAACATTGTAATACTCAATATATAATGATAACAAAAGATGAATACAAGTCATGTTTGACTTCTGAAATTACAAGAGGTGCTCAAATTGGTTACCATCAGCATCCACACTCTTCGGATTATGGCGAACATTGTTTAACTCTCAAACTTTGGATTATGGCGAACATCGTTTAAAATGTGTATACATTTTTTTGGCACGCCTGGTATTCTTCACTAATTTTCTTACTTTGATATTTAGAAACCATCCTCCATCAAAAAGATCCAAGTGTTAGATAAACAAGTCTAGAATTCACAGTTTGTATTCTCCTTGTGTTTCCTCATTTTCTGTCATTTCTTTTCAGTTTTGGTAAGAAAGCTATATTACTGACACACTCTTCTCTCTCTGCCTCCCTAGAAAAGTTTCCCTCACGAGAGCACAGTTGCATTATGTGTGTCATAAGGAAAAGAGTGGGGAGGAGGAAGTAACATGGATATAAACATACATGAAGATGTGTTCTTGTAGACACAGTTAGGGAAAAAGAAATATAAATGAACATGAAGTGTAGAAACACATGTAGAATCAGAGGGAACAGGGATCTCAGGGGCAAGGTTTCAAAGCCCAGTCTACAAAACCATTCTAATTAAAATAACATTTTAATACTCAATTCTGATTTTCTTTGCAAGCATTTGCTCCCTTCTGTTTGTTTTCTTTACTAAAGTCACTGAAAGGGCTGTGCTGAACCTCCAGTTCATTTAAGCTGCTCCGTGCATGCCCAGACAGCAAGAAAATGGTTTCTCTGGCAACAGGAATTATGTGAAATCTCTGCGTGTCCTCCCCCACCCTCCATCTGATTCCTATTCACTTAAGCTGTTCACATATAGGCAACAATGGGGCATTGGAACTCTAATGAGCAATTCAAATTTATTGAGCTAACTCATGAAGGCAGGCACACTGAGCATCTTCATTTCCTGTGTACCAAGGAGCAGGGCATATTTGTTGTATGTAATCTGTATTAGACAGAACCATGCACCATCAGCAAATAGCTTAAACTAGATAAAATCAGAGATGACTATTTAAAATATGAAGCATATAAGGAATTTACTTCCATCATGGTAGGAGGGAAATACAAAAGATTTCAGGTGCTAAACAGCTTTGAATTTTCTGAAGATGCTGAGCCATGGAAGTCACAATGATTTAAAGCAGTGTCAAATTATGTTGAAACCCAACAGGGAATGGCAAGAGTTTTGATTAAATTGCTTTGAATGTCTGCTTTTTTATTTCTAAGGAATCAAACTGTCCCTCCATGACTAAGGCTCAAGAGTTTTCAATTTAGGCTTTGTTAACAATCACTAATAATAGTTCATGATGAGATCTCCCATACGTGTTATTTTTTCTCTGTAGCCTTTGTTTAGGAGACAGTCCTGTCTTTAGCATTGGTGCTAAGGTTGATAATCAGTAAGAGAGCTTAATCAAATGGGGATTGATTTGCTTGGTGGAACAAGGGCTGAGAAACAAATTAGCCTTGTTCTGTAGACATTGGGAGAATGTTGGAGGGGGAATTCACTTTTCTTCAGTTCCAATAGGAATGAAATATCAACATAAAAACAAACATAAAGCAGAAATTATAGTGAATGTGGAATGCCCTCTTGGACAGGTTTCAGAATCAATGCCTGAAAATTTAAGAAAAAATTTGCTTCTCACTTGTCTGGAATACGTTAATATAATCTACCTGGAAAAAGGTGAATTTTTAAGAATTCCTTGGTTTTATGATCACATATTTAACCTGTTCAAAATTAAGACGTTCTGCCACCGAAAAGCAATAGGAAATGTTTTTTTGCAGAAATCCTTAACCTTAATCTACGTGATACAGTATTTAAGTAATAACTCATTGAAGGTTCATTTAAAATATTTTGACTCTAACTTCTAGTTAAAGCTCAAAGAAAACAGTGAGCAGATGATGAGCCTAATGACACAAATATAATGATTGATTAACAAGAAGCATAGGAGAGTTACTACAAAGGTAAAAGTGAAGTAATAGCACTGTAACAACAATGACTTCATTTTTATAGTCAATCTTTGGATAATAAGAACGTATCTTAGAAAATATAATTGTTTAAAAATTATCAAGTAACTGACATTTTTCCAGGACATAAAACTATACAATAAGTACAGCAAAAATTTAGAGAATGAATATATAAGACCTACACAGAGAGATGCCGAATGAAGCCATGACATGAGGAACTTTGGATCCAGACACAGAGTTTTTAGGAACTTCAACATTTTATTCCAGTTGGAAAATAGAAATTCAATATACAAACCTAAAAACAGATTGCTCTCCACTTGATAAATCAGATAACCTGAGACTAGGGCTTTGTGTATTTAGCCACTGCTTGCTTCTGAGAAGAGAGAAATTGTCCCTTGTGTTCCTAAGCATGGTGTCCCTCTGCAAGTAGCATGTAGTGCAATGCATAAAGAGTTACTGAAGTTTTCACAGAAGTTCTAAGCTATGATTTGGAGTTCTTTTTCCCAGAGAAACAGTTTCAATTGTGAGTTCTGTTTTATTTTCTTGTATTTATTTATTGAATTTCAATCTTGTTTGTTCTAGAAAAAGCGGAAGTGGCTTACTATTATAGTGTGTATGTGTATTAATCCTTGACAACAGTGTTCCTGTTAAAGAGAAAACTGTTTAGGATTATAAAAATATCTTGAAAATGTACTTTGGCAGAATATCTAAATCTGATAACATGTGTTAGTAGGAGAGAAAGCAATAGACGACAGCAAAGCTGTCTCTAAATTAGAAATTAATGAGAATTTAGTGGGTGGTGGAGAATAAAAAAGAAAAGAGAAAAGACAAGCACAGTGGCCTCTAAGGTAGATAAAAAAATTAAATTAAATTTGGGACATCTATTATTCAATTTCAAGTTGTTGGTTTTTTTTTTTTTAATCTTCCTCATGTTTCAGGAAAACGTGCTACATTCACATTGCTGAGCACACTGTTTTTTTTTAATGGAAATGTGTATGTGGTGAGTGCTTAAGAAAGAGCTCAATTTTTCCATTTGGGCATATACCAAAGCAAAGAAACAAAAGAAAACAAACAGAAAAGTTGCAGGGAAAAGTGGTTGGAGATAGAGGTGACCATGAGGATATAAGACCCATTGGGAATTTAGAGAAATCTGAAGAATAATACTGGGCTTTCCGTAGGGCATGAAATAGAAGTCTAAGCCAATCTTATATGGAGTTTTAAAGGTAAGAGGACCTCAGATAAAATGTAGATTATCCTATATAGCAGACACACACACAGTAAAATAGTAAATTGTTACAATTTTTAAAATGAGAAACAGTGAATATAATTGAGTAACAGTTCAAAATACAGGATAAGGAAAACCAATAGATGTTGTACATTTGGATAATGTACTATTACTATGGTGAATATCTGCTATAGGTTTCTACAACTTTTTTGAAACTGCTTTGACATGAATCCTGTGTTTACTGAAGTTCCAAATAGTAGCTGTGGGAGACCTTTAGGCTAGTGGATGAAAATATCTGAGTCTCAATGTTCTCCTTTCTTATAAAACATGGATAGTTGTATCTGTTTCAAATATACATAATAATATGTAATTTTCATTTAGTGCATACTCTATGTCAAACACCAATTTTACGGCTATTATTTAGTTTAATCCTTACAACAGACCTTTGAAGTATTATTATTCTCATCGTACAAATCAGGAAATTAAGCCTAATAGAAGTTAAATAACTTTCCTGAGCACAAAGCCTGTGACCTGTGGAGCCATTAGAATGGTCCACTGCTACTAACAGCAGCAATATTAGAAAATAGAATGAAGGTCAGTTTTAACTCTAAGCTTTTTGTTAATGACTTGTTATTCTACAAGGGATGAGCCCAAGATAACTCTATAATGATTAATCCTTTGTAAACTTTCCTTCAGGACACTTTTTTCTCTAATTTTAAAATTTTACTGGACAAGGGTGCAATGCCTTATTTATTTATCATCATTAGTTCAATTCTTTTTTTTTTTTTTTTTTTTTGAGTTGGAGTCTCACTCTGTTACCCAGACTGGAGTGCAGTGGCCACTCCCGGCCACCGGAGCCTCAACCTGCTGGGCTCCGGCGATCCTTCCGCTTCAGCCTTCCAAGTAGCCGGAATTACAGCCATGCGCTACCATGCCCGGCTGATTTTTTGATTTATTGCAGAGATGAGGTCTCACTACCCAGGCGGGTCTCGAACCCGCGGGCTCAGGCAATCCACTCACCTCAACCTCCCAAAGGCGTGGGATTACAGGCTGAGCCACCGAGCCCGGGTAGTTCAATTCTTACTAGAGCATCAGCTAATTCATGCTTGCTAAATGGAAAAGCAATGGCAACTAGGTTTGATGCCTATATAGGAATCCAGCCTACTCCTAAAATGACAAAAATTTTTAACACTGTTTCAGATGATTGGCAGGATGAAGTACCATAGTATTTGCTAAATGTGAAGCTAGATCATGATTCCAATTTAATTAGTCACACCAAGTAGGGGCACATACACTCCATCTCAGCTTATTGTCCCCTAGGGTGGTGGTCCTCAACATTTTAGGCATCAGGGACCAAGTTCATAGAAAACAATTTTTCATGGATCAAGGTGGGGGGGAGGATGGTTTGGGGCTGATTGAAGTACTTAACATTTATTATGCACTTTATTTTTTATTTCTATTACTATTTGTCATTTATAATGAAATAATTATACAGCTCACCATAAAAACAAGGAGCAAGGACAAAAGTGGTAAATAAGAAAATGGGTGAGCCATACATGAACAAAAATAAATGTCAAATTCTGACTTAAAGCCTGTCACCAGATGCAGCTGTACAACTGAAGTACATCAACTCACTTGCCACTCACTGATAGGGTTTTGATATGAGTCTGCAAGCAACTGATTTGTTATGGTCTCTGTGCAGTCAAACCTCACTGCTAATGTTAATCTGTAATTGCAGTCATTTTCCAGCGCTAGCACCATTGCCTCAGCTCCACCTCAGATCATCAGGCATCAGATTCTCATAAGAAGCATGCAACCTGGATTCCTTGCATGTGCTTTTCACGATAGGGTTCTCATTCCTAGGAGAATCTAATGCCACTGATGATCTGACAGAAGACGGAACTCAAGCAGTAATGAGAGCAGTGGGGAGTAGCTGTAAATACAGATGAAGCTTCACTGGCTCAATGGCCACTCACCTCCTGCTGTGTGGCCTCGTTTCTAACAGGCCACAGATTAGTACCAGATGATTCAAGCACATAACATTTATCGTGTACTTTATTTCTATTATTATTATACTGTAATATGTAATGAAATAATTATACAACTCACCATAAAAAAGAAGAAGCATGGACAGAAGTAGTAAATAAAATAATGTGTGGCCGCACACAGAGGTGAAGTTCAGGTGGTACTACCGGTCCGTGGCCCAGGGATTGGGAACCCCTGTTCTAGAGTACTCAGTGAGGAATATGGCTGACATTGACAATGTCTAAAAATAGAAGGATCTTACAGGGTCTGGGAAACTCAGCCTTTGCTATGTGACTGTCCTTTTAAACTATGAGCTTACATCACCACTTGGAAAAGTGTAGACTAACAATATTAGAGTTCTTGTTCATGTACTGGGAAACAGACTTAGCATTAGAAAAGCCACATTCTTATATCTGTTGAGAAAGTAGAATGAATGCCCAGATTTACCTGAAAATCTCTCTGCCTCCAGTTCTCCAACATTCTGGAAAGTCAGGTTCCCTACAACTACTAGAGAACCAATTAATAAAATGCTAAAGGAAAAGGCAAGATTTTGTGTAAACTTAAGAGTCTGACACATGCTATTTCAATGAGTTTTATATTCTGACACAATAAACAATTGAAATCATATAAATAACTATTTGCTCAAATAAAATAATACCCAATTATTTTTTTTGTATAATAAACTAAAGTTTCTTAAATTGCTTTTTTTATGTTGAAGACAACAACAACTATAATTGCCCTTCAAATAGCATAAGCATTGTGTTGGCCAGCTTGGCAAAATCATGTTCTCCGGAAGTTTATAGGCTAAATTGTCATCAGTATGTATCCAGAAGATACAGAGAAGGAGGAGTAATGGAAAGCATTATGTTAAAAAGATCATTTAGATACCATGACTACAATGTACTAGGGTTCACCCTAGATTTTGCTTAAACAAAATAAGCAAGTTTTGCTGGGTTCAGTGGCTCAGTCTGTAATCCCAGCACTTTGGGAGGCCGAGGCAATTGGATTGCCTGAGCCCTCGGGTTCAAGACCCATCTGGGGAAAATTGGCGAGACCTCGTCTCTACAATAAATAAAAAACTAGCTGGACACAGTAGCACGTCGGTAGTTCCAGCTACTTGGAAGGCTGAGGCGGAAGGATATCCGCAGCTCAGCAGGTAGAGGCTGTGGTGACCAGAAGCATGCACAGTAAGACTCCAACTCAAAAAAAAAGGAAAGAAAAGAAAAGAAAGTAAGCAAGTTGTAATTCTTATATTTTCAAAGACAAAGTTTATGCCAAGGTCTTGGAATTCTGTTGCTGTTAATAAGAGTTTTTTCTATGTATTAAGCTTGTCTCACCAAAGAAGGTGTTTGACATATGAGGGACCTGGCTGCAGTACTATCAATAGTTTCATTACAGGGCATTTATTCTCCAAAGACACCTCTCTTGTGGACAGAATTTAAATTGAGCTATCTGTTCTAGATGGTAGATGCTTGTGATTATTTTCTAAAAATAAGTAAAAAGGTTAAATAGCAGTATTAAGCAACTTCAATTTAATATACACACTATACTTTCACCTTATATAGCCTATCAGTTATAGTCTTAGTTATTATAAACATTTAGTTAAACCTATTCAGTTATCTTTCACTAACCAGGAACTCATAATCCTTACAAAATAGACCAAATGACTTTATTTCTACATTTTCAAGAATTATATATCATCATAGTACTGTGGTTAGATGAGATTATCTAAAATGGAGATAAATTCTTTTTTATGTAAATATGTCAAAATATACCTAATTAACTGTATATAAAATCATAGCTAAATCATGCCTTTCTTAGAAGGATAAATTTAGAGGCAACATTTGGAGAAACACAGTAGTAACAGCTGATAAGTATGATTGTATTTTTACTATTAAGCTATAAATGGTAATAGCTTACACTGATTGGGTGCTTCCTGTATGCCAGTCATGCAACACTGTGTATGTATTAACTCACTTAATCTTCTCAACAAACCTATAAGATTGGAACTATTATGGTTCTCATTATGGATTAAAGAAACTGAGGTAAAGGATAGTTAGTTAACTTGCTCCTAGGCAAAGTTAGCATGTGCTAAAGCTATAATCTAAATATTGGCAGCTGTGTCTAGAATCAACAAGCACTGGTTGTACAATTTGCAGAATATTATTCATTATATATCAGAATAATCTTGTATACCTAAATAATGAAGACCATGAAAAATGATCCAGTTTGTTTTACAGGATACCACTGTGTACAAAGCAGTTTACTAATCTACAGCCGTCATTAGTAAATAAAATAAGTAAAAAAAAAAAACAACCATGTTTCTGAATTACATGTACCTTGGGGAAACTGCATGCCATTCTGTTCAAAGTCCAAGGAGCTTAATTTTTAAAAGATAAGTTGAAAAAAAATCATCTTTTCCCTCATCAGAAAACCAAATAATTGGTTTTTATTTCTCAAAGATAAGAAAGATCAAATAGACAATTCTTGGATCTAACCTAGGGTTCCAGAAAGAATATAAAAATAGCAAGTGTGATGATTAGATCTTTAAATTGTTCCTTCTGGGGAAATTATATGATTTAATGCAAGAGAATATATAAGAAAAGTTACTATATTACTGGTCAAAAGTTTGAAATGGAGATATAGAGTCTAACCATTTTTCTAGAAGAAGTACAATGTTGGAAGAAAAAGTTAGACCCATTGTTCAAAAAGCTAGCATTTGATGTTAACTCTATTGAGCAATTATATTATTTAAATCAATATTGCATTAGCCAAGAAAAATAACACAAAATCTATATATTTTGTGTATATTTTTACTCTTGTCCACAGTGCACCAATTCCTCCCCATTGCTGGTTCCTCTCTGATAACTGAGTTTTTCATAATCCCTTTTGGGTCACTTAAGCAGTGATGCACAAAATCGTATGCCCAGAAAAAGAATGAAGTCTCTCAGTGTATAGTTAGCTATCAGAGAATGACTAATGTTCCATAAAAATTAATCATAAATAATTCTAATATTTGTAGGTCCCTTCTAAAATCAATCATACACCTGTACCTTTAAATTACCTTGTTAAGTGTATATTTACCACATACTTGGGCTACCTGATACTTTAATTTTTAGAAAGTAGAGGATAGATAATTTTCTTGTCATAGAGGTAGTTCCCAGATGGATGTAGGATTTTGAAAAGAACATTGTGAAATCTTTTAACCTGTGCTTATCTTAAAATTATAATCGCTCAATCTTCCATTGACTTCAAATTTTTTCAATCTCTTATATAATGAGAAATTTGTAAAATAAAGTTATAGGGAAGGTGCTCTAAGGAACTCAATAAGATGGTAGCTTTTTACTAAGAAACTGATTGTATCAAGGCTGAAGAGTTAGACTTGTCTAGACAAGCTTTCTTGGATAGTACCCAATGAGTACTGTTTTAGAATTGCCAAGTTTTATTTATAAACACAAATGTAAACAGATGAAAAAAGAATAATTTTTTTAATCTTTCTTCAAGACAAGAGAAAAATGTGAGGTAGAATGAAGTAATATTCTGAAATCAGATCCAGAAATTTTAAATGAAAAAGCTGACCTAAGCCACCGACAAACTAGATTGTTAAAATTTATTATTGCTTTTAGATAATAAAACACAGGAAAAAACTTAATTTTATTTATGAATAAATCGTGGCTCTAAAAAATGTGTATATACTAATGGGGAAATTATGGGGAAAGGTGTGATTCTTTTTAAAAAATAATCTTCACTGGAAACATTAGACACAGGGTCTCACTCTGTTGCCCAGGTGGGAGTATGGTATAGCACAATTATAGCTCGCTGCAGCCTCCAACTCCGGGCCTCAAGCAATTCTTCTGCATCAGCCTCGTAAAGGGCTGGATTACAGGCATGAGCCACTTCATCTAGCTCCAGTGAAGATTTACCATAACTTTCTTTAACAAATATAGCTGATTCTGCTCTTAAAATACATAATTTGTTTTGTCATGTGAGTGTATTATTTCATCTAGGAAATTGTGTAATAAATAGTAGTCAAGTATAGAAATAAAACAATGTAGTTTTACCATTATAACTAAGAATTCACTAGTAAAACTAAAACGTGAACTGTGGAAAGTGTTATGATTTAACTAGTCATGACAATATCAAAAGGGGATATCACAATGCTATTAATACATTGTCATATTTCTTTGTGGAAACATGTTTTAAAATAGGTTTTATGGGCCTAATACATAAAGACAAGCAATAGCTTGAAAAACAATTTCTGAGAGAATATTCATAATTACTTTTCTATATTCAAATGGTAAAACATTTCATTAAAGACATTATTTTCACTCCCAACAGTGTTATTTGTTCAAGACAATAGCCATAGAAATACCGGGGGTGTCAAAAAATGTGTACACATTTTAAGAGATGTTTGGTATAATCAGAAGCGTCTGGATGCTGATGGTAACCACTTTGAGCACCTCTTGTATTGCTGAAGTCAAACATGACTTGTATTCATCCTATTGAGTATTACAATTTTAAGACAGTTTTTTCCTTGCTTAAAATGTGTATTTATTTGGCACCCTCTGTATATATATTTAAACTTAATTATATTAAAAAAAAAAACACTCCAGAATTCTGGCTTAATCCTCAGGTCAACACCACAATGGCAAAATATAAGTCTCAGTGTTGATTTTTTAGTTAATAATGTTTGTAATCAGACATGAACTAAATTTAACACACACTTAAAACAACCTCTGCTAAATGTTTAACATGAATGATGTTAAGGCAGTTAAATACATTTGTTTCTTAGACACTTTTTTTTAAGAGTTTTAAACTCTTGTGAGAATCCTTGGGGGAATTAAAATGTGGGTACTTTTGTTTAATAGGACTAACCAAGGGTAGTTTAAAATCAGAAGTCATAGTCCTGCTTAAGTCACGTAGCTTAATCATAGAATAATATAGTCAAATAATTACTTATAGTCGGCTTATCTAGTTGAATTCACTCATTTTAAAGGGAAGGAAAGACCCAGTAATGTAGAAAGACTTGCCAAAGAGTGCACTCAGTAAAGATGTAAATAGAAAATGTTAAGTAAAGCCCAATTTCCTCACTGTAATTGTTTTCTACTAAGCACTGCAGTGATCAAGAAAGTTGCCATACTTAGAAATGCATGATTAATCTTTCAAATGATTTCAGAATATTGCTCCAATCTACCTTACATTTTTTTCTGGTTTTAAAGAAAAGTCAAGCTGTTATTTTCTTCAGTCAATACATGTGTTTATATGTTAGCCTTATAAATTCCAATGCACATTGGGTAAGAGCTAATAGCATTCGTTTTTCATTTTCTTTCAATCAACCAATAGTTATTTGGGACTTACTAAATTCAAGGAGGCTTGAGCCTTAGTAAATTAATAAGTGTGGGATGTGGCCTAGGAATTTTCATATTTAATAAGAAATAAAAGTGATTTTGACACAAGTAAGTTTCTGATTACACATTGCAAAACATTGATAAGGTACTGCTTCACAGTAGGAGAAGTAATGATAACATCATGAGTAACAGTATTTGAGATGTTTCTAGGAAAACAAGTAAAAATTGGGTATGTAGAGATGAAGTGAAAACAATTAAGAGGAGGAAAGAGAATGAGTAAAGGAAGAAGAGCAAGAAGGTCCATAGCGAGATACAAAATAATTAGTGACCCAAATTGGCTAACACTAAGGATATTATAGAATAATATAAAAGATGACTACATGTCAGAGGGAAATTGATTAGGGCAAGGAATGTCACACCAGGGAGTACTTACTCTATTGAATAAGTGATAGAAGGTTCCTGAAATTTTCTGAGCCGGTAAAAGCATAATTCAGCATTATGAGGGGGGATAGATTGCAGTAATGTAGTTGAAGCCATAGGAGGAGACAAGGTTGCCAAGGGAGGCAAAACGAACAAGATAAAGGAGAGCCAGGGAATAACATTGAGGGGTGCCTACATTCAACTGCTTGAAGAAAGAGAAGAAAAGAAGCAAAACAAAGGAGTCAGGTGATAATTGGAAGGATAACTAAGGGAAGTGTATTTTAGAATGAAAAGGTTGAGTCAGGAGCACAGCATGGTAACATGCAGGAAGAAAGGGTGCAGACATTATCTTGCCTGGGGGCATCACTTTCCCTCTTTAGTCCACTAGGCATAGGTTCAAAACAGATGCCAAATTGCCACACGTATATTCGGTGTAGACTAAAGGTGGAAAAAGTAATGGAATTACCGAAGGATAGGTTTTAGATGAGAGAATCGGATGAAAGAGCAAGGGATGGCCCTCACCTATGATGGTATCATAATCACAGATGGTAGGAGATAGAAGAGTTCATATCGAGTGCCCCCAGTCATACTCATTCTCAGAAATAAGAAGGGGTGAGCACAGTGACTCATGACCTGTAATCCCAGTACATTGGGAGGCTGGGATGATAGGATTGCTTGGCCCAGGAATTCAAGACCAGTCTAGGAAACATAGCGAGATCTCATTCCTGCAAAAAAGAAAAAAATTTAGCTAGGCATGGGGCATGTGCCTGTAGTCTCAGCTTCTTGGGAGGCAGAGGTGGGAGGGTCACCAGAGCGCATGAGTTCGAGGTTGAAAAAAGGAAAAGGGGCAGGGAATTGACAGAGGGGCAAGAAATTAAGTAGCTTTGACAAAAGTCACTTATGTCAAAATTTGCATTAAATTATGGAATCCCTGGTTTACTTTTTAAGCATTCTTTTCTACAGTCCTTAGTTCTACTGCTCAAGTTGGGGAGGAAGGAGAAGAAAGGTAGTCTAATAAGTATGCCTCTTTGAGGTGCCAGGAGATTGCTCAAAAATGCTTTCCTTGTACAACAATTCCAGCATTGTGATATTTACCCTGAGATATGCAAAACACTTCCAGCTACTCCAGGTTAGATCACCTAACTTTTAAGTTTGAACTTGGGTGCCAGGGTAAACTGCATCATAGCACTTGCCACTGATAACATCTTACTTCAAAAGTATGTCTCAAGAATAAATAAGAGAATTCAGGATTAAGATAACTCATATGAGGAAGCTAAAGTAAGCTTCTGCTATGGAGTAAACCAAGATAGAATTTCCTCAGCACCCAGAAAGACCAGCAGCATGCCCCACAACCCTTCAAAGAAGTGATGATAATAACCATAGAGTACAAAGAAGAGAAGAATCCATCTATCTGGGTTGGAACTGGCCAGACTCCTGCCTGTACCATCATAGACCACTGGCAGCCTCTGCATGCAATGGAGAAGGTGAATGAGGGGAATTTAGGAGTTCTGTACTCCTGTTGATGACTTGGGTGGCACCCTGAGCCTTGCAGGACCCCAGTTTCTCATCAGAAACTGCCTTCCCCACAGCGGTGCTCTGGCACAGCCCACGTGGAGTGGTGCAAGAAAAAGAAAGACTTGAGCAGCAACCATTTCACTGGAACTCAACTTTTGTAGGGAAGTTTGGCTGCTTTCTAGGCAGTCTGAGAGGAGACCAACCCCAAGGGCAAACTCTGCAGCTGCAGACAGTTCCTGGTTGAGAGGTGGGGATGGAGTGGAAGGAGGGAGTTTCCTGAGAGCACCAGAGTCCTGAGGTTAGCTGCACTTTGTTATTTGCAAGGCAAATAGCCTGAGGCCAAGGTGGTAAACCAGTGGAACTCATTGCCATAGAAACTTTACTACCTATGTAAACTCTTCTGTGCCTGCCCTGAACAACAGCATTACTCCAGGGGCCTGGGACTCCCTCTTAATCCCCACTAGGGTAGCCAAGAGTGCAGTTGTGTGAGATGTTCAAGTTCCTTCCCTGCAATCTCCACATTCCCCTGGAAAGTGCAAAACAGAGAACACAGGTAGTTTCCAGAGCCCCACCCTCTTTCTAGGTTGGCTGGGCACTTCCACAGAGCAATGAATCCCAAAGAGAAACCCTACAACCACCACCATAGCTGTCTATCTTCCACAAGTACCACCTCCTGACTGGAGGTCAACATTATAGCCCATCACATCTGATGTAATGCCTCAGTTTTGGGAAAGGTCTGATCCCCAACACCCAGGTATTACCACTTTCCAAGTGAGACCAGCCACTCAGGAGGCTGAGAACCTCCTGAGGTATCCAGCACAGGACTGCCCCAGCTGGCAATTGAGAACCTTACCACACCAAGGCTGTATACAATCAAGGGAACACTACAGTGCCTATGTCAGCCTCATGCCCACCTCAAATAAGAAGAAATAGTCTACCCAAATGAGAAGGAACCAGAAAAGTAGTTCTGACAATATGAAAAACCAGAGTTTTGCAACACCCCCCAAAAACCACACTAACTCTTTAGCAACAAACCCTAACCAAAATGAAATGTTTGAAATTCCAGTCATAGAGTTCAAAAACTGAACTATAAAATTAATCAATAAAATTCTGGAGAAAATTGAAAACCAACATAAAGAAATTAAAAATCTGTTCAGAACATGAATGAAGTATTCTCCAAAGAGATAGACATCTTAAAAAAAGCCAAGTTGAAATTCTGGAAATGAAAGACTCATTAACGGAAATACAAAATACAGTGGAAAGTTTTAACAGTACACTAGAGGAAGCAGAAGAAAGGCTCTCAGAACTTGAAGACAAGGCCTTAAAATTAATCCAATCAGAAAACAATAAGAAAAAAAATTAAGAGAATGGAACAAAGTATCCAAAAAATGTGGAATTGTATAAAACGTTCAAATCTAAGAATCATAGGTGTTCCTAAAAAAGAAAAGAAAGCATCAGGTTTATAAAACCTATTTGAGAGAATAATGGAGGAAAATTCCCATGGTCTTGCCAGAGATCTAGACATTCCAATACAAGAAGCTCAAAGAAGCCCCAGAAGATTCTTTGTAAAAAGGTCATCCCCAAGGCATATAATCACCTGGTTTTGCACAGTTAATGTAAAAGAAATAACTTTAAGAGCAGTAAAAAAAAAGCACCAAGTAACTTACAAGGGTAAACCTATCAGAGTAACAGCAGACTTCTCAGAAGAAACATTACAAGTCAGAAGGGATAAGACCCCATCTTCAATCTCCTCAAATATAATAACAGTCAATTAAGAAGTTTGCATCCTGCAAAACTAAATTTCATAAATGAAGGAGAAATAGTCTTTCCCAAACAAGCAAACACCGAGGAATTTGTCACCACTACACCAGCACTATAAGAAATACTCAAAGGAGCTCTAAATACTGAAACAAAGGTTGAACTACACCAGTAGAAAAATGGTGGAAACTGTAAAGCTCACAGGCTGTACACAGCACCAACACAATAGAGGAAAATAAATAAATTAAGCAATCAGATAACAGCCAGTATGATGAATAGAATAGTACCTTGCATATTATTATTAACTCTGAATGTAAATGGCTTCAATGCCCCACTAATAAGTTACAGACTGGCAGGATTGATTTAAAAAAATACAACTCAAATATCTACCACCTTCAAGAAACCTGCTTAACTTACTAAGATTTTATAGGCTCAAGGTAAAAGGGTAAAGACAAACATTTCATGCAAATGGAAACCAGAAATGAGCAGAAGAAGCCATTCTCATATCAGATAAAACAGACTTTAAATTAACAACAGTAAAAAAAAGACAAAGGGAGTTATTATATAATGATAAAGGGATCAACCCAACAAGAAGATGTAACAATTTTAAATATACGGGGGTGCCAAAAAATATATATACACATTTTAAGCTCTATGTTTGCTCAAAAGATGGCGTTAATCAAAGGAATGCTATCATCACCATGCAACAGTCATTACAAAGAAAATAGCAAACAGAGAAAGTCAAAGACAATGATTGAATATACCTTATACTACACATTGCTACCATAATTTAATTCAACTTCGAAAAGCATATTCTCAGACCACAGTGGAATAAAACTAGACATTAACTCTAAGAACTCACAAAACCAAACAAAAACATGGACGTTCTACCCTTGAGTCATTCAGAATAACAAAGATAACATCTTTTAAAATGTATATACATTTTATGGCACACACTGTATATATGTTTAACATTAGAGTCCTCTGCTCTTTATAACAAATTCTACTAGACCTAGAAAAAGAGATAGATAGCAATACAACAATAGTGGCAGACTTCAACACTTCACTGATAGCAACTGGCTGATCATCAAGGCCAAAAGTTAACAACAACAAAAAAATTGGAGTTAAACTGGGACTCTAGAACAAATAGAAATAATAGGCATCTACAGAACAATCCACCCCAAGACTATAGAATATGCGTTTATTCATCAGTACATGGTATATTCTCCAAGACAGACTATATGGTAGGCTTCAACAAATTCAAAAAAATCAAAATCATATCAAGCACCTTCTCAGACCACAGTGGAATAAAACTAGACATTAATGTCAAGAAGAACTCACAAAACCAAACAAAAACATGGACATTAAACAATCTGCTCCTGAATGACCCTTGAGTCAAAAGTGAAATCAAGGTGGAAATTTAAAAATTTCTCAAAATGAATGACAGCAATGAAACAAGTTATCAAAATCTCTGGGACCTGGCAAAAGTTGTGCTCAGAAGAAAATTTATAGTGCTTAAGGCCTACATTAATAAGACTGAAAGACTGGATAACAACAACTTAACATCACACCTCAAGGAACTAGAAAAACACGAACAAACCAAATCCAAAACTAGTAGAAGAAAAGAAATAATGACGATCAGGGCAAAACAAAATGAAACTGAAATAAAAAAATACAAAAGATTAATGAAATAAAAAATTGACTATTTGAAAAGATAAAATTGATAGACTTCTAGCTAGATTGATTGAGAAACCAAGAGAGGATATTCAAATTAGCTCTATCAGAAATGAAAATGGAGACATTGCAACCGATATGATGGGAATTCAAGAGATCATTCAAGACTATTATGAATACTTTTGTGCAAACAGACTAGAAAATCTAGAGGAAATGGATACATTCTTGGAAACATACAACCACATAACCTTGAATCGGGAGGAAATAGAAACCCCGAATAAGCCAATAATGAGTAGCAAGACTAAAACAGTATTAGAAGTCTCCCAACAAAAAAGGCCCACACCTGATGGACTCATAGCTGGATTATATTAGACCTTTAAAGAAGAACTGGTACCAATTTTACAAAAGTTATTCCACAAGATTGAAAAGGAGGGAATCCTCCCTAAATCAGTCTATGAAGCCAATACACTCTGATATCAAAACCTGGAAAAAATACAAAAAACAAAAAATAGCAACAGCAACAACTGCAGATCAATATCCTTTATGAACATAGATATGCAAATCCTCAACAAAATATTAGCAAACCAAATTTTAAAAAAAATTACACCATGACCAACTGGGTTTTATCCCAAGGATGCAAGCATGATCCAATCAGTAAGATTCACTATATAAACAGAACTAAAAACAAAAATCATATGATTATACAGAAAAAGCACTTGATAAAATCCAGCATTCCTTCAAGATAAAAGCCTTCAGCAAAATAGACATACATGGAACATTCCTCAAAATAATAAAAGCCATATATAACAAACCCACACCCACAGTGTCATGCTGAATGGAGAAAAGTTGAATTATTTCACCTTTGGAGCTGGAACAAGGCAAGAATGGCCACTTTTGTTAACTCCTGTTCAACATAGTACTAGAAGTCCTAGCCAGAGCAATCAGGTAAGACAAATAAATAAAGGGTATCAAAATAGGGAAAGAATAAATCAATCTATTTCTGTATGCTGACAATATAATCTTATACCTAAAGAATCATAAAGACTCCTTCAAAAGACTCCAGGACTTAAAAAATAAATTTGCTAAAGTTTTAGGATACAACATCAACACACACACAAATCAGTAGCACTGCTATACACCAATAACAAACAAGTTGAGAATGAAATCAAAACTCAGTTCCATTTACCATAGCAGGCAAAAAGCTAAATTGCCTAAGGATATATTTAACCAAGGAGGGAGATGCAAGATCTCTACAAGAAGAATTACAAAATTCTGATGAAATAAATTGTAGAGGACACAAATGAATAAACATCCTACGCTCATGGATTAGAAGAATCAACATTGATAAAATGACCATATTACCCAAAATAATCCACAGATTCAGTGCAATCTGTATCAAAATACCTATGTCATTTTTCACAGAATTAGAAAAAACCATCCTAAAATTCATATTGAACCAATAAAGAGCCAGAATAACCAAAGCAATCCTAAGCAAAAAGAACACAGCTGAAGACACTACATTAACTGACTTCAGACTATACTATAAAGCTCTAGTTAGCAAAACAACATGATATTAGTACAAGAGCATATGCATGGACCAATGGAACAGAATAGAGAATCCAGAAATAAACCCAAATACCTACAACCAACTGATCTTTGACAAAACAGACCAAAATATACACTGGAGAAAGAACACCCTATTCAACAAATGGTGCTAGGACAATTAGATAGCTACATGCAGAAAAATGAAACGTGATCTTTTCTTTTCCCATATACAAAAATTAATTCAAGATAGATTAAAGACTTAAATGTCAGGCTTAAAAAAATTAAAATCCTAGAAGAAAAACTAGGAAAAACTCTTCTGGACATTGGCCTACACAGAGAATTTATGGCTAAAATTCCAAAAGCAAATTCAACTAAAACAAAAATAAACAAGTAGAGCTTACTTAAACTAAAAATCATCTGCAAAGCAAAAGAAATCATCAACAGAACAACGAGGGACCCCACAGAATGGGAGAAGACATTCTTAAACTATATGTCTGTCAAAAAACTAATATCTAGAATCTATAAAGAACTCAACAAATCAGCAAGAAAAGACTTTTTAACCCCATTAAAAAGTCAGTCAACAACATGAACAAACATCTCTTTAAAAAAGATATATAAATATATGAAAAAAATGTTCAACATCACCCATCATCAGGGAAATGCAAATGAAAACCATAATGAGATATACTGCCCTGTACCAGTCAGGCAGGCCATTATTAAAAATCATCAAAAAACAATAGATGCTGACACCGATTCAGAAAAAAGGGAATGCTTACACACTGTTGGTATGAGAGTAAATTAGTACAACTTCTACAGAAAGTGGTTTGGAGATTTTTCAAAGAACTAAAGTAGCTTTACCATATGATCCTGCAATCTCACTACTAAGTATATATCCAAAGGAACAGAGGCCATTATATAAAAAAGACACCTGCACCCACATGTTAATTACAGTGCAATTCACAATTGCAGAGATGTGGAATAAACTGAAATGCCCATCAGCTGATCAGTGGATAGTGAAAATGTGGTATAGATATATCATGGAATTATTCAGTTATCAAAAAGAATACAATAATGTCTTTTTCAGTAGCTAAAATGCAATTGGAGAACATCATCCTAAGTGACCTAACTCAGGAACAGAAAACCAAACACTGCATGCTCTCACTTATAAGTGGAGCTAAACTAAGAATATGCAAATACATAGAGAATGGTATAATGGACAATGGAGACTCAGAGGGGGAGTGAGGAAAAGTTGGAGGGTCAAAAAATCACCTATCGGGTACAATGTACACAGCTAGGAGTGGTGGGCACGCTTGACCCCAACCAAAGCCATTTATAATCTCCCCAAAGTTATTGAAATTAAAAAAAAATCAGTAAGAGAATGACTCTACTGGTTTTAAGCCAATTGGGGAGAAGTGCTCTAAGTCAAATAATTTCTCACTATTCAATTCAACTAGGTTTCTTAACTTATTAAAAGAAAAAAAAAATCAGAGTACTTAAGAATAAAAAGTGGCTACTAGGACACCTTTACTGGGGTGAAGCAGGATTATGAACTATTTTTATTAATTTTGTTTACATTAAAACAAACACATTTTTTAGCTCTACCAATAAAATATCTTATAGGAAGAAAGGCTAAGTAAATTTTCTGGAAAATATGCAGCTAGATAACAATTTATGTCTTTTTCAGATTGTTAACGCTTGTGGTATTTAGGGCCCTTTTACTAAGCTAATCTGTAAGTGTATCGAAAGGTGAACTAATAGACTTTTAAAAAGTTACTGGAGAGCTATCTTGACCTTCACTTTTGAGCAAATTAAGTTATATATTGCTGCCTTTCTAGTCCATCCGTTGTACTTAAAAAACAAACAAAAAACAAACAAAAAAAACTGCCACAGCACTTAAAACATTCTTTCTATAACTGTTTATTGGGTGTTAACTGTGGGTCAGGCACTATGCTGAATGGTAGAATAAAAAATTCAAGAGACAATCCCTGGTTTGGAAGTTCATGATCCATCTCTTTGATTAGTTGTAAACTTTACTGGATAGCAGTTAGTCTCCAAGTCCTCTTAACATAGGATTCTGTCATTGGCATAACATGGTCATATCCCAGTTTTTTAATAAGTTGCTCAAAAGTAATGTTAAGTTGAAGTTAATATTATAGTTAGAAAGTAATTTAGATATGGATATATCTTTATTAAGATGAAAAAACAATATATTCTCTTATCATCTAATAATTTTCAGTGCATGTTGGTTGATTCTTGGAATAAATATGGTAATTGGCTGTTAATACCAATTAATTGCTTTATTATTGTACAGAAGAGTCACTTTACTTTCTCATAGAGTCAACTTATCAAGATATAACTTGTAAATTGAGATAATTCTGAGTTCATGATATATCCTAGACCTTACGTATAATTCCACAAAAACATATCTAGACATTTAGAGAAATAGCAAAAGGAATTACTGATAATTTATGGCACTATTTTATATTATCTGTTGCCATTTAGGTAATTTCAGTGTTTGTAAAAGTAAATGTTATCAAAAGGTTTGGCATAGGTTTAAGATTTTTGAGTATTATCAAGTCAGTATAAGTGCTACATTGAAATGTATCTTTGTCTCCATCTGGTTTGAGCTGAATAAATTGGAAAAGATTAGACTCATAAATCTTTCCTATAGCATCTATAGTTGACAAAATAATAATTCAAATAAAAATATAAGGTATGATATAAGTCAAATTAATAAATAACTTGGTATCATTTTCCTTAAATTGAAGTTAGAGAAAAGAGAAAGGCAGGGTAGGAACAAAATAACTGTTGGCGTTATTTTGTCACATTTTTAAATTATAAAATGGTTTCAACATTAAGTACTATAACAAAAAATATATTTCCTATGTAATGAAGCAATCTAGAATGCAGAATACATCTAAGAATGCATTTTTAATGCCTCAAAAATGATGCAATATAATATGCTAATTCAGCTTAAATATGGGTTTCAACTAACTTACAATTATATAATATTACTATAAATTACGAGACAAATGAAAATGTAAAGATCTACATAATATGTAGCCACAATAGTTGATGAGAAGTACATCTTTTAAGGCATCCTTTTAAAGATCCAGTTTTCATTTTCTCCTTTCTTATATGATTACTAAATTCTTACATGTTGTTTTGGAGGGGAAGTAAGTGTTTATGTTAACTTTAAAATAATTCCATTATTTTAAATAAATGAAGTGTGAACACAATCCTTGAGACATGTGATCAGGTCATTTTCTCTCCGCATGTGCTACTATACTTATGCATCAGCACCTTTTTCTTGTCAGGCTGACATTGACTTAACTTTGTTCAAATAAATTAATGCTCTGACATCTGGCAGGAATAACAGTTTGACATACCAGTAGGAATAGGAGACAGAAAGCAATACAAAGAGACACAGAAAAATGGAAAGAATGGCAGACACACTTCATAGTTTATAAATATATAAATTGATTGTGTGTGTGTGTGGTATGCTATAAACTCTGTGATGGGGATGAAACTGTGTCTTACATTACAGCAATTACCTGGGCATACATTACTTGATCCTTAGAATACACAAATTTATGATACTTGACAGGAGACTTTACTACAGTCTAAGTGCCCCATAGAGATACCACAAAATGTAATACGTCCTATTCATTAGAGTTTGGTGTGACTATGAGACCTTTCAGGGCAATTGTGAGGTTCTTTATTAATGAAGAATTTACTTGGATGGAAATGCACAAATCGCAGTCTGTAAAATACAATGATGACAGAAAAGTAAATCACCTTGTTACATCAACCAGCAAGTGAAGAATAAACAGAACATACGGAAGTCACAATATAAGGGATATTATGGACTTTTGATTCTTTTGATGGTAATACTTGGTCACATGCTATAAGTGTAGAAACTTGACAGTTGATGAAATCAGGCTTGCTGTGTAACAGTGATGCTCAGTGGGCTCATCTGTCTCTAATAAATTCTGCACATCTGTCATCTCTGAGTCTATTTATTTATTCCACACATATTTATTGAGAGCCTAACACAGACCAGTCACTAGTATGTGCTCTGGGATATACTCTGAGAAAGAAAAACAAAACAAAGCAAAAAACAGAGCCCCTGCCCACAAAGAGCTTATTGTCTAGTGACTGGGAGTAAAAATAAGCACACAATATAATATAATATCAGGTTGTAATAAGCACCAAAAAGAAATATAAAGCAGGTAAGGAGATGGGCAGTGACGGTGACATTAAAGGAGAGGTGCTAATTTTAGATACAACAGTTAGGAAATGCCTGAGAAGGTAGCAGTTGAGTGAAGTTATCTTATTTAGGTGCTATCTTATTTAGTTCAACTTACTGTTAAACTTTTGTGTAGATATAGATTAGTTGAGAAATAATCTGTATTAAGGCTGTTCACTCCCTGCAAGTTTTTGGCAACAGTAGGTACTGAATTGAACAAATTAAATATTAAATACAAAGTAAATCATAGAAGGATGAAAAGGATCTTTAGTTCAGATTATAGAATTAATATTAAATAATCAGCCCCACTTAAAAAATTTGCCCTCAGGCACTCATTCTTTCAGTACAAAGCTTTTTAAAAATTATCTACCATATGCTATACCCACAAGAAGCAGCAGTAAACAAGATCCACAATGATCCTTACCCTGTGGAGCTCAAATTCTACCAGGAAATTCTAGTCATGTAGATGAGATAGAGTCATCAAACACTCTTCACTGGTACCATTAAAGTTTTAGTTAAAGATATCAAACTTGGCATGTCCATCTTCCTCTGATCCTCTTTTACATCTGAAAACATGATTCACAGTACTCTTCCTTTCTGTGGCATAGCATGTAGTACGTTTTCAAAGGATACAAAGTAGTTCTCAGGCTCCTACTTACTAAAAAAGGGCCAGAAATGAGACCATACTATAGATGCAGAGTTTTGTAGTCATACCATTATCAGTCACTTGTAATGGTATTGGATAATACCTATAACAATAATATATGATTTAAGTATTTACAGTGTGTTAGATACTCTATGCTACTTAACTTATATCATGATGGTGCTGATCATATTTTACAGATGAGTAAAGTGAAGCTCAAAGAGTGAAGTAGCCCTATCAAGATCTTGTGATTCATGATAAAGAAATCTGAATTTGAAGGCACATTGGTCCAATGTCAATGTCTAAAACACTGGACTACAAGTTAAGAACGAGAAAGACACAGAGCACTGCTAATGTAGAGAAGGAGGGAGGAAGGATAAGGGGTACAAAACCACCCACTGGGTACCATGTTTACTACTGAAGAGGAGGGAGAGCTCATCAGAAGCCCAAACCTTACTTTCATGCAATATACTTATGGAACAAATTCTTACATGTACCCCCTGATTCTAAATTTTTAAAAAGATGTCTTTTATCCCTAAACTGTCTTTGGGATTCCTAAAACAGACATTAGGTGACACAAAATCTGGTTCTTTAGCCTACAAAAGATAGGACAATAGGAATAATCAAGTATGAATACAATTCTCCAAATTTTAAGTAATTAAAAAAAAAAAGAAATGAGATTTGCTTCCAAGAATTTTGGAAGTGAATGCTAATTACAAGACTGAAATATAATAAAACATATTAGTTGTTCAGCAAATTTCTTCAAGGTTCTTAGGTTGGAGCAAGATCAAACAGAAGATAAATTCATCTATTTGATGAAACAAATGGTAGATCAGGATGTAATTGGCTTAGTATTGAATGAATAGCAAAAATAATCCCAGAAGCACATGCTGGCAATGCCCACTCAAGCACTGTTACAGGAGAAGGCATTTGGCCAAAAGACTTAGAGAATTACAATCTCTTTCATTAATTCATCCAACAATATTTTTTGATCACAGTATATTACAGACATCATACTAGTTGCTCAGGACACAGCAGTGTACAAAACCCACAATCACCTCCCATTCTCATGGAGTTTGTGTCTAGCAGGGGATTTCTATCTAAAGAGAATTCTAGATAGATGCTTCAAACTCTTCAGTCTGATGCTAATAGTATTTGAGTTACAGAACACATATTGACCTGGTAATCTAACTGTAATTGACTTTCTGTGTAGATTTTTTATAGGAGAATGTACTGTTCTTGACAAACCAAGAATTCTGACATACATTACAATTACCTATCTGGGGAAAATTAATAAGCAGTTTGATTTATAGATCAAGAAATAGTCCATTAAGTTGACAAAAATAAAATGTAGAACTTTTGAGGTTGAGGACCAGATTTTGGCCATGGTAAATTCATTAAGATAATGACCCCTTGTGCAGCCTCTTAGGGGATACTCAGTCAAGCAAGTACCCCAACCTCTCACTTAGTATTCCACTATTATATTTTAAATAAATTAAATCCATCTCAAGTTACAAAATAAGCAAAGAAGCTTAAGGTTTGCAATATTTATTATTCAAAATAACTTAAAATTTCTGATTAGAAATAGTTGTATCAGCTGGGCTCGGTGGCCTCAGCCTGTAATCCCTTGCTTGGGAGGCTGAGGTGAGTGGATTGCCTGAGCCCGCGGGTTCGAGACCCGCCTGGGCAATTTGGCGAGACCTCATCACCACAATAAATCAGAAATTAGCCGGGCGTGGTGGTAGGTGCCTGTAGTTCCAGCTACTTGGAAGGCTGAGGTGGAAGGATCGCCAGAGCCCAGCAGGTCAAGGCTGCGGTGGCCGGGAGAGGCCACTGTACTCCAGTCTGGGCAATAGAGTGAGACTCCATCTCAAAAAAAAAAAAGAAAAAAGAAAAAAAAAAAGAAATAGTTGTATCTTCCTACTGAAAAAAGTAGTCTGTGTACTCAAAGTAGTTAAAATATAGGTCTTGAATTTCATCTTCATAAGGTACCATATTGTGTAATATGAACCATGGTAAACAGATTTCTACCTGTTGTGAATTCCTCCAATGATTCAAAGCAAGTTAATAATAATTTTCTAGTCATCAGTACTCAGCCAGTAGCTAATTCAGAAGTTCTAAAGTGCTGAATAGGCCCTAAGTACCTTTATTGCCAAGTTTCTAATACTAAGCCCCCCCCAAAAGGGTAACAAGAATCATAATATATCAGTAGCCTTTAGAGAATATCTTTATTGATTACTCACTAACAATATGGCTATAACTGCTTCTATTTTTAGTGCTGTACAATTGACAAAGGAAACTTAATATGCAGAACTTTAGAAATCATCAAAATAGTAAATATATATACTGCAAAGTTATGCTAAGTTCCATAATCAATGGTAACATGAATACAGCCAAATATATTCCACAGTAAAGTTAATTTTTAAAATAATATATTAAATCAAACATAATCAGGTAGTGCCATATAGTTAGTATACAGTGTCCTCTGTTCTGAAACATAGGCAAATGTAAAGATACATAAATATTGTTATGAAGCAGAAGTGACCAATAAAGAACCTATAGATATGATAACAAGACTTTAATTTTGCCAACTTTGTCTTTGATTTATTCCTTGCCTGGGTAGTAGAAAGTATTATTTCACTGAATCTTTCAAATGGCCAAAACTTTACATATTGTTCCTGAAAACAGCTTGAAAATCTCTACTTACAACTCATGGCTCTTAGTAAAATAGCTTCCTGTTTAGTAAATGTTTTCTTAAATTTTCACAAAACAGCCAATTTGTCTCTATGAGAAAAAAATTCCTTAAAGAAAATGTGATACACATACATTATGGAGAATTATGCAGCCATAAACAAGAACAAAATTATGAACATCACAGCAAATTGAAAGGAGTTGACGACCATCATATAAGTGCTCTATCACAGAAACAAAGAACGGATACTGCATGTTCTTACTCATAAGTGGCACCAAAAAATAATCACGAGGGAGAGATTGGCAGTTTTGCTGGGCACTGCTTTGGGAGGGAGGGAGAAAGGAGGGTAGGCGGAATATGACAACACAAAGAGTATCAGGTCTGTCACCAGGGAAAGGAGGGCCAGTTGGAAGCCCAGAATTCACCTACATGCAGCCTACTTACGTAGTTAATCCTCACTTGTACCTACATCTCGATAATAAAATAAAAATTATTTCTTCAAAAAACTCCTTACAATGGTCTACAATCCATTTACTTTTTAAGCCCAACTTCTCAGTTCATAATAAATTACTTCCCTTTAAGTGAATCATAAGTGCTTTGCAGTTTTTTTCATGCAGCATATTTTTGAGCACTTAAAAATAAAATAAAGTATATTTATAGAGAATGAATAATAAGAGGGAGAATTAGTTCAGGTAAACATGACAGTAGAAACAGTAAAAGAATTAGAATTGCATAAATTGCTTTTGAAAACCACTGCTACATCCTACACCATCTGTGCCTACTTTGTTGATCATCAAAAGCTTTATCTCTATTTGGTTTCTCCATTCTGGAATGTAGCCTGAAAATGATTTTGAATAGGAAAGCAAGCAATGAAAACAAATAAAGGGTTACATTCATTACCAGACATTTGATCGAAACAATGAAATGGTAGCACAAAATTGAGCTGTGACTGAACAACATTATAATCTCCAAATCCCTAACATATACTAGCTGGTTGAAGGAGTTAGAGAATCCCATTGAAATAATATTTTCAATGAAAGTACTTTCTATTAAACTGGCATTTACAGAAGCTCTGGAGGTCACACATTTTCTAGCTTTCATACTACAGAATGTACTTCAGAAATAATCAAACACAGATCTTTCACCCTTCCTATAATTAACTATTACCAGTCTCTGATTTTTGCAGCTCTAAAGTATTGAGGAAACCAGAACTTTGATATATATATATTATCATATATATATATACAGATAATTAACTAAAATACATATATAATATATAAATACAGAGAATTAAATAATTATATATATATACTGATATATATATACAGATAATTAAATAAAATACATATATAATATATAAATACAGAGAATTAAATAAAATATATATAGTAAAATAGCTTCCTGTTTAGTAAATGTTTCCTAGAAATGTATTTCTAACTGTGCCTTTTACATGGTTATGGATTAAAGTACGTTGTTCTCCCAGTCTATTGGGTTAGATATCATTTAGAATCTGATAAAAATCATGCACCTTCTTCTGCATGCATGTACTCACACACAGTTGCACATACAATTTCAAGGGATCCCCAGTTCTCTAGAAGCTGATTCACACACTCAGGTCAACAGCACATGCTCAAAGTGAAAGGTGATGAAATGACACATATATTTTGTGTTGCTGAATTTAAAAATAAATTAAAAAGCAACGAATAAGACTAGCAAGAGTGAGAGTGAGAAAGGAAGGAAGCTTGAAAGTGTTCTGTGTTTGCATCTGGTAGGAAGAGCACTTCAATCATCTTATCCTCTCTGCCGCTTGAGTTTTCACCACCCCAGGTAAGTGGGTTGATGAGAAAGAGTCCTCTTCTGTTTATTTCTCAAGGATTCAGCTTGCCCCAGTGAGAATGGCCTATATTTCATCACCTAGTTTTTTAAAACTCTCAGCCCCAGATATGTCCTATGGGGACAGATTTCTGAACTAAAAATCAGGACATGTAATCCGACACCTTAAGTGTATTTATGGAAACTTTAGTACTATCTAGGAAAGCCCATGTCACATAAACTGTGTCCCTTCTGTGATAGGTCACCTCATCTCTCCCAGAACTTCTAACTAACCCATAACTGCTTTGTAATTATGCATACTAAAGTCTGAAATTTACTTTGAAATGGATAAAAAAAATTAGATGGATTCATAGATGAATATAGGATTGATGTATTTTAAATGTGATAAAGCAAATATAGTAAAATGCTAATGGTAGAATCTAAGCATATAGTTGTTTGCTGCAAAATTTTTCCAACTTTTTAAGATGTTTAAAATTTTTATAATAAAAATATAGGGAGAAGTACAATGAAGAAATGAAAATATTGTAAAACAAATACCCCAAATTGGTTACAATGGTTATAGCTGAGTGGTGGAATTATGGGTGATTTTTAAAAAATTTCTTGGTTTATGATTTATCTGTATTTTTCAATTTTCTAATAGAGTTGTTTAGGTAATAAAATAATAACACTTTTTATGAAGGATTTACAAATCAGATGGTCATAAATTGGATGGTTGGATTGAATTTTTGTTGAGGACGGATAAGAAATGAGCTTTGCAAAGTTAATGTGGGACTGTTTCATTGTAGAAATAAGACTTCCTCTTTGAGGGTAACTAAGTAGAGGAGAAGGATGAGCTTAAAGCAGCTATGCAAAAAAAAATGGTATAACAGGATTAGAGGATTTTTTTGTTTGATTGGTTTTGTTTTAATAAATTAGGATGAGGGAGGCTGATGAGGAAACTTGACAGGTACTAAAACCTTCAGTAACACAGGCAGTTATTCTCATAGACAATTATCACAAAAGCCTTTTTAAATTTTACTAACATGAATAATCATAAAATACTTGAGAATGTACCATGGGGTGAGGCATTACTCCAATTTACTAACCAAATGATTTAATGCTGTCATCCTACTCTTTGGTGGTAAGCAGGAAAGGTGAGAGAGACTTTGGGCCAGTTTGATTTTCTAGTGTATGTGAATAGAAGATATCTGTTCTTGAAAATATGTACAATTGTGTGGACACACACACACATAGACAGAATTACTTTATTTTAGCCTTTCAAATATACATTTAGAGTAAAAATATGGTAATAGAATCATTCTAGCAAAATTATTTGTCTTTTTGAGTTTCATGTTATTTTCTGGTTAAACAAATTCAGTGAAATCAATTATATATTTCAAGAAAAAAATGCAGAGAAGTAATATCAGAAAACAATATGTATAATATTTGCATCCTAGTAAGGGTTTTTGCCCAAAGAATATTGTGATATTTAGAAGACCGGAGAGCAAAATATTTATATTATGTCACAATATCCAACGAAGTACAAGTATAAAGAAGCATCCTTAAACATGAGGACAAAACATAGTTTTATTTAATAAAATGCCCCAAATGTAGTAGTCATGTATCAGAAAGTGGTAATTGACCGATAAGCAACAATATAGCAAAGAACAATAGTATTTGTATTCTAAATTCATCCACTGTCTCAGTAAATGTAAAATGCATAACAAATTGTAAATATAACAACATAAATGGATTGAGCCTATTTTCCTCCTATCATCTAAGAACAATAATAGATGATACCGTCTATTGCTTATGAATGAGAATTTGGACAGAGCAATCAGAAGCAATAAGATAAAGACAACAAATTATGCTTGACAGATTATAATTTTTCTCTATTTCTCTCAATACAGGCATCAAATATAGCAGCATGTGATCACTGCAGCTGCACAGAGGCAAATGGAGGTTAGTGCCATCCTCTGAGTCTATTTTCCCTTGTTCTTGCAATAGGTACAAACTAGAATGTACCTGTAGACATTCAATACCACCTCAATGGTCTCTGGATGGACCTAATTAGAAGGAAATACTAAAACCAGCCTAAGGAACCATTGAGAAAGCCGTTGCCTGAAGAGGCCTATGCTCTTGACTTACCTCAGTGAGTCACTATTTGTAGGAACCAAGAGTATGTGGAATATTAGTTGCACTTATAGTTCCAATTATTTATCCCCTCTGGAGTTTTCAAGTGAATTTTGAGTTCTCCCTGTAAGAGGGAAGTACATTTGACCACCGTATGTGCCTTTCTTAAGCCAACTGGACAAATCAGAAGTGACAGTTTAACAGTTGCAAACCTAGACATCAAGAGGCCTCATGTGTTTCTGCTTTCCTTCTTGCACTTTTGTCACTGTCATGAAAGAACAAGCCCAGACTATACTGTTGGTCCCTAGAGAAGAATGAGAAAGAAACATGAACATGTACGGTGAGAAATCACTGCTTAGATATGCCAACCGAGCCCAACCAGGAACAGAGCCGTGGTCAACCTGAGGTCAGCATGTGATCCCCTCAGAGACCAGCAAAACCAATGGATTAAGCCCAGTTCCAATGAACCCTGCACACATGAGAAATAAATGTTCTATGTTGTATGCCACTGAGGTTTTGCAATTGTTTTGATCATTGAACAACTTATTAGAACACTGGCATTGGTTTTCCGTGTTCCATCTTAGAAATAATGCTTCTGAATTTCCAACAAAGATAACTACAATTTTGAATGACTCACACTATTATAGAACACATCTTTTGGAAACACATGGTCAATAATGAGTGCCTTTGTGTGTTAGGTGAACTTAAGTTAATTCAGATATACTAAAATGAGTTCTGATTCCTCTTTTTAAACATGAAATCAAATCATCTGAAATGAAATAAGGGAGTAGCCTCAAGAGTTTATAGGTCCCATACATAGACTATAACGTGCATGCACATATGTGTACATATCTAATAGTAGATTTACTTTTTTAGATCTTGTTTCACATAGCTTAATCTTAAAAAAATTTGTGTTTCTAGTATGTGCACCCAACAATTTATAGGTTAAAGTAGATCAAATGTGTGTGAGGTAACAGGGAGAAGGTAGGTTTTTTTTTTTTTTTTAAAACAAATAACAATCTTTATTGACCATGTACATACAATATATTACAAAGATTTTTTGAAAATACATTTTGGGTTAAGATGCTCCAGAACTAGCAGAAAGAACAGATGTAAAATATTACTGATACGAACTCATCAGTAAGTACAAAGAGAGATAAAAACACACATATATATACCATTTCATATACCCAAGAAATATCAAATGTACCAATACCTGAAAAGTATCACATAGTGAGTTAAAATGATACTGTAAATATACTTCCTGGAATTCCTTGTGAATATCTAGGATAATTTTTTCTATAAAAGAAATTTAGAGATAAGAATAACTAACATTACTTCAGAGAGGCTATGCCTGAAGAATCATTGGCTTTGTTCAGTTATTCATATCAGGGGAGAAAAAATGAATAGAAACTTACATTTTTGAGAACACCATATTATCAAATTTAAGTGTCACAACAACCTGCAATGCATATATTATTATTCTTATTTTTACTAATGAGGAAACTATCTCAAAGAGTCTTTAAACCCTTGTATGGATGTTCTTAACAGGTAGTCTGCAGAACTTTGGGGGTCCCCAGGAAAACTTCAGGGGCTTATTAGGTCAAAATCATTTTCTTAATGGTGTGAATACATCATTTCTCTGTGTTGATATTTGCATTCTGGTACAAAAGCAGTTTTGGGTATAGTTGCTGGTACCTTATCATAAATTAAGGCAGTGGCACCAAGCTGTAAAAATACACATGGTATTCTTCACTGCCATGTACCTGGAGTTGGGGTAGAAGTCACAGTCTTTTAAGAATGTCCTCAACTAAACAGTAAAATTTGTATTAAATCCCAGTTGGTTTTTTTTGTTTGTTTTTTTGTTTGTTTTAGTTGGGTCTCACTCTGTCACTCAGACTGGAATGCAGTGGCACAATCACAGCTCACTGCAGCCTTAACCTCAGGCTCAGGTGATTCTTTTACCTCAGCCTCCCTAGGAGCTGGGACTTCAGGCTCACACCACCATGCTCAGCTAATTAAAAAATTTTTTTGTAGAGATGAGGTCTCACCATGTTGCCTAGACTGGTCTCAAACTCCTGGGTTCAAGCAATCCTTCTGCCTTGGCCTCCTAAAGTACTGGGATTACAGATGTAAGCCACTATGTCCAGTCTTATGGCACAATTCTTGAGTACACATCTTTTAAATATTCTGAATGACAAAATGGAGAATGCATAAAATTCACTTTATACCAAAGTATAATGGTTGTTTCACAAGAAAGTAGCTGCAAGCTTAACTAACTACTTTTTTCATAAAGTACTATTTTGCTTGAAAGAATGACGACAGATAAACTATGCTATTCAGACTTGGGTATGTGGCAGACATTTTTTTGAACATAAATAAAGCAAGCCTGTCACTTCAAAGAAAACAACTGACAGTGATTGTTGCCAATAATAAAATTTGAACTTTTGAGTTAAATTATAATTTTGGAAAACTTCTATCGGCCACTGTTCATTTGACAGCTTCCCAATACATAAGATCTTTTCTGTGGAGATTAGTGGTGAAATTAATGAGGTGACTATTAAAATGAAAGGTATCAACATTTGAACGATCTACATAATTCAGTGAAACAATGAGTGATGTATGATGTTACAAACATACATGCAAAAAAGATGAATTCAAAGTTCAAGAGATATCACTGGAATCAAATTTAACTGAGTACAAAAAGAAAAAGTCCATTGATAATGGTTTTCAACTCTATATTGCAACTAACCTTTAAGAAAATACCAAGTTTGGCATAGCATTAAAAAAAGAATATTCACAATGATCTAAAAAGGTATTAAAATACTCCTTCCTATTCCAACTATGTATATGTGTCAGGACAGATTTTCTTCATATTCTTCAACCAATATAACATATTGCAACAGATTGAATGCAGAAACAGATATGAGAATCCAGCTGTCTTCTATTAAGCCAGATACTAAATAAGTTTGTAAAAATGTAAAATAATACATTCTTATTACTATTTTTTGTTTTGGAAAATATAGTTATATCTCATAAAAATTTTTATTTCTAGGTTATTGTCATTTTAAATGTATTAAATAATATTTCTAACTAATTGAGTTTTAATGTCAAACATAATATGCATTAATAGACATAACTTTTTTTTTACGGCAAATGCCCACTTTATTAGACAACAGCTGGCCTGCAGGCTTTCCACAGCCCATCCTCATAGGTGGACAGAAAATGAGATGACAGAAGAAGCCTGCTACCTGCTCTTCTGCCCCTGGCATCCTAGTCCTGGGATGGGTGGGGAAAAGGAGATACCAAGGGGGATGGGGACTATAACTCACATTTTTTAAAAAGCTTTTTTTGGGGGCTTCTCAATAATTTTAAATAGTTGGCCTGAGACCAAAAAATTGAGAACTGATATCTCTTCGTGGTAAGTCAGAAAATATTAAACCCCTGCTTAGTCTGACCTGAAAACACTTAACAGCAATGTATGTCATTACAAATATACTTCACAACTTGAAATTTTTTTAAATGGAGAAATTATTATCTAACTATAGAACAAGAAAAAAAGCTTGGCATCATAACAATTAATATTATTGTAAATAAATTCAGATATTCTAAATCTTATATGCATTATCTCACATTAAAATAATGTAAATTATTTAAATGACATTTATGACTATTATTGAAGTCACAGAGACCTAAAGCAATTTCCCCTATTTAACCGCAGTGTGTTACCTGAAAAAGCACATATTCTCTTGAAAGTCTGGGACTGCAGTATTGGAGCAAAAGTGAATCACGCTTTAAGAATTAGTTTTTCTCAGCTGGGCTTGGTGGCTCAACCTGTAATCCCGCGCCTTTGGGAGGCTGAGGTGACTGGATTGCCTGAGCCCGCGGGTTCGAGATCCGCCTGGGCAGGCGAGACCTCATCTCTACAATAAATCCAAAAACATTAGCTGGGCGTGGTAGCGCGCGCTTGTAATTCCAGCCACTTGGAAGGCTGAGGCAGAAGGATCGTCGGAGCCCAGCAGGTCAAGGCTGCGGTGGCCGGGAGCAGTCACTGCACTCCAGTCTGGGCGACAGAGTGAGACTCCGACTCAAAAAAAAAAAAAAACCAAAACAAAAAAGAATGTTTTTCAATAATATTTGTGTACCTAACTCTTTAACTGTAACCCACAACTTTAAAATAAAAAATATATATTAAAAAAAGAATTCGTTTTATATTAAATTAAGTATTTAAATTATGAATTATCAAAACTTGTTCTTACTTTCTGATGTAATAATTTAAGATTGTTTTGGTAAGACATATACTCAATTTTGTTTCTATAAATATGTCTCTAAAGTAGGGTGATTTATAACTTTTTAGATAAAAAAAGAAGCCATCTGGCTTGTTAAACAAGTCACATAATATTATTTATGCCCATGTTTCCATTATCTTGAATATCTTTCTGCTTAGTTTGCTAATAAATCATGAGTCTTTCCTGTCTCAAAATAATGACAGGCTAATATTAAATTTCAGAGGGTGCATTTTATGATATTGGTATGATTAAGGGTGATATAATTAAATTTAAAAAAAACTTGCCCTAACTTCATATCTAGTGAACTCTGAATATGTTCATGGTGAAATAAAAGGATAGTTCAAGTTGAAAGTTGTCCTCAACTTTATTAGAACATACAATAAACCGTTAATATCTATTTAACCAGGAATTTAAATATTGTGGATAAAATGGATATGTGAAATGAGTTACTGAAAAATGTCTGATATGACTTTAAAATGACAGTCCCTTAGATGAAAGATCATGAATTTCTTCTGGAAATAGAAAAAAAAAATAAAAAAGGGGAAATAAATCTATATTATGATAGTCAAAGTGAATCAATAAGAAATAAACATCAGTATTAAAAAAAGAAAAAGATAATTGAGTAACTCACTAAAATACTTATTGCATGTGTGTAGGATCACTTATAGATCAGAACAAGACACATTTCGGTAGCACAAGTATAGAGAACCCAGGAAACAGAAAACTAATTTGGACAGTGTATGAAAAGAGATATTCAGCTTAGTTGCTCTAATTAATCAGACGGTATTGGTTTTTTCCAAGTATTAATTTTTTTTAAAGGCAAGTGAACGCTTTTCTCCCCCAATGAAATTACATATGAAATTATAATTGGAGCCAGGCTCGGTGGCTCAGCCTGTAATCCTAAACCTTTGGGAGGCTGAGGTGAGTGGATTGCCTGAGCCCGCGGGTTTGAGACCTGCCTGGGCAGCGAGACCTCATCTCTACAATAAATCAAAAAATCAGCCGGGCGTGGTAGCTATGTCTGTAATTCCGGCTACTTGGAAGGCTGAGGCGGAAGGATCCCCGGAGCCCAGCAGGTCAAGGCTACGGTGGCTGGGAGCAGCACTGCACTCCAGTCTGGGCGACAGAGTGAGACTCCAACACACACACACACACACACACACACACACACAAATTATAATTGGAAAAAATAGAGCTTCTTTGTTTGAGGTGAAGGGGGCGCTTTCCTTTAGCCAATTCTCCAGTCCCTGAAATCATGCCAATGAAAAAATGTCTCTGACCAAAGGCTGAAAACATTAAACTTGAATATAGGAATGCACAGCAGATGGGGTTTGGAGTAGGTCGCAAACAATATGACATAAACTTAGAAACAAAGATATAGGCAAATTGACAAATGTTTTAAATGCCATTCTGAAGGCCATGGTAGATTCATGTTTGTGGTGATAGAATGAGGTGCCACCACTGAAATGAGAAATTTTTCTGGAGTCCTGGGGAAGGCTAGAGCTGTGAAACCAGACAGATCAACAGAGAAGTCACAAATTGCCTGTGTAGGAGAAACTGTCACATTTTGCACAAAAAGCAAAATCACTAAATCTATCATAAATCACTACATCTATCACTCTAATCTTTAAAATTTTTTAGTTCAAAGCAGCTCACACTGGCTTATAATTATTACCTAAGAATCATTCCTAGGGCTTAAACACTGTTCTCTTTTTAAAGACCCACGAAAACCATTTCTTAGTTCTCTATGCAGGTGCATACCTCAACAAATGGTTTGCTTTTATTTAATAGGCACTGAAAATCAGTAAAAGTAACTATAAAACAGGTTCCCCTCTTCATGTTCATAAATTTTGTAGCCCACTCTTGGTAAGAATATATGACAACATAACATCTACCTTAATTACAGGCTTTATTCTGGGTCTATTTTATTCCCTTATCTTTGTTATTACCTCACCTCACCTTTACCATTTAGTAATAATTGGTATTATCTGATCATAATATATATCTTGATATCCATTTATAAAATTCCTAAAATTCTTTTTGAACAAAGTAGGATATCAATAAATGCACAATATTTTAATCTTTTTTGCTAAGTATTAATAGTAAGGTAAAGGAATATATATTTTGAAGCGGTTTTTGAATTCTAGGGCCAACACTCAAAATCTTCATTCACAGTATTATCTTTCTTCATCTATAAAAAATGATGATACTTATAAGTCATTGCAGACACTGATGGCCTCATGTAAATAACTGCACAATTATGTGAGATGACTGATGAGCTTTAGGTGTGTAATCTGTGACCCTTGACAGAAGCACAAGCAGTTAGTTCCTAAGGAATTATGCTCAGAAATTTGGCTCAGAATTTTGGCATCATTGGTACTAGAGACCAATCAATTAAGCAAATCAGACTAGACACTTTTTGTTCAATTGTTTAAGCAAAGTAAATCTAATTATGTTTTTCAACTGATAAAATGAGCATCCTAGAGTTATTAAAAAATATACTGAAGAAGAGATATAGAGAAATCAAACAGAGAAAGCATTCCCATGTGATAGCAACGTTTCCTCAAAAGTTTATTAGTCATATCTTAATTATGATAATATTTGAAACCTGAGGGAATAAATAGTATTCTCAAGTTCAGGTCTCAGAAATAACAATTAAGGCAACGATGCTGCTCAGTTAATACAGATACTGGTTAAAAGGAAGTCTGTCTACTTATCAACACCGAAAAAATTTGATCTGTGGCACACTGAGTCGGGGTTTGAAGAAAGCAAGGAGTGTGGCCATTTTTTACATCCAGTAAATAAATAAAATAAATAAATAAATATATATATATACATAAAATGCTAGTATAATATATACTATACTATATAATGCTAGTATTATATATATAATATTATATATATATATATATTTTTTTTTTTAGTCAGAGTCTCACTGCACACTCATGGCCACCACAGTCTCGACTTGCTGGGTTTGGCAATTTTTCTTCCTCAGCTTTCCACATAGCTGAAACCACAAGCGTGCTTACCACACCCAGGTAATTTTTTGATTTATTGTAGAGATGAGGACTCGTCAAGGTGCCCAGGCTGGTCTCAAAGCCCTCTTCTCAGGCAACCCTCTCACCTCTACCTCCAAAGTGCTGAGATTACAGTCATGAGTCATCTTGCCCAGCTGTATACATATTAATAACAATTATAACATGACAGATTACTCACAGTCATACAGGAATTAAGAGTAACAGGAATTCGGATGAAATCTCCTCCTGTTCTATAATCTAAGAAGCTTTATGGAAGAGACAGTTTTTGAATGAATTGAAAGACTAGGAAGAATCTAATGAGAGTGGGGTGATAATATCAGATAAAGAAAACAGTTTTCACAAAGGCACAGGAACTGCCTATGTTGGCTACAGCAGAGGCTTCTTTTGTAGGAATAGGTAAAAAACAAAACCAAATTTGAATTAAAAAAAAAATAGGGGTCAAGCCGGGCTCGGTGGCTCAGCCTGTAATCCCGTGCCTTTGGGAGGCTGAGGTGAGTGGATTGCCTGAACCCGCGGGTTCAAGACCCGCCTGGGCAGCGAGACCTCATCTCTACAATAAATCAAAAATTAGCCGGGCGTGGTAGCATACACCTGTAGTTCCAGCTACTTGGAAGCTGAGGCAGAAGGATCGCTGGAGCCCAGCAGGTCAAGGCTGCGGTGGCCGGTAGCAGCCACTGCACTCCAGTCTGGGCAACACAGTGAGACTCCAACTCAAAAAACAAACAAATAAACAAAAAATAGGGGTCAGATCATAAAAGGCCTTGCATGCCAGATAAAGGTGCACCTGGCCTATACCTTAATGGCACTGAAGGCTTTTGATTATAAATGTCAGACCTTTTTTGAAAATGCAGTCTAAACTTAGAAAACAAGATTGAGTACTTCATTGTCACTCAATGATAAACAATACTGTACCTGATTAATTAGTAAGGGTCTTGTGTTAGAAGAATTGGGTTAAATCTCAGCTTTGACTTTTGACCTAGATGAGTTATCTAAATTTCCATGTGCCTTATTTATATTCCACTAAAATAGGGACACTAACTGTATATTAGAGATGTTTAGAATTAAATCAAATAATGCAGGTAAAGCAAAATACTTGGCACCACTTAAGCTCTCTATGTGATATATAATATAGACATTAATAGGCTTATAAACATAAAACTATTATCCATAGAAAATTTTTGCATATCTTGTCAACGATACCAAGCACAGAGTCCTAAACTTTAACTTATCATGAAGTATTTAAGTTACTAATCAAAGGATTGCAATTAGGATCTGGAAAAATCCTTTAGTATCTGCATTGGTTAGAACAGTAAATGTAGGAAATTGGATTTTTTAAATATAAGACAGAGAGCTCAAAAATAAAGAAATGAATGATAGAGAAATACATACATAAATAAATAAAATAAACCCTTTAATGGACCAAAAGACCTCTCCAAGTTCACTCAGACAATCTCTCTATGCCTTGTGAATTCAGAAGAATTATGTCACTAGCAGAGGCCTAGAAAGGTTACCCAATCCATCTCTCTCCTCCAGCTGGGACCACACTGACACATGGGAGACTCAGAATTCCTCTACCATCAGTTTTCAAAATCTCCAGAGAAACTGATTTTTCTATTTTCTCTGGTAACCTTTTCTGAAATTCAATGACCTGCTTTGTCATAAAATCTTTTCTTGTTGCCAAATTAAATCTTTCTTATCTATCCTAACATATTTTTATCTCAGTTTTATTAGAAAGTGGCAGGTACTAAAATTTTTAAAAATCATCTTGAAAACATTAGTTAAAATTCCAGAAGTTCCCTTTGGCCTGGATCATTTTCTAATAAGATCCCATGTCTTCTTTCT
Organism: Cephalopachus bancanus; assembly: GCA_027257055.1. Lineage (NCBI taxonomy): Eukaryota > Metazoa > Chordata > Mammalia > Primates > Tarsiidae > Cephalopachus > Cephalopachus bancanus. The sequence continues at coordinate 2,170,627 of JAPVLO010000262.1, forward strand.
TAAAGTGGAATAATTTGTTTACCGAAAGATTGAATGAGGATATAAATACTATATTTTCCAAAGATGACCACAAAGAATCTCCTGTCTCCAATGTTCACCTAGAGACTTGCCTCTTATCTAGCAAGAGGTTAAATCTAATTCCTTTTCCCTAAAATTTGTAGCTTGCTCATAACCAATAGAGCATGGCTCAAATGATACAGTGTGACTTCCAAGATAAGGTCAGAAAAAGAGAATCAGCTTCCACCTTGCTGGCAAAATACCCTGACCTAATATGTAAGTAGGTGACTGGTGTGAAGCCTCCATGCTGTGAGGAAGCCCAGATTAACCCTGAGGCCACACAAAGAGAGATGCTCAACCAGCCCACACTGCTCCAGTCCTCTATAGTCCTAGCTCCAGTCATTGTGACTGCACCTGCATGAGCAATGCCAAGTCTGAACTGTCCAGTTAAATATTCAAAATCTTGATCCACAGAAAGAATAAAATGATTATTGTTGTCTTAAGTCATTACATTTGGAGTAATTTGTTATGCAGGAAGAGTAACTGGAACACTTCCTTTACTAGAACCCTGCAGAGATCTAGGTTTAGGGTCTGAAAAGAAAGACATAATTAATAAGCTGCTACCAAAATGCTTGTTTTTTTAAAGCAGGACTACTGTTTTTAAAATGTGCTTTATGGATGATATTGCATCTGAGGCCCTTTGTAATCTGTGAAACACTACACACACACTAAATGGCTTGGCTAATGACATGGTGAACTGTACAATATAAATGGAAAAAAAGCCTGTCACTGAAAAATAACTTTCCTCACTGGAGAATCATCACCTTTTACTACCTTCCCTAGTACTATTAGAAAGGGTTAATTATTCCTTTTTTTTTGAGCCTGCAGTGTGCCCTACACTTCTATTAGTCCAGTGTTTGGTTTTTGTCAATTTAAGGATAATAATCATTCTTAAACTAGAAATATTAGAATTACTTTACATAAGGGAAGAAGAAATGCCAACATTTGATCTTGTTTTTTCAATTTAAATCACCATATTTTTATGTGTATATTATTTGAGCACGAGTAGGAAGAAACAATAGTCAAGATGTGTTTTTAGCAGGTCAAAAAATCTACTGATATCCTCTTAAGTCATGGAACTGCTTTACAAATGAGTTAAATTTTCTTCCATACCAATTTTGTAAAGGGAACATACTGTTAGTTACTATCAAACACTTATTGTTTGAATAACAGTATCATCTCTGTGTAATATCTTTATTTTAAATTTCATTTGCATTTTATTTTCTTATCTCCTTTTTTTATCCTTACATCACTCACTGATCTCTGTTTTTACTGGCATTTTCCAGGAATTTCACATTTAGTGTCATTTGCAAATTCTCATATTAATCTAGTTGATTCATCCTACAGAATACAAACTAAAATGGTTAAATATTAAAACATAGTATTGGTTTCCTCATTCTCTACTGGTCTCATAAAAAATATTTCAATTAATTTAGTAGTCTGTTCATTGGGTTTCGTACAAAATTGTGCCTACTAGAAATTTTGCACTAGTTTAATTCTATGAAGAGAAGGAAAAAAAAATCTCTTCTGTTTATGAATTTACACTTAATAGGTAAAACTTTTTATTTTAAGACTTTTCATATAGAAGAAAAAACAATTGAATGGTGGAAAGTACTTCCTAGAAACTGTTCATTAGTCACACATATAATCACACATCCTTCCTACTGTGCTGACTTTGTACCAGGAGCATAGTGGTGCTTAACATATATTATCATATTTACTCATCATACAACTCAGGAGCAAGATACTTTTATTGTCCACATTTTACCCAAGGGAACAAAGGCACATAGCCAACCAACAAGTAAGCAGTTCAGCCCAAATCAAAACCTAGACTATCTGATTCCAGAACTTTAATTCTATACTCTTTTTCTTCTAGCGCATATTGAACAACAGCCCCATTACCTATTTTACAAACAAGCAAAATGAGGCTCAACTAAAGTAAAGAATGCTCTAAAATTCCCATGACTGCTAAGTATTAGAGCTCAGATTTGAACATCTCCTGGTTTGATTGCAAGGCTTGTGCATTCCCCACAGCACTGGTGGAAATATTCAATGGATAAGAGGTGACAGGACAGGGCTAACCCCTTCAGGATGAGGCAAGTTTTCTGTGCCTAACTCTCCACTCTCCCCATTCGCACCACAGCTGTTCCAAATCTATGTGTTCTCTCTACACATCAAGGTAACCAAGGTGTGTGTTTTCTAGCAACTAAAATATAGTTGATCTTGATAACAACAACAAAAAAACTTTATTTCTAGAGTATTTGGTAACTTGTATCTCATACGAAATTCTGCTTCTAAGGCCTGTACACTTAAGAGTTAATGAGTCAAGACTCAGAACTTGTAGTTAATAATAGTCTATCAGAACATCTGTTAATAAGAAGTTGTCCATTTGATTAATTAATTGTCTCCCATCTTAGTTTCCTTATAATGACCACTTCCTAATTCCCTTATTTCAAGAATATCAACATTACTTGGATGCCCAGAAAATTGTTTACTTGGTATTCTAGGCTACTGTCTTTTTTTGAGTATTGCTTTACTCTCTGTATCCTACTTTGAGTGGCTGGTGCTGCCACTTAACATGATTTTCAATGGATTTTTTTCTTTTTTGCAAACACCTGCTGAACAGAAAGAAAAATACTTTCTTGCCAGAAGTAGTTCCTTACAACTCCTAAGTTCATACCATTATATCTGCAATATTTCCTCCACACACCATTTGGGTTCAACTAGCCTGTAGAAACCAGCCAGCATACCAAACCTGTCACATAACCATCAGATTCGTCGAAACAATTCTAAAGACTATGAGCTTCACTTTGTTATAGTTAAATGATCTCTTTTACCACTGCTAAAAATATTACATGCCTCCTGACTTGGTTTAATTGTTCTCAAAGAGCAATTTTGTAGACTGTCATTGTCACTTAAAGATGTAAAGAGTCAGCTCTCAAGCAAAAACTGAAATGATGAAGCTCAAAAGATTAGCATACAACCCAAAAGAGGGGTAACCCTACTGATGTCGAAGCCATATACTGCTGTTAGCTCCACTTTCAGCTGTGAGATTTGAACTCTGAGCTCCCTCCAAAGCACCACCCTTTCTAAGAATCTTTTCCGGGACAGAATATCAACACCTTAGTTGCTCAGTTACAGGAGCTTACACACCCTGAGGTTAATTTCTGCCTTGATCATGCTCTATGGCTTTACTCAGTCTAAAATTTGATGCCAAAAAATGTTTAATGAGCTCCAAAGAGGCAATCACCAGCACAGAAGTGAATTTAAATTTCACACTAATGCCAGCTAGTGCTTCATGGGCAGAACTGCAGCCAACAAACCCACATGTTATAGCTGTCTCTTTATCATTTGCATTTGGATTTTCTTCTAGGCCACTAGCACCTTAATTTGTTTTTAAATCACATTGTTCCAAAGTACAGGTTTTAATGTTCTATATGGATATTAGTTTTGATTTAGTCTGAGGGTTTTCTAGTTTTTTTAAGGCATATTAATTATCTGCTTCTCACCTCATTCTCTCCACTTTCACCAAGGAATAAACAAGAAAACACAATTGGATAAACTATAAGCTGGCACAGAACAACCTAATTTTCCCAATTACAATAAAAGACAAATAAGAATCATATATCATTTTGTTTTATCTTGCCACTGTTGATCATTATGGTATAAAGACCACTAATCAATTTCTAAGACTTTCCAAGTGTCCAAATAATAAATTAGAGGAAATATACCAAGAGCACATAAACCTCACAGACAGCCATGTCAGCACTAGGTTGATAATAATGTTCACCGTGCTTAAATTGGGCAGTTTTCCTAATTTTCAAAAGAGTTCTCATAACTTGTGCAATTGGCAAGGCAGTAGCAATGCAAATAAGCTACCTTTATAATCCTGACCTGGTACTATTGATTTCTCTCTAAAGTGATTAAATAATGAGATTTTTATATAGTAATCCCCTAAGGCATAAACTGAACCTAAAAATAGTATCATTTTACTACCAAAGTTCTTTAGTTTGGATCTAAAGCAGTAAAAAGGGTCATATAGGAAATGAATAATTTATTCATGTTTGTTCATAAACCCAATAAATATTTATTGACTGTCACTGCATACCAGACATAATGGGAATCAGATGAGATGGGGGAAAACAACTTTCAAAACTGAGTCCATTAACAAGGGGTTATCAAAGCAGGGATAGTGGACTAAGGCAGGAAAAAAAAAATCTCAAAGAATTATCTAGTTAAGGAATATCTAGCTTTGTGCTAGTAAAATATCCTAATACTTGTCCTCAGTGTGTTTGGGAATCAAGGAACAGTAGTCCACAATCCTAGGAATTGTTTGACCTGGCAGAATCTCTCCCCATCATACCAACCCTGATCTCACTAAAAGGTCTGGTCTGCTCTACGCAAAGTTGCATCTGTGGTGGCTGAGTGAGGTTGGGCACAGAGTTGAAGAAACCAGGCATGAATATATGTCACTGGGAGTTAGCACAAGGCCTGGCTTCTTGCCAAAGACTTTCAGCGACATGGGGACAGGTGGAATGGGAGTAGACTCCCATTGTGGGCCAATTCTAAGTTTCTACATGAAGAGTTTGGAAAGGACATTTTACTGCATACTAACATATGCCTATTCCACTAACACACTTCAGAATTCCCTGGTACTATATGTGCCCAATATATATACTTTATTAATTTTAAAGATGTGGGGTGCAATTCATGGTTAGGTATTCAAACATTGGTTATGCAGCCACCCTTGTTGATGAGGTGTGCCCCTCCCTCCCCTAGCAGTTTCCCTCAACTGCCAATCCCAGCCCCCTTCCCTGGCAGTTTCCCATTACTGCCAATCCCTTTCTCATAGTATTATGACAATTGTTCAAGGTCTGCTTATGAGTGAGAACACATGGTACTCTGTACTTTGTTTCTGTGATAGATCACCGAGTATGACTGACTCTAAATCCATCCAAGTTGCTGTGAAGTACATATGTTTGTCCTTCTTTATGGCTGCATAATATTCCATTGTGTATTTGTACCACATTTTCTTTTATCCAGTCCAGCTTTGATGGGCAGCATGGTTGGTTCCATGTTTTTGCTATTGTGAATAGAGCTGCAACAAACATACGTGTGCAGGCATCTTTTTTGTAGAATGATTTGAGTTCCTCTGGGTAGATTCCCAATAGGGGAATTGCTGGATCATATGGAAGGTCAATTTCTAGTTCTTTCAGAAATCGCCACACTGTCTTCCAAAGAGGTTGCACTAGTTTGCATTCCCACCAGCAGTGTAGAAGTGTTCCTTTTTCTCCACATCCTCACCAGCATCTGTTGTTGTTGGTTTTATTCATGATGACCATTCTTACTAGGGTTAGGTGGTATCTCAATGTGGTTTTGATTTGCATTTCTCTGATGACTAGTGAGGTCGAGTACATTTTCATGTGTCTGTTGGCTGCCTGTATATCAAGTGTTTATTCATGTCGTTTGCCCATCTTTTAACGGGGCTTTTGTTTTGTTTTGTTTGTTTTCTTTCGGCACGTTTGAGTTCCTTGTAGGTCCTAGATGTTAGGCCTTTGTCAGATATACAGTTGGCAAATATTTTTTCCCATTCTGTGGGCTCTCTCCCTGCTCTCTTGATGGTTTCTTTTGCTTTGTAGAAGCTCGTCAGTTTGATGAGGCCCCACTTGTCTATTTTATTTCTTATGGTATGGGCACTTAGAGTTCTGATCAGGAATTGGTTGCCAGTTCCAACTTCCATAAGGTGTCTCCTGCGTTTTCTAAGATTCTTATACTTTGAGATTTTATGTTTAGGTCTTTGATCCATTTAGAGTTAATTTTTGTGTATGGTGATAGGTAGCAGTCCTGTTTTAGTCTTCTGCATATGATCAGCCAGTTTTCCCAGCACTATTTACTGAGTAGGATTCTCCTCTCCCCAGTGGTGGTTGTTGGAGGCTTTGTCAAAGATGAGTTGGTTGAGAAATTGAGGCTTTGCTTCCGGAATCTCTATTATGTTCCATTGGTCTATGTGCCTGTTCTTGTACCAATACCAAGCTGTTTGATTACTGTAGCCATACAGTAAAGTTTGAAATCTGGAACTGTGATACCTTCTGCTTTGTTTCTTTTGCCAAGGATTGCTTTGGCTATTCATGGTCATTTAGGTTTCCATATAAATTTCTGTATTGTCATTTCCAGGTCTGAGAAAAATGATGTTGATAATTTAAAGGGTATTATGTTGACTCTGTAGATTGCCTTTGGTAGGATGGACATTTTAACAATGTTGATTCTTCTTATCCAGGAGCATGGAATATTTTTCCATTTGTTTGTGATGTGACCAGCCAAGCACAAGAGATACAGAGAACCCTCACAAGAGAGCAAATGATAAGATATGTGCTCAATATTAATGATTTGTCTGAGATCCATTTATTTAAGACTTTGAACATAAGTCTATCCAAGTTATAATTTCTCTTTTAATATCAGCTTTTCACCATCTCAAGAAATAGAACACACTATTTATTTGTTTTCCATTGAGTGAACCACAGTTTTGATTACTTTGAAAATATGTTTACCTTGAGGATTAAATAAATAAACAAATACTTATTTAAAACAAGTATTAATACCTTTCCTCTTTAAGGCCTTAGTTATAAATACTGAATTTGGAATTATGGAACTCTCATATAAAAGGTAGCGAGCCATTTTTACTTAGGTTAGAATCAATGGTCATAAGGCAAAGGACTGCAAAAGAAAGCTTTGAAACTAAATATAACCCAGTGAATAGACTTTTATCTGGAATTCCATAATAAAGAATGAAGAACAAGTCCTTCATCAAATTTGCTTTCAGTCCTACAAAAGTACTGTCCTATCATCCTTCCCAATCCCATCCCATTTAATATAAAGTGATTAATTAATGCCAAAACATACACTAAGAAAAAGCAGGGCAACCCCTTTGGGTTCCCTTCCACTGTGGGAGTTTTTCTGTCCTCTCAATAAATCCTGCTGAAATTATCAACTATTCAGGAAACTGGACATGGCATTAGTTTGTGAATAAACAAGTTTAAAGGTACAAAATGCTTTGAAGAAGGAAATTACTCTAAAGTAATAAAGCCAATAATAGGACTTCGTCTAGGCTCTGGGTATAAAATCAAATACATTTTTTTTCTTATTGGACATTTTCACTCCATTAAGTTTAAGACATAATTGGATTTTCCCCCAAATAATCAAGCTCAAAATCAAAATTCCTTTTCATAGGGGTTTTGCATAATTCAAAATCTTGTTCCTATATTTCAGTAGAAAGTGCTGTGATAAGCATATTCATTCTGCTATTCTTCAACACACATTTATCGAGCATTTACTATGTACACAGAGTACTAAGAACTACTGAGATTGTAAAGCTGAGTTAGGGAAGAAATCTGTTCTTAAGGAATAGTTATAAGAGAGATAAACAGTGCACATAGACAAAATATAGGCAATAAAACATTTATTTCAGTGATATAAAAGTAGTTTCTGATGAAATGACACTGATGTTCAGAGGAGAAGAAATTATCTTTACCTGAGTTCAGAAAAGCAAGGAAATTTTTCAGAAGAGATGGCATTTAAGCTATGCCTTGACAAACACTTAGAACCTACACACATGGAGTTTAGGGAAGGGAAATCTAACTGGAAGGAGAAGATGCCCAGCTATGGAGGCAAGGCACTATTGAAAACAGTGGTGATAGTAAGGAGATCATGATATTGAGAACAAGGCACAATCCCTTGTTTTCATGGAGCTTATGCTGGGGGAGGATACAGAAAAAATATAACCAGTAGGTAAATTATATGATGTATTAGAAGGTAATAAGTGCATGGAGAAAATAAATTTAAGTAAGGGAATAAAGAATGTGGTTTCCATTTGGAAATAATAGATCACAGCACAAAGAAGACATTTAAACAAGGCAATGAGAAAGCAAGCCCAAAGATCACACCGGAAAGAGCTGAAGCAGAAGGGAAGCGTTGGTTGATGAAACTGTTGGCAGAATAAGGATAGATTGCAGAGGACCACAAATGCCAAGCTAGGGAGTTTGGATTTCATTTTACAGACACTGGGGATATGTTAACAGTTTTTGAGGAGAGATTTAAAAAGACCTGGACTGTGCTTTATGCAGATGACTGGCAGATAATTTAAATGGAAGAGGCAGAGGAAGAAGGGAGAACTCCTTCTGCCGCCTCCAAATTAATCATCAAGGAAATTCTGGTTTATATAAATAATTTCTTTTTATTTCTTCATTTAATAAATATATATTGAGAAACTTGTAAATGTCAAATACTGGTCTAGTCTTACAAGATAAATTCAGTAAATAAAACAGGCATACCTCTACTCTTGGGGATCTTACATTCTAGTGGGTGGAGTCAGACACCACATATATCAATAAACACAAGTAAATACATTAGAAAGATGTTTGGAAGGTAATGGTTCCTCTGGAGAAAAGAATACAGTAGGCTAGGGGGACCGCAGGAGTGCTGGGCAACGCATTCTGAGGCTGGAGGGCAGATGTAGTATCAAATTTTGGCTCTTACCAAAGGCAATATTCACACTTCCAAAAAAGAGTTATAACAATTTCTATGCTGACATCAGACAGATATAATAAAAAACAATGAATCACTTAAATTTAACCATACATCAATATAATCCAATGGCTAAAAACCCCACAAATCTCATATCTTGTCTTTATGAATAATGATTTATGTTACTCATAAGTTCAAGAGAAATTTTAAGAGTAAATAATGTTAAAATTTTGTCTCTCCAGACAGAATTCACACAAATCTAACCCATGGGAAAAATACATTAGACTTTAAATGATGAGAAAAAGAATGTGCTTCTAGAGTCCTTGATTCCCATAAGAAATAAGACAATGACTTGTTCTCTGATATGAGTTAAGTACAAAACTTTGTAAAAATATCCAGAAAATTAATAGTTATTTCAATTTCAAGGTCTCACTATTGTTCTAGTGACAAATTATTTTCCCAAAAGCATTGGCTACAAATTATTCAATGATATTTTCCAGCAAAATATTTAAAGACCAGATCAATGTGCACATTATGATCTTCATCCATGATAAGCATATATTATTCCTAAAATTAGACCTGGAAATGCACAAACATATTCTTGTAATTGTGTTGTTTAGATAAGTATTTTGATTCCTACCCAGTAAAAAGATGACAAAAGTCCAGCAAGTCCTACACTGAATGACCTAATTGGCCCTCTCAAGCTTCCTAATTTAGATTACTTTATTCATTTAGCAACTACGATTCAATGTCCAGTTACTGCAATAAAATATGATAACTACTATGAAATTGTAATATCACAAAAAGATTGTCCAGTGGAGGAATAAATTTCATGATACAAAATAATATATTCTAAAACAATAAAAAATAATTTTTGTGTTTGATAATGGTGAAGTAATCATAACAGAACAATCTTCCAAACAAACAGAACAGATAACAATTACAAACTCTGGACAAACTGTAATAAATGATAATCTGAAGTTATGGGAAATAACCAACAGTAGGCAGAAACTACAAAAATTAGCCAGACGTGGTCTGTAGTCCCAGTTACTTGGGATGCTGAAGTGGAAGGACCACTTGAGCCCAGGAGGTCAAAGCTACTGTGAGCCATCATCATTGTGATCATGCGACTGTACTCCAGCCTGGATGACAAAGTAAGACCCCAGAACAAAAAAAAAAAAGAAAGAAAGAAAAGAAAACTCTAAAAGTAAAACATTTGATACATAAAGAAAAAATTTACTAGTTGGGCTTGAGCTTAATAAAAACTATCAAATTTGATATCACAAAATTAAAAGAAAACAAAGCCTCTGTGACATATGGGAAAATAGTAAAAGATACAAAATATATGTCATTGGAGAAGAAGAGAGAAAGAATGGGGCAGAAAAAATATTTAAAAGCATAATGACCAAAATTTACCCAAATTTTATAAGAGAAATAAATTTTCAGATTCAAGTCACTCAGAAAACTGCAATAATTTTTAAAGATTCAAATCAAACTAGTTAATCACAACCAGTTACAGATTTCTTATCTCTTTCTCCACTTCTGCTGCTTTACTTGACTAGCCAAACAATATAAGTAAAAAAAAAAACAAATAAAAAAAACACAAACCATAGTCAATTCAATTTCAAATTGTTGAAAACAAAAAATAAAAAGTTTTTCAAACACAGAGAAAAATGACTCATTATACATAGGTGAAGCATGTTATAAACAATGGCTAACTTCTCATTAGAAACAATGGGGGCTAGAAAACTCAAGGCTGCTGAAAGGGAAAGTTGTCTACTAAGGAATTTATATCTAGTAAAAATATCCTTCAAGATTGAGGTTAAAATAAAGATTAAGTGAAAATCATCACTTGTAGTATGCAGACACATTACAAGAAATGGCAAAGGAATTTCTTCAGCCAGGGAAAATTGGTATCTGATGGAAACTTGAATATTTAGGAAGATATGATGAACACACAAAGTGGTAAATATGTAAGTAAATATAAAAATAAGTAAAAACTAATAAAATAGTAATACAATAGTTACTGATACTAAACTCAAAGAAAACTTACAGTTTAAATTTCCATTATGAAGTATATGGACTTATTGGCATTTCCATATTAAGTTAAAATAATTTGGGGGGTGCAGCTTGCATTCTTCAAAATCTTTAGAATCTCCCTGGGCTCAGTGACTCAAGCCTATAATCCCAGCACTTTGGGAGGTGGAGGCGAGAGGTTTGCCTGAGCTCAGGGGTTTGAGACCAACCTGGGCAACTTGGTGAGACCTTGTCTCTACAACAGAAAAAATAAATAAATAAAACAGGTATGGTAGAGCACACCTATAGGTTCAGCTACTTGGAAGGCTGAAGCGGAAGGATCGCCTGAGCCCAGTAGGTAGAGGCTGCAGTGGCCATCAGCACGTCACTGCACTCCAGCCTGGGTGATAAAGTGAGACTGCCACTCAGAAAAAAAAAAAAAAGTCCTTAGAGTCTCTAAAACAGTACCAAGTTTTAGTACAAGTATTAGTTTTAAGTGTTGCATATTAGCATCACCAAATTAGGTATTCTGGACATAAATAAGGAGCACACTTGGGCAATCAATATAAAGAGCATCTCCTTTATGAAATTAATTGGAAAATTAGATTTAATGTTTAAATATAAATCCTAAATGATTCACTGAAATGAATAAAAACAGCTTTCAAACTAACCATTTCTGTTGACAATGTCAGCTTTCTTCACCACTTTATTTAAAACAAATTAAAAGACACCAGAGAATAAAGGCAGATACCCTGATATTTTAGGTTAACCTACTTTAAGTGAGGAAGTCCATTTATATTTGAGTTACTAAGTTATTTGCTTTAATGCCTTCATTGTTTTAGCATGCCTTTTTGCACCTTGATGGATGGTCTCTATTATGAAAAATGTATTATAAGACTCAGAATGTGCTTTAGCATGCACTGAAATTCAACCTTTGCAGGCCAAGGTAATATCATTTATGTTATGTTCAACATCCTATTACTTAAGTTAGCAGAGCATTTGAAGACTGAAAGTTTAAAAACACATTTTTTAAAAAAGGGTAAGAATGTATTAGCACAGGGGAGACACTAAACAATTCTAAGCTCAAGAATAAGCTTCTTTATGTGTGGGGGAAAACATACTACACAAGAAATTAGAAGTCCTGGATTCTAGTTCTGGCCTTGGTAGTAACTAGTTATAGCAGCTTTGGAAAATAATTTGGTTTCATTTGTTTTTGCAAAAACATGTACTAGAACATTTCACATGTTCAGTCATATAAAGGAGTGGTTTAATGTAGGCTACATCTGTAATGGGAAAGTTGAGTTCTATGAAAATATGTTTAGTGTCACTTTTAAGCATGTTTCAAAGAGACTATGGGGTTTAATATGCATTTCACTTAAGATAATAACAGCACTTAAATGCGTAATAACAAAAATCACAATTTGTGGGCCACTTTGTATCTCCATACACACAAAAAAGGATTGTGTATCTACACAGCAGACAAATACCACTGAAGGTTGATCCATGGATAGCATGAAGAAATTCGTCTGGTAATTTCATAATTTCAGGCATCAGTTGATGGTATGTTTGGTGAACTTGTAACACCTGATTCTGCCAAAAAAATGTTAAGTACTATATTCCAAAGATATATAGTTTGATTCAAAATGTTGAGTTGCATCTACTTTTCTTTGGTCATCCAAGTATTCCCCTATGGAACAACACACAATTCAACAAACAAGTTTGACCCAAGCAAAAATTCAGGCAATGCTAAAATTGTGTTGCTTCCTCCTGTAGCTGAAATTTCTCACTGTGCTTGTTCAGCTCCATAGCCACAATTCTACATGAATGACAAATCAAGATATCTGACTAAGTAGCCAGTCTTAAGTTCTTAAAATTCAAAATCCAGTTGGTCTGCTTGCAGAAGGATGGGTCACTGTCATAAAAAATGATATACTACACTTTGCAGAATAATTGAGAACCATGTTTCCTTTTTATTTTATTTATTATCTGAAACACCATATTTGTCTGCATCATAATTTTTTTTTTTTTTTTTTGAGTTGGAGTCTCACTCTGTCGCCCAGACTGGAGTGCAGTAGCTGCTCCCGGCCACTGCAGCCTCACCTGCTGGGCTCCGTCGATCCTTCTGCCTCAGCCTTCCAAGTAGTCAGAATACAGGCATGGGCAACTACGCCCGGCTGATTTTTTGATTTACTGTAGAGATGAGGTCTCGCTGCCCAGGCGGGTCTCGAACCCGCGGGCTCAAGCAATCCACTCACCTCAGCCTCCCAAAGGTGCGGGATTACAGGCTGAGCCACCAAGCCGGCTTGCATCATAATCTTAAGAGTGTCAGAAATGAATGGGATCCAAGTGAGAGTGCCCCAGGGCACTATGGGAAGAATATGACCCTGGGGCCACTTACACTTAGCTTCAGGCACAATTCACAGTTCTCAAACAAGATTTATCAGGTGAAGGTGTTCCCTAGACAATGGAGAGTGTGAGAAGCAGAGTTCTACTACCTCTGAAGGAGAATATTGGCAAGAGTCAGGCAGGAGATCAAAGCTCTAGCCAGCCAAGTGGGGATCCAAGTCTGAGATCCATTCATACAAGCATAAATTATTCCCCACTATAATTAGTGTAAAGACTGAAGTGGTTCTATCAATGTAAAAGTAAACTCAAGCATTAGTCTAATAATATTAATAATATGGATTCATAATTACACACTGTAAATAACTGATTATTCTGTCATTAACTAATATCATATTTTTAGGGTTTCTTTTTCTCTCCTGAGGCAATTGGGAATATAGGAGCAGCTGTAACACCAGCACTTGCAGTTTTGCCAGTTGTTCAGAGAATGAACCAATTAGCAGGAATGGGTAGTGTTACATGCTTTTGGTATCCATGCTTGCACAAAATGAGGATACTTTTAAAAATAAGACATTTTGATGTAACATGATGGCACCCGAGAGTACTGTGGAAGAATATGGCATCAATACTTTCAACAGACAACTATGGGATTCCTCGCCTCTACAATCCCAACTCACAGCTCTTCAATCCTGCTTAGGTTTTCAATCTGCTGACACTCCCTCCCCCCCTCCCCGAAAGTTCATTGTTCTTCACCCCACTCATATCATCTCCTTTCCCATCCAGCTTGAATTATCTCATATATCACTGCAGTTATTTTAACTCATTCACCTTTACTCCCCTGCTCCTCTTGCTTCATCATTCACACAACCTTGATTAAATCAAGCTCTGTCTTACCCATGTCTTACCCATATAGCTCAAAGTGGCTAAAGAATATTGACCACTTAATGACCCTGAATGCTATCTACCAATCATTCTATATTTTTCTAGCCCACTCCCGTTTCCACTTGCCTAAATTTGAGACCTCATTTCTCCTTGGAGTATCCAATATATTCTCTGCCATAATCTTGCTTCCTTCTTCACTGAGAAATTGCTGCAATTAGAAGTCGACATTTACAAGTTCCCACTATGAGATCTCCAAGAGCTACTTTGTTTCTGCTGGTATGAATGGATAGGCCACGTGCCTATAAAAAGCCAACCTCTCTACTTGTGCTCTGGATCTTATGTTCTATCTAAGGCCCTCTTAAAGACATTGAAGTACCTTCTCTTGCTCCATAATTGTCAATTTTCTCTTTTCCCTTAAATAATTATCTTTAATATAAAAGTATGCTAAACTTTTTTTTAAGTTTAAAAAATTTCATCTCTTGGCCCTCTTTCCTCTCCAGGTATTGTCTATTTCTCAAGCATCTCTTTGTATAGTAAAAACCAAACGATAAAACAAAATAAAACTGAAAAATATTACATGCACTCTCACTCCCTGTCACCATTTCTTATTCTCCTGAATTCTCCGTGTCACTAAAACAAATGGACATTAGAGTTTCCATCTTCTATGACATATCAGCAGCATGTGATACAGTTGATTATTCTCTCTTTAAAACATTTCTTCATTAGTTTAGTGGACATCTCTCTCATTTTTCTTCTGTCTTGCAGTAACTTCTGGTCTCTTTTGCTGATTCCTTCTTATCTCCTCAACTATTACATATGCCCCAGTACTTAGCCCAGAAGTTATATTTTCTTTCCACACTCAGTCCTTAGATAATGTAACTAGACACATATCTATAAACTCCACAATGAGCAGTTGACCTCCAAATGTGCATTTTTCCATAGAACTCACTCCTGAATTCCAGAATTATTTTTTAGAAGGTAGGACCATTATAGTGCAGGTTTCTATCACTGGGTGAGTGCTCTAGGACCCACTGGCATCAGTTTACCTCCTAGCGTTGTTGTGAGAGACTACATTTGGCTTCAGCAAATATATATATATATTTTTTAACAACACGTTTGCCCATTTCAAGATGGGTGATTTATAAGTGCACCTGCCCCACACCACACTTAGTGTTGAACAGTTTTTGACTAAAAATGCATGCCTCCCCCAATGCCTATCCCACCTATTTACCTGATCTTTCCCCAAACCATACTTTGTTTCCCTGGATGAAAAAGTCCTCAGAAGGAAATGTTTTGCAAATGTGGAAGAGGTGAAACAAAAACGGCAGAAGTACCAAAAGGCATCAAAACTGAGGAATTCAAAAATTGCTTTGAGCAGTGGAAAAAGCATTTCATAGGTGTATTGCATCAGAGACTGAACTTTAAACACAGAATACAAAATTTTTATAAATAAAATTTGTTTGGATGTCTTCTATTGTATAGCCAACTCTACTTGACCGATCCTCTTAGATTACTAAACAGCATTGCTAACCTAGTGTGTTCCAAATAAAGGTCTCCATACCTTTCCACTTTATGGGTAGCTTTCTCATTTGTCAAGACTTGACTCAAAGTTATCTTCTTAATACTGCCTTTCCTGGCCTCCCCAAAATCAGTTTCCTTCTTTCCTGATTTGGAGGATTTAATATTATTCTTCCTTATTTATTTTATTTTCCTCTTAGTAGTAATCACATCTAACATATATTTTACTGAGTTATCTTTGATACTATTGGTCTCCCTCATAAAGGACAGGATTTTTTTCTGCCTTGTTTATTGCTATATCACAAACATCTGGAACAGCAACTGAAACATTGAATGCCTTTCAATAAATATTTTTAGTGTGACTGAATGGACTATACCAGAAATACAATGCATGGTTTCCATTAAACACACACACACACACACACACACACACACACACACACACACACACACACACAACCTCAGAGCCTCATATTGACAGAATTAAGTACAATTAGAATTACTCTGACTTTTATCTTTCTAGCCTTTTTTTCATTAGCATCCACACTAATGTGTTTGCATGTGCTCAGATGTACTTGAGAAGAATGATAAATAACAAAGTTCTTTCCATATTGTAAACTAGGTACACATTATTATATGCACATCTGTGTGAAAAGAAACAAATAACTTCATAACTATAGAGCTTGCCACAAGAAGCCTTTCCATCACAAAAGGGTCTCATTCTCTTTGTTCTACATATTGCCCCATATCTGGTTTGACAGGGCTACCATTTTTTGGGAAAACAATGCTCTTTCATGAATCTCAGCCAATACAGATTTTTCTGCTTGAAGTATCCTCTCCTCTTTCTACAACTGAAAGAATGATATTTATTCTTCAAGATCTTACTCAGATTTCTCTACACTTTAAGTCACACCCGGGTAGAGTGATTTATTCCTTCCTGTATATTCATATTACTATGGCAGTTAATCTGTCACATTCATATTATTTGTTTGCATGTCCCTCTCCCACATTAAATCATTAGCTTCTCATGGGCACAAATGTCTCATTATCTTCAGCATATAACCAAAACCTGGCACAAAATAGATAATATATATTGAATCTTTGTTTAAGGTACTCATTAATTCATGGAATCCAAGTACAACTCTACCTGTCTAAATAATTTTTAGGAAAACCCTTGTCAGAAATAAATGTTTAGAAGGATCAGTTTCAAGAAAATAGCACAATATAGTTCTCCATATTAAGTAATTCCAAGTCTACCAGAGTCAGAAATAATAATAAAAAATAAACTACAGGCCAGGTGCAGTGGCTCATGCCTAAATCCCAGCACTTTGGGAAGGTGAAGTGAGAGGAATGCCTGAGTCCATGGGTTCGAGACTAGCCTGGGCAACTTGGCAAGACCTCATCTCTACAGTAAACCAAAAAATAGCTGGGCATGGTGGTACATGCCTGTAGTTCCAGGTAGTTGGAAGGCTGAGGCGGAAAGATTGCCTGGGCCCAGAAGGTTGAGACTGCATGAGCAGTGGCTGTGAGCATGTCACTGCATTCCATGACTACATGAGCATGGCTGTGAGCATGTCACTGCATTCCAGCCTGGGCAAACAGAGTGAGACTCCAACTCAAAATAAGAAATCAAAAAAATAAGCTACAAATATATTAATATTTTATTGGAATTTCAAATTTGAACATTTGGCTTATCTAAAATTATCTGTAGAGAGAGATAAAGATAAATGGCTTACTTTACTTTTCAAATACGAATTTGTTTTTAGGTGAAGATACTACCTGAAGACAATTATATAAACCTATTTTAAAACCAAGAATATTAGCAAAAAATAATGAAATCACAAATAAAAATTTTTTTTCATGGTATAACTGGGATATGTCTTGTAGCAGAAGTTTAAAATTTGTGTAACCAAAAGGAGAATTTTAAAAAGTTAATTAGAAGCTCCTATTTTTCCCTCTAGTTGTGAATGTAAAAATGGCAAATTTAATTTGGCAATGTTCACTTCAATGTGAGAAATTGAATATCACATTTTGATAAACTCATTAGTCATGTGACAAAATGATGCTAATATAAAATTTTGACCAAAAAATGTTAATTAGACAAAATACCTGTTATTTTCTTTTATATTGCTATGATGAAATAATATGCAGATTAACAATAGTTGAATATCTTAATGTGTAAGTTTATATGTGAAATTTTTATCACACATTTTCCAAGATAGACATTTTAATTTTCTTTTCTTTCAAGTTAGGTCTTTAAGAAAATAAAAGGTTGCTTTGAACAATTTCTCTGTGAGTACTTGTCTTTTATAACCTGTATTTTTTTATTATATAATTTTTTTAAGGCTACATTGTCAACCGGAGTGTAATAATGGTGTAAAAGTTCCAATATTAAAATTTTCACCCAGATTTAAAAAGAACCATCATGTAATGATAGTTCTTAGAATTAGAATTAGAGTCTTAAAACTGGATTTTCTTAAACTCCCATGCTAAGTTCCTCCTCTTTCTTAGCTAATGAGTTACCTCCCTTCCCTAGCAAATTCTGAAGTTAACCTTCCTTGACAATATTATTGAGAAGTGGTCTAAATTTGTTTTATTAGAATAAGGAAAATGTAAAAAGGAACATGAGTTTTCTCTTTTGCTTTATATCAGCAGGAACATTTTAGTTCAATATGTAAGTGTGGGGGGTGTGTGTGAAGTATACCGTGTTCATTAACTCGTTCTCTTGAACTCAAGTAGCAAGAAGTCAAACAAATTGGAATGTTCAGTGTCTACTTCCAAGAGGTACCTATAACAAACATCTAAAAGATGATATTGGAAGAAGGAGATTGCATCTCTACTTTCACCAAGGAGCCAGGAGGAACTGAAGGAACACAAGCCATAGCTTCTGTTTGTTTATTGAGTGTCTACTATGTGTCAAGCAGGCTATAAGAGATACTTTCTCATCCAAATCTTTAATGACAAACAACCTTACCAAGAAGTATTATAGTTTCCATTTTTCAGAAGAGGAAAATGAGATTAAAATACTTGAAGAAGCTGCTCAACTTTATATAGTTAATATGTACCAGAGATCAGACTAAATTCTAGTCTCTCCTGCTACACTCTATGTAATGTAAGTAGGTCTAGGAAGGAGAAGAAAGATATTAGTTTTTAGTAAGCTTCATTTCCCTCTCTTTCCCAGGACATGCAAGAGATGGGTGACTTGAAGAGAGAAGCGATTCCCTTCCATAGTTTTAGAAAAGAAAGGACCTTCCATATTCATGTTTTGTTTCTGAGTCACTAGTCAAGCTGTAGGCTACAAATTGATATAATTTCATAAAACAGTTCAATAATAGTGCTTCCCAATTTGGGGGTCTTGTTAGTATGTAGATTCTAATTTTTTAAGTTGGGTTGGGTCCTGTGATTCTGTCTATAGCAACATTTTTTTGTTTTTGAGTTGGAGTTTCACTCTGTCACCCAGGCTGGAGTGCAGTGGCACGCTCACTGCCACCACAGCCTCCACCTGTTGGGCTCAGGCAATCCTTCTTCCTCGACCTTTCAAGAAGCTGGAACCACAGCATGAGCTACCGCATCTGGCTAATTTTTCTTGATTTATTGTAGAGATGAGGTCTCGCCAAGTTTCCCAGGCTGGTTTTGAACCCATGGGCTCACACAATCCCCTCACCTCGGTCTCCCAAAGTGCTGGGATTATAGGTGTGAGCCACCACGCCTGGCCTGTAACAACCTTTTAGGCATTGTGGTTGTTGCTGGTCTACAGAACACACTCAGAACAACAAAGCTCCCAGCAAAGATAAAACATTTCTCCTTTGCCTCCTTATTGTAATAGTGACTGGGATATAAAAGAGCATGAGTTTGAAATGGCTCCATCATTTTTGTTACAAAGACTAACATGATGCATGGACCCTATCCAGAATTAATTTTTCATGTATCTCATTATTTAGCCCAATTTTCTTTCATTCTACCTTTCACTGCTCACATTTGACTACTTTATAGTTTCTTAGAGAAAAATATGTATTGATTTATTGTATGAGTAACATTTGTTTTCAACTTTAGTAAAACTGAAACTACAAAGAACATGGATTAAACCAACAGGGATTTTGAACCAGTTAATTTCAAAAACTTACATTATGTACTTCCATCTACAATGTGGACAAAGAGAGGATTAACTTCTTCAAGTCATAACTAAAATATTATGATGAACTATGTGCTACATTCTCTATTAAGCAATGGGCATAGGAAGATCAAGAAAGTTACTGTTTAAGGAAAGTATATTCTAGTGGGGGAAACACAACTGTAAACAGAAAAGCATAATACATTATGTGGCATGCATATCTGTGTGTAGTTACAGGGAAGAACCAATTTTTCTTAGGATCAGGGAGGACTGATTAATGCAGTCTTCACAGAAGACTGTGTCTATAACTAGCATTCTCTTAGAAAAGAACATTCCAGACAATGGGAAAAATGTATATATACTCATAGGCATAAAACAACATAGCATAGTTTGTTACATGAGCTGGAATGGTTGTTGAGACAAACATGAGAAAACTTCCAGCATTCTTTGGTAGATCTTAATTCAGGCAATCTTAGACATAGAATATTCTGTAGCATGGAGAGAGGGAGAAGTATGGGAAATGAACAACTGATAACTGTGTCAAGGGCCTGCCAATTACTACTCAAGGTTAAATGTGTTCTTTCAAAATTGAGGAATATGAACTGTGAATAGATATAGAAATAGTTTAATACCAATTTTCTTATCTCTGACTTAGATAAATGGAACTAGCAAAGGCTTTTCTTAAACTCTAATGTACCAACCAGAGAAGAAGGACTTATAATGCCTAGAGTAGCAACTATATATTAGGAAATATAAGTTACCATATGCAGCACCATACAAAAGCGTGCATTCACAATGGAAATGAGTGACCTTAACCTGGGGATCCATACAGAGCAGATATTCATATACTACTAGTCAATCTTAGCCATGTTTTTACTTGTAAAATAAAAAGAGGGTAGAAATATTTTATCTTTTGAAGTGTCTCTTTAACTTAGCACATACTGAAAGACTAATTCACATAGGTGTGTGAAAGGGGCTGTTTATGATATTTCAAAGGGATTATTCATATACTTGGTCTCTTCTTTTTAATGGTGAGGGCACCTAAAGGGCATGTGTGTAAAGTCTTATTCTCAAAGCATTGCTATAATATCAAAGCTGACAAGGGGTCCTACCCCACTCTCTAGACATATATACCAATAACTCCATCTAAACAAGTAAGAGTCCAAAAAGAAGCCTAATAACTTTTCATAGACTTTACCAACTCTTGCATCCAACCTAAAACCCAACAATTAAAATGCAAAATGTTTAAATCAATAACCTCACTAGAAAACTGGTTATAGGTTATCTATCCTACTTACAAAATAAATTAATTTCAATTCTTTCATTGTTTTCTTACATGTATACAGCCTGATATTTCCCTGTTTATTATTTTTTGGGATTTTCAACAGAGAACTTTCAAATTGAACACAGAAATGAAACAGGAGGCTTAGTATTACTAAGAACATAATTTAAGGTTGAGTGTAGTGGTTCGTGCCTGTAATCCCAGAACTTTAGGAGGCTTATGTGGGAAGATTACTTGAGTCCAGGAGTTCAAGACCAGCTTAGGCAACATAGCGAGACCTCGTCTCGACAACAACAACAACAAAAAAATCAAAAAATTAGCTGGGCATGATGGTATGCACCTGTAGTCCCAGCTATTCAGGAGGTTGAGGCAGAGACAAGTAGGTCAAGGCTGCAGTGAGCTATGATCATGCCAATGCACTCTAACCTGGGTGACAGAGTGAGACTCCCGACTTAAAAAAAAAAAAAAAGGTTCATACTTACTGATGTAGCTTAAGGACAACTGAAAGACCAGAAGAAAAGAATGCTTCCTCCTCCTCATCCTCTGGCGTGAATTTAAGGTTTCTACAAGGTGTTAGGCTGACTGCAATAAAATAAAAACTCTACTGTCTATCAATAAGATGATGATGTATTTATAGAACACGAACCACAAGAGGGCTATTCTGAGCACTTTCAATAAACCTCAATTAAAGTGATCAATATTTCTAAAAGAATCTTTAAAAGCACATCTGACAGAAAACTTCTTTGAGACGTTTAAATGCTGAGATAGACAGAGTACTTCAAGGCATAATAGAAAGTAAATTCTAGTGTCCAGGAATATAATTCCTAACTGTCTTAACTCTGTTTCAAGGTCATGAATTAAATGACTGAAATCTTGATTAATTAGTAATTAAAAGATATTTCTGTCTTTTATACTTAGGAAAATAAACATGAGTAGTATCCTAACATATCTTGTGTTAAATCCCGTTGAACATTCTTACTTGTTTTTCCCCCCAAATGTTACATTGTCCTTCTTCCTCTCTGATAATTCAGATATCACTTATTGGTTATGGTCTGCTTGAAACCCCACTCTTCTACAAATGCTTTCCTGTGTGCTCTAGTTTTTTTAAGATCTATACAACCAAATACAGTTCTCGATCACAGACTCTCAGAGAAGTTGCCAATTGTTTCTTAAAAGCCTTAGTTCCACAACTGAAAAGCAAGCTCCCTAAAGGCAAGCATCATGCCATATTCTACTTTATAGCCCCTTGAATTAATAAACAGAGCACTAATCAGTTCGTGACAACTTTGTTCAAATACAAATATTGATAGGAGAGTTCACACCTTAGATGCACTTTCAGGCCTCACAAGCTAATTAGCAGCTTTTAGTTAGCAAGGCATAGCCACTGTCAGATGAGACCTAGAAGGGTCTGGATGCAAAGAATTAAGGATGTCAGTGGGAGATTTAGAAAATGATGTACTTTAGAAAGAAGAAACAGAGAGAGAAGGATAGATTACAGCTTTGCTTAAGAGCAATCCTAAGAAATTCATTGGTATGGATAGCAATATTTTATTTTGAAACATCACAACAGGCCAGGTGTGGTGGCTCATGCATGTAAACACACTTTGGGAAGCCAAGGTGAGCAGACAGCCTAAGGCCAGGAGTTTGAGACTAGCCTAGGCAACATAACAAGGCCTTATATCTACCAAAAAATAAAAGTAGTTAGGCATTGTGGCATATGGCTGCAGTCTCAGCTACTTGGGAGGCTGATGTGGTAAGATTGCTTGAGTTTGAGACTGCAGTAAGCTGTGATCACCACTGTAATGGAAAATCGCGATGAAAGGGAGATCCTGGGACTACCCTGGTATCTTCATCTATCAGATCCCCAAACTAGCTAACCCAGTAAAGAGAGTTGTTCTTTGTTGAATCAAAGTCAGTTACACTATATTTTTCCACTATATTGGTGCCCTAGTATTCATTTATTCATTCACTCAGTCATTTAATAAGTGTTTAGTGCACACTTAATATGTGGGTTGACATAGATTGAGATCCTAGGGATACTGTTGTGAGTAAAATTAATTTGTATCCTAACTTCAGAAGGTTCTAACTCCTATTAGGCAATGACATTAATCAAATAATGACACTAATAAAAGAGTAAACATTTTAAAAAGCAACATCTGATAAGTGTAATGAAGAAAAAACTGAATGAGCCCTGAGCACATTCTATAGAGATAGCCAATTTAATGTCTGAGCAAGCAAAGAGGGCATGATAGTGTTCTGGCAGAGAAAATGGCATTTGGTAGAGCCCTGAGATAGAATGAAACATGAAGCTTTCTAAGGTCTAAAAGAAAGGCTCTTCTTAAAGAGCAGAATAAACCCAACATCAAGAATCCTTCAATACTTGGCCAGCAATTATTTATTTTGACATTTGATCTTTTCTAGTCCTTCGAGTGAAAGGACCCAGAGATCTCTGCTATAGATCAGAGAAGGATCTCATCCCTATACCTTTCCTGTTGGTCTGGTTCTATGCTTGGTGAGACCCTTGACTCCAACAAAACTGTGAGTGGCTTCCAAAGTCACCTGGAATCTGTTGCTAGGTGGAAAAATTCATAGAAGCTTCAGGATTTTAAAGATATCTGAACTGCTTGCAAGACTGGTCTACTTTAGAGATTATCTATAGCAAAAGTGATCTATTATTTAATGTATTATTCCCCTTCCATCTCCAGTCCCAGAGAGTGAGGGGGTGGGCACGGGGCGGCAGATATACAAGTTGAGCAGCTGGCTCGGGAATCTCAGCTGAGGTTCTATTAAGACAAGAACTTCCTGACCTACAATGCTTCAATTGAAGTCATCAGTTAAGCTTGCTGCTTCTCCTCCATTGGCTAACTGCCTGGCAATGACCCTCATTTGATAATACACATCATTGTTAGTGTCCTTAAACACTCCAAAGTTTCATTTGCTTTACAATTTAAAAGAAAAAATTAGCCTGGCTCGGTGGCTCAGCCTGTAATCCCGCGCCTTTGGGAGGCTGAGGTGAGTGGATTGCCTGAGCCTGCGGGTTCGAGACCCACGTGGGCAATTTGGCAAGACCTCATCTCTACAATAAAGCAAAAATAAGCCGGGTGTGGTAGCGCGCGCCTGTAGTTCCAGCTACTTGGAAAGCTGAGGTGGAAGGATCATCTGAGTCCAGGTCGAGGGTGCCGTGGCCGGAAGTGGTCACTGCACTCCAGTCTGGGTGACAGAGTGAGACTCCAACTCAAAAAAAAAAAAAAAAAAAGAAAGAAAGAAAGAAAATATCCCAACTATCCTGACTCTGTTCCTCTATGTGATGAATATTACCTAAATTTTGAAACATCTTAATTAGAACTTTTATATCACTATTTTACTTATAGGATTCAATATATTTTTAGTGTGCCTTAGGAGAACAGGTAAAGAATTAAGAATCTATGGGAGAAAATAGAATAATGCACTACTTTTAGAAAACATGCTTATGTGACAGAAAGTCATCCTTATGGTGAGAACTAGGAAAAAAACTAACCCTTGTACTGTAGAACAAGTACACTTTATAGATCTTGACATGCTTGAAATATACAGTATGTTCTTTAACCTCTGAAGGAGGTGAAACTTTTGGGCTGATAATTCACATCATAACAAGGTTCTAACCTTTTTTTTTTTTTTTTTAGTTGGAGTCTCACTCCGTCACCCAGACTGGGCGCCGGCGATCCTTTGCCTCAGTCTTCTGAGTAGACAGAATTACAGGCGCGCGCTACCACACCCGGCTCATTTTTGATTTATTGTAGAGATGAGGTCTTGCCAAGTTGTCCAGGTGGGTCTCGAACCTGGGGGCTCAGGCAATCCACTCACCTCAGCCTCCCAAAGGCGTGGGATTACAGGCTGAGCCACCGAGCCCGGCTGGTTCTAACCTTTTTAAAGGTACCATCTAATGCAGTCAAAATAGCACTACACTTTTATTTTTTTCAATTATATTAAATCTCTGTTATCTTTAGAATAAGCAGCTGTGGTCTTAGGAAGATTGCCATAAGCTGTGTGACTAAGAAAAAAGCTGAAGATATGATAGACTTAGAAGAAATATGTTTCTGAAGTTGAACATAAAATTAAAGTATTTTAAGCTCAGAGGCTTGTATCACATCTCGCTTATTAAATGTCATGTTGCTACCTAATAAGGCTTTTAAAAATTAAAAATAGAACTTAGGGTGATAGAGTTCTAAAGTGATAGAAAAAAATATATGTCAGAAAGCAGGCCATTACTACTTAAGATAGTCTCAAAAGTTAGTAGCTTTGTGTTTAAAAAATATCCCAAGAAGAATTCAGTTAGTGTAAAATATTTGTCTAAAACTTGTTTTATCTTAACTTTTTCCTTCTATACCACAGGCATCTTATGAATAATTTTACTTTTGGGAAATTTTCTGTTTTCCAAACTTAAGCTATAAGAATAGAGGAATACAGAAATTTATTTCAATATATGAATTTTTCTTTTTTACGTCTCATTAAGAACTCATTGATATCTTGATGTTACTTGGGCAGCATATAACCCTCATTGCAAAAATTTTGTTAGTCTTGGATTTTTTTCTTTCTTTCTTGATTATTACTGTGCTGTGAACTGCTTCCACATTTTAGTTATTTTGCTGCTTTTAAAACAAAATTCCATTGGTGGGAAGTTTCTAAGATTCATAGTTCTTTTATATGTTCACAGTATTTGGTATAAATAGGAGTGCCAACCAGCTTCTAAAACAGGTGGTGGTGAACTGTGCCCTCAGCTTTGCAAACATGGTCCTCTAATTCTAAACATGTGAAATTTATCCGGTTCGAACACCTCACCTATAATCATTAATAATATTTAAGAGTGACCCTGCTAATCCTCTTACGAACTCTGAGGTCCAAGTTTTCATTGTATTACTATTGTTTTGTTCGTTGTTCTACTGTAATTGCATCAATTTTGCCAAAGCACACCATGTACTGTAGTCAAATTGTCTACAGGTATAAAAGCAATAATCAGATCTACACGCTGTATTAAAGTTCTATTTCCATTGTTCTACCAAACAGGCGAATCGTATTGTTTCTGTAAGCTCTTAGCTTTATCAAAATTATTCCAAACAGACCCTAAGAGAAATCTGTACTCTAACTTCCATACTATGGAAAGGTGTCCATGATCCAAACACTTAGATGAGTACTCTTCAGTGGAGCAAAGGCTATAATCTCTAAAACATTTATAAAGCTGTTTCCATGCTGTTAAAATTATTGTACTAAAGTTTTACTTGTCCTAGTATAGAGATGACTCCATGACATTTTGCAGGAAGTTTTTTCACATTTCTATAATTAGAGAACTATCATACAATTTGAAGAACGACTCTTATTGCACAATGCACTCACTATCACACGATTTTGCATCCCCACGTTGGTCTTCCTAGTGGATAGCGCCTCAATGCTGCACCTTTTACTGAAATATGAATGCACTCTACAATCTTCTTAGAATGTTCTGTGATAGAGAAGGACTGGTTTTGCACACCCCTAGACAACACATGCTCTTAACCAGTCCCTCCAACACACATAGATCTCTGCTAAGGCGCATCCTGCCTCTGCTGGCTGTAGATTTCACAAACCAAAGCCTAAATAAAGGAACAGTGTGGCTGCTGTAGCACCTCCACTCCCTGCTCAGTACAGGAATTCTTTAATAAGCACATGTGTAGTACAGGACAGTAGTACATTCCCTCCCCGTGTTCTAACGCTGAGATACATCTTTCTCCTTGCACAATGGATCTCAATTCAAAAAAGAGGAAACATAGTAAGAAAAGCACAGCTTTTTATTTTCGGAGATGGACGATAGGCAAGTACACTGTGTTTTTACCTGTCACTTTCCATGCCAAAAGTCCAAACGCAAAGTGTCACACATGCACGAGTCTTTTCTTAGATAAATTGTTTACTAGTCCACTTACCAACAACAAAAAGTGCTTTATATTGTGCCCCCCAAAAATATAATCTACCCTCCTAAAAATGGAGACCTTTGACTGCCAGAAAGATATCTTCAGCTAGCTTTGCTTTGCTAGCTAGTTTCTACTTGAAGTAAAACCGTCACCACCCACTCCCCATTCAAGCCGAGATTTAAAAAGGCAGGCAAACTGAAAGGAACCACGAGTCAGTTCGTCCCTATCAGAAAACACAGCGATAAGTACAAATCACAATGCTGAGGAAAGGCTTGACTACTCGAAGACCATCTCCTCAGGACAAGAGGAGCGATATGGAGCCATTTTTCACTAGGTTCACAAGAAAATGTCAGCTCACAGCTGCTAGTGCACTGCCAGAGCGCATCTTAATTTGGTCCAAAGGGACCCAACCAGTCACCCTCACAGAGCATTTCCTTAAAGAGTCCATTACAAATGTGATTCCTTCAGTTCTGAGCATCTTCTTTGGCAATCGCATGGCACAGATCTGCAGCCTATTCAAAACTAAATGCTTTCCCCCATTTCCTCTTAAAATCATGTGAATCAGACACTTCTGAGTCAAAGGAGAAAAAAGAGGAAGAGAAAAAAGCAGCTCTTCCCACTCCCCACCCTTCTCAAGCTTCTTGACTAATACCTCTGGGCAGTTTACTTTAGAATAGAGCAGATTCTTGACCAGGGCACAATGGCAAATTGGCATACAAGCCTCTTGCTATCACGGAAAACACAGGCAATGCTTTCTTTGTAAAAACACAGGAAAATACACAGGCTGGAACAAAAGACACTCTATCTGCACAGCAAGAAACAAGAGAAATCATGTGTTTGTTTTACACTCGTCTGTACCCACTCGTTTAAAAAGGCTTTGAACATGTTTTAATTATGACATATTGTATTCGTTTACAAACCAGGTCCCAATAATTTAATTTTTTAAGCTTTAGCTCCAATAGGAGGAAAAACACACTCATGTGGAAGAATACCTGGTGTGTGCCTTTGTTGATGGGGTACCATTTCAAACTTATTATATTTGAACTCAATTATGTGGGAAATTAAGATAAAGCAAATACAACTGGCTCTCTGAATGATTCTGGCATTACAAGAAATGCCAAGTCAGCAGATATTTGCTGTTTACATTTCACAATAACCTAATCATGCATTTGCAGCCTTCTGGAGCAAAATGCTAACTATTCTCCAAACAGCCACCTGACAATCTAGGGCTGAAACACACGTTCTGACTCAGAAGGAGACATCATGATGGCTCTCCACTGCCTGTATTAAACAAAAGCTCCGCAAGCAAACGAGAGGCATTTGGTAAATGAAGTGAGAGTCGAATTAAGTTTAGGTTCACATCTGGTGGAATATGGCACTGCCTTATCCAGGGATTGGGGAGCAGAAGGGTTTGGAGGCTATAAATAGAAAACACACACACATACATATAGATATTTAAGCCAGACCCGGGTCAGTTTCAGCTTACTAACCTAGAGCTCTGTTCAAAGGAAGCAGAGAAGCCGCACGTCCTCTCCCACCTTTCCATGGTCCTCAGTCAGTGTCTTCTCAAACCACCTGTACTGATCCAACCCATTCTCAGATAAAAATAATTTTCTTGATAGAAGTAGTCTCAGCTGAGCTTTGATTTTTTCAACATGGATGTCTAGAATTCTCCTCTTTAAGCCAGACACAGCAATACAAAACTGCCGCTGAGGTCTTTTGTTTTCCCTCCTCTCAAAGATGAAGCATGCAGCACTTCCCTCTCTCTCTCTCTCTCTCTCTCTCTCTCTCTCTCTCTCTCTCTCTCTCTCTCTCTCTCTCTCTCTCTCTCTCTCTCTCTCTCTCTCTTTCTCTCTCTTTCTCCCTCCCCCTCTCTGTCTCCCCCTCTCCCTCTCCTTCTGTCTCCTTCTCTCTCCCTCTCCCCTCTCTCGCTTTTGCTCTCCCTCCGTTTCTCTTTCCCCAACCCCCACCAACAACCTCACTCGATTCCCGGTCAGTCAGGGGTATTTACATCTCTCAGCATGAGAACCTGTGTTGTATGCGCGCCTGTCTCTCACTTTTGGGTTCCTCTGGGAAAGGGAGGGGGGCGGCTCTAGGTGAAGTCAGGTGACCTCTCCGTTAAAAGCCAGAGAGATGGATGGAGTGTGTGAATTTTAATATACACACAGGCGCATTTACATTACAAAGCAGCGAGGAAAATCTAGCTCCTCGAGATTAAGCATTTTTTTTGTTTTTGCTTTCATAGTCCCCTTTTAGCAATTAGGAGAAGATAGTATAGTATAATGAAATGTAATTAAACTTTTCAGTGTTAATAACAAGGCTGCATCCTTTCAGAATCATCCAACTGAACAATTCTTTTAAACTTGTAAGCATGACTTACTTTTTTTTTGAGGGTCAAAGAATTAGTCATTTTACTATCTACATACTTTTTCTAATTGGTCTTTTATTTGACATCCAGTTCAACTTATCCTAAAGTTAAAGAGCATTATTAAAGACAATTAATAATAATAATGTGAAAGGAAAAAAAAAAAGGGACAAAACACCAGAGCACATAGCATGGGCAGAAATCAATAGTTTCCAATTGTGGAACTCGATTCAATAATGAGTAACTTTTTGCTCCGAGGCAAATAACTTTTCTCTGTTTCAGTGTCTCTGTCTTAAATAGAAAATAAATGGAACAAAAGTAGCAAGTATCCCTCTCCTATCCCCCCTATTGCCCAATCAAGCAAGCCTGGCAGAGAATGATGTCCAGGTTGCAAGAACACACAACACCCCAGATACAGAAGCACCTGAAAAAAACTTGTGCTAACTTAGTACAATACTGAAGATACATTTATAGTCTACAAACCTAGGCCCTAAAGGGTAAATTGAACACTATCTTCTTCTTTGTTGCAGAGTTTTGATATCTAACGGAGAGCATCTCTAGCTCTCCTATTAAATAGAAAAGATAGGTCATCTGCCCTTAGGAACACTGCAAAGAAAAAATGAGATAATCTCCATAAACAACTTTGAGCACTCAGATAAAAAGTGTTTTCTAAAGCTAAAGGACAAGTAATTAGAATGAGGACCAACAAGTTTGCTGAGAACAAGCTTCAGAAGAAGACTCTCTTATTTGGCGTTTGGTATTCCACCATAGATTCTTAATTCAAGAGCATGGAGATACTGGTGTAGTGGTGCCTCAGCATAAGAGGAAAATAGGAGAAGAGCAGACACAGAATCACATTATTCCTGCCACAGAAGATAACATTTCGAACTCTCACACAAACAGCCTCTCCCTCGCTCCAGAATGATGTCAGGAAAGTACTATATTTGCTGTTAGGACTGAGCCCTCCAGCTGAAAGACACCCGGTCCCCACCATAAACACTACTCAGGGTAGACATAAAAGGAGTAACAACTATTCACTGCTCTTGCTTGTTTTATATTTTAAAAGCTTTACCTTGCATGGAAAAGATCCCATTTAAGCTTTTAAAATAAATTATATGCTAACTGGCTGCAAATTTAACTTCAGTTTGTGCTACAAAAATTGGCACCAAAACATTGGACAATAAAAAAATCTTCCCTCGAAAAGTAAGTCGGCTTAGGCAAATTTAGAAAGACCTAAAATTTTATAGGATGAAAACATAAAGGATTTGACTTTATAGCTTTTTATAAACAAATTAGCTGCTCTTTCACCTTTTATTTTTCCCTCTGGCATTGGGTTTCCTCACTTTGCATTTATTCAATTTTGTTTTTTTCTACTGCACCCCCTGGTTTTTCTTCTTTTGGCCATAAAATCACTTTTCATTGAATGAGCAAAATGATGGTGATTATAGAGAGTAAGAAAAGACATCTTACTTTATATCAGATAATTTGTGGACTTCAACCCAAACACTAGTGCATGGTAGCTTTCAAAGTCTGTGCTATTCTAACACAGAGGTATGATGAACATGGAACATGGACTGCATATTTTTATTATTAAAATCATAGGTCTTGATTTCATGAGGCCTATTAAAGCTCACCAATGCCATGTCACTTTAAAAAATAAATGAAGCCGGGCTTGGTGGCTCAGCCTGTAATCCCGCGCCTTTGGGAGGCTGAGGTGAGTGGATTTCCTGAGCCCGTGGGTTCGAGACCCGCCTGGGCAGCGAGACCTCATCTCTACAATAAAAAAAAAAAAAAAAAAAAAATCAGCCAGGTGTGGTAGCACATGCCTGTTATTCTGGCTACTCGGAAGGCTGAGGCGGAAGGATCGCCGGAGCCCAGCAGGTCGAGGCTGCGGTGGCCAGGAGCGGCCACTGCACTCCAGTCTGGGCGACAGAGTGAGACTCCAACTCAAAAAAAAAAAAAATAAAAAATAAATAAATAAATAAATAAAAATAAAAAATAAATGAAAATAATTTAGCAAAAAATATCATAGCAACTAACTCCAGCCAACTTTCCAAAATGTCTTCAATTACTCAAAGAACCATATAATGCTGACATAAAGTAGAATAAATCTTTACTCATGCACTCATTTATTCAACTAATGTCCTTTGAGCACTTCCTTTGTGATAAGCACTTTTACTAAGCACTGATTGGCAAAAGATAAATAAAACAATTTTTTTTCCATAAACTCAAAATATGTACCACTAACAAGCAATTGATGCTAGTTCAAAGTACTATGGAAAGCCAAACAAGGGAGAAAAATTCTCCTTAATGAGAGGCAGGACAGTTACGTAGAATAGGTGCCCCTTGAACTGAGCCTTTAAGAGTCTTTCAGTTTTCTAGGGGGAAAAAAAGCAAAAACAAAGGGATTTCAGGCAAAGAGATACAGAGAGTATGAACCAACATAAAGACATGCGCAGTGAGGTCTGGCTGGACTAAGGGAACTTCAGTGATTTGAAAGGTAGACTGGAATAGGCTGTGAATGATCTTGAATGCTCTTTCCAAGTATTTGTGCTTCATGTGAGATGCAGTGGCAAGCTATTTGGCTAGTAAATTACATGCTTTACAAAGGTTATTTTGGCAGCAATGTGAAGGGTGGATTAGAGCAGTGTTTTCCAAACTTTCCTAATTATAAGAATTACCTGAAAGCAATACTAGAAACATAGATTCCTGGGTTCCACTTCAAATCTAGATGAGAGGTCCAGAAATATCTATTTTTAACAAGAATCACAGGTAATTATTATCATCACACAATTTCTGGATACACTGGTTTTGTAGTGGTCCATAACCATGGCTTTGTATTGGAATCAACTGTAAAGCTTTTAAACGGTCAAATCCAGGTCACCTCTGAACCACTTACATCAGAATATCTGGGGATAGAACCCAGAAATTGTTTTTATTCTAATCTCCCAAGGTGATTACAGTGCAGCCAACACTAGGAATCACTGCTTTGAAGAGAGGAGTGATAGCAAAAACATCATTTAAAAGCTGTTGTAGATGATCTTTGGTTGAAACAACAGAATCCAGCTTGTTCAAGTAATTGGTCATTATGCTTAAAAAAAGAAAAAAAAAGGGCAATATCACAGACACAGGAAATCCAGTATCACCAAACCTCACAGGAACTGGGACTAAGAAGCCACTAAGAACCAAGCATTCCCTTCTTTCTGCCTCTCAGCGGATGTGTAATCTCCTTCTTCTTTGATTCTTCCTGTCTCCTGTTTTAAACCAGCTTCCTTTTCTTACACATGATCCAATATGGCATCCTCTCTGGACAGAAAATTGCAATTTCTGTGGTCTTGTCAGTCAATTCATGAGTCAGTAGGCAAAGACTGGATTGGTTGGGCTGGTTTTCTTAGTGCATCACTGATCTCATCAGTTTTAGCCAGAATGATCACATGGCCACATTCATTTTGCAGAGGCTCTGTACAAAGATTTTTTTTGAGAAGCAGGGAAGACACACCTAAACATGTTGAATACAGAAACAACAATTCAAGCAAGAGATGCTTAGGAAAGCTTGAGAAGGCCAGTGAAGAAGAGACTAAAAGGTCCCAGATGCTTTTCAGAGGTGGAACTCACAGAACCTGAATACTAATTGGATGTGATTGTTTGGAAAAGAAAGAGTCACAGCTGAAGAATAAATATATCTTCATCTACTGCAGGTGCCACATTATAATGCAGACACCACTAAGGATTTATTGCTTTGACAAGTCAGTAGAGGATATATATCTGGTTTTGAACTCTACACTTAAGAAATACAAAAAAGCCTAAAGGTCAAAGAAATACCAAAAATTAATAAGAAAAATTATACATATAGGTCCTATATATACCCAAGATCATTATTAAGTCATATGAAAGACTGGCTTCTTTACACTTAAAGAAGAGATTTGTACATAAAGGTTGAGAATCCCTATCAGAACCAGATATGATAAATGTACTTATTTTGCACCATGAAATATTAAATTATTTATAATAGTCTATGTAATCTCATTCTTATTTTATCTTATGTGAAAACTTTTCTCAGGCTGAACTTACCTCTTATTATCTCTATTTCTTGCTCACACCAGGGTCTTTTTCAGAATCGTGCCTTTGATTCCCCTTCCTGTAATGACCTCCTCTTTCTTTTCTCCATCTATACTTTAGCTATCTTTCAAGGACTTCCTGCTAGCATTGTGCATATGAATCCATTCCCTCTCTTGACTAGGTGACACTTAAGGTATATACCTATTACAATAGCAACAGCAGGAATAATAATACTAATATAAACTTCTCATATTAGTGCTAAAGGATTTAGCTTTTTTAATTCTCACAATAACTCTGTGAGGAACTATTATCACCACTTAACCACTGAGGAAAGTGAAGTCTGGAGAAACTAAATAATTTACCAAAGGTCAGGAAACTAAAAAATAGAAGTTTCTGGGTTAAGACCCAAGGTAGTCTGTGCTATACAATTAATATCATATCATATCATATCATATTTTATTCTCTAATAATCCAAAACTAAAATGTAATGGTTGATTATATCAGTAAATGGTGTTGTGACTATTTTGCTTCCTACTCTTTTGCATACCCACTAAAGACTCAATTTCAGGAGCTAGACTCTGTCTCTGGGTTGAAAGGCTTTCTCTGTCATTTTTAAGCTGTGCGACCAAAGGTAAGTCATCTAACTTCTCTGTATTTTAGTTTTCAGACCTACCCCATAGTTTCATCATGAGGCTCAAATGAGATTTCATGTTTAGTATTTAGTGCAATGTCTAGAACTATTATATATTCATTAAATAATAATAATAATAATTGTTGTTGTTGTTGTTGTTGTTGCTACTAACAAGTAAGAAGCAAAATTTCTGTGTATGTTTCTATGAGATTTTTGTCATCCAGAGACATATGGGGTGAAAAAGCACCACTGAATCTATGTACTATTAAATGCAGTTTATGTATCTTTCAATCATTCTAGTCTTATACTGTTAATTTATGAAATTAAGAAGCTTTACCCATGATAGTTTAACTAATAATGAACTACATATATTGCTTTATTATTATATCCATAGTGTATAGTTTCTTGAGCTATTTGTGATGACTTTCTGGCAGGCAGAAAGTACAAATTACACATTTCTAAAAATCCAGCACTTGCATTTTAGCAAAAAACTAATTATTAATTTTTCTTAAAAATCAATTGTGGGAGTGTAAACTAGGGCAACCTCTGTGGAAAGCAGTGTGGCGATTCCTTAAAGCTCTAAATATCTACCTCCCATATGACCCCACAATCCCCCTAATGGGAATATATCCGGAAGAACACAAATCACTCTACAAAAAAGACACCTGCACACGTATGTTTATCGCAGCATTGTTCACAATAGCAAGAACCTGGAAGCAACCATGCTGCCCATCAAAAGAGGATTGGATTAGAAAAATGTGGTACATATACACGATGGAGTACTACACAGCCATAAAAAAGAACAAAATCATGAATTTCGCAGCAACCTGGATGGAACTAGAGTCTATAATACTGAGTGACCTCTCACAAAAACAAAGGCCTGAGTATCACATGTTTTCACTCATATAATGGACCTTGAACATCCAATCTAATACTATAAGAAAATGACTGACAGTAGTGGGAAACTATGGGGGGGGAGATGGGATTAATGAGCAAATACCTGTCTGGGGATGGGGAAGCACCTCTAATCAATAGGGTGCCTGAATGAAATGTATTTGTATACCTAACCCTTAACTGTACCCCACATCATAATAAAAAAAATTGATTATTGAAGAAAAAAATCAATTGTATCTGCTTTACTTGTAAACTACTGTCTTTTTTGTAATTAAATATTTCCAATATTTTCATTGGACATTTCCTTATACTCTGAGATGTTTACTGCCAAACAAAATATCTTTTAAGTATATGCATCGTATTTGTCAGTTAAGTGCTTATTTAGTGTAGATATGATATCATGGTTATATGAACTTGAAACCAAACAAATAGAAGATCTTATCTGACAAAATATCTGCAAGGAAATTATTATTATCACATTAAAAAATTACACATAAGAATAACATCAAGAAAATGTTCTTTTTGTTTTTTAAAAAATTTATTTATTTATTATAAAGATGTGGGGTACAATTCAGGGTTAGTTATACAAACATTGATCATGCAGGTACCCTTGTTGAAGAGGTATGCCCCTCCTTCCCCTAGCAGTTTCCCTCAACTGCCAGTCCCACCACCCCCTTCCCCTGAAAGTTTGAAAATGTTCTTTTTCAATGAAATAAATTGTTGATCCCAACAGGTAAAGATCCTATGCTTGATGGTTTGTGTGAGGGTGGACTAAATGATCAACATATTTTACTGTTGACCATTGGACGTGTGTGTAGATTACTTTTGGATTGGCAGCCACAGTGTTTGCAGAATCTCAATCTATGGAAACTTTCTCTCTCTGTCTCATAGGCTACATGACTTTTAATATAGCACAACGTCAAAGACACAGGGCTTTGGCTACCCTGACTTTACCATTTTCTGGCTGTGTGGTACTAGAATAATTACTCATCTGTAAAACAGTGCTGACATCTGTTGCAAAGAGTTATCAGACATTAACTAAGACTGTACTTAGCACAGTGCCTGGCACATCATCACCACCATTGTTGCCACCATCATCATTATCACCATCACTATCATCATCATCATAACCATCAACACCACCCTAACTGCTGCTACCACAACCACCACCACCATCATCATTTTAACTGCTACCATTACCACCACCATTATTACCATTATATTCACCATCACTATCACTTTCACCATCATCATCTTCCTCTTATTCATTATCATAACCAATGTTGATCATGTACCAGACACTATTCTAAATAAGTACACCATAAGTAATAGCTTCCATCATTATTGCTATAATATTTTCTTTTACTGGCTTTTAGGTCATTAAATTGCATATTCTGAGTAAATTACCTTGAAATAAAACACCCTATCATGTTCTAATGGGTCCTAGTCAAAGTAAAAGCTTATACTTGAATCCCTTTCAGCACAGAAAAAGAATATATAATGCATTCATCTTCACCCGTCTTTCCTCTCCATAAACAAATCTCAGGATCAGTCATCACATGGAGAAAGTCCTCCTTGGATGGGTTCTAAATCCTCTGAATGTAATTCAACATATATTAACAATCCATATGAGAATATGCTTCATATATCTGAAAAAAACAAAGTATAATTAGAAATACTTTCTGTTCTGAGCGGGCAAAAATATGAGGGGGGAGGTTAAAAAAAAATAGCATTATTTTTGGAGGGTGGGTCCCTTGTAGTACAGATTTACCCCACTAGGTAAGTGTTCTAGGAACCTATTGTCATCAGTGTGCCAGCTAGCATTGTTGTGAGAGGCTGTGCTTAACTTCCATAATTTTTTATGGAGAGTTTTTTCAACACATTTGCCCATTTTGTGATGGGTAATCTACATGAACAACCTGCCTACACCTTGCTGAGTGATCAGCAGTTTTTGACCAAAACACATGACCTCCATTCCTCACCCTTCCTATTCAATCTATCTTGCCCCTAGTGATTTTTTTGTTTCCCTAGATGAAAAAAGTCCACAGAGGGAAACCTTTTACCAATGTGGAAGAGGTGAAACAAAAAATGGCAGAAGCACTAAAAGGCATCAAAATTGATGAGTTCAAAAGCTTTTTTGAGCAGTGGACAAAACATCTTGATTATGTGTATTGCATCACACAGAATACTTTGAAGATGACTGAATTTTACACATATGAGAATAAATAAATTCTGGTTTTTGGTGGTTCTTCTCCATACATTCCGTTGTTGACATCTGTCCTTTATGGATCTGCACTTATCATCCCACTTCTGATTTCTGCAAAGCAGGCTGAATTGTGACCTATTCTCTAGAGGCTCATGCTTTTCTATAATCCTTCATCTACATTGCCTTGTGAATCCAATCCAATGACTGTAAATGGGACATATGGGGGTTGTCTCCTGCTCTATAAGACAAACTTTGCCAGACCTGAGCTTAGACAAAATTTTGAAGTGAGTGTAGTCTGTCATTCATCTTTTTTTCTGCACTTTAGGCTACTCAGTGGCATCTTCCTATTCTTCTCGTCTCCTTCCTGTTTTGACTTTGACCTCATAACAAAACAAAAATTCAGTAGAATACACTGGGTAAATTAGCATGTGTTGCCTAAAGTAGAGAAATTTTTGTTCTGGTGACTTTGGATGGTTTGTACAATCTCTTAAGATGAAAATATTCCTTAGACGTAGAAACTAAAAATAATTTCTAGAATATCTAAACTATGGTCTAAAATATGTCTATTTAAAGGGACAGAATTAACTAAGAATGTTTCTGATAAAACCCAGTTTCAAGTCAGAGGAAAGGAAAATAAATAGGGTGGAAGCTATTTATGGGGATCTGACAATTAAGTTTGTGAACTCATCCTAGAAAAGTGCTACGCACCCCATTGCTGAATATCACTATGGTCACCTTTGAAGTACTCCCCTTGGGAAGTTTGCACTGATGTCAGTGCCTAGTCCACCCATCAAAACAATTTTGGAACTCTTTCTCTGTAATGGCCATCAGAGCTGTCGTCATATGACCTTGATGAGGAATGCCATCAAAGTGACTGCCTTTCAATATTTCCTTTATCTTTG
This sequence comes from Cephalopachus bancanus, assembly GCA_027257055.1. NCBI lineage: Eukaryota > Metazoa > Chordata > Mammalia > Primates > Tarsiidae > Cephalopachus > Cephalopachus bancanus. The sequence goes on from JAPVLO010000262.1 coordinate 2,208,334, forward strand.
GGTAAAGAAAAAAGTCACTGGGGACCAGATCAGGTGAGTAGGGAGAGTGTTTCAATACAGTTATTTGTTTACTGACCATTTTTGCACACACCTTTCTCATGCCAGTATTTTCAGTTAAGATTTTCCTAACTGTTTCTCTATTGTTTATTTGGTCTGCTATGCTTCTCAGTCAGCCAATGATTTTAACTCACAATTCGGTGAATTTTTGCAATGTTTTAATCAGTTCTGCTTATTACTGGCCATCCTGACCTCTCTTCATCAATGACGCTTTCTCTCTATTCAGAAAAACATTTAATCCATTTGTACACTGCCATTTCCTTCGTGGCATTATCCCCATCAGCTTGAACTAACATGTCCCTGATTTCATTTCTACTCTTGTCAAGTTTAACTAGAAATTTAATGTTTGTTTATTGCTCTAAGTCAAGCCCTCACATTCTTGTGACAGCATATAAAAACATGCAACAACAATAATGATCGCCACTCAGCAAGACTCTGTCACATGTTGACATGAACACAGCTGTGAGACACTGACATACCAAGGCTATGAAACCTTACTGAGTTGTTTGTACAGTGCTGCCAACATAAGGACAAAGTAGCAAGTTTGTTACCGTAATTGTCAGACCCCCTATTTGGATCTGACTGACTAACTTCGCATTGGAAAGAGTCAGTGGCCAGACACCTTGGTTTGGATTGTAATCCCACCACAAACTGATTATGTGACTGAGCAAGATAGTTTAATGTCTCTAAACTTTAATTTCTTCATCTGTAAAATAGAGATATAATATCTAACCTCTCAGATATAGTATGAAAAATAAGTGTAATCATGAACCTGTTAGGACAGAATCTGACACATAATAGGTTATTAGGAAATAAGACTGTTGGGAGCCAGCCACGGAGGCCCACTGAGCATTAGGAATCAGGGAGGGCCATGGACCCCGAGACCACTAAGATGTGTTCGGGAGCTGTTGACCCCATTTCTTCCTCCTTTTATCATGTAGCGCAAGTAACCTAAAGGAACTCTGCTGACCTAAGCTGAAGGCTCTGTGACTGTGACAGGCATGGCTCACTCCAGAAACTCATTGTTCCTGTTTCCCATGAACTGCGGTTTCAGCTTAGGTATTAGATATAATTCAAATTCAGGTCACATTTGGGAGACTTTTATATGATACAAGTTTCTTTATAAGATTTAAAAGTATATTTGTAGAATTAGTTTATACTTATGGAGAGCTGTTTTCAGCTTTAGATAGTATAGATGATTATCTAGAGTTACCAGAAATGGCCCAGCACGAACTTTGGGCTGGGCCACATTCCTGAGGGCCCAGTGCATACTTTGTACTAGGCTGCATTCTTTTAGAATTGGTTTAAGCTATAATTAAGAGCTTCCATAGCAATTGTGTAAGTAGTATTAGCTTAGAATAGAAAGGTAATAAGATTTAAGTTAGTCATCATGGGTGCTGTGTACGCATGAGCTTTAGAAGTTATTGATTATTATAACATCATGATGCTAGTAGGGATTGTTGCATTGCTTTTGAGGAACATTAACTAGCATAGGGAACAATAAGACAATTCTGCGGTTTGTCCTTCCTCATACCTGAGAAAACATCTGGTGGGTGGGGGACGCCCCTCCTGCACTTGGCTTTGTGTTCACGTGAAAGACTTGTGAGACTGTCTGTGTAAAATTTGGGGATAAATACCCTCTGTAACTTCCAATAAATGGCTTCTGCACTAGACAGAGTCCAGTCTCTTTCTTTCTCCCCCTGTCTCTCTCTCTCTCTCTCTCTCTTTCTTTCTCTTTATTTCTCCAGAATAATCGCCGATGCCATCACACTTCTCAGGGACCCCCCCGCATAAGACTTTCCTTTTTACCCTTTTAAAGTAGTTTTCACTCACCAAATAACTTCTTTTTTCCCAGGCTTGCTCATTTGCCATGGGTCAATGGATCGGATTCACCTACCTCTCCTTAGTTCACTTGACATTTTGCATTAATGTCTTTCAGTATAAGTATTTCACTATTCAAATAAGATGTGTTCTTGCAAAGAATCTAAGTTTTAGTCAAGTAATCTACTCTCCTCAAGGCACCGGAGCAATTTAATAAAAACAAAGTCAGATTAAATTAGATTGAGAAAGAAGAAGAAGGGAAAGGTAAAGGAAGAAGAAGAAAGAACAGAACAGAAGGAAGAGATAGAGAAGAAACAGTTGCCCACATTACCTACAGATCAGAGATGGTACCATAGAAGAGTAGAGAGAGTTCTGATTGAATTACTTTATTAGGATTCAGGAGATCTAGCCTTGGACAACTCATTTAATGTCAGTGACCTTCTTTATGAAATAAAGATATTAAACTTTTTTTTAACTTTTATTTTTCTTTATTTTTAAGATGTGGGGTACAGTTCAGGGTTAGTTATACAAATGTTCAATATGCAGGTACCCTTGTTGATGAGGGGTGCCCCTCCCTCCCCAGGCAGACTCCCACTACTGCCAATACTGCTTACCGCCCCCCTCCTGGCAGTTTTAAGCTTTTTGAAGAGCTCATCTAGCTCATAGAGCTGCAGAAGATTAAGAAGTAAAACATCTCCTTGTAAATCAAAAGTACAATGAGACACTATCTCACGCTGGTCAGGATGGCTATTATTAAAAAACCAAAAAACAACAGGAACCAATGAGGCTGAGGAGAAAAGGTAACATATATTGTTGGTGGGAATGTAAGATAGTTCAATCTCTGTCTAAAGCAGTTTAGAGTTTCTTAAAGAACTAAAAATAGAACTACCATTTGATCCAGCAAACCCACTTCTGGGAATATACCCCCAAAACACAAATTACTCTACCAATAAGGCACCTACCTGCATTTGTATGTTTATTGCTGTACTATTCACAATAGCAAAAATGTGGAACCAACCCAGATGCCCATCATAGGTGGACTGGATAATGAAAATGTGGCACATACACACTATGGAATACTACGTAGCTATAAAGAAGAACAAAATCATGACCTTTGCAGCAGATGCAGCTGGAGACCATCATTCTAAGTGAGCAGAAACAGAAAACTGAATATCGTATGTTCACTCCTAAGTAAGCACTAAACATTAGGCGCACATGGGCAGAAGAATAAGAACAGACACAGCGTACTGCAAAATGGAGGGAAAAGGGTAAGGGATACAAAGGCACACTCTGGGTACCATGCTCATTATTGGGGTGAGAGGCGGGCTCATCAGAAGCTCAAACATCACTTTCATGCAATACGACTTATGAAACAAATACTCACATGTATCCCATGATTCTAAAATAATAATTTTAAAAAGAAGTAAAGCATTTATTGAGGACTTTTCAACATTTAATGCCATTAGTCCATGGTACTGGGAAGAGTGAACTCTCATTGCTTCAATTTGACTCTAGGTCAGACCTATCCATGTACATCATCCCATTTTACTCCCTTTGATAGTATTACTGTCCTCATTGGTGAGAGGATGAATATTTGTATCAGAGAGTTTAAATGACTTTTCAAAAGTCAAAGAGCCAAAGGGACAGAGAGGGGATTAACAATACCTTTCAATACAAAGTCCCAGGTACTTTATACTGCACTATGCTGCCACCCTCTGGGACAGAAATTGGGAATAAAGCTATTAAGAAATCAAACCTTAATTAAATGACTATAGAACTATCTCAATTAATATGAATAGTCCTGCAACAGTCACAGAAACTTGAGGAAAAAATGCCCTGTTATGTCAGTGGTGTGCTCCTGAATGTTTAACAACTGACTTTATGAAAAACAAACTAACAAACTGATTTGTAGCACTTGTTGATTTTTGTAGAGTAAACATGCCCATCATGGTTGATTTCTAGCCATCAATGTAAAGTCACTGAACTGGAGTTGGAAAGAGATGTGCACAAATGGCTCTTTCAAACCAGTGATAGCCATCTCAGGCATTCTACCCTGTGTGTGTGCATGTGTGTGTACCTGAATTTATATGCCATTTTGTTAAAAAAAAATCAGTTCAAACATTTTTCTACAAGTCAGTAACCTTGAGTACCATGTTTCAATTTCAATTATGATCAATCTCCCCAACATTTTTTAAATTATGCAGATTACTAGTCTTCCTTTTTAGGTTTTAAAATATACCTGTCAATAATCCCAGCTAATAAAAGAAAACAAAAATCCAAGTTCCTAATCTTGACCTCATTTCTTTCACATACTAGATGGCTCTTACAACACTTTTGAATGAATATTTGTTAGGATTTCACACGAGACATGCAAAGTTTTCCAGGAACCCAAGGCATGGCTCCTCCAGTAAAACCAGAAGGTGACAACTGTAGTATTTGTCAATTCTGTCTCAGCAAAGAGACATTAGTGAAACTGGAATACAAAGAGAAAACAAAACTATCCAATGGCTCTGCATTTTTCCCCTCATCTTCTTCTTCTTCTTTTTTTTTTTTGAGTTGAAGTTTGAGTTTAAGTTTCACTCTGTCACCCAGGATGGAGTGCAGTGGCATACTTATGGCCACTGCAGCCTCCACCTGCTGGGTTCAGGTGATCCTTCTGCCTCAGTCTTCCAAGTAGCTGGAACTATAGGCGCATGACACCACACCCGGCTAATTTTAAAAATTTATTGTACAGACAAGGTCTTGCCAAGTTGCCCAGACTGGTCTCAAACCCCTGGACTCAGGCAATCCTCTCACCTCCCTCTCCCAAAGTGCTGGGATTATAGGCGTGAGCCACTGTACTGGTCTTCCTCACCTTAAAGTGCTGTAATTGCTTGAATTCTTCTAGAATAAAAGTAGGGTAACTGACAAGTTATAGAGAAATTTCATACATAATTTATATGACTCACACATTGAGCAAACAATGGAGTTCTCATTTGTGTGGACTGCCTCACAAATGATATTCAGATAAATTGTTTGGGGGAATGACTTCCGATTATTGAGACAATTTACTTCATTTTATTCATTTCTTCTGATTGTGAGATACTGAAGTAAGAATATAGCAGAGGGTTAAATGTGAAGTGTCTACTATTCTAAAAAATTTGCAAAAATGCTTGAATGATTGCCCACATAAATGTGCAGAAAATTTTACTCTCTACTAAATAAACAAAAAAGATGTTTAAAGCATCAGTGCTATTTAGAGAAAAAATAGATCCTAAATTGAGGAACAACTTCCCTTTTTAAGAATTATGATAAAGGGAAGAAAAACAAAAAAGCCCTACATATTCAATTGACACCTACAGAACAATATACTTACAGCTGAAAGGAATTACTTACATAGTGAAATTATGTTAGTAAGTTAAAAATAAAAAATAATGCTCTTATAATAGAAGAAATAATGCTTTAGGACCAAATTAAAGCAAAGATGTTAACATCAGAAGAAAAATCTTAACTATTAGCTTGGCAGGCACTATAACAGATCATTGAAAGAAACTGGGTATTACAGACATTGGAGAATTTTTACTTTAAGATCTTTAAAAATGCAATGGAAACATCTTTCTTCAATTGTTATAGTTCTTTACTAAAAAAAGTTAACTTAGAATAATCCCTTGGAGTTTCTTCTTACTTGATTCTTGAGAACTCTACATTGTTCTAAGTTTTAGAAAACATAAATGATGAAATAATGAAAGCAAAATTAAAATAAAAGCATGATTCAGATTTTTCAAAATTCAAGAAAGCCTCTAAAATTTAGATTGTTAACTTAAGAAAAGGAGTTCATATCTAATGAGGTTAAAAAATAGCACAAAATTGAGTCAGAGATGAGCTTCCTCCAACTCAGTAGAGTGTTAGCAATTGGGTAATAACTTGAAATAGGACAGCAGGAGTAGGAGGAGAGGAGAGAAACAATTCATCATAAATCCCTCAGGTAGAATAAACAGGTCTTAATACACAAGTGGATGCATGGTTATGGATAAGGTCGATTTGAGAGTGAGTGATTTCTAGCTTGGGTCTACTGGGTCCCTATACATTTTTCTCTGACCCAACTTAATTTCACCTACACATAGCATGCCTACAGTCAGTGAGGGGTGGGTTAGTCCTTTGAAAAAGAGGTGGGGAAGAAATGAGGTTGAGGTTGAAAATTTTGAGTTTGGAGTCCTTGATAGAAATTGAGTTGGAGAGGTTGAAAAAGTCTGAGCTGGGCATGTAGGCTTAGGGATCATCCAGGGCATAACTGAGCCCTCTAACTGAAATGGTAGGAATGGGTGTTATCAGTCAGGAAGGGACAAGGGTTAAGAAAAAAAAGAGAGGCAATGTCAATATCTGAAAAGGATTTGGAGCCATTAAATGGCATTGAGAAGAATATCAAAAAAAAAAAAAAAAGAAAGAAAGAAAGAAAAGAAAAATAGGAGATGGTAAACTATTGTGTAATATGCGTGGCACTTAAGAGCTTTTTTTGGTAAACTTTGAGCATACTAAGCAGATCATTCTGATGAGAGACTGGAAGGGAAGAAAATGGAAGAATATATATACCAGTGGCTTCTAGACCTGATTATCTCTCAGAATTCTCTTGGGGGTTTTAAAAATACATATTCTTGGGTTCCATTCCTGGAGATTCTGATTTGATAAATAAGATTTCTTATCTCATATTATTTAATGAATTTTGGCAATATTTTAATATGGTTTTTACTGTGTTGAACTTTATACATTTTTAAATTCTCATCTTCCAACTAGTCTAAAACACATTCAAGGTGAAAGCTGTTTCCTATGCATTTATATTCCTCATAGCACCTAGCAGAGTGCCTGAGAAAAATATTAGGTGCTCACTAATATGTGAGGGCTAATTGGTCAAATTACTTACTGCTCTTTAAGATGAAATAATCCAGATGAGCAATCAGAAAGAATATAGAGATATAGTGACATACTTGAATAAAAATTGCAGTATCTTTTAGTAAAAGGATAAGCAACTTGTGATGCTAAAAGGAAATATAAGAGGTGTCCTGAAATGGCCAGTAGCAGAAAAAGGAGTGTTTTCATGAGATAATGCCATGTCAGCTTTATTTTTGGAGAATGTTGATTTGACTTGAAGACGGTTAAATGTGTATGTGTGTTCACATGATGAGAAAGAACATAATTATGGATGTCCCTTGATAGTCTATTCATTTACTATGCTATTTAAGAAACAGTAAGTTTTTAAATTGGTTTCCAGTGTTTTTGGAAGGAAGTTCCACTGTACAGAAGCTTGGAGCTTTGTCCCCTATGGATTTTCTCTATTGGAATTCAGTAAAGTATAATTGAATTACAATGGGTGAATACACAGGTGTCAATTGCTGGCTCTCAGATTGAAGAAGTCGTCTTCTTCAAGCAACCGTGCCTTCCAGTGCTGAATCCCTGGTCCCAGTTTTTAGAGAACAGTGCTATATCGAAGAATACCTGTGTACATTGTTAAATAGCAAAATAACTACTGTAGTGAAATCGTGTTTAATTTTAGAAATTGAAGAAAAACTCACCATATTTCTATTCTAGCACACAGGATGTGGCCTACTTCTTTAAAATGTCAAGCATACAGACACACAGATTTTATTTAAAGAATATGGAAACACCCGTTTTCTACTTTGACTGAGTCTAGGATGTAGTCTTTTTTTGAATCAGGAAAAAAAGAAGTTAACAGTTTTTGAATGGTCATACTATTTAATAGCATTGACATAATATCTCAGGGAACTTTCGGAGACATTATCTCATTTGATTATTATAACCATCCAATTAGGTAGATTAAAAAAAGTCTGATGATTCCATTTTTCCAGACAATAAAACTGAAGTCCAGAAAGATTAAGAAGAAGTGTAAACTGTTTTAGCTTTTTTTTTTTTTTAAATTTTCTTATCAATGTTGAGGTTAAGAAAACAATACCCCAGAATATGGCACTTTGGCATATTGAGTGCTTTTAAATAAAGGACATTGGAAGACCTCAAAAGCAGCCTCAGAACAAGGTGTCTCTGACCTTCCCCTGCCCTTCTGTCTCTTGCTCCTAATTCTTTTTCGAAGTGAATCACAGAAATCAGAATTTTTCTTCCTAAAGGCAGGTCATAGAAACTACAACCCCTCTTCCCCAAAGCTAGTCATAAAAGCTAGAATTACTACTCTAACCTTCTCTCACCTCCCTGTCTAGGAGCTGGCCATAAAGAAATTCTCTGACTTACCTTCATCTGATAGTAGGTCACAAGACCCTTATTCCGGAAGGGTCCTGCTCCATACCCAGGGAGATGAAATGCTATAACAGAGGGACCAAGAAGAGTCTGAGTGGGCCTTGCTGGGTTTCTCCACTCAGTCTACTACCTTTAGACCTTACCCTTTTTGCCCAATCACATTCCTACATGGCTGTTTGTTCTTCATTGAATCTAAGCATAAAAATGGATAGCTTTCCTTGTATTGTGGGGGGGTCTTTATTTTTGAAGGCTTCCATGTCATGTTAAACTTTAACTATATCTGTTATGCTTTCCTCTTGTTAACCTGTCTTTTGCTGTAGAAGTGTTGGCCATGAGACTTATGATGGGGGAGAAAGGTAATCACATCTTTCCATTCCTATACTATTAAATAATGCAGTGGCTAAGAACTATTTTTTTTCTTTTTTGCATTATTCTAAATATCCTAGTTAGGCATGCATGGTGCCCTGTTAAGACTAATAGGCCTTTATCATGTATATATGTAAAGTTACTAGGAAAAAAAAAGTGTTTCTATAACCTTCTAGTTCTCTACTTTCTATAAATTCATTAGACAAAATGAACAAATTTCAAACTAACCAAGTAAATCATAAAGTTATCACCCTAAAGCTTTGTTACAACATAATTTTAAAGCTATCATTTAACTTTGGAAAATCAAAACAAAATGAAACGAATTAAATATTTTAAAATGAGAGAAAAGTCCACATTCGAGAAATGCTTTTAATTTTGTTCCGCTCCACCTTAGTTTGCTTAAAAGTCATTTATGTTTACGCAAATCTGAATTAGCAAACAAAATGAAAATTGAATCATTTTATGTTAGAAACCATTTTTATTGGTTTATACAGTCCAGTAGTAGAAAGCTGTGTAAAGGTTCTATTTTAATTTTCAGAAATTTGGGAAACAATTGAATTGAATGCTGTTCAAATCTTCAAGAAATGGATTGTCTATTTTGCCATCATGTCAAAAATACTGCCTTTCATGCCACTCACTTTTCTGTTCTGGGAATGTATGTAACTTTTTTTTTTGGTACTCTGTTATTTGTTTTCTTTTTTAGGATTTAAAACTATGTCATTTACTCACATAATTGCTTCTCTCATGGTCATATCTTTACTCCTTACTTTTGAGAAACCCATACTATTTGTTTCTACTCTTTTCCTGTCCCCTAGGTGAGTCATTTAAGTTATTTGAGTTAACATCCCTATCTACAAAGTGAAAATTTGGACAAGATATTCTTGATGATCTCTTCCAATTTTAAAACCTCATGCAATTTTAGAGAAAAGCTAAAGGGTCACACAATATGGTGTGACACCAAAAGACAAGGATGAGGAAAGTAACTTTTTCACTCTCTGCAAATTATGCCTGGACACTTCCCTGGTGAGATTTTGTACCATAGACAAGGACACACTGAGAAAGTCAGAGGGAACTGTAAATGAAGGAGATGGTGAGGCAGGTCGGGAGAGAAACAGAAAGAGAGGATTCTCCTGGACATTTAAGAATTGCATGTGTCTTAGAAGTTGTAAGCCACTGCTGCTGTGCCTGCCTATATCCAACAGACTCTTTGTGCTCTGTTAATAGTAGCTCTATGTTTTCCAGGTGCTCAGAAAAAAACCTTACCATTACGCTTGCCTCCTTTTCATCTCTCACTCCCTGCAACAAATCCTGCCAGCTGTACCTTTAAAATCGGTCAGGATTCTAACCCCTTTTCACTACTCCTGTTACCAACATGCAGGTCCAAGCTACTCTCATGTCTAATCTGGATTATGGCAGTAAACTAACTGGTCTCCTCACTTCTGCCCTTCTTCTCAGTCAGACTGGTAAATTTGTTAAAACATAAGTGAGATCAATCCTTTTTAATCCCCAAACATTTCCATCTTACTCAGAATAAAAGCCAGTGTCATAAAATGGCTTATGAGGCCCTTCCAAATGTGCTGGCCACCTCTAAGCCTTTATCTATCTGAATAATTACCTTTGCCATTCACTAGATTCTGGCTGCAAGGGCCCCCTGAAAATCCTCCTAAAACAGCAAGCAGATCCCACCACACCTTTGTATTTGATGTCCCTCTTGTCCTCTCTGCCTAGCATGCTTCTCTCCTAAGTATCTACATGGCTATTTTCCTTGTTCTTTTCAGGTCTTGAGTCCATACTTCCCTTCTGAACTGAGGTCCTTTCTAACTATCCATCTGACTTTCATCCCATCTCAACTTTATTTCCCACCTTCTCTTTCTTCCCCAGACACAATTCATATTTTTTCCTTCCTGCTATTTTTTCTTAAGCACTTTTCAATTTCTAACATATTGCTTACTACTCTGTATTTCAATTATTTCTCGTTTGTTATGAGCCACTCCACTAGAATGTAAGCTTAATGAGGCAGAGATTTGGGTCAGTTTTGTTTCCTTCAGCTCCAAAAATAGTTCCTGTCACATAAGCCCTTAGTAAGTATTGGTTGAAATGAATTGAATTGTTTCTAAGCGCAGGATGGAAACCTTGAACTGCATCATGAGGAACAGGTAGAAGTTTGTATCGAAGGTGAAAAATACAGAGGCCAATTTTTTATAAAGGGAAGTGTAAGCCACTTGGGAATAAAGACCTGCTTTGTGGAGTATCTCATTCAGTCACCACCAATTACAAATGAAAAACTGGAGTCATAGCACAGTTAAAGTGACAATGACAGTTAGTAGAAGAGCTCATGGTTAGACCCCTGGTTCTCAACCTTCTCATTTCAGTACTCTTTATTAGGATTTAAACTATTCAATTTTTAAGTTTAGCCAGGATGATACATAAGTAAGATAAAAATGCATTTTTCTTTTTTGCCCCAATAACTACCATACCCATCAAATTAATATTAACCACAAAAAAACTATTGCTAGATAATACTATTTATATAATTATATTTTCTTAGTAAGAACTAGCTTTGTATGAGCCTAAAAATGCATTTTTAAACTCTCACATTACAAAAAATAATAGTAATTGAGATAGGGTGAACAGTGGATGAAAATAGATGATAGAAGAACCAGAATATTAATAATTGATGGAGTCTGGAGATAGTTCATTGTATTATTTTGTTGACTTTTCTTTTTGAAATTTTCCAGAATAGCAGTTTAAACATTAAAAAAAAAATGAGAACAAATCCCAAAGTCTCACTCGGTCTTGCTTTCTAGTTCCTCAAAAAGTAGTTATAACCAAGTCAGTCAGTCAGTTACCATTTTCTTCATTCTCTGCTTCTTTATTTTCTGTTCACTGAGAAGACAGAATTGCTGTTCTTCATGTAATACTAAGGCACAGACATACTTTGAGTGAGCTTGTACACAGCAGTGGCAATTTTAGAATCATTCTCAATGACATCAAGTAGATTTATGCTTTATGGACTCAAACCATGGTGCGTTAGTGAAAAAAAAGGGCCTGCATAGTTCCTTCTCTTCCCTGATTTAGTGGCAAAATCGTGATAAAAATGTTCGTTGTGGAATAGTCATATTTTTGTGCTGAAAAAAAATTCCTCTGTGCATTGTTTATAACAGATATATTTTCATAGCCTTACTTATTCTAGATTCCCAGGCTTTCATCTTTTGATATGAGACCAATCAAAATGTACTTTCATCCTTCCCTTAGCTTTCAGGTTACTTCATCCAACACATACATTCATCTTATTTGGTCTTTTATTCTCCATACCGTGTTTTAATTTAGGGTTCTCCAACTGTACATAATTTCACAAGTTCCCTTCATTTTGTCCTTGACTGCCCTTTCTCTGCACTCCCTAATCTCTTCATTTCTTTATTTGAATTATGGGCGTCTATCTTCACCAGTTAAAAATAGATTTCCATCATTTAGCACTAAGCAAGGAAGGCTACACTTCGCCCTTTTCTATTCAGAGATTCTCTTTTCCCTTGGGGGACACCTCCCACTGACTCTACTTAAATCCTGCTTCCTCTTACTGTTTGTTCTCGGGGTGTTCCTTGAAGTATCTTTACATAATGTCACTCCATGATTTAAGTTCCTCAAGACATTCCCATTGCATTGACAGAAATTACAACTCCTTTTTGCCTGTAGGCTCTGTAAGGTGTGGCTTTTCTGCCTCTTTAGCCCTATGCCCTACTGGCTCCCTAATCCTGGTCACTGTCCAGATCTCACTGACCTTTTCTCACTGGCCTTCCTATCCAGGGTAGGTTTCCTTTAGATCCTCCATCTTAACCCTTTGTTGGTTTGTTACTAATACCGACAACAGTTCGTTTTACATATTTTATTCATTTATGTGCTTCCACTTTTTAAGATACACTCACTGTATTGTAAACTACCAAAGGACAAAAATTTTCTGTTGTCTGTTGGATTCTCCCTAAGATAAAATGGTTATGAGGATCATTCAGTTGAACTACCTAAGTCTCACAAACATCCATTTGATTTATTCTTTGTTTATCTTAGGGAAACAACTTAAGAAATCTTTCAATTTTGGTTTATAGCAGAATCCATTAAATTTGACTTCAATTATCTAAATAGCCAATAATTTCCTCTTACTGGTACATATTTTCCCAGCAAAGATTTAAAATCCACTGAAGATAAATGATATTTACTGCCATGATGGCTTCATTACTATTCAAATATTTTGCATATTTTATTAGGACTAGACAGTGATTCTTTACAGCTCTTTTTAGTCAGCACAAAAAGTTCACCTGTGATCCTTACAAATATCAAAAAATGGATATGGTGGTCACATGCAGGAACCATTTTAAAATAAAGTGAAAAACAGTTATATGTAGGATTAATTTAAAAGGCAGAAAAAGACACCAAATGTGCTTATCAATTGCAAACATGAAAATATACTTAAGCATATATACCTAGCTTATATCTGTGTATAGATAGGACAATATAGTGATCAATTGATAATCAATAGGCAGATCAAATTATTGATAGATAATTTTGGAAAAAAATTGCATTTTTTGCATGAAATGATGTTTTCACTTATTCAATAAAAAAAGTATATTGTCTCACTTCTGGCAATCTTAATTCTTGGTATTTTAGGTTTTGTTTATTTTGTGTGTGTTTGTTTTAAGATCTCTAAATTTCTCAAACTGACATTTCCATATGTGTTTTGTGTACTTTAGAAATCAGAAACTGTTTGCTAGGTAGTAAAATAATATAGTTACATGTATGAGTCGATCATACACATAAGCACAAAAGTGGCTGCCTTACTTGATAATATCTAAGACATGGTGTGGGGGCTCTCTCCTTTAAAAATACCTGCTCCATTATTTATATATTTTATTAGAATCCCTCCTGTAATGAAGCACACACAATTTACAAAAATGAAAGAAGATCCCTGATGAAGTTTAGTTAACAGATTACTTTGCCTTCCTAGAGCTCAGTGTCATCATATTTAACAATAGTAAGACTAACAAAAACACAATAACAAAGCTTACTCTGAATACTTATTATACCAGGGACTATGTATGTAAATGCTGTAGGTAAAAGTTATCATGTAATTTTACAGAAAAATAAATGAATACATGAAGAATAAAGTGACTTGCCCACAGTCCCACAGCTAGCACAGTATCTGAGCTTGGATTTAAACCCAAGATGTCTGATTCAAAATGTTACAGTCAAGCAGTCTATAAAATTAGGAGATTAAATGAAATTATCTAACCGGGCACGGTGGTGCGTGCTTGTAGTTCCAGTTACTTGGAAGGCTGAGGCGGAAGGATTGCCAGAACCCAGTAGGTCGAGGCTGAGGTGGCCAGCATGCTACCGCACTCCAGCCTGGGTGACAGTGTGAGACTCCAACTCAAAAAAAAAAAAAAAAAAAAGAAATTATCTCAGAAAAACACAGCTGTGATTTTAAATGTTAATCAACTGCTATATTGGAAAGCAAAAATGGTGTTCTGGGGGAAAAAATAACTGATTTGAATAGAATGCTGTATTAAAGGACTCCGGAGAGAAGTTATCCACAACAACAACAACAACAACAAAACGGCAAAGAACAGGAAACTGGCAACCTACATTAAAGGAAACATCAGTGAACAACAACAACAAATATAAACTTAATAATAATAAAAGACATGCAATCAAAACAAAATCTTTTCTGCGTTGAAATTGACAGTTTTTTGAGGAGGTACAATTTTCCCCCATACTGGAGAAATTGCTGATAAGGAGGTACTATTGCTAACAGTATAATGTAGTAAATTCTACATTATTCTATAAGATAAGTTGGGATTATGTATAAAAAGTCTAAGATTACATGTTTTCTATTCTGGAAGTTTATTTTAAGAGAATAGAGTTGGGCATAAGAATATATATTCAAGAATATCATTGCAACATTATTTCTAATAGCTAACCTTTACAAACAGTCTTGATATGCCAAGAGAGTAGGGAGTGTGTTAAATGACTATTAGAGCATCCTAGAAGCAGGAAATTATGTAGTTATAAAATCATGTTTTAAAATCTAAGAAATGGCCTATATTTTATTTTTTAAAATATGCATAGAATGCTATACACCAAATTTTCACAATGCTTACCTCTGCATGGATAGATTTCTGCTGAATTGTTTTCTATACTGTAAAATTAACCATTAGGAATAAGCCTAGATTCACTATATTACCTATTAAGAAGCATTAGAGAAGAAATATGGGGGAGTTAAGCAAGTTCGGGCTAAGTTTGAATGCAGATTTTATTGACTGCTGGCTGTGTAACTTTGAGTGACTTATTTATAAAATTGTCACAGTGTTACGTCTTTGGGATCATACAGCGAATCACTGGGGAAGATACATAAAGCCTTTACACAATGATCACTTAAGAAATGTTAGCTGTCTACCTCATATCTCTCTGGCTTACAGCCTTAAAACGTGAAAAGTGCAATTATAATTTATATGTTTTATTTTGTTCCACAATACCTTGTATTATTTTGTTCCACAATACCTTGTAACCTTGTATATTGTTTCACAATACCTTGTATCATAATCTAAAGCTGCATTTTCTAATTGTTGGTGAGCTTTACTACAATGGCATCACTATAGAACCTTATCAAAGGAGAATAGAAGAGGCAAGGGGCCCAGGCTGGAAATGAGTGTGAGAAGAAGATAACAGTTACAGAGAAGAACATATTCTACAATCCCATCTATCCATTTGAACTTCACATAATCAAGTATGAAGTCATCCCATGAAGGATAGGTTAAGATTTCTTTCTTGAGCTTTTTTCGATGGCTTATTTGCTTTTCATATTTTTCACACACATTATTTAAAGAATCAAAACCACAAATATTGATATTTTACTGTGGATTGCACAAGTGTAAATGGTTAACTGAAAAAAAGGAGTAATTTATATAGAGTGAAAGAGCAATAAAAAATACATCAACCCAATACAGCCACACTGTAGGTCCGTAGGCGTGAACAACAAAGAAGACTAAATGAGAGCATTTTAGGCATGCAGTGTGCTGTTTACATTCTTACTGAGAAAATATGCCGAGTTAGAATTTATACTTCAAAACAGATTCTCAAATAACACCGTGATGTTAATATGTCAGATCACTGATATAACTGCCTCCATGTCTGCCAGGCACATGCTCTTGTTTCCCAGCCCCCTTTGAAATTAGGCGTACTTCTGTGGTTTCTTTTTGGCCAAATTCATGGGTGTAGAAGTGATCTGTCACTTCTGGGCATCCTTTTTAAGAGCTGATGTGCAATTTGTATACTCTCTCTTTTCCCCTCTGCCACTGTGTCCAGTAAAGCTCCAAAAGATGACAGCTCTATCATCTGCATTCCAGAGACAGAGATAGAGAGGAGTGCCTCTAACTGAGGGTCAAAAGACATGCACTATGAATGGGAAAAAAAAAAACTTGCTGTTTTAAAGGAACGGTTCTTGACTGAGGGCAACTTCCCCCCCAACAGAATATTGGGTAATGTCTGGAAACATTTTTTGGTTTCTACAACTGAAATGGGAAATGTGCTGATGGTGTCTAGTGGTAGATGTTAAGGATGTTGCAAAACAATATCTTGAGGACTCCTGCCTCATGCAGGAGTTTAGACCAAATGTGTTGTAACTTCCCTGCAGTTCAAAATAAAGGTTTTTAAAAAGGTGAATTTATTACAACAGTTGTGTCCTATAATATGACTAGATGGTAGCTACAACTAAAAAACACCAAGTATTTGATAATAAAATATTCTGAAATATGGATGGTCTCCAGTTTATAACTCATGACCTACATACTTATAACTTTTTAACTCTAAGTAAATCTCTTTGGTAATAATCAAAAATTAAAATTACAACTGACTAAGAATTGAGACCAGTGAGGACTCATACACTTTGCTAATTTCACTGACAACAGTGCCTGGTTAATCCTGGGTGAGAGCTTGGCTCAGTTTTTTGGTAGTTAGTCGCATTCTAAGTACTTCATTCATTCCCAAGAGCTCAGAACTGAAACTCTAACTGAAATAGAGGACAGAGATATACTTGAGAAAGAAGAATTACCATGGAAACTGCCCTTATCCACATAATTTACCATTCAAAGACTTGTGTGGTTATAAAATTGTCAATGGAAATTTTTGAGACAGATAACATAAATTTTGGAAGCAGTTCAAATGTCTTTGGAAAAATGAAAAACGCCTGTTTGCCACAGGAAGATTTACCAGGTAAGAAGATGGTTTCTTCTGTCTAGATTTGACTGATTTTCTTTTAGGAAACGTTTACTAGTTCAGTTCTTGCAAAAAAATCACCCTAAAGGAATACTTAAATGTCATTTTTAAAGAAAGTTTGATTATATATACTTAAAAATTAAAAACATCATATATTTTATTTTATTTTATTTACTAATTAATTAGTATGTTTTATGGAACAAAATAAGTTTTCCAGAAATAAAACTCCAATTTCTAACACTGAAACTATTGGAAATAAGGGGTTAACTTATGTTGGTTACACATGTAACCAGAACCCAGGCACAAAATGATGCAAAGCTAAGATTTATCCCACTTTCACCACATTTTTTAATTAAAAAAAATTTAGAGACAGTCTTGCTGACCCAGGTTAGCCTTGAACTCCTGGGTCAGGTGATTCTCCTACCTCAGTTTCCCAAATAGATGGGATTACAAGCACACACCACTGTGCTAGGCCACTATCTCCACTTTCATTTAATGAAGAACTGGAATTCCTAGCCGGAGCAGTTGGCAAAAGAAAGAAAAAAGAAATCCAAATTGGAAAGGAAGAAGTCCAAGTTGGAAAGGAAGAAATCTAAATTGGAAAGGAAGAAGTCAAATTATTTTTGTTTGCAGACAACATGATTTTATACTTAGAAAAACCTAAAGAGTTCACCTAAAAATATTCTTAGAGCTGATAAGTGAATTTGGTAAAGTTGCAGAATACAAAATTAGCATATAAAAATCAGTAGCATTTCTATAATAACAGCAATCAATCTGAAAAAATAAATCAAGAAAGTACTCTCATTTGCAATAGTTACACAAAAACAGAATATGTAGAAAGTAATTTAGCCAAAGAAGTAAAAAAATCTTCATAAGGAAAACTATAAAACACTGATGAAAGGAACTGAAGAGGAATACACAAAAAAATGGAAGATCGTCCATGCTCATGGATCCAAATAATTAATATGCTAAAATGTACATAATGCCCCTACAGCAATAAACAGATTTAATGTAATCCCTATCAAAATACTAACGAAATTTTTGACAGAGTCAGAAGAAAATCCTAAATTTTATATGGAACCAAAAAAACACACAGATAGTCAAAACAATTCTGATAAAAAAGAACAAAGCTGGAGGCAATGCAGTACTTGGTTTCAAATTATACTACAAAACAGCATTGTGTTGGCATAAAAACAGACACGTACAACAACTGAAGAGTGTAGAGAACCCATAAATAAATCCACCCACTTACAGCCAATTAATTTTTGACAAAAGTACCAAGAACATACATATAAAAATCTCCAGTTTCATCCATGTTGTTGGATGAAATGTTGAATAAAATGAATTATCTTATTCATCTTTATGGCTGAATAATATTCAACTGTGCATATATACCACATTTTCTTTTCTTTTTTGAGTTGGAGCCTCACTCTGTCATCCAGGCTAGAGCTCAGTGGCATGCTCATGGCCACCACAGACTCAACCTGTTGGGCTCAGGTGATCCTTCCATCTCAGCCTCCAAGTGGCACAACTACGGGCATGCGCCCCCACACCCAGTTAATTTTTTAATTTATTGTAGAGATGAGGTCTCATCAAGTTGCCCAGGTTGGTCTCAAATCCGTGGGCTCAAGCAATCCTCTCACCTCAGCCTCCCAAAGACCTGGGATTACAGGCGTGAGCCACTGTGCCAGGCCTATACCACATTTTCTTTATCCATTCATCTGTTGTTGAATTTTTAAGTTGAATCCATCTCCTAGATATTGTAAATAATACTGCAATAAACATGGGAATGAAGATATATAGAAAGGACAGTCTGTTTAGTAATTGGGGCCAGGACACCTGGATAACTATATGCAGAAGAATGAAACTAGATATCTTCCAACATATATATGAAAAAAAACTCAAAATGAATTAAAGACTTAAATGTATAACCTGAAATTATGAAACTACTAGAAGAAAACATTGAGAAAACACTACAAGGCATTGGTCTTTGCAAAGATTTCTTTTTGAGGTGTGAGACCTTAAAAGCACAGGTAACAAAAGCAAACATAGGCAAATAGAATTACAACAAGCTAAAAAGCTTTTGCCCAGTAAAGTAAACAATTAACAATGTAAATGGACAATGTACAGAATGGAAGAAAATATTTGCAAACTATCCATCTGACAAAGGATTAATAAGCAGAATATAAAAGGAACTCAAAAAACTCAATAGGAAAAGACAAATAATCTGATTTAAAAATGGGCAAAAGACTTGAAGAGATATATCTCAAAAGAAGACACCCAAATGGAAAACATGCTAAACATCATTAATCATTAGGGGAATGCAAATAAAAACCACAATGAGATATCATCTTATCCTAACCAAAGTTGCTATTATCAAAATGACAAAAATAGCAAATGTTAGCAAGAATGCAGAAGAAGGGGAAAGTCTTGTATACTTTGGTGGGAATGCAAAATATTACAGCCATTATAGAAAACAGTATAGATGTTGCTCAAAAAAGTAAAACTAGCATATGATCCAGTAATCTTACTGCTGGATATCTATCCCAAAAAGGATTATCAGTATATCCAAGAGATATTTGTATTTCTATGTTTATTGAAATATTCACAATAACCAAGAGATAGAATCAATGTAAGTGCCCATCAACAGATGAATGGATAAAGAAAATGTGGTATACATACATGGCTGAATAAAATTAAATGAAATTCTTTCATTTGTAGCAACATGAATGGCACTGGAGGTCGTTATATTAAGTGAAACAAGTCAGACACAGAAAATTCAAATATCCCATGTTCTCACTCATATGTGGAAGGTAAAGAAGTGGATCTCCTGGAGGTAGTGAGTAGAAAGTAAGTCACCAGAGTCTGAGAAGGGAAGGAGGAGTGAGAGATGAAAAGAAGTTGGTTAATGAGTACAAAAATATACTTATATAGAAAGAATAAATTCTAATATTCAATAGTTCATTAAGGAAATTATAGTCAACAATCATTTATTGTGTATTTCCAAATGCTAGAAAAAAAGAATTGTAATGGTTCCAAAACAAATACAAGATAAATGTTTGAGTTGATGGAGATCTCAATTATCCTGATTTGATCACTACATATTGTATACAAATATCAAAATAGGATATGTGCCCCAAATATGTACAATTATGGTATACCATAAAAATATAAAATAAAAAATATTTATCTATAGCATACAGCACTACAAAACAACCTACCGTGGACAATGACCAGCTAATGATTCTTTTTTCTTTCTAAATACTGTGAGCAAGGTCTAGAGGTCCTGACTTCCATAGAGTCGATCAACAGGAAACTTGGAAATTCAGCTTTAGGAATTGTGATGTTCTAATCTCAGGTGTAAAAACAGAGAATGAAGCTTTTTATTTCAGTGATTTCTAGTGTTTCATTATTTATGTGAATGAATTTGAAAAAGAATTGAAACATTATGTCAGTAATGTTTGCTTTATAATAATAGAAATAGAAAGCTTCAGATATGTTAATCATGTATGAATATAAACTAGTGAGCATTTATTACCAATATACAGGGAAAAGATTTTAATGTCCAAATGTATTATGGTTATATCTTTTCTATGCATCAGGCATATGTTTTATCCAAACAATTTCAAAATTCTTAGGCGACAACTGCCAAGCCCAGTGGACTATATATTCATGATGGGGGTGAGTGGAGAATGGTCAGACAAAACCAGAGCCCTTAGAGAGCTAGTCCAGCATTACCCAAATGGAGAGAACCTTAAGAGCAATTAAAAAATAATATCCTAGTTGAAGAAAGAGCCAGGGCGCATGACAATGAAATCTATCACATTAATAATAATGTCCATTCTGGCCAGATGTGGTGGCCAGAATATAATCCCAGAACTTCAGGAGGCTGTGGCAGGAGGATTGCTTGAGCTCAGGAGTTTGAGACTAACCTGGGCAACATAGCAAGATTTTATCTCTAATAAAATATAAAAAATAATGCCCATTCTAATTCCAAAGGAACCCAGAAGGAAACATATTTTTTAAAGGACCAGGCTCATAAAATGGCACAAGATACAAAGTACCTGTTTTATCTTACTGAGTTGTGGTTTCACTCTGTTACTCAGGCTGGAGTGCAGTGCCACGATCATGGCTCACGGCAGCCTAAACTCCTGGGCTCAAGCTATCCTCCAGCCTCAACCTCCCAAGTAGCTGGGACTATGGGCCTATGCCACCACGCCTGGGTAATTTTTTGATTTTTTGTAGAATGAGGTAAGTGGTAAAGTGATACAAATTAACAAAAACACTTAGCAGGCTGTTTGTTACAATACAATACAAACCAAAGGACCAGAAGACAAACTTCATTCTTCACCTTTGAGAATTACTTAGAGGTAGTATTTATACAGGCTGCATTCTTGATTGGCAATGAACCAATAAATAGTTGTGAAAATTAATGTATGTGTATCTTATTCATCTTATACAGGAAATTGCTCTGAAGAGGGTTTCAATTATCCAATTTTCAATCAACCCAGCTTTACAAATGACTAGTCAGTCAATGAATTATCTCAGATGGAAAAATTGCAATTACAACAACAACAACAAAATAAAGTCAAACAGAAAACAAAATGGGTTGGTCTATTGGATTTTCATTTATCTGTAAATATATTCTTTGATCATCCACGTACATGTAACCTTTCATTAGGAAGATATTGCTGGATTGGGTCTGATGGGCTGTATGGTTATGCCGATTTTTCTTTCCTTTAGTTTCTTTTCTTCATTCTTCTCTTTGAGATTGGTCTTTGTAACCTTGAGGCTTAAATCTTTAGGCTTCATAATGGGTATTGAATGAGAGGCCACAGTCTTCTGGTCATATCCCAATGGAGAAAAGCTCATGCTTTTCTTTGAGGATTATGGACCAAAGTTATTAAACAATAATTCTCTCTCTGAACTGTATTCAGTAAAATGGGCAGGTAGAGGCTGTGCAAACTATCTGTACTGAGCTCAAGTTGCTCATTTGTATTCCAACTAAGGCAAATCTAATATACAGTTTGAGCAAAGTCACCAGGTTGGAAATTTATGTCGTGGCCTTGCAGAGAAATTCTGAAGGCCTTTGACAACATCCTGTCTCCTCACAGTTACTAGCTTTCAAGAAAATCAAGAAAGAAAAGTCACAGTGACGCTATTACAACTGGAATGTTTATGTTTCATGGATGACTGTCATAGTGCTCACTTTTGGTCCCTTTGGGGAGCTATAAAATGCTGGAGATTAATAATAGCAGTGACTTTTAAAATGTATTCTTTGTCTGGTCAGGCCAGGTCTTCATCTGTCTTTGCAAGTATTCTTTTTATATCTTACTGGTTTTCTGAAAACATGCCTGGTGTACTACCATCTCATGGGAATAGGCACTGGGCAATTGGGTTTAGGTATGCTTGATGATAGGAGCTCACAAGGGACTGTACACGACTACCCTATACACTGGCAGAAATAAGCATTATGAACACAGAATTCTATAAGCATTGCCTAGATTGGCCTTTTTGAGCATCAAATGTAAACTCTAATACTTGAAGCAAGACAGTGTCCTGAATTCAATATGAATGCTAAAACAATTTACTGAAGATGATAGATGTTACGCTAATAAATGAGGAGGCTTTCTACATCGATGTGTACAAATGCAAGTCATAATCTGTGGGCTCTGTTATCAACAATTTTTCCTACTTTCTGAGAAAGTGGTGAAAACCTTTAACCCATGTGGCCAAGAAGAAAGATTTGTCCCAATTTGGACTCTTGGCTGTGTGTGTTGCATTCATTTTTCTACGAGGTATAATTTGAGGAAAAATGTTGCTTCTTATGTCGAGGCACCAATCTTTGCTTTTGGTCTTCCTTCAAATTCAGCTTTAAAGTAGTAAGTAATGTTACTTCCTAGGAAATGCTTTCTTTCTGTACTTTTCAGTCTCCCAGTTGAAGCTGTGCAGTGCAGTTGCTCTGCCTTTCTTACCCAAGTATTTGGAGAGTGAGATTTTCCCACCAATTACTAGCTCCCTGTGGGATCAGCTTTTTTTCTGTAGAACATTTTTTAAGTGTTACATTCTGTGTGAAACATGTGCTACAAAACATCAGCTATAGTGATTCTAGCATTCCTTTTGGGCAGAAAGATTTTATTTTACTACTTTGAAAACCTTAAAATAGGTTTTCCATTACACACAAAGGATATCTTAACATTTTATTTACCATTCCATTATACTTGTCCCTAGTGGCTCTGTGGTATGATTAATTTTTCTACAGTAAGTATTTTGAAAGTTTCATCATAAATTAATTCAATTTAACTTTCTCAGAACCCATGGATGTATAAGCTCTAATATCCATGGGTCTGATTAAACTCAATAATAGCGTTATCCATAGAAAATCAGTTATTGGATTGGTCAGGACAGGTTAACTGTAATAACCCTAAGATACCTGTGGCATTGAGCATAAAAACTTACTTGTCACTCAAAATTCAATGTGGGTAGGCATTAGGGTTGACCTGGCGATAGGGAGGAGGGATTAAAATTCACACAATCATTCAAGGATCTAGGCCCTTCACATTGAGGCTCCTTTCTCCTTGGGATCTTTATTATCCTGTCTGTTCAGGTGAAGGTTTAATGGGAGAGGCATAAAAATGGTCATGATAAGCTCATAATCTATTATTCAAAAATGACTTCCATAAGCCCAAGAAAAAAAGAGAACACTAATTACTCCTAACTAGCAATATCTCATAGATGTGAAATGATTTGGCTTCACTGTCCTCAGGATAAAAAAAGAAGAAATTTTTGTCTATTATACATTTTTTGGTCTTATTTTTAAAATTTAAATTTCTCTTTATATTTATATGAAAAAGTGGTTTTGTAATAACACTGCTCTAATGCATGAAAATGATTCTATTATATCTTTCCCAGTAGGACTTTATGTTATTTTCCTAATAAGAGTATGAATTCACACTGAGTCATCCATATTTCCTTGCTCAGTTTTTGTGATCAGTGGCAGACATTTGTAAGATGCTCGAATGAGGTTTCAGGTTCCAACTAAAATAACAGAGGAAATTGAACTTACCTGACCATGAATGGCATCCTCTAATTGAGGAGACTGAAATTAACAGCTATATTTAAGAAAATAAAAATACACAAATGACCCATGAGAACGTAATTTCATAGAAACCATGGAATATATTTTGATTTTAGCTATGGAGTTCAGTTATTGTTTAATAATCTAAATGATTGGTAATGTTTAATCATATTGGGGTAATGTATAATATTGCTGGCTAAGGAAAATGAATGTATCTTTCTGAGTACTTTGCTTGACATTTGGAAAGAGAGTTAAGAACCAAGAATAAGAATTCCAAAATAAATTTTCTCTCAGTAACACGAATCTTCATAGTTTATTCAGAAACAAGGAAATTGCAAATTGCCTGATTTGAAGTAACAGCCATTACTTCAATCATCAGAACGCAAGCACTTTATATCTACACATAAAGACTGCTAGATTTGGTCTTCCAGAGCAGACCCAAAATGAGAGAACTGAGGGAGTTTCCAAACTGTGCTCAAAACTAGGCTTGTCAGTGGACCTCTGCTACTGAAACCAATACATGTTTGGAAACCCAGAAATGAGATACAAGCTCTTGAGGCCATTTTCTGTCCCCAAACCATGCAAAAGTATTTGTGTCTATATGTGAAAGGACAGAAATGTTACCTCTGCAAACCATGTTGGAACCAGAAAGGGAAAATACATTAATGGTATTCAACTCAAATAATTAATAAAAAGATTTTTTGGTAGTGTAGAGAAATATTAGATCGACAAATTATAAAATCTGTTTGCCTTCCAAGATCTCATGTAATAGTTATTTAAAATAGTTCAAAAGCAAAGCCGAGACTTCAATTTTTTAAGCTAGTATATGTATATGAAGAGCTTGTGCCAGGCTCTGAGATCAGCACCCATTACGAGTGATCTCATTTGTGATTCACCATTGTATGAGGTAGACACTACTGTTGTCCCTTCTTCCCCTTTATCTATTGCTGCCATTAAACTTGTTCATTCATTAAATGTTTACCACTCATTTAGCATACTCCAAACACTATGAAAGGCACAGAGGGAATCTGAGGTGCAAACAAAAACTATCTAATTTAATGTCATTTTACGACATTATGTCATTCATTCTGGATAATTCATTATCAAGAGCTTTTTGTTCCTCCAGACAATCAAGAGCTTTCTTTTTTTCAGGCTCTTGAACACACCCTTCTCTCTTCAGGAAAGCTCTTCTCTGTACTGTTCTCTGGGCCTCTACACTTCAGCTTCAGATCTTAACTTAAATATCACTCCCTCAAAGACATATTTCTTGATCCACCAATGTAATATAAGTTCCTCAGGTTAATCTTTCTCATAGTCCCTCATCACCCTTCTTTATCTTGCTTAATAAAATTTATAACTATACACTTACGAGTATTTGCTTAATGTGTGTGTCCTAACTTGAACATAATGTCTGTCCATCAGGGCAAGGGCCATATCACTTAGGTTTTTATGTGCAAAATTTAAGGGTTTGTACTTTGTTATAAGTGCAAATAGAAATCATCTATTTGGCTTTTTAACATGGCAGTGAAATTTTTAAATTTACATATTAAAAAGACCTTTTTAGCCCAAGACCTCTGATAATTTACTTTACTGGATAAAAATATGAGTTCATGTGGGAAAGCGCCAATTATCCTAGGGAAAACAAGGAGGCAGAAAATAGAGGAGTTTTAGGGCAGCAAAACTACTCCATATAATACTACTGTATAATGGATATGTGACATTAAGATGTGAATTTACCTGACCATGAATGACATCTCATAGAATGTACAATACTACAGTGAATCCTAATGTAAATTACAGAATAGAATGTACAACATAAAAAGTTTTAACAAAAAGTATAGACTGTGGGTGATAAGGATATGCCATGTAGATTCATTTTTTTGAAATAAATGTACCATTCAGATGAGGATGTTGAGAATGGGGAAGCCGTGCATGTATGGGGATGGGGTATATGAAAAATTTCATTACCTTCTGTTCAAATTTGCAGTGAACCTAAAACTGCTCTAAAACCAATAAAGGCAATTTTAAAAAGTCTTCTCTGACAAGTGTGATATTAATTTCCTTTGAAATTTTTTCAATCTAGTGTGTTTTTGGTAAACCAAAATTTTAGTTTTAATTTTGATTTTAATATTAATAGTTTCAGTTATTATCAGTTTTTATACATATATATCTGCTTATCATAACACATATAGCTACACAGAACAAACAATCTTCAATTTACATGTGCTATTCGAAAACATGTTCTCCTCTTGTCCTAAATTAAAGATTACTAAACTTATCAGTCGAAATAAGGTTGCAATAAGAGATGTTTGGAATTCTAGTTATGTTCTACATAAAGTGTTAACTGCTAATAAGAGTAACTCAGGAAAGGAGTATTAAATGCACTATATCTAGGGCTGATATAATTAAGGAAGAAGAAAATATCAAAGCCATAAAATACTTTGATGTTGTATGAAACTCAGGCTCTAGCAAATATAATATTGATGGAGTATATGGTTTTTCAAAGTTTCTCATTCACAGTTAAATCCAAACTGAAAAATCAGAGCATTAAGGTCAGAAAAATCTGGAGGCTTGCATATTTTCCCCCCAGTGAGCAAAGAATTTTAAAGTATCCTCTAAGTGAGCAGTTCTTTTGTCATTCTGATCCCTGCTCACTGAACTGATTTCCTGTTTGGAGACTGAACCACGGATTAGTTAAATTTGATTTGAAAAATGTCACTAATGAAACATCAGGAAAAGGGGCAAAAGGAAATGCTGAAGCATGTGTTGAATAATATTTATGGCTTATATTTATGTATGTGACTCATATACTTAAAAGTAAATTCAACCCAAGTGAAAAGAAAATTACTACTTTATGCGTGACCAAACATTTACATAACGTTTGCAGATATTTATAAAACTTTAGACTGTTTCTCAAGGTTGCCATCTAGAAAAAAAGTCTAGTTAATATAAAATGACAACCCATTTAGTATTAAAATTGTGATAGCTGGGACACAGGATAAGAAAGCCATGCTTTCATCAAGCTTCAGTTATGTCATGTCCTGTTACCAATTTCACATTACAGATTCAACTGAAATTGTGTAAATTATGCTCATGCATATGTCAAACTCAAAAACTATTTCATATTTATATTGCATTTCTCATTGCATTCAGAATCCTTTCTAATAACAATTAATTGATTCGTGTAACAGCAAAGTATTAAATCCATTATTTAGATGAACAGATATACATAGATAAGTACTGTGTTTTCCAATATTTTCAGTGCAGTCTGAATCTGTGGAAATATTGGCTGGAAATGGCTTCTAAGTGAACAAAAAGGCATCAGGTCTCTGTCCCCTATGGTATAATAGTATAAATGGACACAAGCTATCATCTTGTAGCACTACAGAAATACATGAGCAAAGAATAAGGGGGAAAGTACTAATATTTTACTTCTCATTGATATTATAAAAAATATTGAGGATTTTTTTTTTTTTTTAGGATTATTTCTGACAGTATTTCTAGAAGTCATAGATAAAATGGAAGGTTAAAAAAAAAAGAAAACTTTAAAAAATGGACATATCACCTCATTCCATGGAGCCACCATTCTAAATGTCTAGGCAGGGAGATAGAAATGGTGTCAAAAAGTGTTGAAAATAAATACATTATATTAAATGCACTTACTAATTAGTTTCACCTTGTATTTTTTGAAGAAACAATACCAATAAATGATAGATTTGAATGGAAGAACATAGGATGAACATTTCTTGAATGGTTATTACATGACAGGTACTCATTTAATCATGCCATAAGCCCGCAAGGTAAGTATAAATATCCCCATTTTACAGGTAATAAAACTGGAAAGCTGAAAGTTAAGTCTGGCCTAAAGTTTCCAGGCCCATGTTCTTTCTTTTTGCTCTCCACCATTCTTAATTTTTTAATGAGCTTCAGTCAAAGATATAGGGGAGGTAAGAGGAGAAAAGTGAGTGCAAAAGTGGAAGAAAGTGGATAAAATGATAAGAAGAAATCAAGTAGACGGGTCAGAATTGACTATTACTTAATTTTAGCCAAAACTATGTTTCAAAAAAAAAAATCTAAGTATATTGTGCTAGACAGCCTCCAAAATGACCCCAATCATCCCTTCCTCCTAATATTCATATCCTGGAATAGTCCATTCGCACATTGTATATAACTGACTTGCATAGCCAAAAGAATACTGCAGAAATGACAGTCTCTGTTTTGTAAAGCAAGAACATAAAAAAAATTGTAGCTTTCACCTTACTTTCTCTTGGATCACTCACCCTGGGGAAAGTCAATTGCCATGTTGTGAAGATATACAAGCAGCTCTGTAGAGAACTGCATGGGGGTAAGAAACTGTTGCGATAGTGAATAGTCATCAAGGAGCAGAGGTCTCCAGGCAATAGCCATGGTGATGAGTGAACCACCATGGAAATGGAACTTCTGGCACCAATCAGACGGCAGTAGCCCTGAACAACATGGCCTCGGCAACCTCATGACAGACCCTGGGCTAGAATCATTCTGGAATTTCCAGCAAAGCCATTCCTGAATTTCTAAAGCTATTGTGAGATAAATGGTTATTGTTATTTTAAACAAAATTTGTATTACACAACCACCAATTACCAATTAAAAAATATAAACATAAGGTTAACTGACAACTGATTTATTGGGTAAGATTATTAAGAAAGAAATCATCATGATATGCAAAGTACTTCTGGTTTTAAGGAGTTACTAGCCTGAGTATTAACAAACTTTTAAAACATCATAAACAAATAAGGACTGGAGAAGGTCTTCTAACTTAGGTAATAGTGCTTGAAAAGGAAGGCCTTGATTCTTTTTTTTTTTTTTTTTGAGTTGGAGTCTCACTCTGTCCCCCAGACTGGAGTGCCATGGCCGCTCCCAGCCACCGCAGCCTCGACCTGCTGGGCTCCAGTGGTCCTTCCGCCTCAGCCTTCCAAGTAGCCAGAATTACAGGCATGCGCTACCATGCCCGGCTGATTTTTTGATTTATTGTAGAGATGAGGTCTCGCTTGCCAAGGCGGATCTCGAACCCGCGGGCTCAGGCAATCCACTCACCTCAGCCTCCCAAAGGCGCGGGATTACAGGCTGAGCCACCGAGCCCGGCTGGCCTTGATTCTTGATGTAGATAAAACTAAAGCAGGTTATATGAACTTTTACCTGTGTGATCTTAGTTAAATTTCTTGGTTTATTTGGCTTAAGTTTCTTCATGGAAAAAATGTGACTGATAACTTAATCTACACTGAAAAACTTGTGCAGATTAATGAAATAATGCATTTAAATTACTTAGGGTAATGACTGGCATATAGCAAGGGTTCAATAAGTATTAGCATTACATTATTATTATTATTATTATTAAAAGCTCAGTGGAATCATGCCTAAAGTTAGAATATTAAAACAAAAGATCTTCCAGCTATTATCAATGAGAAAATTACATGGTACTATAAAATACTTATATGTTTTGTAAATGTCTTATTTATGACACAATTTTACTTCATGAAATTAATAGTGGTTCCTTTTTAAAAAGTGAGGTGACTAGAAAATATAGTAGTGAAGGACTATTAAGAAGGAAATAACAAACTTAGGAAATAAAGAGAAATAAAGTATAACTACATTTCATATTTGATATACTACATATTTGGTACAGGTGTTTATTGCACTCTCCTAATTAAATGCATAAGCCCATAAAAACCCAGAGAAAGTCAGCGACACTAGCAACTCTCAACCATTTTGTTCTCATGATCCCTTTGCACTCTTATAAATTATTGAGGACTCCAAATCTAAAGAGCTTTTGTTTTACAGGTTATAGCTACTGATATTTATATCAATATATAAATATTATAAATATATATAAATAGCTAATATATATTTATATTAGCTATTAAAACTAAACTAACCAAAACATTTAATCATTTAAAAATAATAATCATACCATTGTCTTAATATTGAAAATATATTTTATGAAAAAATTTTTAAAACTATTTTTCAAAAAAATATTTGAGAAGAGTAACGCTGTTTTGCAAATAACTTTAAAATTTGTGTTAATAGACACCTGTATTCTCACATCTGTTTCTTCATTCTATCTGTTGCAATCTCACATGTCATGCAGCCTCTGGAAAACTCTATTGTATATTCAAAAGAGAATGACAGTGAAAAAGGCAAATAACACCTTAGTATTATGAACTACGTACTACACCATTTTGGAAGATAAGGAATAAAAAGCCTCAATAGATCTTCCTCATTAGTCTTATTTTTGCCCTTACAGCACTGAGCATATTCCTGAACCCTATACATCTTTCAAATGAGCATTGGAAATGCTTCTATAGAAAATAAAATATGAATTATTCCCCCCAAGTTTATCCTATGAACATTCATCAAAAATGGTAATAATAGCTAACATTATTGAATACTACGCTTCAGGTACCATGGTAAACTCCATGAACACATCATTTCATTTTGTCTTTACAACAGTCTTTTAGTCTCAGTTTTACAGATGAAGACTGAGGCTTGGAAGCCACTTGCTGAAGCTTATACTGATAATAGATGCCAGTGCCTGGCTCCAGACATAGGCCCGGCTGACTTCAGTACTCTTTAAGCTACTAATTATTGGGGTTTATGCTCTAGGAAATAAAAAAGAGGTACACAGTCCCAGGTCTTGAGCTACCTGTTGGCGACTAGAAGAGTTATGACAAACACTTCCAAAATAATGGGAAACTAATTTAAGTGATATAATTAAGTCGAATTTGTGGTTTAAGCAAGTCTTTTAAGCTTTGGGGAATAGATAGTTCAGTGGGCACCGAGCTAGAGTACTGGTAAATATTTTCATGGAGAAGAACCAAGTTGAGATGCATTTTTATGGTCTAGACTAATTAACAATAATGAAGGAAGGATATTAGAGAAGAGTAACACTGTTTTGCAAATAAATTTAAAGTTTGGGTTAATAGACACCTGTATTCTCACATCTTCATTCTGTCTGTTGCAATATCACGTCATGTAGTCTTTGGAAAACTATATTGTATATTCAAGAGAGAATGACAGTGAAAAAAGCGACAGAATGTGAAATTTCAGGGAAGCAGGAAAAAGCATAGCATGATGGATATGCTAAGGAAATCCACTTGATAGAAAGGAAAGGTTTATGGCATGAGTTAGAAGGATTAATTTAGATAGGCAGAGTAGACCACATAGTCCTTTGCTGTTGGTGGTGGAGGTGTATAAGCACCCCATTTTCACATCGGCAGAGGTAGTCCTGCCACTGTGGAGGTTACTCACCCTGATAGGGGTATAGAAGCCATGTTGTGAGACAGCTATATGAACCTAACTTTTAATTAGCAACACGCTGGCATCTTTTTCTCAGTCCACAAAGTTTATTTCTGTCAGGAGAACAGTCTATGCCTACAGTTAATTAAATGTGGCCCAACATTCCTTCATGTTCTAAGGAATAACATTTCTCAATCCTGAATACCTTAAACGATTAAGTACAACTTAATATCTATGGTGAAAGTAAAACAATATGTCTGTGTGTGGAAGTGTTGTGGGGTGGGGTGGAAGAGATTTCAGACTATATACACTTGCAATTGAACACTGGATGAGGTCATTTTACCAATTCTATAGACTCCATGAATGAAGAGCCACTGGACAGATCCTTTCTTCCTGGAAGTGAACTCTCCATAGGAAATTGGTTCTGTTTTGGGTGAGTTTCTTTAGTTCTGGTACACAGTATCAGGAAGCTTACACTTGCCTAAACATGTGAGCCATATTTTCCAATGTCAACTTTATCTGTAATTACGGTGATATTTTGGTTTCCCACCTGACACTGTTTTTTTTTCTTATTACTAAATTGCTTCAGATTATATACAGAGAAAATGGGTGCTATTTATTGAGCATCCTAAAGACTCCAAACATATACTGATTTTTTTTTTTTTTTTTTTGAGTTGGAGTCTCACTCTGTCGCCCAGACTGGAGTGCAGTGGCTGCTCCCGGCCACCGCAGCCTCATCTGCTGGGCTCCGGCAATCCTTCCGCCTCAGCCTTCCAAGTAGCTGGAACTACAGGTGCGCGCTACCACGCCCAGCTAGTTTTTGATTTATTGTAGAGATGAGGTCTCACCAGGTTGCCCAGGCGGGCCTCGAACCCACAGGCTCAGGCAATCCACTCACCTCAGCCTCCTAAAAGCGCGGGATTACAGGCTGAGCCACCAGGCCTGGCTATTGATGATTTTTTAAATGAGGAAACAGCATGGGAATAAAGAAGCAAAAATTTCCAGAATAATCGTGTGAGCTTGACTCTAAGATATTTGACTTAAGCCGATTGGTTGGCACGATGTCAGAAATCTAAAAAATAAGCAATTGCCCGAGATTTAGGTCATGAAATTATTAAAACAATTGGTAAGTTAATTCCCAAATTCTAGTTCCTAAATCCTTTCAATTACTTCAAGTTTCTTGTGAAACTCAGGGGTTTCTTGAACTGAAATCTTTCAGTTCAAGTGCAGTACTAAAAAAAATAAATTATGTAGATTTGCCCACAATTTTCCAGGAAACATGAGAATTATTGAAAGATAAACACATATTTTT
This sequence comes from Cephalopachus bancanus, assembly GCA_027257055.1. Classification (NCBI taxonomy): domain Eukaryota; kingdom Metazoa; phylum Chordata; class Mammalia; order Primates; family Tarsiidae; genus Cephalopachus; species Cephalopachus bancanus. The sequence goes on from JAPVLO010000262.1 coordinate 2,240,742, forward strand.
TAGAACACATAGAAGGTAACTTTTTTCTCTCTTAAGAAAGGCTGTTTAATTGAATTGTTATATTGTTTTCCTGAGAGGTTATATACAATTTCCTTTCACTTAACTATTCCCAGTGTTGCTGTTTAGAAGTTTCAAGTTCTTTTAAACTGCCAGTAGTGTTTCTGAGGGAGATCAATTAAAAATGATCCAGGAAGGGAGATTATATTATTGATCATATTCTACCTTGAAGATAAAATACCAAACTTCTCTACCCCAAAGCATTTACAATCAATATCTATATATTAGGTAAAAAATTTGCAGTTATAAAAAATTTACTTACAAAACTTAAAAACTTATGAAGACTGGTTTAACTATGACCGGGCCAGATTTTACTACTTGAGTTGTTCTAGTACTGTAAACTAAGTTCTCATATTATTAGAATCCCATTTATGAAATTGGAGCAGTGTATTTATCATTATTAATATTATAATGATATAATAATAATGATAAATATAAAAAAGAGTGTATTTATCATTCTTAATATTATAATGATATTAAGAATATGATGATATAATGATATTAAGAATATAATGATAAATATGATATTATTTATCATTATAATATTAAGAATGATAAATACACTTTTTTTTTTTTGAGTTGGAGTAGCCTCGACCAGATGGGCTCAGGTGACCCTTCTAACTCAGTCTCCCAAGTAGCTGAAACTACAGGCACATGTCACCATGTTAATTAACCATGGTTAATTTTTTGATATATTGTAGAGATGCGGTCTTGCCAAGTTGCCTCTTGGGCTCAGACATCCTCTTACCTTGGCCTCCAAAGTGCTGGGATTATAGGCCTGAGCCACTGCACCCCGCCAAAGAAATATTTAATTCTAAATTGTGAGTTTTGAAAACACCAAAGTGGTACTGGGATTGGAAAATAAGACTGAGAGTTCTTCATTTGCCTTTTCATTTTAGTTAATTACAACATGGACCCCAATGAAAATTTAGTGCTGGCTTTTTCTTATAAAATCATTTACTTCTTTCTCAACAAAAATGTAAAGAATGATCTTTTTGTTTCTTTCCATAAATTAAATTCATAGTAATGTCATGTCAAAATACAGTTTAGTGAAAAACATGATTATTTTTAAATAAATTATAGGCGTGCAAGTAATAAAAATTGACAAGCGGTTTTAAGAATAAGTCATTAATTTTTCTAAAATACATTTCAATTTATATGATACAATTTTAAATGGCAACTCAAGTAAACTTTATCTTAATAGTCTTTCCTTTTTGTTTTCTATGAATGTAGCAAATAAATTAAAATCTGTACTTCATTTGTTAGGATTTATTCTTGCTGTCAATTAATGACCTCAATCCCATAATTCCAGAGTATTTAGAGTCTGATTATTTTAAAAATTTATGTCAATTATTGGTTAACGGGAAAAACTATCAAATAAAAAATAGCAATCTGCTAAGTCTTCAGGTTTTATAGGAAATTGAGTAAATCTTGTCTGATTTTAAATTATCAATGCATTGAATTTACTCTATTATGTAAATTGCATGTAACATCTCAGGACTGAATTTGTAAACAAAACAAAACAAAACAAAAAAAACCCAGTATACACTGTTCCCTATTAGTAAAGAGAAGAAAAAGCATCTTTGTATTTTAATTTTATAACACTTCACAGATCTAAGAGCATGCTCATAGAGTGAGAAAGTAGAAAAATTTTATAACATAAAATAAACTTTTAAACTGTATGATTGATGTGTATATTAAAATATATAATAAAATAATTTTAAAATTTCATCCAGAATCTAGCAATTCAAGCAAACTTTGATAATGAGTATAGATAAACAGTTTCTTAAAAATTACAAAAAAATTCTTACTCTTTATAAAAGTTATTGATTCATTTTATATGTTACTAAAATTAATAACAAGTTTTTACCTTCATTTTCATCACATAAAAAGTTTTTATTATCTAGCTTTACCTATTAACATTCAAACACAAGAGGAAATGGGGTTAAATATTTCCTCCCAGGTTAACTAGTTGCACAGTTTAGAGAAGGCCAAATCTGGCCCATGGTTTGTTTCCATTTATCCCTTGAGCTAGGAGACAAGTAACATCTTTCAAGGTTTGTGTGTTACACTGAATAATGCCCCCTCCTCATAAGATATCCATGTTCTAATCTCCAGAACCTATGCATTTACTGCCTAACATGGCAAAAGAGACTGCGTAGATGTGATTAAACTAAGGCTGTTAAGATGAGGGGATTCTTCTGGATTATCTGGGTGAGCCCCATTTAACCACATCGATTCTTAAAAGTAGAGCCCTGGGTTCGAGACCTGCCTGGTCAGCGAGACCTCATCTCTACAACAAATCAAAAAAATCAGCCGGGCGTGGTAGCGCGCACCTGTAATTCCGGCTACTCGGAAGGCTGAGGCGGAAGGATCGCCGGAGCCCAGCAGGTTGAGGCTGTGGTGGCTGGGAGCGGCCACTGCACTCCAGTCTGGGTGACAGAGTGAGACTCCAACTCAAAAAAAAAAAAAAAAAAGTAGAGAACCTTTCCTGGTTGTGGTCTGAAGGAGATGAGAGGATGGAACCAAAAATAAGAAAAGAAAAACTAATGCTTTCTTTCTCCCAAAGGTTTGAAACAAGACAAAGATCTTTGCTTTAAATTCATCTATTCTACATTATACTCCAAGACTTAGCTGGCAAGAAAATAAAATAAAAGAAATACAGTTTAGGTATAAAAAAATAAAATTTTAAACAACATTATTGTCTTTATAAAAATATTAAAAGATATATATATATATATATAAATAAAAGCCAACTTTTAGAATGGATACATGAGTCCAGTAAGATCACAGGATCGAAGGCTATGGTGGAAAGGCACTTCCACGATCCTACTTCTTGGTGTTCATGTTTCTGTGCAATTTCTTCCCTTTGAGTGTGAATATTACCTGTAACTTGCATCTAATTGATAAAATATGACCAAAGTGATATGATATCACTCTGTGATTAAGAAAATGCTATATAAGACTCTGTCTTGTTAGCATGTCCTTTGCTGCTTTTGAATTAAACTGCCTCTGCTATAGTAATCCTGTTGCCAAAGGAAATAAATTTTGTCAAAAACCTGAAGGATCTTGGAAACAGAGTGATCTTGGAAACAGAGTTTTTCTCAGTAAGGCCTCTGGATGAGAACCCAGTCCTGGATGACAACTTCATGGCAGCCTTGCAGAAGACTTAACTGTCATTTTCACACTCTTGACCACAAAAACTGTGAAATAATAAGTGTGTGTAGTTTTAAGTCACTGAGATTGTGATTTGTCTCACAGTATGGAAAATTGATATCAAGGTCAACACAAAAATCATATTTCTATATACTAGCAACAGATAATTGGACATAAACATTTGTACAATTATAAAAGCTTCAAAAATTAAAATATTTAGTCATAAACCAAACAACATATGCCACCTGTATGCTAAAAATCACTAAATGCTGATGAAAGAAATAAAATCAGATCCCAATAAATGAAGAGGCTTACTGTGTTCATGAATTGGAAGATGCAACACAGTAAATACCATTTCCCCAAAATGCTCTATAGAGTTCTACAAATTTAATGCTATTCCACTTAAATCTCTACAGGAGCTTTTGTAGATACAGATAAACCAATTCTAACATTCATACGGAAAGAAAGGAAAGTAGACTAACCAAAACAATTTTATAAAAGATGAAAAATTTGGAAGCAGTATATTACCTGATTGTAAGACTCATTACAAAGCAATAGTATTGAAGGCAAAATGATATGGGCGAGGGGATAAATACATAGACAAATGGAACCTAATAGATATTATAGAAATAGACTCACAGATATACAGTTAATTGATTACTAAAAGTACAAAGGCAATTAGATGAAGTAAGGATAATCTTTCCAACAAATGATGTTAAAACAATTAGAGACACTCAAATGCAAGGAAATAGCCTCAACATAAACCTCACATCATATACAAAATTTAACTCGAAATGGAACACAGATCTAAATGCAAAACCATAAAACTTTAGAAGAAAACCTACAACGCCGCAGCCCACTCGCTTGGGCTTTGCGCCTTCCTCCTCCGCGCCTCGGAGTCGTTCTGGCCCCGGAAACCCGGCCCGCAGACGCCGCAGCTCTACTGCGTGGAGGCTGTGGCCGGCGGAAGGGGAGAGGCGGCCGTCCTGTCAACAGGCCCGGAGAAGCCGTGTCTCCGCGGCCGCCCGGCCCTGGACGGTCTCTGGACGCAGCATGTAGGTGCCGGGTGGCTGCCATAAACCTCGGAGCCCTGAGGATCCACAGCAAAGGACATTTCCAGGGTGGACTCCAAGTCAAAAATGAAAACAAAAACCAGACCGTATTTGAAATCTCTGAAAACCGATAATAGACCAGAAAAATCCAAATATATGCCATTTTGGGGAAAAGTGTTTTACCTTGACTTACCTTCTGTCACCATATCTGAAAAACTACAAAAGGATATTAAAGATCTAGTAGAGGACGAGTTGAAGAATTTCTCAGCAAAGATATCAGTTATCTTATTTCAAATAAAAAGGAAGCTAAATTTGCACAAACATTGGGTCGAATTTCTCCTGTACCAAGTCTAGAATTTGCATATACTGCGGAAACCACTTCACCTCATCCTAGCCTGATGGAAGTTCATTTAAGTCACCAGACACAGTGTGTGTAAGCACAGGATAATCATTAGTTGAAAAAGCTATCAAGGACCATGATTTTATTCTTTCAAATAGTATATTATCAAATGCCTTATCATGGGGAGCAAAAATTCTTCATATTGATGACATTAGATACTACATTGAACAAAGGATAAAAGAATTGTATTTACTCAAGAAATCAAGTACTTCTGTAAGAGATGTGGGAAGAAAAGTTGGTGTTGGTGTACAAAAAACAAGAACAGGAAGACTCAAAAAGCCTTTTGTAAAGGTGGAAGATATGAATCAACTTTATAGGCCATTTTATCTTCAGCTGACCAAATGCCTTTTATAAATTATTCTATTCAGAAACCCTGCAGTCCAAGCATCCAAAAGCAAACTGAGGTTAAACTAAGACTCCAAACGGATGGTGATAAATATGGTGGAACCCCAGTTCAACTCCAGTTGAAAGAGAAGAAAAAAAAAAGCATATTGTGAATGTTGCTTGCAGAAATATGAAGATCTTGAAACTCACCCTTTAAGTGAGCAACACAGAAACTTTGCACAGAGTAACCAGTACCAAGTTGTTGATGATGATGTATCTAAGTTAGTTTTTGACTTGGTGGAATATGAAAACGATACTCCTAAAGAGAAAAGAATTTTTTGTTGTAAAGGAATTTTATTTATTTTTTATTTTTTCTATAAAGAATAAAATACAACATTGGATCCCTTTCTCCTGTTTCTTCTGCAAATGTCCTGAAAAAGGCTGAATCAAAAGAAGAACTAGAATTGCAGCATATTTCTCAGAAGGCCTTCAGGGAAAATAATGTTCATGTGGTGGAACAGAATTTCCTGAATAAAGAGACCCAGGAACCTGAACAAAAGTTTATATTTATTTCAGAGCCCATTGCCTTACCCTTCAAATGAATTGAGAGGACTTAATGAGAAAATGATTGATAAAGGCTGTATGCTAAATCCAGCTAAAAATGACATAAAATAGAATTTCACACAGCTACCTCCACATAAAAATAAACAGGACTACATTCCTGACATTTCTGAACATAAATTAATTATAAGTAAAAATGACTTAGAAGAACCAAGGATAGATGACTGTTCATGTAGGCCACACACCTCTATACATGCTTCTAATTCCAATATGGATAATAGTGCATCTCAACCAAAACAAAAGTCAGATACAATGCTTTTTCCAGCAAAGGATCTGAAGGAAAAGGACCTTCATTCAATATTTGGTCATGATTCTGGTTGATAATAATAAACAGTTCACAAGAGCACTTAACAATTCAGGCAAAGAATCCATCCAATAGTCCTCCTGAAGAACCCAATGAATGCAACACCAAGAATATGAATAGTTTACCTTGTGGTAAAATCCATCAAAAAGTGAAAAAATTATTAGGATGAAATAAAAAAGAAAATCTAGAACCAAATGCTGAATTGGATAAGAAAAGGACTAACTTTCTTATCACACAAGAAGAAAACAGAACTTGTAGGTCACCAGTACAGTCTTTATTGGACTTGCTTCAGACAAGTAAAGAGAAGCCAGAATTTTTGGGTTTCACAAGCTACACAGAAAACAGTATATATGCAATGTTTTAGATATTTGGGAAGAGGAAAATTCAAATAATCTTTTGTCAATGTTTTTTTCTTCCCCTTCAACTTCTACATTTACTGACTTTTAGTCTTTAAAATGCATAGTTTTCAGACGCAGTAAGGATCATATTCTTGAAATTTTAATAAATATGTCTAAAAATTCTAGGATTTGCCAACTTTGTTTACAGAACCAAATGTAAATATTGACAATAAAGGTGATGTTTGCAATTTTCTACAGAATTAAATACCTATTATAGAAAAGTTACAGAATAAGCTTTTTTATTTTACATGTTCATAATTGTTTCCTGAGAATTATAATGAATAATAATGAGTTTGCTTTATGTCATTGAAAACCAATTTCAAGTGAAATTTTGAGAATATCAAAAACTTAGCATAAGTTTGAATGATTCTGGTTAGATCAATTTTCAGTTAAAAAAGATTCCCATGATAGCATGACATTATTGCCTTTGAAACCTAAATATTTTTATGTCTGAATTCTGGCAATCATCATCAGAAATATTGACACTTAAGGGTAGCCTCATTGGACCATGCTAGTATTTTGACACTGAGTAGATTAAATGTAGGAGTAACTAGAAGGAAAAATTTAACCAGGCTATCAAATGGAATATAATTCTGCTATTTTAAATTATTTTCCTCTGTAAATAACTTTGAGAATAGTTTCTTCAAAATTGACTCTTTACCCTTTAATTGGCGTTAAGAAATGAAAGAGGAAGCATGGTATTGAACTATAGATATAGTTTTGAGATACAGATGATGATTGACTTGATCTGATGACACCTGTCAATACACTAGTTTGGAGAATAGAGAACTCAGATACAAGAAAAATTTCAAATTGTATCTGGATATAAAGCATTTGCCTTTGAGTATGTTCTTATGGGACTAAGGTATTTACAACCAATAACATTTTTTCACAATAAAAATTGGTGCCATTGGAAAAAAAAATCTACATAACCTTAGGCTATTCAAAGAATTCTTAGACATGACAGTAAAAGTACAATCTGCTGAGAAAAAAAATTTAAATTGGACTTTATCAAAATTAGAAACATTTGCCCTGCAAAAGATATTGCAAAAATAATAAAAAGACAGATATAGACTGGGATATAAATTATTTGCAAATCACCTATCTGACAAAGAGCATGCATTCAGAATATTTTTTTATTCTCAAAATTCCAAAATAAGAAAACAAACAGCACAATTTAAAAATGAGAAAATGACTTGAACAGATAATTTACCAGAAAGGATATACAAAAGGCAAATAAATGCATAAAAATGTTTAACATCATTAAATATTAGAGAAACTTGGATGAAAATCATGAGGAAATACCACTATTTACCTATTAGAATAACTTTTAAAAAAGAAATTATCAAAAATACTAAATGTTGGTGAGAATATGGAGCAACTGGAACTTTCATACATTAGTGGGAATGCAAAATATTAAAACCACTCTGGATAATAGTTTGACAGCTTTTTATAAAGTCAAACATATATTTGCCATATTGCCTAGTAGTGCCACTCCTAGGCATTTACCTTAGAAAAATGAAAACTTCATACACAACCTGAACAGAAATCTTTATGGCTAAAATTGGAAGCAACTGAAATGTCCTCCAAAGGATGAATGGATTAAAAATAATAATAAAATACTACACAGTATTAAAAAGGAACAAGCTATTGATATACACAACAACCTGAATAAATCTCAAAGGTAACATGTTGAGTGAAAGAAGCCAGTCTCTAAAAGTTATGTACTGTATGATGCAATTTTATGAAATTTTCACAAAGGGAAACTACAGTGAGGGCAAACCAATCTGTTCTCGCCAGGAATTAAGTGTAGTGACTATGTGAGCACAAAGGACAGCACCAGGGAGTTCTACGATGACAAAATTTTTCTGTATCCTGATGGTGGTAGTGGTTATATGAACCTACACATATGATTCAACTCAAACTATACACCAAAAAAGTCCAAGTTTATATGTGACTTAAAAAAATAAAAGAAAAAATAAATTTAAAAACCATGGAGTAGGAGGGATACAAATGGAAGGTTGTTCAAATAGAGAAAAGAGGAGCATGAGACACATGTTATCCTAGTAGACTATACCACAGAGCTACATGACTTAGGTTTTCTGCAAAAGCCTAGAACCTGTTCTCTCATCTTAACTTTTGCACCAGATATAGTATGATTAAACTTTCTATATAACAATTTTCACCTCTGTCAACAACTAAGGCTAGAAGTGCATATATGCCCATCCTGGTAGAAAAATAATGATAGATAATTAAGGTTCAAATAATAAGAAGATTGGATGAGCTCTCAGAATTAGTGTCAGTTAAGAATGATAGGAACTAGGATCTATAAGGTATTTTTACCAATGTCATACTTGATGGTGTTGATACTATGACTTGTGAGTCATCAACATTATAAATTATGTGCTTCTTGGATATAGCACTGCACAGTTTATGAATATTTTATATAACAGCACTATGTATATATATATATATGTATACACACACACACACACACACACACACACACACACACACACACACACACAGATATAACAGCACTATAATCCCTATATTCTTTGACATTCTGTGTCATCTGTTTTAGAAGACAATCTACACCCAAATCTACCACTGGCTAACTGGGTAATTTATAATAAGCCCTTTGACCATCAGTTATTTGTTTTAATCAATAAAATAGAAATAATAATGCCTTAACTTGTCTACCTCAGAAAATGCATCTTACAGTTCTACTGAGTAATTTACATAAGTTACTTTAAGTTGTAAAAACAGTATTCTTATTTTTGATAAAAATGAAATACCAAATTTTGTGTGTGTATGAGTATGTGCATGTATGCAAACTCTGCTGAAATTTACAGATGCTTCTATCCAAATACTTTGAGTAACACATGGTAATTTTACCTTAGAATTTTCTATTTAATTTCCTATTATTATTGAACATAATCTGGTTAGTTGTTTCCTTATACATTGACGACTTCAAAGATAGTTTTTCCCAGTCATCAGATACTGTCTCCCACATTTCCAAAATATCTATGGCTAAATGGCTTGAAAGGGCGATTGTTTATTAGCAATGATTTGGATTGTCAATATTTTTGCAATTCAAAGAGCATCTCATCTGCATATATGTATACAGAGATAATTTGAATGCAGCAGGGTAGACAGCCAGGTGGAACTACTGAAAAATGACCATTTAATGTGAAAGGATTTTAAAAATTCTTTTCTATTTCACGTAAGAAGGTGTGTTTGATGATATTATGGCAATAAACTAGGTGTATAGAGTGACTTTACCGAGCAGAAACAGAGCTGAGAGAATTGAGAACTGAGAGGTTAACACTAGAATTAAAGATTTGTTTCCAAATGGCTTCTCACGGTGGTACAAGCATATTTCGTTTTATTGTGCTTTGCTTTATTGTGCTTTTTTACAAATTGAAGGTTATGGCAACCCACGGCAGAGCAAGTCTATTGGCACCATTTTTCCAACAGCATGTGCTCACTTTATGTGATTCCCATGATATTCTCACAATATTTCAAACATTATTATTATTATATCTGCTATGGTAATCTCACAATATTTCAAACATTACTATTATTATTATATTTGCTATGGTGATCTGTGATCAGTAAGCTCTGATGGTGCTGCTGCAATTGTTTTGGGGTCATCACAAACTGTGCACATATAAGACAGTGACCTTAACTAATAAATATTTTAGATGCTCTATTCCACCAATAGGCAGTGTCTTCCCTCCTCCCCAGTCTCTCTCCCTCTCCTCAGGCATCTCTATTCCCTGAGATACAGCAATGTTGAAATTAAGCTAATAAATAACAATGACCTCCAACTGTTCAAGTGAAAGGAGGGGTCCCATGTCTCTCACTTTAAGTCTGAAACTAGCAATGATTAAGCTTAGTAAGGAAGTCATGTTAAAAGCCAAGACAGGCTGAAAGGTAAGCCTCTTATGCCAAGCAGTTAGCTAAGTTGTGAATACAAATAAAAACTTTTTGAAGGAAATAAAATGTGCTACTCGGCGAACACATGAATGACAAGGAAGAGAAACATCCTTATTGCTGATATGGAGAAAATTTTAGTGGTTGATCTGGATAGAAGATCAAATTATACACAACATTTCCTTAAACCAAAGCCTAATCCAGAGCAAAGCTCTAACTTTCTTCAGTTATATGAAGGTTGAGAGAGGTTAGGAAGCTGCAGAAGAAAAGTTTGAAGCTAGCAGATGTTGATTCATGAGGTTTAAGGAAAGGGACACCTCCATATATAAAGGAGCAATGTGAAGCAGCAAGTGCCGATGTAGAAGTTGCGGCAAGTAATCTAAAAGGTCTAGCTAAGATAAATGACAAAGTTGGCTACACTAAACTACAGATTCTCAATATATGTAAAACTGTCTTCTACTGGAAGAAGATGCTATCTAGGACTTTTATAACCAGAGAGAAGTCAATACCTGGCTTCAGAGCTTCAAAAAACAGGCTGACCCTATAGCTGGGGACTAATGCATCTGGTGACTTTAAGTTGAAACCAATGCTCATTTACCATCCCCAAATTCTTTGGATCCTAAGACTACTGCTAAATCTACTCTCCTGTGATCTTTAAATGGATCAATAAAACCTGAGTGACAGTACGTCTTTTTACGGCATGGTTTATTGACTATTTTAAGCCCAATGTTGAGACCTACTACTCAGGAACAAAAGACTTTCAAAATATTACTGCTCATCGATGATGCACCTGGTCACCCAAGAGGTCTGATAGAGATAGACAAGAAGATTAATGTTTTCATGTTTACGAACACAACATCCATTCTGCCACCCACGGATATGAAAGATAGTAGACAATTCATTGCATAAAATGGAAAAAAGTCTGCTAATGTCACCAAGAGCATATACTAGAAAGCAGACATGATCAAAAGCTGGTTAGAAAGGGAGATACAGCAATGTCATCTTAGAAAAACTAAAATCTAATATGGAAGCTAAAGCCCTCTAATCAAATAGCAACAAATACTTAATTTAATGTCATTTGAACCAAAACTGCCTAGGTGACATCCAGGAGAGACTGTGACCCCACAGTCCTCTGCTAATGAGAAACTGGGGGAGGGACTTGCATATTAGAAAGTAAATTCTTTGTTGTGATTGCTCTGGGTGTACCTGTCCACCAGACACCTGATCTTGTAAGGCCATCATTCATGTCTTGCTTCTGCTGCACTCCACCTCTTTGTTTTCATCCTTTGATTTTGGATGGGTAAGTTCATTTTTCACAACAGATCAAGGGATGATTTTGACTCTTTAGTCTTATTTAATTAAGAAATATACATTATAAGGTTTTAGCTGCCACAGACAGGTGTCTGATGAATCTTGAAAAAGTAAATTGAAAACCTTTTTGAAAGGATTCATCAATCTAGATGCCATTAAGAACATTCATGGTTCAATGGAACAAGGTCAAAATATCAAATTAATAGATGCTTGGAAAAAGTTTATTCCAACCCTCATGGGTGATTTTTTTTTATTTAATCAATATTTTTTATTATGATTTTGTGGGGTACAGTTAAGGGTTAGGTGTACAATTATGTTTCATTCAGGCACCCTGTCGATAAGAGGTGTTTCCCCATCCCCAGAGAGATATTTGTGACTGTTAATCCCATCCCCCCCATAGTTTCCCAGTACCATCAGTCATTTTCTTATAGTATTACATTGGATGTTCAAGGTCCATTATATGAGTGAGAACATGTGATACTCGGATTTTTGTTTCTGTGAGAGGTCACTCAGTATTATAGACTCTAGTTCCATCTAGGTTGCTGCGAAATTCATGATTTTGTTCTTTTTAATGGCTGCATAGTATTCCATTGTGTATATGTACCACATTTTTTTAATCCAGTCCTCTTTTGATGGGCAGCATGGTTGTTTCCAGGTTCTTACTATTGTGAACAATGCTGCAATAAACATACGTGTGCAGGTATCTTTTTTATAGAGTGATTTGAGTTCTTCAGGGTATATTCCCAGTAGGGGGATTGCGGGGTCATATGGAAGGTCGATTTTTAGAGCTTTTAGGAATCGCCACACTGCTTTCCACAGAGGTTGCACTAGTTTACACTCCCACTAACAGTGTAGAAATGTTCCCTTTTTGCCACACCCTCTCCAGCAGATATTATTTTTTAAGTTGTTGATAATTGCCATTCTGACTGGAGTTAGGTGGTATCTCAGTGTGGTTTTGATTTGCATCTCCCTGATGATTAGTGAGGTTGAGTATTTCTTCATGTGTTTGTTGGCTGCTCGGATGTCTTCTTTTGTGAATTGTCTGTTCATATCTTTTGCCCATTTTATAATGGGGTTGTTTGTTTTTTTCTTTTCAGCACGTTTGAGTTCCTTGTAGATCCAGGATGTTAAGCCTTTGTCAGACCTGGAGTTGGCAAATACTTTTTCCCAGTCTGTAGACTGTCTCCCTGCTCTCTTGATGGTTTCTTTGGCTTTGCAGCAGCTCGTCAGTTTAATAAGGTCCCACTTGTCTATCTTCTCTCTTATGACCTGTGGGTTTAGGGTTTTGTTCAGAAATTGGATACCAGTTCCGATTTCCATGAGGATATTTCCTTCCTTTTCTACTTATGGTTTGAGGTTTTACATTTAGGTCTCTGATCCATTTGGAGTTAACCTTTGTGCATGGGGATAGATAGGGGTTTGAGGAGTTTGAGAGTTCAGTAGGGGGAGTCATTGCATATGTGATAGAAATATCAATGAGAACTAGAATTAGAAGTGGAGCCTGAAGGTGTGACTGAATTGCTGCAACCTCATGAATGAGCAAAGAAAGTGGCTTCTTGAGATGGAATGTACTCCTGGTGAAGGTGCTGTGAACATGGTTGAAAGGACAACAAGAAATTTTGAATATTACACAAACTTAGACGATAAAGCACTGGCAAGTTTTGAGAAGACTGACTTCAATATTGCAAGAAGTTTTACTGTGGTAAAATGCTATCAAAGAGCATTGCATGCTGCAGAAAAATCTTTCACAAAAGAAAGAGTCAATCAATATGGCAAACTTCATTGTTGTCTTATTGTGAGAAATTGCTAGTCACCCCAATCTTCAGCAACCACCACCCTGAACAGCCAGTAGGCATCAAGATAAAGGCAAAACTCTCCACCAGCAAAAAAGATTGCAACAGAAGGCTCAAGTGATTGATAGCAATTTTTTTAGCAATAAAGTATTTTTAATTAAGGAATGAACATTTTTAGACATATTGCTGTTGCACACTTAATAGATTACAGTATAAGCATAAGTTTATATGCATCAGGAAACCAAACATATTATGTCATTCACTTTATTGAAATATTTGCTTTATTGCAGTGGTCTGGAACTGAACCTGCAATATCTTAAAGTGTGCCTTTTTGTAAAACACACCAGTGTGCCAGATCCAGTGATATCTTGGTGTTACAGAAATCTTCCTTGTTTTTGCTTTTCTGAACTGTCATTAACATTGGCAGTGAAATTAGGAACAAAACCATAGCTAGGTCTTTGTGACGATTTGCATTTGCAATTTATTAGTTAAGTCTTGTCATACATTCTAAGTACCTTAAGTATAACAAACAACAAACTTCTACTTACATTTTTTTAAGGGACTGAATTTCATTAATTGTATTTCACAGAGAAAAGAATGGATGTCTCATTCTTGACCCCTTATAATCTGTTTTCATTTGAAAGCTCAGTAAGGACTGTTAACTTTAAATGCCCTTATTTTTTCTGAGTGCGAACTGCTGAACAGTCACTTGGAGGGAATGCCTAGAACATGGCTGAAATAATTTTACTTATACTATTTATGTAAGTGGAAGAGTTAGTGTTAATGAATTTAATAAAGTGATCTGACCTTTTATTTAAACCAGATTATATTGCCAAACCTAACTCTATTTTTCTCATATTACACACATTATTTCTGAAGTAAGAAAAAAAGATGAGATAAACTAGTACAGCCTCTGTGGAAATCAGCGTGGCGATTCCTAAAAGTTCTAAAAATCAACCTTCCATATGACCCCGCAATCCCCCTACTGGGAATATAACCGGAAGAACTCAAATCACTCTGTAAAAAAGATACCTGCACACATATGTTTATCACAACACTGTTCACAATAGCAAGAACATGGAACCAACTGAGCTGCCCATCAAAAGATGACAGGATAAAAAATGTGGTACACATACACAATGGAATATTACGCAGCTATAAAGAAGAACAAAATCATGAACTTCGCAGCAACCTGGATGGAATTGGAGTTTATAATACAGAGTGATCTCTCTCAGGAACAAAGAGATGAGTATCACATGTTCTCACTCATAAGTGGACTTTGAACAACTACTGTAATACTATAAGAAAAGGAGTGACAGCAGCGGGAAACTGCAGGCTGGGGGAAGGTGGGAGATTGACAGTAGTCGATATCTGCCTGGGGAAGGGGGAGCACACCTCATCAACAAGGGTACCTGCACAATGAATATTTGTATACCTAACCCTGAATTATACCCCACAATTTAAAAATAAAAATTAAAAGAGGAAAAAATAAATAAATAAAAAGAAAAAAGATGAGAAAATGCTTTCTTTGGCGTGTGTGTGTGTGTGTGTGTGTGTGTGTGTGTGTGTGTGTGTGGTGTGTGTATACATATTGCTGGCTTGGCTGATTGCCACAGAATGTGGATTTGTCCATATTGAGCAAGATAGAATAGCTTTACTCCTGTTCCTCACTAGAAAGTGTGACTTTAAACACTTTGTTTACCTTTCTTTAAATCTTACTCTTTTGTGATTATTATTCTCAAATGCACTTTCTTGAAAGTTCTGCTACTGAAAACCTGAGGCTGAAAAATTGTTTTCACTACATATAAAGGTTATGTCCTATTATGAAGCTTACACTAAAAAGTTAAGTTAGTATCAAATAATTCAGAATAGAGAGAAAAATAGATACGGCAATTTTGGTAATATGATCACAATTTTTCAAATTAGTTGTGGTTATTCACTTTATTGTTCTTTCACTTTGTCTATATATTTGAAATATTCGTAATAGAAGTTTGGTGAAAATTTATCTTTAGATCAAGTCAAAGTCACCAGAGACCTACATACCCAGACCACATTGCTTTGGACTTTTTCAAAATTGATTTTATGTTTTATAAACTGTTGACTGCATTTATTGTAGGGATATATCAAATTATCTCCTACATCACATAATGTTCCTTTCATAAGGAATCATGGGGAAAATGTCTTACAGCTTGGAGAATTAGGAAACATCTTGTGTTTTTATATTTTGGATATTATGACGCTTATAACTAAGTTTGTCTCTTTCATTGCTTTTATGGTTAATAAGTTCAGAGGCAAATTTACAACCAATCCTCAGTACTTGGGGTATCTTAAGGGCATGGAATTTTTATCTTAATCTTTTTCTAGACTGATTTAGACATATGTCCCATGCCTCTATTTGTCTCATGCATTTATTTTTAAGTTATTGCATTTCATGCAATTTTGTCAGACAACTCAATTTAAAAAAAAATTGATGCCGACTAAAAATAATTTTTAAGGATTTGCACATGAGTGTGTATGTGTGTGTCTGTGTCAGAGAGAGATGAGAGAGGAAGAGAGAGAGAGAGAGGAAATGTGTGTGTCTAGGTCAGTAAGAGAAAGAGAGAGATAAAGGCAGAGAAGAAAGTTTGTGTGTGTGTGCATGCACGCACACGCATGTGTGCAAGCATGCATGCCGACTGATTTGAGTCATATACACCATTTCTCTGTTTCATTTCTTAAAAAAATTTTATTTCAGAGATGTGGGGTACAATTCGAAGTTAGGTATACAAATGGTCATTTTACAGGTAAAGTTTGGGCCTCACTTTGGTCCCCATGTCACCTGGTTTGAGATCAGGTACCCTTATTGATGAAGTGTGCCCCACCCTTGCTCCCTCCCCTGGCAACTTCCCACTAGTGACTATTTCATTTTCATACATAAACCATCTATCATGTGTATGTTTACTATCAAGATCTCAGAGTTTTCCTATACTATTCAGTTCCTATCAGCCCATATGTGAGAGATCTTTAATCATTTAAAGGAGCTCCTACTGTATATATAAAATTGTTTGGTAGGTTTTCCAGTAATTAGAACAGTTCAGGTATTTATTTGCATGGATTAATTAATGAAATAAAATTGTTGTCACAAATAAAGCCTGATGGTCTTCAATCTAAAATAAAATATATTCTATGACATTTCAGTAACTTATCGTGAGATAAAATGAATCCAGATTTCAGTTAAGTCCATGGATATAGGCAGTAAGAGTGAATTATAAATATGGAGGAAAATGTTTAGTGCATCTTGGTCATTGATCATTATGAGGGGGAGCAAAAATATCATACACTTGAAAAAATGGTGACATGATAAGGACAGTTATATGACTGAGTGTTCTAGAGATGTTAGAAAAGTGTCACTTTCTGAAGGAAAAAATGATGCATTTATCTTTTAATTTTCATCTGAATATAGTAGAGCATTAAAATAGGGAATTCATTCAAGAAACTAAAAGTCCAGGTGGCACAAGTAATTTGAGGAGATATATAACCACAGGAATGAGGAGTTCTTCAAAATAAGATCAAAGAACAAAAGGCTGAATCTTGGATCAGCTACAAATCTGAAAAAATATTCCATAGAGGGTAAGAAAAACTGAAGGGAGAAAGAAATACAGTCACCAATGAGAAGAGAGAGGAGAGACTTAAAGATAAAATCATGACAGTCTACATGTTATTGTATTGGATATTTTCATTTTTCTATTTTCCTGATTTTAGAAGGGGGTATAATACAGTATGCTCTAACAGAGCATTTTTAAAGGAAATGTTAAGGGCTACTTAAAATGTAAAATTTAAGTTTGATTCAAATGAATGAAAGAAAGAATAAAGATAATATGTTACTTCTCCGACGGTCTTCCAGAACTGGTTCTCTAGAAGCAATTAAAGTCAAATTATTTCTTCTGTTTTCACTGTTAAATACTTCTAAATTGGGCAAAAAAATAATGCAGTGACTTGTTTAAGACAATATGATTATTTTAGAAATTAGCTCATGTTTAAAGGGTCAGCACTCTAATTTTTTTTTTTATACCTAAGCTATAGAAATAAGAACAGTATAGTAACTCATTGTGATACTTCAAAATATTTTCCTAAGAAGACATGTATATGATGGTTAAATTTTTAATTGGGATGCAGCATATGTCTTATTTACCTCTTAATAAAGACATAACATGCCGTTTTCAATTAAATTTTAAACAAATGTGAACATAATGCTAATCAGAGAGGAGAAAGAAGTCTTGAATGCTACAAGTACAGTATTATAAACAGCACTTGATTGGTAATAAGAGAAGAATTTTTCATACAGGATGTATCTCCTAGCTGGAAGTCTTAGTAAAGTTGGGTAATTACTCCAAACCTCTGTTTCTTCAGTTATAAAACAAGAAGAGTACTATGAGATGTATTATATGAGTAGTATTTATTCAACCATTCAACACCTATTCATACATGCCTACTATATGCCAGGTATTGTATTAGTCAATGAAAATAGACTGCTAAAGGAAACAATCATTGTTCTCACGGAATATACATTCCAGTGTAAGAAACAGACAACAAATAACAAAATGAACATGTGAGTCAATAACAGTAGTCAAGTATGAAGAAAATAAATAAAATATAGTAAGGAATGGAGAATGAAATGCTATTTTAGATACAGGATACATAAAAATATATTTTGAATATGTGACTAAACTACAAACTTCAGAAGCAAGTATATTATATTTACTGCCCATTTTAGTAAAATTTAAAATACCTGGCAAATTTTAATGTTTTTAAGACACACATCCCACTGAATGGGAAAACATATTTGCTAATTGTATATCTAACAAAGGCCTAACATCCAGGATCTACAGGGAACTCAAATGTGCTGACAGGAAAACAAACAAACAACCAACACTATTATAAAATGGGCAAAAGATATGAACAGACACTTCTCAGAAGACATGTGAGTAGCTGAGATACATGAAAAATGTTCAGCCTCACTAATCTTCAAAAAATGCAAATTTTTTGCAAAAACCAAACTGAGATACCACCTAACTCCAGTAAGGCTGGCCATCATCAAAAAACATGACCCAGCAATCCCCCTTCTGGGAATATACCCAGAGTAACTCAAATCGTTCTTTGAAAAAGACCTGCACATGTGTGCTTATCTCAGCATTAGTCACAATAGCAAAATCATGGAACCAACCATGCCACCCATCAAAAGTAGACTGGATAAAGAAAATGTGGTACATATACACAATGGGATATTATGCAGACACAAAGAAGGACAAAATTATGAACTTTGCAGCAACTTGGATGGATTTAGAGTCTATAATATTCAATGATCTATCACATAAACAAAGATCTGAGTACCACATATACTCACTTATAAGAGGACCCTGAACATTTATCATAATACTATAAGAAAGAAATTGGCAGTAATGGGACACTGCCTGGGGTGGGGACACGACATCAATGGAAGTACCTAATCGCAAACCAGGTGAAATGGGGAACAAAGGGAGGCCCAAGCTTTATCTGTATGATGGCCACCTATGTTCCTACCCCTAAATTGTACCCCATGCCTTTCAGATAAAAATAAAATATATATTTGAAAACTTCATGTGCAAATAATATTTATAATATTAAATTTATGGAACTACTTAGAGTTTAACATGAATAACATTTTTTTCAATTATCTAGAGTTAACATCAAGCAGTAATTCTGCCTATTGTGAATTTGGTTTTTATTCATTTAGAATAATCAAAATATCCTAGGTGTGTTATTCTCATTTTAAAAATATTTTAACTTTTAAAAATGCTAATCTGATAAATTAAGATGCTAACAAATTAAATGTTAATCTGATATATTAATATGAGTTTTTTTTCATCTAGTGGAGGCAAGGAAAATTCTATAGGAAATGTTATACCTTATTTATATTTGTAGTATTGAACAGTTCAAATGGAGAAGGAAAGATAATCACTTAGTTTGATTATCAAAATACATTTTTAAGTTGGCTATATGTATGGACATTCATTTTTTTTACACTTGATGAATATGCCACATGGGTAGATATTTCCTAAAAAAACTGACCATGTATTGAATAGTTGGTTTACTCTTTGATTCAATCATGACCATATAACAAAGATATAAAAATATTAGTTCCTATAGTATTGCTTTAATGGAAACAGATAAATTCAAGTTACAGGAATAATATTTCCAATTAATGATAGTAAAGAACTGGTCTCAGTGAAACAAATCTAGAAAGCACATATTTTATTTATTTTTATAATGCTCTTCAAAGGTATTTACAAATGTACAGCAATAGGACAGTATTCTTTACTATTGATGTCTTCCAATTTTATAACTTTTTAATGAGAAACTTAGTTATACTATAGAAAGAATAATAAATTAACTCATCTGTGGTTCTTGAGTACTGTATAAGATATAGTAATTTTGTTGTTGTATATTTTAAAATTGTTTTTTGTTGCTCTTCTAAAACTGGATTTTGCTTGTGTGGGTGTTGTTTTCTTTTTCTTTTTTTGTCTTTCCTACTTTTTTCCTCTATCTTCAATAGTTTTGTTTAACACTTTTAAAAGACATTTTCCAAAGTTTCACAGACATATACCCAACATATATAATTAACTTCTTTCTAGTAGAAAAATACAGTGACAATATAAGGGTAGATATACACTACTAAAAGTTTTTCCCCTCCTACTGCCTGTTTTATAACAAGATAATATGCCTGAAATATTTAGTGATCAAGAACAGAAGCATTAAAAATCAGAGATCTTTTGTTGAAAAACGCAAGTGCTAAGTTTTTCCTGTAACTTTGTAAGTCAAGAGAGTTATGAGTTTACTATGTAAACCACTAAAAGGAAGTTCTTGAATATTATCTGGATCATTTTCCAAATGGAGTTATTTCCAACAACTATAAAATATGAGCATTACTCAAGTCAACATGAAATATTTTTACTGTCTGAATTACTTATTGAAGATTAATGAAATATGCATACAACATCAAAGCTACTACCATTCCTTTTTTGAGGACTTTGAAAAATAGGATCGCCTACCAAAGTGTGACTCATTAATCAGATTTTTTAGCTTATTTTAAGGCTTAAATTGTAAGGCGAATTAAAAAGTATCCATCAGCTTAAATGGCCTTATTTTAAATAGCTAAATCTATAGCATGTAGATCACTGCCTTGTACCTATAGTATGGAACTGGTCTCCCACAGGAAGGATGATTTGATTAAGATCAAAAGCGGTTACTCTTAAAAAGTCAGTTTGAAATACAACACTGCCTATTTAATAGCAAATTAAAGAAATAATTTTTAGGTGACAAAGAGGTAGTATGGTAGATGTAAAGGAGGGAAGATAGAGGAACAAGAACTGTCATATGTTAAGAAAATTTAGACAATTTTCTAGTGACAAATTCTCAATCAAGTCCAACTGGTGATTTTTCCAAATATTCACTGGTGTTGTCTAATAATTACCCAAAGTAACTAGTATTATCATCTTCTCTTGTGCTTTATATTCAGTCCCCCACAGAACACACACACACACACACACACACACACACACACACAC
Source organism: Cephalopachus bancanus (assembly GCA_027257055.1). Classification (NCBI taxonomy): domain Eukaryota; kingdom Metazoa; phylum Chordata; class Mammalia; order Primates; family Tarsiidae; genus Cephalopachus; species Cephalopachus bancanus. Next base: position 2,261,680 of record JAPVLO010000262.1, read on the forward strand.
ACACACACACACACAATGCATTGTAAATGTTGCTTTAATAAATAAAAATCAAGTTCCTTATTGTAATTTCTCAGATTAGCATTTTCACTTTCCAGTGATTATGGTAGATAAAATGACTGAATTAAAGAACGTATTGTCACATAAGATGCAGGAATTCGGTTATTCATAATCACATTTAAATAAAGATAATTGCTAAACAGGTGAAGCAGAGATAAATTTTAGGGTGGTGAAGCTATTCTGCATGATGTTGAATATGTGACAGTATGCATCTATCAAAGTCCACGGAATTTTACAGCACAGAGAGTGAGCCTTAGAGTATACAGATTTTAAAAGTCAGGGGGTCAGGAGATTCCCAGGATGAAATGCAGAATGTGACAAAAGATCTAACTACATCACAAAAGTATGAAACAACCTCACTGATGGGAAAGTGAGAAAAGGTACTGATCTAGGTAACTGAAATTGAGTAGAGTCTGCAGGACTAAATACAAAATAAATTGTACTTTAATACTGTCCTCTAGTTGATGAAATTGCGACAAGTTAACAATTCTGATACTGATACATATACTCTGGAAGTAGACAATTAAATAAATGGATGGTGGATGGTAAGCTAGATTTCTCACTGCTGAAATTGGAGGTTACAGATAAGAAAATTAGAGTTGGAGACATCATTATAAATTCATATTTAGCTTCATATAGATACAGATGTTTGTACAATGGAATATTTATAGATAAGTATATATATACACGTTAGTATATATATACATATAATTCTTTGCTCTGTCAGCTGAAAGGGCCTAAAAGTCAAAATATTCCATTAGCAAGTAGCCTATCTAGGGCCCATACTTTGATTTATAATATAATTCTCCAGTAAAAGGAACCAGGGCTCCTTAGGGAAATGTTTACTTTGAGGACTGAAGCAGGAAGTATAGAAGATGAGCTTGAAACACGTTTCATGTTGTCAGAAAATAAGAGGATGTGAAACATATACATACATACATATATACACACACACAATTGGGGAAACAACAAAAATATAATAGTTTTGAAAGATAACCCCAAAAATAAAACAAGTATCCATGATCCATACTCAAATAAATAAATGATTGCATAAGTAAATAATTGAGGAAGAGCAGACAACTCTCCATACAGAATTCAAAATAAATGTTGTAGCTATGTCACCCTGTGGAGGTGAAGCACAGCTCTCTACCTCTTAAGTATGGGTTGCATATGGTCACTTCATTTCAAAGAGTATAGTATGGAAAAAATATATAATAACTTTACTTTGTTAACCTGTCGCAATTTCATCAATTAGAGGAGAAAACTGACAAACATTACCTCATATAGGTGATCAAGGTCAACATCAAGCCACATTGATAGTATATTCCCTAGATAGTACATGATGAAAATGGCTTTTTCCCTCCATGGTCTTTCCCCCCACCCAAAACACACAGTTTGGCTCAAACCACAAACCAACTAAATAAGGTATCAAACAAATTTCATTTGAGGGACATGCTATAAAGTACCCAACCAGTTCTCCTCAACGTATCAAGGTCATTAAAAAACCTAAGAATACATGATGACTAAATGTAATATGTTATCTTGCATGGGATTTTGGAAAAGGACATTAGGTAAAATCTAAGAAAATATTAATAAAGTATGGACTTTAATATTACTATGCCAATATTGGTTCATTAATTATGAAAAAAGTACCATGCTATGTTCATGTGATGTATGATATAAATAATAGGGGAAAGTGGATATGGGATATATAGAAACTCTGTACTGTCTTCACAAATTTTTGGTAAAACTAAAATTTTCTTTCTTTATGGCTGCATAATATTCCATCGTGCATATGTACCACATTTTAAAAATCTGGTCCTCTTTTGATGGATGGCACAGTTGGTCCCATATTTTTGCTGTTGTGAATAATGTTGCAATAAACATGAGTGTGCAGGTATCTTTTTCATAGAGTGATTTGAGTTCCTCTGGGTATATTCCCAGAAGGGGGACTGCAGGATCATATGGAAGGTCAATTTTTAGATCTTTTAGGAATCACCAAACTATTTTCCACAGAGGTTGCACTAGTTTACACTCCCACCAACAGTGTGGAAGTGTTTCATTTTTCCTGTATCCTCTCCAGCATCTGTTGTTTTTTGAGTTATTGATGATGGTTATCCTGACTGGAGTTAGGTGATATCTCAGTGTCGTTTTAATTTGCATTTCTTTGGTGACTAGAACTTTGCAGCAACTTGCATAGACTTAGAGTCTATAATACTGAGCGATCTATTACAGAAACAAAGAACTGAGTGCCACATTTTCTTACTCGTAAGTGGACCTTGAACAATTATCACACTACTATATAAAGGGATTGGCAGTAGTGGGAAACTGCCAGAGGAAGAGTGGGGTGGGTCTGGCAGTAGTGGGAAACTGCCAGGGGAGGGGGAAGGCACACCTCATCAACAAGGCTATCTACATAATGAACATTTGTTTTGTTTCTTTGAGTTTGAGCCTCACTCTGTCACCCAGGTTGGAGGGCAGCGGCACACTCATGGCTACCGCAGTCTCAACCTACTGGACTCAGGCGATCTTTCCACCTCAGCCTTCCAAGTAGCTGGACCTACAGGCATGTACCACCACCTGGCTAATTTTTCTTGATTTATTGTAGAGATGAGGTCTCACCAAGTTGCCCAGGCTGGTCTCGAACCCATGGGCTAAGGCAATCTTCTTACCTCGGCCTCCCAAAATGCTGGGATTATAGGTGTGAACCACCGCACCCAGCCCATAATGAATATTTGTATACCTAACCCTGAATTGTATCCTGCATCTTTAAAATTTAAAAAACCTAACATTTTCTAAAAGAAAAAGTTTATTTAAAAAAGTAATTTTACATACCAAAGTTGTTGCAAACATTCTAAAGTAATTTCAAGTCACAGGCTACAAAACTGATTTATCTTTTTTATAAGAATTGTTGGGCTTGAGACCCACCTGGGCAACTTGGCGAGACCTCATCTCTACAATAAATCAAAAAATTAGCTGGGCGTGGTAGTGTGCGCCTATAGTTCCAGCTACTTGGAAGGCTGAGGCAGAAGGATTGCCGGAGCCCAGTAGGTTGAGGCTGCGGTGGCCCGGAGCAGCCACCACACTCCCGTCTGCTGGGCGACAGAGTGAGACTCCAACTCAAAAAAAAAAAAAAAAAAAAAGAATTGTTTTGACTCTGTGAAACAAAAGCATATCAATATGTTTCAAAAATAATAACTGTCCAATTGACTACCCCTAAAGTGAATTCTTATGTTAGGCAACTAATTTGTTGAACTTATGCTATTGTGAAAGAAAACTTTATTTAATTTACTATATATTTTTCTGAGAATGCATTTCAATGATGATAACTTTAAGAATGGTCACTTAAAGAATGATTATTCAAGAATCATTTTGTACAAGAAAAGTTTTTTCATTTTGCTCTGCTTCAGGAAATTGCAATTGTCATTCATGGTAAGTTATATAACATATCTTTACTCAGTCTCTGTTTTCTCACTTGTCCCATTGTAGTACTAGCATCTACATTTCCACTCAATAATGCATCCATTGTATACTTTAGTTAATTAATTAATTAATTATTTTTAAGATGTGGTGTACAACTCAGGATTAGGTATACAAGTGGTCTTCATACAGGTAAAGTTTGGACCTCACTTTGGTCTCCACTTTGCCTGGTTTGAGATCAGGTATGCTTATTGATGTTGTGTCCCTTCCGTCTGACCCCTCAGCAATATCCCACCACTTCCAATCCCTTTCTTTTAGTAATATGGTAGATGTTCAGGGTCCGCTTATGAGTGAGAACACGTGGTACTCAGTTCTTTGTTTCGGTGATAGATCACTGAGTATTACAGACTCTAAATCCATCCAAGTTGCTGTGCAACTTTTTTTTTAACCCAGTTCAGTTTTAAATGTTAAAAGTTGTTCAAACTTACTTTTTTAACTAAAAACACAATTTAATTGTACTCTGGCTAAAATAATAGTATCTTTTTAATTTTCTCTGATTTTCATAGTTATTACTAAAATTTAGGCTGTCTGCATAAACTATTCAAATAAATACATTACAATAAAAAATGGGAGTGAGGAATAGCTTGGGACTTGGAGCGTGATTTAAGAATGCTAAGTGAAGAAAGGACTTGCTGTCTACCCTGGCACAGAATCCCAGGAAACGAACAAAGAGTTAGGGGTACCCTGGAACCCTAAGCAAAAGGGGGTCAAGTAGCAATCTAACCAGCCATTAGCTATGGAATTATAAGCACACCTTCTTTAGAAACACAGCAAGCGTTCTTGATATATGAAATAAAAGATTTACTTTTTTCTCATTGATTTTGGGAGAGTATGGTAGCCTTTAAAGAAAGAAGGACTAAGATAGGACAAAGTGAATTTCTTTTTGTATTGGTGTAATGATTTACAGCATAACATTTAGTTTGAAGTAGAAACTTTCATTTCTCATTAAATATATATATATATATATATATATATATATATATATATATATATATGTATTTCCCAAATTCAAAGCAGGGACAAAAGCCTGGAAGATATCCCATTAATACCAGCAACAAATTGTGATATAAAGTTCAAAAATTATCAGTCACACCACCATTTCATTATTAGACTCATGTACTGTTAGGCTCTGTCCAATGGCTAATGTTTTCCACTTTTCAAAACCCCTGTTGCTGAGATTAGGTTAAATTTCCATATCTGGCCGGGCTCGGTGGCTCAGCCTGTAATCCCGCGCCTTTGGGAGGCTGAGGTGAGTGGATGGCCTGAGCCCGCGGGTTCAAGACCCGCCTGGGCAGCGAGACCTCATCTCTACAATAAATCAAAAAATCAGCCGGTCATGGTAGCGCATGCCTGTAAATCTGGCTACTTGGAAGGCTGGGGCGGAAGGATCGCCGGAGCCCAGCAGGTCGAGGCTGCGGTGGCCGGGAGCGGCCACTGCACTCCAATCTGGGCGACAGAGTGAGACTCCAACTCAAAAAAAAAAAAAATTTCCGTGTCTGTTCATCACTCTGAGTATGAAATATACCTAGATCTGACTTTACAGAGCAGCTTAACCAGTTACTAATTTGCCCCATTTTATTCCTGTACTTCCTACTTCTCCCCAGCTTCCATTGTTTCAGTTAATATTTAAAAAATATACCTCTTCTATAAATAAAGCTCCATATCTTTTTTCTTCTGAGAAGTTATATAGTGAGATTACATTTCATAACTTCACTGCATAGCAATATAAATTGTTTTAATTGCCAGAGTGTGGCCAAAAGAGTTACTCACTTTAAAAACTCTCTCAAAAGAGAGTTATAATTTTTCCTGAAAACTTATTTTTACTGGTGGCTATTTTCACAACTAAGTTTTTTTTTTTTTTTTTAAAGGGTTCATTTGGCTGCATTTGAATTGGTGACATTTTTAGGCTGTCATTACCAGCAGAAAGAGTGAATCAGTGCCTCAATATGAATGAATAGAAGTGACCTTTTAAAACGTTTTTCAGAGTAAGATTTTTCTTTCTTTCCTTCTTTCTTTCTTTCTTTCTCTTGCTTTTTTTTAAAAAAATAAGATATATCTAAATTAGGAATATAATAAACTCTAATTGAAGTTTCTCAAAGTATTCGCAGATGCAAAAAAAGCCAATCATTTTCTCTCAACTATCCCTTAGAGACAGGAATTCTGTAAATTGATGGCTAACATGTAAATTATGTTTGTAATTTTTGACTCTTAAAACAGGAAAAAAAACCCAAATACTTATTTAAAAAAATTTTACATTCAACTAAAATTCACGGAATACTTGACATATATGCCAAGTAGTTTTTAAAACAGTGTTTGAAATACATAAATATATAAAATCCAATCTTTTTAAAGGAAATTTTAGTTTAGTAGAGGTGATAAAATACGTAACAACAATTCGGAACATAGTAATTATAAAGACAAGTGAAAATAAGGTAGTTCAGGTGGCTATCTTTTATTTGCCCAGCAGATCCATTTTCTACCATCCTTCATGCTCCTCTGTTTTCCTGGAAATCTGATTTCTATGAATGACACTTACAAGCTCCGGCATCTGTCGGGTTTGACCAATAGGGAGAACCAGCACAACCTCATGGGATAAGAAAGTGCTAAAAGAGTAAGTTATCATCATAAAAAATATTGATTAAAAAAAAAGAGTAAGTTAGGGAACTTGGGGAATGTTTAGTCTTTTAGCTCGCCCTTGTAATGTCAAAGTGGGCTAGGATGCGTCCTGAGTCAAAGCTCAATCAATGCCTTGCCAGGTGTTTCCTCACACAGTCCTTCCTGTCTGTATCTCATTAACATTTTTCTTACATTGCTCTTTCAGGCCTAGAGTTAGTAGAAGCACCACTGAAGCACCTGAGAGATGTTACACTATACACTGTCTAATATACAAATTTGAAAGTGCCATCTGTTTCCTATCAAGAGTTTGAAATGGAGTTTTGGGGTACAAAATGATTAGTTCCAGCTATTAGGAAAAATGTTATCTTTGATTATGCAGCAAATAATGGTGAAAATAGAAAAGTAAAAGACTTTTTCTGTACTCCATAGCAAAGAATCCTTTCACTTACTGTGAAAGAAATGGTTAGGTCTCTTATTTTAAACAAAAATTCAAATATTAAATTTATAACTCCCTGAATAATATGGGTATCGCTTTGCGGCCTTCAGAGTTCTGTAATCACCTTTCTTGTCCAGGTGTCTTTGTTATTTTTTTTTATCCTGCAGTGCTGGTTTTTAAAGAAAACTCAAAAGAAGCTTTTAGTAATGTTTTCCAGGCCTCCAAGGTTGTTTTCTGTCTTTAGCTAAGTTATCATAAAAGTGTCTGATTAGTATATTATGAATTCAGTGAAAACCCACTCTATAAATGTTAACTTAGAGTTTTAACTATTGAATTAAGTAAAAACCTTAAAGATAATCTTTATTCTAAGTCAGTGAAAACAGTGTTATAAATTACCTATATAACTCCTATATGTGTTAGAACTTATAATGAATTTATAATGAATTTATTATAAACTTGTGTTTTTAAAAAACCTTATGTCTAAACACTAAACTGTATAATCTTAAATCAAATAAGGAGTGGATATATTTATATCATTTATTATTTAAGCAATATCTAGTAACTTATAACCAAGTGAAAGAAAGCATTTTTGATGTGCTTTAGAGTTTAACCCTTGCATATGTTAGAAAAGGCCAAACGGCATAGTGGGAAATGGAAAAATGAACCATGACATTTCCAGGTTAGCTGTGAGTACTTCGCATAAACATGTCATTTTTTTTTTCCACAACTGCACAGAATTCTTCGGCGGTACCAAACAGCAAAGATGGAAACAGAAGGGCCTCAGCTGCCCGGACTCGCTTTGCGGCCGGGGGTCCTCAGCGCACCTGAACTTTGTCAATCAGGCGGGCCTCCAAGGCTGGCTCCCAACAGGGTATGACTTCACCTCTGTTTCTCTAGGACTTTAAAATTTGAGATGTGTTTCACATACTATAAAATTTCAAAGTGTACATTTTAATGATTTTTAATGTGTTTATAAGTTTGGTAAATATTATCACTATTCAATTTTAGAACATTTTCATTACTCTAAAAAAGAAACCCACACCCATTAGACTTCTTTCTTCAACCCTCCTTAGTCCCATGCAAACCCTAATCTACTTTCTATCTCTATAGATCTGCTCATTCTAGAAATTTTATATAAATTAAGTCATAAAATACATGGCTTCTTTCACTCAGGAAAATGTTTTCAAGGTTCATTCATGTTGTAGCACATATCAGTTTTATATTCCTTTTCACTGCCAAATAATATTCCATTGTTTAAATATACCATATTGTATTTATCATCAGTTGATGCATTTAGATTGTTTCCACTTTTTGGTTATTTTGAATAATGCTGTAATTAAACATATATATAATACAGGTTTTTATGTGAACAAAATGCTTTCATTTTTCTTAAGTACATACCCAGAATTGGAGTAGCTGGGTCATATAGTAATTCTATATTTAACTTTTTGAGGAGATCCTAGATTGTTTTCTATAATGACTGCACCATTTTCTTTTCTACTAGCAATTTATTAAGGTTTCAATTTCTCCCAATCCTCACCAACACTTGCTTTTGTCTGTTTTTTTAATTATAGTCATCCTAGTGAGTATAAAATGGTATATTATTGTGATTTCTCCAATTATTTTAAGTGTATGAATTAAAAAATAACATTTTTCAATAAGAGTGGTTAATTAGATACTGAGGTAGCATGCAATATGTGAAAATGTTTGGTCTAAGGAGCATGTGAGAACAGGAGATAGCAAAAAATTTGATCTTGCAGATTAGTATACAAGGCCTTGACTCAAAAGGAAAATATTATTCTCTCATAGTCAGAGAAAATGGAATGAAGAAGTGAATCTCTTACTTGCGAGAACCAGATGAGGTTATTTAGGATGCTCCAAAACCATAAATATGTAACAAAGGGATCATAAAGAAAACAGACATAGTTTAACATATCATTCCCAGAAGGAGAAATTATCATGAGCTCTCATTGATAGAGGGATGGAAGTGGCAAGAGGAAAATCTGAAACCATCTTCTTAAGGAGAGAGGATGGAATTTGTAGGAAAGGTTCTTTCTGCAGGGAAAAAAGTAGGTCTGTTGGTGACTCTTGTGGGTGGTGATGGTCATTTTTCCAGCAGACAGTCTCTAATAGGAGCAATAGTATTGGCAAGAATGTGAGGAGCAGAAGCTGAAAGGCAGGTAACTTGAAGGTGAGCAACAGGAAATTCCTTTGTCTCAATGAAACTGGAGAATAGAAATATGGCATAAAAACACCTGAACATCAGTGTAACCCTAAGGAGTGAAAGACCAAAATGACTGAAACTCAATTTCTTCCCACCAGGGCAAAAAAGGGATCCAGATCCATTTATTTTAACTTGAAAAAAATGATGTAATATGGCATTCTTGTGGCACAGTGTGTTGGAATAAAATACATGTGAACTGTTGCCTGCAATTAAGCATCCTGTAAAACAAAACAAAACAAAACCAAAAAACCAAGCATACTTCATACAAGAGGAGGGGAATATCATATAATTAACATTCCTCATTCCTCTAGACTTTCTCCTAAGTTTGCCTTATGGCCACAAAAGCAGTGCTTCTGGCATTTTGGAGGCTCTGGATGCTGGGAAAGGTTCTCAAAGATCATCTAGTTAATAGGGAACAAGGTTTATCTTCTCTCCCGTGCTTAGGAGAGCCTGATCAATTCCGGGTTGGGAGGTTGTCAAGCTAATTGCAAGCTTTGAGATAACATTTTCTCAAATGTTTCCTGCCATTCAAAATAGTAGTTAGTATAAAATGATTTATCTCCTTGATGATATCATAAAAATATGTATAGTTCAATTTTATTTACAGAAAGACTTTCCTATGACCAGAAGACAAATGTTGGTTTAACCATATAGAGGAAGGTAGAATTACTTTTTCTTAGGGAGGTGTTGGTTACTGGTCAGCTTGCTTATTCCCCACGCAGCTGTGCAATATATTTCTTTCCACAGTGCAGCAACAACCACAGATCTTGATTTTTCTCTATCTTGACTTCATTGCTTTCTAGTAGGAAATGATCACAACATGGAAAGAGAACAAGCAAACAGGTATTGATATGACATTTTCTTTCTGTAGCTGTCATATCAGCCGAAGTTAGTATTTTTAAAATAGATGTTGATAACTAACTTCTACATCACCACAATCAATACAGTGCTCAAAACAGGATAAATTTCCGATATGACGTAAGTAAACTCCATTTGCTCACCCCCGCCTTATTTACAGAAGAAACATGGAAACACATGGAAGTCAAGAAATTTATCTAAAGTCAAGAGACAAGTTAGTTGGAAAGATAAGACTTGAACTGTATTTTTAAACTTTTAGTGTAGTGATTTCCTTGTATGACAGGCTGTCTATTCATTATGACAAAGTCTCAGAGATTTTCAAATATTAATATCAATATTATTTTCACTTCTATAGAGAAACTAAATTAAGATCAGTTTCTTTAAATGGCAGTTTTTATTTTTAATTTTCATTTTGAGCTATTATTGATGCTTATTGATAGAGATGCCTTGAGTGGAGAAGTTCAGATGAGTAGAAATTGAAAATATAAGTAATTTACATAATCATAAAGCTATTCTAACATATGGCATTCTATATAGTAGCGATAATCTCTTTTTCTTTGGGCAATCACCATTCATTTTTCAACTTATTTTCAAGTAAATGAGTAAATGAAGAGACTTAATAAATGTATCAAAGTAATAGCTTTAGTATTTTCTAGATTCCTAGTGCTAAAGCATAAGTACATACTTGGCTATTTCCATATATCAGTTCCCTAAGTCCTTTAACTTCAAATATTTAAGGTGCTAAACCTCTTATGCTGATGCCCCATGAACACAGCATTTTTAGCTTATCATAAGCACTATAAGTATAAATGTTTTTCTTAGAATTTATGCTCAGCTTTTCTCTGCAAAGCAAAAGAAGTCATCAAGAGAGTGGGGAGACAGCCCACAGAATAGGAAAAAAATATTTGCCAGCTGCACATCTGACAAAAGCTTAATATCTGGGATCTACAGGGAGCTCAAAAACAAAAACAAAAACAAAACAGCCTCACTAAAAAGTGGGCAAAAGACAGGACAGACACTTCTCAAAAGAAGACATACAAGTAGCCAACAGACACCTGAAAAAAACGCTCAGCTTCACTAATCATCAGAGAAATGCAAGTCAAAACCACATTGAGATACCACCTAACTCCAGTAAAAAATGGCCATCATTAATAAAACAAAAAACAATAGATGCAGGTGAGGATGCGGAGAAAAAGGAGCGCTTCCACACTGCTGGTGGGAATGCATGCTAGTTCAACCTCTAAGGAAGATGGTGTGGCGATTTCTAAAAGAACTAGAAGTTAACCTTCCATATGACTCAGCAATCTCCCTTTTGGAAATATACCTGGAGGAACTCAAATCATTCTATAAAAAAGATACCTGCACACACATGTTTATTGCAGCACTATTTACAATCAAAAAAACATGGAACCAATAGTGCTGCCCATTGAAAGTGGACAGGATAAAAAAGTGTGGGACATATACATGATGGAATATTATGCAGCCAAAAAGAAGAACAAAATTATGGGCTTCACAGCATCTTGGATGGATTTAACTTCTATAATATTCAGTGATTTATCACAGAAACAAATAACTGAGTACCACATGTTGTCACTCATAAATGAACTGTTAACATTTACTATAATACTGTAAGAAAGGGGTTGGCAGTAACTGGAAACCGCCAGAGAGGTGGGCACATAACATTAATAAGGGTACGTGATTTCAAACCAGGCAAATTGGGGAACAAAAAGATGATGACCACTTGTATACCTAATTCTGCATTGTAACTCACATCTTTAAAATAAAATAAAAAATAAATTAATAAAAAAATAAGACAAATACTCCAAAATTTTTTTAAAAATAGAAATTATACTCAGCTTTTCTTACTCTGTGTTTACACAGGTGTCTGGGAAATAATTAACTCATGCATACAATTGTAACTAAGATTCTTGCTGAGTTGAACTATAATTTATCATAGACTTTCCTGTACATAAATTTGCTTCATTTTTCAAAAAGATCACATAAGGTGGACATTGTTATTATTTGTTTTTTTAATAATTGAGTGTCAAATTGTTAGCCTCAACAGCAGAGTTAGATGTGGACCTCAGTTTTGTCAAAGTTACCTACAAAAATCTCTCTACCACACCCTCAACTTCCCTAATGCCTATGAAACACATCTTACTAATTCCATACATCGTGTTTTTGTACTCTTGTTTATAGTTCGAAAGTATTTTTTTTCAAGGAAGTCTTCTTAAATTAAGCCTACCCTAATCCAGCTTCTTGCTATGATATATGCATTCAAGCCAGGCTCAGTGGCTCAGCCTGTAATCCCACGCCTTTGGGAGGCTGAGGTGAGTGGATTGCCTGAGCCCACAGGATCGAGACCCACCTGGGCAACTTGGCGAGACCTCATCTCCACAATAAAATCAAAATGAGCCGGGCGTGGTAGCGCGCACCTGTAGTTCCAGCTACTTGGAAGGCTGAGGCAGAAGGATCGCTGGAGCCCAGCAGGTCGAGGCTGTGGTGGCCGGGAGCGGCCACTGCACTCCAGTCTGGGTGACAGAGTGAGACTCCAACTCAAAAAAAAAAAAAATATATATATATATGCATTCAATATTTATGTTTAGTTTGATTGCATCAATTTTCACTTGTTGACATGCTCTTTATAAATTTTCTTATGTTAATTTGGTATGTCGCTTTAGAGACATTCAGAAATTTTCCATTTTCATTATGGAAGATAGAACCAAAATAATTGGTCATTATGGTGACTGAAGTAGCAAGCTTATTTGAAGAAAAGTTCACTGTTACTCTCCATGTTATTTATCAGCTAATTAAAGGTGACCTAACCAACATAGAGCATTTATAATATTCTAACAGAAGGCAACATCGAATGAGAAATATATCTTGTTTTTTATAAAGATTACATATTTCTTAGCTTCAGTGGCATGTTAGACAATATTTTAAATTAAAAATATGTATTTAACTTAAATCTTATACATTTAAATTACAAAGGAAATTTTAATTGAGATAGAACTCAGTTTAGCACTGAGTTTCATGATTTCAACTATGCTTAATTTTATGTCATTGCTTTTAATTTTTTTCTACTGGAATAATAGCCATACTATGTTCTTGGAAAACTGGAATATGTTCCATTTGAGAATTTTCACTAATAAAGTGGTTTTTGAAAATATCATCTAGATAAGAATTCAATATCTCAATAACAGGCTTTGAAAAATAACTATTTCAGAGTCCCAGGCTTTCAGTTGGTTACTGTAGGCTTTTTGAATATGCACAGTCACTTAGGTTTCTTTGACATTGTAGATTGACTCTCCTCATGCATCTTTATAGTGTTCACTTTTTCTAAAAAGTGCTGAGAAAGCTTGACCTTTGAGTTATAAATTGGTGACATTCTGAGAAGATCTTGATCCAAATAATGGTCTGTGCTGGGTGTAGTTGATTAGACTAATATGTCAAACAATATCTTACATATTCTGCTTAGACACTCTCTTGAAATTTTTTTTTTTCATCTTCATACATCCTAAGTGACAGACATAAATATTGAAAACTTGGACATTGCATATATTTGAACGTTACATTTGTACATTAGCCCTCATCACAGAATCATCTAATCAGGATCAGGACAATTTTGATGCTAGGGAAACAGGGCAATTGATCCTGTTTATCACTGCTGCATCAACTGGTTAGTCAATTTTTGCCAATTAATTTACCCTCTTTCTCCATTTTTTTCCCCTCCAAAATATTGTTAAAAATTAATTAAATCATATGTGTGTGTAGGATTTCTAAATAATGGAAACAACATTAATGGTATATACTGTTAGATTAATAGGTACTTCTTATTTTTAAATGTTCTGCTATCTCTATTTGCATGTACAAATACATTTTTTGATACAGCTCGTGAACTCCCCAAATACATATTGAATATTATATATTTTTCTTTTTATGATATTGCCGCGGCCCGCGCGGCTGCCTTGAGGGTCCCGAGTGAGCGGCGAGAGATTAAGAAAGACACAGAAACAACAACATAAAGAAAAGCTGGAGCCAGGTGGGACACTTTCCTCTGATGGAGGAGAAGTGGACCTGAACTGACTCAGCATGCTTATTTTATAATCAAGCACAAAGGATGTTGGAAGGGATTCAAGGTCTGTGAGGGAGCTATAACAATTTTGTTGCTACCTAAAGGCGAGCTGTTCTGTGGTTATCTTGTTGTAACTAAGGCTTTATCTGTACTATGTGCACCCGGATGTGTGGACATCTGAGATGCCGTTTCGTGTAGCAGGCTGCATCCCCTGTGTTTGGCTAGGATGCAGAGCTATCAAGCCAGACCCTGCCTTCACTGGGGTTATTATGCCAGACCTTGCTTTCACTTGGGGCCTTTACTCAAGGTCTGTTACAGTGAAAGCACTTGTCTGCTCCCCACATCACATCTGCTCCCGACATGATATTAAGACAGAAAGGATACAGATAAAACGATAATATAAAGTATAGTCACAGAACAAATAGAATCAATTAGTTACTGAATATGCAGGCTATCAAAGTAAAAATTAACTTTATTCCTGTCAAGCAATACATAATACATAAATAAAAGCAATATAGGAGAAACAGATTCCAAGATGTACTATAACACAATGGAAGCACTATGCTATATTCTAATATTCAATGATTCCAACTACATTGTTAGCACCTCTCACCTTGTGTGTACAAGTTTAAATATCATCTGGTATTCTTTTTGTGCAAAGTTGGGGGGAAAAATAAGGAATGAAAGAGAGTAAAATAGAAGAAGGGATGGAGAAAGGGCTTAGAAAGGGTGATAATGGGAGAAAAAAATGGGAAGGAAGAATGAAAATAGAAGCATAAAAAGAAAGAAATCAAAGATGGAGACTACAAAAGTTATGAGTATATGGGCACAGCATAATATAACTTCCTAGTATCCATGATTTCTTTAAATTTTTAAGGATTAATTAATTAAAAATAATTAAAATAAAAAAATGTAGAATGGCTGGCTGACCCGGACTTATTGAAAATATACTAGTTGGGCCCAACTGTTTTAGTGAATTTAACTTTAGTCAAATTTTGCTTTATTTAAAATCCTGGTGACTCTAAAATAATAATGTTTTATTGATATTTATATTTCTTAAAATGGTCAAATAATTAAGGACTTAATATTATAATACAGTTTACAGTTAATTAAAATCTATGATCCTATTATTTGTTCACTCACAAAGAAAATGGAGGACTTCAAATTGCTTTTAAAATTCTAGTCATCTCTTAGAAACCCTACAGTGCTCTAGTTTATGCCATAAATTAGTTTATGCTATAATTATCAAAGATGTCATTAACTCTGAACACAGGGATACTTTTCTTTTATTGCTGCTATAATTTTGCATGTCAGTTACTGTCTTTCAATTCAAGAATAAACTGCTGAATTTTAAAAAGTAATTTTAAGTAATTAGTAATTTTAAGTTGTGTTTTCTATTTGTCTCACTCTATTTAATTCTTTAAAAATTTTAGGTGTTTACAACATGAAATGTTGATAACATATAACATAACTATACATTATCAATTCCATGATTGGCTTTCCAACGTTTACCAGATGAGAATTATCATATATAAATTAGTCCAAGATACCCTTCAACAAATAATATTCTGATAGTACTGATGGTCTCACATATCTGAATTTTAGCTAATTAAAATGTTATCTGAGTACATAATTTTTATTGTTTTCAAACAAACATTCTCATGCTGTAAATTGAGTATGATTAAGCCATGTAGAGTTTCTTAAATTCTAGTGGATATCAGAGTCTCCTGGAGGGCTTGTTAAAACACAGATTCCTAGAGCACATCTTCAGAGATTCTGATTTAATAAAGTTTAGAATGGGTATATGAATGTTCATTTTTAATGAGATCCCAGGTAATACTGATACTGTTAGCCTGCTGACCACACTTTGAGTAGATTCCAGAGTATAATTCAGTCTATTTTCTAAAAAAATTTTCATTAAAGAAAATTTTTTTTTCAACTTCTGATAGCTAGTTTGGTTTTTAGTTAAAGAGGAAGTAAGCAAGTAGTAAGATAGTATATCTTAAAATTAGTTAAGACAGTTTCTCCTTCCTTTCTACAGGGTTCTGTAATTTGTAAGTGAATGTTGCCAGCATTGGGGAGCAGAGGCTTGAGGAACAGTGAACTTGTCAGCATTGCTTAGTGGTAAAGAACATAAGATTTGGAAACAGACAAGATTTCAAATCTCAGCTTTAACATTTATTAGCTATGTGCCCTTGGGTATATTACTAAAACTTTCTGAATCTATTTTTTTACATTCATACAGTAGAAACGATAAGACCTATATGAAAAGGTTTTCGTAAGCTTTTAACAAATTAACTGATGTAGATACATTATGAAAGCTGTAAAGCACTCAGCCCATATCCTTTGAGACCTCACTCTGCTTGATATGCCCTCTATTTCCTCCTACATTTTCAACTTCTCCATCTTCATTGGCTCTGTCTCTAAGCCAAAAGGCATACTTTCTCCTTCATTTTGAAAATAATTCTCTTTGATACTATGAAACTGCTGACTTCTCTCCCAGTCCTCATAACCAACCTTTGAAAAATTACATACACTGACTACCTCTAGTTACATATTGCTTAGTAGTTCATCTAATCATTGTAGTTAAAATTCTGCTGCCACCACTAGAATGAAACTGCCTTCTTAATGAACAAATTGACTTTGTAAATGTTAAATCAATCCCTAATCAACTGTGATATCTCCTAACCACGTGACTTCTAGCTCTAACTGGGTGGAATGGCTCACTGACTATTTGCCCTGGAAACTCTTCCCAGTCTCAGTATCAACACTTTTCCTCAGACTTTGCTGGTATCTCTTCCACTGTGTGCCCCTATTTTCCCTCAGTCTTCCTGCTGTCTCTGGGAGATTTAATCTTATATATGCCTTCAATTTTCATCTCTGTACTGTGAAAATTCCTTAAACCCACACGTCCCATGCAGACCTCTTTCCTAAGTTGCAGACCCATTCAACTGTCGACTGACTACCACTACCTTGATGTCCACAGTTAAATTAAGAAAACTAAACACTTATACAGATAATATGCCCTCGTATTTTCTGTATACCCACAAGAGTAAATGGAATTTCCACATATCAGTCCTAAATGGCTATCTGAGGGAGTTCTCTTTGCCAGGAAGATAATTCACCCTTTCTTCATCTGGAAAACATCTGACCATCCTTTAGGTCAAACCTTAGGCATTATTTTCTCAGGAAGCCTTCTCTGACCACCCAAGTAGCTTCTTCTGTATATTTCTCTAGAGCCCTGAACATAAACAACCGCAGGGTTTTTGGCCATCCCCTCCATTACAAGTTTCATGGAGAAGGAGTCTGTTCTGTCTTTGTAACTAATAAATTATCAGTACACAGATGAACACTGGCTTAAAATATTGTTTAACTCCCTTTTCCAAAATCATTCATGCATTTAACCAATAATAATCACTATGTCACCATTATTTTAGGTTGGGCATAAGTGAAACAAAGTTCCCACATTAGGTGTCAGTGTCAGAGACAGACAATAAACAAATTAAGACAAACAAGTGATAAATAAGCACAAAGTTCCAGTCACTGTGAATGAGAAAGGACTGCATTGAGTAGGAGAATGACAGAGGGGAGTTTGTTTAAATAGAAGGGTAGACACTTAAAGTTGGCTGTTTTTTAAAGGGATCAGGTCATGCACAGAGGAAGCAGCACAAGCAAAGGCCTCTTGTGGGAAAAGCCTGTCTGCTTGCTTTAATTTTGGGGTGGGGGGTCACCCTTCCCCCAGCCTGAAAGGAGAGATGTGTAGAAGTGAAGCGAGTGAAGGGAACTACAGTGTGGAAAAAGACTGAAGAATTAAGTCAAGTCCACTGCATGCAGAGATTTGTCAAATACAAAACGTTTACTTCTCTAAACTGCATTCAGGAAGTTTCAACGTTCTAGCTATTGTTTACAAAAGAGTCTCAGAAACATTTTTTTCTTTAATAATCTTAATTCTGTATAGCAATTAACTTTTAGTTGTACTTTAGTAGTGGCTATATCTTTTCTGAAAATGAGTTTTATGCACTTTGCCAGTAGTCACTTTGCTTATAACCTTTTTTTAAAACAACAAAAAGCCTTGAAGATAAAGTCATGCTTTTCATTAAACCATACATCAGAATAGCATTGTAAGTGTAATTCCATATAAAATCTCTAGTACATGTATAATAAATTAGATTTATGTCATCACTTTAATGAAGAAAAACAGAAACCCTATATGTTTATATTATCATGAGAAACTGAGATACAAAAAGGTTATTTTCCAAAATAATTTATTTCAGAATACATTTTTTATTAAACAATATTGAGTATAAAATGTCAATTTCATTTTTTGTTGTACTAGTTTTTTTGGTTGTAGTAACAATTCCAAGTATCACATATTTGCTTAACTGCAAAATTGACAATATAGTCTTATCCTATGCATGTGCATCAACTTCAGATTTAAGACTACATTTCTAAATTCTGAGTCTATAAAAAGCTTTAAAATTTTTTTTTTTTGAGTTGGAGTCTTACTCTGTCGCCCAGACCGGAGTGAAGTGGCCACTCCCGGCCACCGGGCCTCGACCTGCTGGGCTCCGGCGATCCTTCCGCCTCGGCCTTCCAAGTAGCTGGAACTACAGGCACGCGCTACCACACCCAGCTAGTTTTTTTATTTATTGTAGAGATGAGTTGCCCAGGCGGGTCTCGAACCCACGGGCTCAGGCAAGCTTTAAAACTTGTAATGACTGTTGCCTATTTAATAAATCTAAGTTAATAAAGTGATTGATTATTTAAAATATCAATTACCTCTATTAGAGTGTCTCATCCTGGGTACATTTTAGGTTCAATAACTCCATGCTATAAGATACTGTCTTGTGCGTTATAGGACTTTGAGCTGCATTCCTAGCCTCTACTCATTAGGTGCCATTCACACCTAGGCTCCCAAGTTGTGACAACCAAACGTCTGGTTGAGAACTACTTGTCAGTATGTTTCAGCAACCTGAGGCATCAGTTTTGAAATATAACATTTCATTATGTCCCTGTTTTAAGTCTTTAACATCCAGTACAATCCTTAGTGAAATCTGTTAACTGTATGCATCTGAATACCAGAGTTGGTTGATAATTTTTTGAAAATGTCTCAGATTTTGTTGAATTGACTAGTTGTTTTGATAACAAACATAAAGGAAAACATAAAAGCTACCAAAGATAATCATTTTTAGCATTTTGAAATTTTTTTCTGCATACATTTTTTTTTTATAAAATTGGGAAATGTGTATATGCAATGTTTTATTTATGGAGTATGGTTTTCTATTTTATGTAATATATTGTATGTACTTGCCTATGTTATTAATATTCAATAAAAACATTAAATTGATTTTTTATGTACCACAATTCAGAAAGATAATTGATTCATCTACCCTTCTCATTGGGGACTTTTTCTAAATTTTTTAAATTACAACAATCTACAAGCATTAAGAAAATAGTTTAATACATAGCTGTCTAATGTGGACTTTTTTAGTGTGACTTTTTTATTCTTCTATAGAAGATGCAAATTTGGGGGTAATTTTTTTCCCCCTTATACTTGACTTTTTATTATTTTCTTTTTGGTCTAATACTGAAAGAGTTATATTAAAAAATAACAATATACTTATATGTGATAGAAGGAACTAAAAGAAAATCTACCCACAGAAACACACAATGCTTCTGATTTCGTATTTTTTCTGTTTTTTACAGGCAAAACAGACTGGAGATAAGTTTTTCCCTATTCACAAATTCTAAAATGGTACAATTGCTTCCTTGATGAAATGATAAGTTAATTATACCTTCCAATAATTATGTAAATATTGAAAGATAATTTGGTCTTTTTCACTTAAACCTAGGTATAAGAATAATCTATCCATACCCAGCTTTGTGCCTAGGTATATATATATCTGGGTGTATATCAAGGAGAAATGAGAACATATATCCACACAAATACTTGTGTCCAAATGTTCATAGCAAAATTATTTAAAATAGCAAAAAGTAGAAACAATCCAAATAACCATCAACTGAAGAATGGATAAACAAAACAGGGTATATCCATACAATGGAGTCTTATTTAACTATAAAAGAGAATGAATAACTGATTTGTGCTACAACATAGATGAACCTTCAGAACATAATGTTGAATGAAAGAAGTCACCACAAAAAGCCACGTATTACATTATTTCATTGATATAAAATGTCCAGAATAGGCAAATCCATAGAGACAGAAAATAGATTAGTGGTTTCCCGGGAAGGCCAGAGGATGAAGTAGAGAGGAATTGCTAGTAGCTGTAAGGTCTGATGATGGTTGTACAACATTGTAATTATAATAAAATCTACTGAATTGTCCACTTTAAAGAAGTAGATCTCATGGAAAGTGAATTATATCTCAAAAATAAACAGAAAATCATAAGAACAATCTACCTTTAATTTATTTTGTAATAAATACATGTGGTATCTATGCTGAAAAATTAAAAGAATATATAGATACCACCTCCAAGAAAGGAGAAAACTCTAGTTGATAAAGAAACTGGAAACCTATTCTTCAGTTAAGAAAAAACATTTTTTAAATTCTTCAAGCCTCAGTTTCCACTTCTTAAAAATAAAGGAACTTGGTAGATTATTCAAGATGCCTATATAAAATATCTCTACTTGTAAAAAACAACAATTCCCCTGGAAATTCAAGGGTTTCACCACAAGCTAATATCTAACATCACCTTCCATTTCCTGAAATAATGCATTCTAATAGCACTGTCCCTGGGACAATCAAATGACCACTGCCATTCAAGCACAGCAAGAAAGCAATAGTTTCATGTTTCAATTTTACAAATCCAATTACTGAATCACCTGCTAGTACTACTATAGTTACTCTGGGTCAGGATTTGAACTGTTCTCCTTTGTCAGGATTTATTTCCATTTTAGCAAAAGAATCTTTAGTAGTTCTATCATTTTAATAAATTATGGAAAAGAGGAGGTCAGCTGTAAACACATAACAAAGCAATTAATGCTACCCTCTCAGCCTACGGTGTTAGGATGATACAAATTTATTTCAGTTTTTAAATCACTTTAATATATTGTTGAAAAATTCCACTAAGGAGTTAAATGCTATAAGAGAAAATGTAACTGTATAATTTTCAAAGAACGTAAAATAAAGCATAAGGCCTATTGCTGTCAACTTACTCATATGGGAAATCACTGTGGATATCTGAAGAAAAATATCATACTAATGTGAAATGTCAAAAGGAATGGATAAGTAAATCTTTGATCAACCTGTTGCTAAGCACAGAATGTGAATATCTTTCCAAGACTCTATTGCTGACCTTGTGCTTGGCTTTAATTCTTCATGTTGCTATGGGTGCTATGCCCATACTGGAAAGGATTAATGTGGCAGAGCATTTTAGCTGGTATTTAAGAATGAATTGGGACAGAGGGGAGAGTGGTCTCATTTGAAGGTGTACATTAGGGCAATGTGGAGAATGAGACATAGAAAGATACTACGGAAAGAACACACAACTTGGCAAAGATAGTTCTGTGAAATTTCATGTAAACCCCTAGTAGAATGAGTGATATATCACTGAATTATTAAAAATAAATTGTGTTTAATATTCAGTACTTTTTAGATGTTAGAAGTACTGAGAAACAATACTTTCTAATACAATATGCAATTTTGATAAGGTATTGCTTTGTGTTTACATTTGTAATGTTATGCCCTAATGAACACAGGGAAGTAATATCAATCAGACCATGAGGAGGGAAAGAAAAAAAAACCTGGAAGAAAGAACAAGGGCTCCATTAACTATACAATCTGAGGGGAAAAATATTGGAGACAAGTTGTGAACATATACTATTTTTTCAAAATGGACAAAATTTAGTTATACTTTCATTTTTTAGGTCTAATACACTGCAATTTTTAATACACTATTCATGTGCTCTAATCATGTTAGATGTGTGAGTATATAGCAAGTCTTTATGAGAAATATACAATGCAGATAGCATGGCTGTCTTCACACTCACAGTTGGCTGCACATTGTTGGCTCCCAATTTAGCAGCTTTTAATTGTAACAGATAATGTTTATTGCTTTAAGAATAATTTATCTTTTAAAGATAACATTGATGTTACCCGAGAACAAGGTAAAAAAAAACTTGACCAATTATTGGATTCCTAAACATTCTTCTTTGGCAGTGATAATTTTCTAGAATTCATTCAGCTTATTTATCATAGTACTACTGTTTATTAAACTACCACCTGGAACTAATAATAACTCCGCAAAAATGAATCTATTATTTAGACATAGTTTACAAGGTCTCTCAACATTTTTTTCTTGATGGAAAACACTTGAATGATAGGGATTATTTCTATCAATAACAATACTTCAGAAAAATAATGAAAATCCATGGGATAAGATATAACTCTTTTCCAAGTGCAGATATTAAAAGCATTTCCCTTTATTTTCTTGCAGGGGAGTGGTTTACAGAAAAGAGGAGATTGGATAGCCTGAAAAAACTTAGGTGATACATATGTCCTAACCCCCACACCCCACTACCTCAATAATCTTCATTTTAGAATCTTCTGTTGAAACACCTTATTTTTTTGTTAATGATAACTGATATTCTTATAGATGAAAAATAACAGGTAGCTTAAAAGTTGTAAAAATAAGATATTAAAACAATGATGACTTTCCTTATATTATCTGTGTTCAAACAAATTTAAAATTATTAAAATAATAAAAATATAATCTATAAGATCTCTCATAATTAGTATAATTCATTTATTCATTGAGTAGCTAACCATAAGCTAGATGCTGTTCTAGATATTTGGGAATACAAATATGAGTCATACATGGATTCCCCTTTTGTAGAGATTATAGTCTCAGAAGAGAGCTTATAAATGCACATAAACACTTGCTTTGTAGACTAAAATGGCTAGTGTCTTGGGAGCAGTACTGGTAAAATGAAAATTTAGAAGAGAGAGATTAATAGATAATAAAGGGTTATTTTGTAGGGTGGATCTTAATTCATATATATGTCAAAATGACATTAGTGTTTTTAGACTTTGTTAAAGTCTGCTCCTGAATTGAACTCATATTAAGACAAAATATGCCAAATGAACCACTGATAAATCCAGGTAATTTCAACTGCTGAGGAATAATCTCAGGTATGAACCATGAAATTGTCTTTTCTTTTGCTTAGTATAGTTAAAAGTTCTTGTACTGGAGACAAATGTAAAACTTTAAAAATATCTGTAATCTATATCTGTCTACATCACAAATGTCATCTTCTTATAAAGGTCTTTCTTAATAACTCTATCTAAAATAGCACCCCGTATCATCTCCCAACCTTTTGTGTCACTTTTCTTTAGCATATAGGAATGATTTCATTTTTTTGTTTGTTTGACTGTCTTTTAAATAATTTTTTTTAATTTAAAAATGTGGGTTATAATTCAGGATTAGGTATACAAGTGGTCATCATACAGGTAAAATTTGGGCCTCCCTTTGGTCTTCACTTTGCCTGGTTTGAGATCAGGTACCCTTATTAATGTTGTGTATCCACCTCTCTTCCCCTAACAGTTTTCCACTACTGCCAATTCCTTTCTTACCTAGTATTAGGGTAAATGTTCAGGGTCCACTTATGAGCGAGAACATGTGGTACTCACTTAGGTTCTGTGATAGATCACTGAGTTCGATAGACTCTTAATCCATTCAAGTTGCTGTGAAGTTCATACTTTTATCCTTCTTTATGGCTGCATAATATTCTCATTGTGTATATGTACCACATTTATTTTATCCAGTCCACTTTTGATGGGCAGCATGGTTGGTTTCATGTTTTTGCTATTGTGAATAGTGCTGCAATAAACATGAGTGTGCAGGTATCTTTTTTATAGAATGATTTGAGTTCCTCGAGATATATTCCCAAAAGGGGGGATTGCTAAGTCACGTGGAAGGTCAGTTTTTAGATATTTCTAGGAATTGCTGTTTTACACAAAAGTTGTACTAGTTTACACTCCTAGCAACAGTGTAGAAGTGTTTCTTTTTCCCCGCATCCTCTCTAGCATCTGTTGTTTTTTGAGTTATTGATAATAACTGACTAGAGTTAGGTGATATCTCAGTGTGGTTTTAATTTGGATTTCTTTGATGGTTAATGAGGCTGAGCTTTTATTTGTTTGTATCTGTTGGCCACTCGTATGTCTTCTTCTGCGAATTGTCTATTCATATCTTTTGCCCACTTTTTAATAAGGCTGTTTTTTGTTTGTTTTTTTCCTTTTGGCTGTTGAGTTCCTTGTGGATCCTTGATGTTAGGACTTTGTCAGATATGCTGTTGGCAAATATTTTTTCCCATTCTGTGGGCTGTCTCCCTGCTCTCTTGATTTTTTTTTTTTTTTTGACTTTGTAGAAGCTTTTCAGTTTGATGAGGTCCCACTTGTCAGTCTTCCTCTAGATAATCTAAGTTCTTTGAAGGCAGGGCATTTTGTGTTTTGTTCACTGTTATATCACCAGTATCTAGCCTATGGTAAGTATTCATTGAGTATTACTGAATTATCAAAAACTTGATAACTAACCAGCAAAACAAACACAGATTCCAGGATCTCAAAGCACCAAACACTGATAAAAAATGTCATCCAGGCGATTTCATCCAATCCCATGGCTGTAAATGGAATCTAAAATGAATATCTAGAGGCCCAACCTCTCCCTTCAACCTCTATTAGGCATCTCTGGTTTGCCAGCAAGCACCCTAAGTTTGAAATGTCAAGAGCAGAAGTTTTGTGTTGCCCTCTGGCGCTCATCCTCCTCTAGTGCTCTCCATTTTGGTTAACACTACAGCCATCTACCTAGTTGTTCTAGTCCCGAACCATCCTTGATTCTTACTCCTTCACCTTCCACATCCAATCCATCATCTGCCCAGGGACATCACAATCTATTCATGTTTTTTCCACCTCAGGTGTTTCTGTTCTAAACCAGCTTTATTTCTTGATTTATTTTGCTCTGTCATCACTCTTGCTTTTCTATAAGTTTTTTTCCACATAATAAACAAATATACATTTTAAGGACATAAATTAGATCATGTTGTTTCCCTAAAGAAACTCCCTCTGCATTTAGAATTAAATAAAAACTCTGATATGAGCAAAAAGGCTTTTCATGATCTACTTATACACTTTCTCCCTTATAACTCTGTCTCCTTTAATCCTAAATCCCAGCAACACTCATTTCTCTCTATTTTGTCCATCTCAGGCATAGTCCCACTTCAGGATCTTTTAACCAGCTATTTCCTTTAGTTTCAAGACTGTTATTTCTCTTTGTTACTATATTTGATGCTGGTCTCAACTAAAATACCTTATCCATAGAGGTTTTCCCTACCACCTATGTATGTCACTCCTCACCTCCAATCCTGTTTATTCTCCTTTTATTCCTTATAGCCATCTAGAACTACCTTATATATTTGTTTGCCCACCTTTAAATATAAATTCCATGAATAACAGGGAATCATTTGTCCTACAAATGGCACAAGGCTTGGCAAATAGTAGAACCCCATTAAATATGCATTGTTCAATGAATAAACCAAATAATTAATCATAATTAAATGGTTATAAAACATGGCATTTTACGCAAATTTTAATTTCATTTCACTTCTAAGGAGCAACAAACGATTCTAATTTTGCAAACTATTTCTAATTTTATTAGTATTTATTGTACACTTATTACATGCAAGAGACTGAGATAAGAGCTGAACATACAAATATGAAAAGGTCCCAGATTCAGCTTTTTAGAGGCTTGTTGGCTAGCTGAAGAAATCTCAAAACAAATAATTACAATACGTGATGATAAGTGCAACAATACAGATATTCAGGATACAAAAGTAGTAGAGAAGAGAAAATGAGCAATATCTAAAAGGTGGAATAACAAAAACAAAACAAAAATAACCCCCTCACCACATTCCAGCAGACAGTTGGAAACATAAAGAGCTCACAAATGTACTAGGTAAATACAAATATAGTTCAGGTAGAATGAATGCCATGTGGAAGCTAGCACATGGAATCTGCAGAAGCCACACACGCTCTGTTTAATTTTGAAATGTAACATGTAGGAAATAGGGAAAGAAATGGTTAGAGTGAAAAACATTAAGGTTAGCCCTTTGAGAAACCAAGTACACCATACTAAGAAGTTTAAATGTCATTGTGCAAGAGATAAGGAAAAAGTGAAGGGACTTCCTTAACACATTCTCAAATCATTAATCCTATCAATGATGGAAATGGAAGGAAACCTTTCTAAAGAAGAAGTTTCTAATACTTAAGATTGATATGATACTTAACAATGTCTTAGAGATGAATTTTGGGGTGCTGTATATAAAAATGGTACTTTATTTTTTTTTCAATCGTTTTCATAGCAAGGGATAAAATTCTCCCTAAATAAATTCTTTTTTATGAAAATACAAAAGTTTCTGTACAGAAATTCAGCACTAAATAAATATTTCTTCTTGACTTATTCCTAAACTGTAAGAAATCTTACAGTTTACCAAGTGTTATGTTTAGTGCCTTATTTATAGTAGATACACAATAGTTGCTGAATTTAATTATTTACTATGATTTCCTAACTATACAAAAAGTTGTCTAGGTACTTGTCCTACATTAATGACTTAATAGATCCACTAAAATTGGTAATGCCACAGCAAATGAAGCTGAATATCATAACTATGATTACTTAAGGGTTTTCTAGGTACCATTTTACAGATGATAAAATGGAGGCTTACAGAAACTAAGTATCTTGTCCAAGATCTCACAGGTAGCAATGTATGGAGCAAAAAGTTAAGCTCAGTCCAAAGTCCTTGATTTTTAACTGCTACTATTAGTGTAACGTTTCTCTGTTTCAGAAGAGAAATACTTCACTAAGAAGAAGGCATTAAGTGATGATGGAATTATTAAAATTATGGATGCAAACACAGTTTTAAACTGGTTTTCTCCAAAGTTTTGCTAAATTTAGCAGTTAATATCTAACTGTTGTGGCAAGGAAGGGGTTATTTCTTATCTTTCATTTGAAGCACATTTATTATACATGCATCTATTAACATGACCAAGATGTTCTCATTCTTATTTCCTCATAATTTTGAGTATTTCCCAAGATAACCATGCAGTATCATCAGACCCACTCCTCACCCTTCTTCACAGGAGCTGTATACTGGGAATTTTGTACCCAAAGCAGAACTTTCCTTTGAGTGAATCCTTGTCTCTGCCTTCTTGTGTAAAGCAACCTGTGTTGTCAAGTCTGCCATGCCCCCAAAATATAATCCAAAAAACACTGACTAGATTTGACATTTTTAATTGCTCATCAGCAAAAGTGAAGATTGCAAACCAGCAGGAACAAACTTAGGAACAAACTGAATAGGTTAAACTTTAATTAATTTTTCCTGAGAACAACCTTCTTAGAGGAAAAATATAGCCATTTTCACTTTATTTTAAACACAGAAGTAATATAACATGGCTGTATATCTTTTTTTTATTGCCTTTCAGCACACAACAATGATTTTGCTTAATATAAATTTAAAAATTATATTTTAATGTTTACTTTATAGTTATGGCTAGGTATTCAACTCAAATAGCTTCACAGTCTATTATTTTGTCTTATTGAAGGCAAGAAAATAATTGAGCAAAGCTAGAAATTATGATAATAAAATACCATGACTACATTTTATTTATTTAGAAATAATTCCTCAATGGGATTTTCTTGTCACCTTCAATTTTCTGATTATAAGTCCATTTAACAAGCATATCTGAATGAACAACAAAGAACAAAATCTATTCTAGAAGCTTAGACTAGGACAATATTAATTTATCACACATAACCCTACCCTTCTTCCCCAGTGCTGAGGGGCACAATGTTCTTTGGGAACACAGAGGGAAAGTATCTCAGATTATGACATATGCAATATAAGTATGGTTATGAAACACAACAGTAAAACAAATAGCGTAAAGCTACCTCTCAATTAAAAAAAAATGGAGATGTTCAAGATGACAGCCAGTGAAAACCAAAAATAGGGAGAGATTTTGAACAATCCAAGAAGCACATCTAAGAGCACACCCCAAGATTCATGGAGATGTGATGAGAACCACGGAAAGCAGAGAGAAGCTGTCAGACAGCCTGTAGGGCTGGACCAATCATAGAGCTGCTGGAACCCCCACCCCTCCCAGTGCAGTGAAGAGGTGAATTCAGTGGGAAATCCCCAGGAACCTACAACACTCTCACAGACCCATATAATCCGAGACATGGGAAAGTCTCTGCAATGCAGACCTGCCTGGTGACCGCAGAGGCATTGCCCAAGTCCACATGGAACCCCATAGGCAATGATCCCTATGCACTTTGGTGCCTGCTACCACTGCCCCACCAAGGAGGGAAGGTCAGCATTCCTCAGAAAGTGGTGCTGTCCTCAGACCAGGGAGGAAACAGCCCAGCCAAGTGATCATGGACCCCCAGTACAAACTCCACAGCCACAGTACGCAGTAGCACCAATGAGTGGGCACACCCCGCATCCTCCCATCCCAGCTGCTTCTTTCCAGAGGGGAATGCATGCTACAGACCCACAGTAGTGTTGAGATCTCACAACTGCCTGGATGCTATGGCTGAGATCTGGCAGTCTTCAGGGAAATCAACCTCCAGACCTCTTTGGCAGGCCCTCTACAGCTGCCATCTGCAGCTGCTGCTGCTGCTCCCTGTCCCTGTCACTCCTGGGTCAAAGAGGAAGCAGTCACATCAGGCATTTCCTTGTGCCTTCAATGCAGACTTGGTAGTCAAAATAAACAGGAGCAATGAGCTTTCAGAATGTCCCTTACTCTCCCCCAACTCAGCAGCTTCTCCCCAAATGGGGGATAGTCTGTTACTGGCCCAAAGGGAGCATGCACCCTCCCCCCACATCCACCAGAACAGCTGCAACATAAACCCAGTGGTTCTTCTGAAAGCATGACTGTGGCTGTAGCTGTTGCCCCTGACCCTCACTTTTTTCATTATAAAGATGTAGGGTACAATTCAGGATTAGGTATGAAACATTGATTATGCAGGTACCCTTGTTGATGAAGTATGCCCCTCCCTCTCCTTGCAGTTTCCCTCAACTGCCAATCCCAGTCCCCCTCCCCTGACAGTTTCCCACTACTGCCAAATCCTTGCTCACAGTATTGTGGTAATTGTTCAAGGTCCGCTTATGAGTGAGAATATATGGTACTTTGTTCTTTGTTTCTGTGATAGATCACTGAGTATGATTGACTCCAGATCCATCTAAGTTGCTGTGAAGTCCATATGTTTGTCCTTCTTTATGGCTGCATAATATTCCACTGTGTATATATAAAGCTCCATCTATAGGTTTGCAGGCTAACTATACCATCTAGCAAAAACATATCACTATAGGTGTGGTCCGAAAGAGTCACCACAAGACTTTAGTTGCAAAAAAGGAATGTGTACAGAGCAGTGCTCTCTGAAAGGACCCAAGAACAAAATCAATTTATTATTCACAACATACACCACAGCCATATGCATAACAGAAAAGAAAGAAAAAAATCAAAAGCTTCACCCTAATGATAGCAAACTCAAAGTGGGGGGTGGTGGAGGAGGATGGAAGAGAGAGAGAGAGAGAGAGAGAGAGAGAGAGAGAAACCTAAGCTCCTTCAGATAGGAATAAATCAATACAAGAGCTCTGGAAATACAGAAAACCACTGTATTTTTGTCCCCAAAACACACACCAGCACCTGAGCAATGAATCCTAAGCAGAATGAATTGCCTATAATAACAGACAAAGAATTCAGAATATAGATGGCAAAGAAGCTCAGTGAGATTCAGGAGAAAGTCAATAATCAAATCAGAGAAGCCACGAAAACTGTCCAAGAGTTGAAAGCTGAGATGGCCATTCTAAGAAAGAGCCAAACTAAACTTCTGGAACTGAATAATTCACTTCAGAAATTTCAAAACACAATTGCATTAACAACAAATTAGACAAAGCAGAAGAAATAATTTTAGAGCTTAAAAACAATCTTTCAAATCAACTAAGACAAAAATAAAGAAAAAGTAATTTTTAAAAAAAATGAGCAAAACCTTTGAAAAATATGAAATTTGGGGCCAGGCTCGGTGACACAGCCTGTAATCCCAGCATTTTGGTAGGCTGAGGTGAGTGGAATGTCTGAGTCCGCAGGTTCAAGACCCACCTGGGCAACTTGGCGAGACCTCTTCTCTACAATAAATCAAAGACTAGCCAGGCATGGTAGTGCATGCCTGTAATTCCGGTTACTTGGAAGGCTGAGGCAGAAGTTTTGTCAGAGCCCAGCAGATTGAGGCTGCGGTGGCCAGGAGCGTGGCACTGCACTCCAGTCTGGGCGATGGAGTGAGACTCCAACTCAAAAAAAGGAAAAATTAAAAAAAAAAGAAAAATATGAAATTTTGTCAAGTGAACAAACTTATGTCTGATTGGCATTCCTGAAAGAAAATGAAATAATGGTAGCAATCTGGAAAAAGTATTTGAAGACATAATCAAAGAAAATATCCTCAGTCTTGCTAGGCAGGTTGTCATTCAGATACAAGAAATTCAAAGAACTCCTGTGAGACACTTCATAGGACAACTGTTCCCCCAAGTTCAGAGTAAAAATAAAAAATCTTAAAAGCAGCTATTGAGAAGGGCCAGAACAGCTGCCAAGGGAGACACATCAGAATACCAACAGACTTCTCAGCAGAAACCTTACAATCCAGAAGAGACTGAGACCCATTTTTTAGCATTCTTAAAGAAAAGGAATGCCAGCCATGAATTTCTTACCCCACTAAACTAAGCCTCAAAGACAAAA
The DNA here is from genome assembly GCA_027257055.1 of Cephalopachus bancanus. Lineage (NCBI taxonomy): Eukaryota > Metazoa > Chordata > Mammalia > Primates > Tarsiidae > Cephalopachus > Cephalopachus bancanus. The sequence goes on from JAPVLO010000262.1 coordinate 2,292,227, forward strand.
GAGAAATAAAGTCCTTCACAGCAAGCAAATGTTAAGGGAATTTGTTACCTCTACATTAGCCAAACAAGAGTTGCTTAAGGGAGTTATAACATGGAAATGACAGAACAATATTATCTAACAAAAAAGCACATAGGTTACAGACCACATAAACCAATCACAAAATTGAGAACACAAAGCAACTTTTTAGCAACACTATGACAGTACAAACCCTGACATATCTATAGTAACTTGAATGTCAGTGGCCTCAATGCACCACTTAAAGACACAAAGTGGTAAATTGTATTTTTAAAAAACCAAACAACAAAACAAACAAGACCCAGCCTTCTACTGTTTTCAGGAGACACGTCACTTCTGATGTCACCAAAAGGCTCAAGGTAAAAAGATGGAGAAAAATCTACCATGTAAATGGAAAGCGAAAATGAGCAGGGTTGTTATTCTTGAATCAGACAAAATATACTTTAAACCAACAACAGTAACAAGGGACAATAAAGGAAACTACATAATGAGAAAGGGCTCAATCCAACAAAAAGTAATAATTATCCTAAATATATATGCACCCAACTCTGGAGTACTGACATTTATAAAATAATTACTACTGAACATAAGAGAGGACTTAGATAGTCACGTGATAATAGTGAGGGATTTCAATACCACACCAATAGCTTTAGATAGTTCACTGAGGCACTAATAAAGAAATTCTTTGACCCTTAACCAATTGGACCTAGGAGACATCTACAGAATACTTCACAACAATCACAAAATATATATTTATCTTTTCTTCAATGGAGCATACTATAAAACTGACCATATGCTTTTAAAATTGACCACAAAGTCTTAATAAATTCCCCCAAAATCAGAATTATAGCAAGCATCTTCTCTGAACAGAAATCAACACTAAAAGGAACCCTTAAAACCACACAAATACATGAAAACTAAAATACTTGTTCCTGAACAATTTTTGGATAAATAATGAAATCAGGACAGAAATTTTAAAAATTATTTGAAACAAATAAAAATAAACAATTTTCTAAAAATCTTGAAAAACTGTTAAAGAGGTGCTAAGAAGAAAGTTTATAACACTATCCACATCCAAAAAAAAAAAAAAAATAGAAAAACCTTCAATAAATAAAGTCTCACCTAGGGAAGCAGAAAAACAAGAACAAACTAAACCTAAACCTAGCAGAAGAAGAGAGGCATCACTAAACAAAATGAAGATAAAACAAGCAAAGAAAAGACCAATGAGTTGATCAAAAGTTGGTTCTTTGAAAGAATAAACAAGATTGACAGACTAATGGCCAGATTAAAAAAGAAAAGAAAAGGGAGAAAAGTCCAAATAGATATAATCATATACAAAGAAGGTGATGCAACAACTGATCCCAAAGACATATAAAAGATTCTGAGAGATGATTATAAACATTTGTATACATGTAAATTAGAAAAACTACAGGAAACTGATAAATTCATGGAAACACACAGCCTTCTAATATTGAAACAGGAAAAAATTGAAATGCTAAACCCACCAATAATGAGCCATAAAATTCAACTAGTAGTAAAAAGACCTTTCTACCAAAAAAAAGTATTGGGCAAGATGGATTCACAGCTGAATTCTATCAGATTTACAAGGAAGAGCTGGTACTAATCCTAGTGAACTTATCCCAGGCTATCAAGGAGGAGAGACCTCTTGCTAACTCATTCTACAATGTCAGTATCATCCTGATACCAAAATCTGGCAAATACACAAAGAAAGAAAAATTTAGGTTGATATCTTAAATGAACACAATAATCTTCAACAAAGTATTATCAAATTGCATCGAGTAGCACATCAAAAAGATCATTCACCATAATCAGGTGGACTTTATTCTTGTGATACAAGTTGGTTCAACATACACAAATCAGCAAATGTAATTTATCACATACAGAAATAAAAACAAGAACCACATAATCATCTCAATAAATGGAGAAAAAACATTTGACAAAATCCAACATCCCTTCATGTAAAAACCATCAACCATCAAGGCATAAAAGGAACATATCTCAAAATAACAAGAGCCATCTATCACAAATCCACAGTCAACATCATACCTAAAGGGCGGAAGTTGGAAGCATTGGAATAAGACAAGGATGCCCACTCTCGCCACTCTTTTTTTTTTTTTTTTTAGTTGGAGTCTCACTCGGTCGCCCAGACTGGAGTGCAGTGACCGCTCCCGGCCACCGCAGCCTCGCCTGCTGGGCTCCGGCGATCCTTCTGCCTCAGCTTTCCGAGTAGCCGGAATTACAGACATGTGCTACCACGCCCGGCTGATTTTTTGATTTATTGTAGAGATGAGGTCTCGCTGCCCAGGCGGGTCTCGAACCCGCGGACTCAGGCAATTCGCCACTCTTATTTAGCATAGTACTGGAACTCCTAGCAATAGCAATCAGGTAAAAGAAAGAAATGAAGGTATTCAAATAGGAAAAGAATAAGTTAAATTGTCTCTCTTCACAGATGACATGATTCTATATCTAGAAATCCCTTGAGACTTCACCAAAAGATTGCAAGATCTGATAAACAACTTCAAAATAAAAAAATCAATGTTCAAAAATCAGTAGCATTTCTACACATCAACAACGTTCAAGCTAAGAACAAAATCAAGTACATGATCCCATTCACAATAGCAAAAAACCGCAAGAAACAGGTTGCAACCAGGAAGATGAAAGATCTTTACAGCAAGAACTACAAAACAGTGCTGAAGGAAATCAAAGACAACACAAACAAATAGAAAAACATTTCATGCTCATAGATTAGAAAAATCAATATTGTTAAAATGTCTATACCACCCAAAGCTGCCTACACATTCAATGCAATCTTTATCAAACTACCGGTATCATTTTTCACAAATCTGGAAAGAATAATACTTAAATAGATATGGAAACAAAAACGAGTCCAAATAGCTAGAGTAACCCAAAGCAGTCAGAACAAAACTGGTGGCATCACATTACTGGACTTCAAACCTTACTAAAAGGTTACAGTAACCAAAACAGCATGGTACTGATATAAAAATAGATACAAAGTTGAAAGGAACAAAATAGACAATTAGAATAAATCCACTGACCAACAACCAATTTTTGACAAAGTCGACAAAAATAAACATTAGGGAAAGGACACCTTATTTAGTAAATGGTGCTGGGAAAACTGGCTAACAATATGCCAAGAAATGATGCTAGACCCCATCCTCTCACCGTAAACAAAAATTACCACAAGATGGACTAACAACTTAAATATAAGACCTCAAACTATAAAAATCATAGAAGAAAGCCTTTAAAACACTCCTCTGGACATAAACCTAGGGAACAAAATTTATAATCAAGTCATTGAAAACAAATACAGCATAAACAAAAATGGACAACTGGTACCTAATTAAATGGAAAAACTTCTATACAGAAAAAGAAACTATCAGTGGAGTAAACTGACAGCCTAAAGAATGGGAGAAAATATTTGCAAACTATGCAATGACATAGGACTAATATCTAGACTCTATAAGCAACATAACCAAACCAACAAGAGAAAAGCAAATAAGTCCTTCACAAAGTGGACAAGAGAAGACGCACAAATGGCCAAGAGATATATGAAAAAAATGCTCAAGAAAGCATCAGAGAAATGCAAATCAAAACCAAAATGAGACATCATCTCACACCAGTCAGAATGGCTATTATTAATAAAATGTAGACAACAGATGTTGGTGAGATTACAGAGAAAAGGGAATGCTAAGACATCGTTTCTGGCAATGTAAACTAGTACAGCTCTTGTGGATAAGAATTTAGAGATTTCTAGAAGAACTAAAAGTAGATTTACCATTTGACCCAGAAATCCCACTACTGGGTATATACCTAAAAGAGCATAAATTGCTCTACAAAAAAGACACCTGTGCTCATGTTTATCACAGCACTACTCACAATAGCAAAACATGGAACCAGCCTAAGTTCCTATTGACAGTGAACTGGAAAAAGACCATTGAGTACTATGCACCCATAAAGAAGAGCAAAATCATGGTTTTTGCAGCAATGTGGATGTAGCTGGAGGTCATTATTCTAAGCAAATTAATGCAGAAACAGAAAACTGAATACTGCATGTTCTCACTTATAGTTGGGAGTTCAACACTGAATACACATGGGCATAAGGATAAGAGTAACAGACACTGAGTACTCTTAGAGGAGGGAAGAAGGAAGGGGACAAGGGTTGATAAACTTCCCATCGAGTATCATGTTCACTATTTGTGTGACGGGCTCAATAGAAGCCCAAACCTCACCATTATGCAATATACCTATATAGCAAACACACACAAATACACCTTGAATTTGCATTAAAAAAAATAAAAGAAAAAAGAACATTCCCAGTAAAATTTCAACTCCATGTATATTCCTCTCAGATCCTATCCCTCTGTGGTTATCCACCAAGGTTGTTTCTGTATCCCATTGCTTTTTTACATTGTTTTAACCTTGTGCACTGCTAAAGAAACATTATTTAATTTTGATCATTTTTAATTTTAATAAAAGTTGTATCACATTGTGGGAAGTCTTCTGGTATTTGTTTTTTATCACTTAATATAATGTCTGAGATTCATCTAAGCTGATGTCTGTAGTTAGACTTCATTCATTTGCACTTCTGTATACTTATACAATCTATTGTCCATTCTCCTGTTTCTAGTTCTTTGCTGTTGAAAACAATGCAGCTCTAAATATTCTTGTGCATGCCCACTAGTACGGAAATACAAATTTTTTCATACCTACCAGTAGAACTGATGACTTATAAAACATGTAGTTGCTATCCGTGCATTTTATATAAAAATTTAAAAAATTCCAAATTATTTGAACAAATTTACACTCTCATTAGTGTAATTAGTGTATTTACACTCTCATTAGCAATATATGAATTCTAGTTGCTCTACATCTTTATCAACATTATATTGCCATATTCTAAAAGTCTCGTCAACATAATTAAGGTAAAATATTTATATATTGGAATCTTAATATGTATTTTCTTCCTTATTGACGTATTAGTATGCTTTCATTTTTATTGCCCAGTTGTGTTTCCTATCAATGAAATATCTATTCATTTTATCTTCCTATATTTCAACTAGGTTATTTTTTACATATTCTTTTGTAAATGTTCTTTGTATTATTATGAATATCAAACTTTTGTCAGCTACATGTATGGCAGATATCTTCTCCAGTTTTCTCGTGATTTTTTAATAAAGTCTTAAATTTTATATATTTGAGTATGTTAACATTTTAATGATTTTTTTTCATTTTGTTTAAAAAAATATTTCCATACCCTAAGGTCATAAAGATAACCTTCTATGTAGTCTTCTAAACTTTTTAAACATTTATATTCCCCTCTTAAAATTTGATTCACCTGGAATTAAAGTTTGCCTATAGTATAAAGAAGAGAGAGATGTGTTATCTTTCACATGCATAGTCACTTGTCTTCAACTATTTAACACTTCAACACATTACACTAATCTGCAAAGCTACTTCTATTAAACATTACACTTTCCTTTATGTATGGTAAATTTGTTCAGTTTGAGCTACTATAGATTGGAGACCTTAAAGAGTGCTTAGCCATAATTTGAGGAAGGGATAGTGTAGCGAGCTCAATGGCTCTGCTTAAAAAATTACAGGCATTCAGCATTGGGGGGTGGGATGCCAACTTGAAAAGACAGGGGTGCTGGCTTGGATTAACAGCCAGTCTCAAGAAAATGAAGAGACACAACCAAGAAAAAATTCCTACGAAGGCAAGACTGATGGAGTTTTGGAATAATGTTGTATAATATTCATTTAAGTGGCTGTTTGAATTAGCTGTTAGGTTTTCTGAGCATTTAGTAAATATTAACCACACACTACTATCTTGGAATTTGGGCAGTTTTTAGTGATGAATAAAGCAATGCAAAAAAAAAAGATAGTCATTTTAAAAGGTAAGACGCAGAACAGGAGTCAAGAATGCAGACAGGAGCAGGATATTAGATCAAGAATAAATGAACAAGAGCAATATAAGCTTATTCTTAGAAAAAGTAGGGGAAAGGGAGGCTGATACTGAGGTTTTCCTTCTATATAGTTTCAGATCATGTTATTGGGCTGCTAAAGGAAAAATCAAGTTCCTCACAATCACTATCTTGGTACCTGTAGTTCAGAAGCTCCTGCCTAGTAAACTTTTTGTGTTTCTGTCCTCTCTCTCTCTCTCTTTTGCTTTGAACTGCAAGATTAAATCCAAAACTCCTTAGTGCTGTATTCAGAACTGCATAGAATCTGGCCTCTATAATGTCCTTCTATCTCTTTTCTTAAGGGACACTGAAATACTTGGGTTATTTTAAGCAGACCAGGCAATTTCATGCCTCCTTGCTTGTGATCATGCTTCCTGTGCATGATATGCATAGTGGAGATGCCATAAGACTAGGATAATCATAGTTGGATGGAAGAAATAAGACCTATTGCATATCTCAAAATAACTTAAAGAGCAGAATTGGAATGTTCCTAACACAAAGAAATGTTTAATGCTTGATGTGATGGATATCCCAAATTATACTGGTTTTATTACTGCACATGATCTATTTGTCATCAAAACATCACACATAAATATGTATGACTATTTATATATCCATAATAATTCAAAATACTTAGAAAAATTAGCTAATCAGAAAAGTAATATGGTTATATTAGTCTGTGTAGAATCTGTGCATTATCTCTAATTTCTATACTCAGTCCACTCTTGATGATAAACAGCAGCCATGGTAGAGAACTCAGTCCTATTTTAGCACCTGCAATATCATAGTCTAGGACTAAGAACAGGTACCCTGCAATTTCATGATGTAAGCATAAGTCTTTCAGGTTTTAAGTCATTCATGGAATCATGGTTGATGGAAATAATTCAGACAAAATAAGTAAGGGGCCAGAAAAATCTACCTGGGAAATGATGATCTGTTTCTATCTCTCTAAATTAGAGTTTCCATCATAACAAGATAGAAATATATTCAGCAGCTGGGATGCCTTGTTGAAAATTCATCTACAGTACTTTCTGGTGATTAAACTGTTAGATGCATTTAGTGAAAGAAGAAAGTAAATTTGTTGATAAAACTCTAATATGCTTCTATTTAAAAAGCTTTCCTATATTTGCTCCATGAAAATGATGTATTCACTGGAAGAAGTACAACAAACATGTTTGTTTATTTTTAAGTCAAACTTTGGATTAAATATTTAGTATACTTTTTAAACTTACTCCTTTAAAAGTAGTAGATCAGTTACTAAAATCTATATGGAAATATTAAGATAATTAACAATATATTTTACAAAATAAATGATAGGTGTGATAAAAGTGGAGCCCTGTTTTATAACAAATAAGAAGAAATTTAGAATTTTGCATTAATGAAATGTATAGTTATAAAAAATATATATAATTGTATCTAAACACTCTTTGAATATATAATAAGGTAACTATTTTACATTTCATAAAAGCTGAAAATATTTAGTATTAAATGTAAAACAACTATTATAATTGACTCACATTCAATTCCTTGATAAATGCTTTCTAAATCTTTGAAGGTCAGGTTTGTCACTTCTTCCTCTGGATTCTATATCCATCACTCTATTATACAACTCAATAAATTAAACTGCGGTTTTATCTTGGTATACATGGGGACTGGTTCCAGAGTCTTCCATGTGTACCCAAGTCTGTGTATACTTGGACCTGTGGAAATTCATGTATATGAAAAATCAATCCTTGATATATGTGGGTTTTATCTCCCATGAATACTTTTCAATCAGAGGCATTTGACTGAAAAAAAATCCTCATATAAGTGGACCTGGGCAGTTTGAAGACATGTTGTTATGGAAACAAAACAAATATTACTGCTTGTTGGATAAATGAACTAGCAGAAAACCCATGCATAAGGTGATTGAGAAACAAAATTCTCAATTAAATTTAAGAAAACACCAAAATTTTTATATCCTGAATCAGTATGCTCATGCTCATTGCTGCATAAAGCATTAAAGTGAAGTCATGGGCTGAGTTAATTTAAACTCTAGGAAAAAAAGGAGAAAAGAAGGAAGAAGGGTAAGGAAGGAGAGAGAAGAAAAGCGTGAAGGGAGTAAGAAAGAAAAGAAAACAAGGAAAATGTTTTGGAGGGACAAAATGTTAATGGCATAGCTTATCTTTAAAAATAATTTGCAAATTTAATGGGAGGAAATATTCTCAAATGAAAATTAGCATATCTTAATGAAAGAAATCTTAAATTTTAACATCTATCTCATATAAACCATTTCAATTCTTTTACATATGACGAGGAAAATGTCATATTAAGCCTGTAGGATTCTGACACAGGTGGTCTGTGGACCATAATTTGAGAAGTATTGAATTTTAAAAATTAGTGTTGGTAAAGCAAAACAGACAATAGCAACAAAAAAACCTCTGCATAATATAAGCATTAAGTATGAAGTGAAAATATTTTTTTCCCTACTGACGCTACCAAGTAGAATGGCAAAATGCATTCTCCCAAGTTACCAAGCAGTGAAAATATTCCCATCATCATGTTCTGAGAGAGATGGAAGTGAATCTGGATATTGGAGAAAGAAAAGGGAGTCATTTACCCAGCTACCTAGACCATAGGACTAACTTTTCTTATAGTACAACCAAAACGCATCTTCAGGGTAGAAAACCGGGTTAATTTTGATTAAAGTCAGAAACACATCTACACATATAAACCAATATTACTACTAAAAGTGGAGTTTATTTGGTAGGAGAAACCAACTCTAATGATCAATCTACAATTGAGGTTAACATTTGTACTTGGGATGATGAGTTTACATGTAAACTTGTTAAATTAGAAGCAAATCTGCTACTCTACTGTTCATTCTTTATCTTGATTATTCAAAAAGAACCAAGAACCATCTCCATGGTAAGAAAACATGACAGAAAAGTTTAGAAAAAGCACAGGTTTAGGAGTCCAAGTGCCCTGGAGTTATATAGCTGTTTGTTCTTAAGAAATGTATTTACATTCTCCATACTTTGAATTCTTCTAATATGAACGGGGCAATTGAAATATTTCTACTACATAATTGTTTTGGAGTTAAAAATGAAACAATACAGAATCTCTTAAAACTTCTGATTGTTACCAAAGCACGAGTCATTCACATGTAATTAGAGCAAATGACTTAAGTTATCCATCAAAAAGAAATTTGTTGAATGTAATAAGCTAAATAACTTAAAAAGTTAAGTATTCATGTTCAAATATTATTATCCCTTTAATCCTTTGTACTGTTGACCTATGCAAGCAAAGCAAAAGTTAATCAACAAGAGCTATTATTTCATGCTTCAATTTTCATAAAGTATGTTATTCATTGGTATGAATAGAGGATGAATGGGCATATTTTACCACCAACATTTATAAGCCTGCATATATTAAGCCTGTAGGATTCTGACACAGGTGGTCTGTGGACCATAATTTGAGAAGCATAGAATTTTAAAAATTAGTGTTGGTAAAGCAAAACAGACAATAGCAACCAAAAAACCTCTACATAATATAAGCATTAAGTATGCGAAAATATTTTTTCCCTACTGACTATACCAAGTAAAATGGTAAAATGCAGTCTAGTAGAAATGTCTAGTAAAATAATACTAGACAACGCACCATTTAAAACCATGCTACTTATATTTTAAGTTCAAAATGAAGACAATTTTTTAGACAATTGAAATTAGGAAATGACTATTCACCACATCTCATGGGTAAACCATTAAAATACTCATGTAATCTGAAAAAATCTCCACACCTGGTTCAGTTTGAACCAAACCTTGATCTTACTTGTAAAGACCTAACAAATACCTTGGCAAGAATTTTGTTTCCCAGCTACTGAAAATGAGTTTCACTTCTCAGCAAAATAGATTCTGTAGACTCAGCAGAAGCATTAACCTTTCATTTTTTAAAAGAAAACAATCAATATCCATAACATGTAGGGAGAATGGGTCATTCTCCCATCTGTCAAGGCATTTTACATGAAAAATAACACCCACATTCAGATAAAAGAAAACTTCTACTGACTTCTCATAACAGCCAGATTTATGAGACATTCAAATCCCACTACAATACCCAAAATAGATGCAAATGGTAGGAAAATGACTCTTCAAAACTTTAATTTGGTTTCTATTTGTTTCTATAATTGTGAAAAATACTTATCCATTTAAGTGAATGAGTATTCAATTCAATCATTCTTTCAAAACAAATGTAAGAGGCCAGCTATACCTGAATTTTCCAATGAACATTTTAAAACTTTGATGTGATATAAAATATATATTTGGTCTTTGTCCCTGTTTTGTGGCACACAACTTCTAAAATAATTGGAATCTAACGTTGCCTGGTGGTTTCAAGATGGGAGTGGTCACTGAAAATATAAAGACATGATTCGAAAGTTGAAACCTTCAGCCTCAAATCCCAACTTCCAGGGAGGGAAAAGGGGATGAAGGTCAACTCGCCAATGGCCAGCTGTTTAATCAATCACCCTACCTAATAAAGCTTCAATAAAATTCCAAGAGGACAAGGCATTTCCAGACAACTGAAAATACAGAGGTTCCTAGAGTGTGGTATGTCTGGGGGGAGCATGAAAGCTTCACATATCTTCCTCCATACTCACCCTATGCATCTCTTTATCTGTGTCCTTTGGAATATCTTTTATAATAAACTGGTAAACATAAGTGTTTCCATGACTTCTGCGAGTTACTCTAGCAAGTTAATTAAACCCAAAGAAGAAATCATAAGAACCTAAACTTAAGGGCAGTTGGTCAGAAGTTCCAGAGACTTGGACCCATAACTGGAATCTGAAAGGAGAAGGTAGTCTTATGGACTAAGCCCTCCATCTGTGGGATCTGACAGTATCTACAGGTAGATAATAGGGTTGGAATAAGAGGACACCCAGCTAGTGGCCACCACATAATTAAATATTTGCTGGCAGGGAGAAATCCTGCCAAAATACATATTTTGGGATCACAGAAGTCTTCTGTGTTGATGATTGAATGTTTGATTGTGTTGGTGTGAAAGCACAGAGGAAAAACATTCTGAATTTTTCCCAAAACAATTAGTGTCAGAAGTGGGATTTGCTAAAACAGCCTTGGCTCATGGAAACATGAGGTTGCGAAGAGAAATAATGACAGAGTGGAGGATGAGGAGCTTTTGATTCCTGGGTGGCCATGTGGTCACCCAAAGTATGAAGTGCAGCTGTGTTGTTCTTAGTTACTAAAGGTAAAAGTTACCAGTGGAATTTAGAGCTGGATGCAACTCTTGGGGAGTTGGTTCACTGGATACATAAGAAAATGCAAACTAATAAGAAAATAGCAAAATAGTCAATCCATTGGTTATTTTATCTATAATAGCTGAAATAAAAAAAGAGTGCTGGTTCCAACCTTGATACTACATCAAGCTTATGTTTCAGTGAGTATGAGCATATTTAGGGATCACAGAAGTCTTCTACGATGATGATTGGTGTTGATTATTGTTTTGGCATAAAAGAAGAAAGAAATAAATGGTTTGAGATTTTCCCAAAAAATGGTTTAAATGAATAAATCGTTCTGAAAATTAAGTTTAATAAAAGAATTAATTCATTTAAATTATTTTCAAACTTCAGTAATTTTAAAAATTTGATGTCAACTCATGCTTAGGAAGTTGAATTTGTGCTTTCATTTGAATGTACATTTGTCAAAATTTAAACCTCTGATAAAATTGATATTCTAATGTAGATACATGCACACATACACACACACATACTTATGCTACATAGAATTAGATTTTAACCTCAAACATTTACTTATATACATAGTCTATATATAATGTATATTTAGCTTCAGAATTGAAAAGATAACACATTACAACATTTATAGACAAAATAAGTCAATGTGATTATAATATTCTCTGGAAATTATTTAGTTTGTGGCAGCAGTCACTTTTTGTCTACATGATTCTTTAAAACTTGAAATTTTTTGAGAAATTAAATGGAAATATAAGTCATCTAATCCCATGAAGTATCTCTGAAGAGTCAATTTTAGGTTCAAGTGCAAATCCCCTACTACTGCAACTAGTGTATTTAAGTAGAGTTCACATAAAAGAGCTAGGTGTAGGGAGTTGAGTAGGGCTCACATGCTGCAGAGTCGACTGCCTGAGTTCACATTTCTGTTCTGCTACTTGCCATGTGTGACTGGGAAAGTTACTTAAATTTCTCCAAGTCTTCTTTCCTCATCAGTAAAATAGTAATAATAATCCCTAAAAAGTTGTCATGATTAAAGAAGATAAATTTGTACTTGGTATTTATTAGTCCCTGCATTACGATGTTAGTTTAAAAGAAAGAAAGAAAGAAATGAAAGATGAAATGAAGGAAGAAAGGAAGGAAGGAAGGTAGAGAAAATGAAGGAATAGTGTGAAGATGACACTAGTGGCCTTTACTGATAGCAACAACATTTAACTAGTGGGGAAGCCCAACATGTGCCCTTCTATTTTTTTCACCCTTGGCCTCTCGTAGGCACTCCCAGGTGATTAAAGTCAGAAGTCCTGATGAACTCTAGTATTCAGAGCTGTAGACGCAGTTCTCCAAAGGAGAGGTTAAACTCTACTGTTCTGTGAGGCATATTGAATTTGGATTCCCTCTTTCTGGGTTGCTTTTCGTTCTGAGAACTTGTTTCTTACATGGCCTTTGCCTCTCTCCTCCTATTCCTCAGAATTCATTTTCCTCCTACTCACCTCTTCCAGGCTCCTTTAGAACTGGCCTTTCCCATCAGAAGGCCAGGCTTTAGTCCAAAAACAGGAGGTTCTGCAACTTATATATGGTCTAGTTGAGTTTACCAGGGTAAAAATATTCCCACTCAGAGTTTGAGTCAAAGCAAACCCTTACTACTAAAACCAAAACATACCAGGCCCCACTAGCCTCTTGGTACAAGTAATATTAACATTAATTTTCAATATCCAAACACTGCTCTCCTAATAGCGACACACCAGACTTTAGTCCCTAAGCAACGTTATAAAGTAGTATCTCGTTGGGCCTGGTGTAAATTTCCCATTTGAGCTGGTGTAAATGGCTTCCTGAAAGCCACTTGGGAGAAGTATTTCTCTGATGCTACGGCCCTCCAGGAAAATACAGTGCAAGCCTTTTTTTTAAAAATCTTTCTACAGGAAAAACAACAACAACAACAACAATTTCTAAATGCATCTAGACAGGAAATAAACTGACTAGTTAGTGAAATAGCTAAACTTTACATGTATTTGGCAGAGTCCAAAGACAAAAATTAATTGCATATAATAGCACCAATTTTAAACTAGGACTGTAGACATCAGACTCATTCAGTCACCTTGTTTCAAGGTTCAATTTCATATCTGTAATTTTAGTTGATCATTCCAGGCTTCTTGGACTCCAATCATACAACTGATTTAGCTAATAAATCCTATGTTAGAGTCAAACATAAACTTGGTATTCACAGTCTAAGTTTCCTTATATGCTGTCAATAAAAACGTAAATCAGTTAAATCTCAGAGTTCAATGGCCCACTGCTAATGAACTCACTAATTGGGTTGTCCAGACAGATACAAATCCTCTTATCTTTACTATCAGTCTGTATAATTTTTTTTCATTTAGCCATGACAGAATATCATGAGAAACTGCACTAACTACCTTGCTAAATTTAGGTTAAATGAACCATTTTAACAAGCCCTGAAATAAAGGAAATTAATTTCATTTCTCATAATTTTTGTCCTGAGAATGCTAGCTAACCAAAACTGGTAACTACTTTATTCTCTAAGTGCTCCAAAGTTAAATCAAAACTATCTCCAGAAATCAGAAACTGTCTAGAGTGTTTGACATTTACTTTATTTTCTTATTTAAAATCACAAACCTGTTTGCCCAGCTCCACTCTCTTGACATCTCTTTGTTTGCATGATTTCTGAAAGATAAATATTGGTTTAAACAATCACAATCCCATCTCTAAATTGAATTACAAGATGCATTTGAACTGGAAGACTTGAACTTATTTTGAGCACACTAGAGTCTACCATACTTACTATATAATTTTTATTTTATATATGACTATCTTTGAATGAGTGTGACCCATGACATTTTTTGGACCTTAATGTAAGATTACAATTGGCGGTCCATAATTTGCCATCTAAAGGTTAAATGGAGCGGGTAGTCTGTTAAAATATAGAGGGTACCAAAAAAATGTATACACATTTTAAGAAATGTTCAGAGATGTTCGCCGTAATCAGAAGTGTCTGGACACTGATAGTAACCACTTTGAGCACCTCTTGTAATTGCAGAAGTCAAACATGACTTGTATTCATCTTATTGAGTATTACTATTTTAATATAGCTTTTTCCTTTCTTAAAGTGTGTGTACATTTGTTTTTGGCACCCTCTGTACTATGCTAATCTTCCTACCTTCTTCACAAATACATCTTTTAAACATCCTGAAAAACCAAGTTCACATTTAAAATTTCCAGGCCTCTCAGAGTTGTATGCTCTTTTCCCATCCCAAATCAGTCTGCACAAGATAGTAACCCTGCCACATACACACACACACACACACACACACACACACACACACACGCACACATACACACACGTATCAACAACTCCTCCCGCATGCAAGGAAAATGAGCCCAAGGAAGAGGACTGAATGAGCATGTCCTCTGACATGCTTGGGACCACTGGGTCACGAATTCTGAAGCATGAGCTACAGGTAGACACACAGATAATTGGTCTGGTATGAAGAGGCCTCTGTTGTCCGGGTCTAAAAATGACTGCCCTTGCAGCTGAATAGTGCATCTTCCTCTTTGTTTTCTACTAATGGCAATCTTTGATTATTTTATTGTTATTGACGTTTTTCTTCAAAACATAGCTGGGAACAAGTGTTTCCTTCAAAATTTTACGTAATGCTTATTCTGAACTTTCTCCCCTTGAGCGCTCTCACAGATTTGAGAACCTCTGCTGCACTCACCCCCATTATTTGACTCTCATTCAATTTTTTCATATGATTCCACCTACACTGTAACACACATAGATAACCACAACCATTTTCTACTGTTTTTCAAAACAGTTGATGCACACTCATTAACAGCAAAGCTTCTGACTTCCAATCCTCCACCTACCATTTACCAGCCCTCTCATCTCAAGCTCTCTGGCTGTATTTATTGTTTTGTATAAAATAAAAATGATGAAAATTTCTATGGTATTTTCACAAGAGTGTTTTGAAGGATAAAACAAGAGACTATCTGAGCAAGTAATCCTTGAATACTATAAAATGCCACATAAATGAATGAAATTATTGTGGTTACCACTATGTACTTGTTCTTTGTTTTTTTTGAGTTGGAGTCTCACTCCGTCGTCCAGGCTGGAGTGCAATGGCATGCTCATGGCTACTGTAGCGTTGACTTGCTAGGCTCCAGCGATCCTTCTGCCTTAGCTTTCCAAGTAGCCAGAACTACAGTGCTTTTTTTGTAGGTAGTTTTCTTATTACGTAGTTGATTTCCTTGATTGTTATTGGTCTATTTAGGGAATCAATTTCTTCTTGTTCCAACCTAGATAGGTTGTGTGATGTCAGAAAGTCCTCCATTTCTTTAAGGCTTTCAAGTTTGTTTCCATACAAGTGTACATAGTAGTCTCTAATGATCTTTTGTATTTCTTCAGGGTCAGATGTGACTGCATCTTTTGTGTTTCTGATTGTGCTTATTTGGGTTTTTTCTCGTTTTTTTCTTGGTCAGCCTAGCTAGGGGACCATCGATCTTGTTTATCCTTTAGAAGAACCAGTTTTTTGTTTCATTGAGTTTTTGTATTATCTTTTTGTCTTCTATGTCCTGGATTTGGGTTTTTATTTTGGTGATATGGATTCTTCTGCTAAAATTAGGGTTTTTGTGGTCTTGCTTTTCCAGCTTCTTAGGTGGCTTGTTAGGCTGTTAATTTGTGTTCCTTCCATTTTCTTCATGTGTGTTTGTAGGCATATAAATTCCTCTCTTACTACAGCTTTCAAGGCATCCCAGAGATTTTGGTAAGATGTTTTTCATTTTCATTTGCTTCCAGGTATCTTTTGATCTCTGTTTTGATTTCATCATTGACCCAGGAGTTGTTTAGCATCATGTTGTATAGTGTCCATGTCTTTGTGGGATTTGGGGGGACCTTGGTGGTGTTAATGTTTATTTTTATTCCACTGCGGTCTGAGAAGGTGCATGGTAAAATTTCGGTCCTTTTAAATTTGCTTATGCTTGATTTATGGCCAATTATGTGGTCGATCTTAGAATACGTTCCATGTGGTGATGAGTAGAATGTGTATTCTGTGGTCTTTGAATGGAGTGTTCTGTAGGTATCAGTTAAGTCCATTTGGTCCAGAGTCACATTGAGGTTCCGGATCTCCTTGCTGATTTTTTTCCCTGATGATTTGTCTAGGGTTGTGAGTGGGGTATTAAAATCTCCAGTTATGATGGTGTTAGAGTCAATATCTTTCTTTAGTTTTCCTAGAAGTTGCTTTATGAAAGTTGGTGCACCTATGTTGGGTGCATATATGTTTAGGATAAATATTTCTTGTTGATGGAGTGAACCTTTTATCATTATGTAGTGGCTCTCTGTATCTTTTTAATTTTTGATAGCTTAAATGGTATTTTGTCTCAAATTAGAATCGCGACTCCTTTCTTTTGTGTTCCATTCGCCTGAAAATTTCTTTCCCATCCTCTTACTTTGAGTCTGTGTATATCCTTTCTAGTGAGATGGGTCTCTTGAAGGCAGTATATTGTTGCCTGGTGATATTTTATCCATTTTGCCATTCTATGTGTTTTCAGTGGTGCGTTTAGTCTATTCTCATTCAGGCTAATTATTGAAATGTGAGAGTTTGTCCCTATCATAGAGTTCTTATAGAGTTGTTGTTCTTCCACTTGGTTTTTTTGTCTTTCTTTTGGTTTTGGGGTTGGTTCATGTATATTTTATTCTTTTTCCTGTACTCTTGTGAAGAATGTTGTTCTTTTTTCCTTTTCTTCTGTGTTTAGTACTTTCTTAAGTGTTTCATGTAGAGGTGTAAACCCTGTCTTCATTAACTAATTTATTAATATGGAATACCAATTAAGCCAAACACACAAATAACAAAAATTCACATATAAACCAAACAAGAAAAAACAGAAATATTACTCATAGACTTTTAGGAGTCTCCTCTGACTTTTCCTATTCTACATGTTTTATTGTTTATGCTAAAACAATCTATATATTTGTAATTAATTAATTAATTAATTAATTTTTTATAATCAATATTTTTTATTATGATATTGTGGGGTACAGTTAAGTGTTAGGTATACAAATATGCTTCATTCAGGCACCTTTGTTGATAAGAGGTGTCTCCCCATCTCCAGACAAATATTTACTACCATTAATCCCATCTCCCTTCCCCTCCCCCTCCATAGTTTCCCACCACTGTCAGTCATTTTCTTATAGTATTACATTGGATGTTCAAGGTCCACTATATGAGTGAGAACATGTGATACTCAGATCTTTGTTTCTGTGAGAGGTCACTCAGTATTATAGACTCTAGTTCCATCCAGGTTGCTGTGAAATTCATAATTTTGTTTTTTTTAATGGCTGTGTAGTATTCCATCGTGTATATATACCACCTTTTTTTAATCCAGTCATGGACAGCATGGCTACTTCCAGGTTCTTGCTATTGTGAACAATGCTGCGATAAACATATGTGTGCAGGTATCTTTTTTATAGAGTGATTTGAGTTCTTCTAGGTATATTCCCAGTAGGGGGATTGCAGGGTCATATGGGAGGTCAATATTTAGAGCTTTTAAGAATCGCCATACTCTTTTTCACAGAGGTTGCACTAGTTTGCACTCCCATCAACAGTGTAGAAGTGTTCCCTTTTCACCACACCCTCTCCAGCAGCTGTTATTTTTTGAGTTGTTGATAATTGCCATTCTGACTGGAGGTAGGTGCTATCTCAGTGTGGTTTTGATTTGCATCTCCCTGATGATTAGTGAGGTTGAACATTTCTTCATGTGTCTGTTGGCTGCTTGGATATCTTCCTTTGTGAAGTGTCTGTTTATATCTATTGCCCATTTTATAATGGGGTTGTTCGTTTTTTTCTTTTAGCACTTTTGAGTTCCTTGTAGATCCAAGATGTCAAGCCTTTGTCAGACCTGGAGTTGGCAAATACTTTTTCCCAGTCTGTAGGCTGTCTCCCTGCTCTCTTGATGGTTTCTTTGGCTTTGCAGAAGCTTGTCAGTTTAATGAGGTCCCACTTGTCTATTTTCTCTCTTATGGCCTGTGAGTTTCAGGTTTTGTTCAGGGATTGGATGCCAGTTCCGATTTCCATGAGGGTATGTCCTTCACTTTCTAAGGCTCTTATGGTTTGAGGATTTACATCAATAATAAACAAACAGAAACTCAAATAAAAAGCACAATCCCATTCAAAATAGCCACAAAAAAAATGAAATACCTTGGTAGTTTTCTAACCAGAAACGTGAAAGATCTTTACAATGAAAACTACAAAACACTGCTCAAAGAAATCAAAGATGACACAAAAGTGTAAAAATATCTAAGGCAATCTACAGATTTAATGCAATGCCCATCAAATTACGAGCAACATTCTTCTCAGACCTAGAAAAAAACAACACAGGAATTCATATGGAAACACAAACGACCAAGAATAGCCAGAATAATCCTCAGCAAAAACAAAAAAACAACAACAAAAAAAAACAAATCAGGTGGTATCACATAACCAGACTTCAAACTTTAATATAAAGCTACAATAATCAAAACAGCTTGGTATTGGTACAGGAACAGGCATATAGACCAATGGAATAGAATTGATTTCCAGAAGCAAAAACCTCAATTTCTCAACAAACTCATCTTAGACAAAGCCTCCACCACCTACCACTGGGGAGAGGAGAACCTATTCAGTAAATGGTGCTGGGAAAACTGGCTGACCACATGCAGAAGATGGAAGCAGGACCCCTATCTATCCCCATACACAAAAATTAACTCTAAATGTATCAGAGACCTAAATTTTTTGTTTTATTAATATTTATAGCTACTGATACTGACCTTAATAATAAGTTTCCTGAGAAAAGTATTTTCTTTAGTAAGCTCTTGCCTCCTTTTCTTTTTCAACAGCATGCTTAGAATATAACATCTTTATAATAGCTGACGAAATCAAGAGAGTTTAAACACAAAGAATAGCTTCCAAATTTTACAGCATGGACTTTAAGATCTCCTATTCTTGTCTGAAGACATCTTTAAGTAAAATTGAAAACTTATCTGCGGAAATTTGCCTTTCAAAAGTTTGGCAAAAATTTTCTAGGTGTTTGTCCAAGATATCTTTGGTTATAAATTCCCTAACAGTTTTTCACAGTGCCAATACCTAATAGACTGTAAAGTTTGCTCAGGAAATATTTTCTACGTGTCTCCTTATGTGGGATGAGCTATATTTATGAATGAGGAACCTCAGCTGTGTCAACTTCATAACTAGAGTCCAAAATGTTTCTATGTTTTGTATTCATTTGTGAATCTTCTCCTAACAACTCACAAGTCATGCTGTCTCAGGCATGTAGTTAATGTGGTGTTTCTAACTGACCCTGACATACTAAAAATTAAGGAAATTAATAATGCTCAGTGTTTACATAATCACTTAATAAGAGGAAAAGTTGTCAATTTTGCTATGGCCGATTACCAACTGGGATTAATGGGACTGTTTTGCTGAGATACCATAGATACCAGCCCGCTTTATGTCACAAAGGCTCCATAAAAGGTGGCAATACTGTACTAGAATGTGTCTAGAATAAGGAGTTATTTTAATATGTTAAAACAAATGATAGAAAGGCAAAATTGAGTAAGAGATTTCAAAATACTATCAACTTTTTCAGCCAATACTAACAATGCTAGGAAGAATGAACTATAACTTGCTGAAATCTAGAGTATTTAAAATCAGCATAATCCAAGCTTTAAGAAAAAGATCTTTATGTAGATCCAAACAAACTTGTCTATAAGTGACTATAAATAATTTCATTAATCACAAATAACTCAAAACATGATAGTAATGCTTTGTATTTAACTTAAGAATGCAAAGGGGGCAGGGCCCATGCTAAGGAGAACCTTAAGCTGCAACAGAGAGATGGCCTCTGTGGCTTCTGTCTTCCAAATTCTGCAAACCATTTGTCTTAGTCGGTTTAGTGTTGCTATAAAGAAATACCTGATGCTGAATAACGTATAAAGGAAAGAAGCTTATTTGGCTCATGATTCTGCTGGTTGGAAGACTGGGTATCTGGTAAAAGCCTCAGGCTGCCTTCCACTCATGGCAGAAAGTGAAGGGGAGCTGGTAGTGCAGAGCTCACATTGTGAGAGAGGAAGCAAGAGAGAGAAAGAGAGGAGGGGCCAGGCTCTTTATAACAATGAGTGTTCTCAGAAACTAATAAAGCAAGTACTTGTTCATCACTGGGAGGATGTCACCAAGCCAGTTATGAGGGATCCATCGTGTAACCCAAACACCTCCCATTAGACCCCACTTCCCACATCTGGGATAACATTTCAACATGAGTTTTTGAAAGACAAATCTCCAAACTGCAGCACCACTCTTCGTTAGTTGCCTGATTAAACTCTGGACTTTCCTTACAAATAAATATCTTCATTTATCTTATAGCTTTAAGATAAGTCATTTTCTGCGTTGATAGACTAAAGAGTCATTTTGTGTTAAAGCATTACACTAAGTACATGCTTAAGGAAATGTTCAAGGTCAAGTGTTTCCTGTCTACTTACTTTTACCTTGAAAGGAAAATGTACTCCATATGCTCCCTTTTAATTTGTCACTTTTAACACAGAGCAGAATTTGCAAAATTCCTACTCATTACAATCATTAAATAAGAGCTTTAATCCCTGAAAGGAGTAAGTGTGTATGTGGGGAGCCAGGTACAGAGGGAAGTCCAGTGTTCATTTAGTGAGAAGGAGCTGTACCAAGGTAAAAGTTTTTATTTAATCATGCTAAACATCCAATCTTTATACTTTCAGTTATACAATGTACTTTTGGCTGAATAATCTCAGTTTGGTTTTTGTTGTATAGACATGATATTATTTACTAAAAATTACCACTTTTTATACTATATGCTCTGACTAGGATTAGCAAAATATTGCTTTGCAGGCAACATGAAACAAAAAATTTCATGTGCTTGATGGAAAATCTAAATTGTTTAATGTAGTTTTATGTGAGGTTCCCAAATTTAGACACCTCATATTTCACTTACACACATGCACACACACACACCCTATTCTACAGCATTGATGCAAAATTATGTTTATCATTCATACACTAGCCAAGGAAAATTAACTGTACATTTTTTTTTTTTTGAGTTGGAGTCTCACTCTGTTGCCCAGACTGGAGTGCAGTGGCCGCTTCTGGCCACCGCAGCCTCGACCTGCTGGGCTCCGGTGATCCTTCCGCCTCAGCCTTCCAAGTAGCTGGAACTACAGGCGCGCACTACCACACCCGGCTAATTTTTTGATTTATTGTAGAGATGAGGTCTCGCCTTCCCAGGCGGGTCTCGAACCCGCGGGCTCAGGCAATGCATTCACCTCAGCCTCCCAAAGGCGCGGGATTACAGGCTGAGCCACCGAGCCCGGCTTTAACTGTACATTTTAAATATATATTGCCAATGTAGATTAGCATCCAAATGAATGCTTAGATCACTGGTCTTATAAGAAGCACTTTCCTCTGGTGAATGGGTTAAACTGCTGCTGTCAGATTGAATATAATTAGCACTGTTGATATGCAAAGAATTGCTCTGTCAGGAAATGTCACTGTCATTGAGTGCTGTTCCTTGTCTGCATTCAGCTTTCTGTCTGGCTCAGAAAATTTTAATAACAGGTTGGAATTCACATGTAAAATTTTCAAACCCAATTTTCATAAAAATACCTTATTTCATTTTCATTTTGGTCTCATATAATCTTTGGTTGTCATAAAGTGGGATACTAAACATATCTTATTTCCTTAACTTTCATTGCCTTTTGTCCTTTGAAGATAGACACTTATAGTTCATTTTTTTCCCCTTTAAAGCTTTTCAAATGTTTAATGGAAGTTTAAATTTCATTGAAAATGACAAAAGAAGAGAAAGGG
Source organism: Cephalopachus bancanus (assembly GCA_027257055.1). Lineage (NCBI taxonomy): Eukaryota > Metazoa > Chordata > Mammalia > Primates > Tarsiidae > Cephalopachus > Cephalopachus bancanus. The sequence continues at coordinate 2,314,360 of JAPVLO010000262.1, forward strand.
CAGTGAGATGCAGAAAGTCGCAGAAACAGATGTGAGCAAGGTTACCTCCCCTATGTAGAGAAGAACAGAGGAAAGAACTTGAAGGAGAGAAGATTTTAATTCCCCAGGAACATGCAACTAGTGCCCAAATTTTAAAAACTGCCTTTGATGAATAGAAATCATGATTTATGTACTATTGTTAACCATGGACTAAACAGTCAAGAAAGTCAGATGGTTTCTTTCATAACCTACATGCGTATAAATCTGGACTCTGTCTCTAATGACTTTTAAAATTCTTTGTAGGAAAAACAAATTCTGGAGAGCAAAGATTTTGTTTCACTCTCTTCTTTTAATTGATGTATATAACTTTGAAAAAGGAGAAATAGTGTGGGATTTGAAAAATTGGTTCTACAGAGGAGGAAAAAAATCAACAGTATTTTCTTGATTAGTCTCATGACACTAAAATTAAGGACTCCTGGCAAGTGGCAGGGAAAGATTAAGAAGAGAGCTGTGTGAAGATTCTTGGTCAAGGAGCTCTTAGAATAAATTTGAAGGACTGAGAGAAATATCTGGTTGGATTTGAGAAATATTGAAGGAAAGAAACAGAAGGAGTGATTGCTGATATTTAGCTATTCTACAAGGAATCAGTTGGAAAGATGGGTAGAATATTGTTTGTGGTCTCAAATGTTTATAAAGTAATGCACAGATAATGGATAATAAATGAACGGCTTTGAAAATTTAACACAAAAAGATAAATTAAACACAACATTTTACTGCAACTTAGAGGGATGTAATTGACTGGAATAGAGCAATTGGAATGTACATCTTGCTCAAAGGAAAGTACTCTAATTGTTAATAGTGGGAAGGAAATAGCATTTTGTTTTCGAAGAAATGTTCACAACCATGGGGTTGTAGCTGGGGACATAGAAGTTACACCATTGTGGGAAATAGAATCTTATATTTACATATTTTTAGCAGAAAATTTATCTATCTCTTTACAAACTCTTCATATTACAGAGGATAGACTAAGGTCCAGAAAGTTTTAGATTCTCCTCAAACACAATTTATTCTAGTCAGGAAGAGATTATGGATAATTGTCACTTCACAATGATCACAGAGGAGCAATATACACTAGTGAGGGCTGAGGTGAGAGTGAGAACAAACTATTTAGACAATTTCCAGAAAAAGTGCAGTTTGATATATTCCTCAATTGCCTTTTGGCAATTTTGCTTCTTAAGAAAAAGAGCATATTCAGGGTTATTCCTGCTCATATGTTCATTCTTTTTTTTTTCAAGACAAAAGAAATGAACTGATAAGTCTATTGAAATCCAAAATTGCTTAGCACAGAATTTATTGTAGAGAGGAAAACAGGATAATTTGTTACACATAATGCCTAATTCCCTGTTTGTGTTAACCTGACTATCTGTAACTGGAGAGTATCACATATTATCTAAACAGAAACATTTTTGAGAGTAAATGAGTATGATCACTAAATGGGCATAATCTACCCTGTCCTGAACAAATCAGAAAATATGGTCCTAGATAATCATAGGTAAGAAAGAAAAACATCATTTCTTATGTGAAATTAAAAAGACCATTAGTCAATTTTCTATCTTTACCTTTCTGCTTTAGTCTTCACACTAGTTTGTGGGCTCCAGGCTTCTTCCATGGTAAATCTCCTACTGTCCTGCTAGTTTCTGCTTATCAAGGCTGTTGTGAACATTAGGACTACCCTGTGCTGCTGTTTTATTTTATTTTTATTTTTGTTTTTTGAGTTGGAGCTTCATTCTGTCGCTCAGGTTGGAGTGCAGTGGTACATTCATGGTGACCCCAGCATCGACCTGCTGGGCTCTGGTGATCCTTCCACCTCAGCTTACCAAGTAGCTGGACAGGTGTGCGCTACCATGCCAAGCTAATTTTTTATTTATTGTAGAGACGCGGTCTCATCAAGTTGCCCGGGCTGGTCTTGAACCCTCGGGGTCAGGCAATTCACTTACTTTGGCCTCCCAGAGTGCTGGGATTACAGGCTGAGCCACTGAGCCTGGCCGGCTGCTTTAAGATATTAGATATATACAGAATAAGGTCAAATTACTTACTTCGTATCTGCCCCTCAGCTGGATAAAATTGAAGGGATAGAGTAAATTTACACCAACCAGCTCTTCAGCTGGTTGAGGAAGACCGCATACTCAGATGGACAGAAAGGGGGACCAAAGAAGATCTGCCTACATGACCTAAATACTCCTTTTTCTGTTCTGGAATTTTAAAAAGAAGGTGGTAGTTGTGATGGTGGGAGAGTGGGGGAGGCGACAATAGCTTATAACACAAGAGAAATAGATCATAGTCCTTAGAATGTGTAGGAGGCAACACATTTGAAAAAGGTCTATTACAGCCTCCAGGAATAGATATTTGAAAGCAGATGCTTTGGCAACCTACAGAGTCAATGCAATCCCTATCAAACTACCAGCATCATTCTTTACAGAATTAGAAAAAAACAATTCTTAAATTCATATGAAAACAAAAAAGAACCTGAATAGCCAAAACATGCAAAGCAAAAGGAACAAAGCTGGAGGAATTACTTTACCTAACTTCAAACTTTATTATAAGGCTACAGCAATGAAAACAGCATGGTACTGGTACAAAAATAGACATATAGGTGAATGCAAAAGAGTAAAGAAGTCATAAAGCTATTCATCTACAACAAACTGATCTTTGACAAAGTTGGCAAAAATAAATATGCCAAAGAAAGAAACAGGGTCCCTATCTTTCACCATATACAAAAATTAACTCAAGATGGATTAAAGATTTAAATATAAAATCTCAAACTATAAGCACTCCAACAGAAAACCTAGGAAACATTCTTTTAGATATTGGCCTAGGCAACAAATTTATGACCAAGTCCCCAAAAGCATATGCAGCAAAAACAAAAATTGACAAGTAGGACCTAATTAAACTAAAGAATTTCCAACAACAAAATAAATTATTAACAGAGTAAACAGACAACATAAAGAAGGGGAGAAAACATTTTTAAACTATGCAATCAACAAAGGACTAATATCCAGAATTTACTAGGAACTTAAATGAATCAACAAGAAGAAAATAAATAACCCCATTAAAGCATGGACAAGGGCATGAACAGATACTTCTCAAAAGGAGACACACAAATGGCCAACAAACAAATGTAAAAACTCAACATCACTAATCATCAGAGAAATGCCAATTGAAACCACAATGAGATTTCATTTCCTATCATTCTTAGATATCAGGATGGCTAGTATTAATAAATTAAAAAACCAACAGTTTTTTTTTTTTAGTTGGAGTCTCACTCTGTCGCCCAGACTGGAGTGCAGTGGCCGCTCTCGGCCACCGCAGCCTCGACCTGCTGGGCTCCGGCGATCCTTTCGCCTTAGCCTTCCAATAGCTGGAACCAACAGGCGTGCGCTACCACACCCGGCTAATTTTTGCTTTATTGTAGAGATGAGGTCTCGCCAAGTTGCCCAGGCGGGTCTCGAACCCGCGGGGTCAGGCAATCCACTCACCTCAGCCTCCCAAAGGCGCGGGATTACAGGCTGAGCCACCGAGCCCGGCTTAAAAAACCAACAGTTTTTAGCGAGGTTGTGGAGAAAGGGAATGTTCATACACTGTTTATGGGAATGGAAACAAGTTCAACCCCTGCAGAGAGCAGTTTGGAGATTTTTAAAAAATAACTAAAATACAAATACCACTAAACCCAGCAATCCCATTCCTGGATATATACCCAAAGAAACACAAATCATTCTACCAAAAATAAATCTGCACTTGTATGTTTATTTCAGCACTATTCATAATAGCAAAGACAAGGAAACAACCTAGGTACCCATCAACAGTGGACTGGATAAAGAAAATATGGTACATATACACCATGAGATACCGTACAGCCATAAAAAAGAATGAAATCAAGTCCTCTGCAGCAAAACAGATGCAGTTGAAGGCCATTATTCTAAGTAAATTAACACAGAAACAAAAAAACCAAATACCCCATGTTCTCACTTATAAGTGGAAGCTAAACATTCAGTGTACACGGACATAAAGATAAAAACAACAGATATTGCAGACTCTTAAGTGGAAAGGCAAAGACCAAGAAACGATCTATTGGGTACTATGGTCACTATATGGATGATAGGTTCAATAAAAGCCCACATCTCACTATCATGCAAAATACCTATGTAAGTAATCTGTGCCTGTATCCCCTTAACTTAAAAAAAAAAAAGGAAATCCTTTGCTTTGGACTTGAAATATATTTAAAACACAACTTCCATGGGAATAAGAAAGTGGCACGGCAGGAGGGATAAAAAGAGTGTGATCAAGATTGAAATAAAGTAAGTGGAGACAAAAGAGATTGTGTTGATATGAGAAACAAAATTGAAGAGTAACTTAAATTCAGAAGTAGTATTTGAATCTTCATTAGAAGTATTGCAACCAGATTATGCAATGCAGAATTTTAATAAGTAATATAGACAGCAACAATGAAAGCAAAGTTTGAATGTAAAGAATGCATAATATGTTAAAACTGTACAAAATGGTAGGATTTTAAAGGGACTGATAAACCTTAAGAATAGCCAGAAACAGAGAAAACATAGAAATAGCTAACAATGAATGTCTACTACACACCATGCACTCTTCTGAGTGCTCTAACTTATTTGAACTTCACAACAATCCTGTTTGTTGTTATTCTACTATATGTATTTTATAGCAGGATAAACTGAGGAACAGAGAGGACAAGTAACATGCTTAAGCATGTTAAGAAAGTGGAAGAGCAAGATCTCCAAGTTAGCAGTCTGGCACCAGAAGTCATGCTCTCTATGTAACCATTATGTCATCATGTGCCCAAAGGCAAAAGAAAAAGAATTATTAAATTGTAATAGATTAAAACTTACCTATTCTAAAAAACCACTATATTATCTAATATAAAACATTTAGATACCATATAAAATTTATGGCAAATTATCAGACATTTCTTGGAAAATAATTGAAATTTTTAGGAACAGAGACATATGCATTCAGAAATTAAAACAATATATTGTGTAAATAGAACAAAGTTCAGACTGATTTCACAGTTTCTTGAACATTAAACTCTACAAAACAAGAAAGTAATGTATATATTACTAAAGTAATGTATATATTACTAAAGAAGTTACCATGTATGTGAATTCAGCAAGAAGACAATTTCAAATAAAGTCTTAGAGTGTTATGTAATCATATACCTTCCCATGAAAAATTACTTAGTTCAGTTTTTAAAACATTGAATAATTAGAAAAGATTGACATTTAAAAAATAAACATAAACAATATAACTAATATGTATTCATATATGATCATAAAATATAATCAACATATTAAAATTCATTCTTGACCTTGCTTAATATAACCACACACACACACACACACACACACACACACACACACACACACACACACCCCAAGAATCTCATTGTTCTGCTCTTTTTGAACATTATTTTTTCTTTTATTTGGCTTTTTTCAAGGTTTACTTATGAATATATTCACCTCCTCTCCTCCAAACAAACAAAATAAAATGACAATTCTTTTTCTCTTAGAGGGTTTTATGCTAGTTGTTAAAAAACACAGACACAAAACCTCATTCATATGTGATGTGAAAAAAAGAAAACTACTGACAAATTTAATAAACTTCACTTATAAATACAAATGCAAAAAGTCTAAAATATGTAAATAAATAAAAATAATACAGTCATTTATTAAATGATTATTTATTGATTATAACTGGCCTATATTCCAAGAATACAAGGTTGCTTAATATTAGGAAATATATTCATATAATGCATCTCATCAGTAAGTTAAATAAGAAATTGTGAGAGATATGAATATTACAATTTAATCAATTCAACATACATTCCTTAAGTCTTAAATCAGTAATTAAAACATACTTTCTTTGCATGATAAAAAATTTCAATCTCAAATCATAATCCAAAATGATACTGTTTATGAACAGTAAATATTGTTGGTGTTCCCATTTATGTCAAGAATAAGACAAAGATAATTGTCCTTACCAAGATATTCTTTTGTTTTCAGAATTTATTCTAAGACACTGTAACATATCAATAACCTTTTTGCTTATTTTGTTTGAGTGTTTGTTTATTCAGAAGCAAAACATCCAAACATCCAACTTCTTTCTACCTCTGAGGGAAATATCCTCAGCCTAAGGTGAAATGGTACTTAGGACAGAGAGAAGAAAATCCAGAGGTAATTTAGAGAGCAAGTGCTAGTGGGAAAGAAAAAAGATTGTCAACACAGGAATGTCAGAATGAGATTGCAAATCTATATTTAGTAACCTGCATTAGCGGTCCCCAACCTCTTTGGCATCAGGGACTGGTTTTGTGGAAGACAATTTTTCCACCAGGGGTAGGGATAGGGTGGCAGGAGGGATGTGCAGTCAAATCTCACTAATATTAATCTGTATTTGCAGCCGCTCCCCAGGACTGGAATACCACCTCAGCTCCACCTCAGATCATCAGGCGTTAGATTCTCTTAAGTAGCTCACAACGTAGATCCCTTGCATGCACAGTTTACAATAGGATTCTTGCTCCTATGAGAATACAGTGTCACTGCTTATCTGACAGAAGATGGAGCTCTGTTCTCCCCTCACTTACCTCCTGCTGTGCAGCCCGGTTCTTAACAGGTCATGGACTAGTACTGGTCAGAGGCCCAGAGTTGGGGTACCTTGGCCTAGATGATGATTTTAAGAAGAAATATTTAATAAGTTGTTTATGTGTAAAGGGCAGTATGCAATGCAAACCACCTAATAAGTCAACTCTATGAAATATTGGATACCAACAATGTAGAGCAGAATGTTTTGAGTGGGAGTGGGGAGTGCAAATAAGGGTTGAGTACTGCTCCAAGTGTTGCATAGAGCAAAAGACAGCCTGCCCACAGGGAATGAATAATGACATGATTACAGCACTATGAAAAAGAAAATATCATTAATTATTTCCAGATAATCACTGCCTACAGAGAAAACCCAAGAGAATCAACTGAAAATCAATTATAATAACAGTTCAGTGAGATGGCTGTTTATAAAAATTATAAAAAATTAGTATTTTATTATTTTATAAGAATAACCAATAGGAAAGATAATGAAAATATTTGATTCATAACAACAAATATTATCAAATATTACATAAACATAAACTGATAAAAAATGTATAACACTATAAAAATAATAACAAAATTTTATTGAGCAGAAAAACTTGAACAAATAATGGCATAAAATAAAGCTAGATAAAAATAAGCATACATTTCAATTTCAAAATTTAAAAAATAATGAATGGAGTTTGAATATATAGAAATATTAAAATAACAATGATATAATTAGACTGGTATAGTGTAGAAAGTCCAAAAGAATACACAAGTGCATAAAAATATTTAATATCTGGTAAGACATTTCAATAACAGGGATAAGCTTCTGGCTTCTGGTAATGACAAAGTGAAATACTCTGTGAATCCTCCCAAGGATAATAATGATGAATATTGAATGACATATTGTAAAAAATCTGTTTTCATTATGGTAGGTGAAATTAGCCAGGCAGAGAGTGACAAATTCCAAATAACATCACTCATATGTGAAATGTTTAAAAGTTGACCTCATAGAAGTAGAGCGTATAATAGTGGTTACTAGAGGCTACAAAGGGTAGGAGGTAGGGTGATATCAACCCATTGGTCAATGGGTACAAAGTTATAGTTAAATAGGAGGAATAAGTTATCTCATTACACAAGAGGGTGACTATAGTTAACAATATTGTATATTTCAAAATATGTAGAAGTTATCAACACAAATAACAGGTATGTTACTTATCAAAATCTGATCATTGTATTTTGTATACATATATCAAAACATTAGACTGTATCCCATATAGAAGGACCACTCAAATTAAATTTATTTATTAAAAATTGTGTATTTATTCTTACATGTTTAAATTTCAGACACCTTCAAAGTACTCTTTATTTGATGCATACATCTATCAATACAATTTATCCACTGCTCAAAACAGTTTTTGAACTCATCCATGTTGATGTCTGTTAGTGTTTCTGCTATTTTTGTTACACCTCTTCCACATCTGCAAAATGATTCCCTTTGAGGACTTTTTTCATCCTGGGAAACAAAACAAAGTCGCTTGGGGCAAGATTAGGGTGAATAGAGAGGGTGGGGCACAGGGATCATGCTGTTTATGGTCAAAAACTGCTGATCTATCAGTGCAGTGTGGGCATGTATGCATGTAAATCACCCATTATGAAATGGGCAAATGCTTTTTAAAAAATCTCAAAAAAAAAAAAATGTACTGAAGTCAAACACAGCCTCTCACAACAACTGGTAACTGATATACTAATACCAACTGGTTTCTAAAACCCTCATGCAGAAGGAGAAATCTGTACTACAAGAGTCGTGCCCTCCAAAGATGATTCCACTTTTTGGAATATTCCTTCATATGTATAGATATTATGTATCAATTAAAAAAAATCTTTCGAGAAAATGTAAAGTGACTAAATGCAAGCAGAAATCAGAGATTTACCCTTGAAAGACTAGAACTATTATGGATAAGTGTGAGTTTGTAGACTTTTGCATGAGGGCATTCCCCAACCCCCTGCAACTTAGGTGATGAAAACCTAAAATACTATTCAGGTGAAGGTGGCTGAGTAGAGAAGCTAAGTACATTTAGCTTAGGGAGGGAATTCCAGAAGCAAGAATCTGCAGAAAAAGTAAAATACAAAATCTGCGTATAAATTCTGCCTATGTCTCTGGCTATCCAACAAATGTCAGATGTAAGGGGACAGCCTGGACACAGTCAAAAATTAGGGTAAGAGAGAAATCTATTCTTCAAAGGCAGAACTTCACTAAGTGAGGTTTGAAAATTAATACCTTTTTTTATTAAGTGCATTCCATAGTCTATTGTCATCTCTGGAGACAGAGAGCTGAAGTCTTACTCAGGATAGAAAAGCAGCTAAAATTTATGAGAGACCTAATAAAACCAAGAGAACCACAGGAAGAATATCTACAAATATGCATACAAACTCTGTCCATATTCTTGACTGAAAATAAATTGAACAGGCTCAGAAGAGACCCTCAGGGGATCAGACTATCAGCAGCTTGACAATGGAAAAACTAAGTGGTATTAGCTACTGCATACCGTATAAAGAAAAATAGTTTGATTTTAAGCAAATTAATTAATTACCAGAACAAACAAACAAGGAAACAAAGCCCAATGATTCTCTAAATGACAAAATAGTAGACATCACCACTACAATATATTTTTTAAAATAACTAGTTTGAGCCCTCAAATTATGAAATATGCAAATAAAGTAGTGAAATTTAAAACAAGTAAAGCAAATAGCAAGTGACTCTATGTGAGTTCAGATTGTGGACATAGCAAGCAAAGAATTTACAACAGCTCTTATAAATATGTTTACAAGATTAAAGAAAAATATAGTCTTAATGAGTAAACAGGAAATAACACAGAAATAAAAACTTTAAAAAGAACTGAAAATTACAAGAAAACATGATTAGACTCACACCACAGAAGAATATATATGGCAAAAATAATCAGTGAACTTGACAATGTATTAGTAGCAGCTGTCCAATCTTAAGAACAGAGAGGAACATGATTTATTAAAATGCATAAAATCTCAGAAGAGATAATGTCAATTGGTCCAATGTACATACAATTGGAGTCTCAGAAAATAAGAGAAAGGCAGAAAAAAAGTTAAAATCATTTTGAGAAATAATGACCTGAGCCTTTCCCTCATTTGGTTAAAAAAAAAATCACACAACATTAATGTACACATTTCAATGAATCCCAAGCAGGAATAAACAAGGAGAATCATGCCACAGTTACACTGTAAGTACTGAATAGAAAAGGTTGAGGAGTAAAGAGGGAGCTATGAATGTTGAAAGCAACAAAAGAAAAATGACACATTACATACAACAGATCAATAACATGCTTGTTGATTTCTCATCAGGAATAATATATGTTAAAATACATTAAAAACCACACATCCACCTTGGGAGGCTGAGGTGAGTGGATTGCCTGAGCCCGCGGTTTTGAGACCTGCCTGGGCAACTTGGCCGAGACCTCTTCTCTACAATAAATCAAAAATCAGTCGGGCGTGGTAGCGCGCGCCTGTAGTTCCAGCTACTTGGAAGGCTGAGGTGGAGAGATCGCTGGAGCCCTGCAGGTCGAGGCTGCAGTGGCCGGGAGCAGCCACTGCACTCCAGTCCGGGTGACAGAGTGAGACTCCAACTCAAAAAAAACAAAAACAAAACCAAAAAACCAAAAAAAACCCCATACATCCAATACTATTATAAGACATCTACTGTCGTGCTTTTTAGAAGAAAGGAGTTATATATAGCCCATATTACAGGATATAAAATTATGTTCCCTCTTCTTAAAAATAGAATACTTACAAAAAACTTGGAATTCTATACATACATTTCTCTATTCTTCCCCATTTATTTATTTATTCAGTCTTTATGTTTGCCAGTATGGACTTACGAACATTTATTTTATACTTTGGGTTATATTCAATTATTTTATTTTTTGTGTTAAAATTGTTTATCTTTGGTCATTGGGAGCTCTCTCAGCTGCCTCTATATCATATCCTCATAATTGTGTTTTTTTGAGCACTTCCTTATTTTCTGGTACTATGAGAAGATCCAGGCTTACCTGTTAATTTTACCAAACCTTTTTAAGTGAGTGGTAAAAACATTACTTTAAAAATATATGCTTTGATGTGCCAATTTGTTTTCAGATTCTCTAAATTCAGGGGAATCTGGTTTCTTCGTTGCTCTAAGCTAACATTAAGCAGTAAGAATTTTGTTGTGTTATGTATTCTCAGCAAATACAGTACTTATTTGTTAGATGTTTGACAAGTGTAGTAATGGAATGCTTACTAAGTAGAAGTCTACAATTGACATGACTCAAGTGCATTCAAGTAAATAATTTTGGAATAAATATTCTTATGTGCATAAGTCACTGTGTGCTAACAAAGGAAATCAGCAAAGAAACACAATTTTTGGATGTGATTTTTGTCCTTAAGGTATTAATGATATTACATCTGTCCTTCTTTCCTTCCTACAAACTGGTCCTCAGCTGTGAGGAATTAGAAGTATTTTAATAGCAGTTGCTAGAGCTCTTGAGGGGCAAGTGTTGAAACCTGTAGTCAAGGACACTGCTATTAATCAGCTTTCCTTCAATCCCATATCATATTGTTCCAGGGCAGCCTGGGAGGAAGATGGTTGACTGAGCTGTCAGAAACTGCAATTATTAAAAAAATTAAAAACATTTAAATTTACTAATTAGATTTTTCCTACACAATGTCAAACCAACAATGTTACCCATCTCTCCCCCCCCTGCAACTGGTTAATTTAATTTTACAGCTGGATAAGTGCATATTTCAGAAATAATGTTACATCACAGTCTTTCTAAGCTGGCTTGCCTAAAAAATAAAGTCTGATTTAAAGTCAAATCCCATTAGCAATATAACCCATTCTTTAACCTCTTTAAACCTGATTTTCTTTTCAAATAAACTGTGGATAGCAACAACCACCCCACAAAGTCACTATAAGATTAAATGAGATAATCTGAAATAAAGAACTTAGCATATTACATCTATACATAGAAATGCTCAATATTTATTTATTTTTGTTTCATTCAGTGCTGGCTTCACGAATGTGTGTAACGTGTGCAGTCACATGGGTCTTCTTCACTCAGAGGAAACCTGTGCCTGGTTTTGTACTCTTCTGCTGTTACTGTCTTGAATTCCTGAATAACTTTTGAAAGAGAAGTTCTGCATTTTCATTTTTTCACTGGACCCTGTGAATTATGTTCTGGGTTCATCCAACTAAATTGTAAGTCCTTTGAAGTCTGAGCTGGGATAGATAATTGATTTCCTGACATATTTCTCAATGCTTAGCTTAGTTTCCTGCATCTGAAAGGTAATAATTCACATTTATTGAAAATGATAGTAGTGGTTTGTTTAAGACAGTTGATATAGCGCTCCATTGGTAGATATAGAAGACTTGCCTGGGAACCACATGCAATTATTTCATGCCTCAGCATCCAAGCGACTTTAATCACTGGTCAAAAAATAATGAAAAAGTAATCTATTTCAATCACACTGCTGTTATGCATATTTAAAATAAATCCATGATTATGAATCTAGAATATGTTTTTTGGTTATGCTTTACCATGAGCTTAAAAAATGTATTTAAGACAAAAGAACAACATGTATGCTACTACTATTAGAATATTACTCTCAGCCGGGCTCGGTGGCTCAGCCTGTAATCCTGCACCTTTGGGAGGCTGAGGTGAGTGGATTGCCTGAGCCCGCGGGTTCGAGACCCGCCCGGGCAGCGAGACCTCATCTCTATAATAAATCAAAAAATCAGCCGGGCGTGGTAGTGCATGCCTGTAATTCCGGCTACTTGCAAGGCTGAGGTGGAAGGATTGCCGGAGCTCAGCAGGTGAGGCTAAGGTGGCCGGGAGCGGCCACTGCACTCCAGTCTGGGCGACAGAGTGACTCCAACTCAAAAAAAAAAAAAAAGAATATTACTCTCTAAAGTAAGTTAACTCTTTTGGTAAGTGAATAGAGTTAATAGTGCTCCAGGATGACCCATTCAACATGCCAGAGGGTCTTACACTCTCAGGAGGCTTTATTCTTTGCTAAGGTTATAAATGATAATGCCTTCAACTAGCTATCTTATGTAAATTTTAAGTGAAACACCACAGGCACTTTACAAAGAACATCGTCCCATGTTAGAACCAGCACCTGTATATTAAAGTTAGCTCAGGGGGCAGATGGATACTCCTTATTGCAAGGAGTCCTATATGTTCATGCATGTGTTTTGTATAATATATATTTATATATTTTCTTGTATATAAATGTACACATTCTTTTACATTTTAATTTACTCTAATATGTTTTTAAAACCAGCTACCTTTCCTCTCTTAGTTATGGAGTAAAAAATAATTTAAATCGGCATTCTTTACCAATTGCTGGCTATAAATCTCTTGGTCTCGGTAGAGAAGCTATTTCTTAGCCCAGCACATAAAACCTTTACCAAAACACATTTCAGCTCTTTGGCATCATGGCTCAAGGACAGACTGTGCCTGCTGATCCTCTACCAAATGATTTGACTTCAGTTGATTGATTCTATTTAAGAGTAACAAACCAATCTACTGCTGTCGGACAGCAAAAATACAATTGCCTAAAATCTCATAAGGCAGCTTCTCCTGAGATATGAATATAAAGGAGTTGCAAACCATGTATTTGCATCAACAAACTGCCCAAAGCAATTCTGCATCATACCCTTCACGTCCCCTGCAGATGTATTTTACTTCACCTTAGAATGTGAACAAGTTGATTTACATATTAATGAGAAATGACTGAAACTAAGCAATTAGGCAGGTGAGACTCCAGTTTGCGAGACAAATATTTTAAATACTGTTAAATGGAAATCCAGAACAATCTAAAGATAAACAGACTTTGTATTCATTGTCTCCTTTAACCTGGGCTGCATTAATGAGAAATTAATTGATTCTTGACAACTTTAATGAGTCTTTATTAACTGCATAATTGAAAAGAAAAATCTATGGCTATAATAAGCATCTAATTTCTTAAAGCCAATGTGATTGACTGATTGAGTCATGACTTTGAGAAATCTCCACAATTTTCTGAGCCCATCTCCACACAAATGTCTAGGCAAGGGTTAACTTCTGTGTTCCTTGATCCCTTTGTTTCTTTGCCTATTTGGATAAGAGAAATATATTATCTAGGGGCAACACTGGGGATAGATTGAGCACTGAAGGGATAATTCTAGCCCCATTTTTATCAGAAACTTTCTGTGTCTTTTATGGTTATGTAATTTTTTCAGTAATTCTTTTTTTTTTTTGAGTTGGAGTCTCACTCGGTCGCCCAAACTGGAGTGCAGTGGCCGCTTCCGGCCACCGCGCCTCGACCTGCTGGGCTCCGGCGATCCTTCCGCCTCAGCCTTCCAAGTAGCTGGAATTACAGGCATGCGCTACCACGCCCGGCTGATTTTTTTTTGATTTATTGTAGAGATGAAGTCTCGCTGCCCAGGCGGGTCTCGAACCCGCGGGCTCAGGCAATCCACTCACCTCAGCCTCCCAAAGGCGCGGGATTACAGGCTGAGCCACCGAGCCCGGCTCTTTTTCAGTAATTCTTTGTCACTTATCTCCTCTTTATTTAATTTTCTAATCTGGAAAATGGTAAAGATTGACTTTAAATTTCCTTTTTATTCTCAATATATGGCGACTTTTGTAGTATAATGACCAAATTAGTTATCACCACCCTGTTATCTAACTCAAAATAAAGTCTCTGTTCAGTAAAGTAAATAACTAACTAGAAGTTTTAAAACATTCTTCTTATTCATAGTATAGGTTAGTTATTCTCAAAATGTGGTAGCTTCAAGTTCACCAGAGAACTTTCTAGAAATGTTATTTCTCAGCCCATTTTTGACATTGAATCAGAAATTCTGGGAATGGGGCTCAGTAATCAGTGTTTCAACAAGCACTCCTGATGATTCTGATAATGCTAAAGCTTGCGATCCACTGATAAACATTAGTATTTATTTAAGTTCACATCTTTAATTATTTTTTGAAAAGAAAACATGCTTTGCTCATGGCTATATCACAGTAGGTGGCCATTGTCCAGGAGCAGAGATTAACCAACTGGCCCCATGTGAATCTTTGCTCAGACACATATCCCCCCACTTCCCATTTCTTTTTTCATCTTGGCAATATAATTACTGTTTTATCACTTGAATTTACCCAAGAAAATGTAACTAACAGTTGTAGAGCATTTTCAAATTTCCATATCACTTTTCTTAGGTAAACCTTCAATAGTCACTCACTTTTTAGATAACAGAGGCTCAAAGAGGTTAAGTAATTTTTAAAAGTTACTTAGCCTATAAATACAAGAACTGGAATATGAAATTATCACTGAAATGCACTACCTTCAGTTTCCAATCAAATTTCCAACAAAATTATAAATAGAAAAAAGTAACTAGATGATTTTTTAAAACCTTTATCCTTGAAACAAGGAAAAAATTGGGGCTTGGGATTAAAAAGTAGCATTTCTCAAGGGAAAAATAATTAGTCTTTATGTTCCCATACAATAACCGTTTTATTTGTAAAACTGATGTCAAAATTTATAAGAATGATTGAAGGTAACATAATTTATAAGAAACTCATTTCACTCATAAGTCATCATACAAATGTAAATTTCCACAAAATCTCCAAGAAATCAGTTTAAATTTAATATTATAAAACAAATTTATGAAAGACAATAGGCAAGCAACATGTAAACTAAGAAAAATGTAAAGTATAAGCAAATCCAATGACATGTTTTAAAAATATTCTGAACTCACAAATCCAAAATAAGAGGTAACAAAAAGAAAATAATCTGGGTAAAGTTTAAACATTAGACTTTTTTCTGCATTACTATTTAAATCAAGATGCTTTTCACTACTTACAAGATTACTTAATAATTTTTAACTTAAGCAACAAAATCTCCAAAACTTTTCAACATAGATCTTAAGTGAATAGAAAACATCTGCTATGATGGGAATGTTTTTGCCTCCATAACTCATGTTGAAACTTAATCTTCAATGAAACCATATTAAGAAGTGGGGTCGGCCTCCCGCCCCGGCGCCCCCGCCTCCCACCCCGGCGCCCCCGCCTCCCGCCCCGGCGGCCCCGGCGCCCCCGGCGGGCCCCGGCGCCCCGGCGACCCCCGGCACCCCTGGCGGCCCCCGGTGGCCCCGGCGCCCCGGCGCTCGGCCCACGCAGCTCATCACAACCCGGCCGAGAGGAGATCCACACCAATCGGCTTCAAGGAAGATCTGCAGGGATGGCTGCCAAATCTCCTGTGTCTGAGATTGTGCTGCTGGCTCGCATGGGGCTTCTGTTGCCTGCTCAGAGGCAGGCAGCCATCTTGTTCCTGTACGGCCCCACCCCCTCTGGGGCGAGCAGATGAGATAGCACCACCTGCTGGCGACTCAAGGTAACAACACCGAAACGCGAGAAATAAGCCTGATAAAGGCATAGACCAAACTGCTGAAGGAAGGTTGAACTGAACTGTCCTTCACAGCAGATCAGGGGCAATTGACTCTAACTGCAAACTAATTCACCAGCTTGAAAAGAAAACTAGAAATCAGACCTGAAAGGACATTGGACTTAAACGAAAGGTCTCAGAGTGTGCTTCATTGATTCTATTAGTTTAATGACTTAATTCTATTCCTACAGTATTGTTCCCCTTTTTTCTCTTTTCCTTTTCCTTTTCTTCTCTTTTCTTCTGTCTATAAACCATGTCTTTGTATAGAGGAACAGCACACCAATAAGGTGGTTGGATAGCGGGTATGTTAGCATCACGATATGTTTTATTTGTGGTTGTATGAGAGTTGGTTCGACTGTAGCTGTGGTCCATCGTTTTTAGCTGTTTCAGTATAGACCTCTCTCTCTATTTGTTGGCACACTCGTTAGTTTCCTCCCTTACTCCTCTATCTCTCCACTCCCCTCTTCAACCCACTATCTGCTCCATTCTCTCCCCCCTGCTAACCACATTTTATTTCAGGGAGTAAACCTACAGCCCCACTGCACGGACAGACTCCAGGGCAGTGGGAAGTGGGTTCCACATTATCCACACGCCTGTCAGCGAACACCAGGACCTGCAGACAGATTTTGAATCACAGCTCTCCCCTTAAATACATCTCAAAACTGCAAAAAGGACCACCTCCAACCTACAGTGCAACTTCAAAATTGAACAAAGTAAGACGACATACATAAAGAATGGGAGATTGAACGAACAGAAGTAAAACCAGTCCCTTTACCCCTGAAAAACAAAATTAAAGAAGACGGTGACGTGGAGGGAAGGAAGAAGTAGGGAAGTGGAAAAACCGCACAAATGAAGAAAAACCAAAAGAAGAATATAGGTCTTACACAGACCCCTGGGAGATCAGACAATGAGAAAACAGATTCTGGAACACAGACAATGAAGAGTCCCCAGAATGACTGGCTACATGCAACAAACCCAGACATCAAAACATTAATGGAGAGAATTAAAAAAATTGAGGAGAGACAAGAGGAAAATAGGAAGGAGCTGTTGTCAGAAATGACAGCAGTAAAGAATACTGTGATGGGAATGAACAACAGACTAATAAGCATGGAAAGCAGAATCAGCCAAGCCGAAGAAAGAATCTCAGAGCTCGAAGACCAAAACACAGAACTAACCCAAACTGTCAAAAGCATAGAAAAGAAGCTCAAAAAGACAGAGCAAAACCTGCAAGAGATGAATGATCACTTCAAGAGACCAAACCTAAGAGTAATTGGGCTTCCTGAGGCAGAAAGAGAAACAGAAGCCACACTGGAACAAACATTCCATGAAATCATTCAAGAAAACTTCCCTCATCTCAGTAAAGATGAAAAAATTCAAACACAAGAGATTCAGAGAACCCCTGCAAGACAACAAACGAGAAGACCAGCTCCCAGACACATAATAATTCGCCTAAACAAAGTAGCTATGAAAGGAAAAATCCTAAAGGCAGCAAGAGAAAAAGGCCAGACTACCTACCAGGGAAAACCAATCCGAATAGCAGCAGATTTATCCACAGAAACCCTTCAGGCCAGGAGAGCCTGGAGCCCTATCTTCAAAGTACTAAAAGAAAAACAATTTCAACCAAGAATAACCTACTCAGCTAAACTAAGCTTCATTAGTGAGGGAGAATTAAAATCTTTTCCAGACATCCAATCCCTAAGAACCTACGCTGCCACCAGACCACCGCTACAAGAAACACTCAAGAAAGTACTGAACACAGAAGAAAAAGAAAAAAGAACATCAGCATTCTTCACAAGAGTACAGGCAAAAGATTAAAAACACACCTGAACCAACTCCAAAACCCAAAGAAAGACAACAAATAAACAGTAACAACTCTGTAAGAACCTTGTGACAGGGATCAACTATTGCATTTCAATTATTAGCCTAAATGTGAACGGACTAAATGCACCACTGAAAAGACATAGATTGGCAAAATGGATAAAATATCATCAGGCAACAATCTATTGCCTTCAAGAGACTCACCTCACTAGAAAGGACACCCACAGACTCAAGGTAAGAGGATGGGAAACAATCTTTCAGGCGAACGGAATACAAAAGAAAGGAGGAGTAGCCATCTTAATTTCAAACAAAATATCCTTCAAACTATTAAAAATCAAAAAAGATACAGAAGGTCACTACATAATGATAAAAGGTTCAATCCATCAACAAGAAATATCTATCCTAAACATATATGCACCCAACATAGGTGCACCAACTTTCATAAAACAACTTCTTGGAAAACTAAAGAAAGATATTGACTCTACCACTATCATAACAGGGGACTTTAATACCCCACTCACAACCCTAGACAGATCATCAGGACAAAAAATCAGCAAGGAGATCCGGAACCTCAATGTGACCTTGGACCAAATGGACTTAATTGATACTTACAGAACACTCCATCCAAAGACCACAGAATACACATTTTACTCATCACCACATGGAACATATTCTAAGATCGACCACATACTCGGCCATAAATCAAGTATAAGCAAATTTAAAAGGACTGAAATTCTACCAAACACCTTCTCAGACCACAGTGGAATAAAAATAAATATTGACACCAACAAAGTCCCCCCAAAACCCACAAAGACATGGACACTAAACAGCATGATGCTAAACAACTCCTGGGTCAATGACGAAATCAAAACAGGGATCAAAAGATACCTGGAAACAAATGAAAATGAAGAAACATCTTACCAAAATCTCTGGGATGCCCTGAAAGGTGTAGTAAGAGGGGAATTTATATCCCTACAAACACACATGAAGAAAATGGAAGGAAGAGAAATTCACAATCTAACAAACCACCTAAAGAAGCTGGAAAAGCAAGACCACAAAAACCCTAATTTCAGCAGAGGAATCCAGATCACCAAAATAAAAGCCCAAATCCAGGACATAGAAGACAAAAAGATAATTGAAAAAAATCAATGAAACAAAAAGCTGGTTCTTCGAAAGAATAAACAAGATCGATGGTCCCCTAGCTAGACTGACCAAGAAAAAACGAGAAAAAAAACAAATAAGCATAATCAGAAACACAAAAGATGAAGTCACATCTGACCCTGAAGAAATACAAAAGATCATTAGAGACTACTATGTACACTTGTATGGAAACAAACTTGAAAACCACAAGGAAATGGAGGACTTTCTGACATCACACAATCTACCTAGGTTGGAACAAGAAGAAATTGAGACCCTAAATAGACCAATTACAATCAAGGAAATTGACTACGTAATAAGAAAACTTCCTACAAAAAAAAGCCCTGGTCCAGATGGCTTTCCAGCAGAATTCTACAAGACATTCAAGGAGGAGCTGATACCAATCCTACTGAAGGTATTCCAGGCGATTGAAAAAGATGGAACTCTCCCCAAATCATTTTATGAAGCCAACATCACACTGATACCCAAGCCAGGTAAAGATCCAACAAAGAAAGAGAACTACAGGCCAATATTTTGATGAACATAGATGCTAAAATTCTCAACAAAATCCTAGCAAACAGGATTCAACAATACATCTCAAAAATCATTCACCATGACCAAGTAGGCTTCATTCCTGGCATGCAAGGCTGGTTCAACATTCGTAAAACCATAAATGTAATTAAATACATCAACAGATGTCAAAACAAAAACCACATGATCATATCATTAGATGCAGAAAAAGCTTTTGATAAAATCCAGCACCCTTCTTGATAAAAACCCTTGAACATCTAGGCATACGGGGAACATACCTCAAAATAATAAAAGCCATCTACGAGAAACCTACAGCCTGCATACTCCTAAATGGACAAAAATTGGAACCAATTCCCTGAAAACTGGAACTAGACAAGGATGCCCACTCTCTCCCCTCCTGTTCAACATAGGATTGGAAGTCCTGGCTAGAGCAATCAGAGAAGAGGAGGCGATCAGAGGTATTCAAATAGGAAAAGAGGAAGTCAAGTTATCTCTCTATGCAGATGATATGATGGTGTACCTTGAAAACCCAAGAGAATCTGTTAAAGGCCTCCTTACATTGATAAAGGCCTTTGGCAAAGTCTCAGGATACAAAATAAATGTACAAAAGACAATCGCATTTCTCTACACCAATAATAAACAAACAGAAATCCAAATAAAAAACACAATTCCATTCACAATAGCCACAAAAAAAATGAAATACCTTGGCATCTTCCTAACCAGAGACGTGAAAGACCTTTACAATGCAAATTACAAAACACTGCTCAAAGAAATCAAAGCTGACATGAACAAGTGGAAAAATATCCCATGCTCATGGATCGGAAGAATCAACATTGTGAAGATGTCCATCTTACCTAAGGCAATCTACAAATTCAATGCAATACCCATTAAATTACCAATAACATTCTTCTCTGACCTAGAAAAAACAACACAGGAATTCATATGGAAACACAAACGTCCAAGAATAGCCAGAACAATCCTCAGCAAAAAAAAACAAAGCAGGTGGTATCACAATACCAGACTTCAAACTTTACTATAAAGCTACAATCATCAAAACAGCTTGGTATTGGTACAAGAACAGGCATATAGATCAATGGAACAGAATTGAGATTCCAGAAGCAAAACCTCAATTCCTCAACCAACTCATCTTTGACAAAGCCCCCACCACCTACCAATGGGGTGAGGAGAACCTATTCAGTAAATGGTGCTGGGAAAACTGGTTGACCACATGCAGAAGATTGAAACAGGACCCCTATCTATCCCCATACACAAAGGTTAACTCCAAATGGATCAGAGACCTAAATGTAAAACCTCAAACCATAAGAACCTTAGAAAAGGAAGGAAATACTCTCATGGAAATCGGAACGGGCATCCAATTCCTGTACAAAACCCGAAACCCACAGGACTTAAGAGAGAAGATAGACAAATGGGACCTTATTAAACTGACAAGCTTCTGCAAAGCCAAAGAAACCATCAAGAGAGTAGGGAGACAGCCTACATACTGGGAAAAAGTATTTGCCAACTCTAGGTCTGACAAAGGCTTAACATCCTGGATCTACAAGGAACTGAAACATACTGAAAAGAAGAAAACAAGCAACCCCATTATAAAATGGGCAAAAGATATGAACAGACACTTCACAAAAGAAGACATTCGAGCAGCCAACAAACACATGAAGAAATGCTCAACCTCACTAATCATCAGGGAGATGCAAATCAAAACCACACTGAGATATCACCTAACTCCAGTCAGAATGGCAATTATCAACAACTCAAAAAATAACAGCTGCTGGAGAGGCTGTGGTGAAAAGGGAACACTTCTACACTGTTGGTGGGGGTGTAAGCTAGTGCAACCTCTGTGGAAAGCAGTGTGGCGATTCCTGAAAGCTCTAAATATTGACCTTCCTTATGACTCTGCAATCCCCCTACTGGGAATATACCCTGAAGAACACAAATCACTCTATAAAAAAGATACCTGTACACGTATGTTTATCGCAGCGTTATTCACAATAGCAAGAACCTGGAAACAACCATGCTGCCCATCAAAAGAGGACTGGATTAAAAAAATGTGGTACATATACACGATGGAATACTACGCAGCCATGAAAAAGAACAAAATCATGAATTTCGCAGCTACCTGGATGGAACTAGAGTCTATAATACTGAGTGACCTCTCACAGAAACAAAGATCAGAATATCACATGTTTTCACTCATATAATGGACCTTGAACATCCAATGTAATACTATAAGAAAATGACTGATGGTACTGGGAAATTAGGGGGGGGGATGGGATTAACAGTAGCTAATATCTATCTGGGACTGGGAAAACACCTCTTATCAATAGGGTGCCTGAATGAAACGTAATTGTACACCTAACCCTTAACTGTACCCTACAAAACGATAATAAAAAATACTGATTATTAAAACAAAAACAAAAACAAAAACAATCATACAATAAAAAAAAAAGAAGTGGGTCTTTGAGAGGTAGTTGGGTGAGGAGGACTCATGAATAGATTAATTTATCTTGGGTTAATAGATTAATAGGTTAATGAATTAATGGACTGATGGGTTATCATGGGAGTGGGTTATTACAAGAGTGGGTCTGCTATAAATAAGCTAGGTTGGTTCTCTTTTGTGTGCCTTCTCACCATGTGATTCCCTGAGCCATCTGGGGACTCTGAATATTCACCAGCAAGAAGGTCCTTACCTGATGTAGTCCCTCCACCCTAGACATCCCAAGCTCCTGAACTGACAAATATGTATGCCCTATTTATAAGTTACCTAGGCTCAGATATTCAATTATGGAAACAGAAAACGGATTAAGATCATATTCTGAGTTGTATCTGGCTTTTCAAGATTTTTTTTCCTTTCACCAAACCGTTCTTCAAGATTGGAATAATGAAAGACTTAAAAGAGTACACATGTTAACCATAGTTGCTTCACAAAACATTTATATAGAGCTAAGAAAGAAAGAAAGAAGGAAAGAAAGAAAGAAAGAAAGAAAGAAAGAAAGAAAGAAAGAAAGAAAAGAAAGAAAGAAAGAAAGAAAGAAGGAAAGAAAGAAAGAAGGGGGAGAGAGAGAGAAAGAAAGGAGGGAGGGAGGGAGGGAAGGAAGGAAGGAAGGAAAGAAGGAAGAAGGAAGGAAGGAAGGAAGGAAGGAAGGAAGGAAGGAAGGAAGGAAGGAAGGGAGACTTTATTCAGTGTAGAAGATAGCAGTGCTATAATTAACTCCAAGGCCTATATATCTCATAGCACACTTGACAGTGGATCAGTTCTAGAGAATATACTCAGGCCATTTAGATGAAAGATGAAGGAAAGGCTCCAAGGGCCTGCTGTTAAACTCAAAGCATTATTTGCTCTAAAGATCTTCATATTTGAAAGGTTGAGAGAGCATGGTCAACTCGATTCACTTAGTGTTTTTAGCAGAAACACCAGTATGGAAGTCTCTGTTCTACTCAGTTAAAAGGTCGATAGTTTTGAGAAAAAAGGGTGCTCAAATTAAACAAATCATTTAACTCAAACAAGGTAACTTTGTAATCCTCCTAAAATACGTGTATATAACGAATTACAAGTAAATATACCAAATTATATAAGTGCTTGACATTTAGAAGATTATTAAATCAATTGTTCTGTTTTAAACTAAAAAAATTCTATTTTTCAACTCAGATTGTTATACTTCAATAGGAACTAACTTCACAAAAAGAAATGTAGAATAAAATTACTTGTCAATCCATATGACAAATCAAGTTAATTTAGGAGCTCATTCTCATTCAGCAAATAGAGTTAGGAAGGACACCATTTATTTTCTGCATTTCTGTGAGCACATTTACCTCTATTATGCTCCAGAATCTATTTCATTTTCTACATAAATGCACTTCTAGCACCTGGTGTACTTGAAACTATCTTTAGGCTCCTATAAGTTGTTCTACCTTGAGTTTTCAGCACTTGTCTTTGCCTCAAAGCTTGTCAGAGCAGTAAAAATTATCCAGGAAAGAAATATATCAGGGCTAAGGAAAAAAATCAGTCTGACCAGTTAAACAGGTAACATTCCTCATTGTAAAATAATATAATTAAATATATACTCCTTAAACAAAATGTTCTGTTTTGAATCTGTGGAAAATGTTTCAGGAAACCTATCCTCTAAATTGAAAAAAATCTATATTTATGAATGCTGTGCTTTATATCATGAATGATATATCCACGCATTCAGCCAATCTATTGATTGACTTTCACTAATTAGAGCATAATAATCTTCACTTTGTTGTGACAAGCTATGTTTTCTATGATGTTTATCATTTCTCTGGTGTCATTGCTACCAACTATAATAATAAATCGAAAAGGTAATCAACAATAGCGAATATAAATTGCCAACTTACTAAGTAGTTTTGTGTCAAATACCCATTCTAAGGTAGAAGCAACCCAGAATTTTTGTTCAAAGAAACACATTTTATAAATGGCAGCTAAGTTTCCAGATCAGTTAGCAAACCCTATTTAAATACTAATATAACTAAGTCAAAATACAATATAGCCTAAATGCATTTAATAACAGTCCTATACTTTAGAACTTTTAAATTCAACTTAAACATATTTATCATATTTATCTGATTTCATGCGCAAAGCACATTTCTGTAAGAAAAATAATCACTCTTTTTATGCCATATCAATGGACACATGGACTTTTTTCCAAATTGAAGAGTAGGAAATTCATTAATCTCCCAGAAAGTTTGTAGGATCCCAGATTTGATTCTTCTGCATTGGTGATAATCCCAACTGTGGCAGTTGCCACTGACCCCAGAAACTCTTTTTTTTTTTAAATTAGAAAATACAATTTATTTAAAAGTAAATTAGAGAGAGGATTCACCTCCCCTTCTACTGGGCCTAGAAACTTTTTTATCTCTTCTCTGGAACCTTCAAAGTCAGTGTCTGAGGCAACAGTGTGCTAGATCAGCTCAAAATGGCTTACCAGAGCCAATCAGTAAACTATAAAGAATTTTGAGAGCTAGTGTTAAACACAGTCATTATTAAAACTTAAATATAAACTTACAATTAAATAAACTATATTGAAAACAAAGTAAATATTTAAACTCATGCTTTTCTACCTATTTTACTGTAGTTTTTACTATTATTAGTAAAGTTACTTATGTCTATTTTAATTACTACATAATGATATGTTATTGCACATCTTATTTCAACTTCTCATAGCATGATGATGCTTGAATTTGGCTATGTAGAAATACTTATACCATAAGAATTGACAAACAGTATTAATCTGGGATTTTCTTATTTTGCAGAGCTTACTTCTCCAGGCAATTTTGGGGTTTAAGGTATCATTTATAACATTAGTGATATTTAGGAAGATTTCACACTTAAAATAGAAAACGAGACACTTTGCCATGACACTCATATGGCACTATTCAAGACTTTTACGTGGATTAGGTTGTGTCATAGAGGACACCAGAAAATGCTGAGAGGAAAAATGTCACCAAGATTGCAACTGAAGAGTTGTTATGAAGGAGAGAGTTGAGGAAGAACAAGGTTGGTTATAGGTACTTTTATTTATTTATTTTTTTGAGTTGGAGTCTCACTCTGTCGCCCAGACTGGAGTGCAGTGGCTGCTCCCGGCCACCGCAACCTCGCCTGCTGGGCTCCGGCGATCCTTCAGCCTCAGCCTTCCGAGTAGCCGGAATTACAGACACGCGCTACCACGCCCGGCTGATTTTTTTGCTTTATTGTAGAGATGAGGTCTCGCTGCCCAGGCGGGTCTCGAACCCGCGGGCTCAGGCAATTCACTCACCTCAGCCTCCCAAAGGCGCGGGATTACAGGCTGAGCCACCGAGCCCGGCTGGTACTTTAATTTTTAAAGTTACTTCATTTTCCTCCTATTATTTGAATAATGGTCAAGCAGTTGGTCCACAGACACAAAAAGGATCTCAACCTTGACATAATAGAAGGAAAATAAATAGGTATTAAAGAACAATAAATCTGAATCGGTTCGCCTCTATTACAATCCTACATTGGCTATCTTTCAGCTGGGTACAAAGCCTTTATAAACCTTAATTTCCTAATTTATTAAATAGTCAATATAATGGTACTTTCCTCATAACATATTTGGATGTTTAAGTGATATAATGCATGCAAAGCAGAGGTTCTCAATCCTTAGTGAACATTAGAATTACCTAGAAGTTTTGAAAAACTACTGGCACTCAGAGTCACAATTATAGAAATCCTAACTTAATTGATCTAGAGAGGAGCTGGGCATCTGCATTTTAAACAATTTTTCAAATGATTCTATCATGTAGTTTGTGTTGAAAACTATTAATAGTCATTATTATTAGTGCTTCAATCCATCATGCCATAATATCGTCTAAACAATTACTGGTGGGCAAAGGTATTGAGACATACAAAGGAGAAGTACTTATTATTCACTTGCCAAAAGAGCTCAGAAATTACAGGTTTCTTTATGGTCCTCACTCAATACTTCAAAGGGGTAGAGCCTCCATTTAAAATTTTTCATTATATTGGAGAAGGCTTCCTAAAAGTGAGGGTATTCTGAGATCCATTTACTAAAGTAAAAAGGGCCAAAATCCTTTCTTAGATTATTTGAAATGAGTCCCTTTGCTTTTGTGTTACTTTGCATATGCAGTTGAGTTAAAGCCTTGAACAAATTTACCACATTTCATTGCTGCCATTCAATTCCAAACCACAGCCAGGTCTAGATGAACCTCCAGTAGTGCTCCCTGCATGGACTTCCTGCTGCCACTAATGTCTGACCTTGATATATACTCCTGCATCTGTCAAGGCTCTTCTAAGAATACACAACTTGCCTTCTTATTCCTCGTCTTAAAGCTCTCCTTTGATGGTTTCCTATCATTTTTAGATACCAATTCAAAGTTTTTACCCACAAGGCCTTTTTGAGCTGGTCCCTGGCTTCTTCTCTGATCTAATTCATATGCTTCTTCTCGTTGCTCACTCCACTTCAATCTGTCTGATCTCTTTGCTATTCTTTGAACATATTAAGCAAGCTTTCTCCCTTTAGGCCCTTCATACTTGCCCTGCCTTCTACCTGGAAACTTCATCCACTTTAAATGGCATGGTTATCCCTCCCTCAAATGTCATCTCAGAGACCTTCATAACCATTCTAAGATGATAGATCCACTACAACTGTTGTCACTCTTCATCCATTTATACAACTTTATTTTCCTATATTCCACTTAATCACGTTATTATATATATATATATATATTTAGTTTACATTTTCTCCACTGAACTTTAGAGATATAAAAGGAGGAAATTTGGCTCTTTTGTTTGTCACTGTATCTCTAGCATCCAAATATAGATAGATATAGAGTGGGTGGGAACTCAATAATTGCATGTTGTATAGATAAAGCTATATGTAATCAGAATGAGTCTACAAGTCCTGTACATCCCAGAAAATTCTAGAGTTCTTTCACTTCATTGATTAAAACAGCAAGACCAATTAGTTTCACAACAGATGGCAAACCTAAAGCCAAGCAGCCATCTTGTTAATTCTGGCATCTGTCACAAGATGAATTAGTCAAGAGTGTGCATGGATCAGTTAAGATTTAGCAGCATTGCAGGAAACATACCTCAAATCCTAGTCTTTCTACCACTGTATTTTTCTAAAATCTGAAAAAGTTCACCTTTTAATATTCAGTTGTTCAAGGGGAGGTATTGAGTCAATTTTAACTCTGTTCTGTTAGTGATTTGAAGGAAAAATTCATTCTGTATTTTATATGTGATATGAAAAATTCAGCGCAACACATCACACACTCTTAATCTGATAATTTTCTTCTTAATAAACTTACTGTTATTAAATCAAATACTTGTATGAAGAGCTCAATATATTAAATGTAATGAAAATGTGTGTTACAAAATGCTGTCAAAAGAAAGAATCATTTTCCCTTCATACTACTGATATCTGCTAAGAAGTTTCAAAATAGGTGCCACACGGTAATATTAAAATTATATCATCATTGTTAAGAAACAATAATGAAAGTAATGTCTCTTCCCTGGACGTGTTGGAACAACAACAACAACAACAACAAAAATCTGTTAGAAACATTCAAGCAAGCACTTTGGCTATTTTGGTGTCCAATGACATCAGAGATGGTTAGAATCATTGTATGAATTCCTCAGTTTTGTTGGTGTCAGGTAAACAGAGCCAGACTCAAACAAAATATGCTTTTATTGACTTAAGTGGGCTTCTATTCACAACACAGGAAATTAAATGATCAGTTCTTGTCAGACAAAAAGTAAGTTGTTTTAAGGAAAAAGAATTCTTCTGACATTTAGTCAAATTTTATTCTTTCAGGAAACAAGCAATTCTTTGACAGAAAAATATGTTATTGCCAGAGGATATGTATTTCTCTGTTATATTTTGCTAGTTTTCTATTTTCTCAGCACATAAGGAACAGATGGAAATAAAGCTGATCCAATGAAATAATTTTTTACATCCCAGCAATAAGGAAAATGAAAATCCAATGAAGTAATCTAATCAAATTTTATACACACACACACACACACACACACACACACACACACACACACACACATACACACATACACACACACACATTTTGGAAACTTTATAGAAAGTGTAAAGCCAAGCAGAAACCATGGGGAAATTTTTAAAATAATATTTGCCTTTTCATTCCTTTCAGACAACTTTATAGTTATTTGTATTCTTCTCTAAATTCTCATTTTCCCCTAAATATGAATGCAAGAGCCATATTATTTGCTCCAAAATGATGTTTAGCTTTCCTAGAGAGTTTTTCACATTCTGAATAAATTATACTCGCTAGTGTTAGGCCTAATAAGACCCATTTTAAAAAAGAGAATATGACTACTCTTATATTGCTGGCTGGTAAAATAACCTTTTCCAATGAACTACATGGTTATGGTTACCTCCTGCCACTATATCATTCAGATTTTAAAATATAACATTTGCTTTCAAATCAAACCATGGCACCAAGTAGTAGTATATCAGTATAAGCAAATACCATAGGGTAACATTGGAAACAATTAACTCGTCTTCAAATAATTAACTCACTTTGGATCATACTTATAGTTTCAAACTCATGCCAATAAAAAACAATGGCAGCCATTCACATTCATAGAACTCTTTTATTTGCCAGCGTTCTACAACACAAGCATAAGAACACAAGGAACTGAACAAAAGTTATGGCAAATCTCACACAGAGAAAATTAGTAGACCTCCTTAATGGGTCACTTGTGTGAAATATGCAACTTTTCCTTTTGCCCAGCAGGGATATAGCCTGTCATTAAATAATATGTTTGAACGGACATAACATAGATTTAATATACCCAATGAGCAGCCATTTTAACATTGTCTAAATCTCATATTTATCTAGCAGTTCACTTACCTTACTTTCTAATCATTAGCCAAAGACAGATCTAGTTTCTTAGAGGTAGCTATTGATAATTGTTTTACAACCCCCCTCAGCTTGTTTGTTAATTGGCGTTTCTATTTTAAGTATTTGCCTCCACCTGTAAGACCCAAGTTAACCCAATTAGTCCTTTGTGACCTTCTTGACACAGACAGACCCCATCACCATGACAGCAATCATGTGACTAACCCACCTATCTGCCTGCTGTTCATCACCTGACTTCAGTACCTGTCCCTTCATGATGACATGGAGTAGACGACTGCCCAATCTCCTCGATGACCTACCCCCATCAAAGGGAAGGATTACAAGCATTCATTCTCGAGCGACCAGCCACCATTACTTTGCTAAACTCTGGTGTTTATCTTACCTTACCTATGCCTTCTCAGCACAGCAACCCACTGACCTAACAATCCTCCTACACCTTTAACAATGATAATGGCACTAAAGACAATAACTGAAATTAGACCCCAGTTGGTAGCTCCTCCAAGCAACCAGCAGAAAGAAACATTAGGATCTATGAAAAGATAAAATTCAGGGAAAAAGTAGGGAAGATATTCAAGATAGAATATGACATCTTAAAGACTGGATGCCGGAGAAAAGCAATGGCCTAGCACACAGTTTTCCCAGCTTAACGTCCCCTTATTAAGGTCCCTAAAATTCCCAGGGTCATCCCATTGATAGCTGACCTGAGACAAGAGTGACAGAGGGGAAGTGAGAGAGAAAAATGAAGGTAGTCTTAACTAATTGCCCCTAAAATAGTTTTGCAGAGTTTACAAAAAAACACACATGAGCACATAAACACAATGCTAGGCCTGCTCTCTCAGGGTTCATGAAAGTGGGGGTCCCTGATTCATGACCAGCAAAGTTTTCACTTTCCTAATACTGAGCAGGTGAAAATAATTTTTTTTTAAAAAATCTGAAGCCGGTTGCCGTAAATTTCTGTCATTAAGCTCAAGTGAAATGGTCTTTTCTAAGTTGTCAACTTTTTCACAATACATTTGAAAGTTGCAGACATATCTAGTATTTTCTTCAGATACCATTCTGACTAGCATTCCATACTTTGTAGTTTTATTCAGATTATAAACCCAAAAAAGACAATCTTCCATGATGAGGTAAATTCACGTCAGCTGCAACCAGGAACAGACTTTGGAATGACGTAAATTCACATCACTGGTACCTCTGCCACAATCTGTGGAACACAGTGGTAGTATAGATAAGCATCCAAAACAATGGAGTGAGAAAGACCCTTTCTCTTTCTTTCTTTCCTTCTTTCCATCTTTCTTCCCTTCCTTCCTTCCTTCCTTCCTTCCTTCCTTCCTCCCTCCCTCCCTCCCTCCCTCCCTTCCTCCCTTCCTCCCTCTCTCTCTCTCTCTCTTTCTTTCTTTCTTCAGTTGGAGTCTCACTTTGTCGTCCAGGCTGGAATGCTGTGGCACCCTCACAGTCATCGACCTGCTGGGCTTAGGTGATCCTTCCACTTAGGTGATCCTTCCGCCTCAGCCTTCCGAGTAGCTGGAACTAAAGGTGTGAGCTACCACACCCAGCTAATTTTTTGACTTATTGTAGAGACGAGGTCTTGCCAAGTTGCACGGGCTGGCCTTGAACCCGTGGGCTCAGGCAATCCTCTCATCTCAGCCTCCCAAAGTGCTGGAATTATAGGCATGAGCCACTGCTCTCAGCTTTTATCTTCTATCTTCTTTCTAAGAATTTGATGCCATACCTCTAAAATGTCCCTAACAGACATTGTTACAATTTTTTTTTGCCATCTCTCTATCAGTTATTAGCTCTGAATTAATTGTAGAAGTAGCTGAACAACTTGAGACATTTTCACTAATTACTAAATATGTGAAAATGTATTACTATCTTCTTCTTTATTCTGTGCTTCACCATGAAGTCAGTATCATAAAATCATTGTCTATATGATTTTTTTTAATTCAAAACACTTGAGGGCTGCACATAAATAAATTCTCTGTTATTTATAAACATAATTCTTGTCTTCTTGCTAACTACATCTCTAGAACTTACTTAATTTGGGCTTTGACATCAGCGGAACGGCTGCTTCAAAGAAATACAAGAGGATTTGTCAAGAGTTCAGGCAGTGACTGTACCCTCACTATGCCTTGCTGAGTCCTTGGCATCAACAACCTATCAACTGACTAAAAGCAGGGGAAAGATAAAGTTATGCATGGAGAAATATGATTTTGCCAGAATAGCAAATGAAGAATTTTGAATGAAATAGGAAGAAAAATGCAGATGAAGAAGAAAGATGACAGGAGGAAATTTCAGAAATATGAGACATAAAATTGAGCTAAGGCTTTTTTAAATTAAAAAAAAAAAATCAGTGACACCAGGGAACTTGAAAACTGGAAGAATACATTTTTCTTTTTACCAGGGGAGGATAAATCAAATGGAAGTATTGTGCCCTCTAATACTGTTATGAGATCATAAATTTGTAAGTTAATATACTCCTCTATAGCTTATGGTTAACGCTGTATGCATAGCACATTCAATAATAAAACAACTCTTAATGATCATTGTTTATAAAAGTTTCAGGAGAAAGAATGGAACATAAGACAAACAGAAGATTTTTAATTAGACAGTCTCCTTGTTTTTCTCCTGTTTTTCAAACTGTTTATTTTCTTTCTGTGATTCTCTCTTCCGTTATCTGCTCATCATAGAATATCATTCCTCAAGGCTTTATCCCTCGAGATAGGTATTGCTTTTCTTTTCTGTATACTCTACCTCATAACCTCCCCTTCCCATCATCTTATTACACATGCTGCTGATGACTCCCATAATCTTATCCCCAGGCTTACTGTCCCTAAGTCTCAAACCTTTATTTCTCATTATTTACTGGTTACTTTCAGTTGAATATCCCAAAGGAACTACATGCTCAGCATTTCTAAAACTGCATGTATTCTCTCTCCAAACTCCTTTCTTCAATCATTTGCTATCTTCATTAATGACACTATGTCATGCTAGATAAAAAATCTGAAAGTAGTCTAGAATTCTCTATCTCACTCCTCTCACTTTGTCCCCAAGGTTAACAGCATATAAAAGCAGGATCAAGTGCTTACTTCAAAGGCAGACTATGCCGACTATGCCACTTAACTAGCTGTATGACCCTGAGTAGGTTGCTTAGCCTTTCTGTGCCTCTGTCTCATAAGGTTAAGATGATTAACTGGATAATGTATGTTCAGTGTTTACAGCATCGCCTGGCTCGTAGTAAGTTCTCAATAATTTATTAATGCTCACCTTCATGCCTTCATACATGCTGTTTCCTGTGCTTAAAATGCCCTTTCCAGGAATTTATTATAATTTAGATGTCAGGCTGATCATATAGAGTAGAAACATCTGGGATGCTGTCTTTGCTGATAGATGGGCTTCTAGTTGTAACAAGTATCCTTTGAATTATAAATAATCAATCTCCTCTGATTCAAGGGACAGGTGATTTGGACTGTTGCTTTTACTTCTGGTAGATCAGTAAAGAGGAGAGTGAATGCATTTAGCCCGATATGGAGGTAATGGGTCACCTACCCAAAAGAATATCTAACCCTTAACAGTGATTTTCTAGACTGTACATAATTTGTCTGTGAGCTTATCACAATAAAAAAGATACTTTAAAGGAAAAACAAAAAACCTTTGTCTTACCCATATTCAAACCTTCAACACCTAATAGAGTCCCTGGCTCATAGCAGACAAGACCTTATATTTACAGAAAAAAGAAGAAAATAAAGAAGGAGAAGGAAGGTAGAAATACGGAAGCAAAGACGTGAAAAAGAATGACATATATAGGGATGAAGCCATTTCTGACTGTAGTTAGCTACCTCTAATATAGAAATGAAGTTACATAATAAAAATGTGGAAGTCTGGATTGTTGTTAGGAAACCATGGGCATCAGTGTACCAGCTAGCATTGTTGAGAGAGGGTGTGTTTGGCTTTAGTGAAAATTTTTTTGAGATTCTTTCAATACCTTTGCCCATTTCATGATGGTTGATTTACAAACAGACTTGCCCACACTGTATTGAGTGTTCAGCAGTTTTTGACCCCAAATGGCATGACCCCTGTGCTCCACCCTCCCTACTCACCTGATGTGACCCTGAGCGACATTTTTTTGTTTGTTTGTTTCCCTGGATGAAAAAAATCTTCATCGGGAAACATTTTGCAGATGTGGAAGAGGTGAAACAAAAAACAGCAGAAGCACTAAAAGGCATCAACATTGACGAGTTCAAAACTTTTGAGTAGTGGAAAAAAGCATCTCAATAGGTGTATTGCCTCAAATGGAGAGCACTTTGAAGGTAACTAAAACTTAAACCTGTAAGAATAAATATACAGTTTTTTATAAATAAATTTCAGGGTTTTTTGGGTCCCCCCTCAAATATGTTCTGTTTTCCTTAGACCAGATCATTGGGTTTCACATCTTTTACTAACTTAGATTAAAATCTGACTAGTTAATTCAATATGTTAGCTAAAAAATTAGTCTAATTTTTCTAGTTAAATCTTATTAGCTCATATATCAATAAAAGACTAGAATTTCACAATGAAGTAAATAAAGTATAATTCTGCTAGCAAATATAAATTCTTTTTTCCTTTGGCTTTCTGACAGTGCAGAGAACTTAGTATACTCATCTACATGACTTTCATTTTTACAAGATTTAGAATTAACTATTTTCACTTAACAATTAAGTCTCTATTCTTCCTGGTAGTTTCTCAAATCCATTTTTCAAGCAGAGAGATCAGCAGTGTCTGATAAGCCAAAGTTCTTTAGGAGGGAGAGGAAGGGTCTTTCAAAGCTTTATTAAAACAAAACAAGACACAAACAAATAAACATATAAGCCATAATATATTTAACCATCTAAAACATTGAATCAATTCATTGTACAAAAGACAAGAAGAGAGATAAACTGGCTCCTTCTGAGGATGCAGAGAATTTACAGAGAAGGGAATATTTGAGTCAGATGTGAAAAGATAAGTAAGAATTTTCTAAGCAAAGAGGAGAGGGAAAGGCATTCTACATAAAAGCAACAGCATTTGCAAAGACAAGAAGTTAGGGAAAATATTGTATATTTGGGAAGTTGGGTTAGGTGGAAATGTCAGGCGTATTGGTGAAGTTGGGGTCTTGAGGGCCATACCATAGATACAAAAATTAGCTTCAATTAACAGGGAGGGAACCTTCAGAGTCTATTTGGGAGAAGAATACTGTCATTAGATTTGCTTTACAGAAATATAAAACCATAGTCTCTGAAATAGAAAATATGCCAGCATTTACACTCTGGCAGCTCATGAATTGTCTCTGTCACAATTGACAGTAATCCTTAAACACAGTTGGATGGTGAGCTCTGGTGGACTTTGTTTGCCATGAATAAAGTCCCCCCCCGAAATTAAATCAACAAATCAGACTTCAATCTTCTTATTTTAATATAAAAGGACTGTGCTGATATCCTAAAATAAGAAGAATGGATATATGGTGAGAAATTAATTCCACATAATATTCAGAGGTAGATCAAATAATCGTATTTGTTTAATATAATTCATGTTGATACTATTGAAACCAACTCAGCAGAGAAGAAAGTAAGCTGATGCTGAGAGCACTAAGAAGAGTTTTTAGATTCCAAGAAACAACGTCATCATTGAATAATAAACTAATACTTCTGGAACCAGTTATCAAATACCTACTGAAAACATATACTGCTAAGAAAATATATGTAGAAAACTGCTATAGAATGTTGTGCAGAAATGGAAAGAAAATAATGACTTTTTTCCCCCCGGACCCAGAAAGAGAATCTTCTATATGTTTGGCCATTAAATCTTGAGTTTATGGACCCAAGGAGTTAGCCAGTCAGGAGTTACTCACTACAGGGTAATTCTATACTAGCACTTTTTAAATGTAAGATGCTAGTCATAGAATGCATATAAGCCAACTTCACGAGAGCAGTATATTTTCTTCAATCTTAAACATACAAGAACAACTGTCCAAGGGTGGATGGATACAAGTTTCTAGCAAAAAAAAAAAAAAAAAAGACTTAATATGGGTACTTTTCTAACACTATGAGTAAATAAAATAACTAATTGAAGAAGAAATGGCTCAGAAGAGTCTGTATAAATATGATTGTGAATATAAATATGGTTTTGATTGAAGTTATCACAATAAATCTTTGTATATCAGTGCATTTCATATCCAAATTTTTCTCTGATTAAGAGCACTAACTCTTTAATTAATTTTCTTTTTAAATACATTAAACTATACAATAAGAAAGTGCTCACAATTTTCATAAAAATTCGTTTTCTTATCGGTTGAAATACTGATCCTGATAAGGGGAGATAGGCTAATTATCTTTTAAAAGATAATGTTAGATCTCAAAGCCTTTAGATTCTTTTCTAAAAATATACTTTCAATAATCACTCACCCTCATCAATGTATACATATTCATACACATGCACTGAGATTCCCAGGAAATATATATTTTGGATTTTTTTTTTTTTTTGAGTTGGAGTCTCACTGTCGCCCAGACTGGAGTGCAGTGGCCGCTCCTGGCCACCAGCCTCGACCTGCTGGGCTCCAGCGATCCTTTTGTCTCAGCCTTCCTTGTAGCTGGAACTACAGGCATGCGCTACCACGCCCAGCTAATTTTTTGATTTATTGTAGAGATGAAATCTCGCCTGCCCAGGCAGGTCTTGAACCCGCGGGCTCAGGCAATCCACTCACCTCAGCCTCCAAAAGGCGTGGGATTATAGGCTGAGCCACCGAGTCTGGCTCTTACAATAGACTTTAAAATAGATGTAAGTTATAACCAAGTCAAATCTTGGAATCAATCAGGTGAAAATGTTTTCCTAATTCTTCACCTGGTGTCCACTGTGCAATTAAAAAACCTTTGGTATTAATATAAATGTAGAATGCCATGAATAATAGCAGGAAGATAACAAATACCATTTGATTAAGTGGGGAAAATTAACATATAATTTGATTCTGTAGCATAATGGACATATTTCAAATCTTCTGCAACAATGAATAAAACATTTTTTCCATTGATCTTGCGTGGAACATATTTCAAATTAGCAAAAATTGTGGTGCTTTTCTCTTGCCCAAATTAACTATTGCAAAGCTCTAAGCACATTACTTGTATAATATCCTAACTTTCTAACCTGGGAAAACAATACTGGTTATTCTGGTAAATATTTATGCTTACCCTTTATATTTTTTCTAATTCTTTGCATTTTAAATACTTCTAGAAACAGTTGAACATAGTTTGATAAAAAGGTTCTAGTTCCTCAGGGAAAAATTCAATTCTTGAGAAAAGTGAATCTTGGATGCATTATTAGGAAGAGAAGTTTACATGCAGTGACTCACATTATTATCTCAGTATTTTGGGAGGCTGAGGCAAGAAAGTTACTTGAGCCCAGGAGTTTGAGACCAGCCTGGGAAACACAGAGAGACCTTGTGTCTAAAAAAAAAAATTGCCGCATGCCTGTGGTTCCAGCTACTTGGGAGACTGAGGTAGAAGGATTGTGTGGGCTCAGGAGTTTGAGGCTATGATTGTGCCACTGCGCTTCAGCTTGCATAATAGGGTAATAGAGTGAGATATGGACTCAACCTAAGTGCCCATGAACCAATGAGTTTATATAAATACGCAGTATCACATTTCTTTATCCACTCATCAACTGATGAGTTCATAATATATATGTTATGAAATACTACTCAGTCATAAAAAAGAACAAAATTATGTAAATGCAGCAACTTGAATGGAACTAGAGGCCCTTATCCCAGGTGAAGTAACTCAGGCATAAAAACCAAATACCACATGTTCTCACAAGTGAGAACTAAGCTATGGGTCTGCAAAGACATACAGAATGGTATAATGAACATTGGAGTCTCAGAAAGGAGGAGGGTGGAAGGGAGATGAGAGATGAAAAATCATCTATCAGGTACAATGTACATTATTCAGGTGTGTGGTACACAGAATGCCCAGACTTTACTGTTATACAATTCATCCATGTAACCAAGAACCACTTGTACCCAAAAGCTATTTAATCAAAATAAAAACACAGTTATATTATCCTGTCTGAATCGATTTTTCAACTATCATTATTGCAAACTCATAATACCCCTAATAGGTGAGTACAATGGAAAAAGCACTACATTTCTAGAAAATTCTCCGACATTGAAAGTGGCTTTTTAATCCACAGAGAGACAGTTAGTAAATATTCTTTAAAAGTCACAAACTAAGTGAGAAACTAAGTGTACCTGCTGGTCTGAATATTTGTGTTCCCCCAAATTTATATATTGAAATCCTAACCCCAAGGTGGTGGTATTCACAAGTGTGACCTTTGGGACGTGATTAGATAACGAGGGCAGAACCCTTAGAAATAGAATTTGTGCCTTTATAAAAAAAAGGCTTGAGAGAGTTTGTTTGACCTTTCACCAAGTGAGGACACAGTGAGAAGATGCTGTCTATGAATCAAAAGAAGGGCCCTTATCAGACAGCAAATCTATGAGCACCTTAATCTTGGACTTCCCAGCCTCCACAACTATGAGAAGTAAATTTCTGTTGTTTATAACTTACTCAGCCTCTGGTATTTTGTCACAGTAGTTCAAAGGGACTAAGACAGTATCTAAATTTTAAATTTAAAAAATTGCATTTTAAATTCAAAAATAAATATAGCAATTGTCTCTTATAATGAATTGTCACAGTTTCTCAAAAACTTCCAATGATATTCTTAAACTGTGAGATTAGCACTTTTGACCCTTTCAATAAAAATTAAACTGAACATTTACCATGTTTCAGGGAACAAAAAATGGTTAAGAGTTGCTATTGATCCGATACAGTTTTGAAGACAAGACAAACATGAATATGTAGGGTTATTATATTCTGAGTAAAATGACAAAACATGGGTGTTTACAAAGTATAGTGTGACTCCAAGGAGAAAGTAGGCAACTCTCCTTGGTAGAACAAAGCTCTGGCAAAGAATCCCAGAAAGTGATGGTTAAGCTGAACTCCAAGAAGAGTGATAACATTTGGGGGGCAGATCGGGAGAAAGAGAGCATTTAAGGCAGAGGAAACAACCTGTTTGGAAGCAGGAAACCATTTACTGAGTTGAGAGGCATGCATAGTGTTCAGGGTTGGATTGGATCATAAAACGCCTCCTGTGTTGAGCTGAGCAATTTGAACATGATCTAGAAGGCAATGCACATTAACTTCTAAAGTATCAATTTCTTTCTCATCATTCTATTTTGTCTGTCTAAAGACCCTATTTATTCTTTCCATTTTTGTATCTAATGTCAGTGTAAACTGATTTGACTAATTATTAAGTTTCACAGGGTATAACAAGTTAACACTTCATTAGCAGTAATGATTTCAGTTGTGTTTCTATCTGTATTAGCTGGATCTAAATATATTATAAGTAGACAAAGGACATTCTTAAAAAAGGAAAGAACAGTAAAACAGTGCAATATATTTTAAGTATTTCTTGAACTTGCCCTATCAGTATCACCTGGGGCACTTGTTATACTTACAGATTTCATGCCTCACCCTCTCCATCAGAATCTCTGTGGGAGTGGCCCAGCACCTGTGTGTTCAAGGTGATTTGAATGCCTAGAGAATCTGGGGTCATACTACTTTCTCAAAGAATATTTATTTAAAGAAATCCCAGAAAACTTAGGCATTTTGTCAGAAGATTGAGCTAAGGTTAATAAAAGTATTTAAATTGCTCATGAAGCCTCAGCAGTTATGGTTCATTGATGATTTATTTGCCCTTTCAAATAGACTGTAAACTTCTTAAGGGAAGAGGAGGTATCACTATCATAGTCCCGGCTCCTATGACATTGCAATCACTCACATTTTAAAAAATGGCTCTTACTGTGTGCATTTCTAGGTGTTCAATTACGAAGTACAAAGGCAATCTAGTGACTTAAGACAGAAGAATGCAATTAATTAGGATTTACCTGAGTATGGATAGTGTACTTCAAATTTTTAGTAAACAAATATTCTTTTTATATATCAACTATATGTCAAATAACATAAAACATGTGTGAAACAATTTGATCTGTCTTTTGTGCCCTGGAGTAACTAAAAATGGTTTTTCATTTCACATATATTGCATTTCATAGAAAGAACACAGGATCAATCAAACTGACACCTGAAATTAAAGCAATGGAACTTAATTTCCTTAATAAATATTATTCTTCATTAAGGAGGAGCTCTTGGTTCATGAATGTACGCCAAAATAAATTGTTAGAGAGAATAGACAGAAGAGTGAAAACAACTGGATACATATTTTAAAATGTATCTAAGTATGGCAAAGAAGTTTTTTTTTTCCTACAATTGAAATTTAAAGGACAAAAGGCAGTATGGGCCATATTTTCCATTAACTTGATAATGTCAAAGAGACAGACCAGTTTTCTAAAAGCTAAAGTAGAACATCATGTCAATAAGGTAATTTTATTTTCTTGAATATCAACATAATATCAGTCAGAAAATACAGAAGACATATTTGTATGATATTACTTAAATATAAAACAAATATATTTTGCTATTTTAAAAATATACTTTGTTTTACAAATCATTTTGTAGTTTTATACAGCTGGAAGAGTAGGTGAAGAAAATACCTTGGAGAAATCCTTCTATATTATCTTTCCCTTTGTAGAACTGTATATCAAGAGGTTACTATTTGCTCCTGCTATAATCATTTCAGAGAATACTACTAATGATGGAGAAAGCAGAGGGTCCATGGTGTGAATCTCTTTTGGCGATTTAATCATAGGCATTAAAGAAAGCAGGATCATGAATGCTGGAAGCCACCAGCTGCAAATACAATAACTGAAACTTATTTTTGCAAATATACTGGCAATTTTATAACAGTTTGAATGAATACTAAGGAGAGCCTATTCATTCAGTCAGTACATTTACTGAATTAGGTATTGAGTTCCAGAGTGCAATTGCTGCTAGAGTTCTATTTTAATATCTCTTGAAAAGACGCACATAAATAAAATAGAATTTTAAGTGCCCTAGGGAATCTTTATATATAGGGAAAACATACTCTAAGTCCCTTTACAAAATAAAAACTTATTCTCCTGAATGACCTCTATGTACATATTTTTGCAAATTTTTGTGAATCTATATTATTTCAGAATAAAAAGCCTTTTTCTGACAATTTACTTTCCAATTTAAATTACCATAAAATTGAACTTTTGTAAATTGGGTTTGTTGTGTTTTTAAGGAAGAGTACACTTACCTCACACATATCTATTGGCATGCAGTATAGCGACCAGTTTTTCACTCATTCAACAAATGATTTTTGTGTGGATATAGATAAGATGGCAAGGGCTGGGGGAACTGTTATCTTGCAAAAAGTCATCAGGAGAGGAGCATCTCTCTAAGAAGGCAACATGTGAGCAAAAATGTGAAAGAGATATGGGAGAAGATTATGTGGATATTTGGGGAAAGAGTCTGACTACATATCTCAATATACTAATTATCCTGAATTAGGAATCACTGTTATAGTAACATACATATTTTTTATATAAAAGAGATGGATTATACATAATCTTTGATGCATAGTTCATATGTGAGCATATGGCTCAGAATTACAACTATGAGTATAGCAGATGTTGTTCAAATCCCTACAACTTACAGTCTCTAAGACATGGATATGTTATTTATTTTAGCCTAAGCTCCTCATCTGTAAAATAGAAATAGTAATATCTTGTGGGGTTATTTTTTAAAATAAATAATGTCTGTATACTGCTTAACACAAAATAAGTGCTCAATGTAGTAGCAATTATAATCTAAAAATAATAAATAAATACAAGTTAGAATTCTCTCTCCATTGTCTCAGATGGCATTCATTTATTTATTCATTCAGCAACATCAATCAAGCCCTATGTTCTGAGCACCATGATAAGTGATACGAATAGCAATTTTTTTTTTTTGAATTGGAGTCTCACTCTGTCACCCAGACTGACACAATCCTTCAGCCTCAGCCTTCCAAGTAGCTGGAACTACAGGTGCGCACCACCATGCCCGGCTAATTTTTTTGATTTATTGTGGAGATGAGGTCTCGCCAAGTTGTCCAGGCGGGTCTCAAACCCACGGGCTCAGGCAACCCACTTATCTTGGCCTCCCAAAGCGCGGGATTACAGGCTGAGCCACCGAGCCCGGCTCACAAATAGCAAAATTTAAGGAAGATCAATGTATTTCTTATTGCACGGGAGATAAAAACAACAAAGCATCTATAATATAATGCAATAATTGTCTTAACAAAGAATATAAAATAAGTCTACCTTATTTGAGGGTTTGAGCAAAGGATTCACAGAGGAGGGAATGCACAAAATTAAACAGTGTAAAATGAATAGGAGTCTCAGGTAAATAAATGAAGAAAACAGAGTAGACAGGAAGCACGGAGTAAAGGCATATGGAAACAAACAAAAACAAAAAGAGGCACATTTAGAAAACTGTGTGTTATTCTTTCACTATATCATATCACCTGTAAAGGAAAGAGGTGAAGTTAGAACTGCAGGCTGGAAGTAAATAATGCAAGCTCTTTTATGCCTAAAGGCTGATATACCACACCAGAGAATTAAGATTTTTTGCTCTGTGACATTCTGAAAGAGAAGCATGGTTGGGTTTGAATTTCAACAAGTTCATTTGGTGGTAGTGTGGGGAATGGTGTAGAAGAGTTGCTGATTTGGGGTCCAGAGAATTTAATTACACACAGTGTCTGAGAGCATTCTGACTCAACATCTTGTGAGAAGGAGGTAAGGAGAGAAAGCCAAAGGTTTAAAAACAAATGCAATAAATTTCCAACTTAATCATTTAGTCTAAAGAAAATAGTGATCATTTACACACCATTGTTCAAGGTTCTGGAAGAGTATCAAATACTAGCTTTAAACTAATATTATTTGGTGGCTGCATAGATATGGAAAAGAGAAGGAGTCGTAGATACCTCTTAAATATGTGGGTTTCATAAAACTGAAAGAGGAAGTAGAGTAAGAGGAGTAGATTTAGAGAGAATGGTACTGAATTCAGTCCTGAAGACAAGTTAACATGAGGGCCTGGTTTACAGGAGGTATAAGTCCAGAGAAAAAGAGACATGAAGTCACTGTCACATTGGAGAAAGTGACATAAGTTAGGGCTGAATGTGGTCACTCTGGGAGAGCACGTAGAGTGGGAATCAAGCCAACTGGTGGAACTGCAAGGAGAAAGAGAAGCCACAGGGTCAAAAGAGGATGAGGAAAAGATGGCCCTGGAATGCATCTTTTAAAAAAATGTTGTGTTTTTTTTTTGTGGTTTTTGTCCTTGGCCATTATGATCTTTTCTAACACTCATGACCAGTTCTCTAATTCTCTAGACATTGAGTATCCAACAATTCAGTTCAATTCCGATACTATCTACTTGGAGTTAAATCAGATCCTACAAGATAAAAGGCTCAGTTCCACAAGACTGACCACATTTCAGATGTCACTTGCAAGTCCTGGACCACTCATATACCGTACATGATAGACGATGGCTATAAATTGGGGGTGCCCATGACTCTCTCTACAGATCTTATAATTTCCTGGAATGGCTCACAGAACTCAGAAAAACACTTTACTTATGTTCACAGGTTTATTATGAAGGATACAACTCAGGAACAGCCAAATCGAAGAGATCCATAGGGCAAGGTATTGGGATGGGGGCATGATGCATAGTGCTTCTGTGCCTTCTCAGGACACAGCATCCTTCCAGCACCAACCCAGAAGCTTTCTACATCTCATCCTTCAAGAGTTTTCCTAGAGCTCAATCTGCAGCCCTTCCAATCTTCCCAGAGGTGGGTGGATGGACCGAAAGTTCCAACCCTCTAATTACTTGGTATTTCTGGTGACCAGTCCATTGTGAGCATAAACTCAGCTGTGACTAAAAGGGGCTTGTTATAAATAACAAAAGACATTATCCTATCACTCAGAAAATTCCAAGGGTTTTAGGAGCCCTGTGCCAGGAACCAAGGACAAAGACTAAATATATATGTCTTACTATGTCATAGCCATATTCTTTCCTCATTTGGTACACTACCTTATTCACAGCTCCTTTATTCCAATGCCAGTGTCTTCTGCAATTCTATCTCCAATTCTGGATGAATCCAAGTTTTCAGTTTTAACCTGCATAAATTGTTCCTTAAATGATCTAAACATATTTGACATCCACAGCACAATCAATTAAATAAACCCAAGACAGGTATTTGAAACAATGAAGTTTACTTCTAATATACCATATACAATGTTTTTCACAAAGTAGGCATTCAATAAACATTTGATGATAGAACACCAACCCAGCTCTAACTTATGCCTTTTTCATTTTAACCTTAGATAAAATAGAGAACTACAGAACTGACATTTATCACAAACATCACCACATGAAACATCGATATCAATTTTTTATTTTTTAAAAATGTATATAACTGGAAATAAAGTTCAAATATTTTTATCTGAAGATGACAGTGTATAAGAGATACCATTAATATAA
This sequence comes from Cephalopachus bancanus, assembly GCA_027257055.1. Taxonomy (NCBI): domain Eukaryota; kingdom Metazoa; phylum Chordata; class Mammalia; order Primates; family Tarsiidae; genus Cephalopachus; species Cephalopachus bancanus. Next base: position 2,357,879 of record JAPVLO010000262.1, read on the forward strand.
TAGAATTATTTTAAAAAATCATATTACCTTAATAATAAGCCCAAAATAATTGCAAATAAGCTTGACCATCAGATATTATATTTTTTCGAAATACAACTGTTATAGAATGATCTGAGTTTTGATGTTATTTTGACTTTACCAGAGACAGCCCATTTTGTGCATCTTATAAAAACTCATTTTACAACAAATACTGAAAAGAAGGATCAAAACATAAAGAGACGTCCGAAGAGCTTATATGCCCTCAAAATAGAGTTATTTCAATTAACCAAGAAAAATGGTGAATTCTGAGGGTACATTTCTAAAAAGTTCCATAGACCATTAATATGTATATATCAGATACATATATATATGTCAGATTCTGATGCAACAGTTACTTTTTTTTTTTTTTTTTTGAGTTGGAGTCTCACTGTCGCCCAGACTGGAGTGCAGTGGCCGCTCCCGACCACCGCAGCCTCGACCTGCTGGGCTCCGGTGATCCTTCCACCTCAGCCTTCCAAGTAGCCGGAACTACAGGCATGTGCTACCACGCCCGGCTGATTTTTTTATTTATTGTAGAGATCCCCAGGCGGGGTAGAAACCCCCAGGCAGGTCTCGAACCCGCGGGCTCAGGCAATCCACTCACCTCAGCCTCCCAAAGGTGCGGGATTACAGGCTGAGCCACCGAGCCCAGCTACTTTTCTTAAAAAAAAAAATTGGTTTACTACATTGCCTAAATTAAATATGCTAAATAATTTTACTTTATTTTGGAAACCACTTGTCAACATTGCATACTGGGAGAATTGCATAAATCTACCCCAGTCAGTGTTTCTCAACTTTCACTCTCGATTTGTATTTGAATAAATTAATAATGAAAACAATTCTTCTCACTCTTGATTTTGTCATACATACTCCAACAGTGAAGTACTCACTTTATCAAGCAGGAGGGAGTTTTAAGCGTGGAGTATAGTAAGCAGGTATGTGAATTCATTGGTACAGGACAATGAATCAGACCAGGAGAGACATACTTATCATTAGCTCATGTTTAAAAGGAATAGATTATACATAATTTAAACAAGATAAAGTTACCTCAACATGATGTTGTGTGTGTGTACAATGCTTTGCTATAAATACTGCATGTTGAGTGTTTAACTATTTACTATAGGAAAAAAAGAGCATCAGATACTTAATAGTATAATAGCATTTCAACAAAGTTGTTAAGAAAGTGTTGAATAGCTTTGAAGCTACCAATTTAGTAATGTATCACTTGTTCATATTAGTTGGAGTGAGTCCATTTAAATTAGTGAAAAAATTGACTTATAGAACATTTTAATATACATGTGGTTTTATAACATGATAATTCAAACTATGGAACTGCTACCAGAATTACTAAGCAGAGCTTATGCTAAGGATAGATGTGACTCATTTATAACAGACATATTAATTGTATGCAAATGTATGGTTTAAAAATTCTAAAACATAATGTGCATCTTAATGAGTAGATAAAATATTTCTCCCTGAAATTTTACTCATGCCATTCATTCACTTCCATTCTTTCATGGGTAGTGAAAAGGGAAATGTTGGCTCCATGATTATGTGAGGTTTAAGAAAATGAGGTTTTATTTTCTAGTTAACAGGGATTATATTTAGAGCCATTCTTCATGACTCTAGTACCCTTGCAAGGAGTTCTGTTGCTTCCAACATTGGGCAAGTCCATGACTCTGAACTTTCTGTCAAACCCAGAATTCAGTCTAAAATTTTTACTAAGCCTTTATGCGTATTAAAGATCAGTCCTTGTGATCCTATGAATTTTTACACCATTATTGCCACATCATGAAGGCTGTGTAGTGTGGACTTTGGATTCCGAATGACTGGATGTGAATCCACATATAGACAGTGTTACTTTGGACAAATTATTTAGCCCCTCTGTGCACCACCTGTAAAATGAGAATAACAGAGGGTGGTGGTTAGGACTAAATGAGTTAACACATATTAATTGCTTAATTTCTTAAACATGGTGAGTGCACAATAAATGTTTGTCATAATTATTATAACATTTATTCTTCTTTTTTTTTTTTTTTTTTTGAGTTGGAGTCTCACTCTATCACCTAGACTGGAGTGCAGTGGCTGCTCCCAGCCACTGCAGCCTCGACCTGCTGGGCTCCGGCGATCCTTCCGCCTCAGCCTTCCGAGTAGCTGGAACTACAGGCACGCTCTACCATGCCCGGCTAATTTTTTGATTTATTGTAGAGATGAGGTCTTGCCAAGTTGCCCAGGCGGGTCTTGAACCCACGGACTCAGGTAATCCACTCACTTCAGCCTCCCAAAGCATGGGATTACAGGCTGAGCCACCAAGTCTGGCAACATTTATTATTCTTAGATTCAATGTTAATGTCATGAAAGCTTTCTTAGTGACTTATACAGTTGAATACTTATCTGTATTGCATGACATGAACAATAAACTTTTCTTTTCATATATAGATGAGCTAAAACCATATTTATTTTCTAATAAAAACTTACAGTATTAGCTAAAATTTTAGTATGGGGAAATACTCCCACTCATTATAATTCTCAATATCACCAAGGAGAAAAAACCATTTAATATCAAAGATGGTTAAAAATTTTTCTCTTAGAGAAGAGGTTCCTCCTTTATTCAGTATTGTATTTATTTCAGACATAAAACATAAGGATAGAATAACCCAGGATAAGACATCTTAAAAATACTTTAATTTATTTATTTATAAAGATGTGGGATACAATTCAGGGTTAGGTATACAAATGTTGATTATACAGATATCTTTGTCGATGAGGTATGCCCCTCCCTCCCTAGCAGTTTCTCTCAACTGTCAATCCCACCTCCCCAACAGTTTCCCACTACTGCCAATCCCTTTCTTATAGCACTATAATTGTTTAAGATCTGCTTATGAGTGAGAATATATGGTACTCTATTCTATGTTTCTGTGATAGATCACTGAGTATGATAGGAAAAAATATTTCTTTTCATTAATGGAGAATAAATCCTTGCCTTAAGAGGACAATCATACTTAGCATGGTTTTAGAATTTCAGGCCCACTAAAAAGTAGCTTTCCATATATGTTCTGTTACCTACCATGTCTCATTTAGGTCTATAAACCACCATCTCTAACCCCCACTTTTCCTCCATTTTTTTCCCCCTTACTTGGACCATGAGGAAATTGACTTCTTGAATTAGACTAAGATAATCATCAAGAAAAGCCAATGGTAGATGCTTTATCACTTGGCTTTATCAGTTACAACATGTAGATTCTACTTGACTCTCTTTGGTCTGTGCCTATTGCCCAGGAAAAGCCCAGTCTTCTTATTATTTGTTGAATAACAGTTCCCCCTACTGGTGTACTTGCTGAAATTCCTTCTACATTATTTTTTTTTGAAACCGTGTTAAAGTTCAAAGCACCATATTTTTACTAATAAGGGTCATCCGTTAGTGGTTGTGTTCTCCAGGTTGGAGGAATCCTTCAAAGGTAGATGAGGAAAAGTGCATTATTTTGACATGTAATCTGTCCACTGAAATTTACCCTACAAGAAAAACAGTCTTGACTTTTTGGCCCAGGTGTCAAGTTTCAAATTTCTAGTCTGGAATGAATACATTTTTGCTCTCAGTAATTCAGCTATGCTCCCTTTTAATCATTTCAAAATGGATAAGTCAGAACTCCAGCGGGGAAGTAACCTTGAGTTGACAATGGCTGTTTAGGATTCATCACACTAATTTTTCAATCCTTCTGTCTGCCTACCAGATATTTATCAGCATGCACTGAGAAATCAGGATATGGGTACTTGGTATAGTTTTCAAGTTTGGGAAATTGGCCCCTAATTGGTGACATTTTTGGCTTCTCTGATAGATATTGTAGATGTTAGTGTTTGTGTACTTTTTTTTTTTTTTTTTAGTTGGGGTCTCACTGTGTCACTCAGGCTGGAGTGCAGTGACACAATCACAGCTTACCATAGCCTCTACCTCTTGGGTTCAAGCAATTCTTCTGCCTCAGCTTCCTGAGCATCTGGCACTACAGGTGTGCACCACCATGCCTAGCTAATTTTTTTTTTAATATATAGGTGAGGTTTTGTTATGTTGCCCAGGCTCGTCTCAAACTCTTTGCTTCCCCAAGTGCTGGGATTGCAGGCATGAGCCACAACACCCGGCAAATATTTCTGAACTTTCCATCATTATCCCACCTTTGCTTTTCTTATATACTAATCTCTAATCTAGCAGTTTTCAGAGCATAGTCTAGCGAACTCTTGTGCAGTCAAAACTATATTCATACTAAGATGTTAATTGTCTTTTTAGCTCTCCTGAGAGTACGAGTGTTCCAGAAGTCTGTGATATGTATTGTCTCAACAGATGAAATGCAGAAGCAAATATAAGACTTCACTGAAATCCGCTGATCCTGTTTCTATTAATCCAAATATTAGAGTTAAAGAAAATATATGCTTTGCTTTGGGAAATACAGTTATTTTTCAAAAATATATTATTTGTGTTAAAATATAATAGGCTATTATTATTATTAAAAAATACATTTTTAATGTGTCAGTTTTAATTTTTAATGTGGCAAATATTGATAAATATAACCCATAAAAACCCAAATTTGTTGCAGCCCTCAATAATAGTTAACAGTAAGAAGTATCTTAATGCCAAAATATTTGAGAATCATTTCTCTAGTTAAGTGGAATGACTTGCTATCCATATTGTATGCCCATTCCTCTTTTTTTTTACTACTCTGTCTAAAATAGTCACTTCTTTTGACTAAAATACCCTCCTCCTATACTTCCTTCTTTCTTTCCTCTTTGTTTTCTTCCATTCTTTCTTTTTTTTTAAGTTGTGGGTGTCACTCTATCACCCAGGGTGGAGTGCAGTGGTGTGATCAAGGCTCACCACAGCCTTGAACTCCTGGACTTAAACAATCCTTCTGACACACTCTTGAGTAGCTGGGGCCACAGAAGTACACCACCACGCCTGGCTAATTTGTTGATTTTTTTTGTAGAGATGTGGTCTTGCTGTGTGGCTCAGGCTGATCTCAAACTCCTGGGCTTAAGCAATCCGCCCGCCTAAGCCTTCCAAAGTGCTGTGATTACAGGCATGAACCGTTGCACCAGGCTCCATTTTGTATATGTAAATCATTGCTACCCTTTGAAATCCAGCTCGATTTCTACCACTTTTACAAATGTTCTCCTGCTCATCTCTGCCCCCAGTTTTTCTCATCTCTCTCTTATCCATTAAGGGTTCAGATGAGCTTTTTAATCTTTTTATTTATTTATTTATTTATTTATTTGAGTTGGAGTCAAACTCTGTCGCCCAGACGAGTGCAGTGGCCGCTCCCGGCTACCGCAGCCTCGACCTGCTGGGCTCCGGCGATCCTTCCGCCTCAGCCTTCCGAGTAGCCGGAATTACAGGTGCGCGCTACTACGCCCGGCTAATTTTTTAATTTTATTGTAGAGATGAGGTCTCGCCTGCCCAGGCGGGTCTCGAACCCGTGGGCTCAGGCAATCCACTCACCTCAGCCTCCCAAAGGCGCGGGATTACAGGCTGAGCCACCGAGCCCGTCTGTACCTTTTTATTATAATTTATTTTTCTTTAGGACTTTTTTTTCATTCTAGCTTCTGAGATCCTTGAAGAAATTTAAGAAGCAGAGTCTGCTTATTATTTGTGGATTTTCTTTCCCTTTTTCCAAAATGCAGTACCATGCCTAGTACAAAGTAGCTACTAGAGAAATATATTTTGTGTATGTGCCCTGCATATCTTCCTTCTGAGTTCAAATAGTTCTTTCTAAATCTACTGCAGATTTGATTCAGTGCAAACAATGAACATGGAGCAGTCTCTGAACACAATCATGCGCAGACAATTGTCTGTAGTTTCCCCCAGACTTCCAGTTGCCATTCTCCACCCATACATTTCCTGTCCGTCCCTCAGTCCACCCCCTTTTAGATTCCCAGTGCCCTTTCTACCTGTGCTCACTCCTGGTCAGTCATTCATTTGAGAAGGAGTCTTGTCAACAAACGCTTAACAAATCTTCACATAAATTGACTAATAAACTTAAAGCCTCTTTTATGAGTCTTAACATTTTATGGAATAAGGTGTAAACAACTTATTTTTCTTAGTGGTGGGTAGCACAATGCAGTGATGAAAAGAGACTGAAGCTGGGCAGCAGAAAACCCAGGGCCTGAGTCTGTTTCCCAGTAAGTAGCTATATAGCCTAAGTTGGGCCACTTAAATTCTCTAGATCTCAGTTTTCCCACATTTACCCAACATTTCTGAGCCCTCTACTGGAACTGATTCTGTCAAATAAGGGTCTAACCTAGATAACTTCTAATTTATTTCCAACTCCATGGAAAATAACTCAATGTCTACTCTGTATATTAAGGATAATACCAGACAGCTGGCTCAATCTCATCTAAGAAGTGAATGATTAAACCAAGGAGAAAATCCAACTTCTTTGTACCACAGTTCTCTACTCTGTCCATGGGATTTCAGCTCCAATATCAGGGAAAGGGTAGAGATAAAGGTAAAGCTTCTGAATGGTGGCAGAAATTCATGTAACTTGGATTAAATGATTTCTTAACCTTCTCTCATATATGTAAATTTATGATTTTAATAAATCTTTTGAGTCACTTGAGAAACATAGATATTGAGAGCATGAATATTAAGTCAATATTAAATTTGTTTACATGTTCTTTCTTCTTCCCTCAATTCCAAGTTTTGTCCAGAAGGACCAAAACAATATTTTCAAAAAGTACTTTTTCTGATGTATTTAAATGTTAAGGATGTTCATAGAATTATGCTCATGTCTGTAAAGGCTATTAATTATAGCACACTGGTGGTTTATGCTTTTTCTAATGTGCTGTATGCTCAAATTTTAGAAAAATGCAGAAACTAAAATTTTTGCTAATTTTATTTATGGAACATATTTCAATAGTTCTGAAGTCAAAGATTTGTTTATCAAAATTAATTCTGAATTATGTTTTCCTTCTTCTTTCCCTCATGAATTTTCCTGGCATTCATATTTATTTCTACGTATTAATAATATATAGCATAGAATTTCCATATTTTAAAAAATAAACATAGCAAATAGTTCCTTCCACTGGCATTAGTTAATAAAAGTGCCTGGAATTTTATCTGCTGTCTAAAACTCAAGAGAATAATTACTTAAATGTGCTTATCAAATGCAGATGGGGCCCATCACCACCCCAGCAGGAAAACTCATAAATTATGACTATGACAAAGAAAGTCACTTTTGACATATTAATTATAGGATTGCTTAATATGTGCAGTCATGAGGTTCCTTCTAGTTTCATTCAGACACTAATTAATAATAAAACCTCAAGAACTGCAAATGCCATGTGAACTTGAAGATTATCTCCTCTCAAAGTTCAATAAGACATTGGTCAGTCATTATTTACACATCCTTGTTTAGATAAATAGAAAAAGTCATATGGGACCGCCCATTCAGTTTAAAGTCATGTTTAAAGATGAACTTCCCAAGCACTTGAAGCATTATCAAGTTATTGAAATACAAGTAAGGTGCTTAGGTATATAAATACTGGCTGAATGATTAAACAAAAAATAAGATTGATGCTTTTTGGGGGTATATTATTTACTTAGAAAGTAGATTAGAAAGAGTGAGAAAAGGGGGACCCACCTCCTTCATACCTGGGAGGGGGCCAGAGCTTACAGAGAAGCATTGCCCAAAAAATGAGATAGATGCTTTTGTTTTGAAGATTATAGATAAGTTGTTACCACTGAAAATTTGTTTTTCTGAGACAGGGCAAGAAGGTAATGGAACTGGTCAGAGTGTAAAAGTCTCGGCAAAAGCAACTGTCTATAAAGACTGTCTGCATGAGTGGGTGAGTGTTGATGAGTGAGTGAAAATCCATCTCAGGGGAGACTTGGGTTCATGCATCTGGGGCTCTCCTCCGGAGGTGACTACAATCCACCACTGCCCTGAGATTGGAGTCTGGCATGCAGGATCGTCTAATGTTCTTGAGGGTGTCTTGAGAGGAGGCAGCAGAGAACAGTTGCTCCTCAACACCTGGCACGTGGCCCATGTCATCACCTGTGGCAGCAGGCTGGGCACTAGCAGCAGGAACCATGGAGTTACAGTGAAGAAATCTGGAACAAAGCCCCACTGCCAGTGAAGAGACACTGGTTGCTGCTATTTTCTCTGTTCCCAGACCAGGAAGAGATCTGTGTTGCCCCACCCAGCTCTGTCCAGCCTCCGACCTGAGACCCAGAGGCTATCTATGCACCCCTCTGGAATTGACCATCAGTCTTGGAGAGACAAATGACCCCCCCCCACACACACACTGGAGCAGGCACAGACACACCTAATCTGAATGAGACTTGACAGCAGTAGCAGCAGCAGACGAGTTGGGTTAGTCCCGACCTAACTCATTCTCCTTCCACAGCAATCCATGGGGAGTCTGACCCAAGCTTAGAGCAACCCTATCAGGCTGTGCTGAGAGCAGAGGGAATAGGCTGAGACCAAAGCTGCGCCCTAATATGGTGGCAGCCAAAAGCAGTTGCAGCCAAAAGCAACAGGAGCTAAAAGTTCAGGCAGTGCTTGGGAAAAGAATCTGAAGTTCTAGAAATGGTTACAGAGCAAGTTTTTTTTTTCCCCTCTGCCTGTCTTACTGTTTTTGTTTATGTTTTTGTACTTGCTTTGCTTCTTTTATTTTAATTTTTTTTAGATTTTCTGTTTGCATATGGGTATTTATAAGGACAAGTACATCAACAGGAGTTTTTTTTAAAATTCTAGCTTTGTTTCTTTGTTTATTCATTAGTTGGTGTGCCTGATTCCCCACTTCTTCTCTCTCTTCACCTTCCTTTTTTCATTCTTTTTCCTTTTTCTTATCTCATTTTGCTTTCAGGGGCAAACATATGCCACCCCTCCCTGCCACTGCATGGACAGTTTGTAAGGTGGTGGGAAGTGGGTTCCAGGGGGCCCACATACCTGTCAGCAGATACTGGGATTTGCAGATATCTTCTGAACCACAGCTTCCCCCTTAATAAAATCTCAAAATTGCAAAAAGCACAGATCCCAACCTCAGTCCAGATTCAAAATTGAAAATATCTAGAAGCTCTACATAAGGAAGAATAAGGGATTGAGCAAATAGAAGTAAAAGCTATTTCCCCATCACTGAACAACAGAATTCAAGAAAGGGGGAAAATGGGGTAAGGAAAATCTTCACAAATAAAGAAGAGCCAATGGAAGAATATGGGTCTCTTAGAGACCCCAGGGAAGACAACAACCAAGAATAAAGACTTTGGAACTCAGACAATGATGATGCCCCAGAACAACTGGTCTCAAATCACAAATTCAGATATCAAGATATTAATAGATAGAATAAATGGAAATGAGGAGAGACAAGAGGAAAGAGAGAGGAGAGACAAGAGGAATGAAGGAGTTGATAACTGAGATGACAGCAATAAATAATACAGTGAATGAAACAAATAGCAAACTGATAAGCATGGAAAGCAGAATTAACCAAGTAGAAAAAAGAATCTCAAAGTTTGAGGACCAAAATATGGAAGCAACCAAAACTGTTAAAAACATAGAAAAGAAGTTTGAAAAGACAGAACAAAGCCTCCAAGAGATGAACAATTATATCAAGAGACTGAACCTAAGATTAATTGGAATTTCTGAGGTAGATAGAGAGACAGAGGTCACCCTAGAACAAACATTTCATGAAATTATCCAAGAAAACTTCCCTTATCCCATCAGAAATATGGCCATTCAAACACAAGATATTCAGAGAACCCCTGTAAGACATCAAATAAAAAGACCCACTTCTAGACAGAGTAATTCACTTATACAAAGTAGGTATAAAAGAAAAAAATCCTAAATGCGTCAAGAGAAAAAGGTCAGACTAGCTACCAGGAAGGTCAATTAGAATAGCAGCAGAATGATCTATAAAAACACTTCAGGCTAGAAGAAACTGGAGTCCAGTTTTCAAAGTTCTTAAAGATAAACAATTTTAACCAAGAATTACCTACCCAGCAAAGCTAAGTTTCATCAGCTATGGAGAATTAAAATCCTTCCCAGACATTCAGTCCCTGAGAGTTTATGCCACCTCTAGACTACCTCACAAGAAACATTTAAGAAAGTATTAAACACGGAAGAAAGAAGAAAAAAGAACAATCATGCTTTTCACAAGAATGCAGGAAAAAGATGAAAAACGTACATAAATCAACCTCCAAATCAAAAGAAAGCCAATAAACAAACAATAGCAACAACAACAAACTCTACAAGAACTTCATGACAGGGAAAAAAACTCTCACATCTCAATAATTAGCCTGAATGTGAATGGACTAAATACACCACTGAAAAGACACAGAATGACAATTTAGATTTAAAAAAATCACTATGCAACAATATGCTGTCTTCAGGAGACTCATCGCCTTAGAAAGTACACTCACTAACTCAAAGTAACAGATTGGAAAACAAATTTTCATATGAACAGAACACAAAAGAAAGTGGGAGTTGTGATCTTAATGTCAAACAAAATACCCTTTAAGCTACCAAAAATTAAAAAGATATGGCAGGTCACCACATAATGATGAAAAGTTCAATCTATCATCAAGAAATATACATCCTAAACATATATGCCCCCAACATGGGCGCACCAACTTTCCTAAAGCAGCTTTTAGATAAACTAAAGAAAGATAAGATAGACTCTAAGACTATCATAGCTGGGGACTTAATTACCCCACTAACAACCCTAGAGATATCATCAAGAGAAAAAAAATCAACAAGGAGATTCAGAACCTTAATGTAAAATGATACTTGACCAAATTGATTTAATGGATACCTACAGAGCACTCCACCAACAACCGTGGAATGCACATTCTACTCATCACCACATGGAATGTACTCTAAGATTGACCACATCCTTGGCCATAAATCAAACATAAACAAATTTCATAAGATTGAAATATTGCCACATACCTTCTCAGACCACAGTGGAATGAAAATAAATATCAACACCAACAAAGTTCCCTCCAAACCCCCTGTTTAGTTTCCAAAGACATGGAAACTAAACAGCATGATGCTGAACAACTTCTGGATCAACATGGAAATCAAAACAGAAATCAAAAGATTTCTAGAAACAAATGAAAACAAAGAAAGATATTTCCAAAATCTCTGGGTTGCCATGAAAACAGTACTAAGAGGGGAATTCACATCTCTAAGAACACACGTGAAGAAAATGGAAAGATCACAAGTTAAAGCCTAACAAATCACTTTAGGAAGCTGAAAGAGCAAGACCACCAAAACCCTAACTACAACAGAAGAATCCAGACACCAAAATAAAAGCATAAATATGCAACATAGAAGACAAAAATAAGCTGGGCTCGGTGACTCAGCCTGTAATCCGCGCTTTGGGAGGCTGAGGTGAGTGGATTGCCTGAGCCCATGGGTTTGAGACCCGCCCAGGAAACTTGGCGAGACCTCATCTCTACAATAAATCAAAAAATTAGCTAGGCGTGGTAGCACATGTCTGTAGTTCCAGCTACTTGGAAGGCTGAGGGGGAAGGATTGCCGGAGCCCAGCAGGTCAAGGCTGCAGTGGCCGGGAGCGGCCACTGCACTCCAGTCTGGGAGACAGAGTGAGACTCCAACTCCAAAAAAAATAAAAAAATAAAAAAATAAAAAGAAGACAAAAATATCGTAGAAAAAATAAAGCAAGCAAAAAGCTGGTTCTTTTGAAGGATAAACAAGATTGATGGACCCCTAGACAGATTGACCAAGAAAAAGAGAGAAAAAACCCAAATAAACACAATCAGAATTGCAGATCAAGTCACAACTGATTCAAAAAAAGAAAGCCATAAAAATTATCAGAGATTAATATGTACACTTGTGTGGAAACAAACTTGAAAATCTAAATGAAATAGAGTATTTTCTGACATCACACAACCTCCCCAGTTGAAACAAGAAGAAATAGAGACCCTAAATAGGCCAATAACAACCCAGGAAATTGACTTTGTCATAAGAAAATTATTTACAAAAAAAGCCCTGGACTAGATGACTTTCCAGCAGAATTCTACAAAACATACAAAAAGGAGCTGATACCAGTCCTATTGAAAGTATTCCAGGTAATTGAGAAAGATGGAACTCTCCCTAAATCATTTTATGAACCTAATATCACATTGATACCCATACTGGGTAAAGATTCAACAAAGGAAGAGAACTACAGTCCAATATCTTTGATTAATATAGATGATAAAATTCTCAACAAGATTCTAACAAACTTGATCCAACAACACATCTCAAACATCCATCATGACCTAGTGGGCTTTATTTCCCGGATGCAGGGCTGGTTCAACATCCATAAGACCATAAATGTAATTAAATACATCAATAGATGTAAAAACAAGGACCACATTATTATATCATTAGATGTGGAAAAAACTTTTGATAAAATCCAGCATCTCTTCTTGATTAAAACCCTCAGACACCTAGGCATAGATGGACCATAGAAAGAGGCATCCACGAGAAACAGACAGAAATTTGGACTATCTCCCTTGAAAACTGGAACAAAACAAGGCTGCTCACTCTCACCATTCCTGTTCAACATAGTATTGGAAGTTCTAGCTAGATCATACAATCATACAAGAGAAGGAAATCAGGGTTATCCTCATAGGAAAAGAGGCAGTTAAGTTAACCTTCTTTGCAGACAACATAATCCTTTACCTCAAAAATCCAAGCAAATCTGTCAAAATCCTCCTTGCACTGATAAAGGACTTTGGCAAAGTCTCAGCATATAAAATAAATGTGCAAAAGACAGTCACATTCTTATACACTAACAATAAACAAACAACCCCCCCCAAAACCACAATCTCATTCATGATAGTCACACACACACACACACACACACACACACACACACACACACACACACACACACACAAATTAAATACCTTGGCATCTTCCTAATCAGAGAAGTGGAGAAGTGAAAGAACTTCACAATGAAAACTATAAAATACTGCTCAAAGAAATCAAAGATGACACAAACAGATGGAAAAATATTCCATGCTCATGGACTGGAAGAATCAACATTTTAAGATGTCCATCTTATTCAAGGTAATCTACAGATTTAATACAATACCCATTGAATTACCAGCATCATTCTTCTGACCCAGAAATGACAATACAGAAATTCATATGGAAACATGAATGATCAAGAATAGCCAAAACAATACTTAGCGAAAGAAACAAAGCAGGCGGTATCACACTTTCAGACTTTTGATTATTATAAGGCTACAATAATCAAAACAGCCTGGTATTGGCACAAGAACAGGCATATAGACCAATGGAACAAGACAGATTCTGGAACCCTGAATTGTACCCCATATTTTTAAAATAAAATCTAAAAAAATTAAAGAAAAAAAAATTTGTTTTTTTGAAAACTTATTCTCTAACAAGAAATGCACCTGAAAAAATAGCAATGGTCATTATATTGGTAGAAAAAATGAAGAGAAAGAAAGTTTGAAGATGGAATTAACAATAAGATTCCTAAACCCAACCAGAAAATCATTGCAATGTTTCCTTCCTGTGTTAAGGTCATGATTACCAGTTGGCCCCTCTGATTAACCATGAAAGGACAGACACCATCGAATGCCTTATAAATTAACACGTGCTAATAGTTTTCTTATCTTAAAAATAGCAATTGTAGCTGGGCTCGGTGGCTCAGCCTGTAATCCCTCGCCTGTGGGAGGCTGAGGTGAGTGGATTGCCTGAGCCCGCAGGTTCGAGACCTGCCTGGGCAGTGAGACCTCATCTCTACAATAAATTAAAAAATTAGCCGGGCATGGTAGCGCATGCCTGTAATTCCGGCTACTTAGAAGGCTGAGGCAAAAGGATTGCCGGAGCCCAGCAGGGAGGCTGTGGTGGCCGTGGCCGGAAGCGGTCACTGCACTCCACTCTGGGCGACCGAGTGAGACTCCAACTCAAAAAAAAAAAAAAAAAAAGCAATTCTAATAAGCTCTCTAGTAAGGTTAAAAAAACATTTTCAATGGAATATTGAATAACAATTTTTTAAATATAGAATTTACTAAAATAGAATAGGCAACGCTAATACTCAAAATGTGTGTTAAGTATAATGACAGTAAATAATTGAGATTGAGTAAATTTTGTATTAAAGAGGAAAATTTTAGATGTGACTAAAAACAATAGAGTTAGAAAATAAGAAAGGTCAATATTTAAACATGGCTACAAAGTAGATAATATTTTAAACTTTGAATATAAGGTATTCTGATGATTACTTTAACATCATAAATTTATTTTTCTTGCAGTATATTCTTATCTCAATTTACTATAAACAGGTTGAATTAATTTTATATTGCTGCTATAACAAATAACTAAAAATGCAGCAGCTTAAAACAATTCTAATTTATTCTCTTATTGTTCTGGAAATCGGAAGTTGAAATCAGTTTCAACTGATTATTGTCAATGTGTCAGCAGGAGCGTTTCCTTCTGGAAACTCGAGCGACTATTTCCTTGCCTTTTCTAGTTTCTAGTGGATACAATATATATATTTTTGGTTTTGTGGGCTATTTCTCTATCTTTAAAATGCCACTACAATGTCTGCTTCCATCATCACATAGGTTTCTTTTCTGATTGTTCTCAAGTACCTCTTATAAGAGCTGATGCTGATGTCATTATATCAGTCTCATCCAGATAAACTATAATAATCTACCCATCTCAAGGTCTGTAATCACATCTGCACAGTCTCTTTTTACCACATTAGATAATGTATTCACAGGTTCTAGGAATTAGGACACAGACATCTTGAAGGGGCTATTATTCAGCTTACCACAAAGGATAATAACCAAAGTAGACTCTCCAACATATGCCTACAAACACAAAGTAAAAATAAGCTTCATGTATTAAGCAAATGTGTTTATTCAGTCTTTAGGACATTCCTGTCAGAACAACCTGACTTCCTTTTAATATCAGCGACAAGGTTTTAGGACTTGTCACCAGTAGTATATCTGGCACTGGATGGTGCTCACCTGATTGTTAGTTCAATATAATTGAGAGTTGCAAATAAGTAAAGCTGTGTGTCATGGAATAATATGTTTTGTTTACAAGTTATGGTAATTTGCGAGATTTTCATTTTCACAGACCAAAGATTCAGTCTCCAATGATGCAGGGAAGGAGAAGCAAAATACTCAATTTAAGCTCATGCAGTTCAATCAATATTTTCTGATTATAAACATAGCACCACTGAAAAGGGTTAAGATACCAAGCAATTCCCTAAAAGTATCAAGCATGCTTGAAAGGGGTTGTAGTAACTCTAATTGTCTTCAGTGTTTCTTTGATGAACTCACATCCAATAAATTAGCCCATGGATTATAGCTCATTAGCATCTACAGAAATAATGTTAATGAGAAATTTAAAAAGCAAACAGCAGGTGCTGCTCTATCTTTCTCTTCATGAAGATCTCTGGGAAATATAAGGGTATTCAGATTTAATGGGTTAAACTGGTCTCTCCTTTTCAAATATTTCACAAAGGCTAGAAATGGCATTTATAAACTTCTGGAAACAATTATAAACATGAATTCACTGAACAATACTTTAAGCTTTTATTAAAAACTTAATTATTTTTAATTCATTATTTATAATTTGCTATACTATCTGGACTTAATCATATGTCTTTTGTGGGTTCCATATAATACACGAATTTCTCTCCTGATCTCTCAATATGCAATGAAATTCTGTTAATTGTATTTCTCTGATAATGGAAGAGCTTAAAAGTCTGTTTTTGTTTTTTATTCTCCTTACTTATGTACTGAAGATATGAATGAGGGGTTGAAGGCTTTATCTGAGCAGTCATTATGAAAACATAGAAATTTTGGATGGGCGTTGAAGCATATCATTGTACAAAATGCCACTGAAAACATGAATTTCTATTTTCATACTTAAAGGGATGGAACAATATTGTTATCAAAATATTGTTATTCTTGCAGATAGCAGTAGAAGAAAAAGTGATCATGAGGCATTTGTATTGTTAATATAGAAGCAGGGACTGATGAGTCAGGGAAATACCCATAAGATAAAATCAAACACAGAAATAAACTACAAGCTGCTTCAGATATGTATAATTGGAACTTGTCAGTCAGAGTACGATGGTCATAAGCAGGAATGGCAGCCATTCTTGTAGGTATCTGCAAAAGCAGAGACCTGGTCTGAGTGTAGATTTTTGCTGATTAAATAATTTGATTTTATAAGAAAACAAAAAGGCATGGTAGGCAATGTTTAAGATATGCAGGAGACAATACCACTGTGAAGAATTTTAGTTTCCTTTCTGGTGGAAGTAAGGTCACAGTTTCTTGCTCTCTTAAAGTTAGGTGCTCTTCTTGGCAAAAGCCGGTGCACAATTCTCCCTGCACTCTTCCTTTTCTTGCACAATGAGCAATGCTTTAGAGAGCAGGACATCTTTGAACTCGGATCCCAGAGTAAGGCCTGTTGGAATAGCGCTTTCTGCTGAAATGTGGTGGACATGACATGTGGAGTGTGTGTTGCTGTTCAAACCATTGAGATTTTAGAGTTGTTTGTCAACCTCAGAATTGTCCATCATACTGATAAAGAAGGGCCCAACAGTTTGGATTCCCAAGTACATTGGTAGCTTAGATTTTAGAAAATGTGATAGAAAAAGCAAAAACCAGGAGAGAGATTATACTGGTGCTACAGGGTAACTTGCTTGTAAGCTATTACTTCATAGCGACAAAGCCACTGATCTTTCTTCTCTTTTTCATTCTCAAATCTGAATTGTTTTTAAAGTGAAAAAGTTAAAGTTTTTCTACTCTTACATATAGACTGAACATTCCTAATAAAAAAATCCACATCTGAAATGACCCCAAATGCAAAATTTTTAGAGTATCAACATGATATCATAAGTGGAAGATCCCACAACTGAACTCATGTGAAAGGTTACAGTCAAAATGTAGGTGCACAACACAGTTTAAGGGGCTAAAGCTGCGATACATCTTTCCCACACATTCCTAGATTCCCCCACACAAACACTTCCACCCACCAAGGGGAATAAAGTGACACATGTACAGGCCAGATACATCAATGTCAGGTTTCCCACAATGCCCTACATAGCACCCAGATCTATATGCATTATTTATTGTGTGAGTGTGTGTGTCTGTGTGTGTGTGTGTTGAGCATATTCTTTGCTCCATGATGTAAACCTATTGTTTAGAATTCAAAAAGCCCACAGGTACCCTTATGGCTAATAGTGATAAGAAGGAAGCATTTCTGTTTATCTGTAGCACAGAGTATCAAACTACTGAAGAAACTGGACAGCAGTGTAAGTTTGAAATATCTTACAGAAGAGTATGGTGTTGGAATGACCATATGTATGACCTGAAGAAACAGAAGGATAAATTGAAGTTCTAAACTGAGAGCAATGAACAGAAGTTAATAATAATAAAAAAATACTGCATAAAGCTAAAAATAAAAATCTCAATCATGTAATCATGTATTGAAAGACTGGATCCCTCAGTGTCACATTGAACACATGCCATTTAATGGTATGCTGATCATGAAACAAGTCAAGATATAGCACGATGAACTAAAAATTGAAGGGAACTGTAAATATTCAACAGGCTGGTTGCAAAAATGTATGGAAAAACATAATGTTACATTTTTAAAGATGTATGGTGATAAGGCATCTGCTGATCACAATATGGGATAAGTTGATAGACAAGTTTGGCAAGGTTATAGCTGATGAAAACTGACACCAGAACCAATAATGCTAATGAAATATCACTATTTGATGTTATTGCCCCCAGAAAGATATTGACAATGGTTGATGAGCCAGACCCTACAGGAATTAAGGATGCCAAAGGCAGAATAACTGTGCTGGGATGTGCTAATGCAGCAGGCACACACATGAGTATACGTGCTGCGATGGGCAAAAGTTTGCATCCTGGCACTGTTTTAAAGGACTGAATTTCTTACCAGTTCATTGCTATGTTAACCAAAATGCATGGATCACCAGAAACACCTTTTCTGGTTTCAAAATATTTTGTACCAGTGACTTCTGTTTATGCAGGAAAGCTGGATTGGATGATAACTGTAAGATTTTGTTATTACTTGACAACTGTTCTGCTCATCCTCCAGCTAAAATTCTCAACAATAATGCTTATGTCATGTACTTTCCAACAAATGTGACTTTATTAATTCAGCCACGTGACTAGGTTATCTCCAGATCAATGAAGATTAAGTATAAAAATACTTATTGAATAGTATGTTAGCAGTAGTGAACAGAGGCATGGATTTGGAAGGTTTTCAAAAGGAGTTTATCATGAAAGATACAGTATATGCTGCTGCCAAGTCTTGGAAAACGGTGACTAAAGACACAGTTGTGCATGCATGGCACAACCTCTGGCCTGTTCAGTGATAATAATGAATAAGGTGGTGATTTTGAAGAATTCTGTATGTCAAGTGAGAAAAAATGATGTTTGACTTTCTTACATATGCAAAAAGACACCTTCAGAGTCTATGGGAAGCTGGAAGAAATGGAAATCAAAGAAGATTTTAACATCAATAATGAGGTACCAGTTGTTTATTCATTGACCAATAGAGAAATAGCTGGTATGGTTCTAAATCAAGGTGATAGTGATAACAAAAATCATGAAGATGATGTTAATACACTGCAGAAAATTGTGCCTATATATAACATGCTTAAAATGTGTGATGGCTTACAGAAGGACTAGAGCAGTGTACATTCATAGCAGAACAAGAAATCATGTCAGTTGATAAAATTCAAAGAGAGATTAAGACAAAAAATTGTTAATGGGGCAGATGATTCTGGAGGAAATATTTTAAAAAGTCATCTAGCAGAATGCCTTCTTATCCCTAGAGGACCTATTTCCTGGTCTCTCAACTGCTTCTGATGTTTATTCTCACCTAAAAAAAATTAAAACTCATTATACAGTAACCTTTTAATAAAAGCAAAGCATCATGAGTGGAAACTGAAAGTCTGCAGTTGTTTGTTTTTGCTGTTGCTTAACAGCTGATACAGGCATTCTGGTGATGCTACTGTGATGTTTAGGCCACTGTATCAATGATGTCATATTTTCTACTGTGAGTATTTATGTGTACATAAGTATAAAATAATTGCTTATCAGCAGCATATAAATTCAGAGTCTGGAATGATGATGTTGCCAAACAACCACAGATTGTCCACATGTGTGGCTGACATAGTGACACCTTTGCTTTCTGATGTTTCATGGGCAAAATTATTTAAAATATTGTAGACTGTTAACTTTAACTTTAAACTGTATGTTTAAAGTATATATGAAACACAAATTAATTTTGTGTTTAGACCTGGATCCCATCCTCAAGATTTCTTATTATGTATATAAATATTCTAAAATCTAAAACAACTCGAAATCTGAAACAATTCTGGTTATAAATATTTTGGGTAAAGGATACTCATACTTGCCTAAAGTAATTTATTTCAATATTTGTCTAGACATTCCTAGTTCATCCACTAAACATCATTTTTATGCAAGTATATTAATGGAGACTTGACTAACCAATGAATAAATTAGTTGCATTTTAGCTAATTTATTTCCTGACAAATTTATTTCCTGACAAAGTACACAGTTTTAATTGACAAGACTCCTATTCTGCCTGACTGAAACTCCCCAGGTATTTGCTTCAGTTTAAAAAGAGTTACTTATGAAAATCATCATAATGAGTAAATATAATTACCTGTTGCTAAAAACAGGATTATTTGAAAGGTACCAGTTGACTTGATCTTCACCAGAATAAATAACAAAAAATTTTAAATACCCATTACACCATAAATGTATCTGGATAAGAAAGACTTTTATTTGTTATCATCACCACTGTTGGTTTTAAGAATCTATTTTATAATAAATAATCTTTTTTTCTGACAAGTCTCAGTTGAATTTGTTTATTATTCTTTCTTCCTTCATAAATGTTTGATATTAGATTCAGTAATTGTAGATCAAAAAGTTTTACTTTGAATCCGAACATCTAAAAGCCTGAGCAGAGGAAAATACACTAATTTGCCATCTCTACAGACTTCTGCTTAAGGAGAAGTAAAATGACAAATGGAAATGCATGGTATTTTCACAGATTTGGGGCATATACTATTTTCAACGTTCATCTGAGAGACCTAACTGCAAATAATAAATTAGGAATGGAATGACTATAAAAACTCCTGAAGATTCCCATCTTATTATATTTTTTGGATGAGAGGTTGACATTGAAATTAGAATAGGAAGAGAATGAACAACTGATTATCCATTGAATAGTTATCTCTTTTTACCTTTTCCAAGCCACACAAATGTAAATTTTCAAGCAGTAACATAATCGTAAGAGTCAAAGGTCATTGACTCTCTGTGAACTGCAAAGTTATGCTGGTTGGTAGGAAGGAGACCATTAGTTTTGAGTTTCTCTTGAATGCTCTCAGGTCTGGCTCTACATGTCACTGAGACATGTTATAATGTCCCAAAATTGCTCATTACTGCAACAACCATGTCCAAGTTAAAAGAGACATCCATCTGTGCTGAACTTTTCTGTTACATTAAAAGCTGCCTTTTCTAGAGGTAATTATTTTATATACTGACTACCAAAATGAATACATATCATTTTCCTTTACAGGTTTCTTCCATTGAATCACAGTTTATGTCGACAAAATATCAAATATCGAAATTACATGAATATGAAGTATTAAATATAATAAGTCAAAAGCAAATGAATTAAGCATTCCACAAAATATGTGAGGAAAATGACAAGAAAACAAAACTAACATAAGTAGGAGAAAGAACATCTATCATAATACTATAAGAAAAGGATCGACAGTGGTGGGAATCTATGGGGGCAGGGAGGACAAGGGTGGTGGGATTAACGGTAGTCAATATCTATCAGGGGATGGGGGACACCCTTTATCAACAAGGGTGGCTGAACGATGAATATTTGTATACTTAACCCTTAACTGTACCCCACAATTTAAAATAAAAATGTGTCTAAAAAATAAGTAAGAGAAATAAATTTATAGTAATGATGACAAAAATGCATTAGAAAATAGAAAAAAAGATCAATAATAATTATTTATTGAATGCTAATTGGTACCATTCTAAGCATTGTACATGTATTAACTCATTTAATTATCATAAAAATGTCAATAAAGTGAGAATGGAAAACAGCTCTCTCAAACATACTCTGATTCCAAAAACAAATATAATTGAAAAAAACTAAAATAGTATATAGATTGCATACATATTTATTATATATAATAAATCTACAGACAAATAAATGGAAGAATGAGAAATAAGTGAACATAACATATATGTACTTTTTGACACTAACAACTTACTTTTGGCTAATATATTTGAAATGCTGATGTTATATATTTTGATGCCAACAAAAACCTCAAAAGGATAACACTAAAAATAACACTATAACTCATTCCTATTGATGCATGTTCATGCAAATATAGAAATTAAAATTTTAACACCACCATACAAGTTTAGTTCAGCAATTCTGAAACTATGTTATGTGCATACTAGAATTGACAAATAAATACAGTGTGGAAAAATAGAGGCAAGTTCCTGTACTTTCAGAGAAAAGTTACAAAGAGAAATGTAAGGAAATCAAGAATACCTCTATGGTGTTGGATTGGAGGCAGAAATATAAAAATAAACTCATGATTTTTAATAAACGTACGGATGGATAGCTATAGGAAGAAATATAAATGTATGTTTATGACTGAGTATACATGCATTTATGTCTTAGTTCTATATACTGAGAGGGCCTAGAGGTAAAGATGCCCCAGTAGCAATGAATATATCTGGCACCCTGCTCTTGATTTCTAAATGCTACTCTCCAATAAAAGGAACCAGTTTTCCTTGGGAAAAAAATGGCTGATGACAGTCTTGGATAAGAGGAAATTACAAGATGAGCCCAGAACACCTTTCAGTGCCTGAAAGTACCCTCTAAAATGGAAGGGGTACATGTTGAAAGGATACAAAAGCTAACGGGGACAATTTAAGCTGCAAAATATAGATTAATAGCAATAGGTTATAAACTGTTGAATGAAATACATATCTGCTAGTCTATATTAATGTAAATAAATAATTGAATAATGATTAAATGGATGAAACCAGACAGTTATAACTTTTTGTAAAATTCTAATTACTAAATGTAAGAGAAATGATTGAAACAGAAAATTTCCATTTAGCTAATAAGAGTTGAAGGCAAGAATTATTGGTAGATGCTAAAATTGGTGGAAAAATATTTATATGAGATATTTTCAGTCAACAGGGTATTGCTCCATGGATAGTTATTATTACAAAGAGGAAAATAAAACCTTTACTGTAAAAAACCTGGAAGACACAACCTAAACCAAATAGTTAAAGTTAACATCATCAGTAATAAGCCACACTGACAAGATGTAGTTTCTGATGTGATGCACTGAGAAGCACACAACATTTCTTCAAGATATTCTTGCCAAACCTCAGTCTAATAATAAGAAAACATTAGACAAACCTAAATTGAGGGACATTCCACAAAACAACTGACCAGTATTGTTGAAATATATCAAGGTCATATGAGAAAAAAAAAGATTATGGGACCATCAGATCGCATAATCTGGAAAAGATGGTGAAAACACAAGAACAAAATGCAATGTGGAATCTCAGACTTATTCCACTCTACACTAGCTCTTTATAAGTTAATCACGTTAATCTGTTGTCATATTTGCTATAAGAGTTTTTCTTGGTTTTCCTTTGTTCATTTCTATTCATGACATTTTTAACATATGCAAGTTTAAATTATGTTTCTAACAGAATGGTCTATTTTTCCCTTTCTGACTTCTCCTATTGTTTTTGTGCCCAGTAATATCTTCACTATCTCTAGAGACTTTATTAGCTTAGATTTTAAAAATCTTTTTTATAGTTATAACTTTTTAATAGAAAGACTGGTGAAATTCAAACAGGGTCTGTAGGTTAATAATATTGTATTAATGTTAATTTTCTAGTTTCAATAATTGTCTTATGGTTCTGTAAGGTGTTAAAATTGGAAAATCTAAGTAAAGATAATCAGGGCACTCTATACTAATTTTTTCAGTTCTCTATGTAAAAATTATTTTTTAAAAGTGAAAATACTAATGATAGCCAAATAAGCCTTATTCAGAATTGTTAAGATTGTATAATATCAGTAAACCTAAAAATACATTTTCACCAGAATAAAGAAGTCTAATAGAATAAACCATTGCAATTTCAATACATTTGGAAAAAAAATACAGGTGCAGTATTTCACTCAATTTTATAAAAATCCCTAGAAAAGTGAAAATAACAAATAAGGAAACATCTAACATCACACAAATGAAACAATATTAAAGTCAGAGACAAGAAATAATATTCACTTTAACACTGTTATTAAAAATTACTCTGGAGACTCTGGCCAATACAATAGTCTTTGAAACAAGTCAGAAAGAGACCAAATTATTATTAATTGTCTTAACTACAATTAATTATATGAACCACAGGCCAATTTTATACCTAGAAGGCATAAGCAAATCTTTTCAAAATAAACCTTATCAAGAGAGTTCATTCAGTTCAGTTTCTGAACAGAAGAGAAATATATAAACAAATATAAATGAGTTTTGTTACATGGCAATATCAATTTACTAGATATAATGAAGGAAAAATGATTTAATTCATAAGAACAACAGCAAAATCCTGAGCAATAATCATTTCAAATATCTATAATGCCTATTTAAAGAAAACTACTTAGAAACAAAAATATGATTTGAATAAGTAAAGTAAAACGTGAGGATCCTGTATAGAAAGTCTGCCTATTACAAAGGTATCAATTTTTTCTAAAAACATTTATAGATTGACCAACATCAAAGCAGGGATTCTTTTTTTAACTTGACAAAAATTACTGTAAATGCCATCTGAAAAGATAAAAGCCAAGAGTAGTTAAGAATGTATTATGAAAAAAACTTTTGTCTCTATGAAATATAAAATTACATCTTCAATTAGTTAAAACAGTATGGGGCTGACATCAGTATCTGATGAACAGACCAATGCAACAAAATAGAAAGTACTTAAGCAGGTCACAGTATATGTGACTTTTTACATAATGAGGGAATATCACAAAGCCAGTGGAGAAGAAATAGATTATTTAGTTGTTGTAGTATGGTATAGCATTTATGAACCAAGTCTTAGGATTCAAACCACCTGGGAATTAATCCTAGCTCTAGTACTTGGGTAATCATGGGCAAATGATTTAACTCCTCTGTGCCTACAGGTTTTTTACCAGTAAAATCTGGGCCAATAATAGGATTAACGTCCTAAGATTTGAATGAGAATTGAGTTAATGTATGCAAAGACTACAGAAGAACCTGACACATAGAAACTACTCAATAAATGTTTATTATTACACACAGTTTTAGAGAAAATGAATAGAATGATGTGGACAATAAAAACAAAAACCAAACCTGATAGTTTTAGGCATCAACATAAATTCTAGATAGTTTAAATATCATATACAAATATATAAGTAGATACTAAGTCTCTAGAGAAGGTAATGATTTTCTACTCACAAAACAACAGAAGTTAGGAAAGAAAAGCTGACCATTTGATTAAAGAAAAAAATAAAATTTATATATGTCAGAAAATAAAAATAGGCACGTACAAGTAGGAAAATTTCTAATGGCAAACAGAATTAGACAATAGATTAATATCATTAACATAAAAGGAAATAAGAGAAGGGAGAAGAACTAAGGCTTTAGAAAGTTTTTCATTAATGGGAGAATATAAACCATTCAAAACTGTGTTTTTGAAAAACAATGATGTAAAAATAGTCACAATATTGCATACAGTAAAAAAGTTAGGATTCAGAATTATTTCTATAATATCAATATATCCACTGTCTAGGGTACCTAGATAGATGATAAACATCATTTTTGTTTGATTTCTCAGAGGGTTTTTCCTCTTCAATTTTCTATTTCATCACAAAGAAAAAGCTATGTTAGAAGTATACAAAAAGATAGACGGTAGATGATGAAAATAAAGACGAGGTAAGAGGTAAAATGTGATAAAATATAGACCAAATTATTAGTAGTAACTAAAACTAACTGACTTTAAAAGATACTAAATGCAAGAGTGGGCTACTTAGATAGCATTTTCTTTTCTTTTTCTTTTTGCAGTTCGAACCTCTCTCTGTTGCCCAGGTTGGAGTGCAGTGGCACAATCACTGCTCTCTACAGCCTCGTCTTCCCCAGCTCAGGGGATCCTTCCTCCTCAGTCTCCCAAGTAGCTGGGACTGCAGGTGTGTGCTACCACACCCAGTAAATTTTTTTAAATTTTAATTTTAATTTTTGAGCTGGAATCTCACTCTGTGCCTAGACTGGAGTGCAGAGGCACAAACATGGCTACCACAGCCTTGACCTGCTGGGCTCAGCCTTCCAAGTAGCTGGAATTACAGGAGCGCATCACTTCATTCAGCTAATTTTTTGATTTATTTTAGAGACGAGGGATCACCAAATTGCCCAGGCTGGTCTCGAACCTTGGGCTCAGGCAATCCTCTCACCTCAATCTCCCAAAGTGGTGGGATTACAGGTGTAAGCTACTACACCAGGCCAATTTTTTATGAAGATGAGGTCTCACTCTGTTGCCCAGCCTGGCTGGGCTCCAGCAATCCACCCACCTTGGCCTCCCAAATTGTTGAGATTATAGGTAAGAGCCACTGCACATGGCTACATACCATTTTAAATCTTACTCACAGCCTATAATCTCTTTAAGGCATGTACAGGATTCTTTAACAGCTGGGCTACATAATTAGGCTAATTCAACAGAAGTGTATCAAGTGTCTACTATGGATCTCTATGTCCTACGAGGGATATAAAGGTGAAAAGGACATTCTCTTTGCCTTTATTGAGTTTACATGTCAGTGTGTGTGGAAGAGGTGAGGATAAACACAATATAATAAAAATATAAACAGAGTTTTAAAAGTTATAAAAATTTCTGGAGGCTAGTAGGAAAGAACCTATGTGTTGGAGTCCACTCATTCATGTATGTAAAACATTAATTAAGCTCTCCACATAATAGTGGTTATTTCAGATAGGATATCAAAGAAGGCTTCTCTAAAGGAGATGACATTTGAGATTGGCTTTGAAATGTGGACAGGATCTTGTCAAAAAAAGAAAGATTAGAATGGACATTCTAATGTAAGGATTGTTGTGGAAATTTTGTTGACTACTGTGAATGATTCCATTTGTAAGTAGCAAAGTCTACATACAAGAAAGAGCCAATGGTAAAGTTATAAAGGCTTACCAGTTCCTTATTGTGAAAGATGTAAATGTGAGCCTCAGGCATTCATTCTTAATTTGGCAAACAATCGGGGAATCTTTGATGGCTAGTAATAAGATATGCTTTTGAATAAAATAGATGTATATCACTCTCTGGGAAAGAATATATTACCATTGAAACTTTGTGGCATGAGGATCTCTCATTGGGTTATCCAAGACACTGTACTGAGTTTGTAGTTACAAAATAAACAGTATCATGTTTCTTGCATGCAATACGAGTTCAGAAAAGCTCTTCAGAATTCACTGTGGCTGCAACATAAAGCATAGTGACACAGTCACTGGTGTATGGGAAGTGACAGCAAGAGACACATCATGCTGGCAGGTAGCTCACAGAGATGAGAATGTATAGTTAATCAAAACATCATGTTGCCTGGAAGGCCGAAAGGGAGAGCCATAAAAGATAAACACAGGCAGCCGCCTGAGTTTACAAGAGGAGACGCTCTATGTCATCGTTGAGAACAGGAAAAAACAAAACCTAAACCAAAGTTGCGTCTATTCCCCATGTGTGCTATGCCAAAGCACATTTGTACATATTTCTATACAAATATGCACATTTCCAAACAAGAAGCATTGCATCATAATCATAACAATAATATATCACCTTGTAGATAACAAGCACTTTAAACTATATTTACCTTTTGACTGATTTCAAGAGTTCAGAATATATGGCAATTTGCATAGAATCTAGAATGCCAGGGATTAATTAAAAGGCTCTGTTAGACCTGGCAATGGAACTAAAATAATAATTGTCAAGTCTTTGTGGATCAAAAAATACACAGCATATAATTGTTTATTTACCTATGTTTGTTTGTGAGGCAAAAACTGTTTTGAAAGACTAAAGAAGAGTTTCATCAGAAATCACAGTTTAGAGATTCAGTGACTAACTTTATTTCATTTTAGACCACATTTGCTCATAGGAGGAGAGAGTGGATACCATGTCACAGGTTGAGTAAACTTGACAGCTCCTTTTCTGATAGGGTTAATTAAAAAGAAATCAAGTTTCTAGTTTCAGGGCTTCTGAAATAATGATGAATTGAAGGAGATAAGGAGTAGCAGCAGCAACATACTTGTAAAATCAAGAGTTCAAAATGAGTCAGAACAGCTTATTTAGATAAGCCATGAACCTAATTGGGTAAATTAAAACAAGTCTAGGATTAACAACACAGCTAAGTCCATGTATTCTGTGGCACAACAATGAAACCACATGAAGGGGAAGAGCCACATGTCAGAAGCATCACGGAAAGCATCTAAGAAGAGAAGCAGATTAACTGGAAATCATTCATGTACCTTAATCGGAAGTCAGTTGCATTCTTAATTTATTAACAGGCTTCTTCTGGAAGTGAATTAGACAGCTATTTCTTCTAGTTTTGAAAACGAGTTTTCATATTTATGTAGAACTTTAGGGAGAGGAAGGGTTTTAGATATTATGCAACAAGGAAACTGTTTCATATTACAATGAAATTGAGATCTGTAGAGATCAGGAGTCTTGTTCAACACTACAAGTGGTATACAGCAAGTTAGCTAATACACATTTTTTTAACCTCCTGAGATAATGGCTACATAACATGGTTGGTACCCTCCTTACTTCTCTCCAGCATGATTTTGGTAAGTAGCTTCCTTGACCTCCAGGTCTTCCTCCAGGTCCATATAGTTTGTCATTGACAGATTCATCTATTGTGTCAAAGCACTGCTATATAACTGTCAGTTGTTTCCTGCCTTCTCACAACCTAACAACAGCTTTTGCACACAGATACTCCACCCACTGGAAACACACAAGATAATTTTTAATCTTTTATGCTACTCTGTCCCAGTGAAAAACCTCTCCTGTAGCCTTACTCGTTTTAAAGCAGTTTCCTGAGCCTGTTTCATCACACACACACACACACACACACACACACACACACACACACACACACACACACACCTCTTTACTCATGTTCTTCCATTGTTAATGAACATGCTATCCCCCACACTCACCTCCCTTTTTAAAAAATAGATAAATCTTCATCTTTCAATAACTACATCAAGCTTTACCTTGACATAAAACTTTGATCACATAATCTGATTTCTCTACTCCATCCCTCAGACCATACTTGCCTATTAAGCTTCCAATTTCATATTTCAAGTAATGTGAAAATTATAAAACTAAAATAGAATTTGGAATTATTTTGGTGCAGATCAATACACCATATGTTAGTATAAATAAAAAAAAGTTCTATTTGTTTCAGTTTTCAAAGACCAGTATATTTGCTAAAATGTCTTACTTTGTAGCTTAATCTTAACAATAGAAGACTCCAGATTCTAGGGGTCAGGTAGCAAGATGATATACTAAGTCTTTCTGGCTCAAATTTGATATTATTCTTTTTCAGTGGTTATGAAGTTTGACTTCCCTACTTGCCGTCACTTTATTTTTTAAAACTAAAATTGAATGTGTATTCCCACTATTCTCCATTGATGGTAAATTTTTGGGAAAAAAAGTTATAAGAAAAAATAAGGAGAAATAGCTACAACCACAATTAGATGAAAAAAATCAATTTTTTTTTTTCTTTTTTGGCCTAGGTTCTTGCACTCTTTTACTATGATATTTGTGGCAATTTAGATATACTTGGAAGACACTCATAGTCTCTTTGCCAAAAATTACAGCTGCTCTCTTCAAAATTAACATTTCCAAAAATTCTGTCATTTCAGAAATATTGATTATTAATCAGATGAAGGTATGTTGTAAGATTTCTGGGTAACTCTTCATGGTTCCAGGAAAAGGGTAAATTTTAAAAATGAAAATATTAACATATAGGATAAGCAGTAGTAAGCTATATGAGGTCCTAGCAAAAACTGGAAACTCAATTTTTATTTTTCCTTCTTGTAAAATAACTAAAATATTTAAGAACAGGTAAATAGATAAACAGGAAAGTACTAAAAATATGCATTTGGTTGTTAAGGTGTATTTGATCTATTCATCTTTGGCAGTACAAATGTGTACTTAGCCTGCAAACGTGTGAAGAGAACTGTGTCTAACTTGGCTTTCATTTTATTACTGCGGATTGCACAGAATAAAGAGCATAGTAAATAGAAAATAAGCATTTTTTGAGTCTATAAATAAATACATGAATATGTCTTGTTATCTGTTATTATACCATTTCCTCATTATTATCATTCCTAAAGTTTAGGAGACTAAACCTGGTTTGCCAATATGTATGGGATAATACTTCACTACCCGTGCCTTTGTTTACTATTTTGTAAGATAAAGGAAAGTCCATCCTGCTTACTTCTAGGGAAGTTTTGAGTGTTGAATGAAAGCTTAATCTAAAAACATCTTGCAAACTGTAAAGTGCTAAAAAATGTAAGACATTATTTTAGTAGCATGGGATATTCAAAAAACATCAAATTTAAATCTGAGCTGTTGACCTGATTTTTTTTTTAATGGCAAGTAGAAAAAAATATAACATATAATAGGAGAACTTGGCAAATGCTTTCTTTACTCTTGGGATTTTAATATGGAATTATACTTTCACCACCATCAAAGCAGATCATGCAGAATTTAAAGACAAAGAATATTTACTTAAGAGAACATGGCCTAAGGATGTGATACTAATTTTGATTAATTTTCTGTATTCATAAATGGCCTGCCAAAGTAGAAGGACAGTGAAATGGCTTTATTATACAGCTCTGTGTGCTTGCTTTTGTCCATTATTGTACTTTCTGGTAACTGATTTGCAGTGTGCCTTTTATGTTTTGTTTTTAAAATTCACTTTAGGAAGATTAGGATTGGAGAACATTTCTTGGAACAACTACTGCAATGTTTAGTGGGGAAAAAAACTATCCAATTTTCCTTTGCATACTATAAAAGAATGATTTATTGCTAGCAGCATTTTATTGCCTTTGAGGAGATAACTTTTTTTTGAGTTATATGAGAGATACTTGTTTTCCATTCTCCCATGTTAAGAAAAGTATCGTGTGTGGAAAAGAACATTTTCAAGACTGACTTCTTTCATTCAACAAACAACAACTGATCACTATGCATTAGGCACTATGTTAGGTACTTACAAAATTTTCCCCCAATATTTTTAATGTAATGCATGTAATTTTAGTCATTTTCACTGCAGACTTATGAAAAACAGTTCTGAAATCCTCCTGAGAAAGTTTCATATCTTCTTTATTATTCTATTTTCAGAGTTTAGCCCATAACAGGTGTAGCACATACTAAATACTCAGGTGCTGAGTAAATGAATGGATGGAGAATGAATAGCACTAAGAAGCCAGAATAATATCCACTAACCTGGACATTACTATTGATTCTACTTTCATCTCTGCTTGCCTAATCACTGCCTCTGCTTTAGTTCATTTTCTCACCCATGCTCACATAGCTGCTGTAACTTTTAAAATGACCTCCTTTCACCCCACTTTACCCTCTACAATGTGACCAGAACTGGAAACACAAGTTCAGTGATTTCACTCTGGTACTTCAGGTCTCTCCTGGCAACTCCTTGACTAGCAGCATTTCTCCATATTCTCCCCAAGGATTTTTAATCATGGGTTAGGATAGATATAAACTCACAATGGACAGGTTTCAGTGAGTTTCCTCTGAGTGGCCATTCATAGCTATGACATTTCACAGAAGCTTAATTTTACTTGAAAAGGTATGTGGAATCTGCATTATTCTCCATAATATACCCAAGGCTGTTTTGATTTAGACATTCTCTTTGCTTTCATATCATGAAATAAAAGTGACACTTCAGGAAAAGGCACCATGTGTATCTTATCAATTTCTTACACTCTGGTATCTTTGTATCACCAGTCTGCCAGCACCCAGGGGTACTTGTACATAAGTATGAGAAAGACACCACAGAGAACAGCATTCATTCTTTTTTATTTATTAATTTATTTTAAAATAGATAACACTATATGATTTTATCATGTACAGCATGATGTTTTGAGGTACATATACATTATGGGATAGTTAAATCTCACTAATTAACAAATGTATTGACTCACATAGCTATAATAATTTTTGTGGTAAGGGCACAGAACATCTGCTCTTTTAACATTTTTCAAGAATACAATATACCATTATTAACTAGAGTCATCTTGCTGCACAGTAAATATCTTGAAATGTATTCTTCCTGTGATTATTAACAAAATAAACAGGTTCCTTTGTGATCTAACCTTGGTTAATATTTTTGCCCTCAGTCTATGTAATTTTCCATTTATAAACTTCACTGCTGCTTTGCCAAACCATTTGTGATCCTCAGAACGTTCTATTTCTTACAAACCTCCACAGTTTGCACCTACTATGTTCTCCACATAAAAGGCCCATTCCTTGGTCCACTCAATGAACTCTTCTTGCTCAAAATCCTAGGTTAAGCTTTACTTTATCTTCAGAACATTTCTCACCTCTCCCAGAATAGCCCAGAGCTAGTCCTGCTTCTGCACTTCCATGACATTTTGTGCATTCCCAGAATTTATTGTGTTACAACAAACTTTTTGAGTAAGTGCAAACAAACTTTTTGAGCGTCTTACTTAGTGCCTGATGTCTTAAAGATGATCAAAGTAAAATATTTACAATGAACTTAATCAAAGAAAGTTGGGAGAAAATGGGATAGTTATAAAATTTGAAGACCACTGGCATAGACATTTTTTCAATTGTTTTGTGGTATTTGGAAGAGAGCTGCTTAATTGCTAGTTAGCATCTTTAAAATACTATAGAATATTAAATCAGCATCTACTATAGAATATTAAATCACCCAGCTACTCAGAAGTCTGAGGAAGCAAGATCACCTGTGCCTAGTAGGTCGAGGCTGGGTGAGCCATGATTGTACCACTGTGCTCCAGCCTGGGCAACCGAGTGAGACTCTGACTCAAAACAACAACAACAACAACAACAACAAAAAAAACCAACAAAAACCAAACTAACAAAAAAAACCCAACTATATATATACACATTGAAGAAAATTCCACTACTCAAAGAAATTTTTTCTTGACTCTTATCTTTATGGATTGAAGTAGAATTCTAAAAAATCACCCAAATGAAAACATACTGTGCAGATATTTTTGGTTACCACATTCTAAGAGAAAAATGAATTTCATAATTAATGATGGAGACTATCTATTCAGTGGCCAAAATAATAGCTGTGGATTAAGATTTTGACAGAAGAAAAATCCTGGCCCAAATCATATGTGTTATTAATACATAACTTTCAAATGCTTCCAAAATATGTGTCCAGATCATAAACAATAACTAATTCTCTTACTGATGTAGAAAAAAAAAACAAAACAAGCTGGGCTCGGTGACTCAGCCTGTAATTCCGCGCCTTTGGGAGGCTGAGTTGAGTGGATTGCCTGAGCCCGCGGGTTCAAGACCCGCCTGGGCAACTTGTCAAGACCTCATCTCTACAATAAATCAAAAATTACCGGGTGAGGTAGCACGCGCCTGTAGTTCCAGCTACTTGGAAGGCTGAGGCGGAAGGATCGCCGGAGCCCAGCAGGTTGAGGCTGTGATGGCTGAATGGCCACTGCACTCCATTCTGGGTGACACAGTGAGACTCCAAACTCAAAAACAAAAAAACCCCGGAACATTCACATTGAGAACAGGTGCCATGTGTAAAACCCTTGTTTGGGAACTCCTCCATCCCTCAACCTTCCTCCTCCCCTCACCTCCACAATCCCAAACCTTGGCACACTTTCCTCCATGTAATATTTCTTTTTTTTTTTTGAGTTGGAGTCTCACTCTGTCGCCCAGACTGGAGTGCAGTGGCCACTCCCGGCCACTGCAGCCTCGCCCGCTGGGCTCCGGCGATCCTTCTGCCTCAGCCTTCCAAGTAGCCAGAATTACAGGCATGTGCTACCATGCCTGGCTGATTTTTTGATTTATTGTAGAGATGAGGTCTTGCTGCCCAGGCGGGTCTCGAACCCACGGGCTCAGGCAATCCACTCACCTCAGCCTCCCAAAGGCGCGGGATTACAGGCTGAGCCACAGAGCCCGGCTCATGTAATATTTCTAAGTAGATATGTATTGATTGCTGTGGTTGACATGGCCACACCATACCCTTTAGAACATAATTTCTTATGGTTTGATTAAACTGCTGTAATTGAAACAAAAGAAACAGAACTATGCTCATAGAAGAACTATGCTCATATTAATGAGCTGCCTTTTAGCATTTGAAAGTACATTGGGTAGTATAATTCCTGTGAAATGCTAGCCCGGATGAAAATATGTTTAGATATTTACATATTTAGTATGACATGGCTCTTCTCACCTCTCTATCGTGGCCTACTTTCACAGGCTGACCATAGAAATAGATGTTAGTAATAATATGAATTCAAGATATTCATTTTTAACAAAGTATTATTAAATAACAGTTGCCTCATCAAGGCTGTTACTTTTGGAAATGAAATCAAAGTACCTGGATTATAGAATTGATTTCAGAGTCAGTTGATGGCTTGGGATAAAATAAGCCTTTTTATAAGCACATATTATTTTAAAATACAAATGATAGTAACAATTATTTGTTTTTTAAATTTTTATTATAAAGATGTGGGGTACAATTCAAGGTTAGGTATACAAACATTGACCATGCAGGTACCCCTGTTAATGAGGTATGCTCCTCCCACCTCTAGCAGTTTCCCTCAGTTGCCAATCCTACCCCCTCCCCACTGACAGTTTCCCATTACTGCCAATTGCTTCCCTACAGCATTATAATTGCTCAAGGTCCTCTTATGAGTGAGAACACATGGAACTCTGTTCTTTGTTTCTGTGATAAATCACTGAGTATGATCGACTCCAAATCCATCCAGGTTGCTGGAAAGTCCATATATTTGTCCTTCTTTATGGCTGCATAATATTCCATTGTGTATATGTACCACATTTTTTTAAATCCAGTCCAGCTTCAGTGGGCAACATAATTGGTTCCATGTTTTTGCTATTGTGAATACAGCTGCAACAAACATATGTGTGCAGGTATATTTTTCGTAGAATAATTTGAGTTCTTTCAGGAACATTACAAATAGGGGAATTGCTGTGTCACATGGAAGGTCAATTTGTAGTTCTTTCAGAAATAGCCACACTGTTGTCCAGAGAGGTTGTACAAGTTTGCATTCCCACCAGTGGTGTAGAAATGTTCCTTTTTCTCCACATCCTCGCCAGCATCTGTTGTTGTTTGTTTTATTAATGATGGTCATTCTTACAGGAGACACACTTACGGAAGCTGGAACTGGGAACCAATTCCTATTCATAACCCTAAAGGCCAATACCTTAAGAAATAAGATAGACAAGTGGGACCTCATCAAATTAACGAGCTTCTGCAACGTGAAAGAAACCATCAAGAGAGCAGGGAAACAGCCCACAGAATGGGAAAACATATTTGCCAACTGTATATCTGACAAAGGTCTAACATCTAGGATCTACAAGGAACTCAAAAGCACTGAAGGGAAAAAAACAAAAGTCCCTTTAAAAAGTGGGCAAAAGACATGAATAGACACTTCTCAAAAGATGATATACGGGCAGCCAACAGACACATGAAAAAGTGCTCAGACTCACTCATCATCAGAGAAATGCAAAACATTTATTTGTTAACCCATCTTATAGACCAGTCTTGGCTCTAAATGACTTTTGATCATTTCTAAAATTGCATTTATCCAAGAAATGCATATATTTGCCATTAATTATAATATTTAAATAAACGTTCCAGAGACCTTTTCCTAAAAGAAACTCTAAAATTTTGAGAGACAATGTACACTTGATGGAAATATAAAATAACTAAAAGTTAAATTAAAATGGGACTTTGAAGATAATATAATTCTAGCTCATATTTCACTGATTAAAAAACTAGACAAAATGTCTAAGTTCAGCCCATTTGGACTAAACATGTGGCTGAACCACATGTTCATGATATTTGGTTCATTCTCCTCTGCCATACTGCCTTTGAAATTAAGTATATATGTTACTCATATATTTTGAAAATATCAGTCACTTCATTTTATATTTAAAAACTGTATATTATTTCTTAAAAGCAGAAATACATAAAATTATCTCAATGTACCTTTAGTCTCTACTCTTTTTTTCTTCTAAATGAAAATTTAAACCACAATTGCACTCCACAATTGCATATGATGAGAGAATATTGACTTGTGTCCCAGTATTTCAGAGGCAAGTCAGTGACCTTTATGGTCACAATATTGGTGAGAAGAATTTTTCTAAGTAGCAACATTTCTGTATATTTTATTTTATTTTAGAGTTGGAGTCTCACTCTGTTGCCCAGATTGGAGTGCAGTGGCCGCTCCCGGCCACCGCAGCCTCGGCCTGCTGGGCTCCGGTGATCCTTCCGCCTCAGCCTTCCGAGTAGCCGGAATTACAGGCATGCACCACCATGCCCGGCTGATATTTCTGTATATTTTATTGTGACCAGAAGATAACCAAAGACAATTTGTTCTGTTGTTATTTTTAAAATGTCACTTGTTGAACAAATTGTGCCTTAAAATAGAGTTGAGAAAAGTTTGAAAACATCAATAGAAAAAAGTTTTTTCAGAAAAAGAAAAATTTTAAATATGGAAGAATGTAGTAATTTTGTATATAGGATAGATATAGTAGGCTTATTCATTTTTCATATTTATTGGATTTTGATATTGAAATATTTTTAAACCTTGATATGATTCAAGTATTATAAAAATCAGTTATTTTACATCATCATAAAAGTTTTTTTTAATGGCCATGATGCAAATAGATTGAGTTAGATATTTTGTTTACATTAAAAAATTTTTTTGGAATGGCTTTATTACCTTCTCAGAAACAAGTTAAAACTGACAAGCAGAAACTGTCATTAGTGAATTCATTTCCAGGTGACTTTTTATACTCTGATTGAAACATAACATGTTCTTCCCTGAAATTGCCTCAGTTCACTAACACTTGTCACTGCTAGTTGGTAGGAAATAATTTGTTTGACTCTACATAATATCACCTTGTAAATGGCTAAAAATATTTGTTGACAGAAAGTTACATGATATATTTTCTAGTGGAGACTCATTTTAAAGAATAACATTGAGCAGAAGTTGTTCTTAAAATAATGAGTTATTACATTAGAACAAAATAATGATTTTTACATTACAATCAAAAATAGAAAACTTGTCAAACATTCTATAAATAGTTGTTGCTAAATATGAAACTCATATCAAAAATTTTTCTTACTTTCCAATATAATTTATAAGTCTGGAACACAAAGAAGTGTTTTGAAATTTTAAAAATGTTAATTTGTTCAATATCAACATATTATATATATCATATACATAAGATAAATATATAATATATATCTTATGAATATATATATCTTGATATCAACATCTCATTTTTTTCTTATGAATAATCTGAGTGGAAAAACAAACACACACTTCAAGTTGTATGCTGAATCCTAAAAAAATTTTTCAAAGGTTTAGTTAAAAGTTTTGATAATAACAACCAGCTACAATGAAAGTTCAGAAAATTTATTTTTTCAAAATCGTCAATAATTAATAATTTTATTGGCCATTAAGTCATTTAAACATTAATGTTCATATGAACAATCTGAAATCAGGGAAAAATAAAGCCTTAATTATTTTGTGAAAACTATATTCTTGTATATTCAACTGCAAAATCATTATAAAATTTGAAAAAAACAGAAGGATTTATGTCTCTAAGAAGCAAACACTCACTTAAATGATTTGGGCTACAGTTATTTAGAAAAGTCTCAGCACAAAAAAAGAAACTATCAGCAGAATAGACAATCCACAGAATGGGAGAAGAAATTTGCAAACCATGCACCCAACAAAAGACTAATATCCAGAATCTATAAGGAACATCAATGAATTGACAAGAAAATGATAATAACCTATTAAAAAGTCGCAAAAGACATGAACAAATATTTCTCAAAAGAAGACATATAAGTGGCCAACAACATATGCAAAAAAGCTCAGCATCAGTCATTATCAAAGAAATGTAAATGAAAGCCACAAGGAGATTGTGTCAAAAATGCTATTACCATTAAGTCAGAAAACGATAGATGTTGGTAAGGTTGCAGAGAAAAGGGAATGCTCAGACACTATTGGTGGGAAAGTAAGCTAGTTCAGCCCCTATGGAAAATAGTTTGGAGATTTCTCAAAGAATTAAAAATAGAACTACTATTCAACACAACAATCCCACTACTGGGTGTATACTCATAGGAGTATAAATCATTCTATGAAAAAGATGCCTTCACTGGTATGTTTATAGGAGTGTAGTGTGTTGATCTCAACAGTAAAAACATGAAATCAATTTAGGTGCTCATCAACAGTGAATAGGAAAGAATGCTATTATGCTTATTATTGTTTGTTGTTTTGTTTTGTATTTGAAATTATAAAACAAAGCACTGGCAATGATACAATTAATATGTGGCCGATGCAACTCTTCATTTGGGAACAAGTCTTGGTCTTCTCTGTTTTACTCACCATCATAATTAGAACAAGGACCAGTGAAAGTACTAACAATAAAATCCCGAGTGACATTTGGCACAATGACCATTGATGAGAAGGGCTGTATATAATGAAAACATGCTTGAAACACAAGCTAAAATGAATTACTGCACTGAAGCTCAAGGTGAAGAAGAGTACAGAATTTGACATGATACATTTAGTTTCTGTAGAAAAACTGTCTATGATCAAATTTTTTTATTTTGGATAGTGACATACCCAAAGAATTCAAAAACAGCAATCAAATGTTATAGCTAATCTAATTTCATTTCATTTCATTGTTGTAGGGATTATGTGAAACACAATCACCCAGAAATAAATCCTGAGTTTCTATCTGGTAACACCTATGAAGGTGCACCTTCCAGATCTCTAACTACAGGGAGCAGAATTGAATAACTAGGTGTGGCGCTCTGAAATCCATGTTAGCATTTGGAGTGACTGAGCATGTTGGGATACTAAGGAAAGCTTGTTCCTAGGAAATACGAGCCTCTCCCAACAGGCAACTTTGGCTCGAAGACTCCAACAGTCTTGTCATACTTTCCTTGGAACTGATTTGTAGTCTAAAACTCTTCCACTCTTCTCCTCCCCACCCTAATTTTCCCTCCTTTCCTCTCACCACCCCCTTCCTGTCTTCACTCAGGATCAAACTTGCATTTCAAGCTGATTGCTCTCCTAGTCTTCCCTAGTTGCGATCTCATCTTACCTTATTGAATTACTAAATACATTTGTTTTATGTTTAATTCCATTTTAGTGTCTGTTACTCAGAGGACCCATGCTTATCCATAAGAATAAAGACAAATCCTTATCTAAATGTTTCCTTAGATTACAAAAATGTTCCCAGTGTAGTTCTTGGATATTTCATCTAACTAGACTCACTTACATTATTGTAATACATATTTGCATTATTGTTTTAAAACATGAAAATTAATGTCTACATTAATTAAAATTTAAAAAAATTAAGACACAGATGCTCTTTAAAAACTCTCTGCAAAGTCAGATTACTATGAACTTTACATATTTTTGGTGCTGTTTTATTCTAAAAGCATGTGTTCATGCATTTCCATATGCTGGATTTTCATCATGGGATAATCTCTTCCATTCTCTTTTCTTGTGAACTCATACATCGTTCAATATCCAATTCGACCTCCAGGAAAAGTTACTCATTTCTTCACATGGAATTCCATTATGTTATAGTAAAATAATATGAATACAGAAAAGACAAGGACTCGTTTCTTTGTAAACATAGTGATTTGCTTATTTAAATTCAAGACAAAATTTACTAAATTCAAATAAGGGAAAAGTAACTGTGTAAAAGGTAACACATTTTGAGACTGGGAAATATCTATGAATAAATACATGTGGATATAATGTAAATGACAGTATAAAGTTAATATTGTCTTTTATTCTTAGCATAAGAAGCTTGCCACCCAGTCTTTGTTTCTCCCCCCTTGATGCTAGCTTTTGACTCAGTTGCCCACTTTTTAAATTCTAAGAACTTGCTTTAAATTCAAGATGTACATTACAAACTTAGTCTTCTCTTTATCATTTCACCCAACTAAAAATGTTCCTCTGACTTGGTTCTTTCTTTTAATTTGTGACATTAACTGGGTAGGTGCAAAACTTCATAGTCGCCTCTGATCTCTTCCTCTTTGTGACATTTTATATATAGGAAATCACCTATGAATTATTCTGAAATGCATTGTGATTCATAACTTCCTGTCTATTATCATAACCCCTCACTGGCTAGGGATCTTAATGCTTCATGTTTTGCCAGACTTTTTCTTCTGTTCTAATATTCTAATACTTAACATATTTGCACTGCGAAACTTCCCAAAGTACCTTTTTAATTGTGTGCTTTTCTGACTAAAATTATTCAATGTCTCTCTATTCCTTGTGGAATGAAATCTAAACCTCTTAGACCAGCATTTATATTCCTAAAATCTGACTACAAACTACCCTTTCATATTTATTTCCCTCTTGAACATATTGTATCTCCCTTTATTTCTGAAAAGCTAAAGGATATTAAAAAAATATCTGGGCAGCTGAGTGAGAGTTCGGATTTCAGGTCTTCCATCTCCAGAGATTCTGGAACAGAAGCCTGCGGAGGGGTCATTGACTCTGCCATTTGTATACATTGACTCTGATGTAGGTAGTTATCATATTACACCATGAGAAGAAACACAATATTTTGCTAAAACAAGGTAATTTTCCTTGATGAGCATTGCTTTTCTTTGTGCTGTCTTTGGATGTGTCTATATTGTCCTCACACTAAGAACACCTAGTTCTAATCATCGATTCATTTATTCTTTCATACAACCTACTCTGAGACGTGCTGCAAGTAATTGCCCCATTCAGCTTTCCACAAAACAAGTGTTCCTATTCACTTTTTCTAAATATTTGCCTAGGCCCTTGACACAAATATTTCACACCTGGTGGTATTAATTTGTTGTTATTTAGTTATGGTTTATATGTAACCATGAAGATCTGACTCAGGAAATTGCCTTTGGCAAATCCTTCAGTGATCTAGAAAATTCATATGGTTCCCATATGCAGACTTTTAGATGGGTCTGGAAGCTAAAACTAGTTTAATGCTAGGGTGCCTTACATGGTTTTCAAAGCATCTTGATGTTTTAAAATTTGACTTTACTATCAAATGTGTATAGCAAAAGGTCATACAAGGAATTATATATTATACATGGGTATAAGTAGTGAATTCCTTTAATTATGTTCTGGAATATTCCTTTAAAACATTTGGCAAATGTTTTTGGAATGCTTATTGATTGGCCCTACTAAAGTAAAATATTTGTTAAAATGTTTAATCAGTAAGTACTATAAGCAGAAGAGCCATCTGTGAGCCTGGATGCTTGCTTCTGCTTTTGTAATTTCTCCAGTTTGAAGAACATCTGGAGTAGGATGACAGTTATTATCTGAAACATTCTTCTCTCTAATACCAATACTCCTAACATGCTTCTTGAATCTCTCTTCTAACTTAAAACATCCTCATTTGCCCCAAACCTGAGCTATCTCAAAAAACAGTTTTCCTTCTGATATCCTCATTTGGCATCTGGTGTCTATCGAGATGCACATGTGGTGAACATGCATCCATGACACAAGAGAATAATAAAATCTTACCCACAAAGATAATATCCTTGTTTGACTTCCTCTCGATTTCAAGGTGTAAATCAAGTGTCATTCCAAAATAAATAGTTTCTGCAATAATGATGGAACAAGTAATGATAGAAATAGAGTCTCTGTTTATGGCTTTGTGTGTTTGAAATAGAGTTAAATGGCTTGAGAGTATATAAAAATAAAACAATAAAGGGAGAAATAACTTATAATCACATTACTAAATTTTGTCTCCAAATGTTTTATTTAATAATATTTAAATCATAATCCAGTAGTCTGAATCGTGAATTCTTAGATCAATATGAAAGTACATAAAGAGAAAAAAATCAATCTTTGCAACAACGCTGATTTTCTCCTCTGTCTTTGCTTAGTATCATTAATGGTGTAAGATATCGATTCTGCTTTAAAAATAACAGTTCTACAGATAGTTTCTGAAGGTGGAGATTACTGATCAGTTTAATTTTCTTTAAAGCTGATTTTGCAATCAATGTTCACTACACAAAGATGAAATTCCAGGAACCAAAGAAATTGGGCCATTTCTAGCTTGCTACATTTTTCATCCTCCTCCATAAACACAATCATGGAAGTGTTTAAGTGAAAAAGAGGAATGATGACTTAAATGCTTGAGAATGACTCATAGTCTTGAGGAGTTATACTAGACCTAAAATTTTCATTTGAAATTGTCAGAGGATAATTCCTTCCTCTAGTTAATGAATCATTAGACATACTATGCATTTTTCACTGGATATGAGTTTTTATGTTAAATTTGCACTTCAGTTCAAAGGTTCTCCTTTGTCATCTTAAAATGTATTCTATTATTGAGAGAGAACCTAGGATAAGATGCCTCTTCATTTAATATGCAGTCTTGTCTCAAGTTTTCAGACACTGTAAGTCCCGGAGAGCACTGCCAAATGTCTGCCTCTTATGAAGAACCCCTTTTCAGCACTGAGTTTTTCTTTATCTGGCTTTTTTCTGTAATATGCTTCTTTTTCTAACTCAAGAGCTCCCACATTACAAATGTTCTTTTTTTTCTCAGAAGATAAGAATATTAGATAATATTCCTGTCTGTGAAACTGTTAGAAATACCAAAGAATCACTGGAAAAATGGCCACAGGTAAGGAGGTCAGGGAATAATGAAATAAAATGAAGTAAGTCATATGTTAATTGAGCCCAACTGCTTATACAATAGAAAATACATTAGTCT
Source organism: Cephalopachus bancanus (assembly GCA_027257055.1). Lineage (NCBI taxonomy): Eukaryota > Metazoa > Chordata > Mammalia > Primates > Tarsiidae > Cephalopachus > Cephalopachus bancanus. The sequence continues at coordinate 2,400,041 of JAPVLO010000262.1, forward strand.
TCTGATGCCATATGCTCAGGCAGGGACATATGTTTCTGGTCTGACAATAGTGTGGATCTGCAATATGCCCTGCATTACTTTGGAATGCCCCTTCCCCCTAATTTAGCCTGGTCTTAAGTTTAATGCTCCCTTTAAAAGCTCTGGCAAAAGGTCTATAGAGTAATTTTTCCCTGCATACCACATAACATTTAAAAAACGTAGTTACTTGAGAAATGCTATAGACTTGTTTCATTCTATATTAATAGACTAGAGAGTATGGTAGTTGTGATAATTCATTTTTAGAAATGAGTAATTTTCAAGGCATGAAATAATTTGTTCTCATAGATTTTACTTTTAATTCAGTACTAAACATAATTTGAATCAGTATAGAAAAGACACCTAGTTATAATAGATGTGTCTTTTAAGAATCTTATACAGTATATTCTACTATATCTGGCCCAGCAGTGGTAATGATATGAGGTTTTTCATTTAATAATAAAAATAATATTGTAATAGAAAAAAATGAATCTCCATAAAGACACCTTGTTGGTGCAAATGTATAGTAGCCTATATTCAAAAGGAAAACACTAAGCTCCCCTTTATTTCACTATTATGGAACTCTTCAGACAGGCATTACTTAATAAGAGCATCTCATAATATAATGCATTTAGTATTTTAGTAAATTAGAAATAGTCCCACTTCATTCCAAGTTGTATTTTGTAATAAAAAATTATGAGGTATACATACATGCATATACTTATATTATATACATATAATATGTAATGTCACAGCCTACACTCAAAAAACTCTGAGCATATGTTTGTAAGTTATTTACATATTCAAAATTAGCATAGAAAGAAATAAACTACATATTATAAAAATTAATGAATAAAGGTGAATATCTAAAGCAGGAAAAAAAAAAGATTCCCTTCCATCATGAAAAACATCTCTATTTCATTGCTCAAAGTGTTCGGCCTAGTAGTGGCTTCAAACTAAACCAAATTTTTTAAATTTTTCTTTTGTTTTCTTTCCTTCTTCCTTTTCCTCAGTAATTATTTTTTGAGGTCTTACACTTCAAAATAGTGATTTTGCCAATTTTCATTTACTGAATTCTTTTAAATTATAAAAACAGTATATGTTCACTTTAGAATATTTAGAAACTTCTTTACCTAGATACTCCTCTTTTTGTGTTGTTTTCAATAATTATTGAATGCTTGCTACATGCACTCTACTAAATATTATACTTTTTAAGTAAAAAAGACACAGTTCCTATAGTAAGAAACATATAGTACTGGTGGTAAAATCAGTCAGTTCATGAGATATTTAAAAGTCTGAAGCAAAAATCATATTAGGGCTATACAGGAAGAGCATTGACTCGTCCTGGAGATCAAAGACAAGGTTCTGAAGAAAGTAGCATTCTGCAACATCTGAAACCAGAAGAACTATTAACTCTTCCTGCAGTCTTTCACATAGTATGAATTATACATTTATACAATTTTGTTTGATATTTGCATTACGTAGTTAGTAAATGTACATTTTTTTTTAAAATCCCCCTTTCCCTATTTCTCCCTCTGAAATGTGTTTACTAATGGTGCTGCTTGTTTCTCTAAAGTGCATTAGAAGTTCTGCATTCATTCTACTCATACTTAATAGTACACTTTTGGGGGATCAATAGGGTTAGAAAGGCAAGTCCAGTCTAGAAAACAATGTTATTGAAAACAAACAAACACTGAAATCCTTTTCATATTATCTTTACTTCCATTTTCTAAGTTCAGAAAAGAGTGCTGATTTCTGACTATTTTCTACATTCCATTTTAAAAATTTCTATTTTCTATTTTTCTCATGTAGTGTGGCTAAGACTTTTTGGTAACAGTGTAACTTATGAGTCATAGGCAGAGATGAAGAGGAAACATCAGCAACAGAATCATATTTGAAAACAGAGTGAGGCACATACTATTTTTTTAGTTCTGAAGAAAGTGCCCCTTTTTGATCAAATACTTCAGTCCATTCATTACTATTTATTACACTAAGACAGGAGCTAACAAGTGATTTGATGACATGCCTGTAAGAATGAAACAAACAACAACGTGCTGTCAAATGTCAAAGACACATGGCTAAAATGAATAAATGAATTGTAGTGTTTTTGCTAGTTGGGTACTTTCTGCCTCCTTTATTGATGGACCAAATAAACCATTTTGAGAGGCAATTATTAAGGTGAAGTAAAGATTTAGGGACCCTAACTTATTAGAAAAGAAGCATCTTTCACTGCACATATGTTTCCTAAAATGTTTTTGGTTTGAATTGAGCTCCTTAATCTATGACATAATTTGTCTCAATTGCTGATGTATGTTTAAGATGCAAATAATACTAATTCAACCCGATAGATTTTACACACATAAAATGACGGTTATAATAATCTTAGTTCCTTAAAATAATAACAGCTTGACCCTCTAAAACAATAATAACCCAAGACCTGACTGAAACACTTTCCATAAACTCATGAGAAAACTATAAGGTAAATTCAATTGTTATTCTCATTTTACAGAAGAGAGAACTAAGGCTTAGAGAGATTAAGTAATGTACTCAGGATCACACAGCCAGTAAATGGCATAGCCAGGATTCAAACACACTTAGCCTGGCTCCAGAGTTGGCACTCCTAACAGTCATGTTGCTACTGCTCAACACGTATATGCCGTGCTCTTTGTTTTCCATTATGACTCTTCTGCTGATGTACCCTTTTCATCTCTGTGTGTGACTCAGAAGTTACACTATTACCAAAAAGTAATCACAGTGCTTACACAAATTAGTACTTCAGCGGTAGCTTTTACTTATGTGTCATTGATTAAGGCAATGCCTCTTAGACGCCTGTTCATTTTAGTATCTTTTCTCCAACTAAGCCACTCAATTAAATTGGTTGCTATGCTTACCTGGCAGGGGAACAGGAACCACTGCTGTTTCTCCAGCAGTTCACAGTGTGTTCTCGTCTCTGAAGCCATGCTCTCCTGTGCATTTCCTTTGCCCTTTCAACTTGAAGTCCCTCATTTGGCAGCTATTTGAGGGTCCGGTTATCAAGTACTCTGCCCCTCTATACCGGGGGGAAAAAAAAGTAGGAGCAGGCAGCTGTGCCTCAATCATAGTAGAGTGCTTAAATTGTGGGATTGGTCTTTTAAATTGAATGAGATGGCACAGGTCTTCAGTCTGGCAGTGTGCTTGTGCTGCACTGATGCTCAGCCTGTTTCCAAGACTCCCCAGATGTGGTATGCTTCTCAAGCTCAGGGACCCACAACATCATGGTGTCAATTGTAGAGTTTGTTATAAGTAATTTCCTGCAAATCATGAGGCAATGAAAATTGTGAATAATTTTTTAAAGATATTATGCTATATTCCCATGGCATTCTGATAATTTTCTTAAGTAGGGAATTAAATGTAAAGGATAATTTGACTTACTAACTAGGGATTGTATTGAGCTCTGCATCTGTCCCAGGGAACTTGCTGTGCAAGTGAGTCAGAGTAGAGAAGTGGTGAAGTGTTTCTCCATTCGTTGGTCAATGAAAGGGGTGAAGCCATCTCCACTTGCAGGCCTTGGTGTACTAGAATTGACCTCCGGGCAACTGGACTGCTTGGAATTCCAGCCCATGCATGATGTGGAGTTAACTAGTAGCATAAACAAAAGCTGAAAAGAGCTCTGAAAATAGTATTTACAAAGATGCATGCTTTCTGATATTACTGATGATATTTACTTTTGTTTTGACCAGGAAAGTCCCTTGTCACGTGTTGAATGCCTCTTACACACAGTGAGGTACATCTGAGTTTCATACTAATCTATGAATCTACGCTGACTCTGCAACTCTTTTCAGGGCAATTTTGTAAGACCTCTTTAATTGGTTCATGAAGAACTTCCTGGAATCATCCTTTGAATCTTTTAGTAATCTTTCGAATTAGTGGAATGGCTTTCATATCATTTACACATTCATAATTATGGTTGCCAAAAACATATTGAAAAAAAGGGACCTTTTAGGCAACCCAACATCAATCCATTGGTCATGCAAAATCAGGCATTTCTAGCTAGTGATATTTTTGGTTATAGAGTAGGGGCTTTTTGATTACGCTGCTTTAAATGGTAATTTTCTTCAAGAATTTAGGATTTTAGCATGCTGCTAAACCTATACTATCATTTTTCTTTGGAAGACAAAGAAAATATTAAAAGTATGGCAATAAATTTTAAAAATCCCCACAGAAATCTAAAATGCCTCATTGCAATTTTTCCTCCCATGGAAACAATAACAGCATCAGTGGGCCATTATCATTTGAGGCAAAGCGAATGAGACACTACCTGTCAATGAGTGTTAAGGGATTAGCTAATACATGGCTTCCATCATTGAAACAATACATTATAACATTCCTTTCATGATGGCAACTGTCTGATGTGTAAATGTTTACTTAGGGAATCACTGATACATGTTTCATTACCTTTTTAGCAGCTTCTGACATGTTACTGTGTGGTTGATTACTTCTTAATCTCTGAACTCACTTTGACTTTTTAAACTTGGCTTATTGACCCTATAAATTGCTATGGCCATTTCTAAATTATTCTAGTATGCTATATACAAAATTGACTTTTCATTTAATCATGTATAATAGACACCAGGAAATACAGATATCAGCCATTCCAAGGTTCTTAGTTATGAAGTGAATTGCTATGTAATTTTAATACCTATATTACATAAATATACATGTAATTATTATAATCTTGTGTGACTAATTTTAATATGTAACATGGCCTATATGGCAAATATTATGATATCATATAAAATAAACATTTACTGATAAGAGGCAGGGTGCAGTGTCTCATGCTTATAATCCCAGCATTTTGAGAGGCCAAGGTGAGAGGATCACTTGAGGCCAGGAGCCTGAGATGAGTCTGGAAAACACAGCAAGACCCCGTCTCTACAACAAAAATTAAATTTACTGGGTATGGTAGTGCACACCGGGAATCCTAGCTATTTGGGAGACTGAGGAGGGAAGCTGAGGTGGGAGGATTGCTTGATCCCAGAATTTTGAGGTTATAAGTGAGTTGTGATTGTGTCACTCCACTTCATGCTGGGCAACAGAACAAGATCCCATCTCCAAAAATATAAATATTTACTGATATGATAAATGTAGGACAATGCCAAAAACAAGGATGACGAGTACGTATCAACACTTTTTCAACTCTGATCTACTGGTACTAGACTCCTAAAGCACTGTGTTGTGAGTAATTCAGAAGGCAGTTACTCAAAGGAGACAGTGAAACAATGGATTGGAAAAGCTGACACAGCTGCAGGAATGGTGGGAAGATGGTAGCATACAAACGTTGAGTAACTTGCATTGGACCCTATTTGCAAAAAAGCCACATATTATTTGTTTACTACACCTGTTTATTAAATATACAGTTTATAATTTGAAATAGCAAATATGTTCATTTATGAAAACCAGTGACACCACTTTACATCAGTGTAGGCTCAGGATGAGAACTTAAGGGAATCAAATACTGTATTTGTCTCACCCCAAATTTGCTCCTAGATTATGGTAATCATGAATATTTTCTACTCTATAAAGAATGAATGTTTCTAGATTCTCTAGTGGCCTTAGGACATAACATTTGCAGCAATTATATTCAGAAAAAGTGTAAAACAGAAATAAAATGATGTTAATATTAGTGATGGAACTTGAGTTTTGAACTATTTTGGGTTGGGTCCTATATTAAGTACTTTCTCTAAATTTACTACCATTTAATCCTACCAAAATTTCTGCAAGCTATTACCATCAGTATTTTACTCATGACAGAGTAAGCCTAAAGAGTAAAATAACTTGCACAAGGTGGCATAGTTAGTGTGTTAGAGCTAAAATCTGAACTCATGTCAATCTAACTCCAAAACTTGTGATCTTTCCACTTTGGTCCAATTGAATAAGGAATCTAAGTACTTTTAGATATTAAATCCCCAGTAGCCAATATTTTATTTTATTTTTTTCACTTCTAATCAAAAAATTATTTTAAAGTCATGGAGTACATGTGAAGATTTGATACATAAGTAAATTGTGTGAAGGTGAGACTTGGATGTCTAGCTAGCCCTCTCCCCCCCAGTACTGGACATAATGCCCAATAGGTGATAGGTGCCCTTTATGCCCCTTCCTACCCTCCCTCCTTTAGCAGTGCCCAGTGTCTGTTGTTCCTGCCTTTGGGTCTGTGTGCCCAGTGTTGAGTACTCACTTATTAGTGAGAACACTCAGTGTTAAGTTTTTGTTTGTGATATCTCTCTTAGAATGATGGGCTCCAGTTGTATCAGTGTTGCTTCAAAGGTCATGATTTTGCTCTTTATGGCTGTGTAGTATTCCACCATGTATAAGTACCACATTTTCTTTATCCAATCCTCTTTTGATTAGCATCTGGATTGGTTCCATGTTTTTTCTATTGTGGACAGTGCTACAATAAGCATACATGTGCGAGTGTCTTTTTGGTAGAGTAATTTATATTCCTTTACATATATTCCCAGAAATGGGATTGCTGCATCATATGGTAACTCAATTATTGGTTATTTGAGAAATTGCCACACTACTTTCCACAAAGGTTGAGCTAGCTAACATTCTCACCAACAGTATAGAAGCTCCTTTGGGTATGACATTTGACTATTTATCTGAGATATCTCTATTTCCTTGATGTGTGTGTGCATGCATGCAGTGTTTTTAACTTCTCTCTTAGCACTAATTTCATGCTATTCTGGAAGTTTTAGTATGTTGTGTCTTTGTTTGATTCTAGGAATCTTTTTATTTCTGTTTTGAATTCCATGCTAACTCAAAAGTCACTCAGATGTACACTGTTTAATTTCCATGTATTTGTGTGTTTTGGGGGGAGGGGTCCTGTTGGCTATGATACTTATTTTTATTCCACTGTGGTCTGAGAAGATATCTGGTTTGATTCTAAGTTTTTGAAATTTCTTCATCCTTGGTTTATACCTGAGTACGCGGTTGATCTTGGAGTATTTTCATGTTCTGATGAGGAATGTACATTCTGTGGTTATTGGGGAACTGTTCTGTAGATGTCTATCATGTCCAATTGGTTGAGATTTGACTTAAGGTTCCAGATTTTCTTTCTAGTGTTTCACTTTGATGATCTGCCTAAGGGTATTAAAGTCTCTGACTTTAATTGTATGGCTGCATATGTCCTTTCTTAGTTTAACTAGTGTTGTTTTATAAATCTGGGTGCTCCTATGTTGGGTTCATATACATTCAAATGGATATTTCTTGGTAGATTGAGCCTTTTACCATTATGTAGTGCCCTCCTTCACTGTCCTTTTTAACTTTTACTGATTTAAAGTTTGTTTTATCTGATACAAGAAGAGCTACTCTTGGTCTTTTGTTTGTTTGTTTGTTTTTCATTTGCCTGCCAGATCTTTCTCCAGCTTCACTTTGAGCCTGAGTGCATCATTTGCAGTATGAGATGGATTTTCTGAAGGATGGATCATGATTTTTTATCCAGTTTGACATTCTGTGCCTTTTGAGTGGTACATTCAGTTCCTTCACATTTACATTAATTATTGATAAATGGGGGATTGTTCCTGTCATATTGCAATTAAGAGACTGCTTTGTATTTTGGGCTTTGAGGTTAATTTGTATGGTCTGTAAACTCTGTGCTTACTTATGCTTTTGCTATGGTGTAATAGTTCTTTTGTTTCTTTGCTTAGAACTTTGTGAAGCATCTCCTGAAGCACAGGTCTAGAGGTGGCATATTCTTTTAGGAACTGATGTCTGGGAAGAATTTTAATTGTCCTTCATTAATGAAGCTTAGCTTGGTGGAGTAGGACATTCTTGCCTGGAAGTTGAGTGAAGTTGAGACCCCAATCCCTTCTGGCTTATAAAGTTTTTGCTGAGAAGTCTGTGCAGAGTTGTGCCTCCTGCTTCCTGCACTGTTCCCTGGGAAGGCAACTGATGGCTGCTCCTGAGGGCAAGCCATGTCTGCAGTCTTAATTTGGGGTAACAGTGGATGTTAGCACCAGAGAAATACCCCTGAGTGGGCACATCACCCCTGCTGGGGGCTGCAGAGGGAGGGAGGGGGAAGTGCCCACAGAGTTCAGACTACTCTCACAGAGTATTTCCAGCAATGCCTTGGTGGGGGTGGTAAAGTATGGCAGCCACCAGTGCAGGAGCTCAATGGGACCTGGGATTCTGTGGGCTCCATGTAGATCCTGTTGGTGTCTCTGTCCCAATTTAGGACTGCTCTCTGCACCTGACCAGTGCAGGAGAGGCTCAGCAGGAGGGTCTGGATTGTTTCCCTCTTGACTGGGACTGCAATGACTTGTTGAGGTGTATAGAGAAAAAGCTGTCACTTTCACTCATTCCTTCCTTCTCCAAGAATGCTCTCCCAGTCTCATGAGGGAGCTGCTTCTAGGGATGCTTGGGACATGGAACTGTCTGCCCTTCATGTCCACAGGTGACTGTCTGATAAGCTTTAGCTTGAGTTTTGAGGGCAACCCTGATTCTCCATCCTTTATTTAGTTTTCTTTGGTGAGAGGGGCAATGATGCTGTCTTCATTTGGCCATTTTAGCCCTCCCTCCTTGCCTATATTTGAAAATGATACCTTGATTTTACTTTAAGGAGTGAAAACCTCAAATGATCCAATAAGACCTGTGTCCTTTTCAAAGCTCTCCTAAGTAACAGAAGCTCTGGGACAGGGCATTTTGGGATAAAATACCATTTCTGATTCCCCTTCTCATCTAAGTGTGGTTGTTCCTGGAATTCATGTCAGGCCTCAGTTCTTGGGCTTGTTTAATCACAATTCAAAAGAAAGTACTTGTATGCATCTATTTTTGTGCACTTAGGGATCTTCACTGCAAATGAAAGGTAAGATTTTTAGCTTCAGGTAAACTTGATTGAGCAGCTTAGGCAAAATCACCAATGGCCTGATTTCTCACCTCTCTACTACGTGGTGCAAACATGATACTCAGGTTACAAATGTCAGCCTCCTTAGCATTGCCATTTGCAGCCCCACTAGGCTCTCCTTTTATTAATCTGAGCCCCAATTCTCACACCACACCATTTAGGGAAGGAAATTTTCTCTACTGGTAGAAGAAAGGGACAACTATTTTTATAACCCAGAAAAACTTTTCCTTTGGCTCTTATTGGATCATATACCCTAAACCAATCACTTCACTGACATGGTTGACAGGTAACAAGTGGTATCTGGATTATCCAGTAAGAGAAAAGAAAATTTAAATTTTGTAACTAAGTGATTTACATGGACCTGTACATAGACAATTTGTTGTTGTAACTAATCCTCATTATGACTGATTCACATATCATAATGCCAGTCTAATTTTTTTCATTTTGCAAATACAACAAAAATAAGTGACTTTTAAGCTTTCCAAAATGAACAATATCTGCTAGTTTGTTATTTAAACCTAAGCTTTCTCCCAATTAGTAGGTCCAACTCTGTTTTCTAAATATAGTCATACATTGCTTAATGATAGGGTTATGTCTGAGAAACACATACTTAGGTGATTTTGTCACTGTGTAAACACCATAGAGTGAACTTACACAAACCTACTACATAGCCTACTACACACCTAGGCTAGATGGTATAGCCTATTGCTTCTAGGCTACAAACCTGTACATATATTACTCTACTAAATACTGTAGGTAATTATAACATAATGGTAAGTATTTATATACCTAAACATATCTAAAACAAAAAAGGTACAGTAAAAATACAGTGTCATACTTTTATGGGACCACTGTCATATATGCAGTTCATCATTTGAAACATTGCTACATGGCACATGACTGTTCTTAAAAAGGAATTTCTTTCTCATCCCTCTCCCAGTTTTCTATATGGAAACAAATTTTTGAAGTAATCAAAATTCTTTAAATCAATATGACTTTTTAATAAATGATTGAGGGTCATCATAAAGCAATAAAATTTAAAATATGAAATACTAGTAAAAACTTGATTTTCAGAGTTTAAGATCCAAGTCATTCTGTCATATTTAGTAAAAACTTTACCTTAAATGGAAAGAGTCTGAGATCTTTTTCCTTAAACTATTTAGAATGACTTTTGTTTTGTTTTATTTAGATATAGTTGAAAAGAACAGATAATAATTGAGAGACTAATTACCATCTCTACCATCTGCCTACTCAAGAACAATTTAAACCAGGCCAACTATGCAAGGCCAGTTTTTCCTTTTTTTTTCTAGATAGGTACATGCTGTGTTATAATGCTCCAGAAAATGTAATTTAGTTTACAAATTAAGAAAAAAAACTTATCTGAAAGTGATAAAATTGTAAAAAGATTCTATGACTATAATAGTTTCTTTGATTTAATAGATTCTGATAATTTATTGGCATTGATTAATAAAACCTGATTAGGCAGGAAATAGTCATCATTTAACTCATTTAACTAAGTAGCAAAGATATATGGCTGAAAATTGCAACCTTGCAGAGAAAAAAAATATGTTAGGAGTTATGAATACATGATCTTTGTTCTAATGATCAAATTAAACTCCCTTTTTAAGTTAAATGTTTTTTCATGATGTTCAAACACTAATTATGAATTTAAGTAAGAAGAGAAAAAACAATTTACCTATACAAGATTAATATGAAGGAAAATAAATTGTTTTAAGTCTACGGTTCCTTAAGAAATCTTAATTCCTTTAGTACTGGTTATTTATAAGCTTTTAATATATTTCTGCACGGAATAAATCTTCACTTGCTCACTCAAACTTTGGAAGTTGACTTACTACCATTTAACTTAGGGGTCAGTAAACTATGAGCAATAGGTTTCCATCTATTCTTTTTAAATAAAGTTTTATAGGAACACAGACATGCTTATTTCTTACATTGTTTTTGGCTACTTTTTCACTACACTAACATAATTGCATACCTGTGACAAAGACTTTATGACCCACAAGCCTAAAATATTTACTATCCTTTAAGAAAAGTTTGCTGCCGGGCCTGGTGGCTAACACCTGTAATCTCGGCACTTTGGGATTGCAAGAGCCCAGGATCTGAGACTAGAATGGGCAACTTGGTGAGACCTTGTCTCTAGAATAAATAAAAAAAATATCTAGACACGGTGGCATGTACCTGTAGTTCTGGCTACTTGGAAAGCTGAGGTAGAAGGATCTCCTGAGCCCAGCAGTTTGAGACTGCGGTGGCTGTGATCATGCCACTGCACTCCAGCCTGGACAACATAGTGAGAAACCCACTCAAAAAAAAAAAAAAGTTTACAGACCACTGATCTAATTTGTCTCCAACATCTTAATATGCAGAAAACTTGAACAAGCTTTTGTTATGAATATTTTTGACATTTCAATTTGAAAAGAATAGCAGCATTGTCTCAGGGTACTTAGCCAACTGTCAAAATATGCTGAAATAAAAGTCCTCAAAATATCTTTACAAAAAATGAAGGAGACCTGAAAGAAAAAAATGTTTAGCACAATTTTTTCTTCATATTAATCCCTTTTCCCCTTCTAACTTATTTGACCATCAGTGGATTCTAATCCTAACAATGTCTAAACAGGGAGAACAGGAAGTGACACTGGCCTGGAGATGAAGGAACAAAACTGAAACAAGACTCCATACTTCATAAAATTGCTTTACTGCTTTCAGGCAAACAGAGTTAAGGTGACTCTTCGAAGTCTGGCTTGATGCAAGACATTCCATGTTTCATTTATTCCCCCACACACTTTTTTTAAGTGTACCCTGGTTTATAAAGAAATAGGTGTACAGATGAAAGGAGTTTCTGGCTGTGTTCCTAACATTTAAGTAATTGGAGTTTTAGGGTTTTTACATTAATAAAATGTAGTGACTTTCTAAGTCAGGTTTTTTGTTTGTTTGTTTATTTTACTTAGTTCCACAAAGGTCATCATCTGTTCCATCAATTTAGAGATTATGAGACTGCCAGGAGACTGAGAGAGAGGCAGGGAGGAGGCCTGGCCTCCAAAGTTTTGATTTTGTTTGTTGTACAACTCTACTGGTGTTTCATATGTTTTATTTGGTGGGAGGGGGAAATCACTTCCAATAAAATTTTAAAATTATTGGTTATGCGATTTAAAAGACTCTTTAAAATTTTATTTTTAGTCAGCAAAAATGCTTCAAAGGAGTTAGCAACATTTTTCTCTATAATATCCATAAATAGTGAAAATAATAAAGTTAGAGGAATTCATTGCTGATATTGTTATGTCGTTTAGTCTACCCCTCCTACTTTGTTTCTAAAACAGCTAGAATAGGAATATCTAGGCTCTTTTTTCTTTTAATTAATTTTTTTCTATTCTGTAATTAGATAATATATCATTTATTCTTATTTTGGCAAATAGGGAAATGATTTAACTATAAACTCCATTATCTCAACATTATGCTTTGAATTTTGAAGATTTCTTCTTTTAGCTTTTCATTAGCATTTTAAACATAATTTTAATCATTCAGCACATGTAATTTTATTTTGTCATGATTTTTAAAACTTAACATATCATTTTCACTTTTTATATTACTACATCATCACATAATGATAATTTTAATGGTTGTGTTTTATTTTGTGAATCCACTATCTCATACTTTAATGTTTTGCTGACCTAATTAAGGTGCTTCCTTTTTTGTGGTGCAGTGAAAAACTTTACACAATTTCATAAAATGACCTTTTTCAAGCTAATATTATGTACTTGGAGAGATTTTTTTTTCAGAAATGGGACCATTGGTAGAAAGAGGATGATAAATATTGCTGAACTGCTTCCTATAGATGATGTAGTGATACAAGTATTACACACAGGTGCAGCAACATACTAAGATGTCTGTACTGATTTTTGATATCTTCTTTACCACTTCTGACATCAAGGGGCACAGGGCAAAAAATGCAATAGGATGATCACGTAGTAGAAACATGATTGGAAGAAGAAGTAAAACCAGTTTCCTTAGAAGTGATGATGATTAGGCTGGGTACAGTGACTCAGGTCTGTAATTCCAGCACTTTGGGAGGCCGAGGTGAGAGGATTGCCTGAGTACAGGGGTTTGAGACCAGCCCGGGCAACTTAGTGAGACCTCGTCTCTACAATAAATCAAATTATTAGCCAGGCGTGGTGGCACATGCCTGTAGTTCCAGCTACTTGGAAGGCTGAGGCGGAAGGATTGCATAGCCCAGCAGGTTGAGGCTGTGGTGGCTATGAGCATGCCACTGCATTCCAGTCTGGGTGACAGAGTAAGACTCCAACTCAAAAAACAAACAAACAAAAAGAACTGATGATGATTTTGTATCCCTTTATATAATACAGTATCTTTGTCACTGACTTTTTTTAAACATTCTCCTTTTGCACTAGAATATTATTCATTCTCTCAAGTCTTTAGCCTAAATCTCTAGAATAACAGCTTATTTCTGTAAATCAAGGAGAAGAATCACATAGATTGGGTTTTTTTTTTACTATTAGAATAATTTAAAATGTAGACGTAGCAAAAAAAGTCAAAGATATTTTCTATAGCTGTATATTATTTTATATCAATTGTGTATGTATATATTTTTAAGTATTTATATAAATATTTCCTATTAACATAAGTAAAATTAATTAATAATATTGCATTATATGTATAACAGCATATAATAATGATAATAGTATGTTATCATACAATTAATAAAAATAATAAAACTGATATAATACATTAAATGACATAAGGATTTGCATGATAGAAAGACAAAGGATCAGCTCATTGAAAAATTATGTCAAAAAGGTAGAAATATTTTTTTCGAATTTCAGAAATATTCTGTGACATTATGAAAATTGTTGGAGCACATTTCTTGGAGGCAGTTAATTATGTTCTCTTTCCTTGTCTTAGGTGGAACAGGAGGAAGAATGATAGAATGTAGGAGAGAAGATGGGCTATTTTAAGTGAGGGTATAATCATTATAAATATCTCAGTCTGTCTGTACATTTTGTTAGCCTAGAGATTTTTTTCCACTTTTACTTAGCTGTTCCTCTAGGAAATGATATTATCTTATCTACAAACTCAGAATTTTGCCCTTTTTCAGTTTACCAGAATATCAGAAACCATCCTTTTCAGATTAGTTGAAGACATCTTATTGAATATGACTTAAAGAAATCAACTCCTAGGTATTAAGTATTGCTACGCATATAGGATACAAGCTTTCTGCAATGATTCAACCTGACAGCTGCCTTATAAAACATCCTTGAGGTTTTAAAATCACTCTCATGTGAATGTTCTCTCCAGTGTACTTACCTGGAGATCAGTTCCTCCAGATAATGACATTTTTTGTGTGTGTGAAATCAAAGAGCTTTTTGCAACAATCTCATCCCTCACCTTTGTAAATATGCAAGATTATAGGGCCCAGGTTCTGTCTACAGATAATAAAGACCATAGTTCCACCAGTCAGTGGCATTTCTTGACCACATTTCAGCATTTGTCCAATCCACTTATCTAGGTTTACTTGAATTGTTCTACACTGAATTAAGCAGGGATAAAAGTAATATTAAAATGCAGATGTAAAACTTAATTTTTAAAAATTGTGGTAAGAACATTTACCATGAGATATATCTGAACTTTAAGTGTACAAGGCAGGTTTGATAAATATAATCACAATGCTGTCCAGCATATCTCCAAACTGATCAGCTTGCATAGCTGAAACTTTTTACCCATTGAATAGCAACTCTCCATTTCCCTCCCTCCAGTACCTGGTAACCACCATTCTACTCTCTGCTTCTGTGAATTAGCCTATTTAAGATATCTCATATTAAGAAATCATGTGGTAGTTTTTCTGTTACTGGCCTAATTCATTTAGTATGATGTCCTCAAGGTTCATATGCATTGTCACATTTGGCAAGATTTCCTTCCTTTTAAACTCTTCATAATAATTCTATTGTGTGTATATACTACATTTTTCATTAACTTATCATCCATTGTTGGACATTTAGGTTGTTTCCATATCTTGGCTATTGTGAATAATGCATCAATGAATACGGGAGCGCAAATATCTCTTTGAGATCCTGATTTCAATTCTTTTGCCTAAATACCCCAAAGAAGTGGGATTGCTGGATTATATATGGTTGTGCTATTTTTAATCTTTCAAGGAAATTCTATACTGTTTTCTATGGGGCTGCACCATTAAACATTCCCACCAACACTGTACAAGTTTTCAAATTTCTCCACATCCTCACCTACATTTTCACCTTTTGTTTTCTTAGATAACAGTGATCCTAACAAATGTGAGGTGATATCTCATTTTGGTTTTGATCTGCATTTCACTGATTAGTGATACTGAGCATCTTTTCAAATCTCTGTTGAGCATTTGCATGTCTTTGTTAGAGAAATGTCTATTCAAGTCCTTTGCCCCTTTTTTATTGAACTATTTGTTTTTGTGCTGTTGAATTGTAGGAGGTCCTTATATATTTTGAATATTAAACCTCTTATTGGATATATAGTTCGCAAACAATTTCTTTCATTTCATAGGTTGCCTTTTCACTCTGCTGATGGTTTCCTTTGCTGTGCTTTTGTTTGGCTTACGTCCAACTAGTCTATCTTTGTTTTTGTTACCTGTGCTTTTGATGTTATATTTAAGAAATCATTGACAAGACCAATGTCTTGAAGCTTTGTCCCTAGTTTTCTTCTAGGAGTTGTATAGTTTCAGGTTTTATGTTTAAATCTTTAATGCATTTTTTGAGTATTTTTTTGACATATGGTGTAAGATAAAAGTCCAATTTCATTCTTTTGCATGTGTCTGTCCAGTTTTCCAAAAGTTATTTGTTGAAAAGATTGTCCTCCTTTGTGTAGTCTTGGCACCTTTGTAAAAAATTAGTTTGTCATATATGCATATGGGTTTATTTCTGGTATCTCTATGAATATTCCACTAGTTTTTATGTCAGTCCTTACACCAGTACCATACTGTTTTAATTACTGTAGCTTTGAAACATATTTTGAATTCAGGAAATGTGATGCCTGCAGTTTTGTTCTTTTATTCTTAAGATTGTTTAGGCTGTTTGTAGTCCTTTGTGGTTCCATATGAATTTTAGGATTAATTTTTCTTTTTCTATGAAAAATGCCATTGGGATTGTGATAGCAGTTGTATTGAAAATACAGATTACTTTGGTTAGTGTGAACGTTTTAACAATGTTAAGTCTTCCAGTCCATGAACACAAGATGTCTTTCTATCTACCTGTGTTTTTGTCAGATTTTTTCATCAGTGTTTTGTTGTTTTTAATATACAGGTCATTCACCTCCTTGGTTAAGTTTATTCCTAAATTGTTATTATTTTTTATGTTACTGTAAATGGAATTGTTTTCTTAACTCCCTTTTCAGATAGTTTGTTGTTAGTGTAGAGTAAGACTTTTCTACATTTGTCTGATCTTCATAGCATAGCATTGTTCAGGCATTTTTGATGCATACAGCTTTCTAGAAGCTGTACTATCTCTGTATCACGTTACACAACTATGTTAAACTCCAATAGTCATTTTGTTCATCAATTATGAGCTCCCCATGCATAAAATCAAGAACTATAAAGCCAACTTACTTCCTCTTTGTGCTTGCTTCACAGTACCCTTCTCATCAAGCTTTCATTCCTCTGTCTTTTAATTATTATGATGTAATTTAATGAGACAGGTGGTATTTATAGTTTGTGCCTTTGAGAATCCAAAGGGGGAAAGATTCGCAAAGACACAATATATTCCTTTACTTTCTTTGCAAATTCAGGTTCTGTTATATTCAGTCCCCATCTCTAGTTAAGTGGCATCTCTAGTTCAGTGATTTTTCTAGTTCTTTTATCTATGCAATCTTAAGCAAAAAACCAAAGCAAAAACAAACCTTTCTTGATATACTTAATTCACTTACATTAAAGTAAACTTTAAAAGTGAAACTCAACCTTGTAGTTTTGCAGGAAGGTTTTTATTTAACCTGTTAGATAATTTAAGAAAGCAATTGATTGAAATTACTATCCATCCTTTCTAAAATAACAATAAACAAAAACACTACAATAAACAGAAACATTATTATAGATCATAGTCACAATGATAATTAAATGATAAATAATAAATATGCCTGTATTAATCAGTGCTTATTGTGTGCTCAGTATTTTGCATGTATGACTCTTCAAAGCAAACTTCTCTTGTGGAGAACTATGAGTATCCTCACTTTACAAATAAGGAAACTGAGGCATAGACATATATAACTTGTCCAAGATTGCATAGCTTGAAACTGGCAGCACCAGGGCTCAGACCCATGCAGGCAGGCACCTTTCCTCAAGGCCAGCCCATACTCCACCCAAGCCCTGATGAGTTAGTTCATTGTGCTCTTCTAAATTCCTTATTTGATATTTACTTTATGCTACCTGGTATTGTACATTTTAAAAATAGCATTATAATCAACTAGATCATTAACTCATGGCAAAAAGACTGTGATTTAAACAAATATGAGCCTATAAAACCACTTACTGAGTGGCTACTAAGTGACAGATATTTTGTAAAGCAAGTGACTTATTTCATTGAATTCTGAAGGATACTTTCCCACTCCATTTAATAGCTATTCGCTGAGATTTCAGCAACTTGACTGTGTCTTAGTTCACTTGATAAAATATCTTGTTCATAATGAACAGGAAGAATCATGAAGTCATTCTTTATATTTCAAATTGAAATAACTTGAGATCACCTCTGCTGACTCTTCATTTCACTGAGAAGCCTGTGAGATAAATTTCTGTATGATTGTTTAACAGAATAGGCCAAATAGATTTTTTCCCCCTAGTTGCTTGTTATAAAATCAAAGGATAAAGAGATGACAGAAGCCGTTCATAACTTTGGCAATCTGGGGAAAGAGTTAAAAAAGAAACTTGTCCTTGCTAACTCAGAAAATATTGTTACTGTGTTGGCATTATCACAAAAGGTGAATTGTCAGGCAGGTTCACAAGAAACAGACTTACTAATGGTTAGCAAAGGATACAAGTGAGGAGTCACAGCTTACACTACACCAATGTTTGGGAGGCCATAAATCAGTCAGACACAGCTTTCTAAATTATTTTCTCAAACTGCGATGCATTTTGGGTTTGAAAAGAGGAATGCAAACTTAGTGACTCACTTCAGCCCCATGGAAACCCTTTAGTTTTGAGATCTCATGCCTTATAAATGACTTAATAAGGAGGACTGTTTCACTTCCATTCTCTAGTGAGTGTGTCTAATAAATCCAAAAATGATAGTTTGCTTACGATAAGCAATCCAGGCAGACTTAATATGTCTTGCTAAAGTATTTCTTACAATCCAGAAGACCCTCTTTTATCTTGTAGCCAGTGAACTCAGTCAATGCTTTACAAGAAGGTATGGTCAAGATAAAAAACTCCTCAGGCTACCAGGAGAAAGGAGAAACTTGTGCTATTAACTCTATCCTTCCCATTGCCTTTTTCTAAAGTAGAGATAAATCTATAAACAATTGGAAGTAAAATGCTATATTCATCCATGCAATAACTGTTTGCATCTAATAAATGCCATGCAAAAAAGGGAAAGTAATTCAAGTACTAAAATACACATTCTATGGCAGGTATAGCAATACCACCTTATAAGTATTAAACTGGGTATGAAAATATGTATTAATTTAGAAGTCTCTTTAGGGTAAAAGTGTCAAATAAAATATAGGTCATCCAGTTAAATTTGCCTGTCAGATGAGCAACCAATAATATTTTAGTATAAATATTTCCTATGCAATATCTGCTCTGTGTTTTATCTGGTAATTCTAAGTACTGAAAATCCAGTATTTTTATTTGGTAAAATTGGCACTGCTACTTTTGAGTCACACATTGGATGTAGCACAGCTTGATGATTGGCATGTGAACTTTAGAATCAAATTATTTGAGATGAAATGCTGACTTTGCTATTGAGGATGAAATTCCGACCCTTTTTCTTTTCTTTGACAAATTCCTAACTAAGGGACCTAGGAAAACAGGTTGTTTTAATTAACCCTATATAATGTTTACTTTCCAACCTGACTCTGGCGTAATATCACGTAACAGATAAAGAGGGAAAAAATCAAAGTATTTTATGACCCTGGAAAGCTGTCTGCTGGGGACTCTAAGACTGGGCACCTTTTAAGATACCACCTATTCTCTGTGACATCTACTACCCATGAAGCTTCATCTACATATCAAGAAACTTGACTCCCTCATCATTACTTAACCTGCTCATTTCCTATACTGATTTCAAAATTCGTTAGATAAGAGCATCTTACTACTGGCTGCCAGTCAGGAAATCTTTGAATCCACCTATAACCTGCAAGCCCCCATTTGGAGTTGTCCTCCCATCCTGGGCTGAACCAACATAAACCTCACATGTATTGATTTGTTTCTTGGGGACTACAGAATTCTGGACACCTTTTAAGACATCACCTATTCTGTCTGAAGTCTGCCACCCATGAAGCTTCTGTAACTTCTATGTTTCTAAAATGTATATAACCAAGCTACAATTCAACCATGGCAGGCAAGTGTTCTCAGGGTCTCCTGGGGATGGGTGTCACAGGCCTAAGTCACTCACATTTAGCTCAGAATAAAGCATCTTAAATATTTTACAGAGTTCGATATCTTTCATCAACATTATTTATAAACTGCGTGACTTTGCGCATGCAACTTAAATCTTCCTAGGTTTCTCACCTGCCAAATGGGGAGTTTTATGAGGATAGATAAGAAAATACACGGTAAACACTTACAACATATGGTATGCCTTAAGTAAAGCTAACTGGTTTTTTAGTAGCTTAACTTTAACATTTCTGATTATAAATAGAAAATTTCTACTTTAGTATGGCTTTTCAGATTTTATATATGTAGTGCTTATAAAGTAGAAACATATTTCTAGCACATTTTCACAGCCATATGAATATTAAGTACCACTCTTTAAGTTCTGCAAATGTTTGTCTTGCCTATATCACTTAAAAAATAAGAGATGAAAAGGGCCTCAAATCTTTCATAACCAAGCCTACAGCATGATCTGCTTATATTTACTGGAATATTTTAGCATTAACATGATACTTAAAAATCTATACTTTTAAATAGCATATAATTTTCAGTCTGTAAGTAGGAATGTAAAAGAGCAATCAGACTTAATTGGTAAAACATATCTGATCACTGATAAAAAAATTCATGAATTTCTATTACCTACTAAAATATGCTTCCCTAAATTAAAACAAAGCAAAAACCAAAAACTCTTTTTCAGAAAAGTCCTGTTTTTCTATTATAGAAAAATTAATTAAATTCTTGTTCAACACTATCTTAAATATGCTTAGTAGAACATATTATATTTCTAAATGTTTAGTTTGGTTGTTTCTCAAATATCAATTCATTTTTAGAAAAAAATGACGGCACTCTTTGGTATATTCTAATTACGAGAATGAAATGCACAGATTTTGTTATTAACAGCATAAATTACCACCTACTGACTTATTCTTCTTAATCATTTGCAGTAGCACTATGAATTTCTGAAGACTTTAAAACAGTGATTACAGAATTGAGGTAGATTTCATAGTAATTATTCTCTCAATAGAATGATGAATACGTTGATTAAATATATATTCTATAAATAATGTATGTAATCCAGGCAATATTTAGTTATTTGCATTAGTTGTAATACAAATATTAC
This sequence comes from Cephalopachus bancanus, assembly GCA_027257055.1. Taxonomy (NCBI): domain Eukaryota; kingdom Metazoa; phylum Chordata; class Mammalia; order Primates; family Tarsiidae; genus Cephalopachus; species Cephalopachus bancanus. Next base: position 2,420,651 of record JAPVLO010000262.1, read on the forward strand.
AATAATAATAATAATTGTAAAAGATAATTGCAATCGACTGTATCCACAGATTTTGTTAGACAAAAAAATAAATATCTGAGTCCTATCACTTTTGGCAAATAGTGGAGATATAAATATATATATGTAGCAATCAAGAGAGATGTATGATATTTGGTAATTTTTTTCTAATAAACTAAATCATGAAAATTATCTCTTTGATATTTAGGGGTATATGCTTATTTATTTATTGAGGCATTTATTGAAAGTAGGGGTATATGCTTATTTTGGGAGGCATTTATTGCTAAAATCAACTGAAGTAAAAAGAAGTAGGTGGTGATTATTTGTTCTTGCTGTTGATACACACACACACACACACACACACACACACACACACACACCACAACATATGGTTTTCTTTTCAAACAAGTTTGGCCTATATACTGATCGTTCCCCCTCAGAGCAGTTGTAGGCATAAAAGCTGAAATACTGAACGGTCACTGTTGCTCTTTATAATTCTAATTAAACATAGGGATGCCAGCTGTTCTGATTGTCATAAGTCCTCCCCAGGACACAATTACGCTGTGGAGTGTTTTGGTTCTGTAGCAATATTAACACATAATCTGTGTAGAAGCACATTTCCCACTTCATTTTTAAAGCACACAATTAGGTTTTCCATGTTTTTACTTTCTATTTTCAGAGAGGCAGTACAAAATTCTATATGTTCTTCTCAGTGTAATCAGTGTTTAACTGAAACTTATTTCCTTTGCCATTATTGGATGTTGCTCCTTCTGCATTTATATCTTGTAGGACTATTTTTTTTTTTGGAGACCAAATGATGAACAAATATCACAGAGGGGCCTCTTTGCAATGAGATTAGTTAGACTGACAGAAAGATGGCATGGTTGATGGATAGCATTTATAATTCTCTGTGCAAGAAGCCTGACTCTGTGCAGGAAGTCTTAAGTTGCTATTATAGATTTGCTATGATGGATTCTAGAAAATTTGCTGTTAGAGATTTTTGTTATTAGTTATTCCCTTGAACATAAAACCTATGATAGAAGTACACTTTCTTAACTGAATAAGCTTTTCATTCTTTTCCAGTTGTCTTTCTTTCCTTTTCCCCTGCAACTGAGGCCTGTGGAGAAAAGCACCAGAAATAATGGCATATCCAGAAGGAATACTCAAGCTTCTGAATAATGAAATGTGTATTTTTGTGATTTCTCTGCTGTATGCTTATAACTTGAAATCACAGAGTACAAGGTGGTTCTCAATTTCATCCCATTATAATGGTCACCTTTGTCTCCTCCTCATTTCGCTGGATCAGATCTTTTTCTGTCCCTACTTTTAAGTATCTATGCCATGCATTTGGAGTGTGCTGGAGCATTTGACTTGTGCTGGAGCATTTGACTTGTGGTAATCACAATGACAATGTGGTTAGGGAAAGCCATGAACATCAAGTTCCAAACAGAATCTGCTCTTTTTTATCGAGACAAATTTTGTTTTTCTTAAAGAATAAAACTCTTTGACCTGCTTTATACTATTAGGTTAGCATCTATCTGTTTCTAAATTTAAAGTGAACTCTACTTGCTTTTGAAAATCTCCCCTCTTAATTCATTACAGGTTCATTGTAAGGACAAGTGAGAATGTACTTAGATGTATGCTCTAGGAAAAAAAAAACCTATTGAATCTTTCATTTTGCTTTGAACTAGGAGGGTTTAAATAGCAAGATTCTTTGATAATTTAAAAACTAAACTGAGAAAGGCCAGTTGGAATAATTTTCCCTTTACTGTGGGTGATTTTTGGCTCTAATGTGTGACCTTTTGAACCTTAGACTTTGAAAGATCTACACTTATTAGCCAGTGAAAAGAAGTATAATATCATTCAGAGAGCTTGCACTGTTGAAATATATTCAGCCCAATCCCAATTAGTAAAGTAAAAAGTTTCATTATTTTCAATTCCATTTACTTTAATTATTGTGCAATAGTTAAAAATCTTATCACTTAGAAAGGTCACATTTTCCCATTTAGAATGGTCATTTCAAAATTTGCTACTTTAAACATTAATTCTTCATTTCTAGAACACTGAAAATATAGAATAGTCTTCTGGGAATTTAGAAATTTGTATTGCAATCTCATTCTTATCTATTTCACGTAATATGCTCACAGACATCAAATCTCCATTAATCAAGCAAAAAACTTCTATTACTGAGCATTCCTGTGTCTAACAATACCATAAGTACTGCATGGCTTGAAAATACAAATTAAAAAAATCATTTTATAAACATGATACCTGCACATGCATATTTATTCCAGCATTATTCACAATAGCAAAAACATAGAACCAACTGTGCTGTCCATTCAAAATGGACCGGGTTAAAAAAATGTGGTACAGGTATACAATGGAATACTATGCAGTCATAAAGAAGGATGAAATTATGGACTTCACAGAAACTTGGATAGATTTACAGTCTATAATACTCAGTGATCTATCACAGAAACAAAGAACTGAGTACCACATGGTCTCACTCATAAGTGGACCAGGAATATTTACCATAATACTATAAGAAAGTGATTGGCATTAGCAGGATGCTGCCACACAGGGGGACATTTAACATGAATGAGGGTACCTGATCTCAAACCAGGTGAAGTGTGGACCAAAGGGAGATCCCAAGGTTTACGTGTACACTGACCACTTATCTTCCTAATCCTGAATTGTATCCCACATCTTTAAAATAAACAAAAATAAATTAAAAAACAAAATAAACAAGAACACTGTCTGCCTTCACAAAGCATTTACAATGTAATAGTAATAATAAGTAGTTAACATTTTATTTATTTATTTATTTGAGGGTTTCCACTCTGTAATCCAGGCTGGAGTATAGCAGCATGACCATAGCTCACCACAGCCTCTACCTCCTGGGCTCCAGCAAAACTTCTACCTCAGCCTCCTGTGTAGCTGGGACTACAGTTTTTCACCACCACACTCAGCTAACTTTATTATTTTTTGGAGAGACAAGGTTTTGCAGTGTTGCCTAGGATGATCTTGAACTCCTGTGCTCAAGAAATCCTCCTGCTTTGCCTTCCCAAAGTGCTGGGATTACAGGCATAAGCCACCACACCTGGATTACATTTATTGAAAGATGGAATAGCTATATTAACTTCAGACAAAGCTGACTTCAAGACAATAAGATTGTCCTTAATAAATAAGACATTAGCCAATGGGGTCAATTTTTCAAGAAAGCCTAGCCATCCTAAATGTGTGTTCGCCTAACCAAGTATAGCAAAGTTGCAGACTATGAAGTCAACATGCAAAAATCAGTTCCTTTTCTTTATACTAACAATAAAATATTGGAATTGGGAATTTAAAAAATACCATTTATAATAGTACAAAATTGAGATACTTAGCTATAAATCTAACAAAATGTATACACAGTCTGTATGCAGAAAATTACAAAGAAATGATGAAAGAAATCAAAGATCTAAGTAAATGGAAAAATATTTCGTGTTAACAAATTAGAAGATTCAGTATTGTTAAACTGTCATTTCATTCCCAACTTGATATATAAATTCAAAGCAATTCCAAACCAAGTTCTAGCAAGCTATTCTATAGACAAAAACAACCCCAAAAAACAAACAAAAAAAACCCCAAAAACAAACCATGTAAAAGTCAACAAAATATTGAAGGAGTCACAAATTTGAAAGAACTCATGAGTTCTTTCACAAATTTGAAAGAACTCATGATAGCCAATGTCAAGATATCATAAAACTACAGTAATCAATACAGTGTAATACCGGCAAAAGAGTACACACATAGATCTGGTGAACATAATAGAGAACCTCGAAATAGATTCACATGAATATAGTTTGCTGATATTGACAAGATATAAAGGCAATTCAATGAAGAATAAACAATCTTTTCAACAAATTGTGCAGGAACAATTAGATATCTACATGCAAAAAATAAAAAATAACCCAAATGAACACGAGCAAAGTCCTTACAATTCACACAAAAATTAACTCAAAATGTAGCATAAACCTAGCTATAAAATACAAATCTATAAAAGTGATTAGCCGGACTCGGTGGCTCAGTCTGTAATCCCAGTGCTTTGGGAAGCTGAGGTGAGTGGATTGCCTGAGCCCGCGGGTTCCAGACCAACCTGGGCAACTTGGCGAGACTTCATCTCTATAATAAATCAAAAATTAGCTGGGCGTGGTAGTGCGCGCCTATAGTTCCAGCTACTTGGAAGGCTGAGACGGAAGGATTGCTTGAGCCCAGCAGGTTGAGGCTGCAGTGACCAGGAGCAGCCACTGCACTCTGGGTGACAGAGTGAGACTCCAACTAAAAAAAAAAAAAAAAAAAAAGCTATTTAAGCAAATCTATGTGAACTTTTGTTTGGTAGTGAATTTGTAGAAGCAGTTCCCAAAGCACAATCCATGAAAATAAATTAGACTTTATTAAAATGTAAAACTGCTACTTTGTAAAAGACACTGTTAAGAATATAAAACACAAGCCATTAGGGGGAAATATTTAAAGAAACATATGTCTGATTATGGATATGTATGCAACATATACAAAAGTATCTAAAAATACAACAGTAAGAAAACATGCAAACCAATTAGAAAATGAGCCAAAGATCTGAACAGACATCTCAAAAAAAAGACTTACAAGTGGCAGGCAAATAGGCACATGAAAAAATGTTCAACATCATTTGTCATTAGAAAAATGCAAATTAAAACAACAATGAGGTTCCGCTACATACCTATTAGAATGGCTAAAATCCCCCCAAAACTGACAATAACTATTGCTAGCAAAATGTGGAGCAAGGAACCCTCATTCATTGCTGGTGGGATACAAAATAACACAGCCACTTTGGAAAACACTTTGGCAGGTTCTTAAACACTAAATAGTCTTATTATATAATTTAACAATTGAAGTTCCAGGTATTTACCCAATTAACTTGAAGTCTTAAGTCAATATATACATTTGCAAACAAATATTTGTTGCAGCCTTATTCACAATATCTAAAAGCTGGAACATTTAAGATACCCTTCAATAAGTGAAAGGATATACAAACTGTGATATATCTGGGCAATGGAGTATTATTCAGTGATAAAAAGAAATGAACTACAAAGTCACATGAAAGACATGATGAATAATCAATCCATATTTCTAAGTGAAAGAAGTCGATCTGAAAGCTTCATATTGTATATAATTCCATTTATATACCATTCTGGAACAGAAAACTCTAGACAATGTAAACAGACCTGTCATTTCCAGGGGCTCAGAGAGAGGATGGGAAGAGACTGAATACAGGAAACATAGTAGAAGTTTTATAACAGTGAAACTGTTCTGTATAACTTTATAACGTTGGTACATGACACTATGTACTGTTAAAACCATAGAATTTACAGCCAAGCAATGAACCTTATTATGTGCAAATTTTAAAAAATCGTTAAGTAGGTCAGGAATCACAGGACTGAATACAGAATGTGGTGAAATTATTAACTAGTCCTAATGTATGAAACAACTTCATACATTTGGTGGGGTGGTGTGGGGAAAGGATATGGGTGGGGTGGAGCAATGTTGACCTGAGCAATTAACTTGGGAAATATGGGCAGTCTGAAAGACAAAAAAGAAAAGGACTCTATATAAGCACTGTGCAGTAGCTGATAATATTCTTATTCATTGGAATACAGGTTAACGACTCTTAAACCACTGTGCACACATTACAGGAGTTGGACAATTAAATAAATGAATGGTGGGTGGTGGGAGCCAGGTTTCTCATTGTTGGAATGGGAAGTAATGGCACAGACAAGCAAGAGAAGAAGGCATTAATGATTCATGCAGTAGAGTAATGGATTAGAGTTGGAAACATCACATTTCAGTTCACTTTGTGCTGCTATAAAGGAATACATGGGACTATGTAATTTATATAGAAAGGAGGTTTATTTGGCTCACAATTCTAAAGGCTATACAAGAAGCATGGCACTAAGCATCAGCTTCTGGCAAGTACCTCAGGAAACTTTAACTCATGGCTGAAGGTGAATAGGAGACAACATGTCACATTGTGAGAGGAGGAAGAAGAGGGGGTGAGAGATGTTACCCTCTTAAACAACCAGCTCTCACATGAAGTAGTAGAACAAGAACTCATTTATGACTATGAAGACAGCACAAAGCATTCATGAGGGATCTATCCCCACAGCCCTCCCACCAGGCCCCACCTCCAACACTGGGGATCAAATTTCAGCATGAAGTTTGAAGGGGACAGACTATATCACTTCAGTATGAACACAAGTTTAGCTTAATATAGATATAGATACTTGCACACAGAAATATTTATAGCTCTGTGCAGTCACATGGATTAGAATATGCAGATTCATTTTTGCTCTGTCATATAAAAGTGCTTAAAAATGATGACACCCAGTAGTAATGAGCATGCCTAGTGCCCAGGTTTTGATTTCTAATATCATCTTCCAATAAAAGGTACCAGCGCACTTTGGAGACATGGTTGATTCTCTGATAGAGGCAGGAAATATATAAGATGAGCCTGGAGTATTTTGATTTTTCAGAATTTAAAGAAATGCAATTAAAAAAACCCTCCAAACCCCCACAATGATGGGACTCTGACAAAGGGACATAACTGAAGTCAACTGAAAGAGCTTTGAATGGTCAGAGCAAAAACCATTTGAACAGTAACATCAATGACTTAGTATCAAGTTATCTATCAAAGAATAAAAGAAATATCCATGAGTCCATATTCATATAAATCAATGATTCAATAAATAATAAAGAAAGAGAATAGACAAGTCCCCATAGAGTACAATTCCAACTAATGTTTGTAGCTATTCTGCTTTCAAGGAGATGGTGCATAATTTCCCACTCTTTAAATGAGGAGGGTACAAAGTGACTACCTTGACATGCACAGGGTGGAAGGAGGAGGGAGAAGATTAATTTTACAGTGCAGAAACCTGAAAAACACTACTTCAACCAGTTCAAGATGACTGTCAACCTTGTTAGTTGATCTTCTTGTCATCTGTATTATGGATATGATATGATGAAAATGGCACATTACCTTTGTAGGTTCTCTCCCCACAAATCATAACCTGGTCTAATTATGAGAAAAATATCAGAGAAAGTTCAATTGAGGAACATTTTACAATACTCTTTAAAACTGCCAAGGTCATCAAAGACAAAAAATGTCTGAGAAACTCTCATGACTAAAAAAAGCCTAAGGAGACAATTTAATGTGTTATCCTGAGTGTGATCATGGAACTGAAAAAGGATATTGGGTAAAAACTAAGAAAATTTGAATAAAATATGGGCTTTAGTTAATAATAATACATTTATACTGTTTCATTAATTTTGACAAATACATTTGAGGTACAGGGCCTAAAATTAAGGTTCAATATGATATGCTGCCTTAACATCTGGTAAAATTTAGAAGGCCTCATATGGCCTAACAACAAATTCTCCCTCCTTACTTCCAAGGACAAGGTCTCCAGCCAACTAACTCTTCTAATCAAACGGACAAGGCACAATTCCTGATTATCCCTGAGCAGTGGGTTTCAGTTCTCTGCCAGCTAACAAAATTATTCAAATAAACCGATCACATGCTCCCACGGGAAGCAGATAGCATTCCATCATCTTTAGCCTACAAAGACTTTCTCCCATAGCCCCTGGTTGTACACTCTGTTCTTGTGTTCAATTTCTGGGTGATCTTGTGTGTCTTTTTACTCTGAGTTGTGAATACATGTAACTCATAAACTCCTATCACTCTCGTCTGAGCAATGTCAAGTGTTGTGTGTTCCCACAATGGAGGGAAATCACCTCTTCACTAATGAGTGAATAGGAAGTGATTCACATAGCACTATACTAAAGATGTTAAAATTTGGATGTGGGATGTATGAAGACTTTCTGTAATGTCTTTGCGCTTTTTTCATAAATATAAAACTATTCTATAAATTTTAACAGTTTATTTGAAAAATCAAGACACTTCATCTTTTCTCAGTATTTTGCATCCAGATTTCCTAAATTAGCTGTAATCACTCAGTTCATAAATGGAGGTGTCTCCATTTATACCCAAGCAGTCTACACCCATGAGAGGCAATTTAGCTTAGTGATCAAGAGGACAAGTTTTAGAGCTGAACTGCCTGGGTGTAAATTCTGATCCCTCCATTTATGAACTGTGTTATAATGCTCATATATATGAGCAGGTTAGAAAATCTCTCTGTTCTTTGGTATCATCATCCGTAAAATGGAATAATGATTATACCTACTTCCCAGGATTAAATGAGTTGAATCAGGTAAAATGCTCATACATTGCTTAGCAACGGGAATACATACACCAAAATGAATGGTCCTGTGGTCCAAATGATTTTAAACTAAAATTAAGTATCTTTTTTGGGTTCAGACCACAAACTTATCCATCAATATCACCAGTATGGAGGTTTTTCAGAGTCAGGAGAACTGCCCACTAGAGTGAAGTAAAGCAAGATGTAAGGTGAGCCCAGAACAAAGGTACATTTTAACACTGATGATATCTCTCCATTTTTGATGTCATAAATACCTTATATATAATTCTTAAACATCCCAAGTTAGCCATTATTACTGTTTTTCTTGTTGTTTTATAGTCAGTTCTTATTTTAGAATGAACAGTTTCTTAGTTCATTATTATTTCATGCATTCCACACAAATCTTGCAAACCACATCTTTGTTCTGGGTTCAGCTTTATTCTTGGTTCAATTTCTTCATATTGGCACATATTGTTTACTGGTTATTTCAGAGAAGGTTTACCTGTTAAATTTAAATTCTTTCCATTTTTGTTGGTCTAAAGATTCTTTATTTTGCCCTAATTCTTGAATCATAGGATCTTCAGCAGCAAATAATTTTTTCCATTTCTTTGAAGATTGTTTTCTTTTCTTTATTGTTATTATTGAAGGGGTCAGTGTTAGTCTAATTGCTAATTTTTCATAATCAATTTTAAAACTCTTGTTACCTTTAAGAATTTTTTGCTTGGATCTTCTGAAGTTTTTCTATTATGCATACTAGTACAAATTTATTTTATTTACCCCACACAGAACCTTTGGGCTTAAAAATATATTAAAATATTATATTTATTATTATTATTAGGCTTTATCTCATTGAGTGTAGTCTGCCTTCCAAATTTTTCCTTGTGTCTTCTAGAATTCCTAATAGATAATTGAATTTCAATTCCTCTCCTCCACGTGTCCTCTCTTTCATAGTTTTCATCTCTTTATCTCTCTATGCTGCATTCTTAATTATCTCAGCAGATGAAACTTTCACTTTATTACTTCTTTCTTCTGATGCTTTTAAAACTCACTCATTAAAATTTTCATTTCCATGGTAATAATTTTCTGATTTCAATCTGTCTCTTCTAATACCCCAGTGTTCTATTTTTTAATTATGATTTTATTTCACATTCTCTTTTCTTAATAAATTTAAGCATAATCATTTTATAATACCTTTCAGATTATTCTGACTTTTTCAGAGATAGATTTTACCCTGGTATAGTTCATAATTTTTGAGTCTGAAAGAAATATTTCCTTTTTATCCTATGGGAAATTAAACTAAAACCAAGTGACTTTTTGTGGCACAGACCTTGTATCATGAAAGTGTATTACGAAATAGTTTTGTATTTGTTTCTACAGGTAACACTGTTTACAACCAGTCTTGGCTTGGGATTTTAGCATTATGTAGCTTGTGTAAATTCAGACTCTGCAATTTCATGAGGCACATTCTGGAGCATATCATTCTCATAGAAGAGAATTTCCCTACCTAAATCTTCAAACCAAAACAAGATTCTCATAATTTTCTAGCTTAGTGGTCAGAATATTAAAATTCTCTTTCATAAGCGTAGGCAATGATTTTAGAATCTCAATTTCATTTAAGGTCTCATTTTTACCTTCCTGTCTCAAGCAGGTCCAAAACCTGATGTCCTTTTTTTGCATGAGGGATTAGAAACTCTTCTCCAAACTAATAGGGCTCAAATTCAGACTCTGCATTCTTCTGAACTGCAACACCAGCTTGGGTGCTTTACGTGTTGTCATCAAATCCCTATTTATTTCTGGAACCTAGAACATTTTAAAACATTTTCAGTTCTAGAAATTACTTTTTGAAAAGTGTGTTTTAATGAGTAATTTTTTTTGTAATGGCCATTAAAGAGATTTCTATTTTGACTTTGACCACTATGGAACCCAAATCATAAAATCTTCATCTATCTAAGCCTCAGTTTCTTCATCATGGAGCATAGTTCCAAATTTTAGATTTATAACAATTAAATTTGATATGTCTTTAAAGTGTTTGGCATTATGCTTGGCTTTTAGTAAAACCATGCAAACTCATTTGATGCTAGCTATTACTATTATTAACAATATTTAAACTAATTTTTTAGCAGTTTATTTTTTTCACAGTTGAAAGTTGAATGTGAAACTTTGATAAGATAAGTAAATATTCAAATTATCTTTTTAACGTGGAAGAAAGTCCCCTTCCTCTCTTAGCTCTACCTCCAGAAATCACTCTGGCCTAGACCATCTAAAATATTCAAAATCCCCTTTAACCATAATACATTTTTCTATTACATACATTTATGAAAGCTAGGAAGGAACACCTAATGGAAACTGCCTGAAGGAAAGGGGTCACTATACCAACTGTTTTTGGTTCTCTGACTTAATTTTTTTTTCTTTATTTAACAGTGCTGAAAAACCCAAGATGATAAGATTGGAAAGAAGAGGCTGGTGCTAGCAGTTAATCTCTTCTCTGGGAACAACGTTGCTTTAATAGGATTATTGGACAGGGTTTCCCGTCCAATAATGTAGTCGTTAGCCACATGTGGCCAATGAGCACTTGATAATGTGGCTAGTCTGTCTTGAAATATGCTGTAAATTTAAAACATATACAAGATTTTAAAGATTTAGTGCCTAAATATGAAAAATATCTCAATAATTAAAAAAAAAATGACATGTTGACATGATAATCTTTGGTAGCTATTGAGTAAATAAAATGTATTATTAAAAATTAATAGTATGTTTCTTTTTAGCTTTTTAAATGTGGTTAGTAAAACAATTAAAAGTGCATATGTGGCTTGAATTATATTTTATTAGGCAGTACTATAGATTTAAGGAATAAGTTCCAATTGAAAGGAATAGTGTCAGAAATAAGAGATAGGTGTTCTGCCCAAGAGGTAAACACATATTTTTTATGGCAACTATAATGTTCTAAGTATCAAGAAAAGCACTGTTCTAATGATGCTCTTGCAATATTTTTTAGGAGTGAGGCTGTTAAATTCCTCCGTGTAAATCCTTTCAGATCAAGAAGATTTTCTAGGATTGAAGTAGAATATTTTCTTTGGGTATATTACAATAGCATTTTTTCTTTCTATAACCCTGAGACGTGACACTTTTGTGGTTGGGAGTACAGGATGATGAAGACCCCCATTCCCATAATGTCTACCAACCACAAACAGAGTCATTCTAAATATTCTTGCATTTATATAAAAGCAATGTCCTTAATATACAGCATGGCTTTTTAAGACTTGCCCTCTAACAGTTGATTCTCATTTCTCATCTTTTTTTGACCTATCAGCGATCTTTGTCACTGATGATTATTTCCTACTTTTGCAAACACTTTAGATATCTTATTCTCAGCAGGTTCCTCTTATATCTCCTCATCTAAAATAAACAGCCCCACGAGCTCAGTCCTAAGACTACTTTGCTTTCTCATCTGTATTCTAGGTAATCTTGCCCAATTTCATGGCTTTATATTTTACCTCAACACTGATGTCTCCAAAATTCCTATGTCCAGCTGGGACTCTCAACTGAACTCTCGATTTATTTCTTACTGCCTACTCAATATTCCTACTAGGATGTTCAGTAGGCATCTCAAATTTAATATGCCCCACATAAGATCCAAATTTCTCACCTCAAACCTGTTTCTCTTGCCATCTTTCACATCTCATTGGAAATGGTCTTCATTAGTCCAGATACTCAGACCAACTGTTGTCATCTTAACTTCTCACTTTTTCTTACACCTAACATCCAGTCCATTAGGATATCTTTAGAAATTTATCCAAAACCTGACCACCTCTCACCACCTCCACCATTGTTCCTTGGTCTAAACCACTATCCTCTTTGCCTAAACAGCTTCCTAATCTAACTGTACTCCCTGCTTCCATTTGCACTCTTGTTCAGTATTCTCCCTGCAGAGTTAGAGGTATCCCTTTAAAACATAAGTCAGATAACATTACTCCTGTGTTCAAAACCATCCATCTCACGCAATATAAAAGCCAAAGCCTTTACCATAGCTCATGAGGCCCTACGTTCCCTCTCTCCTTCAATCTTCCTTCAGCATCATCTTCCCCTACTCCCCTTGCCTCCCATTAATTTCATTCTAGCAAATCTGGCCTCCCATCTGTTCTTCGTGTCTACCATGCCAAGTATGGTCCTGTTGGAAGGCTTTTGTATCCTCTTCTTAGATGATCTTTTCTTCAGTTATCATGGTTTTTGTTCTCTTCCTTTCTTCCAGTCCCTGCTCATATGCAACATCTTCCCTGATAGTCCTACCAAGGAATAAGGCACACCTGTATGTCCATTCTCATCCACACCCCTTCACATGCACCCTCAGTACTACAGATTATCCCTCAATTTGCTTTATTTGTCTTTACAGCACTCATCTTCAGCTGGCAAATTATTTTGTTTGTTTGTTGTCTATCTTGCCCCACTAAAACACTATAGTTTATGAAGACAATAATTTCATTTGGTTTGTTCTAGGAACCTCTATTTCCTAGAAAATTGTTCGGCACATAGTGAGCATTCAATAAATAATTTCCAAGTGAATAAATCAATGAACTTTTCAACAGGATTTCCCCTAGGCTCTTTCTTTATAGCCAGCATTGAACTGCCTCTGCTGCTTGATAATGACATCAGAAAAATTGTCAATACTTAACATTGTGGACAGAGATAATGACAACGCCAATGATGAGGAGAATTAAGTAAAATACAGAAAAAGGGCTATTGAGGGTGATAAAGATGGCTGTCTTTCCAGGAAAGTTCTTACCTATGGAACTGAATTATTTTTGAGGATAGACTGTTGAGGAGAGAAGAAAGTAACCTGAGGACAACCCAGTGGGATTCAGCTAAAATTTCAGCTAAGATGGCACTTGGAAATCCACTGCCATCTGAAGTGAGAAATGGTAAATCCAGAGTATATCCCTCTGGGCTATGCTTCTCATCTTGATGTCTGGTTTTGTGTCAACTCCAATTTACCTACTCTGGTAGACTGAATAATACTACCTCCCCGAAAAGATGTTCACATCCTAACCTCCTGAATCTATAGCTGTGTTGCTTATTGGCAAAAGAGACTTGCAGATGTGATTAATTAATAATCTTGAGATGGGAAAACCATCCTGGGGTAATTGGATGGACCAGATATAATAATCACATGAGACCTTATAAGAAGGAGACAGAAGAGTCTGAGTTAGAACAAGATTTGAAGATACTGCACTTCTAGCTTTGAAGATGGAGGAAAGACCCATGAGCCACGGAATGAAGGCAGTCTCCATAACATCAAAAATGCAAGGAAAATAATTATCTACTAGGTCCTCTGGAGGGAACGCATCCCTGCTAATGCCATGATTGCAATCCAGTGAAAAGCTATTTTGGTGCCTGAGCTCCAGAAATGTAAAATAATAAATCTGTGTATATAAGCTACTTAGTCTGTGGTAATTTATTGTAGCAGCAATAGTAAATGGATATACCCACAAACTTTAGACTACTCTGTTTAGCCCTATCATTTCTCTCCCAACTCGTTTTGACTTGCAGTTATTCCAAAAAGTCATTCCATTTACTCTTATCATTACTATAACTAATTCCCAAAATTTATCCTGCTTTCTAAGAAAATGTTTTATTTTTATCCATTTCAGCTTTATTTCATGTCCTTTTCTGTGCCTTTCCTCTGGCTAAAAACCCAACCCTACATTTTCTGGAGAGGTAAATTCTCTGGAAAATAATTTGATTCACTAGTAAATTCTTTACTTTTTATTATTTATTTATTTTTAAAAGCAGATTGATGTCCAAATGATATCAATTAGAAAGTTAATAAATCTTTCTAAATGATAATTTGATTGCTTCATTTAGCATTCAAAGTTACTAAATGAGTAATTGCAAACTGGAAATTACTGTAATATTTGCTCTCTCTATACTTTACCTGTATTTGCAGATTATTTCAAATATTTTTTCAATTATTTAAGTATTAATACTTTAGATACACATATCAAAATTATATTTAAAGAGTGTTGTTTATTTGTATTTATTGCCTTCAGGTTAAAGCAACTTTTTCTTCAATAATGCATTTTGATGTAATATTTATAAGTTTGAGGCTGGGCGTGGTGGCTCATGCCTATAATCCCAGAACTTTGGGAGGTTGAGGTGAGAGAATTGCTTGAGTCCATGAGTTTAAGACCAGCCTGTGCAACATAGAGGACCTTGTTCCTTTTATAAAAAGTCAATGCATTAGCTAGGTGTGGTTGTGTGCACCTGTGGCCCCAGCTATTTGGGAGGTTGAGGCAGGTGGCTTTTCTGAGTGCAAGTCAAGACGACAGTGAGCTGTGAATGTGCCACTGTTCTCCAGCCTGTGTGACATAGTGAGACGCTGACTCAAAAAAAAAATTAAAAATTTGTCAAGGAGCAAGTGAATATATTTATTATATAATTTAGGCTTTAAGGCCTCTTAACTTACACACACACACATATGCGATGTAAGAAATAGCTGTTATTTAAGATATTGACTCACAAAATGATAATTATCTGCAGTAAAAGAGTGTAACTTTCACATTTCAAATAGCAAATACACACTACTAAAGTTTTAAAATGGAAATCTTTTTATATGGTGACATAGTTATTGCTTTTTTTATATAATCATTTTCTAAACAGAACATTTCTACTGTTACAGATATTTATTCTTTAGAGATATAAAAGTCACTACACTCCAAAATAAATTTTAAGGTAGCAATAACCTCCATCATTGTTCGCAATACTTTTGAAATAATACTATATTTGGTTTATTATTACTTTGGTATATAACTAAACATTTATTAATTTGTCTATCAACCTGAGATGTCAAATGCTTTTAATTTAGTAGATTCAATTATACAAATCAGTAGATTTCTCACTTTTAGAAAACTGCTTTTGATCTACAGATAATCTTTAAATGAAATATTTATAATATCTATTTACAGTGTTTAAGTTGCTTTATTTATATCCTATTAGCAATAAAAAAAAGACTTAAATCAAGTATTAAAGCACCAGCCAACTGTGGGAGATGTCAGTTTTCACCATTTGTGGAAGGTTATCATTGTAACTCAGGCAGCAAAATTATCCTTTTACACTTGGTAAGCATTATTTCTTTAATATTCTTTACTTTGCCATGGCTCACTAGCAAGTCACTTAATTTTGTTTAAGTTTCGACTTTTACGCCCTCTGTGCCATACTTTGAAGTGGCTTTGCCTGCAGCATTAGAGGAGACCCTATACAATTCCATACTTAATCCTGGTGCTCAAAATAAAAGTCATCTTTTAAGTCATGGCAGAATAATTAGGAGACACTATGACAACTTATTGGAGATGTATTTAGTTTTAATTTAATTCTGATTTGCAGTACAATTAATTATTGCAAACAAGAAGGTCATTTTTGCTAATTCAATTGTTCACCTACATGAAAATATTTCTATAAAAGATCCCAGGTAATGCTTTTCCATGCAACCTAGTCAATCTACAGGGATGATAGTAACATGTTCTCCAGATTGCATTTTGTCACATACCATCAGTTATTGCAGTGTGTTTATAAATTCTGTGATGCTCATCAGAGGACATTTACAAAGACTAATGAAGAGTTAGGTATTTTAAGAAACCAAAGCTGAAGCAACACTATTTAGCACTTAAATGACATTTTTCATTTTCAAATTACTTTTGCATGAATGCTAATTAATCTTAACACTGCCATGAAAAAGGTAAAAAATTTATAATCCTCATTCTGAATATTTAAAAATGAGGTAGAAAGACTAAGTTGTTTTCATGTTTCTATTTCTCACTCTGCCTATATATCATCTATTTAAAAAACAGTGTCTCATAAACAAACACACAAAAAACCAAAAATCAGAACAAAGAAAAAACCCTCTGAACTCATGTTTTGTCTGTTTGAAATACCATCTATGGGAGGTTGCCAATTCCTTCTCAATAAAAACTCATCATTCTATTTGCCCTAGCACTTGTCCATTTAAACCAACTATTTCTTTTCAGTCTAGTTCCCTACAGCTCAAGAATATTATGGTTATACAATTGCCTTGTAGAGATAAGTCAACTAAGATGACTAGAGTTGAAATAATTTAGCTAAAGTCACAGAATCAGCATTTGAGTACAGGTACATACAATTATCCACACTGACTGCTAGCATGAAAGTATTTATTACAATAGCAAGGTGTTTTTACTGTTTTTAATCCTCTTAACTTTCTCTCTTGCTCCTCTATCAGTTAATACCTCACTATTCCATTTTCCTCTTCTGTGATACAATCAAGAACATAGTCACCCATGAGTAGCTAAAGGAAAGATGATGGACAGCAGGGTCAGTCCTTCCAGGATGAGGATTATGAATAAGCATATGCCAGAGCAAGAACAGAGCAGCAGCTCTCATGTCAAGAGCACTTACTATTAAACACAGAGAAAGCTTTCAAAGTGGAACCTTAGAGGGCATTAATTTTCTTAAGGAGGGTCAACACAGTTTGAGTGGTAGATGAATAATGTGGTACTTCTTCTAACAAGGAAAAGAGGTAAAATTTTATTTTATAGCTTTACCTGGCTTCATGACTTTAGGCAATGGAAAGTGAGAATGATATTAATGAGTTGGAAAAAAGTACAGACATAGGTGTGCAAATGAAAACAACTTTAATTGCTAAAATCCACTAAGAGCATTTGCTTATAATGACTATTACATCAATTTAACAACATTAATGCAGTCAAAACGTGACAACTTAATGCTGATTATGTTCTGCACATGTTGATAACTGATGCTTTCGAATTCCTGCATGGAGTCTAATTGAAAAATAATTATCTTACTTTCAAGGTTTATCATCAACTACACAATAAAGAACAATGTGGTACTTTTATTTCATCCATAACAATCCAACATTTCAAGTCACGGATTTATCTAAGTGATAAAAGTGGTCAGGTTCAAGGTGCAAAAGAGATAAAAAATAAACTCACAGAAAACTCTGGAATATTTATTTCCACCTCTCTTTTCTCATTAATCATGTTTGAAAGTCTTCTCTACTGTAGAAAATTGAATAGCAATATAAATTTTATTAAAAGCAGTTGATTTCTTTATTTTTTAAAATAAAAACATCCAACATGCCAAGTTAAAGTGTTTTGTTGTGCACTGTTGAACAATGCAATAACATATTCTTTATATTGAATCAATTCTTTTATGTTGACATACACACACAGTAAAGAAAAAAATCTTTATAATTATACATCTTATTTATTTTCAAGAACTGAGCAAGGGGTTAACACATTTTGTCGTATGAATAACTCACATGAAGGACATTTTGGTTTGTATTGGTCAAAATAATGCTGTTCTGTGCAGTGATATAGCAAATGAACTTCCAAATATTAATGTAATGCTCAACATTGCAAAGTTTTACTCTGACTTCTAACTTGCTTAAATGCACTGTGGACCAAGGCAGCTCCATTTCTTCACAGAACATGTGACTGTTAAGTTTCCTGTAGCAGAGGAAGCGATATGGAGGAAATCCACCAACTCTTGACTGCCTTGGCCTCATCTGTGCCCAGAACTAGTTATATGACTCCAGCACCACCACAAACAAAGTTGCAAAATATAGAGAAACATATGATTTTTTTTTTTTTGAGTTGGAGTCTCATTCTGTCGCCCAGACTGGAGTGCAGTGGCCGCTCCCAGCCACCACAGCCTCGACCTGCTGGGCTCTGGCGATCCTTCGCTTCAGCCTTCCAAGAAGCCGGAATTACAGGCATGCGCTACCATGGCCGGCTGATTTTTTGATTTATTGTAGAGATGAGGTCTCGCTGCCCAGGCAGGTCTCGAACCCGCGGGCTCAGGCAATCCACTCACCTCAGCCTCCCAAAGGCAGGGGATTACAGGCTGAGCCACCGAGCCCAGCTCATATGATATTTTTTGACTCTATATTGAGGTCTGTTACAATTGAGATTTGATTATTTCCAATAAACCAAACATAATGTTGGTTTAGTTATATCTGGCTATTTTAAAATTTTCAGGTGCACTAAACTTTTTTTAATCATCTGTTTAACTTTTTTTTAAAATTTATATTTTAAGATGTGGGGTACAATTGAGGGTTAGATACATTTATCATAATATTACATGAAAGGGCTTGGCAGTAGTGGGTCACTACCAGGAGCGGGAGGGAGGGCACATAACACTAAGGGTACCTGATCCCAAACCAGGCAAAATGAGGACCATTAGGAAGCCAAAACTACACCTATATGATGACCACTTATGTACTTAACCAGGTGGACTAAATTTTAACCCTTAGTATGAAACAAAAAATATAGTTGCTAAATCTAAGAAAGCCTAGAAAAAAATAACTCTTACATGATGGAGGGTTCATTTTGAACAAAAGCAGAAAGTATCTGCAGACATGCTCACTCTCTTTAAATCTTGTAATTAAACCCATTAATTAAAGTCCTGGTTATTTTGAATTTCTCTAATGCATAATTGATTTTCTGTAAGCTTAACTATGAGACTTGAGAGAGGCAGGTCAATAGACGTGGACAAAATTGGTGACTTGCAATTTGGTGACATTTTATGTAGTGGTTACTGAAAGCACTCTTTGTTCACCATGGCCCTCCATTGCTCCATGACTATAATGGATGGGTCACTATGTAATTACTCCTCAGTGGAGGTCACTCAAGATGGCTGTTTTGAGTTCACATTAAGGTGAAAGCCAATATCTGGGTAAGAATGGATTAGGGCTAGGAAGAAAAGTAAGACAAAAAGTCCAAAGAAGATAGATGATGGCATAGAGTAATTGATCTGAACTGAGGTGAATCAACAATCTACTTTCAATGTGTGAAACAAGAAACAGAATTTCCACCAAGATGGCGATGGGGCAGCATGGTCTGTGAGATCCTCCATGAAAGAGAACACTCATAAAGACCCTAGCTCTCTCCAGCGGGCTGTAGCTCCCATCTTTGGCAGCTTGCTCTTCATGGGGAGCTCAGCCACCACTGCCACCACTGTTCAAACAACACTGCGGTCTGGGTCGCTGCCGCAGCCACAGATGCTGCTGCTGCAGTCATTGCCCACCCATGCCTGAGGCGACCCACAACTTCGGACTGTGAAGCCCCCGCAAGCAGGATCTTCTGAGATGGCCACTGCCGTGACTGCTGTTGCCACTGCCATGCCATGTCCCTCGCCCAGAGTCAGGCATGTGGAGCTCCCCCTGTGTACAAGGAGGTGGCCACCGCCGGTGCCGTAACCGTCATTGGCTCTCTCCCCTCCAAACTGCAGGCCTCAGCAGCTGCAGATAAAGGTCTACTGGAGTGGTGAGATAACACCACCTGCTGGGGATCCAAGGAAACAACATCAAAACAGGAATGATAGATGCTCTTCCCCCTTGATAAATAGACAAGGCCGATCTCAGTAATAGACTGGGCAGGGAGCCCATATCTGAACTGCTCTTCACAGCAGGCCAGGGGCAACTGACCCTAACTGTGAACAATTCTACCAGCCTGCAAAGACAGCTAGAAATCAGAGCTGAAAGGACAATGGACTTAAAGGAAAAGTCTCAGAGTGTGCTTGGTTGGTTCTGTTAGTTTACTGACTTTAATCTATTCCGTTTCCTTTTTTTTCTTTTTCTTTTTTTGCATTTCTCAGTAAACCCCATCTTTGTATAGAGGAATAGCACACCAATAAGGAGGTTGGTTAGCTTGTATGTTAGCATCATTGTATGTTTTAGATTTTTATAGGGTTGTTGGTTAGTTTTCAGTTGTGGTTATAGTTTTTCTTTGTATTTGTTTCAGTATTTGTGTCTTTTTTCACTTGCCAGTCAGTACGCTCATCTGTTTTCCCTCTCACTCTGCTCTCTCTCCATTCCCCTCTTCCCCCCACTGCCTGTTCCATTCTCTTCCCTCTGTTAACCTCATACTGATTTTAAGGAGTAAACCTACAACCCCACTGCATGGACAGATTCCAAGGCAGTGGAGAGTGGGTTTCAGACTATCCATACACTTGTTGGTGGATACTGGGATCTGCAGAGAGATTTTGTATAATAGCTCCCCCCTTAATTAAATCTCAAAACTGCAAAAAGGACTGCCCTCAACCTATAGTCCAACTCCAGAACTGAACAAAGCAAGAGGAAATACATTAGGAAGAATAGGAGATTGGACAAACAAAAGTAAAAGCAACCCCTTCACTCCTGAATAACAGAATTAAAGAAGACAGACAAGTGGAGGAAAAGGAAAAGTAGGATGGAAAAATCTGCACAAATGAAGAAAAACCAAAAGAAGAATATGGGGCTCACACAGACCCCTGGGAGGTCAGACTGAGAAAACAGACATCAGAACACAAACAATGAAGAGCCCCCAGAATGACTGGTCACATGCAACAAACCCAGACATCAAGACATTAATAGAGAGAATTTAAAAAATTTAGGAGAGAGAAGAGGAAAATAGGAAGGAGCTGATGACAGAAATAACAGCAGTAAAGAATACTGTGATGGAAATAAATAACAAACAAATAAGCATGAAAGCAGAATTAGCCAAGCAGAAGAAAGAATCTCAGAACTTGAGGACCAAAATACAGAACTAACCCAAACTGTCAAAAACAGAGAAAAGAAGCTTAAAAAGACAGAACAAAACCTTCAAGAGATGAACAATTACTTCAAGAGACCCAATCTAAGAGTAATAGACCTTCCTGAGGCAGAGAGAAAGTCAGAGGCCACACTGGAACAAACATTTCATGAAATCATTCAAGAAAACTTCCTTCATCTCTTCAGTCATGCAAAAATTCAAACACAAGGGATTCAGAGAACTCCTGCAAGACAACAAATGAGAAAACCAACTCCCAGACACATAATAATTCTCCTAAACAAAGTAGCTATAAAAAAACCCCTAAAGGTAGCAAGAGAAAAAGATCAGACTACCTACAAGAGAAAAAGGTCAAACTACCTTCCAGGGAAGACCAATCAGAATAGCAGCAGATTTGTCTACAGAAAGCCTCCAGGCTAGGAGAGCTTGGAGCCCTATCTTCAAAGTTCTAAAAGATAAACAATGGCAACCAAGAATAACCTACCCAGCCAAGCTAAGCTTCATCAGTGAGGGATAATTGAAATCTCTTCCAGATATCCAATCCCCAAGAATCTATGCTGCCACCAGACCACCTCTATAAGAAACACTTAAGAAAGTACTGAACATATAAAAAAAGGAAAAAAGAACAACAACATTCTTCACAAGAGTACAGGCAAAAGATTCAAAACACAAATGAACCAACTCCAGAACCAAAAGAAAGACAAGAAACAACAGGAACAACAACTCTGTAAGAACCTTATGACAGGGATCAACTCTTGCATTTCAATACTTAGCCTAAATGTGAATGGACTAAATGTACCACTGAAAAGACATAGAATGGCAAAATGGATAAAATATCACCAGGCAACAATTTATTGCCTTAAAGAGACTCACCTCACTAGAAAGGACACTCACAGATTCAAAGTAAGAGGATGGGAAACAAACTTTTAGGCAAATGTAACACAAAAGAAAGGAGGAGTTGCAATCTTAATCTCAGACAAAATACCCTTTAAGCCATCAAAAATGAAAAAGGATACAGAAGGTCACTACATAATGATAAAAGGTTCAATCCATCAACAAGAAATATCCATGTTAAACATATATGCACCCAACATAGGAGTGACAACTTTCATAAAGCAGCTTCTACATAAACTCAAAAAAGATATCAACTCTAACACTATCATAGCTGGGGACTTCAATACTCCATTCACAACCCAAGACAGATCATCAGGACAAAAAATCAGCAATGAATCTGGAACCTCAATGTGACTCTTGACCAAATGGACTTAATTGATACCTATAGAACACTCCACCCAACGACCACAGAATATACATTCTACTCATCACCACATGGAACGTACTCTAAGATCAACCACATACTTGGCCATAAATTAAGCATAAGCAAATTTAAAAGGATTGAAATTTTACCACGCACCTTCTCAGACCACAAGTTCCCCCCAAACCCACAAAGACATGGACACTAAACAGCATAATGCTAAACAACTCCTGGGTCAATGATGAAATCAAAACAGAGATTAAAAGTTATCTGGAAACAAATGAAAATGAAGAAACATCTTACCAAAATCTATGGGATGCCATGAAAGCTGTAGTAAGAGGGTAATTCATATCTCTACAGATGCACATGAAGAATATGTAAGGATCACAAATTAACAGCCTAGCAGGTCACCTAAGGAAGCTGGAAAGCAAGACTATCAAAACCCTAACTTCAGCAGAAGAACACAAAATAAAAGCCCAAATCCAGGATATAGAAGACAAAAAGATAATACAAAAAAAATCAATGAAACAAAAAGCTGGTTCTTCGAAAGGATAAACAAGATGGATGGTCCCTAGCCAGATTGACCAAGAAAAAGAGAGAAAAAGTCCAAATAAACACAATCAGAAACACAAAAGATGAAGTCACATCTGACCCTGAGAAAATACAAAAGATCACTAGAGACTACTGTGTACACTTATATGGAAACAAATTGAAAACCTTAAGGAAATGGAGGACTTTCTGTCATCCCACCCTAGGTTGAAACAAGAAGAAGTGGGGACCCTAAATAGACCAATAACAATCAAGGAAATTGACTACACAATAAGAAAACTACCTACAAAAAATGCCCTGGACCAGATGGCTTTCCAGCAGAATTCTACAAGACATTTAAGGAGGAGTTGATAATAATCCTACTGAATGTATTCCAGGCAATTGAGAAAGATGGAACTCTCGCCAAATCATTTTATGAAGCTAACATCACATTGATACCCAAGCCAGGTAAAGATCCAACAAAGAAAGAGAACTACAGGCCAATATCTTTGATGAACATAGATGCTAAAATTCTCAAAAAGATCCTAGCAAACCGGATTCAACAACACATCTCAAAAATCATCCATCATGACCAAGTAGGCTTTATCCTTGGACACAATGCTGTTTCAACATTTGAAAACCATAAATGTAATTAAAAACATTAACAGATGTCAAAACAAAAACTCCATGATTATATCAGTAGATGCAGAGAAAGTTTTTGATAAAATCCAGCACCTCTTCTGGATAAAAACCCTCAAACATCTAGGCATACGTGGAACATACCTCAAAATAGTGAAAGCCATCTACAAGAAACCTACAGCCAGCATCTCCTAAATGGATAAAAATTGGAAACATTTCCCCTGAAAACTGGAACAAGACAAGGATGCCCACTCTCACCCGTCCTGTTCAACATAGTATTGGAAGTTCTGACTAGAGCAATCAGAGAAGAAAAGGCAATCAGGGGTATCCAAATAGGAAAAGAGGAAGTCAAGTTCTCTCTCTTTGCACACAACATGATTGTGTACCTTGAAAACCCAAGAGAATCTGTCAAAAACCTTCTTACACTGATAAAGGACTTTGGCAAAGTCTCAGGGTATAAAATAAATGTGCAAAAGACAATTGCATTTCTTTACACCAATAATAAACAAACAAAAACCCAAATTAAAACAACAATTCCATTCACAATACCACACACACACAAAAATGAAATACCTTGGCATCTTCCTAACCAGAGACATGAAAGATCTTTACAATGAAACTACAAAACACTGCTCAAAGAAATCAAAGATGACACAAACGTGGAAAAATATCCCATGCTCATGGATTGGAGGAATCAACATTGTGAAGATGTCCATCCTACCTAAGGCAATCTACAAATTTAATGCAATACCCATCAAATTACCAGTAACATTCTTCTCAGACCTAGAAAAAACAATACAGGAATTCATATGGAAACAGAAATGACCAAGAGTAGCCAGAACAATCCTCAGCAAAAACAAAACAAAACAAAACAAAAAACACCAAAAAACATAGCAGGAGGTATCATATTACCAGACTTCAAACTTTACTATAAAGCTACAATCATCAAAACAGCTTGGTATTGGTACAGGAACAGGCATATAGACTAATGGAATAGAATTGAGGTTCCAGAAGCAAAACCTCAATTTCTCAACCAACCCTTCTTTGACAAAACCTCCACCACGTACCACTGGGGAGAGGAGAACCTATTCAGTAAATGGTGCTGGGAAAACTGGCTGACCACATGCAGAAGACTCAAATAAGACCCCTATCTTTCCCCATACAAAAAATTAACTCTAAATAGATCATAGACCTAAATGTAAAACCTCAAATCATAAGAACCTTAGAAAATGCAGGACACCCTCTTATGGAAATTGGAACTGGCATCCAATTCCTGAACAAAACCCGAAATGCACAGGCCATAAGAGATAAAATAGACAAGTGGGACCTCATTAAACTGACAAGCTTCTGCAAAGCCTAAGAAACCATCAAGAGGGCAGGGAGACAGCCCACAGACTGGGCAAAAGTATTTGCCAACTCCAGATCCGACAAAGGACTAACATCCTGGATCTACAAGGAATTCAAATGTGCTGAAACGAAAAAACAACCCTATTATAAAGTGGGCAAAAGATATGAGCAGATACTTCTCAAAGGAAGACATCTGAGCGGCCAACAGACACATGAAGAAATGTTCAACCTCACTAATCGTCAAAGAGATGCAAATTAAACAAACACTGAGATACATCCTAACTCCAGTCAGAATGGCAATTATCAATAACTGAAAAAATAGCAGATGCTGGAGAGGATGTGGTGAAAGGGAACACTACTACACTGCTGGTGGGAGTGTAGACTAGTGCAACCTCTGTGGAAAGCAGTGTGCAGATTCCTAAAAGCTCTAAATATTGACCTCCCATATGACCCTGCAACCCTCCTACTGGGAATATACACTGAAGAACTCAAATCACTCTATCAAAAAGATACCTGCACACAAATGTTTATCGCAGCATTGTTCACAATAGCAAGAATCTGGAACCAACCATGCTGTCCATCAAAAGAAGACTGGATTAAAAAAATGTGGTACATATACATAATGGAATACTATGCAGCCATAAAAAAGAACAAAATCATGAATTTCGCAGCAACCTGGATGGAACCAGAGTCTATAATACTGAGTAATCTCTCACAGAAACTAAGATCTAAGTATCACATGTTCTCACTCATATAGTGGACCTTGAACATCTATCATAACACCATAAGAAAAGGATTGACAGTGGTGGGAA
Source organism: Cephalopachus bancanus (assembly GCA_027257055.1). Lineage (NCBI taxonomy): Eukaryota > Metazoa > Chordata > Mammalia > Primates > Tarsiidae > Cephalopachus > Cephalopachus bancanus. The sequence continues at coordinate 2,446,077 of JAPVLO010000262.1, forward strand.
ACTATGGGGCTGGGGCAGGGAAGGGAAGGGAGGTGGGATTAATGGTAGTCAATATGTCTGGGGATGGGGAGACACCCCTTATCAACAATGGTGCCTGAACGATGCACATCTGTATACCTAACCCTTAACTGTACCCCACAATTTTATAATAAAAAATATGTTTAAGCCGGGCTCGGTGGCTCAGCCTGTAATCCCGCGCCTTTGGGAGGCTGAGGTGAGTGGATTGCCTGAGCCTGCGGGTTCGAGACCCGCCTGGGCAGCGAGACCTCATCTCTACAGTAAATCAAAAAATCAGCTGGGCGTGGTAGCGCATGCCTGTAATTCCAGCTACTGGGAAGGCTGAGGCGGAAGGATCGCCGGAGCCCAGCAGGCGAGGCTGCGGTGGCCGGGAGCGGCCACTGCACTTCAGTCTGGGCGACAGAGTGAGACTCCAACTCAAAAAATATATATATATATGTTAAAAAAAAAGAAATAAGAAACAAAAACAAATGTTATGCAACTTGCAGTAATGTTTGTGCATAGGTGCTTTGTGTATTTTTATTTGCAACTATGTCCAGAATAAGTATACATGGACGTTTGAATGGAGACTATTCGAGCAGAAAAACGAGCCCAAGACATTTTATTTCATTGAATAAACGTCCAGATTAATTACATCAGCGCTAATTACATTGTTTAATCGTAGTTGTCCTGCTGCTACTCTCATCTCTCCTGTAAATAAAAGCTACCATTACCCCAAAGAATTGGCTGTGAGATAAATTTCATTATGCTAGTCAAGGATTAACCACCTGTCATATTTTTATTACAGAAATATTTTGGATTGTAATTATCTGTGATGTCTCATACACTAGTAGGAAAAGTACAGGATTCTCAAGGGAAGAATTCTGATTTACTTGGCTGCTGCTGAATGAAGTTTGTGAAACATTTTATTCTAGGGGGTTGATGAAAGACATGATAGCACAATGGGGCTAGGAGGAAAAGAAAATTCTAGAGGCATGCATTTCAAAGATGTTACAGGTTATGAATTTGAGATTATTCCCAGCAGTATAGATTAAGAATAAAAATCTTAACACATAATCAATTCTGAATGCATATTTTTTAACCTTCTGCATACTTTTTTTTTAACTAGAAAATACAGTTTATTTAGAAAGTAAATTCGAGAGAAAAAGAGAAAGAGGAGATTCACCTGCCAAAGGTAAGGAAGGGAGCCAAAGCCAGGAAACATAACAATGGCCATAGCTTAAAGAGAAAATGGCCCCCACATACTCTTAGCAGCCGGTGCTCCTACACCTGTGTCCTAGAGTCCATACCTGCATCATTCCAAAGATTTGCGTGCATCCCAAATCCCTTCCTTTTACCTTTAAATATGCAGAAGGTTGGGGGAAGTTGAGGAACTATAATTGGCTGAGACACACATAAAGCCTTGTTGCATATCACTATTTTCAGCCTACACACTATTCTCACCCCAGGTTGCACTGATCCAAGTGATAGCCACAGAATATCTCAATGTGTGTGCGTATATATATACACAGTATATATATAATATACATATATACAATAATATACATGCACACACGATATATATTTTATATATTTACTATCTATATGTATTAATTTATTATATATTATATATCTTTATACTTTTATTTCTTACGTCCATCCACTGAATAAATGTTTACTCAATGCTTAAGGATGACCAAACTGAACGAATTCCAGCAGATAGTTTTTCTGTTAATTTACCAAGTCCTAAAATCTAGTTCCTAATTTTGAAAGCCTGAAGAATCACTTTGGTCAGTGCCTGGAGATAGTAAACATGTATATAACATGCATGATAACCAAAATGGATATGTGTAGCTCATTTACTAATTTAAATTGAAAAATTGTTCTCACATAAGCTAGAATATCAGAAGTGTCTTTAATAACTATATAAGAAATCTCTATAATCTGGCAGGCAGTGTGCTATAGGAAAATATACATAGATGGACCAGTACAACAGTCCCTAAATACCTCAGATTCTATTTACTACCAGATTTCCACTGAGGAAGCTATGGTCACATTTTTTCCAGCCTAAAATTTTGTTTAAACAGATCTAAAGCCTCTGGAAGCCTCTGGAGGCTTTAGATCTATCGTAGGGTCAAACATATGAGGCTCCAACTAGCAAATTGTGACTAAGTTTACTATCACAGGGCAATAGCAAAATCTTTTAGTCCTTTAAGGACTGTTATATTTTGCTTCCTTTTATTCCTTCTTATTTCTTCTTTCTTTCCTTCTTCTTATTCTCCTGATCATAAGAAATCTGGAGCATGAATATGTCATAGATTTATATTGCTCAATTAAATCTTTAAGTGTTCAGTCTTTATTGGTCCTTCTCTTCTTCAAGCCCCATAATCTAGTCATCATTTTTAAACCTAGAAGAACTAACTCAGATTTTACTTATAATCAATCACTTCTCAAAGTCTTGAGTCCTTAACTGTGATAGAGTAGTTATTTTACATTACTTAGTTATATCTATTCTGTTTACTCACTTGTCACATGAGAATAATGTTATAAGCCTTGCTTAGATTTGAACTTGTGATAAGGATAAATCCTTAGAGACTAGAACCTGTGTCTTAATCATTCCATATTTTCAGCATTCAGCTGCTCATATCCTCATAATAGTTCTCAATGTTAGTTAAACTGAATTAAAATAGGTTATAATATGTGAAAGCTTATACATTTTTAATTGCTTTAAATTTACTGGGTTATTAAGTGCATTGAAAACATTTTGAATTAACAACCACGTTTTTATAACCAGTGAATTTGAAATATAAGTTTTAATAAATTTAGCCATATTCATAATGAGAATAGCATCCAGCCTATGGAAATACTGAAATTAAATTTTTATGTTTGTATCAGATAAAAACCAAGTGTCTTTTTTCCAAATTAATGCTAGGTCAATATATTGGCTTACAAGTTTTCTGAATTGTACATAGCTTTAACTCTCTATGTGCATTTTTAATGTATTTTGTTCTACCTAAAGACTTGTATCACAATTCCTTAAGGAAATTTTAGGCATGGAAATGATGTTGGAATCTACAAAAAGCTGCCAATGTTGACCTCAGATCACAGATGTGCCACTCAGGGCTGAAAGCACCTTACTTCTTTCAAGCTGTAATTAATTTTCTGTAGTGTTTCAAATAATATATTCAACTTCTCACTTTTAATTAAGATTCCTTTTCTTGCTCCAAATTTAAATTATATTCTGAAAGCAATTTTTGTCAATTGCTTTTTCATGTGAGAAATATAATTTCGTTAGTGTCACTTTCATGCTTTTTGATAATAAAGTTGTGAATAAAAAATGAACAAAGATTCTTACATACATCTAAAATGTCTCATTCTATAAGTAGAGTAGGACAATTCTAGAATACACTAATATTGCATAAGTACCTTGGTTTTCTATAGAATGAATAGATTTCTTGGTAACATACAGCCAATTAGTATAACATATATTAATAAAGAGGAGCCTGAGTATAGCCAGAAAAGTAAAAGCACTTATTAATAAATATACTGTAGATCTTTTTACTAATATCCAACAACAATCACTTATATTGTTAGTATTTGATTATAGATTACTCAAAACAAGGAATTTAAAGCTTAGAGCTTTAATTAATTTTTAGAGCTTTAATTTAATTTTTAATTTAAAAAGTTAAGATACTGGTACTGTATACCTATTGGGTTATCACTGAAAAGAAATATGTTTAAAAGTACTATCTTCTTTTCTACTAAAAGTTCTTAGAGAGGCGATGTTTTTTGCAGGAAGTCTTCAATGTCCAGTCCCTAGCTTTGTAGGTATCAAGAGGTAGTTGTAGCAATTGCAGCCATGGTGGCAATTTTTCAATTCTGACTTTATGAGGTCTAAATCTTAGATGCTGGCCTCCGAGGTAGCAGTTATGCTGTGGTAAATTCTGTATTGTTTGAGTATTATTTCTCTATTCTGCAACCCTCTTCTCTCATTCTTCCAGCAACTTTTTTTTTTTTTTTTTTTTTTTGCGTTGGAGTCTCATTCTGTCGCCCAGACTGGAGTACAGTGGCTGCTCCCGGCCACCGCAGCCTCGACTTGCTGGGCTCCGCCGATCCTTCCGCCTCAGCCTTCCGAATAGCCGGAATTACAGGCGCGCGCTACCACGCCCGGCTGATTTTTTGATTTATTGTAGAGATGAGGTCTTGCCTGCCCAGGTGAGTCTTGAACCCGCGGGCTCAGGCAATCCACTCACCTCAGCCTCCCAAAGGAGCGGGATTACAGGCTGAGCTACCGAGCCCGGCTCCACCAACTTTTTAAACAACTCGTTACCTAAACCTTTTTCTTTTTAAAATATCTTGCATGATTTCATTTCCTAAACTGAAGCACATTATTTATACTGTTTTGCTTTATGGAATAGAAAGAAAAAATCTTTGACATTAAAAGCAATAAAAAGAGAATAAAAACTTGGCAGAAATTAAGTTTGGCTGTACACTCAGTGGCTTCTTCGTGGTTTAAGTTGCTCAGTGGACACCAGATATCACTGTGCATATCAACCTGAATCCTTTCCAGAATTGGGGCATTTATGCAGAAGCCAGGGAAGAAGATGCGTACATCTCAATTCTATGTGTGCCTGGTGAAGGGATCAAACAAGTTGTGCCAACTTGTGTTGCTATGTAATTATGTCCAAAGAAAGCTGGTGTAAGTCTTAAAGCTCTGAGAAACTATCATTAACCTGAACCACAATTTACAGTTGTGTCAATACAGAGCCACCTAAGTGGTATGAGAGAGTGATACTTTTCTTCAGCTGAAGAAAGGCCATTTTCCCCTCTATTATAACATGAAATCTAAACAAAAACAGCGCCGTTGTCTCTGTTTTGGTTATCTCCAGGTGAAATTGAGAGGAAGCATGCCATTGTTGAATAATATCAGCTACTGACTTTGGTCTTTTTGCAGCCTTTGGAGGAATGATATCAGTGAGACTCCTGTACAGCAGCTGTGGAAATAAGTGTGCAATTTCAAGATCTTCTGTAATTCACCAGCCATTTTTGTGATTTTTTCCTGCTTTTATGAAAATATTGTGTAATAAATGTAGACACACAACCAACTAGTCTTCTATGTTCTGTAGGCTCCCAGGATTTGCCAGAGAAATCAGAGCTATAGAGACTAAAAAGGTAACATGATACATCCAACAAACAGGTTTTGGCATCAGATAGACCTAGACTTGAATTTCTGTTCATTCATTTACTAGCTGTGTGGTTTGGGAAAGAGTTTGAGTAACCACTCAAAGCATAAGTTTCCTGGTCTGAAAATGGTAGCCAGAATACATTTGTCAGAGGACTGCAAATTATACGTTGACATAGTAATAGTTTCCCTTGGATGTTGGGTTAACATTCATTTATTTTTAAATTTCCACTAGATCCCATCACCCCATCCTGACCTGCAAAAGAAATGCTTTTATGAAATGGCAAAATGAGGAGATGGAAATTTTTTATAAACACTATTTACAGAGTTTTATATAATTAGAACTTTCAGATCAGAATGCAGAATATAAAGTGCAGGTAGAAAGTCTAGCAAAGCTGAAATTACAAAGGTTCTCCAAGCAGAATTCTAAAAGCAAAAAAGTTAGATAATGTTGATCTCTGCATATTTAATCTCTTTTCCTATATCAAGGTAACAGTTTTAATTGTTAAAATAATATACTTATCAATTAAAATTTTTATTTTTTCCTATCAGATATTGTATATTGCAATATTTATGGCAATAGAAATGCTAAAGAAAAGACAGCTTGGAACTTGATTGATTAATGGCCAATCAAGAGGCTCATGTTAAGATGAAGATAATTGACTTGAGAAATTAGCCAATCAATAGACCTTTACTTGAAAACTTCCCAGATAATTATCAATGTATTTCTTTAAATTTTGGGAATTTATATCCATATCTGCTTGGCAAAACAACAACAACAACAACAAAACCCCCCCAAATATTGATCGAAATAGATTAATCTAATCTATTTAATGCTGATTAGATGTCTGTCGCTGGAAGACGTTTTCACTTTTCCTCTTTTTCTACCCTAAGAGCATCTCTGAACCTCTTTGGATGCATCTTCATGGTTTCTAGACTTCCCAGAGCTTCCACTCGACAACTCCCCTCATGTAGATTGGACTGGGAGCCATCCACTTGGGATAGAATACTTATTTCTCCACTGGCTTACTGCATGGTGTTAGGCTAGTTATTTAACCTCAGAGCCTAAATTCCTCCATATGTCTTCAAAGATGAGGAATAACATCCCCCTTACAGGAATGTTATGATAATTCAATGAAATAATATCTGAAAAAAGCATTTCTTGTGCATAGTAAGCGCTCAGTAAATGATGGCAGCTATTTAAATAGTTGTTTTAGTTGATGTTCATGGAGTCTTGTACTGGCCCTGGCTTGGGACCTACCAACCATGCTCTCACCAGGAATGCTAAAATGAACTGGATTTAGGACACAAAGTCTAAATGCAAGTCTTACTGAGATCTGCAGTTTTTCATGTGTCAACTAGTGAAAAAGATGAGAAGAGGCATTATAATGCTACTAGAAATGGGAGAGGACACATATTCATAGACTGACATTAGCACCCCACTTTGGTCTTGTTAAGAAATTATCATTGATGCATCAAAGTAGGGTGTGGTGTGTTCAGCAGCAAGTGAAACTCTATCTTCATTCCATTGGAAGTTGTGCAGATATTTGCTAACTTTGCATGCATAAAAAACAACTTTCCTGTAAGCTAACCTTTAAAAGTAGACAAGGTAACAGCTTGGAAACCAAAACTGGGAAACTAACTGAGAACTGATCCAATTCCAAACTTCTGACTTGCCTAAGAAAGCCAGAATCCATGTATATTATTTAATTGAACGGTCTGTGAAGCCTACATCAGTCTTATCTTTTAATTACCCTGTGTGAATAACCCTACTGGATCTCCTACATTTTTCTTCTGTGCTTTAAATTCCTTGTTGGAATAAGCACTGATTTAGCCTCCCATTAGCTAGATCTATTTGTGCCTCCAACCAAGCCCATTTACTTACATAAGTGACATTTATTAAAGTTCAACATTATAGACACTGTATTTTATGTTAAATATCTTATCATAAAGATTACTACCACATTTTCATAACAATACACCTCATGCTTCAGAAGTCTTTATATCACATCTTAACTCATCACATATTCCAAAAGAGGAGAGCAATTTTAAAAGCTTTGTATTTCTCATAATGTTTATTTTCCCATCCACTTACTAATACTGGACCATATTTCAAAGTTTCATGAACAGTGAAGGCAGATTTCAAGGAACATCAGAGTTATGATGGCATCTCTAACTTGGCATTCATAGAAAAATCTGAAAGCACACACATGGCTGATTTTATCAGAACTGCACTTAATTTAAATCCAGCTATTTATTTTTTCCCCTTAAGTGTCTGCTGTATTTGATATATCTTCAGTTTCTATAAGCTGTTTGCACCTGCTCAATATCATGGACATTCCGTATTCAGAATAATTTAAGCCATTTGATGAACTGATTTGAATAATGATAAAATAGAGAAAAACAAGCTAGCAGAATCAGAAAACCCACAGAATTTTAGCGCAGAAAGAACCATTAGAGTTCATTTTATTCCCTTTTCTCCCTCTCCTGAGTCTTAAAGGTTAAGGTCTTTGAAAAGTCTTGTAATTAGTTAGTGGCAGAACCTGGTTTGGAAACAATGGCTCCCAATTCTTGGAAGTGTGCTCTTTCCATAGTTCCCTGTTGCAAATAGATAAAGCCAAGGATAATTGCTTCTTACCATGCTCTGACAAGGCTAAACTGCAGTGTGTAAATAACTTTAGTGCACTAGACATTAGAATATCAGCAACTTTAATGTTTCTTTTGCATTCTTCTTTTTGCCAGGTACATTTGAATCAGAAATTGAGTGCTCTACTACAAACCTACAGTCTTCGAGTCCCTTGATAACACTAGTATCCAGTGCTTTCTTTTCTCTCTCTCTCTTTTGATTTTTATTTTGAAATTGTGGGGAACAATTCAGGGTTAGGTATACAAATGTTCATTATGCAAGGTACCCCTATTGATGAGATGTGTTCCCCCTTCCCCAGGTGGATATCAACTACTGTCAATTCCAGCTACTCACCCTCCAGCCCCCTCCCTGCAGTTTCCAGTTAATTTCAAATCCTTTCACAGACAGCCCACAGACTGGGAAAAAATATTTGCCAACTCCATGTCTATCCATTGTTTTCTGCCTCTTGCTTTCCTTCAGCTATGTGATCATTCAGTAGCCGAGGTACTAAACAGCAGACTTTGCAAACTTGGGCAGCGCTGAACCTGATAGAGTCCCAATTTTTTCTATTCAAAAAGTGCAGTGGTGTACAATGAGATGTGTTGACCTTCTTACATCCAACAGGGCTATGACCTTGAAGCCTGCAGGCAGCAGATTTTGAGATCCCTGGAAGGGGGACTATTTTCCATTGAAAGTGATGACTGAGTTTTCTGGAGGTGAAAAAATGTCTTCAGGCACTCCTTCCCACTTATTCTTTGGGCAGCTGCTAGAATCACTGAAATCCAAGGGTATGTATTCCACCTGACTACACCATCAATGGCCCATAAACCAATTTCCTGTGGAGAACCACCCTCTTATGAAAAGGAAAGACAAATACAAACTAAAAGGCAAAAACCAAGGGAAAAAGTTAAAGTCAGGACAAAGGAAATTTTATGAGAATGGAAAGATCAGTAAGGTTATCTACTGTTGGTATTTATTGCTTTTCTTTTGTGCCAGATATGTTCCTTTATTCTCAAACTAGTGCCCTGTGGTGTCAAATGGACAGATAAATACAGTAATTTCTAATCTTCTTTGACTTTCCATTTTAAGCAACATTTTGAAGCCATTTCTCTCCTGTAGAGATGTACTCTGTCAACCAAACCAGTGAATGTTACTCTGTGACCAGGAAAGATACATTTTATTCAATGAAAAGAAGAAAAAAATTTATAGTACTTTCACATACATGACATGAAACTGAATCTCAATATTATCAGTAAAAAAGGAAAGAAGGTAAACCCAATATAGCTTTCTGTAAAGTAACGGCAAATGCTTAATAAATATAAAAGGCAGGTGTACATCTGAATGAGAAAATGAATAGAATACAAATATTTGCTACTGTTCAAAAGTTTTAGATTCTTTTTTTCTTTTGGTCCAGCCTTCAAGGGCAATCTATAAATCTCTCAAGTAATTTTCATTTGTTTATAGACTTCCTCCCCTTTTTATTCACAATGTTAATAACAATATTTATTCCCAAATAATCCTTATTCTCAACATTTTGCACAAGATCAAATCTGGTGACTTGATTCTGAAATAACTATAAAAGAAAATGATTTACACTGAAAACAATTTCAAAGAAGAACTTCTAAATAGATTATTATCATTTTGGGGGGCAGCATGATTAATATTGAGTAGAAAAATCCAAATTAGTAAGATAAAGTCACAATTACAGGAAATAAAAAACAAGAATATCATAGAAAAGCTTCAAGAGACAAATAACTGGTTTTTTAAAAAGGAAAAATAAGATAGATTCCTGGCCAGAGTGACTAAAAAATGAGAGAGAAAGTCTGAATAACTACAATTAGGAATGAAAAAGGTGATGTCACAACTGACTCTGAAGAAATTAAAAAGATTATCACAGATTACTAGTAACATCTATATGCAAACAAACTAAAAAAATCTAAGGGAAATGGAAGATTTCCCAGCATCATACAACCTCCCAAGGTTGAAACAAGAAGAAATTGAAACCCTAAACAAACCAGTAACAATCCAAGAAATCAACTAACTTACAAGAAAAATCCCTGCCAAAATAATTCCTGTACCAGATGAATTCTTAGCAGAATTCTATAAGACATACAAGGAAGAGCTGATAAAATCTTATTGAAAGTATTCCAGGCAATTGAGAAGGAAGGAATTCTCCCTAGTTCATTTTTTCCCATGCAATCCAGAAATCTTCCTCCTGGGAATGTACCCAGGGAAACATAAATTGCTCTACACAAAAGATACCAGCACAAACATACTTATTGCAACCCTATTCATGATAGCAAAAACATGGAAGCAACCCCGATGCCCATCAAAAGTGGACTAGATAAGAAAAATATGGTATATGTACTTGATGGAATATTATGCAGCTATAAAGAAGAACAAAATCATGGCTTTCATAGCAACTTGTATGGAGTTGGAGACCATTATACTAAGTGAACTATCACAAATACAAATAACCGAATACCACATGTTCTCATGTCAGGTTAAGTGGGCCATGCTAGTCACACTAGCAGAAGGGTGAGATCAGCAGACACCGGACACTTCTAGGGGAGGAGGAAATGAGGGAAGGAAAGGAGCACATGGCAACTTACTGGATATCTGATCCACTGTCAGGGGGAGAGAGGGCCAACTAGAAGCTCAAATTTCACCTGCTTGCAACCTACTTAGGTAATAAATTCTCATTGTACCTCCCAACTCAAAAATAACTAACTAAATAAATAAGGATTAATGTTGAAACATGTATAATACACAGATGATGCAGTATGTTGGTTTAAAATTATTGTCTGGTTGAACATCCACTTGAATCTGAAGCCACTACTCCTATGCTTGCTTGTCCTGCCATAGTTTAACCTAACATCCCAGAACACAGGCCTATATTGCTTAAACATATTGAGTACTTAATCATGTTCTTTGTCATCTTCAACTCAGAGGGTATTTTTTCCTTGGAAGAAGATAATTTTTTTTTTGGTGATGCAATTCACATGCTGATGTCACTCTCCCTTCCTACCTCATGATTAGAAATGCAACTTCATAACTAAAATTAGAAGTAGTTAGATTCACTTATACCCCCAAAACATAATGCCTCGTGGAATGTTAACACATACTTTTACAAATTTAAATTACTAATTTTTGCTTAAGAATTAAAATTATTTCCCCCTATATAGTATAATAAAAAACTCTGCCCTAATTTTGGACATTTTAATAGTATGTGGTCAACCAGATTCTTTTCAATAGTCTTCTCTGACCATAGTCCTATATGGGATTATATAATTAGTAAAATGGAGATGTTGACCCCTTGCATAGCTATATCTTTTGGTGTGTTGGTAACTGCTCTTATTAGCAGAGAAAACTTCTCACAACTTTTAAAGAACCTACTTCTCTGTTAAAATTAATTTAGCATAACTGTCAAAAATTATAAAGATACATTAGAAATCTTGCAGTTTTATTCTTGATACTTCTTTTTAATGTGGCTTAAAGGCCTTAATAATGTAGAAGCACTATTAGGAGTTATAATTCAATGAGATCCTCCACAAAAGTAATTTCTTTTATATTTTAAAAGTGTCTTTCATTTTATTCACTTTTTATAAAATAGTTTTAGACTTTAGTTTTGATGATTTTTGTCTTTTACTTGGTATATGCTGGTATTTCTATTGGCTTAAAATATTTCCTGGTGAAACCATCTCACCAAATTACAAAGTATGATCTTGGGAGAGAAATTTAATTATAACTACTTTCAATTTCATTTTGAAACTTTTAAAATTGGTCATTGAAGTTTTTCCCCATGTCATCTGGAACAATGGGAAACAGTATCTAAAATTCATAACTGTTCATATTTACCTTAAAATTAATTTATGTGTCTAATAAGTATCAAAGTTAGAAAGGACCAGAATTTTATCAATAAACTGCAGTGATTACCTTTTCCTCATATTTAAGAAGCATGTCAATTAAACTGAATTGATTATACTCAAGAGATAAATATATGCGATCATTATGATCAGTAGAATATTAAAACTAAAATAAACTCAATATTTTACTCTTTAAACATTTGCAAATTAATCAATTTTTTTCTGTATTAATTCACTAATTTCACTCATACACTTTTGAATCTATATTACCCAAGGGAAAATGCATGCTGCCTACCTTTGTACATTTAACATGCTTTGATAAAACAATCCTGTCTAATCTCTAAATAATGTTGCTACCTTAGTGCTTCTGAAATTGCCTTTTGTATATTACCAGGGTAATTGAAATCTCATATGATGGATGTTCTAAACACTTTCAAGCCTTTATCTATATACATTTTTCATGGTTAGTCTTTATCACATTCCAGAGTACAGCAGTTTTGTCTCATTGTCATTTATACCTTTCTCCAGAAGTTCAATGCCATAAAAATCCTGTATAGCCTGAAATCTAACAGTAGAAAGATTTATTCACTGTTTTCTTTTTTTAAAAAAATTAACTTTAACACATCAGTATCCTATAAAGACCTTCCTTTATTTTCACCATTTGATGGCAAAAGTAGAAACTGAAAGTCACATGTTTTGGTATAATTTAGATCTTCAATGAATATAAATCATGTGACTAGCATATGCTATACAGAAAATAAATAACCACAAGTCAGTTCCTAAAAACACCCACACTCACTATATGCTCAATAATACTGTCTTTTTGGGCAAGTCCTCCTTCCATGCCAAGAGATACAGCTTTAAAAAAAATTTTTTTAAGAATTAGGTTCTGAGAAAATTCTTCCAAATTTTGTTTAGAGAAACAAAATAAAAAGTATAAATGCCCCCTTGTTTGTGGGGCAGGGAACAGATTGATGGGCTTTTGTATTATCTATAGTTAAGGCCTGGTGGAGACCTAGTCTAAGCATCTCCCTCCCCTATTTAACTCAGAAATCAGTCAGTAATTAGAAACAGGCTTCATTCTGATGGGGGCGCAGGAACCAACTTGTCACAACTGGATTTGGCTAAGTAAAATGTATGTATTTAAGGATAGGAAGTAACTGAAGACCTAACTCCAGGACTCTCTCTTACTAGGCACTAAGAAGTCCAGCTCCAAGACTTGACTCCTTTCCTTCCAGTTGTAGCTGGTGGTGGAATAATACAGTAGTAAGCAGAATTACTCAGGTCTTGCCGTGTGAAAAAAATTGATCTACCCTCACATAGCTATAAGTTGACTATAATTTTGTTTCAAAGGAATTATCAAGGTTCTATTTCTGGGGTCACTGCTAGATTAAACAAGAGATGAGTATATACATATTAATGCATGTCCGTATAAGAACAATAATATGTTCTTCAGTAACACATTTTCCTCTTATATGCTAGGTTCATGAAAACCAGTGAGAAGTTTTTGACCTGGGAAAATGAGTAACAAATATGATCCCATGCTTGATGCTAATAGATATGCTGGATATCTATGTACGTTTCCAAGCAATGGCAGGACTTCTCACACTACTGACAAATTTTTACTGTATATTTTCTGAAAACGTTTGAACACTCCATTAAAGGAACAAAAAATTCAACACTAAAAAACCAACCAAACAAATAAAACAAATAATTCCATTAAAAAGTGGGCAAAAAATATAAAAAAACATTTCTCAAAAGAAGACATACCAATAGCTAATAGGTATAAATGCTCACTATCAATAGTCAACAGAGAAGTGCATATCAAAACCACAATGAGATATCATCTTACCCCAGTCAGGATAACTATTATTAAAAATAAACGAATAACAAATGCTGGCAAGGATGTGAGTGGGGAAAAGTGCATTCTTATACACTGTTGGTGGGAATACAAATTAGTGCAGCCACTATAAAAAACAATATGAAGATTTATTAAAAAACTAAAAATAGAACTGCTACATAATCCAGTAAACCTGCTACTGGGTATTTATCCAAAGGAAGGAAAGTCAGTTTATCAAAACAATACCTGCACTTAGATGTTTATGGTAACTCTTTACAAAGCAAACATATGAACTCAACAAAAGTGTCCATTAATGGATCAATGGAAAAAGAAAATGTGGTATGTATACACAATAGAATATATTTGGCCATAAAAAGAATGTAATACTGTCACTTCCAGCAACACGTGTAGAACTGGAAGTTATTATGTTAAACAAAATAAGCCAGGAACAGAAAGGTAAGTACTTACTCATATGTGGGGCTAAAAAGTTGATCTTAAGGAGATAAAGAGCAGAATAATAGATACCGGAGGCTGGAAAATGTGTGTGGGTGAGAGGGAGTGATGAAGAGAGGCTGGTTAAGGGACCCAAACATAGATGTAAGTTGTATTGTTTAACAGTAGCAAAGAGTCACTATAGTTAACAACAATGCACTGTATATTTCAAATTAGCTAGAAGGGAGGACTTGAATTGTTCTCAACACATAGAAATGATAAATACTCAAAGTGACAGACACCACAAATATCCTGACTTGACCGTTACACATTCTATGTTATAACAAAATATCACAAATAACCCATAAATATGTAAAATACTATGTATCATTTAGAATATGCAAAAATATACATTAAAAAACTTAAAAAAAAGATATACTAAGAGAAGATAGTAGATTGCCTGGGTCCAATTTTTGTCAGTATAAACACAATTTTTAAAATAAGTTAGAATCTCTGTATGTCAGATTTTTTTTTACTTTTGTTTTTTGAGTTGGAGTCTCACTCTGTTGCCCAGACTGGAGTGCAGTGGCTGCTCCCGGCCACCGCAACCTCGACCTGCTGGGCTCCGGTGATCCTTCCGCCTCAGTCTTCCGAGTAGCCGGAATTACAGGCATGCGCTACCACGCCCGGCTGATTTTTTGATTTATTGTAGAGATGATGTCTCACTGCCCAGGCGGGTCTCGAACCCGCGGGCTCAGGCAATCCACTCACCTCAGCCTCCCAAAGGCGCGGGATTACAGGCTGAGCCACTGAGCCTGGCTTTTTTTTCACTTTTATGCTACGTTAAAGGCATTGTTTGTCAATGGTGTTATTGAAATTGGCTATTAGGAGTGATGGTTAAAAATTCGAAGAACAATTGTTTCATCATAACATTCAGTTCATGGAATTTCTAATCATCTCTTTTAGAGGCGTTATTCAAGGATTCCTAATTGAATTTGTGACCTTGTACCAAAATAACATCTTGAGGCTCTTTATATGTCTAGTTATATTACCCTTATATTTATTTTTTCTTCATTTATTTTTTCCCTATTTGGTACTCTAAAGAGAGATGCTTTATTTAAGAAGTTAATTAACTAATGCAAAATTTACTCCTATTATCTTCATATTTAATTAAGACTCTCTTATTTATGTCATTGCCTCAGCAAGGACTACAAGTATTCCTGAATGTCAGCTTCTTATCTGTTTCCCTCAGCTTTTAAACATAATAAAGTGCCTAGATTCTTTATTCAGAATTTCAGATCTCCTTTCTTTTATGTCACAAAAGATAAATTCACACAGCTGCACTGACAACATCACAGCTTTGAAAATGCATCCACCCGTTACCTTATAAATAGTTCAGTCACTTACTTTAATCCATCTTCCTCTGCCCATCATTCTAATGTCAAACTTACAAGTTTAAGAATGCACTTTTCTCAACTTCCAGGTTTAAAGCAAGAGTCCAAAATGTCTATTCACTTAACCAACATACACCGTCAGAGGTATCATTTTGACTGACAAGATGTCAATCATCAAGCATTCTCTTTTTGAAATATTTGGTAATGGTGCCCTGGCATTTTTATTTTGATAAATATTCAGTGCTAATAATGGCAAGAGTCTGCCTCTTCCTAAAATGTGTGTGGGTCAAAAGGGTTGGGTGGTGACCTGTGCATCTTCACAACTATGTGTTTTCAGCATTTTAGTAAAACACTCCATGAGGGTTTTCACAGTTCTGGTGATTTGACCTCAGATAAAAAAAAAAAAAAGTTTTTCTCATTTGTTTCAATTGGCCTAGCCAGGCTTTTCTTTCTTTATTGTTAACTTTGTAGGGCTCACAGCTTTGACTTTATTAAAGTTTAGAACAGGACTAAAATAAAGAAATATACACAACATCCACAGATGAGAATTTATGAAGATAATGGAAAGTCTCTGGAGATTATGGAATCTACCCTGAAGAAAAGGGATTTGATATCTAGAATCTAGGATCTGAGTTTAAAAGTCCTTGATTTGTTCTAAAGTTAACAGAGGATTCTCAAATGAGCTGAAACAGGCACTAAGAAACTGATTTGTGGCCGGGCTCCGTGGCTCAGCCTGTAAATCCGGCACTTTGGGAGGCTGAGGCAAATGAATTGCCTGAGCCCATGGGTTTAAGACCAGCTCGGGCAACTTGGTGAGATCTCGTCTCTACAATAAATCAAAAATTAGCCGGGCATGGTACCGCGCACCTGTAGTTCCGACTACTTGGAAGGCTGAGGTGGAAGGATCGCCGGAGCCCAGCAGGTCGACACTGGGGTGGCACTGAGTGTGTCATGGCACTCCAGCCTTGGCAACAGAGTGAGATTCCCACTCAAAAAAAAAAAAGAAAAGAAAAGAAACTGATTTGTAAAATTCATCATTTTACTAATTCCTCTTCTTTTGAAGGATAATTGGGAATGGTTTTTTATGGGTTTCTCTAGGTTGAATTTAAGAAATCTGTCCCGACATGCAACATCAGCACTTTCAAAGAGTTTCAAAACACTTAGCTTCACTTTCCAATGTGCAATTTTCATGTGCTTTGTAGTTCACGTGCAATTATTTTTACCCAGAGACAAGTTGACTGTGAGATTTCCCTGCTGCAAACAAGAGATGAGGTTGGGAGTTACTGCGTAGATTCTATTAACAAAATAGTTGTTTCAACTAATGAATTGAATTTGCATTCTCCTGTCTCCTGGTGTGAAGTTATACTCCAATCATAATTCATTCTGAATTGCCAACAGTCTGGACTAGAATCAGTATTTCTCAACACTATATTGAGAAACATAAGTTAGATTATATAGCCTGAAAATTACAAGTCTCTCCTGGCTATGCCTTTATCATAAACCATGTTACTGCAGTTATAAGTATTGGCATTTAAAATTTCCATTTCTCAAATCGTTTTGCAAAGTCCACCATAAAAATCAATGCAATTTGACTTTTCTTTTGAAAAATGGATATATATAGCTGAACATTTGTCTATTAACATACAAAGAAAATAACATCACCCATTGTACTCACACGGCACCGTACGGAGGTAGAGGTTGTCACGAATGATTTGCTGAAGTTCGTGGTCCACAGAACCCTTCTGAAATCGTAAGTTGAGGTAGTGACGGAGGTCCTTATCAACAATTCCTCCTGAAATAATAAAAATTCTCAGTAAAGAATGTTGGAGAATATGTTAAGTATGTAATTTGATTCTGTCATAAATATAAATATAGTCAAGAACCAATATAAAAGATGCATTATTTCAAATTGTTCTTTTGATTTTCTGAAATATTTACTGCTATTATAAAACAGATAACATTTACTGAGATAATAATCACCCACCAGGTTTATGCTCAGTGCTTTACATGTATTCATTAATTTATTCTTCATTTAGAATGAAGGCTATATTATGGTAAAAGACATGCTATTTCTGAACTAATATTGAAATATAGTATATCTCATTGCATGACTTAAAAAGACCATGTATTTACTCATTCATTTCTTTCTATTTTTCTTTCTCCCAACCCCTGGAAACGATCTTTCTATCTCTATAAATTTGATAACTCTAGGTACCTCTTACAAGTAGAATCTATAATATTTGTCTTTTTATGACTGGCTTATTTCTCTTAGCAGAATGTCTTCAAAGTTTGAAAAGACTTTTAAGTTATTTAAAGCTACTCTGGATTTAGATAAGTAGGATGATATAAAAAGTTGAAAGAAAAAAACTACACAAATATCAATGATTTCACTCGCTTTATGCAATAAATCAAAGTAATTTCTGTTCTGTAGTATGCATGCAGATATTTTAACTAGAGACGAGGTGCGAATTTAGTTTTCTTTTTCTTTTACCTGTAGAAATAATTTAAGTTCTGTTTGCCATTATAATCTAATGAAAAATCAACTGGGTTATAGTTTAATAAAATATAGATCAATGATTAATTTGATATTTAAGATAATTATATTAAATTACAAAAATGTGTCATAAAATTCTTTCTATTTCTATACTGAAAATAATTAATTATAAATCAAAATACCCATAAAACTTTAAATAAAAATTCCTGAAACTTTTTCTAATCTTTTCAATCAAACTTATTAAGGCAATTGAGCCAAGACAAATAATTAGAGATAGAGGAAACAGAAAATCTGTAATAGTCACAAAAATCATATTATCTTCAAATTCTTTTGAATCTCAGAATTAGAATTCATAAATCTTTTACACTACCATAATCACATAAAATATCATTATGTAGGTGTGCACATGTGTAACACAATTACCTTTTACACAAACAGTAGCTAGTATACTTATACATAAAATTTATCATTTCAGTTGTCTTCTAATCTGCAGGTATGGTCTCAATAAGATGCCATAAGAATTAGTAATTTTAACTGAATTAACAATCAAAATTCTTACTATCCAAATGATAGTTCTTACACATTTGAGCAGTTTCTTTATCTTTCTATCCAAAAAAATACGATAGTGAAAAACAAATGGCATAAAAAGAAAGCATATTGTTTGCTGTGTGCATATAAATATTATATTCAGAATGCTTGCACGTATAGTTTTCCAAATTCAAAACCATTTATTCAGTCAAAGAAACCGAGCAGTCGGAAATAAAAGTCATTTGAAACTGCCATTACACAATTTCAACCATTACCTATTATTTACATCTCCAAATGTCCTGTATTTCCATGTGTCTGGGACTTGCTAGCACCACATTGAAGAAGTTAATAATTTAGAAATTCTTGAAATTCTCTCACTCTCTCATTTTTTTTCCAGTCAGTGAAACAAGCTTACCCTCACTAATTTATTACAGCTACTGAGCAAGCATCATGCCTGTGACTGTTCTCAGCTGTCGTTTCTGTTGGGTTCTAAGGCTACAGGTCCTTCGGCAACTGCACCCCCCCTTCCTTCTCCTTTTCTTTCAACCTAATATGTGGGACATGCCAAGTGATGAAATGCTTTCTGGCAGCCCGAGAAAATGCCAACTATAGAACAACAGATGTAGTTTATCCATTAATGTAAGCTAGAATCACTCACCTAACATAACATGGATAAATTCACATTTTGTAGTCCAGGATGATTCTCATCACTAAAAATATATTATCAGTTTAAACCAGTTTTTCCCTACTACAAATATACAGCATTAGTCTTCTCAAAAGTTTACCTACTTTTACTTGCTAACGATTGTGAGAAATAACATTAAAACTTCCTTCACTAATTAAAATGCTATTACAAATTACAATCCCCTTTGTTATGGAAGGATTTTTCTGACCTCATATTTTGAAAATGCTTTATCATCTTTCACAATTTATTATAGCATCTTTCAAGTGAGGTTATTTTATTAATCCAGCATTCTACTATGGAAAACTCTGCTAACTGCATATCCAGTACTCTTTCTGCTATTCTAATCTATTAAACAAACGCAAATTTAGTTTTGGGCACAAACACGCTGAGACCCAGGACTTGAATTGCAGTGCTCTGAAGCAGTCATTCAATCTAGTTCTCTACTTTCCTAGCTGCCTTTGCAGCTCTAGCAGCTATGGTCTGGCCATTGACACCTAACACAGAAGGGATTTTTCTCTTCCTCCCTCCCTTTCTCTCTCTCTCTCTCTCTCTCTGTCTTTCTCTTTCTTTCTCTCTCTCTCGCTTGCACGCTGGACATGATATCTGAGATGTAGTAGCTATATTGTGACCATGAGGTAATAAGCACAAGGGAAAAGTCGACATGCTAAGGATACCAGAGTAGAAGTCAGAAACATCTTGGGTCCCTAGTGGCTTTACTAAGCAGCTAAAAATAATATCAGTCACTACATACCTTAAGATTTCTTGTTACATGTGAAAAAGTAAATATTAGGGTAACCCCTTTGTGTCCCCTACCACAGTGGGAGCTTTTCTGTCCTCTCAATAAATCCTGCTTTCTCAAGAAAAAAAGGTAAATATTCATTGATATGTATATACATATATGTATGTATAAATGTATATATACATATATATATAAATACACAAATACACACACATATATAAGGGCATGTTTATCCTTAGTTGTAAATTTCAATTAGAGAGGAATTAAGTAACAGAATTAGGTAGTGTTGACCTGAAAATATAGTCTGAGTTTAAAGATGACCTGATTTCAGGTTTATAAGTTAGCATTTTAAAGCAAGTTAAAAAATAAAGAATTCTGCATAATGTACAATGTCTTATCTATTGTTAAAGTAAATACTCTGTTCTCTTATTTGCTATAGTTATAACGTTCTATTTTATTGTTAATGTTTTTAGTGTTTCTGTTCTATCATTTGTTAGTGATTCTCAGATTTGGCAGCTCATAGGATGCACACATTAATCATTCTGTAAAGCAGAGCACTGTCAAGTTTAATGTCCCATTGCATGCCTTAGCCATTTGTACTTCTCTCTTCAAAACAATTCAATGGCTCTTACTGCTGTATTTTAATAACTATTGAATTATTTTATACAACTATGTAAAAAACCTTTTATTTCCTCTATTGAAAAAATGAAACTGTAGATTTAAAGATAAGAGTAACTACCTTCTCAAATCACACTTTTAATAAATGAGAGAGCTAGGAAGGATTTAAAGCCCATAAACATTATTTAATACTGGCTTTGAAGCAAAGATGGGGTGGGGAGTGAGGAAAACATAAGGGAACAATACCCAGGGACTATTAAAGGAGATAATGCTAAATAGTAACATTTGAAACTGGTGTGCATTTGTAAGGTTTCCACAGTTTTCAGGAATGCCCCCCTGTAGAATGTGATTGCTTTTTTTCCTACCACTTGAATGCTCAGATTGAGGAAGCAAAAGAAGATGATGCTGGTTAGATTAGATGGACAGAATTTCCTTGGCATGCTCCTTAAAGTGATTTGTTAGTCCCAGTCTTGTAGCTAAATCCAGACACTCTAAGTTTAAGGAAAAAAAAATAAACATGCCAGATTCTATGATGTTTGTATCAAAGGTCTGATTGCTAACAGCAGAGATGAGACAGTCTCATCTCTCACTCATAGGCATGGTCATCAACTCAAACTTCCCCATCGTTGAGTCATTTGCTACTGAAATGAATATGTATCTTACAAATTTATCAGTGTAAATTGAGGAGAGCAGTTCATTGGTTGGGTGGCAAGGGATAGGCAGGGGTGGAAAGTGGGGCTGACCACCAGAGTCTGGCTCATTTTGATGTCATCTCTCGTGCTTTAGCCAAGGCAAGCTACTCTGATAGTCTGATCACTTTATTTATTTCTCTTTCTCTTTACCACTGTTTTTTCCCAATCACTCCACAAGATGTTTAGGTGGGCATTTGATTTTGGTTTGTTGGTGGTTTACTTTTTTCATCTATCTTTGTGCTTTATCTTGATGTACGTTCTGTTGGTGGCACACCCTGGCTTTTTTTTCCTGGTGGTTATATACCCCTTGTTCTGTAGATATGGTGAACCTTGAGCCAAGATACCCTGGCTTCACTCAGCCAATCGATATGTCTCTTCCAGTAGTTGGCTTTATAAGTGGAATGACATAGATTATGAATGCAACTGTATTTATCTTGAAAATGGCACCCGGAAGAAATTACCCATTGTTTGCGCTTCTTGGATATATAGACATCCACTGTTTCTGTATTTTTCTGGACAATACCTCCTATTTTCGCTTTGTTTTTCGCAGCTAAAGAAACTTCATGGATATTAATGCCCTCCCTTTGATACCATCTATAGAATTCTTATCCATTCTTCTGCTCAAAACCGTCCTCTACTTGGCCTTCCTTATGATCTTTGGGTCAAAACTCTTATTCCTCCTCTGAACTCTTACATCCTGCTCATCTCTCTTTAGTATTTGGCACATTCTAATGGGCCAACAATAATTAGTGGGCCTGCTCTATATTGAAAGCTCTCCAGGATACAGCATTTTCTATTTACTTTATATCTTCTTTGCTCTTCCCACTCTAAATTAGTGCCTTTTAAATATATGAGGCCATGAAATATTCGCTGAATAAATCACAAATGCTATACTGTATCACAATGATATAATGTGAATCAGGAAAACTCCAACACTGATTCATTAAGTAGCTTTGCACAGATAATTTCTGGGTCTCATTTCTCTCATCTGCAAGAGGTGGGTGTCTTAGTCAGTCAAAATTGCTATAGCATAATATTATATACACTGAATTGCTTAAACAATCAGTTTTTATTTCCTTACATTTTTGGAGACTGGAAATCCAATATCCTCACATGTTCAAGAACGAAATAATTTCCCTCATGTTTCTTCTTACAAGGGTACCAACCTCATCCATGAAAATTTCACCCTCTTAATCTAATTACCTCACAAAGACCTCCACGTCCTAATCTAATCTCAACTGGAGAGTTGAGATTTCAACATACACATTTTGGGGGACACGGCATTCAGTCTACTACAATAAGTGTAGGACCAATTAAAGTCTCCTTTACATCTCAACTCTGTGCTTCCATATAAAATAGAAGCATCTTATAGTTTGGGATTTTTTGTTAATCAGACACCCAGATTATAAATTTTTTTGTTAGTTGTATTCATAATCCACAAGTTAGTTATAGTCCATAAGAAATAAAACCATGGGCAATTTCCCTTTGATATCATTTTCTATTTTCTGAATTATTTAAGAAACTTAGATCATAAATAGTAAATTGATTTCAGACATTGTCTCTGTCAAATAAGTAGTAAAATATCCAAGCAAAGCAATTTGCAAGGAATTAGAAGATAAGGCAGATCTAGTAATATGTTTTAAGGTATTTCCACAACTGCAAATGTATCTTACATTAATTTATTAAATGGTGGAGAAGTCAAACAATAGAGAGTAGGAAAGCATTCCATCTTAGCTATGCTGTTAAATTTTTGTTTCAAAAATAGTTTCTGCTTGGCTCACCTCAAAAATGAAGAAATAAATCACATGCAAGTTGATTGATTCTGTTAAGATCCACAGCCACAAAACAGGTGACAGACATATCTAATCTAGCCTGCCAGAACAGGCTCCATTCCCTTTTAGGTAGAAAATTGTGTCTTTGGTTTCCAGTGATCTATAGGCCTATCTCATTTTCAGGTGGCTAGAGTACTACACCAAATCACTGGATACATTTGATCTATACTAGACAATCTAGAAATTACAAGCCAGTAAAATTGTTCTTCCCCTAAAAATTCCACTTTGCCTATTTTAAATAGGAGCACACATACAAGGTTCATAAAACTCACTGAAGATGCCCTGGTTATTTATTTTTCCATAGCCCAAAATATTTGGTTATATAACAAGTGGTATCCCCTAAATATTTTGTTCATAATATTGGAGTGTAGTCAATCATTTTAATCATGCTTTAATCTTTGTATGTTGTCTGTGTCTTCAAAATTTTAGTAGTATTGCACAAGTATTTTGTACAAGAAACGCAATAATAAGAAAGACAACAAATTATATTAAACAGTTGCAGACCATTAGGAGATTTAAAACTAGAGAGAGTAATTGCAATTTCAGATAAAATGACAGAGATAAATGTAAATAGTATATAATATTCTCCAGCTCTATTGAAAATAGTTTCCTTATTATTTCCTTTCCCCTACTATTGCACAGATGGGATATTATTATTGAGTTTCATTTTTCATTGTTAACCTTGGTCTCAGAGTAAATGTTGGAGTTGTTCCTATAGTTATGATTATAAGCTCCCATGGAGAAGAAAAAAATGTGTTTTTAGTAAATGCCAGGCATTGTTTTAGCTGCCATACATGTATCACCTGAAATTTTACCAGCAGGCAATAGGAAGGATGGGCTCATAGTCAAAAACAAACTCAAGTGTTATCTAAATTTTCAATAATGTACCAACAGACTAATAATAAGGTATATTCTATTAACTTATTTGATTCACTTAACTCTTACAAATTAGATGTCCCTTATTAAAAAAGCAGAATGTAATGACAAATTCAGCATAATTAAAGAAAAAAATACATGAGCAAAAAAGGAACATAGTAATCTAATTGAATTCAATACATTTTTAAAACCAGAGATATACCACTCTAAATTTAAAAGGGAAAAAATTATTAAAGAATTAATGGATGGATTTGAAATTATTAAAGGTTAGTAAATTGAAAGCTATAAGATTTCTATGTAAAATATCTACTAAGATTAATGAGGTGAAAGAAAGACACTATACTCTAAAATATCTAGGTAATTCAGCAGGCAAAAATTTTTTTTCTCTTAGAATCTTGGTTTACTGGCTCTTTAATCTTATTCCAAATTTTAAATGTAAATTTTAAAAAATATAGTGATAAAATATCACAGTGATTTTTGTTCTTGGAAATTATAATTTCATAGTTTATCCACATTAATAAACAAGCAAAAAAGTTTGTACTTTATATATTTAAAACATCTTCATTCATACAAGTAAAAGGGAATGTATAAATAATATTTTCAAAATGAATATTTAAACTTACTTCATTTTATATTAGGAAGCCACATCCCAAAGTAAACTGAAAAATTATGCTTTAATTGATGATTCTTATTATAAGTAAAATAGATGGAGACCTACAGAATTGATTTGTAAACATTTGACCATTATATTGTGTTTGAAGAACTATAAAGCAAGAGCAGTCCCCTAACTTATTTTTATTTGTATTTTTACTAACCTACAGCAACTTGAAAACTATCAGATGAGCTGGTACAGTAGCTGGTCCACTCTAAATGGCTTCATGTCGAAAAGTATCATGACAGACCACTCTGCTCAAATTAACACAAAAGAAGCCCCAGATTTATTTTGTTTAATTACATTTAACAATTATAATACAAAGTAATTCCCTTTCTAGATTCATTCCAAAGAACAGAGTAATATATCCCTTATAGGTGGTGTCATGAGGAATGGGTACTAAATGAAGTTATAACTATTCTAAGCTCGCAATTTGAACTGCTACAAGGCTGACTTCAAATAATGAAAGGTTTGTTTTAGAACACAGAAGAATTTTTCCCATAGAAATAATGCTGTATTTTATAGTTATGTCCATGGCTCGGTCTTTCCATTCATTAGGCACCTGAAGTACGTTATTCATGGTATGCTGGAAACACATTGTTATACATTTCCTTGTACAACAATGCTTCTCGGTGGTGCGGGGAAAGTGGGTGGGGATGATGGTTAAAGTTCTGAGTTAGGCTGGCAAGTTCTAAAAGACTCAAAGCCTTTCTTTTGTGGTAGAATGGAATACTTCCAGCTCCAAGTACCTGGTGGGACTACTTGCTGCTATGGTCAAAGATTCCTCAGGAAAGGATGGGGTTAAGAGTAAGTAGAGAACAGGCAGCCCATGGGGAAGATAGATTCTATACACCCTTGTGTAAAGGGTTATATGACAACAAACATCCTGCTACTGCATCTCCTTTCTGCCTTGTTCTCCCCAAGCTCTGTTTTTCTTTGGAATTTCTCAGTCTTCAGCCCTCAGTTTATTCGGAGGTCCTGCCTGTCTCAGTTTATATTGCTTATTTGACCTGCTTTCACTAGAAAAAGGGTGGTGATCTGTTTTCCTATTGTCTATCTTAGAAGCAAAAACAAAATTATTTTTGAAATTTTCCTGGCATTCTTAACTATACTATTCATAAAATCACCACAAAAATATCTGAAATACCTTTCCCCACAAATATATGTAAACCTCCGGCCCTATTATCCTACTGTTCCTGTTCCCTAGCACATAAGTATATGTCGACTCCGTAGAAAGACAAGAGTAGGGGTGATCAGGAGCTAATAGTAGAAATTTGATGGCTACAAGACCCAGAAGGTAGATTTATCTTCACATTCCACAAAAAACTAGACTCACATAAGTCAGTTGGATATGTCATTCAAGACATAGGCTGTGTGCTTGTGTGTCTGCATTCATGCATGCATGAGCACAAATGTGTTAAGGAAGCAGAAGGAGGTGAATAATGAATAAGAAAGTGGCCATTGGTGGAGCTGTCTAATAAGAAGAGAATTAGAATGCTGGTAGAGGAAGGACATTGGAAGATTTCTTTATCACTCTTGTCCTGTGTTATTACCATTCTTACCACTCAAATACAAGGACTTGATCCAACATGGGGGAAAAATGAGAAACAAAAACTGAATTTGAGAGTCAGAACACACATGACTGCAGTGGAAAAGGAAATGGGAGAGAAAGACCCATAAGTCTTGGAAACTGGAAAAGAAAGCTTTTCCTATTGCCAAATGGCTGAGTGCTGTGCCCCCAAGTGGCTATAAGGGAAGTATTTGAGTCAAGCAGGAAACAGTAGTCAAGGACTGTGAAAGTGAGTTGTATTACAATGGGCTTTTACTAAATTAGAAAATAATTTATTCCAACTATTTATACACTTGCCAGGCATAGTGCTGTAGATTAGTGTATTCAATTACCCATACCTGAAGGCTATCGATTAAAATTTCCTCAAATTTCACTTTTAAACATCTGGAGCTGTATTGCCTATGGAAATATAGGGAAGACAGAGCTAGAAATGGGAAAAAAGAAAGAACATGCAATGCATCAAAAACCTTCTCAACTGCCTTCTGTCCCTGATTACAGGCAAAATTGTACATGATTTTTTGAACTGATTAAAGGGTGTTTGGAGGCTGCTATCTTAACCAACTCTGGTTCATTCCTTCAATTACTTGCAATGAAAGCCTACTGAAAATATCTCTCTGAAGTAAACTTTCATTTTTACTGAAATATGACTGCTCTTAAAAACAATATATTTTTATTGCAAATGTCATGCATAAACAATTAACAGTATAAAGAAACAACTTGCGGAATGGGAGAAAATATTCGCAAATTATTTCTCTGACAGGGGAGTAATATCCAGAATATAAAATGAACTTAAACAATTCAACAAAATACAAATAATCTGATTAAAACTGGGCAAGGTAACTGAATAGACATTTCTCAAAATAAGACATATAAATGGCCAACAGATATGAAAAAATACTCAATATTTTAATCATTAGGAAAATGCACATTAAAACCACAATGAGATACCACCTCACACATGTCAGGATGGCTGTAATGAAAAAGACAAAAGATCACAAGTATTGGTAAGGATGTGCTGAAAAGGGAATCTTCGTACAATGTTGGTGGGAATGTAAATTAGTATACCCATTATATAAAACTATATGGAGATTCCTCAAAAATAAAAACAAAATTTCCATATGATCCAGCAATCCCACTATGGGTTTGCTCAAAGACCTGAAATCAGCATGTTGAAGAGATATCGACACTCCCATGTGCACTGAAACACTGTTTATGATAGTCAAGTCTTAGAATAAACCTCTGTCTGCCAACAGATGAATGGATAAAGAAATGTCATATGTATACACAATGGAATACTACTCAGCCTTTAAAAAGAATAAATTCTGTCGTTTGTGACAACTCGAGTGGAATTGAAGAACATTGTGCTAAGTAAAATAAGCCAGGCCCATAAAGACAAATGCCATATGTTGTCATTTATATGTAGAATATAAAACAATTGAACTAATAGAAGCCAGGAGTAGAAAGGTAGTTACAGAATCTGGGGAAGAAAGGGAATGGAAGGACCTGGTCCAAGCGTCCAAAATCTCAGTCAGACAGGAAGAATATAAAAACATATATATATATTATATATATATTTGAGATTATTGCACAGCATAGTGAATGTCTAGTTATAGTTAATATTTGTGTATTGTACATTCAAAATTGCTAAAAGAGTAAATTTCAAATGTTCTCATCCCTACAATGATAAGTATTAGAGGTAACAGATATAGTAATTAACATGATTTAAATTATTCTACATTGTATTCATAAATTATAGCATCACTTTATAACCCCAAAATGTATATAATCATAAGTTGTCAATGAACAATAATTTTTCTAAAAAGTTATGTGACTATTTACCCAAGAATATTGCTTGAAATCAAGAAAAATATCAGAAGTTACAAACTTTATTGAAGATGACTTTTTTTATTATCTTTGGGGCAAGGCAGAGATGAGAATAAGAAAAATATTACAGAAAATATATATGTGTATATATATATGTATACACACATATGCATATGTGGTCCATAATTTCACATTTTGAGATGGTGCTAAGAGGGGTGGTTATGTTTGCAATGAAGAGGATTGAGGAAAGTTTATGGTTAACTGTTTCCCACGGGAAAGCTCAAGAAACAAAAAGGATTTTTTTAATGCTGTCCAATGACTTAACTTTACATAGAACATTACTATTATATTAGGAGAATCATGGGGTAGCACAGACAAATGTTCTCTTCAGTTGTGACAAAATTTATTTTCCTGCTTGATACAATTTTTGTCTTTAAAGCTCAATTACGTGACTGTTCGACTGATGGGTTAAATAATTCTTCCAATAATGACAAATATTTCAAATACATAAATGCAACCACACATAGTGTGATCTGTAAAAGCCCAGATATGCTTCATGTCATAAAAAGAAGACAAATATTATTACATATTTTTTATTTTGGACTAATTGCTATTTGCTTCGTTCTGAAAGTGTCTTTTTAATAGTTAACCCATTAGTATAAAAGTCTCATTTGAATAAAATTTTAGTGTCTTTTGCTAAATAATTAACTTTGTACTCTAACAAAAATAATTTTGTTTTTGAAAGAAAGTATAAAAACATAAATATATATTTTAAATAGTCATAAACATATATCTTAAGTATACGGTCAAGAATTTTCAGTATTTTCTAGGGTAGCATTAGTATAGATTACCCTAGACATGTATTTTTATTTTATGCTACCTAAAATCATTGTGCAACAAAGAAAAGACAATGACTTTTAAGTCTTCCTTTTGTATAACCATTTCACAAAATAGTACAAAAATTTCTAGTTTTTGGTAATACATTTAAAGATAATATCTAATTGCTGACTTCTGAAAAATCTGGAGAAATAGTTGAAGTTTCCACTTAAAAATAAACCATTCATCAACCTGAGAGTCATCTTGTATTAATAAAATCCATGAGGTAATTATATAATTTTATTGATAATTATATGCAGGGGACCCAAAAAAGGAATTTATTTAAAACATAATTTTGTATTTACTTACATGCTTAAACTTCAGTCACTTTGAAAGTACTCTACATGTGATGTAATACACCTATTGAGAGAATTTTTCCACTGCTCAAAACAATTTTGGATTCATCAATTTTGATGCCTTTTAGTGCTTCTGCTGTTTTTTGTTTCATCTCTTTCACAGGAGCAAAACTTTTCATTTTGAGGACTTTTTCATCGGGAAAACAAAACCAAACAAAAGTTGTTCAGGTGAGATCTGGTGAATAGGGAGGGTGGGGCACGAGGGCCATGCCATTTTTGGTCAAAAACTGCTGACCACTCAGAGTGGTGTGAACAGTTGTATTCCTAGATCACCTATCATGAAATGGGCAAACATGATGAAAAATTCTCACTGAAGCCAAATGCAGCCTCTCACAACAATGCTAGTTGGTATGTTGATGCTGATGGGTTCCTAGAACACTGAACGCTTACCTAAGGAGGGAAGCCTGTACTAGAGAGGCCTGCCCTCCAATTAACTACAACAGTACTGTTACCTTTGTGTTGTACAATTTTATTTATTTTAATGTTTAAAAATATTTATAACTGCATTTGTTCAACATTAGAACTTTAAATGGCATATGAGGTAGTGTTTTAATTTACAAATTATTAAACCAGTTTAGAGTTGAATTGACTTTTCTAAAATCACACAACAAACGCCCTGATGACTTGGGTCTCTTGATTTAATGCCAGGCAATTTCTTCACCATGCTAGAGATTCTTAACTAGAAAGGAAAGAAGAGTGTGTGTAGTAAAAGGCATGTCTCCAAAGTGGATGTATCAATATTACCTATACCTAGGTATAGTTAATATTTGTGTATTGTACATTTCAAAATTGCTAAAAGAGTAAATTTCAAATGTTCCCACCCCCACAATGATAAGTATTTAAGGTAATAGAAATAGTAATTAACATGATTTAATTATTCCACACATAGTACATTGGGTTCCCATTCATCACCTCTGAGGATGATCCACTCCTGAGAGAATGGAGTCACCTCCTCCAAGGGTATTGGCCCCAAAGACAAGCCTTGCAGCCCTACTTCAAGTTCAGATTCTAACCTTATATGCAAAATGCTAAGTTCAGTTCTTGAGGAGACAAAACATGGTATACAGCAATCAGTGAATAAAATGGATTTGGCTTTGGTCAGGGAAGAATGAACAATTTTGCTAAGATTAAGCATAGTAATTGAGAAAATGATAGTAACAACGTAGTAATTGAGAAAATGATAGTAACAACGACTCTGATTGGATTTGGAGACAAAAAGGTATTTTGTTTTACTTTGTTTTTAAGGGTGTGACAACCTGACAAATTACATGGACATAATTCTTTTGTTTTTGTTTCAATGTACTGTGACTTGGGAAGAGAAATAAGAAAGCTGATTCAAACATGCTAAATCCATAAATTTGTAGGTGTTCAGTTACACATTGGGAGGATGAACAAAGGAGAATGTAACAGGAGAAAGAATCTACTGTATTCTTGGGAGTGAGTGTCATGATCATGGCATATACTTCTCAAATAATTGATTTTATGTTTCACTTAAAATCAGGCCATACTGAGGAAATCTGAACAGAAGACCCAGGGTTCTACTTGGGAATAGGTTCCCAAATTTTATTTTAGGATGATGTTTTTCAATTCATATGACTGGATTATTTATATAAACACTGAAGGGCAATCTGTATGCAAATATTGTTGGCACAAGTCCATGATTAAATTGCAAAAGCCCAGAATATTGATACAGAACTTACCACTGATTAATTTCACACATGTTTCTCAGAAACGGAATCTCAATAAATCACAACCATTCTTTGATTTTTTTTCTTCATCTAAACAACCATCACCTTATCAGCATGCTGAGTTAGAGATAGCAATCATGTTCTTCATGAGCATGATACAAATCTCCAAAGAGCTCCAAATCTATTCCTCACCCTTGATATCATGTTTACAATTACCTTCCTTTTGCCTGTTTTACTTGGTTCATATCTATCTAAATTTGCTCATTTCCTACAACCCCATTCTTATCATTCACTAGTCTCCTGCTCTATTTGTTTACATAGCACTTATCACTATCTAAAATATTATCCTCTGAAATGTTAGGTTTTTTAAGAGTACAGAGCTGGTCACTTGGTAGGTATTCAATGACAAATGAAATGAAAGTACAAAGCATTTTTGGAAAGGCTAAGCCCATATATAGACCTGTATAGCCCAACACAGTAATAAGATCAGTTTATATCTCAAAATTCTCAATTTTTCTACATTAAATACTAATTGGCTCCATGACTTATTTAAATTGAGAGCTACATTAATATCTACAACCACAAAGAACAATTAGCAAATATTATAAATGATGCCAACTCTTTAGAGTTTAGTTATAATGGCTAATTGTTGACATACTGAGATAAATTTTATGTCTTGATTAAAGATGTCTTTAAAAAACAAAAATGTAAGCTGGGCTCGGGGCTCAGCCTGTAATCCCGCGCCTCTGGGAGGCTGAGGTGAGTGAATTGCCTGAGCCCGCGGGTTCGAGACCCACCTGGGTAGCGAGACCTCATCTCTACAATAAATCAAACAATCAGCCGGGCGTGGTAGTGCATGCCTGTAATTCCGGCTACTTGGAAGGCTGAGGTGGAAGGATCGCCGGAGCCCAGCAGGTCGAGGCTGCGGTGGCCGGGAGCGGCCACTGCACTCCAGTCTGGGTGACAGAGTGAGACTCCAACTCAAAAAAAAAAAAAAAAAGTTTACTTAATTTGTCTTCCTGATGTAAAATGTTTATCTCGTTTATTTTATTAATAATAAAAATAGTCCAAAATCAAAGCATATTTGTTTTGTAAGATAAAAATTTAGTTCAAGTATATGATAATTTATGAGTTTACTGAGTTTAATTTTCTGTTTTAAATGTTATATAATAGTTTACTTATATCTATCAACCAAAGCTTATCTTTAACAATCACAAATAGAGAATAAGCAACAAATAGAAAATAAAAGTAATCCTTACTATCTTCAATGTATTCACATAAGGTATAAACTGTACAGAACACAAACTATTATGTAAACATATTATCATGTTACAGGATTGTATCAGAAAATGATGGCCCAAACTTTATGACATCATTTTAGCCCTCAGCTGCAATATTTTTCATTGTATTAAGTAAAATTGAAAGCTTTTGACCTAGTGAATTACCGTAAGTAAAAATGGATGACAAATGCAATTAATTTTAGTATGAAAATTTTATGATTCAAAATAGTATTTACTAAACAAATATCCTCTGTCATTCTTTTGGTTTCAATCCACATAAGACCAAAGGGCACTTTACCCATTCTGAAAGTGGAGCATCAAATATAGGTTCATATTTATTTCTAAGCCATCAACTTAGTGTCAAGTGCTACATTTTTAAAATATATAAAAACATATATTTAAAATATATAAAATCTTGAAGTAAAAGCAGTTCACTTGTAACTGTTAGAGTATCTATTATTAAAATTAAGGCTGCTGCAAAGGATATTAGTCAAAGGAAAGAGTTTCTATACAAAATATTTAACACTCAAAGTAGTAAACATATGGATAAGAATGTGGGAATTTCATCAGTCATTTTTTAAATTAGATGTAGTCAACCAAATAAGTAACTTTTGAGCTTCTCTAAAATCTATAAAAACTATAACATTTCCATAGTTCTAAAGACCTTTTGGGCAGAATAGACTACCACTGGTTGGAATTACTTTATTTACAGCAGCAAATAGTTTTCCAATGATGAGGCTTTGCTGTAAGGAAGACACAGATTCACTGGTAAGCATGCATTCTCAAAAAATGGTTTTATCAAAAATATTTGACTTTAAAGTGAAGTTGATTTAAAAAATGCTAAAATGTGGGAGATTTTTGAACCACAAATTGAGGTTTAGGAGGTCTAGTTGAAGTTTGCTCTTGAATCTGTTTTGTCCATGGAACCCTTCTTGCTTTTCCCCAGTTGTTTGATTTTGTTTTGTTTCAGTACTAGTGAAGCGATCTTGGACACAGAACTCTTCCATGTATATTGTGTACTGGAAATTTCAGAAGATAATGAACTTGAGGCAAATGTGCTTCAAAATGTAACTTTACTTGATCTGAGGAAGGCATGTTGCCTTATGTTTCTTAAAGGCTTTATGACATTTTGTCCCCTGAGTGAAGGCAGTCTTTCTTTAGGTCCAATTTAAATAATCATTTTGGCTTTAACTTTTTTTTTTGCTTTCTCTGACAATATGTACAGTAATTTTTCATTAACAATACTTGGAATAAACATTTTATGTATGTGTTTTCTGGATTTGTGTCTGTATAAGATATATAAGTAAATGTTAATCTATACCTTATGGGTGGTTAGCATTAAAATACCTTACTAAGCATTAAAATACCTTACTAACACACCAGAGATTACCGAGGGACTTCAAATATTGTTTTTAAATCTACATTGGAGTGTTATTTGGTTAGTGTAAGGAATGTTGGAAATAAACTTTTATCAGCAACATGAAAAGAGTTCAGGATATGTAGTTGGTTAGAAAAATTGTAGTAGCTTCACCGTTATTACATGAACAAAGCATAATAATTTGGCTCTATAATTTAATGTGCTTAGGGCAGGGCTTTGGGTCTTCTAGATCAGTGATACATAATGTTCAATCCAGTGATGGTGGGTGTAATGCTCAATACTGTCCAGAAATTTAAAATAAAAATGATCTGCAACAATTTATCAGAGTAATTTTCTTTGAATTTTAAATCTACCAACAAAACAAGCACACCAAAAAGCACCACTATGAAGTTGTACTTTATATATTTTTAAAAATATTCTAGTAATTCACTCTTAAATGTTCATTATATTGTACGAAAGTATTTGTCTGTAAAAGATTCAGAAAAAAATGATATCTTGAGACACAGTATTCTAGTTTTATGAGGAAGCCCAACCCCCCAGAATTTATTTATAAAAAATTGTGTATTTATTCTTACATGTTCAAACTTCAGTCACCTTCAAAGTATACTCTGTTTGAGGAAATACACCTATCAAGAGCTTTTTCCACTGCTCAAAACAGTTTTTGAACTCGTGAATCTTTATGCCTTTTAGTGCTTCTGTTGGTTTTTGTTTCACCTCTTCCACATTGGCAAAACATTTCCCTTTAAGAAATTTTTCATTGGGGAAACAAACAAAAAATCACTCAGGGCGAGATTGGGTGAATTTGGAGGGTGGGGCATGGTGGTCACCCCATTTTTGGTCAAAAACTGATAAACATTCAGCAGAGTGTGGGCAGGTATGTTGTCATAGTGAAAGAATCAGCCACCTGTTTGCCACAACTTGGGATGTTTCTTCCATAAATTGTGAAGCATCCTTCCAGATAAAAAAATTGGTTGTCTGATCAGGAGGAACAAATTCTTAGTGTACTACTAGGGACCCGCCATCCAGAAAACGATTCTGGGGTTTTTTGGTCCCCCTTCATATATTCCTGCATCTACCCTGGATAGAGATTGCAGGTTTTGCCATCATAATACTATTGCATCCTCCAAAGAGTGACTTTTTAATACATGAAGCTATCACAGTGCCTGAAGGCTGAGAATGTTGTATGATGGTTCTGTTTCTTCCTCCATCCCTCCCTCCCTGCCTTCTGCTTTTCTTTTATTTTTCCTTCCTTTCTTCCTTCCTCCTCTCCCTCCCTCCTCCCCTCCCTTCCTTCCCCTTTCTTTTCCTTTCTTGCTGTTTGATATAAATATTAAAATGTTTGGTAAAGGTTAACCTTGCAAATGTAATGATTTTTAAAATTAAATTATGGGGTCATATGGAAGGTTGATTTTTAGAACTTTTAGAAATTGCCATCTGATTTCCACAGAGGCTGTATGAGTTTACACTCCCACCAACAGTGTAGAAGTGTTCCCTTTCACCACATCCTCTCTAGCATCTGTTATTTTTTGAGTTATTGATGGTGGCCATTCTGACTAGAGTTAGGTGGTATCTCAGTGTAGTTTTAATTTGCATCTCCTTGATGACTAGTGAGGCTGAACATTTTTTCATGTATCTTTTGGCTGCTCGTATGTCTTCTTTTGAGAAGTGTCTATTCATATCTTTTACTTTGTAATGGGACTGTTTGTTTTTTTCTTTTCAGCACGTTTGGGTTCCTTGTATATCCTTGATGTCAGCCCTTTGTGGAAATGGAGTTGGCAAATATTTTTTCCCAGTCTGTGGGCTGTCTCCCTGCTCTCTTGATGGTATCTTTGGCTTTGCTGAAGCTTGTCAGTTTAATGGGATCCCACTTGTCTGTCTTATCTCTTATGGCCTGGACACTTTGGGTTTTGATCAGGAATTGGTTGCCAGTTCCAACTTCTCTAAGAGCGTCTCCTGGATTTTCTAAAGTTCTTATAGTTTGAGGTTTTCCAATTAGGTCTCTGATTCATTTAGAGTTGATTTTTGTGTATGGGGATAGGTAGGGATCCTCTTTCAATCTTCTGTGTGTGGTCAGCCAGTCTTCCCAGCACCATTTACTGAACAGGTTTCTGGAAGAACTCAAATCACTCTATAAAAAAGATACCTGCACACGTATGTTTATCACAGCATTGTTCACAATAGCAAGAACATAGAACCAACTATGCTGCCTATCAAAAGAGGACTGGATAAAAAAATGTGGTACATATGCACAATGGAATATTATGCAGCCATAAAGAACAAAATCAAGAACTTCGAAGCAACCTGGATGCAATTAGAGTTTATAATACTGAGTAATCTTTCACAGAAACAAAGATCTTAGTATCACATGTTCTCACTCATAAGTGAACCTTGAACAATTACCATAATACTATAAGAAAAGGATTGACAGTAGTGGGAAACTGCAGGAGGGATAGGTGGAGAGGTGGGATTGACAGTAGTTGATATCTGTCTGGGGAAGGGGGGACACACTTCATCAACAAGGGTACCCACACAATTTATATTTGTATACTTAACCCTGAATTGTACCCCACATTTTTGAAATAAAAATTAAAACAAAAAGAAAGAAAAGGATTGGCAGCAATGGGAAACTGCCAGGGGTGGAGTGGGTGGGATTGGCAGTAGTGGGAATCTGCCAGGGGAGGGAGTGCACACCTCATCAACAAGGGTACCTGCATAATGAACATTTGTATACCTAACCCTGAATTGTATCCCACATATTTAAAATAAAAAAATTTAAAAAAACAAAAAACAATTAAATTACATTTCAATGTAATACCCTACCTGGTATCCAGGTTGTGGGTGAGTGAATGTATAGCCTGCATTTTCCTCTTTACAAACTCCAATATTTACCAAAAGAATTTGCTGGTTGCTAAACTGCCAAATGGGCTCAGTTTTGTCATCTCTCCCCACCACACTCTCCTGTTCAGTTAGGCTTTTTTTCAGTTCTGTGTTGAAAACCATGTATAATTTGTGTTTCCTGTTGTTTTTTCAAATGTTCAGAGGTATAGACTCATTACCAGGACGCTAAATATGACCATACACAGTACTTGTGGCAGAGCAAAGTTATACAAGATACACAAGGAAATTTCTCCAGGAAGTTATCATAAAATCTTCTCTCCCAGCTGCCTCACTTGTCAATTATCCATAGCATGACTACAATTGCAGCAGGCAAAAGTAAACTATTCAGTACTGACCATAAGCACATAATATGAAACCACTTACCTTTGACCTCGGTCAGCGTAGAAATTTGCTTCAGTAGTACTTTCAAATACAAAGGCTAATAATGTGGCAATAACAACTGGCAGCTTTCCCAGATTTAACTATCTAATCTTGTATTAACTTCAAGAAAGATGAATTTCCTGTGAAGGAATTAGAGCTTTCAACTGCTGTATAGAGCAGACTGGCAATTTGACTGATATCCTAAATGTAAACCTTAATGATTACCACTCAGATATGTAAAGTTCAGCAACTGCCTCTACTAGGCTTATTACAAGGGAAATAATCACCTCTACAGTTGTTTCTCGACATATAATAAATTGAAAAGCAACAATCCTTTCTATGATGTATTTGTTTTGGAATATCTACTCTTCAAACACATGGCTATTTTTGAATCAATATATTACCACTCATACGCAAAAGTGGTTACTTCTCTGAAATGTAAGGTGATCAGATTATTGTTGCTTTACCAGCATCAACTGAATTTTGCTTTATGAGCAATTGGAGATTAAAAGTAATGAAAATCTATTAACTCTGCAATATTACTCATTCTATATGATTTTAGAACTGGCCCTTAAGGTCTTTGAAAAATTAGTTTATTTTTCTGACATTAATAAATAGCTGACATGCCATATGAATATCTTTAACATGACAACAATATCCTGTTAGTAAATTAAAATATCTTTAAAAACCCTCATAAATCACCTTCTGTGTAGTCATTATAAAAATAGGTAAAGGCATAATTATATAAATTACAATGGAGAATTGTTTCAATATATCTCATAAGATGCATAGTAATTTGGCTAAAGGATGGTCACAATATTTAAAAATATGTAAAATAGACTATATATCTTCTCATGACACCAATTTTTCAATTTATGTATTATTAACAAAAATATTTAATTAAGATGACTTTTCCCTCCAAATAATATAGAATTTCCAGTTCAATCTGGATTTATGAAGAGCGCATTGTTACTTTTCCAGACATAAATACATATACGAAAAAGAATTGATAGAAATCCAATTTTCTTTTTCTTTTTTTTTTTTAGAGTCTCTGTTACTCAGGATCGATTGGAGTGGCGCAATCATAGCTCACTGTAATCTTGAACTCTTGGGCTCAGGAGCTCCTCTCACCTCAGCCTCCTGAGTAGTTAAGACTATAGACGTGTGCCACCACATCTGGCTACGAGTACTCAGAACCTAAGAAGGGTTGAAAACAC
The DNA here is from genome assembly GCA_027257055.1 of Cephalopachus bancanus. Lineage (NCBI taxonomy): Eukaryota > Metazoa > Chordata > Mammalia > Primates > Tarsiidae > Cephalopachus > Cephalopachus bancanus. The sequence continues at coordinate 2,483,977 of JAPVLO010000262.1, forward strand.
ACTAAGGATAAGTATTCTTAAAACCATTTTACAGATGAGGAAATGCTTAATTTTAAAGAGTTTACAAAATTTGTTTAAGATCACAAAACTAGTAATATTTAGAGTTGAGGATGAATCTCTGTTCTGCCCAACTTGCTTTTTCGATTGCAGTATGCGGCACCAAAGTCTTGCAAATCAGGATTTATTTTAAGATATCATGAGAGAAAAACAAAGGCACTGCAAAATTCTGATCATCATGTAAATTTAGTACCAAATATTTTCTAGGAAGAAATGTGTGATATCTCACTAAAATGGCATATAGTAGATTCAGTGTATTTCATAATATCCAATTATGTATTTCATGAAATGTAACTGAGGTCTTGTATCTAGATTCTAGAAGAAAATGTCATGTTATTTTCTTTTTAAATTAAATAAAACCAAAATTTTACAGTTCCATCAAGTGCTTATTTTGAAGAAACATGTTAAAAATCCAAGAATATATTAGAATGTGCTTATTGAGCAAAAACATAATGAGGTTATGTATTAATGACTTTATAACATGGTATTAACCTTTGTTATAACAAAATTACTCTATTAGCCAGTATGACATGTTGTTACTTGCCATAAAATATTTAACATATTTTGAGTTACATCAATCAAACCATTGAAACATGAAAGATGCGCACTAATTTTATCATAAAATAGTGTAAATTAAGGCATGATGTGGATAATGTGCTAAATTACTCTTTATTAAATTTAGGAAAAGCAAGAAAGATATAAAATGATAAATGTGATAACTACACAAAAAGAAATAATAATGTATATAAAAATACAGAAAAATACAAAATAATAATATGGCATCTTTTTTGTATTTTTTGTTTGTTTGTTTTTTTACCTATCATTATTTAAATGTAAAGGCAATATGCCATGTTGGTCTTTAACAAGGTGAAAATGCCTATATACAAATATGTGTATATGTATCTATAGCAAACAACATTCATTTTCATATATGTTTCACAATATGATGAAATTAGGGACAGTCCTATGTTGGGTTAATAAGTTTTTTGAAAAAATATGCAGACCTTCTATGAAATAAACATATATACATACATAAGTTTTACATATGCTATTTGAATAGAACTAGAATTTTACATTGTATTTTATTATTATTTAGTATTACTATTAACTATTCAAATTCCTCATAATCCCTGATTATAGGGGTCTCTAATGAAATTAATTCCTTAAGCAATATCTTAAAGACACCCTTTCCTATTTTAGGGGACATTGCTCATTCTTCACTAGAACAATACCTTACAGTGAGTTGGGATAGTGATTGTGCATGTTATAGAAGCTGTGGAAGCAGATTTTTAGAACTCAATAAGCATTAAACCTCTCTCCACAGCTGTCTGAACTATGAAAATGTAAGTCTCCCATTATGATGGCCTATTAGTACAGTTATCCAAGCATGAAGGTGAAATACTGTCAAAACCACGAGCTTGGGTCTTTGCTTGGTATGCCCTTTATTTTAAAAGGCAGAATATGTGTGCCAATGTGATGCATCTTAATAAAGACTGTATTCTTAGCACTTCCTTTGTGATCTCATAAATCACTCGTGGGTTAATTTATAAAAAGCACTATCTAAAGCTTATTATAATAATTCTATTAGTAACACTGGTCAGAATGGTAAAACATCAGAGCGAAAGTTACATAAAATAGGTAAAATCTTAGAAAATACATTAAATTCTTTTTCACTACCTAAGAACTGAAATCATTCATAATTAACACTGAAATAATATTACACACACACACACACACACACACACACACACATACACACACACACACACACACACACACACACACACACACACACACACTTTACTTAAGAAAAAAATGCCAGAATGTTTTCCAATTGAATGTTGTGTGGATGGTATTTGACTGTTCATTTCTTCATGATTTAAGTCAGAAAAATAACTTTTTACTAAAAGTCTCATTGTTAAAAATTTTTAATGTGTTTTAGCTTTGAACTTATCACATTAAATATTTAGACATTAAATATTGAGTAAATGTATAAATATTTCAGATAAATATTAGTATTCTAATAAAATCATTTGGTACTATAATGTTAGTAGAGGTTTGGGTTATTTTATGTTAACTGATATCAATATGCTTAAGAACCGTCTCAGGGAATTTTTTTATATCTTTATGCTTTTCTAATTAGTATTGTCAGAAAATGTAAATTAAAAACACAAATAGTTTAATGAAGAGTAAAACATTCCATTTTTATGATTTCTAGACAGGCAAATATTGCTAACTTCAAGATGATCATGCTTTTAAAGTCCATAGAAGCAACATACTCAACCTCTGGGGAAGTTACTGTTTCCATAATTTTTCATTATTTATCTACAGAAAAAAAAGATTGAAGACAGAAAAAACTGATAATATGATTAAAAATATGAATAAATTGAAAATTGGAGATTTCAGTTTATTTCAATGAACAGTAAATGCTTAGTACAAACTGTTTATTATGCCAACTACTACCAGGAAATCAAATAGCTCATAATTCAGTGAAAAAAAAAACATGTAATCAAATTTATAAAATATTGTTACAAATGTGATAAGTATGTAAATGAAAGCTAGTGAGAAAATATTCAGGAAATTCTAAGAAGTCTCTATTCTCGAGGGGGGAAAGAAAAAGAAATTAGGCTGAAATGTTATACAAAGGCTATAACAGAAAGCTTCCCCTATCCTATGCACCCCAAGCTGTGTACAAGTTTATTATGGACTTATTTCCTAAGTTTCTTGATTAATTCAGCTTTAACTTTTGCCAACAAATATCTGTAACTATTCAGTAATTAATTTACCTTTTTATATGGTTAAATATTTTATTTTAATCTGTCTTTTTAATTGCTAAATGATTTTTAATCTGCCTTGTTTTTATGTTTTAAATTCCTTACTCATATTTTAATTCCTCTAATATCTTTAAGCATGTTTAACACACATATTTCAATTTATGTGTCTGATAACAGTAGTCATATCTAAAATTGCCAGTACTCTGATTCTGTAGTCTGTTGTGCTGGCTATCATTTAATAGGACCTTACTTCTCAGTGTGTTTTGTTTCTGACCACAAATTTGGGAAGGTTTGAAGCTTTGATTGAAGGTGAGTTCTTTCAAGGTAATTTAAATTTTCTTTTGCCAAGACCCTGAAAAGTATTACCAGCCTAGAACCACCTCAAACTAAAGTTTTAGTTTGAAGTTTGTTGTTATTTTCTGGTCACATGTGTGAATTTGGATCTGTTGTACACATGAGGACTGGCCTGAGTTTATAAGTTCTCAGTAGACTCTTCTCTTCCATCCACATGATGTCATCATCAAGACAAACAAGTTTCCTAGTCATCTTCTTTTGGGAGGAGTTGTGTGAGAGAGAAATGAAGCGTGTGGCCACTTTGATGTCATACTATGGGTCTTTAATTTGGCAAAAATTACTGAAAAGGCCCTAACCTTTCCTCCTGTTGTTTTTACCTCATGTAACAATAAAAAAGGCAGTTTGACTCACTGATATTCAGTGAAAATCTCCTGGGTAAAAGTCAACTTTCATGTGTGCTTGACTCTGAATTTCTGCTTTTATTTTAGTTTTATCATTGAGAAAAAAATAAAACAGCAGGCTTTGATGTCTGGAAGCTGTTCTGACACTCTTGGCTAGGACTTGTTATTCTCTTATTGAACATAGTCTTACAAAATACCAACCTCAGACAAGGGTACTCTTAGATCATGATAGAGTGAGAAAAACAAAGCCACTTTATAATTTTTTCTAAATATTGACAAAAATGAAGTCACAGTGCCACTCACAGAATAATAAATACTCCTATATTTTGGCTAAAATGAGTGATACTTCTTTACCATTTACAGTTTTATTCTCATTCCAGTCTACTCTCACTCTATATAAGATGTATTGAGATACCCAATTATAGAATTGCTCTGACTTTTTTACTGTATCCAATCTGCAGAAAATCCTGTTTCCTTAGACCTTCTCCAAATCACCTAGCCAATGTCCAAATCCTATAATAGATTGTTTCTTATTGAGACACCTCATTGTTCCTTATGATGGGTGGTATCTCTCAATGGAACGAACAGTAAATCCCAACTGATCTGCTCCTGGTGGTCATTGGTTAAAGGGAATTGAGAGTCTCTAAGTATTTTATTTCTTTATTATAATAATTATTTTGATAGTTCATAGTTCAATGAAACATGAAAATATTTTAAAAACAATTTATCTGCCAGTTTCATTGCTTTGTAGCAGAAGCAGAGTTTAAGAGCATCTGTAAACGCCTTACTGTTGACATCTCCTATAAATTACACTTAAAATTACCTAGAAAAACAGGAATAAATAAAATCAGTTGCATATTGAATAATGATTTAATAGTATATTTACTTGATTTTTTTGAAACAACAAATAAAAGTTTAGAATTAATTTGTAAGTGGAAAAATTATACTGGGAAAGCTATGGACCTTTCAATGTCATGACAATACAGACTTCATATCATAGAGAAATCTTAACTACAATTGACTATGCCAAGAATGGCAGTCCAATTCAAATACAGTCATTTATAACTTGGATGCTAGGGAAGCTAGAACTTTCTGATATGGCCAATTATATGAACACTGTCCAAGAATAGCTTTCCATATGAACTATCAAACCATTTTAATACCTAGGTAAGTATTATGCAACGCTTATTTGGATAGCCCACCACTCATATCACATAAATCATATAAAAATGTACACATGTAAAAATTTTTTTTTTTTTTGAGTTGGAGTCTCACTCTGTCGCCCAGACTGGAGTGCAGTGGCCGCTCCCGGCCACCGCAGCCTCGACCTCCTGGGCTCTGGCGATCCTTCCGCCTCAGTCTTCCAAGTAGCGGGAATTACAGGCATGCGCTACCATGCCCAGCTGATTTTTTGATTTACTGTAGAGATGAGGTCTCGCTGCCCAGGCGGGTTTCGAACCTGCGGGCTCAGGCAATCCACTCACCTCAGCCAAAGGCGCGAGATTACGGGCTGAGCCACCGAGCACGGCTCACATGTAAAAATTTTTAAAGCAACTTTCTTTAATTATTTTCATATGATTAAGTCATTTAATTACATTTTGTCATACTTTTCATCATAAATCTGCTTCTTTAGGAGTTCTTTAGAAGTAAGAAACATCTAAAAATTATTGCCATATGTCAGGAACTTTTTATAAATGCTAAATTTAACTGTCAGTAAGTTTCAAGTATATTATTTAAATAATCATTAATTTTGACATTGCAGTTTTCTCTTACTGTTTTTTAAAATTTTTATTTTAGGTTCGGGTGTACACATGGATATTCATTACATGGACATATGGTATAATGGTGGGGACTGGGTCACAAGTGGCTACCCTAAGGAACAGAGGACATTCTTTCTATTTCGGAGTCAATATATCTTTTTTGGTTTTCAGGTCTCAGAGGTTCTTTGTTGGTTTCTGTAAAATTCATAAACTGTAAGATTTTTTTCTTATAATTCCACATAAATAAACTATCCTTTTTGTATATAGTATCAAATGTTTCCAATGGCATGTTTTCTTTCGGAGAGTGGGAATACGATACGCCAGAAAAATACCAAAAGCTGTGAGAAAGTATAGAAGACACTCAAAGAATAGGCAACAGAAACCATGCTAAGTATAAACTGTAGTGTTGAGAAAAGAACAGAGATGGTTTAGTGGTAGGGGGCTAAACAAGCAAAGAGAGAAGTAGAGATGAAGAAGTTTAAGACAGAACATGTATGACTACTAAAGCTTAAGTGGTATTCTCATGGTCAGGACTGGCTACACGACTTGAGGAACCTGTAAAAAATGAAAATTCAAAGCCCTTTGTTAAATTTTTAAAGAATTTCACGACAGTGACAGCAGAACATTAAGCCATGCACAAGGTCATTCTGAGCATGTCACCATATGCATCTGCATGGTCACACACCCATCAAACTGGCCCTGGAGATGACATTCCACTCTTGCCAGGAAGTGGCTCTGTGGTGCTCACATTGTCTCACATGTCCCATATCACTGGCCTTTCCACACTAAGCTTCATTGCCTAAGCCAGCTTGAGCACATCACTTGCTTGGGACCTTGGCGAAACTATGACTATCTGCATACAATATGAAAGTGAATTAAATTTGAAAACATAAGATAATTTAAACAAAGTAAAATTGCTTTTTATCAGTTAATATATTTACACATTTTAAGGCTGAAAACCAACAGTCAATCTCTTCTTATAGCTTAATGACATAATGAAAATATAGTCCTTGATTGGTACCTGGTCCAAAGGTACCAAGATAGACAATTGCATATCCTCAATCTTATGTGGATGAAAGTATTATTACATGCTTTTCTCATTAAACTTTAATAATGCTGAAGTAAAACAATGTGCTTATTATGCAAGACAAGTCCCCAAACGTGCTTTCCAAAGAGAGGCACCATAAGCCACAACTTTATACTGAACTACCACTTAATATATTGTGACTCTCAAATAATGTAACATAGTTTTATCTAAACAAGGGAGACAATGTGTATAAAGTACAAGGTTTTCCAAAGACAAATATATAAGTGCATAAATAGTATGCCCACTAACCACTCAACCTATTCACAAAGTCTTTATCTATGAATCTTCTTTGACCTCCAATTCAACATTTCCAGTGTCCATCTTCACTGTTAGTAACTCTGATAATTCAAATTTTTTGAAGTGAAAAAATGTGTGTATGTATCCCCAAACCTACTTCCTGTCCCAGAAAAACAACCCTATCCTTTCTTGCTGACCTATTCATCACTGTAAATGACATCATAGTTCCTTTTGCTAAATAACATCAAAAGAGCCCTTCATTCCTTCTGCATTGCTTGATCCAATCTGTCACCGATTCTAGTCAATTCCACTGTGAACTGTGCCTTGCATTCAAGTCTTATTTTCTAGCCACTCATCCCACCATAAACAGGACTTGACACCTCTTATTGAGTCATTTCATTAGCTTGCTAACTAGTACCAGGAATTATCTTTGAAAGAATGGTACATTGCAGTATAGGCTTCCTCCATAGATAAATGTTCTAGGAACCCATTGGCCTCGACTAGTGTTATTGTGAGAAATTGCGTTCTGCTTAGCTTTTTTTTGGGGGGGGGATCCTTTCAATGCATTTGCCCATTTCTTGTTGGGTAATTTACAAACATATCTTCCTACATCGTGCCGAGTGTTCAGCAGGTTTTGATAAAAAATGGCATGACTCCAATGCTCCACCCTCCCTATTCACCCAATCTTCCCCTGAGTGACTTTTTTGTTTTGTTTTCATGGATGAAAGAAGTCCTCAGAGAAAAAGGTTTTGCCCATGTCAAAGAGATGAAACAAAAAAGGACAGGAGCACTAAAAGGCATCAGAATTCATGAATTCAAACACTGAGCAGTGGAAAAGCGTCTCGATAGATGTATTTCATCAAAAGCAGAGTACTTTGAAGATGACAAGTTTAAACATGTAAGAATAAATACACAATTTTTCATAAATAAGCCTCATATTTTGGGTCCTCCCTTGTATACCTCTCTGTTGTCATACATATATATACATATTTTTTGCTGCAAAAACCTTTATTTTTATTTAGTCCAGGGTGGTTAAAAAGCTGCCCAGTGGCTGGAGAGGGAGGCTCTGGCAGAAGCCCTGATACTTTGAGAGGGGCCCCGCCAGAGTTCCGCTGGGCTCCTAATCGTGCTTGAGGGTGAGCCTTTCGAAGAGATACTCGCCCAGCCCAGACTCAGGCTGTGTCAGCCTGCGAAGGTTGGTCAGGTGGTCACCCATCTTCTTGATAAGTTTCACCTCCTCATCTAGCAAGTGGTTCTCCAGGAAGTCACAGAGATGGGGGTCTGTGGATCCCAGGGCATGAAGGTCCAAAAGGGCTTGGTTCAGGCTCTTCTCTAAGGCCATGGCGGCTTCCATAGCATCCAGGGTTTTACCCCACTCATCTTGAGAGGGCTTCTGGATATCCTGGAAGAGGGCGCGGCCGCCACGCTGGTTTTGCATCTTCAAGAGACGCTCGGCGCCCTCGTGCTTCTCCTCCGCCAATTCGCGGAAGAAGTGGCCCACACCTTCCAGAGCCACATCGTCGCGGTCGAAATAGAAGCCCAGAGAGAGGTAGGTGTAGGAAGCCGGCAGATGCAAATTGACCAGGCGGTTGACGGCTGCCTCCACCTCGGTGGAATAATTCTGGCGAACCTGGGAGCTCTTGGTTGGTCGGCAAAAAGGAGCTAACCGCAAAAACGGTGGTCGCTGGTCCCAGAAACAGGAGGTGGCCGAGAAGGTGGTCTCGGAGGTTGCAAGTAGAGAGGAGATCGGATGGCAGTGGGAGGCTGGAAGAGAGGGAGTCCCTGGGTCTGTTCCGTCCAAACACTGTTGAAGCAAGAGACAGATCCGGGGGACCGCGGAACGCGCTGCCTGTTGTCATATTTTTATAAAAATCGTTCTTCATCTCTCAACTCTTAACCTCTTTGGTTCAAGTGTTCTGAAGTTACTGACACCTAATGAGAGTGACAATGCAATTATCCTCCTAGTTCATCAACTTCATTGAATCCACTCTAGAAAGACTAACTAGAGTAATAGTGGCTGGGGCTGATGTATTGCCAAAGAAATAGGTAAAATATTAGTAGAAAGAAAGGAATCTCAGTATGTTAGTCTCATAAATGAGTCTTAAAGAGTACAATCTGTCCAAAATCTTCTAATTAAATGACGGAATCTATGCACACTGGTTTCTCAAGAATTTTATATATAGATGTGTTTAGTTAATTAGTTCATAGGGCGCAGTTAACTCCAAATTTCTAAAAAGTCCTCAGTCTTAATTTAGAAAATTCAAAATAGTCATAATCTACCTTATTGATTAAAAAAAGAAAAAGAAAATTCAGATCAGTCATAATCAAAAAGGAATCTCTCTAAAAAGTGTCTCTTCAAGGTCAAAAGTAATCTTTGAATATCTTGTATTAAAATCATTTCTGCTTGTTAGAAGTCATTCAGAAATTCAGTTGAATACTGCATGGAGTATCAGAGAGACAAAAAGTATCTTAGAGTCACTCCTTCCAGCATTTAACAACTCTCTTTTTAATTGGATGGATGAGAAAAGTGAATGTCATTGTTTAATATTTTCAGCTTAATTATATATGACCTTGGCAATGGTAGCTAAGCTAATAACTAGACATTTCAAAGGAGTCATAGTATACATAATTATTATGAAGAATAATATGTCATGGTATTTATTAGTGTTTATTAAAATGCCACACAGATAAAATTACATGTACACTAAAATTTAGTATGCAACCTCTTTCAGATTCATGTTTTTCCTAGGACTAAATTCCGTAGACAAATTATTTCCCAGGTTTAAATTCTGCCTTCTGTTCATATTCTCTGACCACTCTTTTTTCTATATGTTTTTCTTCCCCAGAAGTGGAACTTTGAACAGCACATAAAAGAGATCAAACTGTTTCAGAAATCCGAAGGGATTCTCCTGGGATGGGATGTTGTTGTTTTTGTTGTTGTTTGTTTAAAATCTTACCTACTGTTGTTAAAACATTACTTTACAATCTCACAGAATATATTTTAAATTCTGCCACTTGATATTTTATTCAGTATAAGTACAAAGATTATCTAGATTTGACACAGACAGAATCAAAAAATTTTAAAGCTTAAAGGGCCCTTAGAGATAACATGGACCAATACTTACTTTTGTAGTTGAGGAAATAACGATTTGGAAGTACCACGTAAGTCAGACATTTATGGGGAAATAGTTGGTTTTAAAACACTGACCAATTCTCCAAATATGATGAACTATAACTAAAAATGCTTCACAATTTGTATTATGGAAAGCTAAATTTGATATACCACCGTATGCTGTTTTAAAGTTTCAAAATGTAGAAAAATGTGCAATATTGAGGGAACAACATGAAATTTAAGAAACTGCCTTTAGTCTAGGCATGTATATTTTTATTTTAGATATGTACTCCCATGATATTATCAAAAGAGAAAAATAATTTGAAATATTTAGCAATCAGTTGCTATCCCTTGTCTGTCTCAGTCTAAAAGTGCACCCACACACTTCTCTCAGCCCTTCCTTCTAATATTATCTCTTTTAACTGTAACTCACTCTCTTATCAGTCTTGGTGCATTTCAATGAATATGCAGCTACAGCATAAATTTGTATTAATGCTCAATACCTCCTCAATTCTTTGTGCTCCTGAGAACTGATTCACATCTTTATAACCAGACTCATGGGTGTTTATGTGCATGTCTGAGGAAACTTCAATAATAATTCATTGAACTCTGACAAGCATGCTCAAATATGAAAAGGAGACATGGCCGTAGGTATGGTTGGGTTATGAGAAAGGAAGAAGATGGAAGATAACATTTCCACTTCCTTTGCACTGTTTGCTAATCCAAAAGTGGCAGGTAGCTGTAACTATACAAATTTGCTCCTGCTCAGAGAGGGACTCTATTACATTTTAAAAATCATTTCGGCCTAATCAAATGTAAACAGGAATGAAAAGCTGCTTTTAAAAATGTTAGCTTATCTTGCATATAATGCATACTTCTGAGAAAAATGGAAATGATAAAAGCAGAGAAAGTGGTGAGGAAGGAAGAAGAAAAATGGAGAAGGAATTGAGAGAATAACAGAGCAAAGGATCAGGGAAAATGGAACGGGATTCAATTGCAAGTCAGCAATTTATTTTATAGATTATACAGTTTCTGGTTTTAGTTCAAATTTTGGTATGTTATATAGGGAAAAAAACAAAGCAATCAATACCTTAATAATGATGTCCTCAGTAGAGTGGTAAAAAATATATATACCAAGATAAAAAAATACTTGATGAAAATCTCTAAAGTTATGGCAAATACGGGATTTTAGAAAATAGACATAGTGAAGTGTAGGTTCTGAGAAAGCAGAAAATCATTATATGAAAGAGCAAACAAGGGTAATAAGAGCTGGGAATGTACTTACTCGACAGTTAAGAAACTATCAAAGGTAGATCACCACAGGCAGAGCAGTGGTTAACACTTTCAGCCTCTAGCCCACAAATATTTGTCTCATTTCTAATTTCACATTATTACACTTGTTTCACTGATAGTTGTGTAACTGCACAAATGTCTTCTCAGACTTAGTGTCTGTATAAGTAGGGGCCATAGTAGCACTCAATTGCTATGAGGAGTCAGGGAGAAAATTACTTTGAAGAATACAACAGCATCCAACAGAGTATCCGGAAGATAGTCAGTGGTTAATGTTATCTGAACCAAATTTAGTTGTTTTATTTAAACTTAAGTTGACCATGATATTAAGTTAGTCTAATCGTTGTAGTCTCCAGGCACTTTGGTTGTTTGATTATTTATATTCATGTCTGTAATACATAACAACCAAAACAGCATATGTTTAAATTCATAAGGTACCTTTACTTCTAACAAAACTTCGTAAGTAAAATGTAAAGGGAGATATATTTTTCATAATTGTATGCTCTTGAAAGAAAAGCTACTGATCTTAGTACAAAGAACCTAATTGATCAGTTCTGCTAAAGCAAGTTATTGCTCACACTGCACTCTGATTTTAAGTTAAAAATTAATACATCTACCTGTGCTCACTAGTCAATTTATTATAAATCATCAATATTTCATGAGTGGCATTGGTTAATCCTATGTTGTGAATCTAATGAGTAATGTATGAGGTGTTGCTCAGACCCAGCCAGTGGCTAGTGGAGCTTCTTTTTTCAGCAGAAGATGGCAGTATCAGGGAATACCATGAGGAAAGGAGAAGAAATCAATGACCTTTCTCTACTCTACTGCAAAAGTAATGATGATTCCTTATGAAACCAAAATATCTCTTACTAAGCATATGAAAGGAAAACACAGAAAATCTCCAAGACAAAGTTGAAGTTAAGGTTTTCAAAGCATAGTCATTAAAAGTCATGCTTAAATATGAAATGAGAATGGAAAAGTATATACTATACAATATGATTTCAATTTTATGCAATTGTCTTTTAGATACATACGTTTGTTTAAAAAAAACAAAGCAATCAATACCTTAATAATGATGTCCTCAGTTTGTTTAAACTGGATGGAATTATGCAATAATGACAGTTGTCTCTAAGGATTTGTATATGGATACTTACTTTTGTCTTAATATTTGCCTAGTCAGGTCAATTAGATAATCAGTATCAGAAAAATAAGAATACATGAGGGGTTGTCAGTAACGGAATTTGAAGATTAAAAAATTATAATGCAAATAATTCTGAAGTTTCCCTGAAATAGGCCACTTATAGGTCTAAGTCATGAGGAAGCAGATATTACAAGGAAACATAAATTGGGGAATAAAAATTATACAGTGGAGAGTGACATAGCTGATATACATAGAGAAAAGAGGCCAATAAAGGAACTGACTTCGGGTAATGGTAAAGCACAACAATGAAGATACTGTGTTCTCACTTAAACCATAGGTCTTGCCCTTTCTGGGATATGAATTAACTGTGTTTCCCACCTGATTGGGGCTGAATGAAATATTCTACTACATGAAATAATTTAAGGCAGTTCCTTCCTTACAACGAGAGCTTAGATAAATAACAATTACAGTTAAAAGGGAGAAAACAATACATTTTATGAATTATAAAGCCAGTAGTGGCTCCAAAATTTCTATCTGAGATGTGTTTTAACGAAGTCATGTTGTTGAGCCTTGGCAGGGATTATCTTTAGTCACCATCCTATAGCAAATACACTGCTTACTAATTATGTATTTCTGGAGTCTTTAAGTGGTGTTTGCATAACAAATATTATGACTTAACTTGAGTTTTATTTAGCATGGATGGGTAATTATGCAATACTAAAATGCATTTTAGAGTACATGAAATAAGAGGTTCCATGACATTGTATATTAGCAAGAAGATATTGCTGAGCATGGCACAGAACTGAGGGCCTGATCAAAATGTTATATGCTGTTGTTGATGCTTACCTATGAGGCATGCTTGGGTGTGGCTTAATGACTTATGAGGAGTGCTTAAAGAGTTATTAGAGAAAAAGCCTTTTAAAAAAACCCTCTTTTTTAGAGAAACAATCTGGCTCTGTAGTCTCGACTGTAGAGCAGTGGTATGATCAAGGTTGACTGTAGCCTCCACCTCCTAAGCTCAAGCCATCTTTCTACTCAGCCTCCCAAGTAGCTGGGACTACAGGTGCATGCCAGCATGCCTGGCTAATTTTTTATTTTATTTTTTAAGGGGGCAGGGGTGGGGGGGTGGGTATTGCTATATTGCTCAGGTGGGCCTTGAACTCCCGGCCTCAAGCAATTCTCCCACCTTGGCTTCCCAAAATGTTGGAATTACAGACATGAGTCACTGCACCCTGCCTAAGAAAGACATCTTTTCTTCTTGAGTATTCTATCGTAGAACACTCCTCTCCTGCACTCATGCTCAAAGAGACTGAGAAGAAAAATTAATTATTTGTTATATGAATTACAGAAGAAGTGCTGACAGGGATATTTAGAGGCACATCGTAATTATAGTGTGTTTAAGATAGCACAGGCCAAAAGTATCAAAAACAGTTTTTTAAGGTAATATTGAAAATAGAAGAAAGAAGATATGATGAAGGTAAGGAATTATTTTTAAAATGGAATGTACAACTGAGACTAAGATTAGAGATGACAAAGAGGTTCTACTTTACATGACAATTATATTAGATTGATAATGACTGCTAGAGTGCAGTGAAGAGAAGAAATTCAGGGCCAAGTTGGAGATGGAAAAATATTCTAAGTTAAGAAGGTCTGCTACTGGCGTGGCATGCCACATAGTTGCTATCTCTGACAAGTGAAGTTACAGGTAGAAGGGGTGGAGAAATGAAAAGGGCAGAGGCTTTGAAGTTCAAATTAAAATCACACTGAGATACCACCTGACTCTAGTCAAGATGACCATTATCAATAATGCAAAAAACAACAGATGCTGGAAAGGATGCAGGGAAATGGAAACGCTTCTACACTGTTGATGGGAGCGTAAACTAGAACAACTTTTGTGGAAAACAGTTTGGTGAATCCTAAAAGGCCTAAAAATCAACATTCTGTATGACCCTGCAATCCCCCTACTGGGAATATACATGGAGGAACTCCAATCACTCTATGAAAAAGATACTTGCACATACATGTTTATTGCAGCATTGTTCACAATAGCAAAACAGAACCAATCGTGCTGCCCATCGAAAGAGGACTGGATAAAAAAATGTGGTATTTATACACAATGGAATATTACACAGTCATAAAGAAGGACAAAATTATGAACTTCACAGCAACATGGGTGGACTTAAAGTCTTTAATACTGAGTGATCTGTCGCAGAAACAAATAACTGAGTATCACATATTCTCACTCATAAGTGGACCTTGAACAATTATTGTAATACTATAAGTAAAGCATTGTCAGTAGTGGGAAATTGCTGGGGCGGGGTGGGAGGTACAGGATTGGCAGTAGTGGGATTCTGTCGGGAAGGGCACACCTCATCAACAAGGGTACCTGCATAATGAACATATGTATACTTAACCCAAAACTGTACCCCACATCTTTAAAATAAAAAAAACCAAATAAACAAAAACCAAATACCTGTCCTACACCCCAAAATGCATATGGAATCTGGTGATATTTATTTAACCTCTCCTAGCTGCCATTTTCTCATCCTAGGAATTATAATACCTACTGCATGTTATTTCCATAAGAATTAAATTAACAAAACGGGTCAAGTCTACAACACATTTCCAGGCGCATGGCAGGTGTCCAATAAAATCTTAGGTCTTTTCTTTCTTGCTTCATCTTTCAAAATCTTTGATTACAAGTACCATACTATTGGACCTGCGGTTAACTAAAATGTATAACCCATATAATAGATTCATGATTGACTTTTAACTACAGCATTCCATATTACTGGCCCACATTTAATTACAATTGTTTAGACCATAGTTAGAACCATGATCAATTCCAATTGCACAGCTCATACTGCAGGTCTGCAATTTATTATAACTGTGCAACCCATACTTTTTGTCCACAGTTGATCACATTGTACCATCATATCCTCTCTATTCACACACTGCCATTTCTGCCATCAAGACAACATAAGAAGAAAACATGCAAATATCACCATAAGATTGTATAGAGCTGACTTGAAAAAATATGTGATAGTGTTGTGGTAAATACCTAAAATCTATGCATAAGGTACTTTATTTTCATTGAATGGAAATGGTGACATTAATCCTTCTTTTGAAAAATGCAAAAGATGAAAACCCTATGTATGTTCTGCTTAATTTTTCTGTAAGCCTAAAACTGCTTTTAAAATAGTTAATTTTTTTAAGAGAAAAAAATCTTTTGATGAATCTAGCATTTACAAACAAAACACAAAAATGACCCAGGCACAGCCTCATAACTTCTTGCCAATCAGGAAGCTCCTTCCAGCTCCTCCTTGTCATCATTCTTCCCTCTTCTTCTTACTCCCCATCCACATTCTGACAAGGGTTGAATGAACAATGAGTGCAATGCAGAGACAGCTATTCTGAATTTAGGTGGGATTAAAACTTATTTTTTTAAAATCCTATCTTAATAAAGAGGACTATACGGTCCAACTCTGTTTACAAACTTCTAAAAGAAACAACTCAGTGAATGTCAATTAGGACTCAAGTATTTTCTTTGTTTGTTTTACAAGGCTTAATGCTTAAGTATGCTTTCCTTACGCTGCTTGATAAATTCCAAGTGAAAGGGCTCAAGCTGGATCATTCTACAAACCCTACATCTAAAATTTAAAAGTAATTTGCAAAAATGGCAATAGAGTGCAGTGAGAAAACTCATTTTATCCTGGATTCATTTTCCTCATTTTCATGTAGGACTGGCCTGATGCAGCAGTATGGCTCACCTACATAATAGGTGCTCTTCCAAACAACGAGTATCCAACAAATGTGTATCTTGGGTTTATGATTCCTCTGGATTCCAGTTGCTCCTTATTATCAGCAGCCAAATATACCAACTATGTTTCAGTTACAGAAAAATTTGTTTTTAGAAAATATGCTGTCTCGTCAAAACCATGTAAGATTTTCCCAGTTAAAAAAAATATGTAATTTGTTTTTTGTGTCATATGAAGGATGGCTTTGTAAAGTATAAATCACTCTGGTATCCATTATAAAGTTTCACATTAACTCAAAGATTTTTCTCCTCTAGACAAAAATCTCCCACCCTTACTGAGCAGCTAATTAAGTTCTTTCGTCGGGACATGGTGAATACCAGAAAGCATGAAGAGACCATCAGGAAGGAGACAGAGTCATGGTTTAGTAATTTGATGATTTTTAAAAGAGAAATGAGCTGATATATTGAAGCTAGTCTGTCTTTTATATGATTTGTCACTAAAATCAAGCAGTTAAAATTCCTTTAGTATATTATTATACCTATTTTTCTATGTTAAACATCTCTCCACACAAATCCATCTGTTTCTCAAATAAAACAATTAACACAAACCAAATCTCTGCCAATAAGCAACCATATTTGCAAACAGACTAGATCTACTAAAAAAAAGTTGAAATGAAAAATAGTAAGTACGTACTAAAATTCTTATTAAGACACTCCATACTTGTCACATAGCCCTTTTCTAGGAGAATTTTCTACATTTTTAAGTCTAGTGTAATATTTGAGTTGAATTTTAGCCTAGAGATCACATCAAACCTCCTAAACATGTGTTCTAAGAAGGATATTGAGGCTGTCTTATGTATGTAGCTTCAAAAATGTCAGTCTTGATATTTTTTATGAGAAATTATCTTTTTTTTTTGAGCCAGCAGCAAAAGCATGAGTAACATAGATAATACAATATAGAAATATGTACTGCAAAGAAAACTTTTACCTCTCCCATTTCACTACAGGAAAATTCTGCTGAATATCTAGCACTAGAATTCTCTGCTCATGTTTCTCACTTTAACGTAATTAAATAGAGCATGGCATTAACTATTGAGTCATAAGGCTTTTACACAGAGGAAAAAAAAAACAACAATAATATCATATGATTTTCCTACTTCCCTGTATGGAGATAAAAAATCTAAAGTTTAAAGTTCAATGACTCTTATAAGCCCACAGAACTGTTTTTAGCCAAATGTCTGAACCAGATCCCAGAATACTAAACACGCTTATCTTTCCAGCAGAAGGAAGAGATGAGATTTTTAAAAAATTCTATTTAATAGTTTAAGCCCAAATTATAAATAATTAACCTATATAGGGGTCAACATTTTAAAGATTCCCATATATTAAACAGCATGTATGCCTAAGTATATTTATACCCTTGTTTTTTGTTCCACCTTGACATTTTTCCAAGTTGTGCTGGAGACTAATTTTCCCACACAATCCATTTTCATTTCTCTCTATTAGAATAGAACTGTGCCCTGGAGCATTTGAATTTCAGCAGGGTACATGGTCATCCAGCTAAGGTCTATATTTAGTAGACTCTGTTGGCAGCTATATATGGCTATTTTATTAATTTCTAGATAATTGAATAAGAACAAAAGTGATGTTTTCAACTTGTACATCATATTCTTGGAAGTACGTACTTGTTCTCTGCTTCCTTTTTGCCCTACGTGTGAACCTGTGGCCTAAGCGATCCAGTCTAGCACCCTAATTATTGGTAAAACTACAAAACAGATGAAACCTTGTCTTCAAAAGGACCATGGAACAGAGGTGCTTATGCTCACTTGCTCACTAGACTACCTTCCAACTTCTGTACTGTGTTGTGGGAGGGAAATAAGTCATTTTTTTTAGTCACTATATCTGTGGGTCTTTTTTGTTTTATCAGCTCAGTACGATAAAGAGCATAAACATAGTAACACTGGCCTCTTCATTTTATGAAGAAAAACTACTTATCATGAGCTATGCCCAGGCATCACTCCTTTTATACAGCTGTTTTCTGATCTATACAGGTGAAAAGTCATCACTTTGTAACCTTTGGGGATTCTAACAGAACACGTACAACACTTAATTGAACCTATTTCTTTTTTTAAAATTTTTTTTGAGTTGGAGTCTCACTCTGTCGCCCAGACTGGAGTGCAGTGGCTGCTCCCGGCCATCGCAGCCTCGACCTGCTGGGCTCCGGCGATCCTTCCGCCTCAGCCTTCCAAGAAGCCGGAATTACAGGCATGCGCTACCATGGCCGGCTGATTTTTTGATTTATTGTAGAGATGAGGTCTCGCTGCCCAGGCGGGTCTCGAACCCATGGGTTCAGGCAATCCACTCACCTCAGCCTCCCAAAGGCTCGGGATTCAGGCTGAGCCACCGAGTCCGGCTTGAACCTATTTCTTAATAATAAGATAGATCTGAAGCTCTTGGAGGTCAAGAAGAGTATCTTACTCATATCTGTTTCTCTAATGTTTAACAGGGTACCTGACATATAGAAAGTACTCAAATAATGCATACTGAATGAAGAATTAATCAATTAATACTTTTGCTTGCTAGTTCATAACAAACACTAAGCCCTTGTAGTTTAATATTAGCTTTATTATAATATAGGTTAGTTGAAAGTATTCCCATACATAATACTAGAAAAGCAAAGTTTTTCTTCTACATAAACCTGAAAAATATGACTTTGGAAGTAATAAAGATGCTGAATCATCTGCTATTTAATTGGAGATTTCTTTATAGTGTATCAGATTTAGTACCTTCCTTGGCAGATTGAAGGCTATTATTGCCATTTTCTTCCTAAAGTACAATCATCTTTCAAATTATTTTCAGTTAATTGGTTCTAACATATAGTTTACGATACTTTCTTTAAAAATGTTTTCCTTTCTAATTTCTGGTATGAAGATTACTTTATAGTAGATGCATAAGAATAGTAAATTATAGAAAGTGATGATATTAAAAATAAGGAAATATTGCTATTTACTGAAAATGCTGTTTACTGAAGATACTATTTACTAAAAAAGTCTAAACACAAAAATAAAACTAGTTGTTATAAAAATGAATTAATTACCTAGAAAGAGAAGAGAGACTAACAGGAATAGTATTTTTGAGTGCATTGGCAGAGTGTAGTTGACCAGACAGAAGAAGATGAGAGAAATATTTGGCATAACGGTAAAGTCTTTGCATGACAAGCAGAACACATTTAATCTTGGACAGTAAACAAAGGCAGAAATGCTTTGTAAAACAATGTAATTAAGTGAAACTCTTAGCAGCTGCCCTTGCAAATCTCTAGAGAGAAGGCTGGCTAAAGGCTAGATTCTATAGTTGTTATTGTTCCAGTTGAGCAGTCTTTAAATTTGACCCCTAAATGACAGTCTCACATAGGGGAGAAAAATACATCTGACACAGACTCGTTTTCTGTAGCAGAGTGAAGAAGACGCAAAACACAAGGGCTAAGAGACATGCTCTATAAAAAAGCAGGCTTTCTCATGTCATCTAAAATATCATAAGCACCATGTATTTGTCTTGAAGAATTAAACCCCTGGGGCCAGTTCTAACAGGAGATGCTAAAGGACCAGGAAAATGAGCTGTTGTAGTCTAATATCTTCTATTCCATAAATTAACAGTCAACATAAGAAGTTAAGTGGTTCCTCTGACTGACCGGGTCAATAGGCAATTACTGTCACAAATTTACATGTTGAATAGGGGATTTGCTATTAATTTGGTCCTCTTTTTTCCTCACTCACTCTTATTCTCAGAATGACCATACGTCTTGATTTTCCAAGGATAGTCCCTATTTTACCGGAATTTGTTTATTAGTTTTTATTCTCAAAAATGCTTTAGTTGAGATAATGAATTACATATGCTCATTCATGTGAAGACCGAGTCTCTTAATTCTGTTTCCTAAATCCCCCTTGAAACCATTTGCTTCTCCCACCTCCACCTTCTTCAGACTTGCATCTTTTACAAGGACTACTGCAAAAATCTCCTCTCTGGTTTCCTTCTTCTACCCTTGCACCTCACTTGTTCATTTTGCACAATACTTCAGGGCATCTTCTCAAAAGAAGATTATAATACCTCACTTCTTAAAGTCTTTCCATGCTTCCCTTTGTTTCTAGGTATATAAGGACTTGCATGATCTGGACCCTCTGGACTCTGGTCGCCCCTCCAACCCTATCTAACACCATATTCTCTTTTCTTCTCCAATTCCTTGTCCAAACTAGATTTCCTCCAGATCTCTTAGCTATCACAGAGCTTTCACAACTGTTCTATCCTTCTAGCCTAGACATTCTCCTTTTGAGTTCCTTCTTCTGGTCTTATTTCTATTTGTTTTTTAAATCTCAGTTTAAACTTCACCTCTTCAGAGACATGCTCATAGATTTCCACAGACTAGGCAAGATCTGCTCTTACAATAATGGCAATAATGCACAATTCTTCATAATACCCAGACAAATAATTTTATGCTTGTAAGTTTATACACCCCTCTGGGCTGCAAGTTTCAGAAAAAGAGGGAACAATTTTATCTTGTTTGTCACTAGATATCTGCCACTTTAGCATATGCTGAATGTTCAACAGCTTTTGGTTGAAATAATAACTAAAAAGGGAGTTACAATCTTAGGGATCTAAATGTAACCACAAAGTACCTACTTATCCCTGGACTTTAAACACCATCATTAAATGCATGCTGCCAATGTTGTGTAATATATATTTTCTTCTATTTAATTCTCCTTCATAATTGAACACACAGTAAATTAGCTTTAATTCAATAGGCATCAGATTAAGGTGAAAGATACTTTTTTGGCACATCTAATTATTTCATATTTGTCTTAATTATGTTAATCTTATGCAATCAACATTTCTATTTAAAAGTTAGTCTTACTGCTTTTCATTTCTCTGCCATCTATTCATTTTTGTAAAATGAGGGTAAACATAATAAAATATTCAAGTAATTAAGCAAGTATTGATGCATAAATATGCCTACTCTGCTCAGATTGTTGGCTGAAAGGAAGCACCATGATATAATAACTAGAAATATTTGTCAACTTAGGTATTAAAGGTTGAATTCTATATGTGAAAATCAATGTAAGAATATTTGCCCTTATAAACATTACTTACTTTTTTTTAAAGTATACATACTTTTTGATAAAGTATGCAGTATCAGGAAGTCAAACATGCAGGATAGGAAAGTCAAACATGAAATCTGAGGACGACTTGTAGTAGAATTCTGTTGACATTTAAGATCTATATCTGTTATCCTGAAGTCAGCTACAATATAGAGAAATTCAACAAACTATGGTTTAATCAATGAAGATATTTAATTGTCTTCTATAACAAGAACTCTGAGGTTTGGCAATTCCAGGATTTGGTTCAGTGGTTCAAGCATGTCATCAGGAACTGAATCTTTTTTTTTTTTAATTCTAATTTTTTATATAGATTTTTTTTACTTCATGGTTGTAAGATGGCTACTTTAGCTCCAAATAGCAAATTATCCCACAACTACAGTCATAGAGAAAAGATGTTTCAGGGAAAATACAATCTTTTTTCTGGAACCTGTCTCTTTTTATCCAGTAAATACTTATTTTTCAGACGACTTCCATTATGTCTCATTGACCAGAAGTAGATTACATGTCTACTCCCAGATATTATCACTATCAACAAAGGGGAATGGAATCACCATGGATGGCTTAAAACCAGGATGACAGAACTACTATCTTCCATAAGAAAAAAGAATCTCAGCTCACTACATGAATTGGTGTCAGCTTATGAGTAAGCAACAATATCTGCCATAGAAACTTGCAGGTTAGATTATATCAAATTCCTCTGAATTAGAAAACAAAATAATAATAGTGAACATAATTATATCATTAGCATGTTGCTCATAAACATTCTAACATAAAGAAGTTTCAGGGAAAAAACACAACCATTTCTAAAACAGGAAGCAATAAGTTATAAGTAAAGCCACATATTTTTTAAAAACTCAATTCCATTTTTGAAAATATAACTATCTGGACAATTTTATAGATTCAAATAATATGACACTTAAAAAATTTGTTTCAGAGCTGCTTCCAGCAAATACATATAAATTGCAAAAGCTCACAGCAAATACATATTAAATGGCAAAAGGTTTTATTTAGCTGCAGGATTTTTATAATCATGTTATAATTAAGAGTGGACAAAAGACAAGCCAAAATATGGAGCATGATTTCATACTCAAACTCTCACTTCTCCTCCACCTACAATTATATTCTTTACTTTATGTTGCATCAAACCCAATGACAAAAGAAGCCATCGCAAATCACATCAACCTTTCAAATGCCTCTGATAGATATATTGGCTCTGAACCAAGTACCCAGGTACTAACTAGTTTAGCTTTAATTTAGAGCAGATGGACTAGGGTTCTCAAGGTTGAATTTAGAGGATCTACTTGGAGGATACCTCATGGTCTCTGTAACATAGCAGATGGTGAAAATATTTTAAGGCTATTTTGAAATGATGTTAGCAAAACTACATTTCTATCAGTTGACTTACATGGTTTCCATAAACATGATTTTCCTTACAAATCAAGAGTGACAATGATAGAGCTTAGCAGGACTCTTCTGAGATGTCATTATTAACATTGACACACTGAGGATTTATATTCAAAGTTCAGAGATGAATTGCAAGAGAGGAAACATCGGATCTCTTGAGATAAATGATGTTATAATGCATATCTTGTTTTCCTGTATGAGAGGAAATAATTTCTATTCCCTATTATCACAGACTTTTAAGTTGATGTTCTTTTTGGAAGATGAGCAAAATGTAGTTCTTTTAGATCCTCCCCTCTAGCAAGTAACAATGGTGGACATAATGCAGATGTCCAATAAGTTGTACTTTGTTCTTTTCATTTTAACATTATTTATAACAATAAAATATTTATCTTTAAATATTTATAAACATAAAATGGGCATTTGCCATTTGGGGCAATGTCAGGTATCTACTTCTTGCACCCTAATTTTCTCAGGGGAAATTGTTTTATTCCTGTTGCTTAATATCTTGTTGGAAGGGTAATTTTTGGTTACTACATTCAAAAATGGAAAGTCCTTAGATTCCTTACTTTTTTCTTTATAATGCCAGAACCTGGGATATAACATACATTGGGCTGATAATAGCATTTATCCTGGGGTTTAGAGTCTTGTGCGACGCAGGGTGAAAGGAAATACGGAGCTCATTTGTTGCAGCAGCAGAGGCTGCAGAGGTGATTCTGCCCTAACTGAAAATAGTTTATTGAGGCAAAATCTGTCCTAATTTTTGTACTGTGGTTTTTATTTCCAACCCCCCAGAGAATTTTTGGTTCTGGACTAATTCCAAGCTAGCTCTCATTATTCTTCTAATAAATTCCCTTTTACTTAGAATTGGCTTCTATTATTTGTAATAAAAAATTTAAAATACAGAGAAGGAAGATTATATAACAGAAGTATCCATAATACTATTTTGTAACCTTTTTTAATTACTATATTTTGAATGTTTTCCATGATCAATAAATAATAATACTGCAGAAGATAAATTTTAATGGTTACCTAGCATATATTTGTATGGATACACTATAGTATACTATAGTCTAGTCAGTGCTGGATATTTACATGTTTCTTTATTCTACTTTTATAAATAAGTATAGGATTAGCATAATTGTATACAGCTTTTTTCCCCTATAAAATAAATTTCTTTCTTTCTTTTTTTTTTGAGTTGGAATCTCACTCTGTCGCCCAGACTGGAGTGCAGTGGCCGCTCCTGGCCACCGCAGCCTCGATCTGTTGGGCTCCGGCGATCCTTCCTCCTCAGCCTTCCGAGGGGCCGGAAATACAGGCATGCGCCACCACGCCCGGCTGATTTTTTGATTTATTGTAGAGATGAGGTCTCGTTGCCCAGTCGGGTCTTGAACCCGCGGGCTCTGGCAATCCACTCACCTCAGCCTCCCAAAGGCACGGGATTACAGGCTGAGCCACCGAGCCCGGCTAAAATAAATTCTAAAAGTAAAATTGTTGGGACAAAAGGTATTGGTAATTTTGAAGCTTTGACTACTCAGTCAGACATCTGTTCCAAAAGGAAGGTTGCACCGTCTTAATCCCATCAGCAGTGTATACAAATATATTCTGGTAGATCTTGTACATAACTTCCATTGTAAGATGGCAGATAGAAAAATAAAAAGCTCTTCAACTTTACTTGCCCAAATGCCCAATTTAGAAAGCAACCAGATTTTGGTTTGAGGAGCCCGTGGAATAAAGGGGGAGAGAGTTACAATAGAACTCAAGGCATGCTTCACACTATTTAAGAGTTCTTACCAGAGTTCTTAGTTAACTGAATACAAACCAATTTCATAGATGATTTTTGGTGAATGGATACCAGTGTTTTGAGTCTCAAATTGAGTTAAAAAGAAAAGAAGGAAAAAAATCAAATAAATCTCAGCCAGCTTTTTTTTTTTTTTTTTTTGAGTTGGAGTCTCTGGCGCCCAGACTGGAATGCAGTGGCCGCTCCGGGCCACCGCAGCCTCGACCTGCTGGGCTCCGGCGATCCTTCCGCCTCAGCCTTCCAAGTAGCCGGAATTACAGGCAGGCACTACCACGCCCGGCTGATTTTTTGATTTATTGTAGAGATGAGGTCTCTCTGCCCAGGCGGGTCTCGAACCCGCGGGCTCAGGCAATCTACTCACCTCAGCCACCCAAAGGCGCGGGATTACAGGCTGAGCCACTGAGCCCGGCTTCAGCCTGCTTTTATTACAGCTGCTCCTCACAGTTATCGAACCTATAAAATCAAAGCTTAGGAATGAAAGAATTTCATATCTACCAAAGGTATATTGACACCAAAGTCACCGGCTGCAATCCATTATAAAGCTGGAATGCCTAGAAAGAGTTGAGAATCACAAAGTCGAGTCTTAGCTTACAATGTTTTCTTTAGATTTTTGTATAAAATCACATGGCATTTTCCTGACTTAACTGGCCTTTATTTTAACTCAAACACAACTTAACAATAGAGTTCATTTACCTAGATCTTTGTTCAAGTGGTAGTATCTTGGTAGTTGACGGCTAATGAGAGTCAATTTTTATTACTTAACTGCTGCATGCTAAGAAAATGCACCCATAACCACATTAAAAACATTTTTTATATTTGTAATCAATGAAATGGGCAAGCGGGCCCGTGTGTGTGTGTGTGTGTGTGTGTGTGTGTGTGTGTGTGTGTGCGTGCGCGCGCGCAAAATCTGAATAAACAAGAACTCCAAGTAGCCCAAACTCAGTCAAGTGTTAAATTCATGGAATCAAAGTTCATGCGTGAAGTAATTAAAAACTGCACTTCTTTACTCAATCTCTCACTGAAAAAATGCATTTTAATGCACAGTTAGTATCTTGAGAAATCTTTTTCCCCACCCTAATTTTCTCAACATAGCAGCTGTTCCCTGATTCATCTCTCCCAGTTGCCCCAAATTCATCTTTATTCTGACTCCTTGTATTCATATCTCAGCTGCTCATAATATAAAATTGCTTAGCACCTCTAACTTCTTAAGTATTCCCTCTGCTTAAAATATTATCTAAGGTATCCAAGTGCTGACATGATAAACACCTAGAAACTGGGAGAAGTATGGGAATATTGAGCGAATTCAAGTATTAATTGGTTTAATTCTATTATACATTAATTTTTTTTCCTGACATATTCATATACAATTTATGATAAAATAGCTTCACAAGTGGTAGAAAAGGTGTTCTATGTAAATAGTAAAGGTTTCTGGTTTAATTACTAAGAATCTATTCTCCAAGGAAAGAGGAACATTACTAAAAAAATGGCTTAAAAAAAAAGAATTTTGCTTTGTTTTTTCAGAGAAGACAAAAGAAGATACTGCTTTCAGGCTCATCTAGTGGATTTGTTGGTGCCTTATTATGGCTATGGCCATTTTAATTTTTTTCTTTTTAATCAAAGAGGAAACTTACCTTGGAAAGAGACAAATGCTAGTATTCACATATCTAGACATGATACTAGAAAATCTCATATCAATAGAATTGTCATAGACGTAAAAAGTTCTAAATAGTTATAAGTATCCCTCTACTGACATAATTATAGCACATTGAAACTTTTCTACTATGAATTTGCATTGCTTTATTTTTAAAACCATTATCTGTATTGTAGAGAACACAGAAATGCATGCTGACTTTTTTTTAAAAAGTTCAATCCTCTAGGTAAAAAGAATTTCATAACGTATTTTTATTTTATTATTGGTAACTGTAGCTTTAGCCTTCTTCTTTAAAAACAGTGAAGCACTTGTATAATTATGTGTTGGAAGGAGAAGAAGAGATTGCCAGCATCAGTGATTTGTCAACAGAGTTCATTATTTTGCAATTTAATGTCAGCTGTAGGTTGAGATCTCAGAATTCTTTTATTTCTCTCATAATTACTTAACCTATTTGACTGCTCCAACTATGCACAGTGACCCCTCTTTAACGTTCACTTTTCGTATATGAGGCATCTCTCTAGGTGCATATGTTGAATTAGTGGTTTTTATATATTCTAAATTTAAATTGATGTCATAAAATAGACTCAGTATTAATGAAATTCATTTTTTGAAAGTCCAAAATGTACAATCAATGACAAAATGTTTCTCCAGTGAGCAATAAAGGTAAACATAGTTAAAGTATACTGGACAGCACACTGTGTTTTGAACAAGGGTCGATAAATTATGTATATACTGCACATCTAACTGCTGGCCTCAGTAGCTGCTTAACAACCACGTAAAATAAATAATTACTTAGTCCTACTCAGACCTATAATAATATCTGGTAGAAGTACCTAAATTATTGGTGGTGAAGAAAAATGTTTTTAATAGTTGTTTTGAAAGCTTTCTTTTTGTCCTTATTACATCATCAAATATGTATGGAATATCTTCTGTACAATATGCCACACATATAAAAAAGAAAAGGGTGTAACTATTTTCAAAGATTCTGTGTTTTAATGGAAGAGGAACATAGGTAGTTGACAAATATAGTGCAAAATATTACTATTACATAAGACAGAGTCATCTTCTACAACTACTTTGTCTTCACTCTTAATATTTAACCCATCAAAGGACCTTTTGATTTTCTCCTAAATATCTGAAATCTGTTGGTGTCTCTCCATGTTTTACCACCCTAGTCCAAGCCATGTCATCTCCTATTTGGTCTCTGGAGCAGTCTCCTAAGGTTCTTCCCATATTAACTCTTGCTCCACAATAATTCTTTGCCCACAGCAACCAAAGAAATTTTCCAAAACCACAGCTGATCCTGACTCTGACCCCCAGCACACACACTCCCTGCTATATAATTTCCTGTTGTTCTTAAAATAGAAATGAAAGTCCTTATCCCAGTTGCACAGATGTGATTCCAGCCTCTACCATCATCTCCTCTTATGTGTCCCTTTCGACAGTATCACAAGGACCTTCCCACAGTTGCTCTTTTTTTTTTTTTTGAGTTGGAATCTCACTCTGTCACCCAGACTGGAGTGCAATGGTCGCTCCCGGCCACTGCAGCCTCGATCTGCTGGGCTCTGGAGATCCTTCCGCCTCAACCTTCCAAGTAGCTGGAACTACAGGCGCGCGCTACCATGCCCAGCTAATTTTTTGATTTATTGTATGGTTAGCCGGCCTCGGTGGCTCAGCATGTAATCCCGCGCCTTTGGGAGGCCAAGGTGAGTGAATTGCCTGAGCCTGTGGGTTCGAGACCTGCCTGAGCAACTTGGCGAGACCTCATCTCTATAATAAATCAAAAATGATCCGGGAACGGCCACTGCACTCCAGTCTGGGCAACAGAGTGAGACTCCAACTCAAAAAAAAAAAAAAGTATTTGTCAAATAAATGAAAAAACCATACTTTTAGGGAGGAAAATGTCAGCTGCAAATGTGAAGCTCAGTTATGAAAAAAAAATTCTTGATAGTCTATTTTAACTAAATATTATCTTTCTATGAACCATTAAAAACTCAACATACCAAGAGTGCAATAAACAAACATACTCAAAATAAAGTCTCTTAGGGTGCTGTTTCTTCCTCTCCTCTCACTCCTACTCCCGGTATTAAGAGGGGATAATACTCTAATGTAGCTCATATCAGAGTCTCTTCCATATGAGACCACATTGGTTTATGAAAGAAAAAATGAATTTTTCAGTAAAGACACCTCATAAAAGCCACCTCAAAACACTGAAACTAAAGTTAAATTTGATGCCTCAAATATTATAATAATATGTTAGCTGTTGGTCTTAATTCTTTAAGGGTTTCTGATCAAGAAATAATACTGGCCACAGCTACTGCATCATAGTTTTGTATTCTGTTGTTTTTTCTCTCTAAAACCATTTTGGTTTACTTTTCAGTGTATACGTTATTTTTTACTGATAGTACTTGAAAACCAATATTATTATTAATAACACCCAAACTCAGATTGTAAAATAACGTGATGTAGTGAAAGCACAATGTTTGTTAAGACTTTGTCATAGCTGTGAAGGACTCTTCTCTATTGAGTGGACTTTACTCACAACACAACTCCTAGATAATTAAGGACATTGAAAGTTCATTTTTTGTAAGAGTTTTCTTGTTACATAATTCATATATCATAAAATGTACTCTTTTAACATGTATAATTTAATGATTTTAGAATATTCAAAATTTTTGTGTAATCATCACAATCCACAATTGCAAACATGTGGAATCAACCTAAATGCCTATCAACCAACCGATGTATATTGAATATGTCACATATATATGCTATGGAATACTATTCAGTATCAAAAAATAATGAAATAATGTATTTTGTGGCAACTTGGATGGAACTGGAGAACATCATCCTAAGTTAACTGACTCAGTAATAGAAAACCAAACACCACATGTTCTCACTTATAAGTAGAAGCTAAACTAAGAATATGCAAAGACATAGAGAACAGTATAGTGGGTAGTGGCAACTTAGAAAGCAGAAGGTGAAAGGGCTGAAGTGACAAAAAGTCACCTATCAGGTATAATGTACATAGGTCAAGTTAGTAGGTATACTTAAACCCCATGCCAAAAATTATTTGTTCCCCCTAATTGAACCCTAACCCTAACCCAACTTTCACATTTCAATAATTAGCCTAAATGTGAATGGACTAAATACATGACTGAAAAGACATAGAATGGCAAAATGGATAAAATATCACCAGGTAACAATTTATTGCCTTCAAGAGACTCATCTCACTAGAAAGGAAACTCACAGACTCAAAGTAAAAGAATGGGAAACAAATTTTCAGGCAAATGGAACACAAACGAAAGGAGGAATCACGATCTTAATTTCATACAAAATACCCTTTAAGCTATCAAAAATTTAAAAAGACACAGATGGCCACTAAATAATGATAAAAGGTTTAATCAATCAACAAGAAATATTCATCCTAAAAATATATGCACCCAACATAAGAGTGCCAACTTTAATAAAGCAGCTTCTAGGTAAACTCAAAAAAGATATTGACTCTAACACTATCATAGCTGGGGACTTCAATACGCCACTCACAACCTTAGACATATCATCAGGACAAAAAATCGGCAACGAGATCTGGAACCTCAAGGTGACTCTTGAAGAAATGGATGTAATTGATAGCTACAGAACACTCCATCCAACATTCTACTCATCACCGCATGGAACATACTCTAAAATCGACCACATACTTGGCCATAAATCAAGCATAAGCAAATTTTAAAAGACTGAAATTTTGCCATGCACCTTCTCGGACCACCGTGGAATAAAAATAAACATCAACACCAACAACGTCCCCCAAAACCCACAAAGACATGGACACTAAACAGCATGATGCTAAACAACTCCTGGGTCAATGTTGAAATCAAAACAGAGATTAAAGATACCTGGAATCAAATGAAAATGAAGAAACATCTTACCAAAATCTTTGGGATGCCATGAAAGCTATAATAAGAGGGGAATTCATATCTCTACAAATGCACATGAAGAAAATGGAAGGATCACAAATCAACAGCCTAACAAGTCACCTAAAGAAGCTTGAAAAGCCAGATCACCAAAACTCTAACTTCAGCAGAAGAATCCACATCACCAAAATAAAAGCCCAAATCCAGGACATGGAAGACAAAAAGATAGTACAAAAAAATCAATGAAACAAAAAGATGCTTCTTTGAAAGGATAAACAAATTGATGGTCCCCTAGCTAGACTGACCAAGAAAAAGAGAGAAAAAGCCCAAATAAACATGATCTGACACACAAAAGATGAAACCACATGTGACCCTGAAGAAATACAAAAGATCATTAGAGACTACTATGTACACTTATGGAAACAAACTTGAAAACCTTAAGGAAATGGAAGACTTTCTGACATCACACAACCTGCCTAGGTTGAAACAAGAAGACATGGAGACCCTAAAAGACCAATAACAATCAAGGAAATTGACTATGTAATAAGAAAACTACCCACCAAAAAAAGCCCTAGACCAAATGGCTTTCTAGCAAAATTCTACAAGACATTTAATGAGGAGCTAATAACAATCCTACTGAAAGTATTCCAGGTGATTGAGAAAAATGGAACTCTCCCCAAATCATTTATGAGGTTAACATCACATTGATACCCAAGCCAGGTAAAGACCCAACAAAGAAAGAGAACTACAGGCCAATATCTTTGATGAACATAGATGCGAAAATTCTCCACAAGATCCTAGCAAACCGGATTCAACAACACATCTCAAAAATCATCCACCATGACCAAGTAGGCTTCATCCCTGGGACACAAGACTGGTTCAACATTTGTAAAACCACAAATGTAATTAAATACATCAACAGATGTCAAAACAAAAATCACATGATTATATCATTAGATGCTGAGAAAGCTTTTGATACAATCCAGCACCCCTTCTGTATAAAAACCCAAGAACATCTAGGCATACATGGAACATACCTCAAAATAGTAAAAGCCATCTACAAGAAACCCACAGCCAGCATACTCATAAACAGACAAAAATTGGAACCATTTCCCCTGAAAACTGGAACAAGACAAGGATGCCTGCTCTCACCCCTCCTGTTCAATATAGTATTGGAGTCCTGGCTAGAGCAATCAGAGCAGAGAAGGCAATCAGGGATATCCAAATGGGAAAAGAGGAAGTCAAGTTATCTCTCTTTGCACACAACATGATTGTGTACCTTGAAAACCCAAGAAATTCTGTCAAATGCCTCCTTGCACTGATAGAGGACTTTGGCAAAGTCTCAGGATATAAAATAAATGTGTAAAAGACAATCACATTTCTTTACACTAATAATAAACAAACAGAAACCCAAATAAAAAGCACAATTCCATTCACAATAGCCACACACCCACAAAAGAAACACCTTGGCATATTCCTAACCAGAAATGTGAAAGACCTTTACAATGAAAACTACAAAACACCGCTCAAAGAAATCAAAGATGACACAAACATATGGAAAAACATCCCATGCTCATGGATTGGAAGAATCAACATTGTGAAGATTTCCATCTTACCTAAGGCAATCTACAGATTTAATGCAATACCATCAAATTACCAGCAACATTCTTCTCAGACCTAGAAAAGACAATACAGGAATTCATATGGAAACACAAATGACCAAG
Source organism: Cephalopachus bancanus (assembly GCA_027257055.1). NCBI lineage: Eukaryota > Metazoa > Chordata > Mammalia > Primates > Tarsiidae > Cephalopachus > Cephalopachus bancanus. Next base: position 2,515,528 of record JAPVLO010000262.1, read on the forward strand.
AATAGCCAGAACAATCCTCAGAAAAAAAAAAAAGCAGGAGTATCACATTACCAGACTTCACACTTTACTATAAAGCAACAAAAATCAAAACAACTTGGTATTGGTACAGGAATAGGCATACAGACCAAAGGAATAGAATTGAGATTCCAGAAGCAAAACCTCAGTTTCTCAACAAACTCATCTTTGACAAAGCCTCCACCACCTACCGTTGGGGACAGGAGAACCTATTAAGTAAATGATGTTGGGAAAATTGGCTGACCACATGTAGAAGACTCAAACAAGACCCCTATCTATCCCCATACAAAAAATTAACTGTAAATGGATCAGAGACCTAAATGTAAAACCTCAAACCATAAGAACCTTCTAAAATGCAGGACACACACTTATGGAAATTGGAACTGGCATCCATTTCCTGAGCAATACCCGAAATGCACAGGCCATAAGCAATAAGATAGACAAGTGGGACCTCATTAAACTGACAAGCTTCTGCAAAGCCAAAGAAACCATCAAGAGATCAGGGAGACAGCCCATAGACTGGGAAAAAGTATTTGCCAACTCCATGTCTGACAAAGGCCTAACATCTTAAATCTACAAGGAACTCAAACATGCTGAAAAGAAAAAAACAAACAACCTCATTGCAACGTGGGCAAGAGATATGAACAGACAGTTCTCCAAAGAAGACATATGAGTGGCCAACAGATACATGATGAAATGTTCAACCTCACTAATCATCAAGGAGATGCAAATTAAAGCTACACTGAGATACCACCTAACTCCAGTCAGAATGGCAATTATCAATAACTCAAAAAATAACAGATGCTGGAGAGGATATGGTGAAAAGGGAACACTTCTACACTGTTGGTGGGTGTGTAAACTAGTCCAGCCTCTGTGGAAATCACTGTGGCATTTCCTAATAGCTCTAAAAATCGACCTTCCATATGATCCCACAATCCCCTCACTGGGAATATACCCTGAAGAACTCAAATCACTCTATCAAACAGATACTTGCACACATATGTTTACTGCAGCATTGCTCACAATAGCAAGATCATAGAACCAACCATACTGTCCATCAAAAGAGGACCGGATTAAAAAAATGTGGTACATATACACAATGGAATATTACACAGCCATAAAAACGAACAAAATCATGAATTTTGCAGCAACCTAGATGGAACTGGAATTTTTAATACTGAGTAATCTGTCACAGAAACAAAGTTCTGAGTATCACATTTTCTCACTCATAAGTGGTCCTTGAACAACTATCATAATACTATAAGAAAAAGATTGACAGTGAAGGGAAACCATGGGGGGATAGGGAGGGGAAGGGCGGTGGGATTAATGGTAGTCGATATTGGTCTGGGAATGGGGCACACCTCATCAACAAGGGTACCTGCACAATGCGTATTTGTATACCTAACCCTTAACTGTACCCCATAACTTTAAAATAAAAAAATATGGAAAAAAAAATTTCATCCTACCACAGGCAATCTACAAATTAAACACAATATTCATTAAATTGCCAACATCATTTTTCTCAGCCCAGGAAATGACAATACAAAAATTCATATGGAAACATAAATGACCAAGAATAGCCAAAACAATCTTTAGCAAAATAAACAAAGTGGGAGATATCACACTTCCAGACTTTAGACTTTACTATAAAGTTACATAATCAAACCAGCCTGGTATTGGTACAAGAACAGGCATATAGACCAATGGAACAGGATATAGTGTCTGGAAGCAAAATCTCAATTTCTCAACCAACTTATCTTTGACAAAGCCACCAACAACAATCACTGTGGAGAGAAGAACCTATCAGTAAACAGTGTTGGAAAAACTAGCTGACCAAATGCAGAAGAGTGAACAGGACTCCTACCTATTTCTATACACAAAATTCAATGAAAAAAGGATCAAATTCAGAATGTAAAATCTCAAACTATAAGACTATTAGAAATTGCAGGGACACCCTTACAGAAATTGGAATAGGCAACCAATTTCTAATCAAAATCCCACATACCCATGTAATAAGAGATAAGATAGACAATTGAGACCTCATCAAACTGAAAAGCTCTGCAAAGAAAAAAAAATTATCAAGATAGTGGGGAGTCAGTTCACAGAAAGGGAAAAAATACAGTCCACTGTATATCTGACAAAGGACTAACATCCAGGATCTCCAAGGAACTCAGATGTGTCAAAAGGAGAAAAAATAAACAGCCATTCTAAAAAGTGAGCAAAGGCCATGAATAGACACTTCGCAAAAGAAGACATGCAAGCAGCCCTCAGATACGTGAAAAAAAGCTCAGCCTCACTAATCAGCAAAGAAAAGCAAATTAAAACCACACTGAAATACCACCTAAATCCCATAAGGATGGTCATCATCAATAACACACAAAACAATAGATGCTGGAGAGGAGGCCAGGAAAAGGGAACACTTCTACATTGTTGGTGGGAGTGTAAACTAGTACAACCTCTGTGGAAAACAGTGTGGCAATTCTTAAAAGATCTAAAAATTGATCTTCCATATGACCCAGCCTCTCCCTTCTGGAAATATACCCAGAGGAACTAAAATCATCCTACAAAAAAGATAACTGCACACACAGGTTTATCGCAGCATTATTCACAATAGCAAATACATGAAACTAACTGTGCTGCCCATTAAAAAAAGAATGGCTAAAAAATGTGGTACATATATACATTGGAAAATTATGTAGCTATCAAGAAAGACAAAATTGTGGACTTTCCAGCAACTTGGATGGATTAAGAGTCTATAATTCTCAGTGATCTATCATGGAAATAAAGAACTGAATGCCACATATTCTCACTCGTAAGCAGACCCTGAACATTTATCATAAATGAGAAAGGGATTGGCAGAAGTGGGAAGCTGCCTGGGGAGGGTGGGGATAGGACACATAACATTCATAAGGGTACCTAATCTCAAACCTGGCAAAGTGGGGACCAAAGAGAGGCCCAAACTTTACCTGTACAGTGACCACTTGTATACCTAATCCTGAATTGTACCCCACATCATTAATTTTAAAACAAAACAAAGTAAATTAAAATAATTTTGATGATCATATCTCCGCAGAGTCAAGTGATCCCAATCAATTTCTCCAATGTATTATTCACATAAACAAGTTTTCCTAAAAATAAAATTGAACATTTAAAATAATCAAATGTGGAATTCTAAAAATCAGAGTTCCTCTCCAGAGTTTACTTTTGTTGTTAGTTTGTTGAGTATCTTTCCTGGACTAGTTTATTTAGTCTCTTTTTTGGATTTAATTCTCTAAAGTTTGTATGTTTTGTTGTGTTTGCCACTGAAGACTCTGATTAGTTTGGAGCATTTGAGAACCTCCTATTCCAGAGTTTTCCTTTCATGTTGTTTTAGTGAGTGTCTCATTATCTCTATTTGGCAATGCTCTCTCAGGCAGCTATGATGTTAAACAACTGCTAGTGATTGTTTTCAACAAACATCTCTAAGAAAGGAAATGAATGTGTTCAGAGTCAGGTCAAATAGGGAAAAGCCCTGATGATGGAGAATTTTCAGGGATTTTCCAATAGGTCAAATAATGGCAGTACTTAGAGAAAAAGGTTTTGGAGAAGCTCCAAATCCATTCTGTCCCCTCTGATGAATGCTAAGAAGCTGATTTTCACAGCTATAATAGTAGTGAAGTTGATCATTTTCAAGTATATTGTGAAGATCTGGAAAGAGAGATCTGAGAATATTAGGGAATGCTAAAAAGCCATGAAACTCATTGTTCTTATTAAAACTCAGTCATTTTTCCTGGATACACACTTCTTAAATTGCAGAGAGATTTTAGTAAGTTTCTAGAGTTCTAAAAAGATTGATTTTGACACTTTTTTTCTGGGGTTCTTGTTGCTTTATGAGGAGTGAATTTTTGGAGGTTCCTACTCTGCATTTTGAAAAGGTGATCCTGCTTTTTTTGTTTCCTAAATGTAGCTGCTGCATTGTGGTGAATGAAATGAAACAAAAAATTCCTAATTTAAAACACTGAGAATCAAAATATTAAATCAAAATACAGATGATTTTTAAACATTTTATTTAACAGTAAGAATATGCATTTGTAAGTATAGAAAATATATCAGTGAGTTTTTTTAGCTGCTGCTAGCTAAGGGGAAGGAGCTAAAAATTTCTAAGCAGTACAAACATTTCAATACACTTTCCTTCAGTTGAACTCCTCAATTATGTAAATATAAATATTTAAGACACTTGACAATTTGAGGTCTAGGCACTATAAATAAAATATTAAATTTATTTCTTTTTTGTTGATAGAGAGGATTAATTTAACGCAACCCAATATTCTTGTCTGAATCCATCCATATGGAAAAAAAAGAAACAAAATTTACTGGAGTACAAGGAATTTGTGATTTCAAGAGAGTTTCCCCAATAGACAACAGTTCTATAAAACTGAAAATATTAACAGAATACTCAGAAGTAAAAGGTTTCATTCAAATTAAATATATTCATTTTAGAGTTAAGTTCTGAGACATCTTTAAAAGTACAGTGGAACAAAGTTGCTCTCCTATCTGCATAGATATATATGAGATAATTTTTTGCTGGTTCACTCACGTAAAGTTTAGATTTTTAAAGATTTCTTTTTTTGAGTTGGAGTCTCACTCTGTCACCCAGACTGGAGTGCAGTGGCTGCTTCCGGCCACCGCAGCCTCGACCTGCTGGGCTCCAGCGATCCTTCCGCCTCAGCCTTCCAAGTAGCTGGAATGACAGGCATGCGCTACCACACCCAGCTAATTTTTTTTTTTTGATTTATTGTAGAGATGAGGTCCCGCCAAGTTGCCCAGGCGAGTCTCGAACCCACGGGCTCAGGCAATCCACTCACCTTAGCCTCTCAAGGCGCGGGATTACAGGCTGAGTCACCGAGCCTGGCAAAGGTTTCCTAAAAGTTGTTTTTATAATTGTCATTCAGCATTAATAGAAGTAAAATACTATCCATTGAAGATTATGCAATGTTTAACAAGGATTTTTAATAAAATATAAGGTTATGGAGTGTTTAACAAATATTTAATTGAGGCTTTTATAATGAATCAGTGTACAATTTAATGTCATTAATGGATATTCATGTGTGTTACATGTTAGCCAAGTGATTAAACACGGAAGATTCTACATCTGAGAAACAATTGCTTTTTCCCTTTTTAGAAAAATATATTAATTTAATCTTAGTTATAACAATTCAAAGTTGTAGCTTACATTTTTCATGTGAACTCTGATTCAGATTTTTTTCAATTATGCAAAAGCAATAATCGATTACCTAATTTCATAAGTAATACTTATAGCCATAAATAATTTTTCTATTATTAATAAAAGAAAATGCTTTTCTTTCTCTCATGTTATTTACCCAGATTTATTTCCTCTTATTTCATCTATATTTTGCTTGACTTTACAAAAGTGGCTTTCTATAATGTATTCCACAGTAATTTGTAACTGGAAATAATGAATAGTGAATAGATGGCTCCTGAAGACTGTCATATAGTTAGTCTATAATGCAATAATTCCTTGATTGATGACACATTCCACAGAATATTAGCTGACTTCCTTAGAACATTTTCTTAAACCTTTCAGAGACATGAGAAAAGCATATCTGAATTCATAGCTCATAAGACATACATACACAAAGGATTGATTTAAATTAAGTACATGTGTATTAAATTTAAAATCAATTGTGATTATATAGAAAATTATAGCTGATAGATAACAATGTCATACTTGAGTTTCAAAGCTTTCTGACACAGAAATAAAAACTTTCTTCTCTATTTGAGAAAGACTCTAAACCTACATAGTAAGCTATATCCATGGTATCTGTGGACCACATCAAAATTTTATTGAAGATGAATTCAGATACTGTATTAAATATTGGCTGAATTTCATTCCTCAGACTAGCTATGACCACTTCCTTGATTTATCACACACTATTCCCACAATCGTGTACAGCTCAGCACCTAGTTTGTCTTTTTCATTGCAGTTCCACTTTGGTATAAAGATTTAAGAACCCTTTTTTTCTTTATAAAACCCTTAAATCTTCCTTTTTCATTATGCCCTAGCACCTTGAAGTTTAACAGATATTACCTCTTATTAGCTGCTTCTCCTAGACTTTCTTATTCAGCATTTATTCATTGTGAACTACATTTGCTAACTCTTATCCTTAGTTCTTAGATTTCTCAAGATTATTTGTTTTGATTGCATTGTCTCTCAAGCTCTTCGCCACTGAATATAATTCCTCTTGAAGCTTTTACCCTCCCATCCACCAACAAAAATGAGAAAGAAGTCTTCCCCTTAAAAAAACCTCACATTTCAATAGTCTATGAAATGTCACACTAAGCATCATAATTATTTCAGAGAAATAATTCATCTCAAAGAATATATCTGTACTGGCAAGATTTCAACCATTGTTGTCTATTATTTCTGAGGCCAAACAACAATAGGACATAATTATACTGCTCTTAATAATATAAAATTAATTTAATATTACAAATAAGTGTAGTAACAATAATTAGCCTTTAAAATATATTAGATTTAATAGATTATAAATAGAAGGATAAGTTTTAAATAAGTGAAATACTATTTTGTATCTCTTTCTTTATTAAAATTTATTTTAATAGAATCTTGTTAACCAGAGGTAGGCAAATTTTTTCTGTCAAAGGCTAAACAGTAAGTACTTCAGGTTTTGAGAGCCATATGATCTCTGCTGTAGCTACTGAGCTTGGCCCTGGTAGCAGCTGTGGGCAATACATATGTGAATAGTCATGGCTGTGTTTCAACAAAGCTTTATTTACAAATACCGTAGTTTGAATGTCATATAATGTTTATATCACAAAATATTAGTTTTTGTTTGAAGTTAGTCAATCACTTGAAAGTGCAAAAACCATAGGCAGATTGTGGGCCACAGACAAAAAGGCAGTAGGCCAGGTTTGACTCATCGGCCATAGTTGGTTGATCCTGTGGTAAATTATGGTATTAAATTTGATTTCCTTTGTAGCCTTTGATGCAATACAGTACATTAACATGAAGAAAAAAAAATGAACACATTCATGATTCACTCTGAGAAATAAAATTTTACAAGATTTTTCAGGTCTCATTTTTTAAAACTAATATTTATTGCACTTCTGTCTGTAATAAAAAAGAAAAGAAAAACAGGTCTGTATCTAAGCTCTTATGAAATTCACCTAGGCAATAGATTTCATAATGCAAGTAAAAATTTTTAGTTTAGCTAAATGATTGAGGTTTGGATACTACAGACTTTTGATTGAGTTGCTAATTAATGTGCCCGGTGAGGTTCCTAAAACACATTCATTTTCAAAACATATAATATAGATATACTGCATCTGTCATCAGTTCTGAGAATAAAGTTCTTGAATAATTCTAAGATTTGACATTAGAAAACCCAAGTTCCTATGTGGAAAAAAACATGTTTGAAAGACCAAACTAATCTATATAAGTGATTAGTTTTTAAAAAATTCCCCTAAATAAATCAACAGCAGCAACAACAACAAAGACAAACCATTGCCATTCATATATCTTAAATGAATAAGTCATAAATTTAGGGCTAACTTCCATGTACAATTTATTATTTCTTGGAAACTTTTCAGAATATCCCCAACCTCTAGTTTTCATCAGATGTTTATAAACAGATTTTATGTTGCTGCAGTTAGAACACAAACCAAAAATTATTTTCTGTTTGATTTTATATACAAATGTTTAATGCATTCCTGATTTTAACTCAGGTGTTTATGATGTCAGGTTCCTATGATGTCAGGTTCCATGTATGCCTGGTCTTATCTTGATCTCGTTTCAGGCTAGGGGGTCATTACATAAAACACATAATACTTTCAGCCTCTCTTCTTATTTCCCCTTTCTAACTTTCCCATTTCATTCTCTTTTCCTAGTTTTCTATATCAAATGTGACCCAGAATTTACTCACATTAAAACAAAAATGTTTGTAGTTGACTTCAAGCTATGTAGAAATAAATTGCGTATTCTTAATTTATGAATATAGAAAACTCACGGTTAGTAAAAGATTATGATGTTCTTTAGGTCAGAGATTATAAAGGATTTTTTAAAAATTGAATGTTTGAGCTGTACAATGCTTCGGATTTTATAAATGAGGCAACCAAGGCCCATTTTCTCAATGGTTTGTTCTGGAATTCAGACACTAAATATAGAGAGCTGATAATCAAGACACATAAAAAGGAAGAATGACTCGTGCTTAGAGAAACTCAGTTCTGAGAAACTGAGTCTTAGGTTCAGATATCTAGCACTAAAACCCTGAGGCACAGTGTCAGAGGCATCCAACAGAAAGACCTATCTGATACAGAACCTAAAATGGAGAGTGAAACTTTTTAGCATGAGTACAGGCTACCTCGAAGATATTGTGGGTTCGGTTTCCTACTGCCACAATAAAGTTAATATCACAATAAAGTGAGTCACACAGATGTTTTGGTTTCCCAGTGCATATAAAACTAATATGTACACGATTATGCAGTCTATTAAGTATGTAATAAAATTATGTTTTAAAAATCTGTACATACATTGAATTAAAAAATATATATATATTTTGAGTTGGAGTCTCACTCTGTTGCCCAGACTGGAGTGCAGTGGCCGCTCCTGGCCACCACAGTCTCAACCTGCTGGGCTCTGGTGATCCTTCCACCTCAGCCTTCCAAGTAACCGGAATTATAGGCATGCGCTACCATGCCCGGCTGATTTTTTGATTTATTGTAGAGATGAGGTCTCGCTGTCCAGGCGGTTCTCGAACCTGCAGGCTCAGGCAATCCACTCACCTCAGCCTCCCAAAGGCGTGGGATTACAGGCTGAGCCACCGAGCCCGGCTCAAAATATTTTATTGCTAGAAAATGCTATCAGTCATCTGAACCTTTAACAAGTTGTAATCTTTTTTGCCTGAACATTCACCACTTCTGACTGTTTAGAGTGGTGGTTGCTAAAGATTGGGGTGACTGTGACAATATCTTAAAATACAGCAACAATGATGTTGCCACATCAGTTGACTCTTTCAGTAAATGATATCTTTGTAGTATGAAAGATTGTTTGCTAGCATTTCCCACAATATAACTTCCTTCAAAATTGGAGTTAATACTTTCAAACCCTACCAGTGTTTTATCAACTAAGTTTATGTAATATTTTAAAGTCTCTTTTGTCATTTTAACAATGTTCAGAGCATCTTCACAGGAGTAGATTCCATCTCAAGAAACTACTTTCTTTGCTCATCATAAGGAGCAACTTTTCATTGGATCAAGGTTTATCATGAGATCACAGCATTGCAGTCACATCTAAAGGTTCCACTTCTAATCCTTTCTTTTTATTTTTATCACATCTGTAGTTACTTCTTCCACTGAAGTCTTGAACCCCTCAAAATCATCCATATGTGTTGGAATCAACTTCTCCTAAATTCCTGTTAATGCTGGTATTCTAACCTCCTCCTACCAATCACCAATGTCCTTAATGGCATCTACAATGATGAATCCTTTCCAAAAGGTTTCCAATTTTCCTTGCCCAGATACACTGTCTACAGCAACTATAGACTTACAAAATGTATTTCTTAAATAAAACGATTTGAAAGTCAAAATTACTCCTTGATCCATGGGCTGCAGAAGGGATGTTATGTTAACAGCCATGAAAACAACACTAATCTTCTTGTACATCCCCATCAGAGCTCTTTGGTGACTAAGTGCATTGTCAATGAGCAGTAATATTTTGAAAGAAATCTTGTTTCCTGAGCAGCATATCCCAAAAGCGGGTTTAAAATATTCAGCAACCATGCTGTAAACAGATGTGCCATCATCCAGGCTTTGTTGTTCCATTTATAAAATACAGGCAGAGTAGATTTAGCATGACTCTTAAGGGCCCTAGCACTTTTGGAATAGTAAATTAGCATTGACTTCAACTTAAAGTCACCAGCTGCATTCACTGCTAACGAAAGTCAGCCTGTATTTGAAGCTCCAAAATCAGACACTGATGTCTGGAGCTATCAAAGTCCTAGATGGCATCTTCTTATAATAGAAGTCTGTTTTGTTTACATTGAAAATCTGTTGTTTAATGTAGCTACCTTCATCAATGATCTTAGTTATATCTCCTGTATGACTTGCTGTTTCACCTTGCATTTTTATGTTATGGAGATGGCTTCTGTCCTTAATCCCCATAAATCAACCTCTGCTAGCTTTAAACTTTTCTTCTATGGCTTCTTCACCTCTCTTAGTCTCTGTAGAATTGAAGATAGTTAGGGCCTTGCTCTGGATTAGGCTTTGGTTTAAGGGAACATTGTGACTGGCTTGATCTTCTATTCAGATCATTAAATTTTTCTCTGTATCAACAATAAAGCTGTTTTGCTTTCTCATCATGTGTGTATCTACTGGAGTAGCACTTTTAATTTCCTTCAAGCACATTTCCTTTGCATTTACAACTTTGCTAACTGGTATAGAGCAGTGACTTTTGACTGATCTCTTCTTTGGACATGGCTTCCTCACTAAGCTTAATCATTTCTAGCTTTTGATTTAAAGTAAGAAAAGTATGATTCTCCCTTTCTCTTAAACAGTTAGAGGACATTGTAGAGTTACTAATTGGCCTAATTTCAATATTGTTGTGGTCTCAGGAACAGGGATGCTACAGAGACTGGTAACAGCTGGTTCATGGAGCAATTAGAACATACATGGAGCAATTAGAACATCAGTTAAGTTTGCCATCTTATTTATATGTATTTTGTACCACCCACAAACTATTATCATAACATTAAAAATCACTGATCTCAGATAACCATAATGGATATAATAATGGTAATAAAGTTAAAATGTGAATAAAATATCAAAATATGACACAGAGACATGAAGTGAGCCCATGCTGTTGGAAAGATGGCACCAGTAGACTTGATCAAGTCAGAGTTGCCACAAACATTAATTTGTAAAACAACACACAGTATCTGCGAAGTGCAATAAAGTGAAGCACAAACTTCAGGACTTTGTAGAAGTTCAGAGTATAGGCAGGGTTGAACCTACAGATGGAAGGGTGCTCTTCATGAACTGAGACCTCTCCATAACTACTTTCTCCTTTCCTTGGCTCTGCTTGTATCCTTAGAGCCTGACCTTTGTACAAGGTATTGTCAGAATTGCGGTGCTCTGTAGTGTCAATTAGATTAGAACAGTGGGAAAAGCAAGCAGGTAATCAGAGTAAGAGAGGAAAGAGATCAGAGTAGGTATTTCCCAGCACTCTCCCAGTCAGGAAGCAGTTTTGTCAGTAGGTACTTACAGCCACAAGCCCAGCCAAGAGGTCACTCTGCCATGGCCATCACTCTCTGCTTCCTGTCATATTCTTTCAGGTATTTGTGTACCACTTTCTTCTATTGCTAGTTCATGAGTGCCTCATCATCCTGAGTGCCTTGTCATTCCCACACATCATTGTCATAATCCTGTCCACACCTTTACAAAGGGTGCCTTCATGTAACTCTCGTAAATTACTTCTTTGGGTGTGTTATATGCTTCCTCACAAGTTCTGACTAGCACAAAGAATAAGTATTTAAACCCTCCAATCTTATCATGTTTTAGGAATTTAAAGCCATTAGGATCCTAGTATTATCTAATATTCATGTGGTTCATGCCTTCCTTGAACAAAAGCATGACTTACTATCAATATGATGTATCAAAAGCACTTTACTCCTGGAAAATTCTAAATAAATAAAGCCACTCAATTGTATCCATACATCTTTCTGTCCCCCTTTCCTCAAGAGTCTGAGTTTACTTCAATAGCAACCAGAATTAGTTTAGAATTACTCAATAGCCAGAAAATCTAGATGACTCAAAACTATGGAATGCATAATATCTAAGAGAGACTTATCAATTAAGGGTAAAAGATTGGCAGACTTCCAGCAAGATGACGATGGGGCAGTATGGTCTGTGAGACCCTCTGTGAAAGAGAACATTCATAAAGACCCTAGCTCTCTCCCATGGCCTGTAGCTCCCATCTTCTGCAGCCTGTTTTTCACAGGGAGCTCAGTCACCACCCTGCCACTGCTCAGACATCACAGTGATCTGGGCTGCTGCCACAACCGTGGATGATGCCACTGTGGTCTTTGCCTGCCCATGACTGAGGTGACCCACGACTTCGGACCATGAAGACCGAGTAAGCAGGATCTTCTGAGAGTGCCACTGCCCAGCTGCTTCTGCCACTGCCACTGCCATACCACGCCCCTCGCTCAGAACTAGGCCTGTAGAGCTCACCTTATGTATGGGGAGGTGGCCGCCACCTGCGCAGCTACCATCGCTGGCTCCCTCCCCTCTGAACTGCAGGCTTCAGCAGCTGCAGATAAAGGTCTACTGGAGCAGCGAGAGAGCACCACCTGCTGGGGACCCAAGGTAACAACATCAAAACGGGAATGACAGATGCTCTTCCCCCTTGATAAATAGACAAGGCCAGATCTGAGTGATAGACTGGGCAGGGAGCCCATATCTGAACTGCTCTTCACAGCAGGCCAGGGGCAACTGACCCTAACTGTGAACAATTCTACCAGCCTGCAAAGACAGCTAGAAATCAGAGCTGAAAGGACAATGGACTTAAAGGAAAAGTCTTACTAATTTAATCTATCCCTTTTCCTTTTTTTCTTCTTTTTTTCTTATTTCTCTGTCAACCCTATCTTTGTATAGAGGAATAGCACACCAATAAGGAGGTTGGTTAGCTTGTATGTTAGCATCATTGTATGTTTTAGTTTTTTATATGTTTGTTGGTTAGTTTTCGGTCATGGTTGTTGTTTTCCTTTATATTTGTTTCAGTATTTGTGTCTCTTTTCACTTGCCAGTCAGTACGCTCATCTGTTTACCCTCTCCTCTCTCTCTCCAACTCCCACTGCTTCCCCCCACTGCTTGCTCCATTCTCTTCCCTTTGTTAACCTCACTGCATGGACAGATTCCAAGGCAGTGGGAAGTGGGTTTCAGACTATCCATACCTCTGTTGGTGGATACCAGGATCTGTACATAGATTTTGAATCACAGCTCCCCCCTTAATTAAATCTCAAAACTGCAAAAAGGACTGCCCTCAACCTACAGTCCAACTCCAGGACTGAACAAGGCAAGAGGAAATACATTAGGAAGAATAGGAGATTGAACAAACAGAAGTAAAAGCAACCCCTCAACCCCTGAATAACAGAATTAAAGGAGACGGGGAAGTGGAGGGAAGGGAAAAGTAGGGAGGAAAAATCAACACGAAGAAAAACTAAAAGAATATAGGTCTCACACAGACCCCTGGGAGGTCAAACACTGAGAAAACAGACTTCAGAACACAAACAATGAAGAGCCCCCAGAATGACTGGTCACATGCAACAAACCCAGACATCAAGACATTAATAGAGAGAATTTAAAAAATTGAGGAGAGACAAGAGGAAAATAGGAAGGTGCTGATCACAGAAATAACAGCAGTAAAGAATACTGTGATGGAAATAAATAACAAACTAATAAGCATGGAAAGCAGAATTAGCCAAGCAGAAGAAAAAATCTCAGAGCTTGAAGACCAAAATACAGAATTAACCCAAACTGTCAAAAGCAGAAAAGAAGCTTAAAAAGACAGAACAAAACTTTCAAGAGATGAATGATTACTTCAAGAGACCCAATCTAAGAGTAATTGGCCTTCCTGGGGCAGAGAGAGAGTCAGAGGCCACACTGGAACAAAAATTTCTTGAAATCATTCAAGAAAACTTCTATCATTTCATCAGTGATACAAAAATTCAAACACAAGAGCTTCAGAGAACGCCTGCAAGACAACAAATGAGAAGACCAATTCCCAGACACATAATAATTCACCTAAACAAAGTAGCTATAAGCGAAAAAATCTTAAAGACAGCAAGAGAAAAAGGTCAGACTACCTACCAGGGAAGACCAATTAGAATAGCAGCAGATTTATCTACAGAAAGCCCCCAGGCTAGGAGAGCTTGGGGCCCTACTTCAAAGTTCTAAAAGATAAACAATTTCAACCAAGAATAACCTACCCAGTCAAGCTAAGCTTCATCAGTGAGGGAGAATTGAAATCTTTCCCAGATATCCAATCCCTAAGAATCTATGCTGCCACCAGACCACCTCTACAAGAAACACTTAAGAAAGTACTGGACACAGAAGAAAAGAAAAAAAGAACAACAATGTTCTTCACAAGAGTACAGGAAAAAGATTAAAAACACACATGAACTAACTTCAAAACCAAAAGAGAGAGAACAAACAAACAGGAACAACAACTCTGTAAGAACCTTATGACAGGAATCAACTCGCATTTCAATAATTAGCCTAAATGTGAATGGACTAAATGCACCACTGAAAAGACATAGAATGGCAAAATGGATAAAATATCAACAGGCAACAATTTATTGCCTTCAAGAGACTCACCTCACTAGAAAGGACACTTACAGAGTCAAAGTAAGAGGATGGGAAACAAACTTTCAGGTGAATGGAACAGAAAAGAAAGCAGGAGTCACAGCTGGGCTTGGTGGCTCAGCCTGTACTCCTGCGCCTTTGGGAGGCTGAGGTGAGTGGATTGCCTGAGCCCGTGGGTTCGAGACCCGACTGGGCAGGCGAGACCTCATCTCTACAATAAATCAAAAAATTAGCCAGGCGTGGTTGTGTGCCTGTAGCTCCAGCTACTTGGAAGGCTGAGGTGGAAGGTTAGCCGGAGCCCAGCAGGTCAAGGCTGCAGTGGCCGGGAGCGGTCACTGCATTCTAGTCTGGGTGACGGAGTGAGACTCCAGCTCAAAAAAAAAAAGAAAGGAGTAGTCACGATCTTAATTTCAGACAAAATACACTTTAAGCTATTAAAAATTAAAGAAGATATAGAAGGCCACTACATAATGATAAAAGATTCAATCTATAAACAAGAAATATCCATCTTGAGTATATATGCACCAACCAAAGGAGCGTCAACTTTTTTTTTTTTTGAGTTAGCGTCTCACCCCATTGCCCAGACTGGAGTGCAGTGGCCGCTTCCAGACACTGCAGCCTTGCCTGCTGTGCTCCAGCAATCCTTCCACCTCAGCCTTCCAAGTAGCCAGAATTATAGGCATGTGCTATCACGCCTGGCTGATTTTTTGATTTATTGTAGAGATGAGGTCTCGCTGCCCAGGTGGGTCTCGAACGCACGGGTTCAGGCAATCCACTCACCACAGCCTCCCAAAGGCACGGGATTATAGGCTGAGCCACCAAGCCTGGCTAAGCACCAACTTTCATAAATCAGCTTCTACGTAAACTCAAAAAAGATAACTCTAACACTATCATAGCTGGGGACTACAATACCTCACTCACAACCCTAGACAGATCATCAGGACAAAAAATCAGCAATGAGATCTAGAACCTCAATGTGACTCTTGACCAAATGGACTTAATTGATACCTATAGAACACTCCACCCAACGACCACAGAATATACATTCTACTCATCACCACATGGAACGTACTCTAAGATCGACCACATACTTGACCATAAATCAAGCATAAGCAAATTTCAAAGGATCGAAATTTTACCATGTACCTTCTCAGACCACAATGGAATAAAAATAAATATCAACACCAACAAGGTCACCCCAAAACCCACAAAGACATGGACATGAACAGCATGATGTTAAACAACTCCTGGGTCAATGATGAAATCAAAACAGAGATTAAAAGATACCTGGAAACAAATAAAAATGAAGAAACATCTTACCAAAATCTCCGGGATGCCATGAAAGCTGGAATAAGAGGGGAATTCATATCTCTACGAACGCACATGAAGATAATGGAAGGATCACAAATTAACAACCTAACAAGGAAGGAAGCTGGAAAAGCAAGACCACCAAAACCCTAACTCAAGCAAAGGAATCCAGATAATCAAATTAAAAGCCCAAATCCAGGACATAGAAGACAAAAAGATATAACAAAAACTCAAGGAAACAAAAAGCAGGTTCTTCAAAAGAATAAACAAGATCGATGGTCCCCTAGCTAGGCTGACCAAGTAAAAGAGAGAAAAAGTCCAAATAAGCACAATCAGAAAAACAAAGATGAAGTCACTTCTGACCCTGAAGAAATACAAAAGATCACTAGAGACTACTATGTACACTTGTATGGAACCAAACTTGAAAACCTTAAGGAAATGGAGGACTTTCTGACATCACACAACCTGCCTAAGTTGAAACAAGAAGAAATGGAGACCCTAAATAGGTCAATAACAATCAAGGAAATTGACTATGTAATAAGAAAACTACCCTGGAAAAAAAGCCCTGGACCAGATGGTTTTCCAGCAGAATTCTACAAGACATTTAGGAGGAGCTGATATCAATCCTACTGAAAGTATTCCACATGATTGAGAAAGATGGAACTCTCCCCAAATCATTTCATGAAGCTAGCATCACTTGATACCCAACCAGGTAAAGATTCAACAAAGAAAGAGAACTACAGGCCAATATCTTTGATGAACATAGATGCTAAAATTCTCAACAAGATCCTAGCAAACTGGATTCAAAACACATCTCAAAAATCATCCATCAAGACCAAGTAGACTTCATCCCTGGGATGCAAGGCTGGTTCAACCTTCGTAAAACTATAAATGTAATTAAATACCTCAACAGATGTCAAAACAAAAACCACATGATTATATCATTAGATGCAGATAAAACTTTTGATAAAATCCAGCACCCCTTCTTCATAAAAACCCTTGAACATCTAGGCATACGTGGAACATACCTCAAAATAGTAAAAGCCATCTACGAGAAACACACAGCCAGCATACTCCTAAATGGACAAAAATTGGAACCATTTCCCCTGAATACTGGAACAAGACAAGGATGCCCAGTCTCATCCCTCCTATTCAATATATTATTGGAAGTCCTGGCTAGAGGAATCAGAGAAAAGAATGTAATCAGGGGTATTGAAATAGGAAAAGAGGAAGCCAAGTTATCCCTCTTTGCAGATGACATAATTGTGTACCTTGAAAACCCAAGAAAATCTGTCAAAAACCTCCTTACACTGATAAAGGACTTTGGCAAAAGAAATGTGGACAATCGCATTTCCTTACACCAATAATAAACAATCAGAAACCCAAATAAAAAGCACAATTCAATTCATAATAGCCACAAAAAAATGAAATACCTTGGCATCTTCCTAACCAGAAACGTGAAAGACCTTTACAATGAAAACTACAAAACACTGCTCAAAGAAATCAAAGATGACACAAACAAGTGGAAAAATATCCCATGCTCATGGATTGGAAAAATCAACATTGTGAAGATGTCCATCCTAACTAAGGCAATCTACTGATTTAATGTAATATCCATCAAATTACCAGCAACATTCTTCTCAGACCTAGCTAAAACAATACAGGAATTCATATGGAAACAGAAATGACCAAGAATAGCCAGAACAATCCTCAGCAAAACAAAAACAAAAACAAAAACAAAAAACAAAGCAGGAGGTATCATATTACCAGACTTCAAACCTTACTATAAAGCTACAATAATCAAAACAACTTGGTATTGGTACAGGAACAGGCATATAGACCAATGGAATAGAATTGAGGTTCCAGAAGCAAAACCTCAATTTCTCAACCAACCCTTCTTTGACAAAACCTCTACCACCTACCACTGGGGAGAGGAGAACCTATTAAGTAAATGGTGCTGGGAAAATTGGCTGACCACATGCAGAAGACTCAAACAAGGCTCCTATCTATCCTCATACACAAAAATTAAGTCTAAATGGATCAGAGACCTAAATGTAAACCTCAAATCATAAGAACTTTAGAAAATGCAGGACACACCCTTATGGAAATTGGAACTAGCATACAATTCCTAAACAAAACCCAAACACATGGGCCATAAGAGATAAGATAGACAAGTCGGACCTCATTAAACTGGCAAGCTTCTGCAAAGTCAAAGAAACATCAAGAGAGCAGGGAGACAGTTCACAGACTGGGCAAAAGTATTTGCCAACTCCATGTCTGACAAAGGCCTAACATCTTGAATCTACAAGGAACTCAAGTGTGCTGAAAAGAAAAAAATAAACCCCATTATTAAGTGGGCAAAAGATATGAACAGACACCTCCCAAAGGAAGACATCTGAGCAGTGAACAGACACATGAAGAAATGTTCAACCTCACTAATCATCAGGGAGATGCAAATTAAAACTATACTGAGATACCACCTAACTCCAATCAGAATGGCAATTGTCAACAACTCAAAAAATAACAGATGCTGGAGAGGATGTGGTGAAAAGGGAACACTTCTACACTGTTGGTGGGAGTGTAAACTAGTGCAACCTCTGTGGAAAGCAGTGTGGCGATTCCTAAAAGCTCTAAATATCGACCTCCCATATGACTCTGCAATCCCTCTACTGAGAATATACCCTGAAGAACTCAAATCACTCTATCAAAAAGATACCTGCACATGAATGTTTATTGTAGCATTGTTCACAATAGCAAGAACCTGGTACCAACCACGCTGTCCATTAAAAGAGGACTGGATTTAAAAAAATGTGGTACATATACACGATGGAACACTATGCAGTCATAAAAAAGAACAAAATCATGAATTTCGCATCAACCTGGATGGAACTAGAGTCTATAATACTGAGTCATCTCTCACAGAAACAAAGATCTGAGTATCACATGTTCTCACTCATATAGTGGACCTTGAACATCTATCATAATACTATAAGAAAAGGACTGACAGTGATGGGGAACTATGGGGGTGCTCGGGAAGGGAAGGAAGTTGGGACTAACGGTAGTCAATACCTGTCTGGGGATGGGGAGACACCCCTTATTAACAAGGGTGCCTGAACGATGCACATTTGTATACCTAACCCTTAACTGTACCCCACAATTTTATAATAAAAAATGTTTAAAGAAATAAAATAAAGTAACATTAAAAAAAGATTGCTGTGAAAATATTGGTTTTATGAAAAGATTATTGGTTATCTCCCCAATAGCCCTCCCAAATAAGTAAACTTTCTTTTAGCGTGACAGTCACTAAGTATAAGCCATGAAATGGCAAAGTAGTCTAAAACATAAAAACTTGAGTTGAAAACCAGTATTATTGTAAGCATATTTATATTTATAAGTGTAAATGTATATCTAATATTTGTTTAATTTATTACTTATAATTATACTTATGATTATACTTATTATTATCTAACTTTCACTAGAGGCTTACAATATGCAGTTTATTATTTTATGAATTTACTCAGTGAATCCTCACAGTCACATTATCATGTAGATGTTTCAGTTATCCCCATCATACTGATAAGGAAATTGAGACTTAAAGATATCCAGTAACTTGCTCAAAGTCACAATTAAGTAACACAGGGGCTGGCACACTTATCTCTCAGGTTTCTTTCCTTTTTTTTGATAAAACAGAGAATACTCAATGACACTGGTATAATTTAAAGTAATGCCCAATTTGGCCATGCCGTTTTTTCCTGTTACTGAATCCAAGAGAGCTGATACTATAATGAGGGCTCTGTTATCTAGCAGGAGGGGTCAGAATGAGAAAGATTCCTAATGGGGATCATATAATTCCACAGAATTAGGACAGGCAATCAAGAGAGAGGCAGAAACTGAGGATCCAAGGTAGACTCCACCCATAAAACAGAGATTAAATCTCATGAGTACTGGATCAAGGCAGGTAAAAAAGACAAGCAGATAAGGTACATCTACTTAAAAGGCCATTGTGAAGGCCAAGAGAATTATTGCACATAGGAGATAGTTCTGTCACTTAGTAAAAAACTCCCACTTTTTAACCAGTTGTGGGGATGCCTAAAATACATATTATTGATGTATTATGCTTTCCAGTCTTCTGGTTATCTACCTACATAAGCAGGCATATTATGTGACCGCTTTCAGGGAACATCCGTAACAACAGCTGATGGCAATCTTTACTGTCTTCTTTCCTTCCTTCTTCCTGTTGACTGGAATGTGGGAATGTGGGTTTAATAGTTGGAGCTTAAGCAGTATCCTTAGGTCACAAGGTGGGAGGACTGTGCTGGTTCCTGATACCCTAACGGCAGCCCTACCAGCCCTTTACTGCTCCTCTGATATGAGAGACAATTGTGTTTAGGTTACTGTTCTTTTGCATGTCCTGTCACTTATAGTCTAACTCATAGTCCTACTAGTAAAATGTACAAAGCACTTACACTGACACTGAGCATAATAAGGCACATTCATGTTAGCTTTTGTCATTCTTGGAATTGTTAGGGCTGAGATAAATAGTATTCCTAAAATCTTTGATTTGAAAGTAAGGTGTGTGGTCAGAACAGGAAAAGAAAACTTTCTGCTGAGAAACTGGTTAGGTAACCTAATAGACCTTAACTTGGGACCACATTGTTAATCTTTGTTCCTACCTAAATCTCTGCAATTAATTTTTATGTATTGTTCCAAGTGTTGCCAGGAATGCTTGAGCCAATCAGAGAACACTTCAGCAATATATTTGACATACACCATAATTAAGATTTCTTAAACATCTGTCTGGAAGTCAGAGTTCTGTTTGTATTTGAGGTCCTGAAGTAAACAGACCTATAAACTTAGCATGTGGCCAAGAGAGAGGAGAGGGAAGTGAGGATTATTCTTGTCCCATAGTTACTCACAATGTTGTGAAAAAACCAAGGAATGTGTAAAGCTGTTGGCTTTTAAATAATTGTCTATTTTCCCAATTCAGTAAAGAACTTAAGAATACATATTTTGAAAAAGGCCCTTTCTCCTGAGTCTCCAGAGGGGAATGTCAGCATCTCAAACATGTTTGTGTTAGACTTAAATAATAATTTGAACATTAAATAAATTTAAGTGTAAATTTTCCCTTTAGTAATTTCAGTTGTTTAAAAGATAAAACTAGTGTAGCTTTATGGAAAATGTTTTCAAAACTCAAGTGTCAGATATTATAAAGTTCAGTTTCAGATAGAGAGCAAAGTACAATTTATCTAGAGCTTTATCTATATAGAGCTTTATCTATTATCCAAAAAATAAAAATAAAAATAAAAATATTGAGTAACATACAAAGTCCTAGGGTAAAACATAAAAAAGGAAATGAGGGGAAAAAAGCAAAGAGCAATTCTTACAGCTCTTAGACTTACCCATAACATTTCATTCTAATTTTTAGAGACAGTAATGCCAAATTCCACTGAAATTTAATATTTTCAGTAACTTCTAAAACTCTTTACTCTTTATCTAAAGTAATATGTTTTCATTTTAGAAAACTCAGAAGATATTGTTAAGCAACACAAAGAAAGATCACAAGTTAACTACTGTAAAGAATTGTATAAATGTCCTTCCACACATCTCTTTGCATGTATGTATGTCAGCATTTTACAAGAAGTTTATGCTCTATATGTTGTTTTATAAACTGCTTCTTTAACTGTTGTAATGGATCCCTCTACCAAAACATCATTTTGAATTATTGCATATTAATCCATTGTTGGCTGTGTGTGTGTGTGTGTGTGTGTGTGTGTGTGTGTGTGTGAGAGAGAGAGAGAGAGAGAGAGAGAGAGAGAGAGAGAGAGAGAGAGAGAAACTCTCACTCTGTTGTCCAGGCTAGAGTGCAGTGGCATGCTCATGGCTATTGCAGCTTTGAGTAGCTGGGCTCAGGCTATCCTTCTTCCTCAGCCTTCCAAGTAAGCTGGAACCACAGGTGTGCACCACAACAACACTAAGCTAATTTTTTTTTTTTTTTTTTTGAGTCAGAGTCTCACTGTCGCCCAGACTGGAGTGCAGTGGCCGCTCCCGGCCACCGCAGCCTCGACCTGCTGGGCTCCGGCGATCCTTCCGCCTCAGCCTTCCAAGTTGCCAGAATTACAGGCACGCGCTACCACGCCCGGCTGATTTTTTGTTTTATTGTAGAGATGAGGTCTCGCTGCCCAGGCGGGTCTCGAACCCGCGGGCTCAGGCAATCCACTCACCTCAGCCTCCCAAAGGCGCGGGATTACAGGCTGAGCCACCGAGCCCGGCTAAGCTAATTTTTTTTAAAAAAATTTTATTGTACAGATGTGGTCTCGCCAAGTTCCCCAGGCTTGTCTTGAGTGCCTGGGCTCAGGCACTCCTCTTGCCACCACCTCCTGAAGTTTTGGAATTTCGGGCACACCTGCCCATTGTATGTTTGTATCACAATTTATTTAATCCTTTTGTTATAAATCAACGTTGCTACTAATTATTTTGGTTTATTTATGTTTCTTTTTCTTCTTTTTTTCTTTTTTTGAGTTGGAGTCTCACTCTGTCATCCAGACTGGAGTGCAGTGACACGCTCCCAGCCACCGCAGCCTCGACCTGCTGGGCTCCGGCGATCTTTCCGCTTCAGCCTTCCAAGTAGCTGGAATTACAGGCATGTGCTACCATGCCTGGCTAATTTTTTGACTTATTATACAGATGAGGTCTCACCAAGTTGCCCAGGCAGGTCTCGAACCCTCAGGCTAGGCAATCCCCTCACCTCAGCCTCCCAAAGCGTGGGATTACAGACTGAACCACTGAGCCCAGCTAATTTGTATTTCTTTATGATACCATATTTTAAGGTTAACCATATAAGTAGAATGATCTGGTCAAAGATAATGCAAAATCCTAAACAACTGATAAGCAAAACCAAAGTGCCTATATAAATATTGCATACTTGACCAAATGAACTTAGTAGATACTGACAAAACACTCCACCCAACAACCACAGAATATATATTCTACTCATCACCACGTGGAATGTACTCCAAGATTGACCACATCCTCAGTCATAAATCAAGCATAAACAAATATCTCAAGATTGAAATACTGCCATGCACCTTCTCAGATCACAGTGGAATAAAAATAAACATCAACACCATCAAAATTACCCTGAAACCCACAAAATTATGAATACTTAATGGCATGATGCTGAACAACACCTGGGTCAATGCAGAAATTAAAAGATGCTTGTAACAAATGAAAATGCAGAAACATCTTACCAAAACCTCTGGTATGCTATGAAAACAGTACTGAGAGGAAAAATTATATCTCTACAAACACATATCAAGAAAATAGAAAGAGAAGATGTTGGTAGCCTAAGAAATCACTTATGGGAGTTGGAAAGTCAAAACCACCAAAACTCTAACTTCAACAGAAGAATCTAGATCACCAAGGTAAAAGCCTAAATACAGGACATAGAAGACAAAAATACCATAGAAAAATACAACAAAACAAAAAGCTGATTCTTTGAAAGCATAAACAAGATTGATGAACCCCTAGTCATGATGACCAAGACAAAGAGGGAAAAAGCCCAAATAAACACAATCAGAAATGCAAAAGATAAAGTCACCACATGTCCTGAAGAAATACAAATGATTATTAGAAATTACTACGCACAACTGTATGGAAACCAACTCGATAACCTAAATGAAATGGAGGACCTTCTGATATTATACAACCTCCCAAGGTTGAAACAAAAAGAAATTGAGATTCAAATAGACCAATAACAATCCAGGAAATTAACTCTGTCATAAGAAAACTACTTACAAAAAAAGTTCTGGACCAGATAGATTTCCAGCAGAGTTCTACAAGGCATACCAGGAGGAGCTAATATCAATCCTATTGAAAGTATTCCAGGTAATTGAGAAAGACGGAATGCTCCCCAAATCATTTTATTAAGTTGACATCACTGTGATACACAAAATGTGTTAAAAATCCAACTAAGAAAGAGAACTACAAGCCAATATCCCCAATGAACATAGACACAAAAATTCTCAACATGATTCTAGCAAATCGGATCCAACAACACATCTCAAAAATCATCCACCATGACCAAGTGGGCTTAATCCCTGGGAGGCAGGGTCGGTTCAGCATTTACAATACCATAAATGCAATTAAACATACCAATAGATGTAAAAATAAGAATCACATGATAATATCATTAGATGTGAAAAAAGCTTTTTGATAAAATCCAGCATCCCTTATTGAACCTTGATCACCTAGGCATAGAGGGAACATATCTGTAAATAGAGACTTTTGTGATTAACGTATAGCCAACATATTGCTAAATGGACAAAAATTGGAAGCATTTCCCTGAAAATCAGAACAAGATAAGGCTGCCCACTCTCACTCCTCCTGTTCAATATAGTGTTGCAAGTCCTACCTAGAGCAATCAGACAAAAGAAGGAAATCAGAGGTATACAAATAGGAAAATAAGTTAAGTTATCCCTCTTTGCTAATGATATGATCTTATACCTAGAAAACCCAAGAGAATCTGTCAAAAACCTCCATGTAAGGACTTTGGCAAGCCACAGGGTACAAAATTAGCTTGCAAAAGACAGTCATGTTCTTATACACCAACAACAAACAGGCAGAGAACCAAATAAAAAGCACAATCTCATTCACAACAGTCACCAAAAAAAGAAAAAAAAAGAAAAAAGAAATACCATGGCATCTTCCTAACCAGAAAAATAAAAAACCTTTACAATGAAAACTACAAACAAAACACTGTTCAAGGAAGTCAAAGATGACAGAAAAGAATAGAAAAATATACCATG
Organism: Cephalopachus bancanus; assembly: GCA_027257055.1. Lineage (NCBI taxonomy): Eukaryota > Metazoa > Chordata > Mammalia > Primates > Tarsiidae > Cephalopachus > Cephalopachus bancanus. The sequence continues at coordinate 2,540,031 of JAPVLO010000262.1, forward strand.
CTCATGGATAGGAAAGATCAACACTGTTAAGATGTCCACCCAACCAAAGCAATTTATCGATTCAAAGCCATACCTGTCAAATTACCAACATCATTCTTCTCAGACCTGTAAACAACAATACAGAAATTCATATGGAAACATAAGTGACAACAAATAACCAAAACAATCCTTAGCAAAAGAAACAAAGTGGAAGTTATCACAATCCTAGACTTTAAACTTAATTGTAAGGCTACAATAATCAAAACAACCTGGTATTGGTATAAGAACAGGCATATAGACCAATGGAACTGGAGATTCTGGAAGCAAACCTCAATTTCTCAAACAACTCATCTTTGACAAAGACTCCAAAAACAACCACTTGGGAGAAGAGAACCTATTCAGTAAATGGTGCTAGGAAAACTGGCAGACCAAGTGCAAAGAAAGAAACAGGACCGCTACCAATCACCATACACAAAAATCAACTCCAAATGGATCAAACACCTAAATGTAATACCTCAAATGTTAAGAATCTTAGAAAATGCAGGAGATACCATTATGGAAATCAGAATAGGCAACCAATTCCTGATCAAATCCCCAAAAGCCCATATCATAAGAAATAAAATAGTTGGGACCTCATCAAACTGAAAAGCTTCTGCAAAGAAAAAGAAACCATCACAAGATTGGGGAGATAGCCCATAGAATGGGAAAAAAATATTTGCCAACTGTATATCTGACAAAGGCCTAACATTCAGGATCTGCAAGGAACTCAAACATACTGAAAGGAAGAAAACAAACAGTCCCATTTAAAAGTGGGAAAAAGACATGAATAGACATTTCTTAAAAGAAGACATAAGAGCAGCCAACAGACACATGAAAAAATGCTCAGCCTCACTAATCATCAGAGAAATGCAAATCAAAACCACACTGAGATACCATCTAACTCCAGTAAGTATGGCCATCGTTAATAAAACAAACAACGGCAGATGCTGTGCAGGATGCAGAGAAAAGGAAATGCTTTTACCTGTTGGTGGGAATGCAAACTAGCTCCACCTCTATGAAAAACAGTGAGACAATTTCTAAAAGAACTAGAAATTGACCTCTCATATGACCCAGCCATCCCCTTTCTGGGAATATACCTAAAGGAACTTAAATCATTCTATAAAAATGATACCTGCCCATGCATGTTTATAGCAGCACTATTCGCAATAGCAAAAACATGGAACTAACCATGATGCCCATAAAAACAAGACTTGATTAAAAAATATGGTAGATATACATAAAAGAATATTATGCAGACATAAAGAAGAACAAAATTATGGACTTCACAGCACCTTGAATAGATTTAAAGTCTATCATACTCAGTGATCTATCACAGAAATAAAGAACTGAGTACCACATGTTCTCATTAATAAGTGGACCGTGAAGATTTTTCATAATACAATAAGAAAGAGATTGGCAGTAATGGGACACTACCAGAGGGGGGGTGTCACATAACATCGATAAGGGTAACTAATCTCAAACCAGGTGAGGTGGGGTCCAAAGGGAGGCCCAAACTTTACCTGTATCATGACCACACACCACATATCTTTTGGCTAATGTGATAAACAAAAATGTCATTCAGTTGCTTTCATTCATATACTTTAAAAAATGTTAGTCAAGTTAAACAAATAAATATGTTTTATTAGTCATTTGTATTTTTGTAACTCATTTATCTTTGTTCATTTTCTACTTTTAAAAAATTAAAGTCAATTCCTTATAATGATTCATGTATTAGTAATACACTAGAATAATACACTAGAATATCTTTTCCTGATTGTAGTTTGCCTTTAAATTATATTACTTCTAAGTTTACCTTTCTGTGTAGTTAAATCTATAATTATTTTTCTTTTGAGCTTTTGACATTAATTTAAGATATTTCCACTCTAATATTATAGTCATAATTTTTTTCTGGCACTTTTTGGTGTCTTGATTTGTTCCAATGCAATTTTTAATCCATCAGATTTTATTTTGGTTGTGGTGTGAAGAAGAAAAAATCTACCTCTATTTCATTTAAAGAATGGTTATTTGGTTGTTTTAATAATATTTTTCAAGTGCCTCATTCTTTTCCTGCTGAAATTAAATGTTATTTATCATATATTAATTCTTGATTTTAAAGTCTGTTACACTGATTTTTATGTCTAGTCCAGCTACCACAAATCTAATTATTGGAGTTTTATGATATACTTAACATCTGACAAAGCAAAAGCTTCTTTGTTAATTTTATGTATGTCTTTTGAACCAATATTTTCTTTACAAAAAGTATAATGCTTATTGAACATTTAGAAAATAAATACAAGTGAAACAAAATAGGATAACCACCACCCAGAAGAACTACCATTAAAATTTGAGTATATGCCTTACTAGTGATTTGTCAATGCATAGGTACTTACTCAAATGATTTGTATTTCACATAATCAGCTACTTAGGAAACCTCATTTGTATTAAGATTGAGAACAAGGACTAGGTGGTCTCTGCAGGTAGTGTCTTTGTTTATGCTGACTCTGGGGAATAACACTGATAAAAATTAGAGGAACTCTACTACAGTGAATGCTGGTGATTTTAGGAAAAGAAAAGCCACTAATGTTAAACAAAGACTGAATCTGCTCAATGTTCAGTGTTTTTTCCCAGCCAAACACTTAATACACATTTACAATTTCCTATCAAAACACTGAAGGAAATATAAGTTATAAATAAGAATATTTTTAACTATCTTCATTTTTTTCAGGATTAATTTTTTTTTAATTGACAAAGCAGAGCTTTCTCAGGATCACAACTACCATGTTTATAACAGAACTGGATGTGTGGATGTGTGTGTGTGTATGTGTGTGTGTGTAATCACAATGGAACTGTGGTGGTTTTGCTTTGTACCTTACTTTTGTTCAGATAACAATCTATCTTAAACACATTTACATGCCATAAATATTTTCTATAACATAATTATGACTACATTTTATATGCATGCACCAAAGTTCATTCAATCAGTTTGATTTTTTGAAAGTTAAGATGTTGCTAATATATTTGTCTTATAAATATGATCACGATTAATATACTTAAGCTAAATCTTTGCACATATACTTGATTGCATCCTTAAAAAAATGAACCTTTATTTACTTACAAGGAAAAGAAGGGAAGCAAATTCTAGATCTTTTATTTCACTGATCTCACTTTTTTCCCTTCCATCCTTTCTTTACTAAAATCCATAATATTTGCATACATTTATGCCTCCAGCTGAATTTTAGCATCATTTTGACAGTTTTAACAATTATCTAATAATGTTTTGATTAAAAATGTCTTAAATATATTTGTTTATTAAGAAAGAACTCAGAGGGGATGGGGCAAGATGGCGACAGGGCAACCTGGCGTCTGAAGCCCTCTGCAAGGGAGATCTGCAGTGGGTCTCTGACTCTCGCCCCGGGGGGCTGGGGACCCCAGCATCGCAGCCTGCTCTACAGACAGAGCTCGGCTGCTGCCATCGGAACGACTGGACAGCTTTGACTGCATTCCAAACAGTCCCGCCACCACAGTCGCAGCCACCGTGGCTGCCCCTCCCCCCACCGCCACTGCCGTTGCCGGCGCCACCGACGCGTGGCCTCTGGGAGGGGTAGCATATCGCACCACACAGCCCGAGGAGATCCACAATGAACCGCTTCAGGGAAGATCTGCTGGGATCGCTGCCACCTATCCTGTGTCCGAGACTGTCCTGCCCGCCTGGCATGGGGCTCCTGTTGCCTGCTTGGAGGCAGGCAGCCATCTTGTTCCTGTCCGGCCCCACCCCCTCTGGGGCGAGCAGATGAGATAGCACCACCTGCTGGCAATTCAAGGTAACAACACTGAAACGGGAGAAATAAGCTTGATAAAGACATTGACCAAACTGCTGAAGGAAGGTTGAACTGAACTGTCCTTCACAGCAGATCAGGGGCAATTGACTCTAACTGCAAACTAATTCACCAGCTTGAAAAGGAAACTAGAAATCAGACCTGAAAGGACATTGGACTTAAACGAAAGGTCTCAGAGTGTGCCTCATTGATTCTATCAGTTTAATGACTTAATTCTATTCATACTGTATTGTTCCATTTTTTCTTTTTTCCTTTTCCTTCTCTTCTCTCTGTAAACCATATCTTTGTATAGAGGAACAGCACACTAACAAGGTGGTTGATTAGCTTGTATATTAGCATCACTATATGTTTTATTTTTGTTTGTATGAGAGTTGGTTTGACTGTAGCTGTGGTCTATTGTTTTTATCTGTTTCAGTATAGGCCTCTCTCTCTATTTGTTGGCACACTCGTTTGTTTCCCACCTTACTCCTTTATCTCTCCACTCCCCTCTTCAACCCACTATCTGCTCCATTCTCTCCCCTCTGCTAACCACATTTTATTTCAGGGAGTAAACCTACAGCCCCACTGCACGGATAGATTCCAGGACAGTGGGAAGTGGGTTCCACATTATCCACACGCCTGTCAGCGAATATCAGGACCTGCAGACAGATTTTGAATCACATCTCTCCCCTTAAATACATCTCAAAACTGCAAAAAGGACCACCTCCAACCTACAGTGCAACTTCAGAATTGAACAAAGTAAGAGGACATACATAAAGAATAGGAGATTGAACAAACAGAAGTAAAACCAATCCCTTACCCCTGAATAAAGAATTAAAGAAGACAGTGACATGGAGGGAAGGAAAAAGTAGAGAGGGGGAAAAAACCGCACAAATGAAGAAAAACCAAAAGAAGAATATAGGTCCTACACAGACCCCTGGGAAATCAGAAACCGAGAAAACAGATTCTGGAACACAGACAATGAAGAGTCCCCAGAATGACTGGTTACATGCAACAAACCCAGACATCAAGACATTAATGGAGAGAATTAAAAAAATTGAGGAGAGACAAGAGGAAAATAGGAAGGAGCTGTTGTCAGAAATGACAGCAGTAAAGAATACTGTGATGGGAATGAACAACAGACTTATAAGCATGGAAAGCAGAATCAGCCAAGCCGAAGAAAGAATCTCAGAGCTCGAAGACCAAAACACAGAACTAACCCAAACTGTCAAAAGTATAGAAAAGAAGGTCAAAAAGACAGAACAAAACCTGCAAGAGATGAATGATCACTTCAAGAGACCAAACCTAAGAATAATTGGGCTTCCTGAGGCAGAAAGAGAAACAGAAGCCACGCTGGAACAAACATTTCATGAAATCATTCAAGAAAACTTCCCTCATCTCATTAAGGATGAAAAAATTCAAACACAGGAGTTCAGAGAACCCCTGCAAGACAACAAATGAGAAGACCAACTCCCAGACACATAATAATTCGCCTAAACAAAGTAGCTATGAAAGGAAAAATCCTAAAGGCAGCAAGAGAAAAATGCCAGACTACCTACCAGGGAAAACCAATTCGAATAGCAGCAGATTTATCCACAGAAACCCTTCAGGCCAGAAGAGCCTGGAGCCCTATCTTCAAAGTTCTAAAGCAGAAACAATTTCAACCAAGAATAACCTACCCAGCCAAACTAAGCTTCATTAGTGAGGGAGAATTGAAATCTTTTCCAGACATCCAATCCCTAAGAACCTACGCCGCCACCAGACCACCTCTACAAGAAACACTTAAGAATGTACTGAACACAGAAGAAAAAGAAAAAAGAACAACAGCATTCTTCACAAGAGTACAGGCAAAAGATTAAAAACACACATGAACCAACTCCAAAACCCAAAGAAAGACAACAAATAAACAGGATCAACTCTGTAAGAACCGTATGACAGGGATCAATTCTTGCATTTCAATTATTAGCCTAAATGTGAATGGACTAAATGCACCACTGAAAAGACATAGAATGGTAAAATGGATAAAATATCATCAGGCAACAATCTATTGCCTTCAAGAGACTCACCTCACTAGAAAGGACACCCATAGACTCAAAGTAAGAGGATGGGAAACCAACTTTCAGGCGAACGGAATACAAAAGAAAGGAGGAGTAGCGATCTTAATTTCAGACAAAATACCCTTCAAGCTATTAAAAATCAAAAAAGATACAGAAGGCCACTACATAATGATAAAAGGCTCAATCCATCAACAAGAAATATCTATCCTAAACATATATGCACCCAACATAGGTGCGCCAACTTTCATAAAGCAACTTCTTGGAAAACTAAAGAAAGATATTGACTCTACCACTATCATAACTGGGGACTTTAATACCCCACTCACAAACCTAGACAGATCATCAGGACAAAAAATCAGGAAGGAGATCTGGAACCTCAATATGACTCTGGACCAAATGGACTTAATTGGTGCCTACAGAACACTTCATCCAAAGACACAGAATACACATTCTACTTATCACCACATGGAACGTATTCTAAGATTGACCACATAATTGGCCATATCAAGCATAAGCAAATTTAAAAGGACCAAAATTCTACCATGCACCTTTCGGACCACAGTGGAATAAAAATAAACATTAATACCAACAAAGTTCCCCCCAAATCCACAAAGACATGGACACTAAACAGCATGATGCTAAACAACTCCTGGGTCAATGACGAAATCAAAACAGGGATCAAAAGATACCTGGAAACAAATGAAAATGAAGAAACATCTTACCAAAATCTCTGGGATGCCTTAAAAGCTGTAGTAAGAGGGGAATTTATTCCCTACAAACACACATAAAAAAATGGAAGAAACACAAACTAACAGCCTAACAAGCCACCTAAGGAAGTTGGAAAAACAAGACCACAAAAACCCTAATTTCAGCAGAAGAATCCAGATCACCAAAATAAAAGCCCAAATCCAGGACATAGAAGACAAAAAGATAATACAAAAAAAATCAATGAATCAAAAAGCTGGTTCTTCGAAAGGGTAAACAAGATTGATGGTCCCCTAGCTAGACTGACCAAGAGAAAACCAAATAAACATAATCAGAAACACAAAAGATGAAGTCACATCTGACCCTGAAGTAATACAAAAGATCATTAGAGACTACTACGTACTCTTGTATGGAAACAGACTTTAAAACCAGAAGGAAATGGAGGACTTTCTGACATCACACAACCTACCTAGGTTGGAACAAGAAGAAATTGAGACCCTAAATAAACCAATAACAATCAAGGAAATCGACTACATAATAAGAAAACTTCCTACAAAAAAAAGCCCTGGTCCAGATGGCTTCCCAGCAGAATTCTACAAGACATTCAAGGAGGAGCTGATACCAATCCTACTGAAGGTATTCCAGGCAATTGAAAAAGATGGAACTCTCCCCAAATCATTTTATGAAGCCAACATCACATTGATACCCAAGCCAGGTAAAGATCCAAAAAAGAAAGAGAACTACAGGTCAATATCTTTGATGAACATAGATGCTAAAATTCTCAACAAGATCCTAGCAAACCGGATTCAGCAATACATCTCAAAAATCATCCACCATGACCAAGTAGGCTTCATTCCTGGCATGCAAGGCTGGTTCAACATTCGTAAAACCATAAATGTAATTAAATACATCAACAGATGTCAAAACAAAAACCACATGATCATATCACTAGATGCAGAAAAAGCTTTTGATAAAATCCAGCACGCCTTCTTGATAAAAACCCTTGAACATCTAGGCATACGGGGAACATACCTCAAAATAGTAAAAGCCATCTACGAGAAACCCACAGCCAGCATACTCCTAAATGGACAAAAATTGGAACCAATTCCCCTGAAAACTGGAACTAGACAAGGATGCCCACTCTCTCCCCTCCTGTTCAACATAGTATTGGAAGTCCTGGCTAAAGCAATCAGAGAAGATGAGGCAATCAGAGGTATTCAAATAGGAAAAGAGGAAGTCAAGTTATCTCTCTATGCAGATGATATGATGGTGTACCTTGAAAACCCAAGAGAATCTGTGAAAGGCCTCCTTAGATTGATAAAAGCCTTTGGCAAAGTCTCAGGATACAAAATAAATGTACAAAAGACAATCGCATTTCTCTACACCAATAATAAACAAACAGAAACCCAAATAAAAAAAACAGTTCCATTCACAATAGCCACAAAAAAAAATGAAATACCTTGGCATCTTCCTAACCAGAGACGTGAAAGACCTTTACAATGAAAATTACAAAACACTGCTCAAAGAAACCAAAGCTGACATGAACAAGTGGAAAAATATCCCATGCTCATGGATCGGAAGAATCAACATTGTGAAGATGTCCATTTTACCTAAGCAATCTACAAATTCAATGCAATACCCATTAAATTACCAACAACATTCTTTTCAGACCTAGAAAAAACAATACAGGAATTCATATGGAAACACAAACGTCCAAGAATAGCCAGAACAATCCTCAGCAAAAAAAAACAAAGCAGGTGGTATCACAATACCAGATTTCAAACTTTACTATAAAGCTACAATCATCAAAACAGCTTGGTATTGGTACAGGAACAGGCATATAGATCAATGGAACAGAATTGAGATTCCAGAAGCAAAACCTCAATTTCTCAACCAACTCATCTTCGACAAAGCCCCCACCACCTACCAATGGGGAGAGGAGAACCTATTAAGTAAATGGTGCTGGGAAAACTGGCTGACCACATGCAGAAGATTGAAACAGGACCCCTATCTATCCCCATGCACAAAGGTTAACTCCAAATGGATCAAAGACCTAAATGTAAAACCTTAAGCCATAAGAATCTTAGAAAAGGAAGGAAATACTCTCATGGAAATTGGAACTGGCATCCAATTCCTGTACAAAACCCGAAACCCACAGGACTTAAGAGAGAAGATAGACAAATGGGACCTTATTAAACTGACAAGCTTCTGCAAAGCCAAAGAAACCATCAAGAGAGCAGGGGACAGCCTACAGACTGGGAAAAAGTATTTGCCAACTCTAGGTCTGACAAAGGCTTAACATCCTGGATCTACAAGGAACTGAAACGTACTGAAAAGAAGAAAACAAACAACCCCATTATAAAATGGGCAAAAGATATGAACAGACACTTCACAAAAGAAGACATTCAAGCAGCCAACAAACACATGAAGAAATGCTCAACCTCACTAATCATCAGGGAGATGGAAATCAAAACCACACTGAGATACCACCTAACTCCAGTCAGAATGGCAATTATCAACAACTCAAAAAATAACAACTGCTGGAGAGGGTGTGGTGAAAAGGGAACACTTCTACACTGTTGGTGGGAGTGTAAACTAGTGCAACCTCTGTGGGAAGCAGTGTGGTGATTCCTAAAAGCTCTAAAAATTGACCTTCCATATGACCCTGCAATCCCCCTACTGGGAATATACCCTGAAGAACACAAATCACTCTATAAAAAAGATACCTGCACAGGTATGTTTATCGCAGCGTTGTTCACAATAGCAAGAACCTGGAAACAACCATGCTGCCCATCAAAAGAGGACTGGATAAAAAAAATGTGGTATATATACATGATGGAATACTACACAGTCATAAAAAAGAGCAAAATCATGAATTTCGCTGCAACCTGGATGGAACTAGAGTCTATAATACTGAGTGACCTCTCACAGAAACAAAGATCCGAATATCACATGTTCTCACTCATATAATGGACCTTGAACATCCAATGTAATACTATAAGAAAATGACTGACGGTACTGGGAAACTATGGTGGGGAGGGGGATGGGATTAACAGTAGCAAATATCTGTCGGGGGATGGGAAGACACCTCTTATCAACAGGGTGCCTGAATGAAATGTAATTGTACACCTAACCCTTAACTGTACCCCACAAAACCATAATAAAAAAAACTGATTAATGGAAAAAAAAAAAGAAAGAACTCATTTCTATAAAATTTGTCTTTTCATCTGGGAAGAAAGTATCTCCTTCATTCTACCCAAAAGGCACAATTTTCCAATAATGTTTAAAGAACATGATTATTTGTAAATCAGGTAAAACATGAATATGTAGTCAATTTAAAGGTGTTTCAGTTGATTGAATTATGAGAGATAGAGAGAGAGAGAGAGAGAGAGTGATATTGTTGTGATCTTTTGATGTGTCAGTTTGGCTAGGCTACAGACTCATTTTTCAGTCAAATACTAATCTAAGTGTTTCTGGGGAGACATTTTGTAGATGTGATTAAAGTCCATAATCAGTTGATTTTTAAGAAAGAGTGATTATCCTAGATAATCTATGTTTTCTGACTCAGTCAGTTGAAAGGCCTGAAGAGCAGGGTTGAGGCTTCTTTGAAGCTGTGTATAGCAGCTTCAGCCCATGCCTGAGAGTCCCAGTCTGCCTTTCCATGGGCAGACATATGGATTTCAGGGTTGCCTGGCCACATCCCAGAATCTCTTAAGTCAATTATTGCAATAAGTCTAATAAACTATGTAGTTCATACTGGCTCTATTTCTCTTGTTGAACCCTAATACAGAAAAAGATTTATGTTTTAGAATTCAGAAGATACATATCACCCAGGAAAATTAGGAACATATAAAATATTAATTAGTCTAGTGTTTAAAGACAAGGAGGCAATTTTCTGAGATTCTCCTCCACCTAAGAGCATCTTGATTTTACCTGTTTCTGTCCTAGTGTGCTCCCTGCCCTAAACACTTGATCTTTCATTCCTTCAGCACACCTCATCCAAGGTCATCTTCACACTGAGCCTTGCACTAGGCTTGAGACGTACAGATGAGTAAAACCTAGAGTTGGTTGTTCAAAAAGCCACAGACCAGTGGGAGCACACAGAAACATGAACAGGTAAATCTTCATTCTGTATAGTATTAGACAAGAAGTTATTTTTAAAAGTCTGGGGAAGAACCAAGCACCCACCTGAGGGAGTGAGAAAAACTTCACAGAGAAGCCCCTCCTGTTTCTTTGATGAGTTTCACAGCAATCCCAGCACATAGTACTGTTCCTAAACCCATCAGCCACACTGCCTGGCATTTGGTAAGCAGAGCTAAACATCCGAACTTTTATCCTGTACTATTACATCCTAACTCTTGTCCTTTAAATCCTTGAAGGATTTTCATTCATGGATGAAGTGCTTTATGCAAGTATTCTTCTTTAAAAAATTCTATCCATTTTTGTTGGAAAATAAACATGTTTTGCTCTCCACTGATTCCTGCATGTCAAGCATCAAATATGGTTGACAGATTTTAGATTTAACAAATAGTTCTTAGTGCATCAGCTTTTGCTCCAGTTATGCAAGTTTCATATTCATCACACATCTCTAAAATACTTCACTGCTTAGTAAAACACTCTGAGGTATAGTACATGAAAAGCACTATATAATCCCCAGCAGAGTGCAGAATGAACAATCCCATATTTAAAGATTAATGATTCTTTTAGATGCACAACTGACTTATGAAACTGTCTATTTTTAAAGTATGGAGCTATGACTGAGATGCTTATATTAAAGAGACAGAAAAGGTTGGGCATCCACTTTTCTGCTTAGCAGCTATTTACTTGCACTGTGTAGGACTTGGAATCATGAATTCTAATGAGAACAAACTTACATCTGGTCAAATCTCAATTATCTGAATGTGGCTGATCCACTCTGCTGAGTATTCTATAGAAGCATAAAATTTAAGCTAATTTTTTTTTAACCCTGTTATCCTACATGCTTCTCAGCTGCCTCTGTCCTACCACCAACTGTGGTATATTCAGGAATGGAAAATAATTTTAATGTTAGCATAAGCAAAATGTTAATTATATGAGCAAAAATTGTATATAATGCACCAAACCCAACTGTTTTTTTTTTTTACTATCTGTGTCAAAGTTTTTCTCTATTGTAGTAGACTGTTGAAATGTAACCATATCTCTAAGTCTACTTCTTACCTTCAAAATAATGAAATGTTCATCTGTTTTTTTCCAACATTAAAAGCTTACATTAAGAAGAATCACAGGTGGCTCAAACACATTGAAAGATTCATGTTTTTATCCAAAATAGTTTTGCATATGGCTCACACACACGAAAAATTATAAGAAGGAAAACAAAAACAAAAGTCAGAATTTTAGCATTATAACAAAACCAATGCCTGAATGTCCCTGACAAAAGGAAACAATTGTGGGTAATTTATCATGAAATATAATTAGATCTAATTTGGAATGAATTTTCATCAAAAGTTTAGGAATTAGAAACAGTAACAAAGTATTGAAACATGCAGTAACTTGGATGAATCTCAAATGCATCATGCCAAGTGAAAGAAGGCAGACTTAAAAGGCTAAATGCTGTATGATTACATTTACAGACCAGTCTGGAAAGAAAAAAACTATAAGGATAAAAACTAGATTAGTGGTTGCCAGGTGTTAGGACTGGGGATAAAAATTTATAGCAAATGGGAGATATGAGGGATTTTTGTGTGTGCACGCGTGTGTATGTGTGACAGAATGGTGTTGTATTTGGGATTGTGATTGGAGCTTCAGTATTTTATGCACTTGCACAATTTCTACAACTCTACACAACAAAGAACTAATGTTATGTATATTTAAGATTTTTTTTAAATTTTGTAATTGAATCATGAAGAAAAACATGGTAAAATATTATTATTGCCAAAAAACCCAAAAAACATTTAAGATCAACGCAGTCAAACCATATTGTTGAATGGAAACAATTCCCGTTAAGAGTCTGACAAATAGCAAAAATCCCAATAGTCTCTGAAATGACTCCAAACACAGTTAAGTATAGATATGAGCACAGAGAGATTGTTTCTACACACTGAACTATGTAAAGTGCCTTTTCTCAATCAGGTGAAAATAAACAGATCCTAAATTAACTCAAGTATTCCCTAGGTGTCTAACATCACTATTTTTGCTTAACGCAGTATCTATATTTGTCATGTAATTGCTGATCTCTTTCTTCCTAATTTCATACTATAGATTTCCACTTAAGAAGAGTAAATCAATAAATTTTCTACCATGTTTGGAAATTTAGTTTCCAAGTTTCTATGCCTTGGTACCAACACTTCTCAAAGTGTGATGTTCCATTCTATGGCAAAAGGTATTTTGCAGATGTAATTAAGGGTACAGATCCTAAAATGGGGAGATTATTCTAAATTATCCAGGTAAACCTACTCTAATCACATAAGCCCTTGAAAATAGAGAGCTTTCTCCAGGTAAGTGTAGGTGAGTAGCGGCAGATGAGGATATCAAAGAAGTAAGAAGCATGAGATGGACTCAAGCCTTCATTGTTGGCTTTGAAGAGAAAGGAGGCCATGAGCCAGGAAATGAAAAAGGTTTCTAGAATGACCTCCATCCAATAGCCAGCAAGGCAACGGGGAGGTGGTCCTCTAGACGTATGGAAATGAATTCTGCCTAAAATCTGAATAAACTTGGAAGTGAATTCCCTCTCAGGGCCCCTAGATAAGATACAAGGTGACAGACACCTTGATTTCAGTCTTGTGAGATCTTAATCAGAAGAACAGTGGAGGAGATAGATCATTGATCTACAAAATTATGAGATAAGAGATTTGTGCTGTAAACTGCAAAATCTGTGGTAATTTGTAACCATGGCAGTAAAAAAACTAACATACCTCATGAGTAATGATCTTTAAGGATGATTCCTGAGAACTTACATGGAAATTCTCATGCATACTCCACGTGATAAACTCTCACCTATATCTTCCTCCTGAAACGTATTTCATATTAACAAGTCAGGCCCAAGCCAATATCCACTATATTGGTTTGGATTAAAAAATTTTATGTAATTGGTCACCCTGGTCTTTGATTGCCCCTTAACTGAGCACCCTCTTAACATTTATATAATTAAACTACAAAGTACTAATTTGCATTAGCTATTATGTTCTACTATAAAAATTCCTTGTTATTATTTATGTTTGTAGTTTATACACATAGATTCTAATTATGTGGTTTAAAGTTCTTGAAGGTAAAAATTTATATTTCTTCTGAGACCTATTATAAAATACTTAATTTAAACTAAAAAATTTTATGGAAAAAATAAAATGCCTGGTATGATTAAGATGTTTCAAGAAATTGAGCAAGTCTCAAGTCAGAGAGTTTCTAGGAAAGTTTTGGATGACTCTTGAGACAACAAGGGTTGGATGTTACTTTGGCGATTCTGTCACAGACCAGGTATTGGCCCTCATCTTTGCAAAATCAAATTTTGTCAATATACTAAATGTTCCTTTTCTTAAGAACAGACTTGCCCTATTAAGCTCACAGTGACTGAGGTAAGAAAAACAAATGTTAATGTATGATTTTGCAATTGTATCGATGTGAAACAGAAAGTGGTCTTGACTAGTTAATAAACTGCATGGAACAACTATTTAGTGAGCTCAGATTCAAAACGAGAAGATTTCAATATACTACTAAAATGTATAATTATGTCAGGCTTTGATAAGCTGATTTATCCATCTTTGCAACAGAGATGTTGGAAATGCCTGATAGAAATGCCTCATTGGGCAGTTAATAGGTTTGCTACTTCGATTTTCTTTCTCAATTGCAATTGTGAGTAATACATACCACCAGTATGAATGTTAATACCTCCAGTGAAATCTTGCCTGAAGGCTACTTCATCTCAGATTGACTTTATACATTCCTGCTCTATTCATTTTATCTATAATCTACCTTTTGACTTTCAGTGAAAGATTTTATTTATCATTTTGTGGGGAAAGTGGCCTCATTGTTGATGCCATGTATTCTCTAACATTAAAAAAAACCCACAAGGAATTTGAAATAAAAACTAATTTTATTTATGAAACAATTTAAAACATAATCTCTTTATAAACTCTCATTTTAAAGTCTTTTTGTTGTGCTTTTGGTTATGAATTTCTATCTCTTACTATTTTAAATTTGATAATTTAAAAAGTTTTACTCATTTAAAGATTATTTTGACTTATTCAAAATGTGTTCGCTTGCCTAGCCATCATAACTTTGCCACTATATTTTGCACCTTTCACTCTCATAGAGATATTACAAATGCCTATTATGCACATCTCACTTCTAAACACACAAAGATCTTGGCAACATAGAAAAGAAAAAATAATACATTATTACTTTTGGAATTAAAAAAGATTATTGTTTCACCAAAATCTACCTGAATTACTCCTCACTTTTTAAAATGATATAATTAGGATTTACAAACATCAGGTGTGTATGTTACTGTAATAATACTCAGAAAAAATACAAGCCATTGTTATTTCTATTTTACAGACTACAAAAGGGAAGCTTGGAGATAGTAACATGCCCAAGAGTTCACAGTTATCTGAAAAGAGATTTTTAACTCCAACATTTCTGACATAAATGCCCACTCTCTGGCCAGTACTCCAGGCTGTGTCAGGATTCTAAGTATTTCTTAATAAACGACATGCAGCGGTATAGTAACGGTAATCCACTACTGCAGATTGTAGTAACTAACATTCCACAATTACACAATTTTGTAGTTGAAAAAAGCCTCAGGGATTACTCTCCCACCTAGATCTCTGAAAGACATTCCTGTCGGCAGATAGTTATCCTGAAAAATCTCAGCAGCACAGCAATATGATTCCACTGCTCTGGTTTCATCTGAGGACAACTCTATTTGCAAACAAAAATTTTTTTTCAACCAAGTAAAATCTGTCTCTTGGAAACATCCACCTGCTAATATCTTGGTTTATCCTTTGGAGTTACACAGGCTAAATTTGCTCTCACTTTCTTTGTGTCAATAGTTTTTAAGAAGGCACCCTTCCATCTCCCTAGTATCTACAATTATAAAAAATATGAATAGGCTTTCCTTACCTGCAAAGTTTTATTTAAATGTGGGACCCAGCACAAAACATTCCCCTGTGAGAATTGTCTGAAAAGTGCAATAAAAAACTACTCCAGACCAATTACTATAATCCAGACCACCAATCTTAGCACATATGCCACACAATTTGCTCACAGTTTGTGCTCAATCCATGACTATAAATGCAAAGACTTGTGTTTACTTCTCTTAAATGCCATTTTATTTGTATTTGTCAGCCTACAATTAAGGTCCTTTAAAATTGCAGAAAACTGGAGCAGGGGGTGGAGGAGCCAAAAAAGGCCACTGTGGAATAGCAGATTCATGCCACTCTCAACTAACAAGACTGAGAGTAGTGATTCCGCGATATTTAGACAGAGGTACTCAGAGTCCCTTTAACGGGTTGGTCATTGTGAATCCAGTGAAGGTCTCTCTGTGTACACAGACTCCAAAAAGACACAACAGGTAGAGAATTACAGGTGCTCCATCCTAGGCCCTGCACCAGCTGCTAGGTAACACAGGGCACAGATGAGGAAGATTTGTTCAGAGAGAGAGGGATGAGTGCTGAATTGGCTCACCTCCATCCAGCAATGCAAGAAACTGGTCAGTTTACAGAGAAAACCTGGTCGGGAAGCAGTGGTGGGTGCCAGAGCCCAGGTGGAACAGGGATTACTTTCCCTGTGGAAAGGACCCAATGTGCAGGGTAAATCTGACTGACAAGCCCACCAGGTACCGGGTGGCGCAGCAGACTGGTGTGTCTCTTGCAGGGCAGGGCAGAGACTGGGGATCCAGTCCCTGATCAAAGGAGGCACCCTGTGTTTTGAGACATGAAACTTCTCACACCAGCAGGGGTCTCCTTGATCATAGAGTGGACAAAAAGGCAGGCATGGAATCTGGGTGCCCCATACCCCCATCATGAGTTAGGTGGTATAGGAGCTGAGATCACATTGGGAAAAGGGGGGGTGAGTGATTTTGCACTGAATTGATTCACTTTTCCCCTCCCTGCCACAGGACCATCAATCACACTTCTCAGAGGGCAGAGAATCTAGTTCACAAGTTGAGTAGCTGGAGAGGAAACATGCAGTAACAGAATCTGCCACAAGGTGGCGCTCTACCCTCCCTTGCTGAGATAAATGATGAAAAACCAAAGAAAATTCAACGCTCAGAATTTTAAAGAGACGGCACACAAAAAGAGTTGCTACCAGAGCACAAACAATGGTAACCCCTAGAGTGACTTGTCTTAGTTGACAGCCACAGAAGTCAGAGAGTGAATGGCACAGGCTGACAGGAACCAAGAGAAACACGAAATGAAGCACAAAGAAATAGTACAGGAGTAAAAGTGAAGTTGACCAACTTAAAAAGGCCTGCTCTGAAATAATGGGAATAAAGAACTCCATTCTTGAAATCAATAACAAAATAATAAATATTGGAAGCAGGCATAACAGAAGAGAGAAAAGCATCTCACACCTCAAAGCCCAAAATATGAAATGAACACAATCTGTTAAAAACATAGAATAAAAAGAAAACTTAAAAAGAAGGTAGAAAGCCTCTGAAACCTGCATGACATACCAACCTATGCCTGATTGGTATTCCTGAAGCAGAAAGAGAAAATGAAAACACCATGGAACAAATATTCCATAAGGTCATTCAAGGGAATGTCCTCTATCTTGTTAGAGAGACAACTATTAAAGTGCAAGAGATCCAGAGAACCCCTGGAAGATATTACATGTGAAGGCCATCAACAAGGTACATAGTGTTTCACCTTCAAAAAGAAACCATGAAAGAAAAAAATCTGAAAGGCAGCAAGAGAGAAAGGCCAGACTACTCCTAAAGGTAACCCATCAGAATTGCTCCAGACTTATCTGCAGAAACACTCCAAACCAGAAGAGATTGGAGTCCAATTCTTAATGTCATTAAAGATAAGCAATTCCAACCAGGAATTGCCTACCTTAACAAGCTAAGCTTCATCAGTGATGAATAATTAAAATCCTTCCTAGACATCCAGTCCCTAAAATAATATGCCACCAGCAGACCAGCTGTTCAGGATACAATTAAGAAGGTGTTGAGCACAGAAAAAAAAAAAGAATGCCCATGCACACCACAAAAGTACAGGCAAACATAGTTAACAGATCATACCAATACCAAGAAAATGAGAACACACAAATATATAAACACAAAAGTTAAAAGGAAACACAGAAACCCCATAGGAGTCCTATGACAGCCCTATGATAAATTCTCACATATCAATAATAACTTGCACATGAATGAACTAAATGTGCCACCAAAAAGACACAGAGTGGCAAACTGGATAAAAAAATATATATCCAACAATTTGCTGTCTCCAGGAAACTCATCTCACTGCAAAAGACACCCACAGACTCAAGGTTGAAGGCTGGAAAATGACCTTTCAGGCAAATGAAAAACAGAAGAAAGCAGGCATGGCTATTCTAATATTTGACAAATTGGTCTTCAAGGCATCAAAAATTAACAAAGGCCATGGAAAGATACTACATAATGATAAAAGGCTTAATCCACCAGCAAACATATATGTACCCAACACAGAAGCACTAGGTTTTATAGGACAACTACTAAGCAAACCGAAAGAGGACATTAGTCTCATACAGACATAGTAGGAGACCCAAATACACCACTAACAGCCATAGATAGATCTTCAAGGAAAAAACTAACAAGAAGATCTAGAACCTCAACTCAACACTCATTCAAATGGACTCAATACATCTACAGAACACTTTACTCAACAAATAGAGAGTATACTCTCTGCTCATCAGCACATGGAACATACTCCATGATCAATTACCTTCTCAAGCATAAATAAAGCATAAGCAAATTTCAAAATATCAAAATAATACCATGCAACTTCTCAGATCATAGTGGAATGAAAATACATATTGCCACAAGGAAGATCCCTCCAAAACACACAAGGACATGGATACTAAACAACATGCTGTGAAATGATTTCTGGGTCAACACAGAAATCAAGACAGAAATAAGAAGACTCCTGGAGACAAATGAAAACAAAGGCACATCTTACCAGAATCTCTGGGATGCCATGAAATCAATGTTAAGAGGAAAATTCATAATATTGCATGCACAAATCAAGAAAACAGAAAGAGCACAAGTAGACAACCTAACATCAAACCTAAAGGAGCTAGAAAGGCTAAGCCACCTAAATCCTACCCTCAACAGAAGAATCCAGATCACCAAAATAAAATCAGAATTGCAGGACATAGAAGAGAAAAAATATCATAGAAAAGATCAACAAGACCAAAAGCTGGTTCTTTGAAAAGTACAAAAAATTGACAGTACCCTGGCCAGGTTGACTAAAAACAGAGAGAGAAAGACAGCCCAGATAAACGCAGTTAGAAATGCAAAAGACAAAGTCACAATTGACCCTGAAGAAATTAAAAAGATTATCAGAGATTACAACAAAAACCTGTATGCAAATGAACTAGAAAATCTAAAAGAAATGGGGCACTTTCTCATATCACACAACCTCCCAAGGATGAAACAAGAAATTAAAACTCTAAAGAGACCAATAACAATCCAGGAAATTGACTCAATCATAAGAAACCTATCCACCAAAAAAAAAAAAAAAAAAAGCCTCAGACTTGGCTTCCCAGCTGAATTCTACAAGACATACAAGGAGGAACTGATAACAATCTTATTGAAAGTATTACAGGCAATTGAGAAGGATGGAATGCTCCCCAACTTATTTTATGAAGCTAACATAATGCTCATATCCAAACCTGGCAAAGACCCACAAGAAAAGAGAATTACAGGCCAATCTCCTTGATCAGCATAGATGCAAAAATTCTTAACAAGATTCTAGCAAATCACATCCCACAACACATTTCAAAGATAATCCATCATGAACAATTGGGTTTTACTCCTGGGACTCAGGGCTGTTCAACATTCACAAGACTAGAAGCATAGTTCAGTACATCAACAAGATGTAAAACAAAGAACCACATGAATATATCATTAGATGCAGAAAAAGTATTCAACAAGATCCAGCATCCCTTTTTGATAAAAAGTCTTGAGCACCTGGGCATTGAAGGAACATTCCTCAAAATAGTAAGAGCTATCTATGATAAGCCTACAGTCAACATTTTGATCAATGGACAGAAATTAAAATCATTCCCCCTGAGAATAGGAACTAGACAATGATGCCTACTCTAATCTCTCTTGTTCAACATAGTGTTGGAAGTCCGAGCTAGAGCAATCAGGTAAAAGAAGGAAATCAGGGGTATACAAATAGAAGAGAAAGTCAAGCTATCATTCTTTGTGGATGATATGATTCTATATCTTTAAAACCTAAGGAAGTCTGTCACAGCCTTTTGCACTGATAATTGACTTCAGTAAAGTTTTGGGGTATAAAATCAATGTGCAAAAGGCGGTTGCATTTCTATTCACAAGCAACAAGCAGACAGACTGCCAAATAAAGAGCACAAGTCCATTCACAAAAGCCGCACAAAAAATGAAATATCTTGGCTTTCATCTACCAGAGAAGTGAAAGACCTTTACAAGAACCACAAAATGCTGCTCAAAGAAATCAAGGATGACACAAACAAATAGAAAACATGCTTTGCTCATGGATTGGAAAAATCAATATTGTCAAGATGTCCATCCTATCCAAGGTAATACCCAGATTCAATGCAATACCCATCAAATTACCAACATCATTTTTCTCAGACCTGGAAACAACAATACAGAAATTCATATGGAAACAAAAAGGAGTACGAATAGCCAAAACAATCCTCAGTAAAAGAAATAAAGTGGGCTGTATCACGCTTCCAGACTTTAAACATTACTACAAGCCTACGGTAACTGAAACAGCATGGTACTGGTACAAGAATAGGTATATCAACCAATGGAACATGATATATTAATAAATTCTGGAAGCAAAATCTCAATCTCTCAATCAATTCATCTTCAACAAAACCACTGGTAACTACGTTGGAGAAAGGAGACCATATTTAACACATGGTGGCGGGAAAACTGACTGACCATATGCAGAAGAATGAAATGTACCCCTACCTATCATCATATATATATAAAAAAAAAAACTCAGCCGGGTTCGGTGGCTCAGCCTGTAATCCCGTGCCTTTGGGAGGCTGAGGTGAGTGGATTGCCTGAGCCCGCAGGTTCGAGACCCGCCTGGGCAGCAAGACCTCATCTCTACAATAAATCAAAAAAATCAGCCGGGAGTGGTAGCGCATGCCTGTAATTCTGGCTACTCGGAAGGCTGAGTCGGAAGGATTACCGGAGCCCAGCAGGTCGAGGCTGCGGTGGCTGGGAGCAGCCACTGCACTCCAGACTGGGCGACAGAGTGAGGCTTCAACTCAAAAACAAAACAAAACAAAAAACTCTAAATGGATCAAAGATCTAAATGTAAAGCCTCAAACTATAAAAATCCTAGAAGAAACATAGGAAACACACTTATGCACATTGGAGTAGGCAAACAATTCTTGACCAAAGCTCTAACGGTGAATGCCATAAAGGCTAAGATAGATAAGTGGAACCACATCAAACCAAAAAGCTTGCACACAGCAAAAGAAACCATCACGAGAGTAAAGAGACAACTCTCTTAAAGGGAAAAAAATATATGCTAACTATGTATCTGGCAAACACCTACATCCAGGATCTACAAGCCTCACTAGTCTTTAAGAAATGCAAACTAAAACTATAATGGAATAACACAACTCCAGCAAGGATGACCATCATTAATAAATCAAAACCAAAAGATGCTAGCATGGGTGTGGATACAAAGGAATTCTGCTACACTGTTGGTGGGAATATAAGCTAGTTCCCCAACTCTATGGAAAGCGGTGTGGTGATTCCTAAAAGAACTAAAAATTGACCTTCCTTATGATCCAGCAATCCCTCTCCTGGGAATATACCCAGAGGAACAGAAATCATTCTACAAAAAAGACCTGTTCACACATGTTCATAGCTGCACTATTCACAATAGCAAAAACATGGAATCAATTCTACTGCCCATTAAAAGTGAACTGAATGAAGAAAAATGTGATACATATACACAATGGAGTGTAACACAGCCATAAAGAAGAACAAAATCATGGGCTTCACCATCATATTTAGTGATATATCACAGAAACAAAGAACTGAATACCACAT
This sequence comes from Cephalopachus bancanus, assembly GCA_027257055.1. Classification (NCBI taxonomy): domain Eukaryota; kingdom Metazoa; phylum Chordata; class Mammalia; order Primates; family Tarsiidae; genus Cephalopachus; species Cephalopachus bancanus. Next base: position 2,561,864 of record JAPVLO010000262.1, read on the forward strand.
TTCTCACTCATACGTGGGACTTGAACATTAGTTACATTAGCAAAATGGAGGGATCTGCAGTACCTGTCACTGCCAGGGAAGTGGAGGGCATGCAACAATACAAAGGGTACGTGGCCCCAGACCAGGGGAAGTGAGGACCAGGAGACCCAAACCTAACTTGCATGAAACCTAGTTGTGTAGCTAATCCTGACTAGTACCCCACATCTCTATAATATTATTTTTAAAAATAAAAATAAAATTACAGAAAGTCTTGGCATGCTAGTGCAGGACTATAGAAATGACTGCTTGATGAAACTGTGTAAAGTGATCCTAACGATCAATGGAAAAAACATAATTGCTTCATAACCTTTAAAGATTTTGTCAAAACACTGAATACTTCATTACTGTCAGACATATAAATAGATATAGATGAATAGAAAATAAAAGATTGTGAAATTAATATTTATTTAGTACACTTATTTAGAACAGTAAGAATTTTTAAAATGGTAAAATTCTTAACTTGAACAGCACTTGCCTTCTCATTTTATAATTTATGAAACAGAATATCTTCTTTACTTGGCAGATTGTCATACTTTCTATGTTTAGATCAGCTTCTAACATTTTATCTTTTGTGCTTTCAGTGTCATAAAATATATCTGAGTTCCTTTCAAATGAAGTTTTTGTCAGTATTACTTCCTCGGTGATGTCGTCCTTTATGCCACTTTCTTCAATTGACAATAAATTCACCTTCACTAAGTTCTTGTAATAACTACATATCTAGTTCTCAAACAGGGACAGTATCAACATTCCCAAGGTCAACAGAAGTTATTTCTTCCATAGCAATATTTGCTTTGAATTTCATCACTATCACTGCTCATTTACTAGCTGCACTTTCATTTTTGTAGGTTAATTCCCTCATTTATTTGCCCACTTTATAAAATGTTACATGAATTTATCACTGAGAGACAAGAAGGCAAAATAACTGTAGGTTTTGCTACCTGTGTTTCAACTAAATAACATATGCAGAAGGATCAATCACTGACAGACTTTGAAAGATAAGATAAGATTGGTCACTGATCAAGATGTGCATCTCATTACTTTGTGATTTGTGAACTAAAGAGTTACTAACAAAGTTGTACTTTGTGCAATTGGTCACATTTCATAAATTATAGCAACAGAAATTTGAAATTTTTTGAGGGGGTAACTAGTTCTATTTAACTAAAATTTGTGTACATTGTGCAAAGCAAAGATTTCATGCATTCTGTTACCCAGAGAATTGCTAATAATGGTCTCCTCCTGTTATATACATATATACTCATCACTTTCAGCCTTCAATCATCAGAGAACTCCCTTTGTTTCAGACTTGACTATTTCTATCTTGAATTACTTTCTAGAGGCCCTGGCCATAACATAGAACAATATATTTCTTTTTTGATCATTTGAGCATTTTGATTTTTAATAGCTAAGTTTCATTATCATGTGCATTCTTGCTTTCACATATAGTGAGTTCACAATTAGCTGGATTTATTTTATTAGCAAGCATGCTTAGACCTCCAAACTGGGATAGGCATTCTGTCATCCCTGCTTCAGTAGATGGGGTCTAAAATCAAACCTGCTCAGGCATCTCCAAGGTAAGTGATATTGAAGATCTAATATTCTACATTTCACCCTGTATTTAATAGAGCCACTGGGGGATCACTTGTCCTTCCTGATTGCCTTAGATTAGTACACTTTCCCCCTTACTATATGAAGAAATGTTGCTTTGCATTTTGATCTCTTTAATGGGTGTTGGACTCTACCATGCCAGCTGAATGTCAAATATTCACCAAGAGTCAAAATAGAGGAAGAGTCTCATGATAAACATCTCTGAATTATAAGACAAAATGGATCTCCCGGTTCTCATAGAAGAGGAGAAGCTGAAATTGAAAGGGATCTATGAACTGTGGCAAGGAGAAGAGTGTTCCATTTAATTCCTATGTCTGCTCAAAATGTACTCCCTTTTGAGACAGAAAGACAATTCCCTGTCATTGTTTCTACCATGCCCAATGAATACCATAATATTAATTAAATCTACTGAAATTCTGCACATATTTTCAATTGGTCTCAGTAACTTCAAGTTATTGCAGAACCCACAGAGCCCCCCCATTACTAAGAAGGGAGTCCAGGTACTCCTGAGACAAACAACATGGATATCTATGATCCACTGCAAATAACCAGAGGAAATACTATCACTTTGAGCAAAGTAATTTTTCTCACAACTACACTGCTTGTTAGTGACAAAGTCTGGAACCTAGGTCTACTACCTCATATTCCAGTAATCTCATTCTAAATATTGCTTTCAGGTTTATGACAGTAGTTATCGTGTCTAAATTGCTGCTTTGTTGATACACGGTCCTTTCTTCCCTGAAAGTATCTTAATTGCTTCCTGCTTTTATTAACTTGGTATACATGACCTTCATCAAAGCACTTAAATATGTAAACCATTACTCTGCTTTCCAGAAAGCCAGGAAGAGGGGAACACTACCTCCCATTTGCCTAAACAATGCTGAATGTGCAAGAGGATGGGGGAGGAATGACAGGCCACTATCCGCTCTTGAAATATTCTTGATGTTTGCAATCAAATTCCTGGACCAGGAAACCCATCTATCTTAATATGGAGGTTTAGAAGTACATTTGGCAGATGTATGTTTTGGGTCAGAGAAAAGAAAAGGAACACTCATGGTGGAATTCAAATTCATGACAGACAAGATCAATTTTAAAGTCATATCTACAAAATCAAAAGAAAAATTTAAAACAGAGGCTGAATGTTAAGTATTATTTTTACATATGCTTTATTCATTGCCTAAAAGAGAAGGTGCTCTGTTCTTTAGCCATGAGTCTACCCATTCATTTATTGTCTTAAATTAATTGTGTTAAATGATGTATTTAGACATTTACTTGTAAAATAATAGTAACTTGCTGTTAATTTCATTATACTTAGAAAAATCTGCTCCGATCTCTTGGCAGCATTTCCTGAGAGAACTAAGTGGCAAACTTATCCTGACTTAATAAACTGGCTGGATATTGTCAGGTAATTTCCTTAAAATAAAACATGATAAATAACCATCTCATATATAGTCTGATCTGAGCTCTTTAGCTGGTGATATGAAAATAGACTCCTCATAGAATTTTCTTACTTATTATAGAGATGAGGAGGACATGTGAGGGTTAACTACAAAATTAGGCAGCATGCAGGTGAAGTTTAGGCTTCTAACTGGCCCTCAATTCCCCAGTAGTGAACCAAGTACGCTTTGTGTTGTGATATGCCCTCCACCCTCCACAATCCCTCCCTCCCCCAATAGTGCCCAGTAACTGGCAATCCCTCCCTTGTGCTAATGTGACTAGTGTTCAAGGACCACTTATGAGTGAGAATATATGGTATTAATTTCGTTGTTTCTGTGATATTTCACTTAGTATGATGGTCTCCAACTGCAACCAAATTGCTGCAAAGGCCATGGTTTTGTTCTGTTTTATGGCTGCATAATACTCCATCATGTATATGTGCTACATTTTCTTTATCCAGTCTGCTTTCACTGGGCAGCAGGGTTAGCTACATGTTTTTGCTGTTGTGAATAGGGCAGCTATGAACATGCATGTGCAGGTGTCTTTTCTGTAGAGTGATTTATGTACCTCCAGGTGTAGTCCCAGGAGAGGGATTGCTAGAACACATGGAATATCAATTTTTAGTTCTTTTAGAAATTGCCACATAGTTTTTCATAGAGGTTGAAGTAGCTTGCACTCCTGCCAATAATGTAGAAAAGTTCCCTTTTTCTCTGCAGCTGTGCCAGCATTTGTTGTTTTTTGACTTATTAATGACAGTCACCCTTACCGGAGTTAAGTGGTTTCTCATTGCAGTTTTGATTTGCATTTCTCTGATGATTAGTGAGGCTGAGTGATGATGACGGCTTGTATGTCATCTATGGATCTCTTCATGTCTTTTGCCCACTTTTTAATGGAGTTGTTATTTTTTTTCTTTCCCTTCCTTTGAATTTTTTGTAGAACCTGGGTGTTAGGCCTTTGTCAGATGCATAATTTGCAAATATTTTTTCCCATTCTGTGGGTTGTCTCTTTATTCTCTTGATGGCCTCTTTTGCTATGCAAAAGTTTTTCAGATTGATGAGGTCCCACTTGTCTATATGAACTTTTATGGCATTCACTTTTGGGGACTTGGTCAAGAATTTGTTGCCTACTCCTACGTTTTCTTCTAGGATTCTTATAGTTTGAGGTTTTATTTCTAGGCATTTGATCCATTTTTAGTTGATTTTTGTATATGGTGATAGGTAGAGGTCGTGTTTCATTCTTCTGCATGTGGTTAGCAAGTTTCCCCAGCACCGTTTGCTAAATACGGTCTTCTTTCTCAAATGATTGTTATTGGTGGCTTTGTTGAAGATAAGTTGGCTGAATGACTGTGCCTTTTCTTCTAGAATCTCTATCTTGCTCCATTGGTCTATGTGCTATTCCTGTACTAATACCATGACATCATGGTCACTGTAGCTTTGCAATAAAGTTTAACGTTTAGAAGTGTGATACCTTCTACTTTGTTCCTTTAACTGAGGATTATTTTGGCTATTCATGCTCTTTTTTGTTTTGATATGAACTTCTGTATTGTCATTTCCAGGTCTGTAAAAAAACCTATGTTGGTGACTTGATGGGTATTGCACTGAATCTGTAGATCTCCTTGGGTAGGATGAACATTTTTACAATATTTATTCTTTCAATCCATGAGCATGGGATGTTTTTACATTTGCTTGTGTCATGCTTGATTTCTTTGAGCGTGTTTCATAGTTCTCATTGTAAAGGTCTTTCATGTCTCTGGTTAGGTGGAAGCCAAGGGGTTTCATTTTTTTGAGGCTATGGTGAATGGTACTGTACATTGGTTTTCCACTTGCATGTTGCTGGTGTACAGAAATGCATCTTGTTCACATTGACTTTGTAACCCAAGACCTTACCAAAGCCATTTATCGGTGAAAGGAGACTTTTGACAGAATCCTTAGGGTTTTCAAGATATAGAACCATATCATCTGCAAAAGGGGTAGCTTAGTCTCCATTTTTCCTGTTTGGATACCCCTAATTTTCTTATCTTGTTTAATTTCTCTGGCTAAGACTTTTATCACTATGTTGAATAGAAGTTTCAGTTTTTTCTTGTTTCAACCTTAGGAGGCTGTATGATCTCAAAATGTCCCCCATTTCTTCTAAATTTTCTAGTGTTTTTTTGCATACAGCTATTCATAGTAATCTCTGATAATCTTTTGAATTTCTTCAGGGTCAGTTGTGGCTTCATCTTTTTTCTTTGTAATTATATTTATTTGGACTTTCTCTCCTTTTTTAAAAAAGTAAATCAGGCCAGAGTCTGTCAATCTTTTTTTTCCCTTCAAAGAACCAGCTTTTTGTCTTATTGGTCCTTGCTATGATATTCTTGTCTTCTATATCCCAAAATTGGGATTTTATCTTAGTGATCTTGATTTTTCTACTGAAATTAGGATTTAGATTATCTTGATTTTCTGCTCCCTTAGGAGTGACATTAGGCTGTTTACTTGTGCTCTTTCTGTTTTTTTGATGTGTGTGTGTGTGTGTGTGTGTGTGTGTGTGTGTGTGTGTGTGTACAATGCTATGAATTTTCCTCTTAATACTATTTTCATGGCATCCTAGAGATTCTTGTAAGATGTGTCTTTGTTTTCATTTGTTTCCAGGAATCTTTTTATTTCTGTCTTGATTTCTCTGTTGATCTAGAAGTTGTTTATTATATTTTGGGAGATGTATTTGTGTGTTTTGGAGAGATTTTGTTGGGCAATGTTTATTGTCATTCCACTGTGATCTGAGAAGATGTATGGTATTATTTCAATCTTTTGAAATTTGTTCTCACTTGACTTATGTCTGAGAATGTGATTGATCTTGGAGTATGTTCCACATGCTGCTGAGTAGAATGTATACTCTGTAGATGTTGGGTCAAGTGTTCTGTATATAAAATTAAATCCATTAAATATATATACACAATATTAAATCCATTTGATCGAGCATCAAATTAAGTTTCCAGATCTTCTTGTTGGTATTTTGCATTGATGATCTGTCTAAGGCTATTAGTAGGGTATTTAGGTATCCAGTTATGATTGTGTGAATGTCAATGTCCCCTCTTAGTTTACTTAGTAGTTGTTTTATTAAACCTGGTACTCCTGTGTTGGTTGCATATATGTTTTGGATGAACTATTTCTTGTTCCTTAATTGAGACTTTTATCGTTATATAGCATCCTTCCATGTCCTTTTTAACTTTTGAAATCTGCTTTGTCTAATAGTAAAACAGCTGCATTACTCTTTTGTGTTATCCATTTGTCTGAAAGTTCATTTTCCAGCCTTTAACTTTGAGCCTACCCCATCAAGTGAGATGAGTTTCCTGGAGACAGAAGACTATTGGATCATGCTTCTTTATCCAGTTGGCCACTCTATGTCTCTTCAGTGGCACATTCAGTCTAGTCATGTTCAAATTAATTATTAAAACATGAGAGTTTATTCCTGTCATAGGGCTTTTAGAGGAATGCTTCTCTTCTTTTTTACTTTTGTGTTTATATATGAATTTTCATTATTGTGAGTGCTCTGTATGCTCTGCTAACTCTCTGCTTGCCTGTACTTTTGTGATAGTTATAACTGTTCTTGAGTTTTTTTATTTGATTGTTTGTTTTGTTTTGTGTTTTCTGTGTTCAACACCTTCTTAACACATTCACGACTGGCAAGTTTTTCACTTTCCTAATACTGAAAGCATAAAATAAATAAAATAAAATAAAATAAAAAAATTTGAAGCTGGTTGCCACAAACTTCTGTTGTTAAGCACAAGTGAAACAATCTTTTCTAAAGTGTCACTTTTTTCACAACGCAAGTTGAAAGTTGCAGACATATTGAGTATTTGCCTCAGATACCACTCTGACTAGCATTTCATACTTTGTATTTTTATTCAGATTAAAAGGAGGTAATTTCACATCAATAGAAACCAGGAACAGAATTTGGAATGATGTAAATTCATTCAGTGGTCATGAATGAGTTATGTGTCTCCTGAAGGGGTGGTCTGGAGGTGGCATATTCTCTTAGGGAGTGGATATCTGGGAAGGATTTTAATTCTCCCTCACTGATGAGGCTTGATGGGGTAGGAAATTCTTGACTGGAATTGCCTGTTTAAGAATGTTAAAAATTGAACTCCAGTCCCTTCTGGCTTACAGTGTTTCTGCAGACAAGTCTGGAGTGATTATGATAGGTCTTCCCTGGTAAGTGGTGTGACCTTTTTATTTTGCTGCCTTTAAGGTCTTTTCTTTCATGCTTACATTGAGAAGGCAGAATTCTATATGTTTCGGGAATGGTCTTCTTATGTGATTCCTTGTGGGGGTTCTCTGACTCTCTTGTCTTGAATCATCACCTCTCTAGAGAGTTGTGGGAAGTTTTCTTGCTTGATCTTATAGAGTGCTTGTTCCATGGTGTTCTTAGTTTCCCTTTCTGCTTCAGGGATACCAATAAGTCATAAATTTGACTTCTTGACATAGTCCCACATCTTTTGGAGGTTTTGATCCTTTGAGCTTCTATTTCTGTGTTTTTAACAGACTGGGTTAGTTAAATATTTTAATCTTCAACTTCTGAGATTCTTTCATCTGCCTAGTTGATCTTATTCCCTATGCTTATGACTCTGCTTTAATTTCTAGAATGAAGTTCTTCATTTCCATTATCAGAATGGGCCTTTCTGTAATTGGCTTATTCCACTTTTACTTCCTGTATGAATTTGGTGAGTTCTGCTTCTAGTTTCTCTTGGTTCTCTCTATTCATTTTAGTTATCTAATCTCTGATTCCTATCACTGTAATCTGGGGCAGATCATTCTGGGGCATTCTATTGTTTGTGCTCTTATAGCTGCTTTCGCAGGCACTGTCTCTTTTGGACTCTGAGGATTGCTTATATTTTTCCATTAACTTTTCCTCATTTGTGACATGCTTCTCTTCCTTTTCTGTAATTCTTCTTTGGTTTTGTTGCTCTGATGCTAACTAATGACCCTCTGCTCTAGGGCCCTTTCTGTCATTCAATGCTGCTCAGGCAGTGAGGGGAAGGCATTGACTTCTGCTACTTGATCCACCCTGTGATAGGATTTTCTGCTACAAATATTCTCTCCTGCTGTTAAACTGGTTGAGTTGGTTTTCAGCCCCTGTTGCAATCACTCTGCAGAGAGCATGTATGAGGATTGGCACCCATCTGCTATCTGCAGTTTGTAGCCCAGAACCCTTTCACCAGGAAAGTCTTCAGAAGTATTTCATGCAGTTTCCTCGCTGTTCAAGTCCAAGCTCAGCTCTTGAAAAAAGAGCAAGTTCTCTCCAATGGCTGAGGGAGGATCCTCCCTGTGGGCTTGCAGGACTGGGAGGTGATTTTTCCTGATCTAGCAGGTGGGTTTGGCCACAGCCACTGACCACAGCACCAGCTGAGTTCAATCTGCAGGTGAACTTTCCTGACCTGGGAGCCAGCCACTGGACTCTGCTGGTGAAAGCATGCTCTAGTTGGTTGTCCACATGTGGGCTTTGTTTCTTGTTCTGCTTGAGCCCCAGTTACCCGCCACTGTACTCTGACAAGGACTCCACCCATGTTGGACCAACGGCTCATACACAATTCAGAGAGGGAAAACCTACCCAAAGCATCTTAGGATCACTCACCACCACTCATTCACCAGGCAGAGCTTCAATTTTTGTGTGAGTCTGGTACACAGTGGGAGATAGGGCATTTGGATTCTAGCATTTGCTGTCAGTTTTAGGTCTCTATGTGCTCAAGGAGACCTTTGCTGGGAGCAGGGTGCTTCACCCATCTAAAACTGTTCAGGATATTTCAGCAGCTGGGTTCCTACTCTTGGTTTTGCTGCTCTGCTCTACAGTGGCCATCTTGAATCCTCCCTCTCATAGAATTTTTTAAATCAAAATTTAGTAATCAAAATTTTACTAAATTCATTTAGAGTGAAAATTTTAAAAAATATGTTTTAAATGGGGAATATTTTTTATGAGGGTTATAAGCAGTATAACCATTTTAATCATTAAAATTAACTCAACAATTATCTGCTTTATTTTAAGTGTTTCACAGTGTTTTTAAAGAAATATTATTAATGGAAAACAAACAAACATCTACTTGCAGTTTTTAAAATGAAACACCATCATCCAGGTTGTCTACTAGACTTTCCTATCCCGAATTATTCTGTAGCCCAGTGACAGGGGACATTTCCTACAGAACAACTCAAGAGTGAGGCAGAAGAGGGACTGAAGATAAAAAGGCCAAAGTCAAAATCAGCTGCTGCAGAGTAGAGGGAAAAAACAGGCTGGGAAGACTAAAGATTAAAAAAAAACACTAATCTTTTCCTTTGAATTTCCAGGGTTTTAGTGATCATTTCATTCTCTTCTCTTTGGAAATACATATCTAGCTTCTCTTTTTCTATCTTACGAGATCCCACAGTAAAAAAATGGCTAAGGTTCCCATCTCTCATAAGATAACATCTTGTCTCCTTAGTGAAACATACAAGGTTCTTTACATTCTCAGACCCTGCTGTACATGTCACTTATACTCACCATGGTGAAGCCCATGTAACAGTAAATCAAAGAATATGCTGTCTTTCCTGTCTGATAGGCTATCACTCATACTTTAAGTACCAGAAACTTTTTCAGTTAAATTTCCAAGATCCTTCTTGGGAAGCTCGTGCTTTTTTCTATGGGATACCATAATACCTTGTTCACACAGCTCTGATAGGACTTATCTCCTCTGTAACTACCTGTCACCCTGTCACATCATGCATACACTCACCTCTGTGTCACAGGCACCAGAGAAGTAGTAAGGAACTAACTCAACATATATTTGTTATTTGTTGAATGAAAGAGCAAGTGCATATGTGACATTAAAAATAAAAAGGACTCTCGGTCTCTCTTTCTCTCTCTCTCTGTTGCTCTCTCCCTCTCTGCAGCTCTCTCCCTCTCTGCAGCTCTCTCCCCGCCTCTCTCCCACTTCCTCTCTCTCTCTTACTCTCTCTTTCTCTCTCTCTTTTTCTTTTTTCCCGTTACAGATCCCCTCTGTAACAGCTACTTTAATAAATCTCTTGGTCCTGGCAAAAAATAAATAAATAAATAAATAAAAATAAAAAGGAAAACTGTTTTTAAAAATACCTTAAGTATACATAATGTCTTTATTGTTTTCATCTTAGAGTGTTTAATAAAATTAAAATTTTTCTTCAACTAACAGATAGTTGTTAAATTCTGCAGAGTAAACATAAAACCTCAAACTATAAGAAGCTAAGAAAACGTAGGAGACAACCTTATGGAAATTGGAACTGGTAACCAATTCCTGAGCACCCATGTGCCCATGCCATAAGAGATAACATAGACAAGTAGGACCTCATCAACTGAAAAACTTCGGCAAAACAAAAGAAACCATTAAGAGAGCAGGAAGACAACCCACAGAATGGGAGAATATATTTGCCAACTGTACATCTGACAAAGGCCTGACATCCAGGATCTACAAGGAACTCAAACATGCTGATAGGAAAAAAACAGCCCCATTAAAAAGTAGGCAAAAGGCATGAATAGACACTTCTCAAAAGAAGATATAGAGACAGCCAACAGACACATGAAAAAGTGCTCAGCCTCACGAATCATCAGAGAAATGCAAGTCAAAACCATATTGAGATACCACCTAACCTCATTAAGAATGGCCATAATTAATAAAACAAGCAACAACAGATGAAGGCAAGGATGCAGAGAAAAAGGAATGCTTCTACACTGCTGGTGGGAATGCAAACTAGTGCAACCTCTTTGGAAAACAGTATGGCGATTTCTAAAAGAACTAAACATTGACTTTTCATATGACCCAGGAATCTCCCTGCTGAGATTGTATCTGGAGGAACTCAAATCATTCTACAAAAAAGATACTTGCACACACATGTTTATTGCAGTACTATTCACAACAGCAAAAACATGAAACCAACCATGGTGCCCATGAAAATTGGACTAGATAAAACAAAAGTGGTACATATGCACAATGGAGTATTATGCAGCCAGAAAGCAGGATGAACATATGGACTTCACAACAACTTGGATGGATTTGAGCCGATAGATCAGATCATTCAGTGATCTATCACAGAAACAAAGAACTGAGTACCACATGTTCTCACTCATAAGTGTACCCTGAACATTTATCATAATACTATAAGAAAGGGATTGGCAGTAGCAGGACATTGCTGGGGTGGGAGGTGGTGACACAACACCAGTAAGGGTACTTGATCTCAAACCAGGAAAAGTGGGCACCAAAGGGAGGCCCAAACTTTACCTGTACAATGACCACTTGTATACCTAATCCTGAATTGTACCCCACATCTTAAAAAAAAAAAAATTTTTTTAATGTCACAGAGTAAAAACCATTAAGAAAAATAAAGAAACTCAGCTATTTTAAGGAATTCTTTAAAATGATGTTAAAGATTTTTTAGAGTTAGGCCAAAATCTTTAAATAGAATATTTGCTTTTTAGCAGCAGTTGTATATAATTTACTTTTAAATGAATTACAATATTTAAGTGTTATTTTGTACTAAAAACTGACACTATTGGCATATGATCAAACATAATATTATTTTTAATTAGGTACCACTGCAAAAGTAATCCTAAACCATTTATAATCATAAATAGTTTTCAATTTCCTATTCCATTTTTGGCATTTATTTCACAGTGATACAAAGTCTTCTGGAAGCTATATATTTTTAGATGTCATTATTATTCATTATCATTGCTAGAAACACTATCTTTCCCAGCAAATAAAGTTCAATTTTTATTTGTACATAGAAATTAGTACTACTGAATACTTTTCCCCTCAGTGTTAAGTTCTTCTTTCAAATGGTTACTGATAACTCACATAGGTAACTTGAAAAGAACAAACAAATAATTCACTTCTTATAAATATATACGTAGCAAAAGAAGCTTCTCTGACTTCCTTTCCTGGGCTGGCATATTTAACAATATCTTGTTGCAAAGGGAATAGTTAGTGGGGTGTATACATATGATTGTAAAACCCTGAAATACACGGCACATGTCTAACCATGAACCACAGCTGCTATTTAGAGTTAGTAATGTCTCACAGCCATATTCAGCTTTTTTTTTTTTTTGAGTTGGAGTCTCACTCTGTCACCCAGCCTGGAGTGTAGTGGCCCCTGTCCGCCACTGCAGCCTTGACCTGCTGGGCTATGGTGATCCTTCCACCTCAGCCTTCCAAGTAGATGGAACTACAGACGCGCACTACCACACCTGGCTAATTTTTGACTTATTGTAGAGATGAGGTCTTGCCAAGTTGCCCAGGTGGGTCTTGAACCCGCGGTCCCAAGCAATACACTCACCTCGGCCTACCAAAGTGCTGGGATTACAGTCTGAGCCACCGAGCCCGGCTCATGTTAGCTCTTAACTGCTTCATGTATCTGGAGGTGTTGGCTATCACAACCTTACATAAACCTATTATCTCTATGTTTGAAAATACTAGTACTAAATTAAGGAGAGTATGAATTTGGCTTTATTGAATGCATTTCAGGTCCATACAATCAAATAAAATAGCACACAGACATGACTACTAAAGTCAGTTATTTGTTATAACCTTGACTGAAAAAAATGGTTCCTCTGTGTTCTCACTTCGTGAGGCTTCCCAGGACAGCTCTGTTTTATGCCTCTTGCTCTGGTGTAATATTATTATTATTATTATTATTATCACCATCATCATCATTATTAACAGAGACAGGATCTCGTTCTGTCACAGGATGGAGGACATTGCAATCACGGCTCATTGTAGCCTTGAATTCCCTGCATCAAACAGTAATCCTAGCACCTTGGCCTCCCAAGGCATTGGGATTACAGGAGTGAGCCACCATGCCCAGCTTCTGGTGTATTATTAATAGACCTCCTTTGCTGCTGCAAGCATGTCAGTGTTTCTGTGTATACTTTATAGTACCTTAGTCATCCTTCTTGTAAATGGAGCACTCAACTCCAGAAAGGTAGTGGTATAGTAGGACGGGAATACCAGTTTAGTCTTTTCTGTCAAGTACTCATATACATTTTTGCTTAATGTCATAGCCAAATTCCTTCCTACTCACAGGAATCTAGTTCGCAATCAACATACAGCTGAATTTCTTTGTACCCTAAAAATCTAGACATTATTTGTTTGAATCTTAGCTAGACTTAAAGTTCCTAAAACATGGCTACCATTACTTTAAACATATTCACATATTGGGGGAACTGATAATTTATAGATCTCTGAGGCTTTCAAAGTAGAAAAATCTAATGATAGCTTTAATCTGTTTATACAGTATTTTAAATTATGCCTTTAAAAATGAAAATTTTCTTCATGAGTCCTGTCTCAGAAATCCAAGGCATTTTCTTGTTTCTTTGCCTGAAAGTAATGCATTTCATTTTACTCAGCCCACACCACCCATTGCCTTCTCTCTAATTACACTGGTCCATCACTACTCTACCAAGTGGCTTCTGATTTGGCCTCAGGATGGTGTTGTTGCTACTTAGTATATATCAGTTCACAAAAGTACTTCAGTACTGGTGAATATTAAAGGAAAATGATTTCTTCTTCTTTAAAGATTGTTTTACATTTTGAATTGTCTCACAAATTAAAACTGGCAGATTCAATTAAGTAGAAGTCTTCAGATAGAAGTTGAAATGATATATTCTCACGGCAGCTAGTACAATTTCAAATAGTCACAGATTTTCAGTTCTAAATGTTTTTACTATATATAAATTTAACTGGCATAAGTTTACTTGCGGAGAAATCAGCAAAGTACTGTGTCTGTTTCACATAATGATTTGCATAGCTAACCAGTACTGACCACTTCTTTTAAATAAACACATTGTCATTTACAACAGGAATTCATTAGTTGTAGAGAATGTTAGTTTATAATTATTTTCCAGGACATATTTCAAAGCAACAGCATTTCAAAGCAATAGTATGATTCAAGTGTTTTAAACATTATACATGCAGAACAGAAATAAGAAATATATAGTTGCAGGCCTCCGGTCATGCTCTTGAGAAAGAAGAATGAATATCATTCGACTACAAGATCTGTTTGGTTGATAGTGTAAGTTTGTTCAATTGAATCAATCCAGGCTAGAAAAAAAAAAAACCCTGACTAAAACACATCTTTATTAAATGTATAATAGATAAAATTTTAAGTCTCTTTTCCCATCGTTTTATTAAGTGAAAGGGCATTCTTACTAAAAAAATATTCATTGAAAGCCTAAATGTTATTCCCACACAAAGGAGGAGAGGCTCTAGAAAGAAAGGGAGAAGAGCTTCAATCCCAACACCCTTCTCTCCCCCTCACTCCTAAATGGTAAAAGTGATGTAAAAGGGAATGACAAGAAAGAAGGGAACTTGCTTCAGCTCTCTACAGTATGTTATTTATAATATTTTGTGGTCTAGGGCTTCAAAAAACAAAATCTGCAGCTGCTATACATAGAAACCAAAAGAAACTCTTTGATTAAGATCATCATGATAAGGAAAGTGTTGCCCTGAGTCATTTTTTTTTCTGATTTATGTGTTTAAATTCAAATGATTTCAAATTAGACATTAACTGATAGCAAGTTTGTTTGTTACTAAAAATAGTGATTCAACAAATTTCAAGTAGATCTTATATTATCTGTGATAACAGGTGCTCAGAAGAGAAAATGAAATGGATTGAGCAACACATTAGGAACATCTGGGTAGGATATTTAACTTGTATTCCTCACAAAATAGTCTGATTGCCTCTTTATCTTCATTTCCAATTTTTATTATGATCCTTTGGTATACAAGTCATGTATGCAACACACCTATTTAAGACTATATTACATATGGAATGTTTATAATTGGCAACTTCCAGTGATGATATTCAATGCATAGATTACGCTTATTAAAGAGTGTTCACTGGCGATTTCCAAATACATTTTCAGTGGGAATTATTTGCAAAATGGAAATACTTAGGTTGCTATAAGAGGACCTTTGTGATGATTTGCCATTTTCTCTATTACTAACAATGATTCATACAGTGAAAACATTCCTAAACCAACTAAAAGAAATACTTTCATATATAGATACAAACTAGTCCATGTACTACAAATAGGCTGTCTGGGGAATATTTTAAATAAGCCACTATAACTCCAGAAATAGGCATATCATAAACTAAACCCTAATCTATTTGAGGAAACATGGTGAATTCGGCAGATGTTAGAATAGTCCAGCATGGACAAGATGAGAGGAAGGACCATTATAAGTAGCAACTTATGGTTTTTGTTACTTTAATGACTCATCTGGTGTTTGATACAAATTTTATTTAAATACTAGGGTTCTATATATAGAGTTGTCATGTTTATATTATGTAGTTGTAGGGAACTCCACTGATGCCCCATTTTTCTCACTAAAGTATAAAAAACAAAACCACTTCTTGCTTATTTATATATATTTCCCTGGATTTTCCACTACAAAGCCAAAGAGGCTATCAGCATTCTCTAAATGAATTGCTTCTAAAGATGAGTTTGCGGTTGTCAAAAAATGTCAAGACATTGAAATATGGTATTTGTAGTTGACAATTAGTGTTCCTTCCAAGAAAATCAGACATATATTAATCAGGATAAACACTAGGATATTTTCCCAACATTTCTTCTATAATATTAGCTTTCAATGTCAAATAGTAAAGCAAGAAATTATGCCCATAAAAGAGTAAAAGAACGAATAAAACAGTTTATTAAATACTAGCTAATAATCTAATTGACCTCCAGAATGAGACCTATACTAGTTCTCAGTGAAATTAAAATAAAATATAGATCCCTAATATAGAGAAAGGCAACATTAATTATGACTCCAAAATAACCCACTCAATGAACTTTTGAAAGCTCATGCTGCTAATAGATTTCTCCCTCTAGCCTCTCCAATGCTTTGAGTTAATTCTGCATCACTTTCTGCTACTTAGAAAAAGGTGAAATCAATGTTCAATCCTTTTTCTCTTCTTTTTCTTTTCCTTTTTCTTTAAACTATTGTACTTAATTCTTTGGCTGTGTTTCCATCAACTCTTTCGTTTCTAAGATGCACTTCAGAGTCAATCTCCACCTTCAAGTTTCTGCCTTATGTACCATCCCATGGCAGATTCTGGTGAGATGACCCCCAGCTACCCTATAACAAATACATTCATATCAACTCATCTTTCCCTAAAACACCTCCTTTCTTAACAATTCTTCTATCTACTGGTGCCATGTTTTTGTGTTAAAATCTTGAAATAATTGTTGACAGCGTTCTCTTCTAATACTCACAAATTTTCTTCATATTAAAAATATTAATGAGAATTTTTCCTTCTTTTTCATTCTAGTCACTATGATTTATAAGCCTTCATTAGCGACCATTTGATTCAGTTTTCTTCTTATGCAAATTAATTCTACTGAAAAAACAACAGTATATTGATCCCATAATTGACTTGTTCCAGAAACTTCAATTGTTTCCCAATGTCTATCATGAGAACTTCACATTTCAATAATATAATGTCATCTTACTATTTCTTTTATATTTCAAGTTAGTATTTAGTAGTTTGCATTGCAAGAGTAAATTAAGAAAAAAAACATCATTGTGTATAATTGATTTCTGAATACAAATGTAGGTGTTTGATGCATTCTTATTGTTTTTCATCTTGTTGGAGTTGGTCTCATTGTTGCAGTCTGTCAGAATCTTTTTCAATCTACACTAAATTCTTTGGGGGCATTATTTATATCCTTCTGCCTTATCATCAATATATTAGATAAACACACCTTATATGTCTTCATTTAAGTTTACAAATGAAAATACAGAATGACCCAGAACAAAGGCAAACATTCTCAGTCATATCTCTACAGATCTTTCTCCAACTGTCAGTCATTTGTTAACACAATGTCCAAGTTTTAAATCAACTGACTAGGTTCACATAACTATGACTATACAGGACAAAGTCATCTTGGGAAATTTTGTCAGCTTTTAAAAATGAAGGTATGTAGAGGTACAGGATTATAGTAATCCACAGACCCAGAAATGTATCAAAAAGGAAATGAGTCATTTCTCATGATATTTTTGGTAAATGCATAGAGATTACCACATTATCTCCTTCTTGAAGATAAACCAACTATATGAAATATTACTATTATGCCTGGAGTTTAAAAGACTGTTTTATATTTTCTAGTGAGAAAATATTATCAAATATGCTAACATTTTACTTTTTATAGAGATCAGTATGCTAAAAGAGAGATAGGAGAGACTATAGGAGAGAAAAATGACTTCTAAATCAATGTTCCAAACCCCTCTTTATCACTTGGCTTTCTTCCTAAGCTAAAATGTTCATTGAGAGAAATAAAGCATCAAGGAAACAATAAAACAAACAAACAAAAATGATCTATTTGCTATTAAATAACTTTTGAAAGGCTAACTGCAGAATATTGCCTTCTGAAATAATTTTAAATGGTACCACAAATAATAAATATTTGAGAAATTAATTTCTTTAATAACAAAGTTCAGTACATGATGAAAAGGAGCAAATCCTTTGTAGACAATGATAAGAAGAAACATGGGTTTTGGAGGATTGTCTCAATAAACAGCTTCTATTTATCACTATCTTTTTGAAACAAGGCTAAAGTGAGCTAAAATGTAAGGTATGAATCAGATAGATATGGGTTTAAATCTGGCTCTGTCATTTACCTGCAGAGTGATTTAGTCAAATCACTTATACTTCTCTGTGACTCAGATTTCTCATGTGTAATAAGGATTATGATACCTACCCTATTAGCTTGCTGTGAGAATTAAAGGGGATAATGTACATAAAGTGTTTATTTCATACTCTAAAACTTGGTAACTGTTTATTGAGTGGTCACTGTTTTGTTGTTTAGGATGTCTCACTTGTTATCTACTCACTCGTTACTTTTTTTCTGACTTTCTTTTCTACCTTGTGATTCCCTTACCTTTTCACTGTCTTGTTATGTTTTATATACTAATTATTAAAAATGGAGAAGGAGTAGATATGCTGCTCAATTTTTTAGCTTATTTTACTAGCATCGTGCTAGCGTGAGATCATTTCTCTATAATGAGATATTAGATTTAACACTTTTATTTCTAAAATTGGAATGAAAAGATTTATCTCTTACGAAAGAAATTCTGGCTATCAGAAAGAGAGTAAGAAAATATTCTTTTCACCAAAATATAGAAAAGCCAAGATGTTATCTAAGGGTCTTTTGATAAGTCTGTTCTCAAAATAACATTTGTTTAGTGTTTTGGAGGAAATTAGTTTGAAGGAGGAAAGTAAGTTAGTAATTAAAATGCCTACCACTTATTAAACAGATATTATGCACCTGGGAAATGTTTTACATACATTTTAAAATTCATTTCTCATGTACTCAAAGATAAAATCATCCTCATTTTACACTTGAGAAAACTAAGGATTAGAAAATTAGTTATGTTATCCAAAGTCACAAAGCCAAATGAGGTAGAGCAGGATTTGAATTTAGGTCTTATTGACTTCCAAGTTGATAATACTAGTCATGGAGTTATTTACTACTTCGAGTTGTTATCTTCCATAGAACCCATTTCACCGAGCAAAAAAAAAAAAGTAGAAACTGACATTGATTGAGTGGCTACTGTCCCAGACATTTTACATATACAAATAGCTAAAAACACCTATTGTCAGTAGTAATGGAGATAACCTTCAGACTGAGGAAGCATTAAGTTCCTCTTCTCACTGCCATCTTATCTAAGACAGAGTCTCTTAAAGAGCCAACTGCAAAAGCTCTTAACTGGTGGGCTGAGCTTCAAACTAACCGATGAGAGTCTGAAGAGCCATTTTGAGCAATGTGAACACACACAGACTGTGTGATAGTGAGATATCCAAAGACCAAATGTTCCAAGAGCTTTGGGTTGACTACCTATGCCACTGTGGAGGAGGTGGATGTATCCATCAATGCACACAAGATGAATGGAAGAATTGTGCAACCAAAGAGAGCATTTCAAGAGAAGGCTCTCAAAGATCAGATCCCCACTTAACTGTGAAAAAAAGTATTTGTTGATGGCATTAAAGAAGATACTGAGGAATATCACCTAAGATACTACTTTGAACAGTATTGGAAAATTAAAGTGATTAAAATCATAACTGACCAAGGCAGTGGCCAGAAGAGCGATTTTACATTTGTAACCTTTGGTGACCACCACCATTCAGAAATACTATCCTGTGAATGGCCACAACTGTGAAATAAGGAAAGTCCCATGAAAACAAGAGATGGCTAATGATTCATCTAGCTAAAAAGGCCAAAGTGCTTCTGGCAACTTTGGTGGTGGTCATGGATATGATTTTGGTGGGAATGATAACTTGGTTGTGGAGGACATATCAGTGAGTGTTGCAGCATTGATGGCAGTGGTGGTGATGATAGATAGATATAGCTGTGTAGATGCCTATGACGACTTGGTAATGATTGTGGTTATGGAGGAAGTGGCCCTGGTTACTCTGGAGGATGCAGAGGCTACAGAGATGGTGGAGAGTGTTATGGAAACCAGTGCAGTGGCTATGGCAGAAGTGGTAGCTGTGGCAGCCATGACAACAAAGAAGGTAGAGGCAGCTTTGGTGGTTTTAGTGGAAACAATTTTGAAGGTGGTAGAGGCTACAGTGATTTTGGCAATTCCAACAATCAAATGTTGGAACCATGAAGGAAGAAAATGTCCAAGAAAATGTCTGGTCCCTGTAGTAATGAAGGCTAGTATTTTGCAAAACATAAAACCAAGATATCTATGGCAGGTCCAGTAGCACCAGTAACTATAGCAGTAGCAGAAGGTCTTAATTACTTCCAAGAAAAAAGCATAGTAAGAGAGAAAAGCCAGACAAACTACAAGTTACAACAGATTCATAACTCTATGAAGCACAGTAGTAACAGGACATAGCTACTATAGAGAAGACATATAGAAATACTTGTGTAAGGGCAAAAAAGCTTGAGGACTGTATTTGTGACAAATCATGTAACAGGTTATTTTAGTTTCTGTTTTGTGGAAATTTAAAACATTTCAACTAAGGATTTCAATGTGGATTTTTGTTTTCTGCACCCATATTGTAGATAGTTAAATGTAACAGTCTAATAATGACATTGAATCAATGTGTATTTTTAAATAAATAAATAAAAGAAGTTACAGGAACTAAAGCTATACTTATCACAGAGCTCTTCACCATTGTAGGTAGACACCATTTTGTTTCCCTCTAGAATGCTTCTCAGTCTTGTTGGTTGTATTCCTTTGGGGGAATTCTTCCCCACCTGGTATTGTCCCGATGGAACTGTGAATCAAAGTTTGTGCCTCAAGCCTCAAATGAGTGTGCATATAATATGGTTGGGGTGATCAGAGTCTTTCCTAAGTCTTTGGGGTAAGAACTAAAGCAAAAGTTCTCTTACTCCTTTTTTGCTATTAAGGGCCAGGGACTCTGAGTGACCAGTCTTTCTCTTAAATATAGCATGGGAGAATAAGACCAGCAAAGAAAGAGAAGTGGAGATAAATAGAGTTGAGAGACGGAGAGTGAGAATGATAGAAACTTAGTCACAGGTATTAGTCCTGGATCTAGGCAGGTCTTAGGCCAGAGACTTATTAATTCCTTTTTAAATTCTTTTTTTGGGGGGGGTAAGTAGGATTTATTGAGAGGACAGAAAAGCTCCCACAGTGGGAGCGGACCCGAAGGGGTTGCCCTTAAATCCTTAATACTCTAGCTTGAGTTGGCTTTTACTCATAGGTGTCCAATAGAGTCTAACTAAACTACCTCCTCTTTCTTAAAATTCTTACTTTTCTCATCTTCTTTTCTCTAAATCCAGCTGTACCCATTTACATCCCCTAAAAGTAACCAAACCTATCTTCTTCCTTCACCTAGAAACTCCAGAATTCACATATTATATGGCTTTCAGCACACTGAGTGTTGTTTTAGTTTTTATTGATAACACTCTTGTATTGTAACCTCTTACCTGATAACTTGAAAAGTACCTCTAAGTATCCTACATTATCTATACTTTAGATGATGACATTACAAAGAAGTGTATTTTTGATATACTGCTTTAACTCATTTGAATGTTAAACTTTTAAAAATGTTTTATTGTGAAAAAAAATTTTATACGTCAGTTTTTGAAGTAGCTGGAACTACAGGTGCACACTGTAAAATATATACATATAGAATATGTATATATATTCTAAATTCTAAAATCCAGTGTTGCTGTCACTGTTACCCTCTTTTTCTCTTATATTACCTTACTCAAACCCTCATATTTATCTAATAGGAATGGAATCACAAATGTGCTTCAGTGAAATTCTTTGATTAGGGACAAGCTAAAATAGAGATTTGTGTTCCTTATACATTTCTGTCTCATCTTTATAAATACAAGGGCACATTTATTAAATTTGGAGTTTTAGAGGAAAAGTAACAATAAAAGTAAATTTATAAACTTTTATTTGCATCATATTTAAAGTTAATACAATGTGTTACCAAAGATGCCCCTTATGTATGATGGGGTTTCATCTTGATAAGCCCATCGCAAGTAGAAAATATCTTAAGTAGAAAGTGCAATCAACATACTTAACATAATGAGCACCATATTTTAGTCTAACCTACCTTAAACTTGTTCAGAATACTTACATTAGCCTACTATTGGGCAAAATCATGTAACGCAAAGGGTATTTTATAATAACATGCTGAATATCATGTGCAATTTATTGAATACTTAGTAAAAATGTTTCTGCTGAATACATATCACTTTGTACCATCATAAAGGGTTAAAATTGTAAATTATATCATCATAATTTGGGGACTGTCAGTACATCCATTCATAATGTCAAATAGAGCACTCCAAATTTGATTAACAAACCATGTGTTTGGCACTCTGGTTAGAAATTTAATACAACTTTCAGGATTATTAAATCTATCTACATATTGTCTGTATGTTTATTCATACAGTAGAGTATCCTATCATGAGTTGCATGGTATTTGCTATCACTGACCCTGAGAATGAGCTAAGTTTAAGGGTGCTTAGTGGTGGCAGAAGGCAATGTGAACTCATTATAATGACAGCCATTTCAACAAGGATGCTTTAAATACAATGCTTGCAAAAAATAAATCCCATTGCCTCAGCAGAGCAGGTCATAGAACACTACAGAAGCAAAATGACTGACTAGTAAAAGACCAAAGATATTATAGCATTGAATAAAAAATTCAGAAGGCACGGGTAATGTGAACTTAGTCATAATAATGAAAGAAACTTCAGAGCAAAAAGATAAAGGTGTGAAATGGAAATCTTTCTGGGTGTCAGCAATGAAATGCTGCACATTTCTTGCAAAACTTCACTGAGCTGGTTTGCCAAATTAGCTAACAAATGCCTGCCATAATCATGCAATTTAC
Source organism: Cephalopachus bancanus (assembly GCA_027257055.1). NCBI lineage: Eukaryota > Metazoa > Chordata > Mammalia > Primates > Tarsiidae > Cephalopachus > Cephalopachus bancanus. Next base: position 2,584,300 of record JAPVLO010000262.1, read on the forward strand.
ACATTTGTACTCATTTTAGAATTAGTCTCACAGCTACATATTTTGGGAGTACTTTTAGGTTCAGGAAATGTTTGGAATTGGTTTTTAGGTTTTTTCCTTTCTTGCCTTTTCCTGGTAATTATTCCCAATCATGATATATTCTAAGAAACCTGAAGAACAAATTTTTTTTAGGCTTTTCTTTTGCAGGTACAGTGCTGCCAAAACTGATTATGCCATTTGTGCACTGCATAATGATGCCACAGCTAAGAAGACTTCCCATCATTCATACCACAGACATCACATATTTGTAAATTATCTTGATAATTTTCCGACATTGAAAGTCAAGTGTCTACTTCATCTCTCTGCACATCAGGTTCCTCACTGGTAAAATGAGATCAATAACAGTATCCTACATGACTGGATTGTGGTAAAGATTAAGCGAATTAATAAATATAAAGTTTTCAAAAGTTGATAGTTATCACTATGACTAACTAATTTTACTCACAACCAGAGACTCAATGTGCCAGAGACTGTGATAAGTGCTTTCCATGATAGTTTCAAAATACGGATAACTTCCAGCAAGATGGTGACAGGGTAACCTGGTCTATGAAACCAAAGGAGAATGCACAGGGTCTCTGGCTCTCTCCCTTGGGGCTGCGGACCCCAACATTGCAGCCTGCTCTTCACAGGAGCTCAGCCGTTGCCACCGCTGGGGCATTGCATTGGTCTGGACAGCCACTGCAGCACAGACACAGCAGCCGTTGGTGCCGCCGCGGGCTCCGTGGCAGCCATAGCACATCATGCCACCCATGCCTGAGGAGATCCCCAACTTCAGCGATCTGCTGGGATCGCTGCCACCTCTCCTGTGACTGTGACGTCCTGCCTGCCGTGGGTCTCCTCCCATGTGCCCTGAGGCAGGCTTCCATCTCTGACCTCTGCCCGGTTCCTGTCCGGCCCCACCCCCTCTGGGGCGAGCAGCTGAGATAGCACCACTGCTGACAATTCAAGGTAACAACACCGAAATGGGAGAAACAAGCTTGAAAAACGGACACAGGCCAGAGTGGTGAATGGAGGGCGATCTGAACTGTCCTGCGCAGCAGGCCAGGAGCAACTGACCCTAACTGTGAACTAATTTACCAGCTTGAAAAGAAAGCTAGAAATCAGAGCTGAAAGGACATTGGACTTAAACAAAAAGTCTCAGAGTGTGTTTGATTGGCTCTGTTAGTTTAATGACTTAATTCTATTGCTACTGTATTGTTCCTTTTTTCTTCTTTTTTCCTCCTCCTTTTCTTCTCTTTTCTCCTCTCTGTAAACCATATCTTTGTATAGAGGAACAGCACACCAATAAGGTGGTTGGTTAGCTTGTATGTTAGCATCACTGTATGTTTTATTTGTTTGTATGGGAGTTGGTTAGTCTGTAGCTGTGGTCTATTGTTTTTAGCTGTTTCAGTATAGGTCTCTCTCTCTTCATTTGTTGGTACACTCGTTTGTTTCCCCCCTTACTCCTCTATCTCTCCACTCCCCCTTCCCCCACTGTCTGCTCCATTCTCTTCCCTCTGCTATCCACATTTTATTTCAGGGAGTAAACCTACAGCCCAACTGCATGGACAGATTCCAAGGCAGTGGGAAGTGGGTTTCAGATTATTCATACACCTGTTGGCGAATACCAGGACCTGCAGATAAATTTTGAATCACAGCTCTCCCCTTAAGTAAATCTCAAAACTCTGAAAAGGACTGCCCCCAACCTACAGTGCAACTCCAGAATTGAACAAAGTAAGAGGACATACATAAAGAATAGGAGATTGAATAAACAGAAGTAAAACCAATCCCTCTACCCCTGAATAACAGAATTAAAGAAGATGGTGAAGTGGAGGGAAGAAAAAAGCAGGGAGGGGGAAAAAACTGCACAAATGAAGAAAAACCAAAAGAAGAATATAGGTTTCACACAGACCCCTGGGAGATCAGACACTCAGAAAACAGATTCTGGAACACAAACAATGAAGAGCCCCCAGAATGACTGGTCACATGCAACAAACCCAGACATCAAGACATTAATAGAGAGAATTTAAAAAAGTGAGGAGAGACAAGAGGAAAATAGGAAGGAGCTGATGTCAGAAATAACAGCAGTAAAGAATACTGTGATGGAAATAAATAACAAACTAATAAGCATAGAAAGAAGAATTAGTCAAGCAAAAGAAAGAATCTCAGAGCTTGAAGACCAAAACACAGAACTAACCCAAACTGTCAAAATCATAGAAAAGAAGCTCAAAAAAACAGAACAAAACCTTCAAGAGATGAATGATCACTTCAAGAGATCGAACCTAAGAGTAATTGGCATTCCTGAGGCAGAGAGAGAAACAGAGGTCACACTGGAACAAACATTTCATAAAATCATTCAAGAAAATTTCCCTCATCTCATCAAGGATGAAAAAATTTCAAACACCAGAGATTCAGAGAACCCCTGCAAGACAACAAATGAGAAGACCAACTCCCAGACATATAATAATTCATCTAAACAAAGTAGGTATAAAAGAAAAAATCCTAAAGGCTGCAAGAGAAAAAGGTCAGACTACGTACCAGGGAAGACCAATTAGAATAGCAGCAGATTTATATACAGAAAGCCTCCAGGCTAGGAGAGCTTGGGGCCCTATCTTCAAAGTTCTAAAAGATAAACAATTTCAACCGAGAATAACCTACCCAGCCAAGCTAAGCTACATCAGTGAGGGAGAATTGAAATCTTTCCCAGATATCCAATCCCTAAGAACCTATGCTGCCATCAGATCACCTCTACAAGAAACACTTAAGAAAGTATTGACCACAGAAGAAAAGGAAAAAAGAACAACAATGTTCTTCACAACAGTACAGGCAAAAGATTAAAAACACACATGATCCAACTCTAAAACCAAAAGAAAGACAACACACAAACAGGAAGAAAAACAACTCTGTAAGAACATTATGATAGGGATCAACTCTCACATTTCAATAATTAGTTTGAATGTGAATGGACTAAATGCACCACTGAAAAGACATAGAATGGCAAAATGGATAAAATATCACCAGGCAACAATCTATTGCCTTCAAGAGACTCACCTCACTAGAAAGGACACACACAGACTAAAAGTAAAAGGATGGGAAACAAGTTTTCAGGTGAATGGAACACAAAAGAAAGGAGGAGTCACGATCCTAATCTCAGACAAAATACCCTTTAAGCTATCAAAAATTAAAAAAGATACAGAAGGCCACTACATAATGATAAAAGGTTCAATCCATCAACAAGAAATATCCGTCCTAAACATATAGGTACCAAACATGGGAGCACCAACTTTCATAAAGCAGCTCCTAGGTAAACTAAAAACAGATATTGACTCCAATACCATCACAGCTGGGGACTTCAATAACCCATTCACAATCCTAGACAGATCATCAGGATAAAAAATCAGCAATGAGATTCGAAACCTCAATGTGACTCTTGATCAAATGAACTTAATTGATACCTACAGAACCCTCCATCCAAAGACCACAGAATACACGTTCTACTCATCACCACATGGAACGTACTCTAAGATTGACCATATACTTGGGCATAAATCAATCATAAGTAAATTTATAAGGACTGAAATTTTACCATGCACTTTCTCGGACCACAGTGGAATAAAAATAAACATTAGCACCAACAAGGTCCCCCAGAACTCACAAAGTCATGGACCCTAACGGCATGATGCTAAACAACTCCTGGGTCAATGAAATCAAAACAGAGATTAAAATATACATGGAAACAAATGAAAATGAAGAAACATCTTACCAAAATCTCTGGGACGCCATGAAAGCTGTAGTAAGAGGGGAATTTATATCCCTCTTACTACATGAAGAAAATGGAAGGATCACAAATTAACAGCCTAAAAACCCACCTAAAAAAGCTGGAAAAGCAAGACCACAAAAACCTTAATTTCAGCAGAAAAATTCAGATCACCAAAATAAAAGCCCAAATCCAGGACATAGAAGACAAAAAGATAATACAAAAAATCAATGAAACAAAAAGCTGGTTCTCTGAAAGGATAAACAAGATCGATGGTCCCCTAGCTAGACTGACCAAGAAAAAGAGAGAAAAAGCCCAAATAAACACAATCAGAAACACAACAGATGAAGTCACATCTGACCCTGAAGAAATACAAAAGATCATTGGAGACTACTATGTACACTTGTATGGAAACAAACTTGAAAACTTTCGTAAATGGAGGACTTTCTGTCATTACACAACCTGCCTAGGTTGAAACAAGAAGAAATTGAGACCCTAAATAGACCAATAACAATCAAGGAAATTGATTACGTAATAATGAAACTACCTACAAAAGAAAACCCCTGGACCAGATGGCTTTCCAGCAGAATTCTACAAGACATTTAAGGAGGAGCTTATACCAATCCTGCTGAAGGTATTCCAGGTGATTGAGAAAGACAGAACTCTCCCCAAATCATTTTAGGAAGACAACATCACATTGATACCCAAGCCAGGTAAAGACCCAACAAAGAAAGAGAACTACAGGCCAATATATTTGATGAACATAGATTCTAAAATTCTCAACAAGATCCTAGTGAACTGGATTCAACAACACATCTCAAAAATCATCCATCATGACCAAGTAGGCTTCATTCCTGGGATGCAAGGCTGGTTCAACATTCATAAAACCATAAATGTAATTAAATACATCAACAGACATCAAAACAAAAATCACAGGATTATATCATTAGATGCAGTAAAAGCTTTTGATAAAATCCAGCACCCCTTCTTGATTAAAACCCTCGAACAGCTAGGCATGCAGGGAACATACCTCAAAATAATAAAAGCCACCTACGAGAAACACACAGCCAGCATACTCTTAAATGGACAAAAACTGGAACCATTTCCCCTGAAAACTGGAACAAGACAAGGATGCCCACTTTCACCTCTCTTGTTCAATATAGTATTGGAAGTCCTGGCTAGAGCCATCAGAGAAGAGAAGGCAATTAGGGGTATTCAAATAGGAAAAGAGGAAGTCAAGCTATCTCTCTTTGCAGATGACATGATCGTGTACCTTGAAAACCCAAGAGAATCTGTCAAAAACCTCCTTACACTGATAAAGGCCTTTGGCAATGTCTCAGGATGTAAAATAAATGTGCAAAAGACAATCACATTTCTTTATACCAATAATAAACAAACAGAAACCCAAATAAAAAGCACAATTCCATTCATAATTGCCACCAAAAAAATGAAATACCTTGGCATCTTCCAAACCAGAAACATGAATGACATTTACCATGAAAACTACAAAAGACTGCTCAAAGAAATCAAAGATGACACACACAAGTGGAAAAATATCCCATGCTCATGGATTCGAAGAATCAATATTGTGAAGATGTCCGTCTTACCTAAGGCAATCTACATATTTAATGCAATGCCCATCAAATTACCAGCAACATTCTTCTCAGACCTAGAAAAACAACACAGGAATTCATATGGAAACACAAACGACCAAGAATAGCCAGAACAATCCTCAGCAAAAAAAAAAAAAAAAAAAAAAAGCAGGGTATCACATTACCAGACTTCAAACTTTACGATAGAGCTACAATAATCAAAACAGCTTGGTATTGGTACAGGAACAGGCATATAGATAAATGGAATAGAATTGAGATTCCAGAAGCAAAACCTCAATTTCTCAACCAACTCATCTTCAACAAAGCCTCCACCACCTACCACTGGGAGAGGAGAACCTATTCAGTAAATGGTGCTGGGAAAACTGGCTGACCACATGTGGAAGATTGAAACAGGACTCCTATCTGCCCCCATACACAAAAATGAACTCTAAATGGATCAGAGACCTAAATGTAAAACCTCAAACCATAAGAAACTTAGAAAATGAAGGACATACCCTCATGGAAATTGGAACTGGCATCCAGTTCCTGAAAAAAACCCGAAACCCACAGGCCATGAGAGATAAGATAGACAAGTGGGACCTCATTAAACTGACAAGCTTCTGCAAAGCCAAAGAAAGCAACAAGAGAGGAGGGAGCCAGACTACAGACTGGGAAAAAGTATTTGCCAACTCCAGGTATGACAAAGGCTTAACATCTTGGATCTACAAGAAACTCAAACGTGCTGAAAAGAAAAAAACCAATATCCCCATTATAAAATGGACAAAAGATATGAACAGACACTTCTCAAAGGAAGATATCCGAGCAGCCAACAGACACATGAAAAAATGTTCAACCTCACTAACCATCAGGGAGATGCAAATCAAAACCACACTGAGATACCACCTAACTTCAGTCAGAATGGCAATTATCAAAAACTCAAAAAATAACAGTTGCTGGAGAGGGTGTGGCAAAAAGGGAACACTTCTACACTGTCGGTGGGAGTGCAAACCAGTAAAACCTCTGTGGAAAATAGTATGGCAATTCCTAAAAGCTGTAAATATTGACTTCCCATATGACCCCGTAATCCCCCTACTGATATACCCTGAAGAACTCAAATCACTCTATAAAAAAGATACCTGCACACGTATGTTTATCACAGCACTGTTCACAATAGCAAGAACCTGGAAGCAACCATGCTGTCCATCAAAAGAGGACTGGATTAAAAAAGTGTGGTGCATATACATGATGGAATACTACACAGCAATAAAAAAGAACAAAATCATGAATTTTGCAGCAACCTGGTTAGAACTAGAGTTTATAATACTGAGTGACCTCTCACAGAAACAAAGATCTGTGTCACATGTTCTCACTCATATAATGGACCTTGAACATCCAATGTAATACTGTAAGAAAATGACTGACAGTGGTGGGAAACTATGGGGGGGGAGGGGAAGGGAGATGGGATTAATGGTAGTAAATATCTGTCTGGGAATGGGGAGGCACCTCTTATCAACAAGGGTGCCTGAACGAAGCATATTTGTATGCCTAACCCTTAACTGTACCCCACAATATAATAAAAAATATTGATTTAAAAATAAAATAAAAAAGCAAAAAAAATACGAATAAAAGGTATAAGAAACAATGGTTAAAATAAATTAATTAACAAAGCTAAAAGGTGACTTGGGTACCTGTTGAATTACAGAGCACTAGTCCTGAAGTAATTCACACACTCATTTATTCATTCTAGGTATATTGATAGAAAAACCCGGAATGTGGATCATGGAGCAGGTACTAGGCTAGTTACAATGAGAGGTGATAACTAATTAGCTCTCTAGGAAGGTGCTGTGAGAAGAAGAACTCAGTGAGTAGAGAAGAAAGAAGGTAAAAGTTCCATAGAGGAGATAATTTGGGGGAGATTAAAGATGGAGGAGCTTCAAAAAGCAGTGTCCAACATCTTCTGGTTCCCTGGTCAATGTTCATTTTCTTCTTTCTTCTAATTCATCTGTTCTGGGCTGAGTGGCCAAGCTGGCTATTGAGTGTTAAGAGACTGATGGGTAATCTCAAGGGTAAATTAACACAGGTTTCATGTATATTGTAAACACTTACTTCTGTCCCGAAAAGGACTAGGTAAAAAGCCACACAAACCTTTTTTACACTTAATAGAGATACTCAGAAGACATTATAAATACAAATATGTATTTGCTTAATTCTTATTGCATACTTTGAACTTCATTATTTTGTGTAATCCTCTTCATAATCATTTCCCTTGAGAAGGTTGTGTTGTTTTCTGAATTTTACAGATGAAAGGAGGAATTTGAGGCTCAATCAAGCTGAGAAATGTCAGAGCCTGAATTTGAACCCAGGTTTGCTACCTTTAAATTTTGAGCTGTTTCTACTACATATTATAACTTTCCCATCACAATATTTATAAAACAGAGACTAAGGGGGGAAAAAAAACCTGCTTCAATGACAATAGAATAGTAATATGCTGTGTGTCTTAGAATTATTTAATTTTTATTTATTTTTAAAAAATTTATTTAGTTATTATAGAGTTGTGGGGGTACAAGTGAGGATTTACTACATAAGTAGACTGCATGCAGGTTAAGATTGGGCTTCTAGATGGTCCTCACTCACCTTGGTAGTGGATCAGGTACCCTTTGTGTTGTAGCATGCACCCCATCCTCCTCCCCTTCTTGCTCTCCTAGCCTGCCCAGCAACTGCCAATCACACCCTTGTGCTAATGTGACTAGAGATCAGAGTCCACTTATTAGTGACAAATGTGGTATTCAGTTTTTTTTTTCTGTGATAGTTCACTTAGTATGATGGTCTCCAACTGCATCCAAGTTGCTGAGAAGGCCATGCTTTTGTTCGTTTTTATGGCTACTTAATACTTCACTGTGTATGTGTACCACATTTCCTTTGTCCAGTCTACTTTTGACGGGCAGTAGAGTTGGTTCCATATTTTTGCTAATGTGAACAGTGCAGCGATAAACATGTGTGTGCAAGTGTCTTTTTGGTAGAGCAATTCATGTTCCTTCATGCATATTTCCAAGAAAAAGATTGCTGGATCATATGGAAGATCAATTTTTAGTTCTTTTAGGAATTGCCACCCTGCTTTCCACAGAGGTTGAACTAGCTTACATTTCCATCAACCATGTAGGAGCAGTCCCTTTTCTCCACAGCTGTGTCAGCACCTGTTGCTTTGTGACTTATTTTTTTGTTTTTTATTTTTTATTTTTTTTATTTTTTGAGTTGGAGTCTCACTCTGTCGCCCAGACTGGAGTGCAGTGGCTGCTCCCGGCCACCGCAGCCTCCACCTGCTGGGCTCCGGTGATCCTTCCTCCTCAGCCTTCCGAGTAGCCAGAATTACAGGCGTGCGCTACCACGCCCGGGTAATTTTTTTTTTTTTTTTTGATTTATTGTAGAGATGAGGTCTCGCCTGCCCAGGTGGGTCTCGAACCCACGGGCTCAGGCAATCCACTCACCTCAGCCTCCCAAAGGCGCAGGATTACAGGCTGAGCCACCGAGCCCGGCTTTATTTTTTATTTTTTAGTTGGAGTCTCACTCTGTCACCCAGACTGGAGTGCAGTGGCCGCTCCCGGCCACCGCAGTCTCGGCCTGCTGGGCTCTGGCGATCCTTCCGCCTCAGCCTTCCAAGTAGCTGGAACTACAGGCGCGCGCTACCACGCCTGGCTAATTTTTTGATTTATTGTAGAGATAAGGTCTTGCCTGCCCAGGTGGGTCTGGAATCCGCAGGCTCAGGCAATCCACTCACCTCAGCCTCCCAAAGGCATGGGATTACAGGCTGAGCCACGGAGCCTGGCTGCTTTGTGACTTATTAATGATAGACCTCCTTACCAGAGTTAGGTGGTACCTCATTGAAGTTGATTTGAATTTCTCTGATTATTATTGAGGCTAAGGATTTTTTCATGTGTCTGCTGGCTGCTTGTATGTCATCTTTAGAGAAGTGTTCATGTCTTTTGCTCACTTTTCAATGGAGTTGTTCTTTTTTTTTCTTTCACTTCATTTGAGTTCCTTGTATATCCTGGAGGTTAGGCCTTTGCCAGATGTATAGCTTGTAAATATCTTTTCCCATTCTGTGGTTTGCTCTTTGTTCTCTTGATGGTTTCTTTTGCTATGCAGAAGATTTTCAGCTTGATGAGGTTGTCTGTCACCTATCTTAGCTTTTGTCGCATTCACTTTTGGGGAATTGGTCATGAATACATTGCTGCTCCAATGTCCAGAAGGGTGTTTCCTATGTTATCTTCTAGTATCCTTGGCGTTTGAGATTTAACATTTGTTTCTTAATCCATTTTGAGTTGATTTTTATATATGGTGATAGGTAAGGGGTCCGGTTTCATTCTTATGCATGTGGTAAGCCAGTTTTCCCAGCATCTTTTGCTAAATATGGTCTCTTTCCCCCCAATGATTGTTATTGGTAGCTTTATCAAAGATGAGTTGGTTGAGAAACCATGATTTTACTTCTAGAATCTCTTTCGTGTTCCATTAGTCTATGTGCCCTGTTTCTGTACCAATACCATGCTGTCTTGGTTACTGTAGCTGTGTAATAAAGTTTAAAATCTGGAAGTGTAATACCTCTTGGTTTTTTTTTTTCCTTTGCATGAGAATTGTTTTGGTTATTTGTGCTCTTTTTATTTCCATACAAATTTGTTTTGTTGTTTCCGGTCTATGAAAAAAGATGCAGGTAATTTGATTGGTATAGCATTGAATCTGTAGATCACGCTGGGTAGAATGGACATCTTGACAATATTGATTTTTCCAATCAATGAGCATGGGATATTTTTCCATTTGTTTGTGTCATACTTAATTTCTTGGAGCAGCATTTTGTGATTCTCTTTGTAAAGGTCTTTCACTTCTCTGGTGAGGTGGATGCCAAGATAGCTCTTCATGGGCTATTGTGAATGGGATTGTGTTTTTTATTTGTTCTCCCTGCTTGTTGCTAGTGTTTAGAAAAGCAATTGTTTTTTTCACTTTGACTTTATAACCAAAGACTTTACTAAAGTCATTTTTCAGTGAAAGGAGGAGTTTGACAGATTCCTTAGGGTTTTCCAGGTATAGAATCATATTATCTGCAAAAGGGAAGTTAAGGAATAGTTCAACTTCTTCTTTTCCCGTTTGTATGTCCCTGATTTTCTTCTCTTGTCTGATTGCTCTGGCTAGTATTTCCTGCACTATATTGAATAGGAGGGATGAGAGTAGGCATCCTTGCCTTGCTACATTTCTTAGAAGGAAAGTGTCTCGCTTCTGTCCATCGAGCAAAATGTTAACTGCAGGTTTGTCATAGATGGCTGTCATTGCTTTGAGGAATGTTCCTGCTATGTTTAGGTGTTCAAGCGTTTTTATCAAGAAGGGATGCTGGATTTTGTTGAATGCTATATCTGTGTCTGATGAGATAATCATGTGGTTTTATACCTATTAATGTGCTTATTTCGTTTATGGTCTTTCAAATGTTCAATCAACCCTTCATTCCAGGAATAAAACTCACCTGTTCATGGTGGATAATCCTTGAGATGGGGTGCTGAATCTGATCTGCTAGAATCTTGCTGATAATGTTTGGGTCTATGTTCTTCAAGGACATTGTCTGTAATTCTTTATTTGTTGGGCCTTTGCCAAGTTTGGGTATCAGTAAGATGTTAGCTTTATAAAATGTGTTGGGGGAGAATCAATTGTTCTTGATTGTTTGGAATACTTTCAGTAAGATTGGCATCAGTTCCTTCTGTATGTCTTATAGAATTCAGTCAAGAAGTCATCTGGTCCAAGGATTTTTTTGGTGGGGAGACTTCTTATGATTGAGTCAGTTTCCTGAATTGTTATTGGTCTGTTTAGAGTATAAATTTCTTTTTCTTTTAACCATAGGATGTTGTGTGATACCAGAAAATCCTCTATCTCCTTTAGATTTTCTAGGTTATTTGCATATAGATGTTCATAGTCTTTCATAATCATTTTAATTTCTTCAGTGTCAGTCATGACTTCCCCCTTTTCATATCTAATTGTTTATTTGGGTTTCTCTCTGTATCTTGTCTTTTCTTTTTGTTTTTATCAATCTGACCAGGGGTCAATCTCATTTATCCTCTCAGTGAACCAGCTTTTTGCCTTGTTGATCCTTTCTATATTTTTGTCTTTTATATCCTGCAATTGTGACTTTATCTTAGTACTATGGATTTTTCTCTAAAATTAGGATTTAGATGATCTTGCCTTTCCAGTTCCCTTCTGTGTGATGTTGCAGTGTTTACTTGAGATCTCTCTATTATCTTGATGTGTGTGTGCAATGTTATCAACTTTCCTCTTAATATTGTTTTGAGGTCATCACAGAGATTCTGATAAGATGTGCCTTTGTTTTCATTTGTTTCCAGGAATCTTTTTATTTCTGTCTTGATTTTGGTGTTGATCCAGAAGTTGCTTAGCAGCATGTGTTCTAGTGTCCATGTCTTTGTGTGTTTGGGAGGGGATCTTTTTGGTGGCAATATTTATTTTATTACATTAGAAGATGCATGGCATTATTTTGATGTTTTGAAATTTGTTCACAGTTGATTTATGATCTTGGAGTATGTCCATGTACTGGTGAATACATGTATACTCTGTAGTTTTTGGGTGAAGCTTTATGTATATGTGTATTAAATATATTTGCTAAAGTGACAAGTTAAGGCTCTGGATCTCCTTACAGTTTTTTGTCTTAATGATCTGTCTAGGGCACTTAGCGGGGTATTGAGATCTCCAAATATGTTGGGTGAATGTCAAGGTCCCCTCTTAGTTTACTTAATAGTTGTATATAAAACATGGTGCTCCTGTGTTGGATGCATATATGTTTAGAATGAAAATTTCTATCTTTTAAATTGAGTCTTTTATCATGATGTAGTATCTTTCCATGTCCTTTTAAACTTTTGATGGTTTGTCTGATATTAAAATAGCAATTACTGTTATTTTCTGTCTCCCATTTGCCTGACAGGACATTTTCCACCTTTAACTTTGAGGATGTAGGTGTCCTTGCAGTAAGATGAGTTTTCTGGAGGAAGCAGAATGTTGGTTCATGCGTCTTTATCCAGTTTGTCACTCTATGCCTCCTCAGTGGTGCATTCAGTCCATTATCATTCCAAGGATCAAACAGAATGAACAAAGTCTCCAAGAGTTGTGGGACTATGTCAAGAGCCAAATCTATGCCTGATTGATATCCCTGAAGCAAAAAGCGAAACGGTGAATGCCATGGGACAAGCATATCATGAGGTCGTTCCAGAAAACTTCCCACATCTTGCTAGAGAGATGACCATTCAAGTGCAAGAGATTCAGACAACCCTCACAAGGTATCACATGAGAAGACCATCCCTAAGACACATAATAATCTGCCTCCACAAAGTAAGTATGAAGAAAAAAATCTTAAAGGCAGCAAGAGAGAAACTTTAGACCACCTACTAGTGAAGACCCATCAGAATTGCTCCAAATTTAGCTGCAGGTACATTATAAGTCAGAAAGAACTGGAGTACCATTTTAAAGTTATCCAAGATAAGTAATTCCAGCCAAGAATTTCCTACCCCACCAAGTTAAGCTTCATCAGTGATGGATAATTGAAATCCTTTCCAGACATCTAATCCCTAAAACAATATGCTGCCTCCAGACCAGCCCTTCAGGAGATGCTTAAGAAGGTGTTGAAAATAGAAACAAAAGAATGGTCATACCAGTCATAAATGTACAGGCAAGCACAGTGTTAATAGGGTATACATATCACTCACAAATACAATAATTCACACTTTTATAAATACAAAAGTAAAAAGGAAGCAAAGCAGCCTCCTAAAAACCCTATGACAGGAATAAACTCTCACATTTCAAGCATTATTAAATTTTTAAACTTCCTTGAATTTAAAAGAATATGTAGCTTTAATAAAACTCTAGTTAAAATTTTGTTCATTTCTATTAAAATGTGTATTCCAATGCTTTGCAAAATTTAATAATATCCAGATATCTTTCAAATAAAAACATGCTCACAGGTCTCTAGTGCACTTTTACATTATATTTAGTATAATGATACTTAACCATGTGTAAATATAAAACCAGATGTTAATTTTTTTCCAGCTTATACAAAAATTTTGAATGATTACAAACCACAACACAGATGTAAATTAAATACAAACAGAACTTAAAAATCTAATAAAATTCCAATTAAGAATATTAACTTAAATATTAATGTATGTGATAAATAGTAATGTCTTGCTGAAATTAGATAAATTGCATTGACCTTTGTAAGAGAAAGATGTATTTTTATATTCTATATTAACATGTTCCATAAACTATTGTCATTATCAGGTTTTTTTTTTAAACCTTTCACTTATTTTAACTGATAGTTCGGTAAAAATCCATTGCATACAATATAATATGTTATTATATTATACCAAAAATAAAAAGCATATAACAACACATTTTAAATTATAGAATTACTACTAAGATTAGTGCTAAAACTCAAAATGGCACATCCTCAGATGGAATTCAGAAACTAACTGTTAAATACTGTTGTATGCCTTTATATGCTCCATGCTTGGTACCCCAGTGGTACCACAAAGATCCATGTGATAATTAAAGCATCCGCCACTATTCTTAAACGCTTGAAAACCTTTGTCCTTATAGAGACTCATAATTACATCTTTTCTTTTTATATATAAGTTCTTTGTCCAAATATGGAATTCCTCAATTGCTTTATATATATTTGATGGATAACATTGTGGGATGGAGTATGTAAGGATGAATGGCAAAGAGTGGCATATATATAATTTCTTTTTCTTATAAGTCTAAGACAAAGTAGTACATGATTCTTCTGTACTATCGAATGTTCATAATCTCAAATGATGAAATACAAAGTTAAAATCTTAGCCTACTAAGATGTCTTTGAATTACAAATTCTCAATGCAAAAAAAACCTTTCATAACTAATAAAAATTGTTACTATAAGCAAAATAAATGATTATTTCTGTCATTTTTACACTGGGAAATCCCAATCTAACTGGTAGACAAATATGTTAAGTAAACACATTACAAGTAAAATACTGACATTTTAGGGGCCCTCCTGGCACTTTCTTTATCTGAAATCTAAATGAAGAAGGTAAACTGAAATTATAGTGTAATGCTCATTATTAGTTGATAGAGTAATCAAAATAAAAAGAGAAAACATTTTAAAAGCCTCTCACAAGCCTCATTCTTGTCCACAGATGCTTCTTTAAATCCTCTTCAGTAATAATACATCAGTTTTCCTTTTTTACCGTAGAATACTTTTTGCTCTTAAATCTGCTGCTCTCTTCACCACCATCCAGGAATGTAAAGGTAGTGTGGTTCTGCTCACTTTCCATTTAACTTAGATGTGTTTTAGAAAGTTGGTAAAATTTGTTTTGGATGAAAACCTCATAGCCCATCATCTCAGTTGGCAATTGTATATGCAACTTTCTAACAATCTCTCATTTACCTTCTGTATGTTGCACATACTTCAATAAAAAAACTTTCTCTCCTTCTAATTATTGTAAAATCCAATTATGGAAACAAAGTAAAAAGTAACCAATGAACTCTATGTTCCTGTGTTTTCAAAGTGCTTTGCAATCATCGATAAAAGATTTAAGTCAAGCAAACAAGTAGAAAGTATTAGGACACCTGAAGCTGAGTATAATTAGATGCCAAGTATGAAGGAATGTTAGTAAACAAAATGTTTCTAACAGCATAAAATAATTGGCATTTTCAATAGATGGATTTGACATTGGCTGATTCTCAGGGAATAGATATGATGCCCTGTTTGTATATTAAATAGAGGCTTAGGCTAGTTAGGACTTGCTAATGGGAAAATAAAAAAACACAACATAAATAAATATTTTTAGATGGATAATATTGTGGGATGGAGTGTGTAAGGATGGATGGCAAAGAGTGGCATAACTTTCTTCAAATATACTTGTGGGAAGTCCTGTATTTGGAGAAAGAGTCCATCTGCATAATATCTAAAAGATCCCCATCACCATGGCATTAGGTGATTATGACTGTGGATATGATGTACAAGCAAAGTGACTGAAAGGAACAGGATCAAAAAGGTGGTCATTTTTCATAGCTGGGGTGAGACAGGAACAACTATAGAAAGAAAACAGTTTCAGGAAAATGGGCCAAGTTATTGAGGAGCTATCCCAACATCATTATGAAGCAAATATCAATTATCAGATTATTTGTAATATTCTAGAAGGTGTGTTACAAATGTAAATTACATCTTTTTTAAACACATTTTGCTTCTTGCAACATTCATGTAAAAGGAAGAGACCTTCAGAGACACATACCCACTGGATCTACATAACCAACACAAACTCATGAATAACATCCCACTAAAATATTTATAGCACATACACGTCAAAAGTAGTGTGATTTATGGGATGGAAAAAGAATCTCTTTTAGACAAAATGGTGAATTAGACCCGAGAGCCCTCCTATGCTCCTTGTGCCAGTTGTTAGCTCCTTGCTGTCCTCTTTTTCTATATCTTCCCCCATCTGAAAAATGCTGTCTACTCAAAGACTTTGTGTTGTCTTATTCTTAATATTTTAATTTATCAGAGGGTCATGAGGTTAGTTACATCATTCCAAACAACTCATATTTGTCTTCCCTATTTTCCTACAAAACTACATACAAGGTAAGAAGATTTTGGTCAAATGTCCTCTTATCTGGGGCCAAGAAACCTGTTCTAAACTAGATTCTCTCTCTGACAAACCAGGAGCCCATTTCCATGAGCTTCGTTTGACATAATTTTGCTTAGGTTGTGAAAAGAAGTGAAGCCATTAAAGAAGGCATGTAAATCTGCAGTGAACATTCAAGTACTAGCACCTTGCCTCCCATATGTTCAGCCTGATTGCACCTCTCAGCATTCGCTGAAATAACCCTACATTTGCCTCTTTTCAGACTTTAGTCAATGTGTTCTTTTAGTCTAAGGAAGAATTTCTTTTAAATAAACCTGCCACCTGTTTAAACATACTGATGGCAAATATTATTACCTCTTCTAGGATACCCTCAAATAGACTGAGCTCTTATTCTTTGGATTTTTGAAAGTGTTTGCATGAATAATTCTAAAAGCTCTGGTCACATTCTGTTACATGATGCTACTTGTTTTATTTCTTTTACATTAAGTTTATGATGAAAATAATTAAGTTTTTTTAAAAAGTCCAGTCTTTGTGTCTTTCACAGGGCATAATATGTTGCCTTATAAATGTGTGCACAAGGCAGTAGTAATAAATAGAACGGGGAAGAGGAGAATGAGAAAGTTGGAGATGAAACACCTGCCCTGCCTTGGCTCATACTACTACCTCAGTAAGCCTAATGACTCCCTGATGCCTCCCACTGCCCTGTCAGTTGTCCACTGGTGGTAAAATCAGTTATGCTACTTACATAAAAATCAGATTCTTACACACTGTCATAGACAGAATAATAGTCTAGGTGGGCCCAATGTAATAATAAAAGTCCTTGCAAGAGACAGGTACAGGTCTGGATGATGTGCTTTGGAAATGAAGGCACGGACCACAGGCCAAGAAATGTAGGTGGGTTCTAGAAGCTAGAAAAGGCAAGGAAATGAGTTCTCCCTTAGAGTGTCCAGAAAGATTGAAGTGCTGCTGATATCGTGATTTTAGCCCATGTAACTCATTTCAGACTTCTGACCTCCAAATTTAGAAGATCATAATTTTTTAATAATAGCAATAGAAAATTAATACAGGCAAGACTCAACACTGAGATTCTCTGAGTGTAATTTAAGATGGCCTCAGTTAACTATTACATTCAACATCGGAACGGTACTCCCTTTCTATCCAATGGAATTGAAGTACCCAATGTTTCGGTCCTAAAATCCAAGTAATATTAAGACAATTTGTTTTACAAAAATGTTTGATGTTTGAATGCAAAAGCGATTTAGGAAAGCAGTATAGATTTCTCTCAAGGCTTTCTATTCCACTTTCAAACCATAAAACTTTATTTTAATAATGACATTCTGTTATGGACTGAATTGGATCACCCCAAAATTAATAGGTTGAAACCCCAACTCCCACTGTGACTGTATTTGAAGAAAGGGCCTTTATATAAGTAAGGTTAATTGGGGTCATAAGAACAGTACCCTAAACTAACATCACTAGTGTCCTTAAAACAAGAGACAAAGGCACCAGGAGTGTGCACATATAATTAGAAAAAAAGAAAAAAAGAAACATTTGAAACATAGAAAGAAGATGACCATATGCAAACTAAGGAGAGAGACCTCAGAAGAAACTAAACTCATTGACAGCTTAATTTTGAACTTCTAGCACCAGGAAACACAAGAAAATAAATCTGTGATTTCAGTCACCCAGTCTGTGGTATTTTGTTATGACAGTCCTAGAAGACAAATGCACATTCCTAACTCAAGATTCTAGTTTTTAGTTACCTATGAGGATTATCCTAATATTTAGAGCTTTCATTCCCACTTACCGTTTATTAAGTATTACACACCATGCTAAGTCCTTGTGTATATTTTCTCTCATAATCCTCCCAACAACTCTACAAAAGGTGATACTTTTCTCTGTTTCACAAATTTGAAAACTGGGACTCAGAGAGGTTAAACTTGGATACAGAATGTGCACTGACACACAAGGGAGCTAGACTCAAATCCAGATCTGAATGATCCTGCTCTGATATATGACCTTCCTAATTACTGCCACTTACTGAACCCCTGCTATGTGGCAGGTACTATGGGACAAGTGGGAGGAAAATGTTTGGTCTCAGGAGCATTGCCTATGGCTAAGGAAGGCTATCAGGAAGCAAGGGAGAAATTTGTTGAGCAACTGGAAGTTATACATATGAATTGAGTAGATGAAGATACATGTCTAGTTCTTTATTTTAATTCTAGATCAATAAGCAATAGTTACGTTATTACCTGGATGTAATGGCTATATCAATGGTATTAACAGTTTAACAAATGAACCAAAAACCCCTCATGTGTAACCTAATTTATAACCTAATGTTTTTAATCTCAGTTATTATGTGGAGCCTATAGTAGTAGTGAGTATGGTTCTTATTTAGAATCCTTTCAAAAAGTAAATGGAGATCAAGTGAAGATGAAAGTAAGCTTAGAATTTTAGTAGTAAGAATGTATCTTTAGCAGGGCATGGCTTCCTTCTTCTCAAACCCTGTTACTTGGAAGAAAGCAGCTTTCTAAAGACAAACACAGCTGTTTAGCTTTAACTCTCCTTGGAACACATCTGGCATCACCTATAGCCCTAAACGCCATTAATAGATCATTTGATTTTCCCAATACTTTGACCTTTGAAAATGAAAGCTAAACCCATTTGCTGGCTTCAGGCTATTCTTATTTGTCACTATAGAGAAATGATGCAGTTCAGATTTTATTCTGAATGTAGGATTCTAAAAATTGGGAGTTTATTTCTTGTTTTGTCATCAATTCATTTGATTTTTGCAAGTCATTTATTTGATCTCGGCATAACTATTTCTCAATTTTCTAGGCTGGAAAATATAATTTTTAAAGTTTATAATCTCCTCCAAAGAACAGTAGTTCTCTGCTCTGTTAATAGGGCTCAATGTTTCTCTTCTCTGAGACCATCTAGTTATTATTGTAAACTATTTGTGTACATTAGGCTGTATATAGTGCTTCAACAATACAAGAACTAGAATATTAAGAAGCCATTTGCAATCTTAAAATATGAAAAGGGCACTGAAAAACAGTAATTTTGACCACATGATTAATTATTTGAGCATTAAAAATATCTAAACAGCACAATTGAAGATTTTCTCGAATTATTTGATTCGAATTTCAGATTATGAACCATCATCAATATTATACAATGCTAGTTAAGAATTTTAGCGTCAATTTTCCAGTTGCTCATAATGTAGCTATGATCTATTTGATATATTGTAGTTCTCCCACTATCCTAGTGCCTAAAATTAAAAAAAGTCACAGTGTTTAATCTCAGTGGAGAAAATTATGACATTATATTAAGATACTCTTGAAATGTAAATGGCTTCCTTTATAATTTTTAATAATAGCAATATTGTTAAGAATATAAAGTCCTTAGATTTAGTTAAAGCATAAATACTGATTAAAGTCGACAGAGCCTTAATTGACTTCTGAATGTTTCTAGGTTTTCAAATGAAAGGCAATTAGTATAAATGAATTGTCAAACTTTCTAATCTTTTAAACTGTTTATAAGTCATTGTTACTTGGATAATTCACCATCTTTCACAAATCTTGCATCCCTAAAAGTATACATTTCCTCCAGGCAGGGTAATCTCTTCTCATGATCCCAGTATCTGCTGCCCTTAAGAGTTTCTCAAAAAATAGGATTCTTATTTCATTCCTTTCCTCTTCCTGCTTTGCATTATCTTCAAAGGTGTAACATTTACCAGACGATTTATTTTTTCTAGATACTGTGCTAGTTACTGAAAATACAGAGAGAGGAGAGTACATATGGAGTATATATGGAATTTTCATATATTTCATATACAGACAATTGTAAAGTCCTCCTAGTTTTGCTTTTCAAATGTCTGTACCATGCTGCTATTTCAACTGGCCTAAACCCTTATCAACCCAAATATGTATTACTATGTCATGTCCTACATCATGGTCAAATTTATTCCTTATTCGTTCTATTTCTCTTCTTTATCTCTCATTACTTCTAAAAATACTGATGCACATTACTGTTTTATTAATTCTCCTTTGGTCCTGTGTTTATCATTCCTTTGCCAAAATGCTAATTATTAAAGTACCATGTCTTGACTCAATAATCAAGGCAGATGTCCAGATATAATTGTTTTCACTAATACCCAAAACTTCAACTCCAGACTTGTCAGCTTCTTGCTACCCCATTATCTACCACCACAAATTTGACTCCTCTGTGACATTTTATTTATATATTTATTTTTATTTTAAAGATGTGGGGTACAGTTTAGGATTAGGTATACAAGTGGTCATTGCACAGGTCAAGTTTGGGTCTCCCTTTGGTTACCACTTCACCTGCTTTGAGATCAGATACTCTTACTGATAAAGTGTGGTCCCCACTCTCCTGGCAGATTCCCACTACTGCCAATCCCTTTCTTACAGTATTATGATAATGGTTCAGGGTCCACTTATGAGTGAGAACTTGTGGTACTCAGTTCTTTGTTTCTGTGATAAATCACTGAGTATTATAGACTCTAAAGATTCTAAATCCATCCAAGATGCTGCGAAGTTCATAATTTTTGCCCTTCTTTATGACTGTGTAATATTCCATCGTGTATATGTTCCACATTTTTTATCCAGTCCACTTTCAATGGGCAGCATGTTTTTGTTATTGTGAATAATGTTTCAATAAACATGTGCATGCAGGTATGTTTTTCATAGAATTACTTAAGTTCCTCTAGGTATATTCTCAGAAGGGGGATTGCTGGGTCATATGGAAGGTCAATTTTTAGACCTTTAAGGAATCACCACATTGTTTCCCACTGAGGTTGTACTAGTTTACACTCCCACCAACAGTGTAGAAGTGTTTCCTTTTCCCTGCATCCTCTCCAGCATCTGTTGTTTTTTGAGTTATTGATGATAGTCATCCTGACTGGAGTTAGGTGGTACCTCAGTATAGTTTTAATTTGCATTTCTTTGATGATTAGTGATGTTGAGCATTTTTTCATGTATCAGTTGGCCGCTCATATGTCTTCTTTTGTGAAGTGTTTATTCATATATTTTGCCCACTTTTTAATAGGGCCATCTTTGTTTTTTTCTTTTTGGCACATTTTAGTTCCTTGTAGATCCTAGGATGTTAGGCCTTCGTCAGATATATAGTTGGGTAGTATATTTTCCCTTTCTGTGGGCTGTCTCCCCACTCTCTTGATGGTTTCTTTTGTTTTGCTGAAGCTTTTCAGTTTGATAAGGTCCCACTTGTCTATTTTATCTCTTGTGACATGGGCATTTTGGGTTTTGATCAGATATTGGTTGCCAATTCCAATTTCCATTTCCGAGGATGTCTCTTGCATTTTCTAAGATTCTTACAGTTTGAGGTTTACGTTTAGGTTTTTGATCCACTTAGAGTTGATTTTTGTGTATGGTTCCTCTGTGACTTTGTTTGTGTTTTTATTTTCAAGATCTGAAAAGGTTGCCATCCTCATTTGTATTTACATATATTCTTCACATCTCCTTTGTTTGAGTTGAGGTTTAAGTTTCAGCATCTAACAAATTCCTGCTTGATAAGATAACTATATTCTGAATACTGATATACTTTCTAGTTTGTAATGTAAAATACCATACTTAAATGCAGACTAATATTAGTCTTTCTCATTTTGCCTAGATTATCTACATGGCAGAATCCAATGAACTATCTTTCCTGATTATTTCCCATACACACATATTGGGTGGAAACAGGTAAAAAATAAATACTTTTCAATAATCATGACTCCTTGATTGAAGTGATGTATTCCTAAGGTTTTTCACATTCTGGCTTTAATTATGGGCACTATTGACTATTACAGTTTTACTAAAAGGAAACTTTCATGTGGTAAACCCACAACATTTTCCTCTTTTATTGCCCATTTCATTTATCCATTCTATCATTTGGATTGCTTGATTTGCTTACGTTTATACACCAGTGTCTGTTGCAATATCTCATCTAATTAAAGCATGCATTATCAAAAGCTTTCTTTTCTCCATTAGCATGTGAGTTTGGTTCACATTAAACATAAATTTAAGTTCTTAAAATTATCAAGAGACAGATTTTTTTTTCTCCATAGTTTTTAAATAGAAAAAAAATGTTTCTAATCTGAGCCTATATCCTTAAGACTACATACCTCAGTCTTGGGATAGCAATCTAAGAAGAGGCTCGGGACATGGATTTATTGAAATTCTGGAACATAGAGAAAATTTTGTTGTGAGTGTGAATGTGTGTGCATGTATGAATAATAATAATAATAATATATGATAATCATTTTTTTTTAGAGACAGAGTTTCAGTCTGTTGCCCAGGCTTGAGTGCCATGGCATGATTATAACTAACTACAGCCTCAAACTCCTGGGCTCAAGCAACCCTCCTTTCTTAGCCTCCCAAGAAACTAGGACTATAAACAAGCATGCCACCATGCCCAGCTAATTTTTTAAAAATTATTTTTCATAGAGATGGTGTCTAGCTATGCTGTCCAGGCTGGTCTTGGACTCCTGGCCTCAGGTGATTCTTCCACCTCAGCCTCCCGAAGCACTGAGATTACATGCATGAGTTACTGCACTCAGCCAATAATATATAATAATAATAATGTCAACATGTGAGTTTAATCTAAAAAGACATATAGGCATTTATCAGAACACAAAAAGAAAGCAAATCTAAAGACCTAGAGAACTGGTTACTTTACTTGCCCTGACTCTCTACTATTAATCATGTTGGCTCTAATTCCTCAGTTTTATTTCCCATCTGGCATCTTTTAACTTGTTCCCACATTTTAGTGCTTTCATTATCCCCAGTCATGGTCCCTGCTCTATCAGCAGAAAAGCTGGAAAGTTTTCATGTAATAAACAGGCAACATGTCAACCAGAGAGCCCACCCTTCTTGTTCTTTGACAAGTGACACATGTCATCTTTCTGACACTACTATCAGCTACCTTTCCATATGCCAAGCATCACACAACATCTCAGGCAGCACCATGTCTTACTCCTTTTATAAAAGCCTTTTGCAGTTTTGTTCTGATAACTGAACAAGGAGTAAAAATAAAAGATTACTAAAACAAATGGTTTCAAATGTCATTCATCTATAATAATCCCGGAAAATGTTCATGGTAAATTGTGTAGATTCAGTACACACAGTTTTTACTCCCTAAATAAAAACATTTGACACAGTTTTTCAAAGTGCTGCAAATAATTTTGGTTTTGACCTGAATGTAGTAGTCATTCAGATGCAAAAAGCAGACAGATTATGTCATACCCTAAAAGTGAATAGCTATGTGTTCTTCATATCACACTCTAGAAAAATAGCTAGGGATAACTTCATAATACTCTTTTTTAATAACAAGTAATGTGAAGAGTTGAAGTTATACAAACACAGGTTTGTCGTAACATCTGCTATGTTAAAAACACACGTTAAAGAACCGTGTTGATTAAATTACTCACACATTTCCACAGTTTTGAATGTGCACCTGTTCTGTCCAACTTCAGATGACCATGCTCCATTTGCTTGGGTAATATGACTCAAATTATAATGAACACAGTATAAGAACTCTGACTACAACATCACAATGCTAATGTAAATGATTAATACTGAACTTCAAAATCCATAACACTTCAGAACTTATAGCCCAAAACAGAAACCAGTTAATCATTGGTGGCTATTAAGCATGTTGCAAAATATAGAACAAATGTGAGTTTTTACTTTTCAACACAGATAAGAATTAATCTAGTAATTTTAAGAGCATTTTAACAATAGTTAAAACATTATTATACAATCATTATCTGATAATTAACTATGTCCTAAAATGTCAATATTATTAATATTATACAGTGTCATGACATTAAAAAATAAAATAAAGTATATCTCTTATGGAAAACGATTGGGTCATGTAGTAAATGCCATTTTAGTTAAGATCTACCTTCCAAACTGGAATAGGAAGAAAGGAATTATATAATTACATGTACAGAAAGTAGCTATTTGATCCATGTAAATAGTACCATCGTATACTTACACATTGCGGTATCACCAAACATGAATTATCCCATTTACTCTTTGCTTTGGTTTTCTCATCTGTAAAGTAGGACAATGGTTGTACCTACCTCACTGATTTTGCATTCATAGTTTATATGCAAAGTGCTTAGGACAGTGCCAGACACATAAACAGTACTGTGAAATGTTCCGCTATTATCTATATAATAAGTACATGAGTGAGAATGAGTAAGTTCATATAAAGCACCTTGTGCCAGTTATATAGATCAGCGTGAGTGCTAACTACCTAAGAAGTTGGTAGCAGATATTATTGCTTCCATTGATAGATAAAGAAACTGATGAAGAAAGATTCAAGTATAGCTTCCAAAGGTTAAATAATCAGTTACACATAAAGAAGTCAAAACATTCGCATTTTCTGTTTTAAAATTTCTATAGAATCTTTCATTATAAATGAGCTCTTGCCACCCCTTCCATTTATGCTTCCTGTTTGTTTCTGTGAATAAGAGTTGTGACAATTTGCTCCAACTTGGCTTCACACTCACATGAAAGTGACTGCTGCAATTTTGGTTTCTATGGAAATGAAATTTCTGACTTTAATTCTGGGTCTGAAAACGTTGTTCTACAGGTTGACAAGGTTATTCTTCATAGAAACAGACCTGACCTGGGCTTTAGAATTTGGAGGTGTTATTTAACATAGATCGGTAAAAAAAAAAGGATCTACTGCTTTCTAGAAAATAGATATGCTACTTCTTAACATTTTTTTCATGCTTTATTTTTGTTGTAATGTACTTTTAAAAATATGTTCTTGTCTTCCATTTCACCTCCCTTCCAAACAGACGTATTTTTAAAAAATCTACATATTTTACAGCCCATTCATTTCTCTAGGTTCCCAGGGAATACTAGAAGATACATGATGTATTACAGAGCACAGGAGTCGCTCAAATAACAGTCTGTTGATCTGGTCTCAACAGGGGAATATTATAATGTCATTCTTAAGCTAGGAAAAAAGAAACCACCTACAAAGAAACAAAATGTTTTTTCAGCAAGCATCAGCAAAAGGAGCAAATGAATTAGGGAGAACACATAGGAAGACCTAATTTATTCCTGCTGTGAAAATCCAGGTTAGAAAAACAAAAAGCCAATAAAATATATATTGGTTGCACTAACAATCCTCAGAGGACTAATGCCAACATTCTCTTTGTCTATTTTAAAGATTCTACAGAGTATCTAGCTTCTAAATTCCTGTCACTCCAGAACTGAAATCTTCAGGGATTTTAATTTCTGAGTTTATTTTTAGGTAATCAGGAGTATATTGTGTCTGACACATTTTTCTTCTCTAGGCAAGGCTGATGCCAGTGAAGTAGAAAAATTTGATTTATGGTTAAGGAATTTGGTAACTGGACACTGAGAGAAGACTGTCGTGCATTCAAAACAATGCTCACACAGAGCCCTGCTCTGCAGTGCACATTTCTTTCTGACTTGGCTATTTGGATTTTGGGCATGGGAGAGGCACGAACTTTCAAGGACTAATCATCTCAGCTACTATATGCCCTTATTTTTGTTATCTCTCATTTTATTATTAGGAATTGAAGACAGTTATGAGAGAAGACTTTCTCTTTGAGTTAGATACCAAAAATTTCTGTTCAAATTCTACATCTAAAATGCTATTCTTTTGCACTTGCTTACTATTTAATACTTGAGAAAAACACTCATTTTGTGAACTTTAAATCAAGGTATGCAAAATTGGACTTTTTAGTGAAAGAGTAGAGAAAATTCGACCTTCAGCAAACATACATGACAAAATTTGAATTTGAGGGGCAACTAACACCTTTTCTTGCTTCCTACCACTCTGGTTCTTGTAGGTCTCTTGCTGTTCTCAGGGGGCTCATGTGTTGAAACTCAACTCCCTTACTTTGGAAGCTGAGCCTTATTATCTGAATATTTTTGAATTCCTGACACCTACTTTGTGTCCTTTGCCACCGTTAGGGTCTAATTTTTGACTGAGATGACTTAATGGACTATATCTTTTGCCTTCTAAGAAGACATTTTTTTGGTAACCAGAGAAACTCTGGCCTGAGAGAGTAGGATATTTGGTCTACCTTTCCTAAAAGACTATGCCTTATGTAGATGGTTCAATTCCTTACTCAATGCAAGAGTCGTCTCTAGATCACATGAGGGACATCAGAGTGCTTGCTACAAATACAGAATCTATTATTAGGCTACCTGAGTTTACATCGCAGGTCTAGCTATCACTTACTATCATGTTGGGCAGCTTGTTTCGGCTATCTGTGCTTCGGTTTTCTCATCTGTGAAACTAGAATAATAGTGTCCAGTGCATAGGATTGTGAAGAGGATTCAGTGAGTTCATACATACAAAGAATTATTCCAGACAGTGTATGGCCTACAGCAAAAAAAAAAAAAAAATGCAATAAATGTTACTTTAAAAAAAACTGAGCTTTCCTAGAATTTAGTAAGTCAAAAGAATCAAGAAGAGGAAAATAAAGTACAAAGTAATCTTCATGGAGTAAACGGCACTTATCCCCAAATACTCATCACAAGCTTGTTTACTTTTTCTTCTCTTAAAAGTGACTCCTACCCTTGGGTGCTAGTGGCACCACCTCTGGCCTTTAGAAGAAGTACACGCAGCTCTGCAGGAGGAGAAAGAGGCTTGAACTGCTTAGTTTGGGATTTAAGGATCAGCACAAGCGACACAGGGGTGTCGGTGTTTTCAAGCCCATCCTTTGACAAAAGCTATCAGTGAAACCTTTGGTGTCCCACCTCCACACCCGTGGGCTCAGATGAACATTTTAACACTGACTGCAAACCCAAAGATGCTCCTTCCTGGCTTCCTCTCCCCTGAAAGAAAGCAAGGATACCTCTGAGTTCTGTTCCCCTCTTGGGTTCTCTTTCTTCATTTTCCCTGTCTTCACTTCTGCTTCTCTCTTTACTTCTCCAGAGGCAAATTCTGTAGGGGTGCAAGTCCTCCTACCCCAGGGAATGGAGCAGGAAGGTCAGGTGGGTAGAATATGAGGAATGAAGGCAATGGAGGCCTTGAGTGTGCCAGACCATGGTGGAGGTCAACTCCTGGTCTTCTGGCCAACTGCATCCAGCTCTAGCTGTAGCTTCCATGTTCTGAGGGGCTTGAAGTATGGCTTTAAGGCATCATGTCCCCTGACATAAATTGCAAAGCACTGGTTCCCTCTCTACTGACCATGGATGAAGGATTCCTAGTCCACAGCCTTTGTGAACTACCTGAGAGTTCAACAGGGACCTTCCCAAGAACAGGAGAGTGTTGATTTGCTCAGGTTTCTGGGAAAACAGCTTTTCCCTTGGGGGAGACCTGTCAGTGGCCCACCAAAGCCTAGATCCCACATATTTTGATCAAAAGAAAATTTTCAGAACAGTTCCTTGGGATCTACCCAGGCAAAAAAGCAATCAATCCACTTATTGCTGAGCTGGACTGCAGTAAGGAATGGAGGTGACAGGATGAATGTGTGTTCACCCTTTGGAAGGACGCCACCTCCTTTGCCATGGAGACACGTTCTCAGGATACTTTGCCTCTCATTGATTAAAATAGCAACAGGATTGTCAATTTCTATAGTTGAATCTGTGTTTGAAGGGATACTGGTTGGAAAATCTATCCCACCCCTCAGGCCCTCCTGGGAAGTCTCACTGTGTGAACTGCCTAAATATCTCCCCTGAAGGGTAAAATGACATGGTGACTTCTCGGTTAGTATTCTGTGTGCCCCTGCTGCTTCTGTTTTATGTTATTTATTGCAAACTTCATCTATCTTCTTGTTTAAGTTACTCCAAGTGTGCTAGACTTGGAAGTTTCTTTATTACTTTGTGAACTACTTTCTCTTGCTTATTCATCATTAAAAGGCAATTCATGCCGACCACAGCAGTGTTTGTACCTGCAGTCTCTCTCAGATTCCCCACCAGCCCAGGAAAGAAGAGGGCGAGTGAGGAAAATGCTTGGCAGCAAATTGGAACCAGGAGTTTCCTGAATTAGATTTAAAGCCCTGGCTCACTCTGGCCCTTTCTCAATACACTGTTCAGGGTTTGTCATATATATATGACATATATATATATATATAAAATTATTTTCACCCTCTGTATTTGGGGGAGTGCAGAAGAAATGAAATATTGTGTTTGCATCTCTCACTCTTCCTGTCTATTTTGAGGCATTAGAGCTTTGAGATTGTTTTTAAATAGCAGTAGGTTTTAGAAAGTATTTATATATATTAAACCAAAATATGTGCCTGGGCATCTTCACAACACTGATTCTAACTCTGTTTCACCAAATAAAACAAGTCCTCCTTATGATCTCACATAACAGGTTTTCAAACACTCAAATGTCATTATCACATGCTACTGCTCAGTTTCCTCTGACAGACTAAATGGCTATTGTAATGACACAGTTCTGGACATTTACTCTTTGCACCCACCTTCTTTGGTAGAATACAGATAATTAATGTGCTCATCTTCTTCAAAATGGAATGCCATTGGAACTCAACCCAGCACCCTACAAGCCATGTTTCTTGGTGAATCCCTACCACACTTCTATGAAGATCTACTCCAGAAATGGAGCAGTGTTGACATAAACATAGGATGGTTTCACTGAAGGAGGCAGTCATAATTTTAGGTCACTTTAAGCACTCAGTATTAAAAAGTAATGAACCATATGATGAGTTAGTCCTTTCCAACTCCTTTTCGGTTATTTTGATTACATCATGGAGCAAATTTTAGTTTAGTGCTGTCTTTCTACCACTGGCAAACACCTTTTCAACCAAGATCCAGTAGTCCTCCAGCTCAGAGCCTTAGGTAGGAGGATCTCTGGCAAGAATTTAAGATCATCACTTTGTTCTAATTACATTCATTTTAATTTACAGTTGATATACAGTTTCTTTTAAAAATAAATATTTTCAAGATATTTGAAAAGTCAGTTACTTAAAATTATATTTAAAGGAGACTCAAATGGAAAAATATGGTATTTGAATGCCTAAAACTTAGGAAAAACTTCAATAGAAAAATTCCAGAATTTTTTTTTATTATCAATATTAAGCCATAGGAAAGTTTTGAATATTCTTATTGCAGGGGATGACTAGTTAACTTATGAGAAAAGATCAGGGGATAAGTTTTAATTGGTAGGTTGAAGGAGGAGCTAGAGTTAGCCAGCCAGATGTGTGGCAGAAAAATGGTGTGAAAATCAGCTGTAGGGAGGAAGAGAATGTAGGCAAAAAGCCAGACCAAGACAACAGTGGGGCAGGTAAAAAGGCAGGGCCAAGGAATAGCCCCAGGGCCAATAGGCTTCTTTTTAAATATTCCTACATCTATATAAATTTTCTTTTCCCAATTAAAATGATAAATTTATGGTTAAAATATCTTAAAATCAGAAAAACACTGAATATAAAATTAAAATCTTTCATAATGCTCATCCCCCAAATAGCCAGTGGTTATCTTTTGTATATTTATTTTAGATTTCTTAATGAAGACAGTGATAACACCAATAAATATCTTTGCCCCATAAATGAATTACAGATTCTCTTCTGATGATAAATTTTTTTTCCTAGACATTTTTCCTAAAATAAACCTGAAGTTAAGAAATACTTGGCAGAAATTTCTACTTGTTGAATGACTCATTTATTTCTGTATAAAATATAAATTTATCAATATATTTAATCACATAAATAACATGTTCTAAATGCATTATTTTTCTTCATTTTCATATTCTCACAGAATGTTGATTGTGGAATAAATGTTTAACAATATCACTTCCAAGAATGTTTATATGATATTTCATATCAGGGAGCCAAAATTCAATCTTTGCCTTCTTTTTCATCAATTCAAATACTTTAAGATGTCAAACTTGAAATAAATTTGTGGGATAATACACCCCTCATATGAAAAGACTACAGAATCAATAGCAACTAAATCCTACAGATTTTGTATTAAATAGTGGAATATTCTTTTAATAGTCAATTAATATAGCATTTTACATACGTGCCCTAATTACAGGCATTGAAAAATCTCCAGTTAAAAATATTTTACATTTATTTAATTTTATTCATCTAAACTGGGCTTGCAGCCTTTTTTTCTGAAATGATGAGGTTGATTTTTAAAAACATATTAGCTTCCTCAGTACTTATTCTATTATTGAAATTACCAGGCATTTTCATTTTGTTGCATATATACTATATACTTTCTCACATATTTTCAGAAATTGATTATTTAAGAAATACTGCTTTTTTGTTACTATACATTTTGAATATTTCATCTAACTTTTCTCTTGTTCCTTTGAAGCCCACTGATTTGTTTTGTAGAATACAAAATGTGCTTTACAAAAACTCCTAATATCTAATTATATCAAAAGATGAGTCATCTAATATTTGGCATGTCTAATGATGCAGCTCTATCCAGCTAAATCAGGTGCTGCAATACAAGAATGTTAATGATTTATTTTCTGCTAAATTTTGTTATGAAAGATACTTATCTTCATCTTATCATCTTTTTTTGTTTTTTTTTTTTGAGTTGGAGTCTCACTCTGTTGCCCAGACTGGAGTGCAGTGGCCGCTCCCAGCCACCACAGCCTCGACCTGCTGGGCTCCGGCGATCCTTCCACCTCAGCCTTCCAAGTAGCCGGAATTACAGGCATGCACTACCACGCCGGCTGATTTTTTTGATTTATTGTAGAGATGAGGTCTCGCTGCCCAGGTGGGTCTCAAACCACGGGCTCAGGCAGTCCACTCACCTCAGCCTCCCAAAGGCGCGGGATTACAGGCTGAGCCACCGAACCCAGCTTCATTTTTATATTAAGTATTCTCAGAGACCCTGACAGCATAATGGGAGAAGTGAATGCCTGAATTACTATCATTAAAATTAAGCCGTTGATATCAAGTATGGTGTGACTGTCAGTGCACAATTAAAAATGCTCCCTGGATGTTGAACAATGTTTTCCACTAATTTTTACATAAAGTTATTTTCTAAATTTTGTTTTTTGAGTCAGAGTCTCACTCTGCTGCCCAGGCTGAAGTGTAGTGGTACAATCATGGCTCACCGTAGTCTCAAGCTTCTGGGCTCAAGAAATTCTTCTACCTCAGTCTTCTTAGTAGCTGGAACTATAGGTGCATATTACCACACCTGGCTAATTTTTTAATTTTTTTTTTTTTGCAGAGGTGAAGTCTCACTCTGTTGCCAAGGCTGGTCTCTAACTCCAGGGCTCAACTAATCCTTCCACCTTGGCCTCCCAAGGTATTGGGATTACAATTGTGAGCCACTGTGCCCAGCCTTATTTTCTAAAATAAAAGAAAATATTATTCTTGAAATAATTAATAATATTCTTTTAAATAATTAATAATATACTTTTTAAAAGAAAAATTATTCTTCTTAAAAGAATAAACTGACTTCTGGACTTCAGGGGAATTTAACATAGAGGGGTAAATTTGATAAAGAGAGAGGCATGAATGAAAATAAACTGAGAACAGGTACTTGAAGAGAGACAAGTTTAGATGTAGTTGCTCTATGGATCAGTATCAAAATTAAAAATAAAAATCTTTTAGGTGAAAGGTAGATCTGAGGTAGAAAGAAACAGCTTTCCTAGATGATTTATCAGTGTTCAGGTGTCTGAAGACAAGAAGAGTTATGGTTTAACACTAGACTACGACAGAACATGGATCAAAACTGGCCTAACTTTGAAATTCAGGGAAGCTATCTCAGGATGACTGGAGACAATCAAGAAGGGATAAATTAAGATTGCTTTGTGGTGATGGTGTGGAGAGGAGGTCAATTCAACTCCCTTTCTTCAACTTAAGTAATGGAAATAATGTGTGGTTTCTCATTTAAGGGTAAAAAAGAAACAAATTATAGGAAAAAGAAAGTGTTCACTTCCCAGTGTGTATAAGAGTATCTAGAGCAAGTATAATACTCATAACCAACAAAACAGCATCACTAGAGCAAGAAATATCATTTGAAATTCAATTTAAAAGGCAGAATTATATATTTTTTGTTTACTAAAGCCATTTTATCTAGTTGACAGTGTTTTTGTCAAGATTCATGTTTCTTCAGTGTTTAATGTTTGTAAACCACCTTGTGCTTTTTGGTAGGAATGATTTATAAATGGAAACTAATCTACGACTGGATGAATTATTTCAAAAAGTACAAACTTCAATTTTAAGGTGTAGTTTTATTTATTTATTTATTTACAAGAAATTCTTGCTTTTTAGATTCAAGTTATAGATATATGTTCTATTTGCTTGAAATTCATTGCTAGCACAAAACACAAGTTTTTTTTTTTTTTTTTTCTGAGGCTGGCAGCATTGTCTGGTGGTTCCCAAACATGAATGGGTATCAGAAGCTCCAGTGGAGCGGAGAGTTGCTTTCATAATACACAGATTTTCAGGTTCCACCCCAGATATACTGAATTTGAATTTCTAAAAGATATTGGAACCTGGGCCAGGCACAGTGGCTCATGCCTGTGTTCCCAGCACTTCAAGAGGCAGAAGGATTGCTTGAGGCCAGGAGTTTGAGACCAGTCTGGGCAACATAGTGAGATCCTGTCTCTACAAAATAAAAAAAAATTAGTCAGGCATGGTGGAGCATGCATGCCTGTAGTCCCAGCTACTCGGGAGACTGAGGCAGAAGGATTGCCTGAGCCCAAGAAGTCAAAGTTATGGTGACCCATGAGCATGCCACCATACCCCAGCATGGGTGACAGAATGAGATCCCGATTTAAAAATAAAAATAATAATACTAATAAATAAAAGATACCAGAACCTGTTAGGTTTACAAAGTTCACCAGGTGTTTATGTAGAGCACACAAATTTGGGATTTAGAGGTGGAGTCTACACTTAACTTTGGCCACTAAAGTCATCCATGACTATATGCATTAAGATAAATTCAGTGTAGAGTGAAGTTATCCATTTTAACCTCAAATTATCCCTCTGACACAAAACAATGGTTTTTTGATGTCTTAAAACTCCAATTATTTTACTATGAACTTATTTATATAATAGTTTCATTTTTATTCATTTTTGTATCATTGTCATTTAACACAAGCTTTGAATAAATGCAGAAAAATCTAGCCATTCATAGAACATTTATTTAGCCATTCAAATGAAAAATCTAGCCATTCATAGAACAAGTATACAATGGTCAATAAAAAGATAAGGACATTTTCCTGGTAGAGCTTAGATTCTAGTGGGAGACACAATAAATCAGAAACAAATGTTGGGGGAAAAAAGTACTTTGAAGATAACAACAGAGCAATATGATAGACAAGAGTTGGGACAGTCAAGCATTTATTTATATTGGTAGTCAGAAAAGAACTTCCTGAGGAAGTGAGTTTTGGGCATGAAGATAACAAGTCAACATCAGAGAATGGAGCAGTCCAGATTGGGAAACAGCAAATGCAAAGCTGTGTTTGAGAAACAGAAAGAAGGGCAATTACCTGGAGTATCTTGAGTGAGAGGTAGGATAGTAGAAAATAAAATTTAAAGAGATAGACAGTGAGAGTAGAGGTGGGGACACAATCTAGAATGACTCGAAAAAGCTGTCCTGGGGCTGAGGCTGTTTACCTTGGCAGTAAAAAGAACTGGCTTTGTTTTCAGTAAGACCTGGGTTCCAGTCCTGGTTTCACTAGTTATCAGGGACGTGACCTTGGATATAACTTAATCTTTCTAACTCTCATTGCCTTCATTAGTAAAACGTGGATAATGATATAATAATGATGTGACTACTAATGCCTCATAACATTGTCATGAGAAATAAATGAGAAAACAAATGAAAGTGCTTAGCCCCGTGTCTGGTACTTGGTAAGCACTCTATAATGTTAGCTGTCATTATTATTGGCAAGGAAGAGTTATTAGGAGTATATTGATAACAAGTCAAAATTTTTTCCAAATGAGAGTAATCCTTGAGCAGACTTACAGGCCCTACTTAGTCTTCCTTAATTGGAATCTCCACGAGATCCTATAGTATGTTTTTTTTCTTTTAAGCTTCCAGTTATTTTCAGTTGTTTGCTAAGTCTAGCATCGTTAACCTATTCCTATTCTGTATGTATGAGAAAGAAAACACATTCTGTTGTATTTTTTGACTTTTTTATGTAAATGTGAAACTTTAATAAGCATAATATTTATAACCCTTTCATATATGTATGGCACATAATTCCTTCTTGTGACTTATCAGTCATTAGCCTATAGATTCTTTTTCAACTTGCATTGCGAGGTTTATGTTTCTTTTCTCAGGGGCATAATTTTTTCTGTGAATACTTAACACTGTTTTGCTTTCTGAAGAATGTTTGGCTCCAAAGGTTATTTTAAGAAAATTTCAATGTTTCTGTATATGTGCCATTTCATGCCACCAGCCATAACAATAACCCATATTCTTCTACTTGAGAATATTTTCAATAATTTTTATGTGATTAAAAATCTCAGTTTTCCTACATACAATCAGCTATAAGCCATCTGTGAGTTCATTTAGCCATATGCTCAGCACTTGTTCATTGAAGGTCCACTAGGCTTGACCAGTACCGGTCAGCAGCAGACTAGGAGCCTACCTTCATGGAGCTCACCATTAAACTAGAGGGGTGTAGCAATAAAAAGATAGTTTTGCAAACAGAAAACTATATATTGTGAGAAGTATACTGAAGAAAACCCAACAGTTGTCATGATATCACATAGCAGGCTGGGCGAGGTTTTATCACAGGGACAGCAGGAAAGACCTTCATGTGATGAGCTCCACAATGAAAGTTAAGCACAAGAGTTATGAAGAGGGTGGAAAATGCATCCTGCCGGAGGTGGGTATGGCTGGGGACTAGCAGGGATTTGAAGTGAGCAGAGGTATGGCCAGGATTAAGGTCTGGAATGGGCTAGCCTTAAGCATAATGAAAGTCAGGTGAGGTTTTTAGCACAAGAGTTCCAGGATCAGATTTGCACTGACGTCAATAGAAGACAGGCCAAAGAAGATAACTGCAGAGATGGAACTGGATGGGTTTATGCAAAGCCTCACATTAATGAATAAATCCTCATTACTTCCAAAGTCACATTTCACCGGTGATCTAGCATATAAAATTAAAGTCCTGGCATTTTTCATGACAAAATGGAATAATTAAGAAACAGCAATGTTCAATTAAAGAAATATAAAAGATTGATTTATATGTCATCGTTTGGACCAATGGTTCTATCAACCACTTTAACATATATTTTCCATTCTAATTTCTAGCTACATATTCCTTTTTTTTTTTTGAATCTTTAATATTTAATTTTTCTTACTTAAAAAAGCAATAGACTTACAGAGGCCTATTCACAACTGAGGGGTTGTGGATAAAATTTCTTTGACTATCTTTCATCAGGTGATAGTTTCAGCATATGTCCTAATCAGATAAAATTTCTACGTGTACCTTTCAATGACAATTTCAAAAGAATTCAAAAACAAAGTCATGGAATATCAGTGATCCAAAAGTCTTGACTTCAGCATTTGACAAAAAGAGAAAACAAACAAACAACAAAAAAACCCAAACAAACCCAAATATCAACTTTGTTGTCTGACATTTAGATTTCAAGCTTCCTTTTCTTGATTGTTGAAAAAAGTTTGTTTTATTACAAATTTAATTACATTTGATTTTGTTTTGACTGTCTATGAAGAATGTCTCTCTGCTAATGCCAGTAAAAACACAAATACATTGGAAGGGCAACACTTTTAAAAATTACTAATAAATGCCAAACCCAAGTTTCATTATCACCATTACTGATTTCAAGGAAAAAAAGTATTTTAATGCCTGCCTTTTATTTCATTCTCTTGTGCCTTCAGAAAATAAGAGATTTAATGTCAGACCATGATCTACATGAACGAGTTCTAAGTTGGCAATAACATTACCTCAAGCATGAAGGAAAACTACTATCAAGCAGGAGACAGACTACCAACTATTCTCTCGCTACCTCAAATATTATTGAACATTTAGCCTCTTCACTCACTCCTGGCAAACACTATTTTTGCCTTTTGACTTCTACTGTCATTTGTACTTTTTTCTTACTTAGTACCTGCCTGCCTGAAATGGTCTGCTGCTCTTTTATTCTCTTAAATGCCTTCTCAAAACTAATCTCTGGCAAGAAATCTATTCTGCCTGTTCAAATCTATTTTGTTTCATGGCTTGTGCAATTCCCTTCTGACTATATTCTCCTTTTCCTTATGCTTGTCCCACCTGTGGAAAGGATGGGAACTATGTTTATATTCTATAATATGTTGGGGTCACCGTCTGTCTTTGTTATTTGGGGTTTATTAAAATGTTCACAAGGCACATCCCCTGACATCAAAATAATAGTGTAATGCCAGCTGGTTGGCAGGCATGGGTCTATGAGGAGAATTTGCTGCTAATGAGTGCAGAGGCCATTGACTTTGTTCTTTGCATATTTTCAGGTGTAGCTTTTACATTGAGGTGATCACTGTTTTTAAGAATAATCAAATCACTGTTTTTAAGTCAAGAATAATCAAATCCATACATTCTTTGACTTATCCATTCCTTTATTGACCCATTAATGCATTTATTCGTTAATGCATTCATTCAACAAGTATTTGTTCAGTATTTTTACATACTTAGCACTGCACTAGGCCCTCAAGGTCAAATGGTAAGCACATGATACAAGGTTCCTGACCACCTAGAGTTTGCTCTAGTGGAAGGGGGTGGGAGGAGTCTGTGACTGATATCTCACTAGTAAATGTATAATTACAAATTGAGAGAAGTAATTGGAAATACAGGAACATCATGGATTTATAAGCCTAGGTAACAAAAAATAAAAAAGTAAACTGGCAGAAAGGTGAGAGGGGAACAGTCAGAGACGGATCTTTTCCTCAAGAAACAGCAAAGGTAAGATGTAAGGAAACGCACAGGGGAACCATAGAGGTATAATTTGGTTCTAGATAGAGAGAACAGTATGTGCAAAGGTCATGTGGCAGAACGAACTCCTCTTTCAAGGAACTAAAAGAAGACTGTTGCCAAAGTGACTCAACTCAGCAATAAATGAACAGTGGTGTGAGATCATCTCTAGACTGGGGTAGGTATGACATAAGGAGGCCCTTGGACCTTGTACATTGGTCTTTATCCTACTATACAGCATTTGAACAAAATCACTAATGGATGGATGAATGATACAGCATCAAACTGACTTTTTGAAAAGATAATTTAGGCTACAATATGCAGACTGCAGGTACCCTGAATGCTAACATTTTGTGTAATCCATTTATGATAAGAAATGAAATGTTGCTTTGGTTCATCCTGAAATCTTTCAAAATCAGACTATGATATTAGTAAACCAATCACCTGTGTAAGCTCTGTATTAAATTTCTTATTTTGAAACAGTAACTATTAAATTTTCCAAATGAAGAAGTTCTTCTGTTTCTAAAAATCAGAATGTTTAGAAACTCAGTAGATTCTTATTTTTAAATTATAGTCAGTCACAATAAATATTTACTTACTAAACATCTCATAGATTTTCCAAAGCAATAGGATAAGTGGTTTCCTTAAGATTTTTTTTTAATTCTCAGTGCATTTAAGCTTAACTGACTGACATATTTACTCATGAGTACTGAAATAGATTAGCACCTTTTAAGTGCCAAGAGGCAAAACCACATGTGCCCTGTGTTAACAGAGACCATCTGACTTTTGAAAGCTTACCTAGCACTATAAGAGCCATCTTTGACCATCTAGTTCACACAACTCAGCTTTTAAAAACCCTCTAGTGATCTGCTAAGCCATGAAATTCTGGGATCCAAACAATGAGTCAGAATCAATCTGCATTCCATATTCAAAATAAGTCAAAAACTCTAAAAAAATAAAGATATGTAAGACTACCAACAAATACATTTTAATAACAATGTATAAAAAAGAAAAATCAGATCCTTGGCCAACGTGCCAAGACCCAAACTCAGGAGGTTGGAGTTTCACTCTTCCAGCTGACAACATAATTAACACCTGCAACTGCTACAGACACATACTCCCTGTAGTGTTTTAAATTTTATTATTATATTCACAGTTTTTAAAAAACATAACACAATACTAAATTATAAACTTATGTCCCATTCAACTGTCAGACAGGATCCTAGTTAACTTTTACAAGGCAGAGTTGAATATTTACAGAAACATACATATTCAAAAGATAATAACCTCCAAAAGGAAAGCCATTACAGATTCTTTGAAAATGAGGATCAACATTAGTAAAGGAGGCAATTACAGTCACATCAAAGACAGGTAACAAACTCATTGTTTTACTAAGAATGAAATGCTTGTCCTGTATTTTGGCTTGATTGTTCAACTTAAAACAAGCATCTAGGGAAAAATCTTTGTTGGTTTGAATCTAAGAAAAATTTTTGAAGCACAATAAATGGAAAATATTGAAGTCTCATCAAGCATACAATGCCCAGAGGTAACTTTTACAGATATCTTTGCACATGGTCAGCAGAATTTTAAGATGGCCCTAACATTCCCACCCCTGGGTTACATACCCTGCCAACCCCACCCCTTGAATGTGGGTCAAATAGAACCAGGCTAGCAAATGCAGGATAATGTGACCCTTCGTTTGTCCTGCACGAAGCAAGAAGTGAGTTGTTAAAAATTTAGAAAAACATCTCAAGGGTGTTTATGGTTAGAGTCAGCAGAGCAAAGTAGATCCCCCACCTTCTTGTTCACCTGACAATTGTAAATGGAACACAAACTTACTATGCAATCCGGATGCCCAAATGAAGACAAATCCATGTCCCTCACGACCTCTGCCCCCCACCAAGATCCCTCTAATGGCAGAGAAGAGAAAAGCCAGTCACCAAGACCCCCTTGGTGTAGTTCTTATTTTGACACTGTACTCCCTTCCTTTGTAGTCAGTACTCTTTTTCCTTGCTCACTCCCGTTTCCCTTTAAGTATGTCGTTTTGCCTTAATACATTCTTGACTTTGCTCACTAACCTGGTCACTTACTCTAGAATTCTTTCTTGTGGCAAAGTCAAGATCCTAGATGAAAGGGGAAGTCTCATTTCTGTGTGTGTTGAAGAGAATTTGTCTCCTGTAACATAACTATGAATGAGACAGTCTCTCCCACTAGGATGCATCATATATCAAAGGTAAGAGTCACTCTATGATTATATTACATTGTATAAGATTCTGACTTAGTTCACAGAAGAGAGTGATTTTCCTCCACCTTCAAAGAAGAAAACTGCTACACTGTGGAGAGGGACACTTGCCAGGGAATAGGACAACCAACAAGAAGGCTGGGGCCTGAGTTCTACAATCATAAAGAATGAAATTCTATCAACAATTGGTGAATTTAGAAGACCTCAAAGCCTCAAATGAGAAGGAAACCTCAGCCAACACCTTGATTTAAGCCTGATGATATGCCAAACAGAGACTCAGCTAACCAGTACCTAAACTCTTGATGCATGGAAATTGTGAAATAATCAATTTATGTTGTTTTAATCTTCTATGTTTTGGTAGTTTGTTGCAGCAATAAAAGCTAATGCATTTAGAATGTTTGTGTTATCTGAAATTCTGCAGTGTCTCTATTAAAAACCAAACAAACAAGGCAGAGGAAAAAGTTCCTTCAATTTTCCCTATCAGTGCTAAGATAGTCACCTCTCTCCTTAAAACAAAAGTAAGCTAAACCAAAAAAAATTAGCAAAAAACTCCAATAAGCCAAAAAATCAAAATAAAAAAGCAAAATCTCTCCTTCAAATATATGTATCATCCAATTTTCAGACTTACTTATTTTTAATTTTAACTACTAATTCTTCCAAGTGTTGTCTAAACATATAATTTCCGTATTTATTATTATTAACTTTTTACCTCTGGTTTACTTCTCAATCTACTGTTAAATGGCTAAATATGTTCTGACTAAAGAAACAAATAACCTCCCTCCTGCTAAATCTGTCCTTATCTTGTTGAATCTTTCAGCAGTATTTGAAACTCTTCCTTCTCACATACACTTTTTTCCCCCCAGAAATGGCTTAAAGCACAGAGAAAGGTTTAAAGTATACAATAATTACATTTATGTCCACCACCTAGATTCATCAACAATCTTTAACATTTTGCCAGTTTCTGTGTGTGTATATATTTTGCTAAATAATTGTGTAAGCAAATTTTGAATATCACATCATATGGAAACCTTCAAATACTTCAGCTTGCACTTTCTAAAAACAGACATTTTTCTATCACACCAAATGTCATTACCACAACTAAAAAAATTGACAATAACTTATCTATAATAAGTACAGTGAATGTGCATGTTTCCTAATTGTCCCTGTAAGGTCTTTTAGTTGTTTTACTTTTTGTATCAGTTCATACTTTAGGTATCAGATAGTGCATTTGGTTGTTACAGTCTTTAAATTATTTTAATCTTGAACAGTCACAGTCATTTCATGTTTTCTCCTATTGAAACCATCTATATAAAATTACCTTTATGTCCTGATCCCCAGGGAAAGGGCAAGGCTGATCAGAATATTTTCTCTTAAACAATGGACCTAAGATTGCTTGAGGACAAAAGCTGTGGTTGAAGGACAAAAGTGGTTTTAATCTCCAGGGATCCTGGCTCTCCTAACACCTTAGTCATAGACTACCTCTATAAAGGCTCATGGACTAGAGGGTAGTAATTGATGGTCATTAGACTTGCTTTATAGATAACAACTATTGTCATATATAACAATGGTATTTGAGATCTTTTTTAGACTTTGTAGTCTGGCAACAGAGCTCTCACCCAGGTCAGAGCACTAGAAAGTCCTCTATCAATCCTGTGACAACTAGGAAAACAGTCTCAACACTTTTCCAGGACATTATCAACTAATCAACAACCCTTGGCCTCTGCATTTTCAAGGAAGCAGATTTGAATAATTTCTCCCACCCTCCCCACTTAGCTGCTTTGCAATAGTAAACTCTTTCTCTACTTCTCATTCTCAATTTTGGTTTTTCTAGGCAATGGGCATAGGAAACTGGTCAGGCTGTAACATCATGATGACATCAACCTGTTGAAGAGTGTAAATCAGTTACTTTGAAATGACCTATATTCTAGACTTATCTGATTTTTTTTTCAAGTTTGTGTGGATTCATTTTTAACCTTGTATTTGCTATAAACTGGAGATACAACTTAAACATTTTTTGGAGAAAAGTTCTTCACAGGCGAAACAGATTGCTCATATGACATCTCAGCCAGAGATGATGTCCTTGATGTTTGCCGGGTTTTTCTTTCTAAAACTATGTATTTTTTCCTCCTTATAACCTGTGGATGGTATTTTGATATGTGCAAATAATCCTTTACGTGATAGTATTATCATCCATTGTTGAGCCCTTACCTACATCAATATTTCACTCTGGTTGCAGACTAGTCCTTTTCTTCTTCTTGAAAAACTTTCAACCTTTGGCATCAGTGATATCACAAGTTCTTCGTCTTTGTTTTAATTTTCCCTTCCATTCTGGTTCCTTTGCAAGCTCCTTTACTTTTGTGCCTCCTTAAATGTTGGTCTGCCTCAGGGTTCTTCCTAGTGATTGGGACCATTTTCACACAGTCATGGTTGGTACTCATTAAATCTTGAGAAAGGGAAATTAGGGTTTTGCATTTTAATAGAAGGGATTAGGAAAAACGGTTCTTACTGTGCCTTTTTAGGTTTATTTAAGCATCAGGGAAACTGGTCTCCAAAAATTACCAAATTACTAACCATAGAGTTAATACTTTAGAATATTATAGCTCTGGCCAGGCTCGGTGGCTCAGCCGGTAATCCCGTGCTTTGGGAGGCCAAGGTGAGTGAATCTCCTGAGCCCACGGGTTCGAGACCCGCCTGGCAATTTGGCGGGACCTCACCTCTACAATAAATCAAAAAATTAGCTGGGCGTGGCAGCGAGTGCCCGTAATTCCAGCTACTTGGAAGACTGAGGCGGAAGGATCGCCGGAGCCCACCAGGTCGAGGCTGCAGTGGCCGGGAACGGCCCTTCACTCTAGTCTGGGCGATAGAGTGAGACTCCAACACACACACACACACGCAAAATTATGGTTCTAGGAATTCAACTATATAGAACTATATAGATTTTCAAGGACTGCTTTTACTATTGTGAAGACTTTTTTTTGAGTCAGAGTCTCACTCTGTCACCTGGGATGGAGTGAAGTCACACAATCACGACTACTGCAGCCTCTATTTTCTGGGCTCAGAAGATCCCTCCACCTCAGCCTTCCAAGTTGCTGGAACTACAGGGGTGCACCACCATGCTCAGTTTTTATTTATTATGGAGATGAGGTCTTGCCCAGTTGCCCAGGCTGGTCTCTCAACCCTGGGTTCAAGCAATCGCCTTGTCTCCACCTCCCAAAGTGCTGGGATTACAGACATGAGCCACCACCCCCAACCTACTATGAAGACTTTTAAGTAGCATTTAACATTTATGTCAAAACAGGAGACAGAGAAGACATATAGTCTCACTGGTAGAGACACTGGTAAGGCTACACTCTCAGTGACCAGGGCAAGCCCAACTGGCTTTCAATAATATATGTGAGTAACTTGCTG
Organism: Cephalopachus bancanus; assembly: GCA_027257055.1. Classification (NCBI taxonomy): domain Eukaryota; kingdom Metazoa; phylum Chordata; class Mammalia; order Primates; family Tarsiidae; genus Cephalopachus; species Cephalopachus bancanus. The sequence goes on from JAPVLO010000262.1 coordinate 2,626,845, forward strand.
TATTCTTCCTCAAGGGACACTTTATCTTGATTAATTTTCATATTTCATTGTTTTCCATGTGATGTGATCAAAAAGCAAATAGTTTATCAAAGAATCATAAAGCAATTTACTGGACTTAGAAGTGAATTTTAAAAGATTAAAACTCATAGGAAAACTAACAGCCACATCAACAACAAAACATGTCGGAGTCCTGTAGCTGTCTAATCCAATACAAACTTTGCAGGAAGGGTGATTATACTTTTTGTATGTGTATGTCTTTTGAATTTTAAATTCCCACTTTAGTGCCCTGATGCTACTCCATAAATACTCATCAATTGTCTCTATTGTTTTCACTAAATTGTACAATATCATTTCAATTAGCAGTTATTCCAAATTCAATTCCCCTTAAATTGGAAGAGCAATAACTAAAATAGACTATATTTTACACAAAATTCAGATAAAAATGCAGACAGGTCACCCAATTCACTGCCAGAATTATTCAAAAACAATTACTTTTTCAATGGTGATTAAAAGATACTGTAAGTTCTTAAATCAAAAGTAGATTAAAATATATTTTTAAAAGGCTACAATTAAATATATTCTAATGTTTTAAAAGTTAAGTGATTCAAAGTACTGATTATCCACAACATAGTGTTTTCTAAACTTCTGGATAAATGAGGGTTAAGTGTTCGTTGTTATAAATGCATACAATTATAGCTAACTATTTCATAGGTCACTTAATTCAATAACCCCTGTCGAAGAATAGTCATGACTGTAAAAAAGATATCACTGAGATTTTTTAAATTGCACCACTTAGAATATACAGATCCGTCAGCAGATCAACCAGGATAAGTGACTCTTATGTAGGGAGTGTTGTGAACAATTTGATCCCTAATTAAAATAAGACTCCGTGAAAGAAAAAGAGTATTATTTAAAATTAGAAAAATAGTATTCACTCATTCCATTAGTTAGTGTACTCAGTAGCTTCACATTTATACTGTGTTGTGATTACAAAACTATTACATAAAATTCATTTTATGGGGCACTCATTCACAATGTATATAATAAACTTCCATAAGTGTTATGTTTATTTTTAATGAGCAAAACCAATCAACTGATTGTATACAATTTGAAGGTGTATTAGTTGCTAGGGTTGCCATAACAAAGTACCACAAACTGGATGGCTTAGAAAAGAAATATATTGTCTTATAGTTCTAGAGGTCAGAAGTCTAAAATTATGTTATCAGCCAGGTTATATTCTTCTGAAGGCACTAAGGAAGAATCTGTTCCAGTATACTCTTAGCCTTAGTGGTTTTTTGGCTTATAGCAGGATGGTGTCTTTCTTGTGTGTGTGTCTTTGTGTCAAGTCTTCACTTTTTATGATGATATCTGTCATATTGGATTGGGGCCCACCCTACTATACCCTCATCTTAACTAATTATATCTGTAATGACCTTATTTCCAAAAAGGCAGCATTCTAAGGTATTAGGGGGTTACAACTTCAACATAGAAATTTGGTAAGGACATAATTCAATCCATAATAAAAGGATAATTGCCAGTTCTAAAAATTGCCAGTTCACAAAAATGGTGTAGTAGGACCCGTAACTGATTTGGAATATACAAATAAATGTAACTATATAATCTATGGTCATATGTCTATAGTTAACTCTTTTATGATACTTTCCTTCAGCAAACATAGATAGCAAGTAAATAATTGATGCTAACTTTTATTGACATCTCTTAAAATTAAGCAAGGAAAGAGCCAAAGATATACATATTTTTTATTTTAAAGGATATCAAAGCTACTACCTAATTTCATATTTCATTACCTATTTTTTAATTCCAACATACACATCCCAAAGGCATTAGCCTTAATTTGTTTGAGATGGTTCATGTAAAAATTTGGGTCAGGAGGAAATTGATTAATATCATGTAATAATTTAAATCAGAGATGACATAATTATCAGAATGGTTGAGCTAAAGTTTCTCTATAATTTTATGCTTATTTCTAATTTCAAAATTTCAATAAATTTAAATAAAAAGATATTTACCTAAAATATTAATGACTATCTATCTGTAACTAAGAAACATTATGTTCACATTATATTTACCAATAAAGCACTAAAGATGTTCAAATTAAATCTAAGAACAGAAATAGGACGCCTTCTGCCATCTCTGGTAGTTCACCTAACTACTAGAAGAGCTTCTATAAGCTCTAGTTAATGACAAAAAAGTCAAGAAATATAATATGTATGACTGTCAGAAAGTCAGAAAGCAAAAGTAGGAATCAAGTGCCTCAGTTTACCTATATGTAAAATGTGATATTAATGATATCTAATTTTCAGGGTTGGTTCAAAGAAGATAATACTGCAAAACACATAAAGTATGCATAGGTTAACAGTAACTATGAAATAGAAATTAGCTATTATTATTACCATTATCTATAGATATAATTCTATACCTTTAAATTCTTAAATTAGTTTACCATAATAGTTTTCTTATAAAAATCCCTGTTTTCTTTATAAGCTAAAATGTGACAAAATGATTATGCTAAACTACAAAAATAAATATGCAAGACTAGCTGAGACAAATCTGAAAATTTAGAGTGAGGAGGAAGGAGGCTGTCCTACAGAACATTATAACATATCATAAAGCTAAAATCATCAAAACACCATAATACTGTATAAAAATCTATAGTAATGGAACAGAATAAACAGCCATGTAACATAAACCAAATATGGTGACTCAGTATAAAATAAGATGCAGATCACTAAAGAAGAATTCAGTACATCATACTATCCAGAAAGAAACATTAATAAATTGTTAAATCAATTTTGTGGGCCAGTCAGAATTTTTAAAAATTTAAATGGAAAAGAATAGGAATAGCAAATATCAGGATTCATAACACAGATTGAGGATAAAATTTATTTTTGACACTTTCATTTTAGTCATAGGTATGTGTGTAAGTGTGTATGTGTGTCATGTTTGATTTATTTAGTTTTACTTATTTTTATTTTTATTTTTTGAGTTGGAGTCTCACTCTGTCGCCCAGACTGGAGTGCAGTGGCCGCTCCCGGCCACCACAGCCTCGACTTGCTGGGGCTCCGGCGATCCTTCCGCCTCAGCCTACCAAGTAGCTGGAACTACAGGTGCGCGCTACCACACCTGGCTAATTTTTTGATTTATTGTAGAGATGAGGTCTCACCAAGTTGCCCAGGTGGGTCTTGAACTCGCGGGCTCAGGCAATCCACTCACCTCAGCCTCCCAAGGCGCGGGATTACAGGCTGAGCCATCGAGCCTGGCGACACTTTCATTTTAGTCATAGGTATGTCTGTAAGTGTGTATGTGTGTCATGTTTGTTTTAGATTGTGATGTAATCCATATTATTTTTGACTATGGGTTGTGATCCAAAAAGTTTAAATGCCTCTCCAATAAATGATTTGGTAATTAATTAATTTTAGAAAATCTATTTATATCTTTACTTCCCATTAAATAATGAAACAAAATATATAAAGTGTTTTTTTAAATTCACTGTCATAAATTTTAATGTACATATGTATATATGATCACTGGGAAAGAATATTAGAAGCATAAAAGTTAAGGTAAAAAAATCACAAAGAAAAAAGATTATATGTTTGAATTCACACATACACAAATTACATAGTTCAGAAAGTAACCAAAAGTGATGAACATTACACACTGGGAAAAATAATTGCAACAAAATATCCTTAATGTGTAAAGGAAAGTATATTCTTAATGTATAAACGATGATTTGTAGAAAAGAGATATATAAATGAAGAAAAGCGTTTACTTTCACTTAATAACAAAAAAATTAGACAGCAGTAAAATATCAACTTTTTCATCAAATATTGCAGGAACTGATGAAAAGATATAAAAACTGCCTGAGGCAATGTAATTTAATGTACAGAATTTTGGACTTCAGTTTGAAAATATATCAATAAACTGAATGTTGTTTTCCTCTGACCAAGTAATTCCATTTTGTGAAGTTTCTTTCAAAGAAGAAATTTGAAGTTTGCACTATAACTCAGATACTGTTATCATTACTAGTAATAGTTCTAATTAAATGGTCTGTGTTTCAAATAGAGTAAGCTGCAGTAGATGCAAGCTTTTATTTGAATACTTTTTAATGGAACAGAAAAAAGTATTATATAAGCAAGAATATCTGAATCAAAACTTTATATATGTCAAAAGAAAAAAATGACTGAAAGGAAAATTAAAACACAGTGATTTTCTCTAGGCTGGAAAATTATGAGGACTTCAGGTAATTTTAATTTTCTTCTTCATATTTCTCTACATGTCCACTTATCTGAAATAAGTACATAATTCTTCAATACTAAAAAGTAATTACGTTTATTTTAAAACAAAACAATCTCCTTGTTGCCCCTCCCATCTTGCTTTAGAAGTGGTTCTCTTAGGATTTCCCTATGAGAGCTTAGAATGGTTTCAAATTAAAACATCAGTTATTCTTATTTAAATTGATTCTTTGAAAAATGAATGCCTGAAGGTATTGTAAACTGTTGTTTTAAGTACAGTCATGTGTCATTTAATGACAGGGATAGTTTTGAGAAATGTGTCCTTAGGCAATTTCATTGATGTATGAACATCATAGAGTGTACTTAAACACAAAACGAGACCAAATATAGCCTACTATATATATACTTAGGCTATGTGGTATAGTCCATTGCTCCTAGGCTATAAACATGTACAGTATGTTACTGTACTGAATACTGTAGGCAATTGTAACACAATGGTAAGTATTTATGTATCTAAACATAAGAAAGGTATAGCAAAAATATAGTATTACAATCTTATGGGATCAGCATTCATGTTTAATAGGAAGCTATTATATTAGCAAGACAAAAAAGAAAGTGACAAGGGGAATGCTTAATTGTTCAGTCACGTGCCACACTGTTGACCAAAACACTGCCATGTGGCACATGACTGAACAATTAAGAATTTCCCTAAGCCGGGCTTGGTGGCTCAGCCTGTAATCCTGTGCCTTTGGGAGGCTGAGGTGAGTGAATTGCCTGAGCCCGCGGGTTTGAGACCTGCCTGGGCAGCAAGACCTCATCTCTACAATAAATCAAAAAATCAGCTGGGCGTGGTAGCGCATGCCTGTAATTTCAGCTACTTGGAAGGCTGAGGCGGAAGGATTGCCGGAGCCCAGCAAGTCGAGGCTGCGGTGGCCGGGAGTGGCCACTGCACTCCAGTCTGGGCGACAGAGTGAGACTCGAACTCAAAAAAAAAAGAAAAAGTAATTCTTTTTTGTTAATAAAAATTTTGGATATAATATTTACCATAGAATTTTATTTTTTTTTTTTATTTTTATAATTTTTTTATTACAAAGATGTGGGGTACAATTCAGGGTTAGGTATCCAAACATTGATTATGCAGGTACTGTTATTGATGAGGTATACCCCTCCCCCCAAGCAATTTCCCTCAACTGCCAATCCCAACCCCCCTCCCTTGACAGTTTCCCATTACTGCCAAACGCTTTCTTATAGTATTATATAATTGTTCAAGGTCCGCTTATGAGTGAGAACATATGGTACTCTGTTCTTTGTTTCTGTGATAGATCACCACAGTATTTTTAATGATTACCTCTCTCACTTGTTAAGAACAAGAATGTGAAGGACCTAACACAAAGTTGCTAATATAATAACATCCTATTAAACATGAATTAATGAATTAAAACTGTAAAATTAACAAAACTTGCTAAGTAAATGTAAACGCCATCCCTTCTCTGTCAACATAAGGCACCTTTAATTACTTATATCACATGTAAATGTGGTGGACATTGTGATGCCCACTCAAATAACCTTCTAAGGAAGGATATGCTCCCTCAACAGGGATTGCCTGTACTGCCTTGCTTAAGGTCACGCTCCTTCCTAGGGTGGCCCACATCCACTGATTGACCCAGGTGGGAGTAAAGCCCTCACCCTCTCAGCCTGATTTGGGAGAACTTAGACCATTCTAGTCCTGAGCATCCCTTCAGGTTGGTCCTGCACTGCATTCTGATTTTCTCCTCTGCACAATCTTTCTTTCTTCCCTTCCATTCCACAAGTATTTACCCCAAGAGCACATTTTAAGAAGCTCTTACAAGGTAAATTCTGTCTCAGAATCAGCACTCCATCTGGGAAAATGAATTACTACTACAAATACAGGTGGACTAGCGACATCTTGGGTATATTTTGGATCTTATTATGTCATACAAAATGGTGAATAATTAATAAGCATATAATAGGAGATAGATAGATAGGTAAATTAATGGAAAAGCACCTAACTGTAAATTCAACTTAAATCTTAGAATTTGCTTGATCCACTACTTATTAATGGTTATCAGTTTATAATTTTATAAAGTATCATAATCTCTATTTGTAAGAATCTGACAGGAATTTATTTTATAATACTTTAGTAAAATTATTTTTAAAATGATCTGTTAGTATCAAGCTTTGGAACAGTTTTAGTAAAATGACTGACTCAATCTATGTACTGACTTGAAACCTTTTCTTGAGTGCAGTCAAGTAGCTGATTCTGATCCATGTATTCCCTTAGTATGTTCCACATATAACAATCAACAATCATGTAAGTTTAGCAAATGGAAACCTGCCTTTGGCACGTTTCACAGTGCTTCAAAGGGTGATGAATCAGAAAACAACTCTCAAAACTTGCTAACTCAACCAGCTAGCCTTCGAACTGAAGCTCTTTGCTGCCCTCTGTAGGTAACCAAAAATCATAAGTCAACATTCATTTCTCAGGTACAGTAATTTTGTTCTGAAAATTTAATAGAATAATGGATTAAATAGAGAATATTTCATTTAAAGTGGAGTTATTTTTTCCTATAATTTATTTTGTATTATATCATTGTGTTTCTACATTTGCCTTTTTATAAATTATCATTACCAAAAATTAAAACTTTGTGACTGAAAGCACCATGGTAAGACAAAATGATAATATAATACAATACACAAACATACACACATAAGTCACATAAACACACATGCATGTACAGATGAAGTATTAGTAATTTTTATCTTTCCTTTGATTTTTCATCATTATATATATATATATATATATTAGCCACATTAAAAAAATTCGAATTATAGTATAGAGTGACTTCTCATTAGACATAAGCTACAAGTTCTATTTTCTTTTTTTTTATATAGTATTTTTTTTATTTTAAAGTTGTGGGGTACGGTTAAGGGTTAGGAATACAAATATTCATTGTGCAGTTACCCTTGTTGATGAGGTGTGCGCTGTTAATCCTACCCGCTTCCTCTCACTGCCCCCCCCCATAGTTTCCCACCACTGTCAATTCTTTTCTTACAGTATTATGGTAGTTGTTCAAGTTTCACTTATGAGTGTGAACATGTGATGTTCAGATCTTTGTTTCTGTGAGAGATCACTCAGTATTATAAACTCTAATTCCATCTAGGTTGCTGCGAAATTCATGATTTTGTTCTTTTTTATGGCTGCGTAATATTCCATTGTGTATATGTACCACATTTTTTAATCCAGTCCTCTTCTGATGGACATCATGGTTGGTTCCATGATCTTGCTATTGTGAGCAATGCTGTGATAAGCATATATGTGCAGGTTATCTTTTTTGTACAGTGATTTGAGTTCTTCAGGGTATAGTCCCACTAGGGGGATTGTGGGGTCATATGGAAGGTTGATTTTTAGAGCTATTAGAACTCACCACACTAATTTCCACAGAGGCCGTACTAGTTTACACTCCCACCAACAGTGTAGCAGTATTCCCTTTTTGCCACATCATCTCCAGCATATGATATTTTTTGTTATTGATAATTGCCATTCTGACTGGAGTTAGGTGGTATCTCAGTGTAGTTTTAATTTGCATCTTCTTGATGACTAGTGAGGTTGAACATTTCTTTGTATATCTGTTGGCCACTAGTATGTCTTCATTTGAGGAGTGTCTGTTCATATCTTTTGCCCACTTTGTAATGGGGTTGTTTGTTTTATTCTTTTCAGCACATTTGAGTTCCTTATAAATCCTTGATGTTAGGCCTTTGTCAGACATGGAGTTGGCAAATAATTTTTTTCCCCATCTGTGGGTTGTGCTGCTCTCTTGATGGTTACTTTGGCTTTGCAGAAGCTTGTCAGTTTAATGAGGTCCCACTTGTCTATCTTATCTCTTATGGCAGGTGCATTTTGGGTTTTGCTCAGGAACTGGATGCCAGCTCCAACATCCATGAGGGTGTGGACTGCATTTTCTAAAGTTCTTATGGTTTGAGGTTTTACATTTAAGTCTTTGATCCATTTAGCATTAATTTTTGTCTATGGGGATAGATAGGGGTCCTGTTTGAAGCTTCTGCATGTGGTCAGCCAGTTTTCCCAGCACCATTTACTAAATAGGTTCTCCTTGGTGGTGGAGGCTTTGTCAAAGACGAGTTGGTTGAGAAATTGAGGTTTCGCTTCCGGAATCTCAATTCTATTCCATTGGTCTATATATCTGTTCTTATACTGTTTTGATTATTGTAGCTTTATAGTAAAGTTTGAAGTCTGAGATTGTGATACCTCTGCTTTGTTTTTTTGCTTAGGATTGTTCTGGCTATTCTTGGTCGTTTGTGTTTCCATATTAATTCCTGTATTGTTTTTTTCTAGATCTGAGAAGAATGTTGCTGCTAATTTGATGGGGATTGCATTAAATCTGTAGATTGCCTTAGGCAAGATGGACATCTTCACAATGTTGATTCTTCCAATCCATGAGCATGGGATATTTTTCCACTTGTTTGTGTCATCTTTGATATCCTCGAGCAGTGTTTTGTAGTTTTTATTGTAAAGGTCTTTCACATTTCTGGTTAGGCAGATGCCAAGGTATTTCATTTCTTTGTGGTTATTTTGAATGGGATTGTGCTTTTTATTTGGGATTCTGTTTGTTTTTTATTGGTGTAAAGAAATGTGATTGTCTTTTGCAAATTTATTTTATACCCTAAGACTTTGCCAAAGTCCTTTATCAGTGCAAGGAGGTTTTTGACAGATTCTCTTGGGTTTTCAAGGTACACAATCATGTCGTCTGCAAAGAGAGATAACTTGACTCCTCTTTTCCTATTTGGATACCCCTGATTGCCTTCTCTTCTCTGATTGCTCTAGCCAGGACTTCCAATACTATATTGAACAGGAGGGGTGAGAGTGGGCATCCTTGTCTTGTTCCAGTTTTCAGGGGAAATGGTTCTAATTTTTGTCTGTTTAGTAGTATGCTGGCTGTGGGTTTCTCGTAGATGGCTATTACTATTTTGAGGTATGTTCCACATATGCCTAGATGTTTGAGGGTTTTTATCAAAAAGGGGTGCTGGATTTTATCAAAAGCTTTATCTGCATCTAATGATATAAGCATGTGGTTTTTGTTTTGACGTCTGTTGATGTATTTAATTATATTTATGGTTTTACAAAAGTTGAACCAGCCTTGCGTCCCAAGGATGAAATCTACTTGGTCATGATGGATGATTTTTGGGATGTATTGTTGAATCCGGTTTGCTAGGATCTTGTTGAGAATTTTAGCATCTATGTTCATCAAATATATTGGCCTGTAGTTCTCTTTTTTTGTTGGGTCTTTACCTGGTTGGGTATCAATGTGATGTTAGCTCCATAAAATGATTTGGGGAGAGTTCTATCTTTCTCAATCATTTGGAATACTTTCAGTAGTATTGGTATCAACTCCTCCTTAAATGTCTTATAGAATCCTTTTGGAAAGCCATCTGGTCCAGGGTTTTTTTTGGTAAGTAGTTTTCTTATTACATAGTCAATTTCCTTGATTGTTATTGGTCTATTTAGGTTCTCAATTTCTTCTTGTTTCAACCTAGGCAGCTTGTGTGATGCCAGAAAGTCCTTCTTTTCCTTAAGGTTTTCAAGTTAGTTTCCATACAAGTGTGCATAGTAGTCTCTAATGATCTTTTGTATTTCTTCAGGGTCAGATGTGACTTCATCTTTTGTGTTTCTGATTGTGTTTATTTGGGCTTTTTCTCTCTTTTTCTTGGTCAGTCTAGCTAGGGGACCTTCAATGTTGTTTATCCTTTCCAAGAACCAGCTTTTTGTTTTGTTGATTTTTTGTATTGTCTTTTTGTCTTCTATGTCCTGGATTTGGGCTTTTATTTTGGTGATCTGGATTCTTCTGCTGAAGTTAGGGTTTTGGTGATCTTGCTTTTCCAACTTCCTTAGGTGACTTGTTAGGCTGTTAATTTGTGATCCTTTCATTTTCTTCATGTGCATTTGTAGAGATATGAATTCCCCTTTTACTACAGCTTTCATGGCATCCCAGAGATATTGGTAAGATGTTTCTTCATTTTCATTTTTTTCCAGATATCTTTCAATCTTTGTTTTGATTTCATCATTGACTCAGGAGTTGTTTAGCATCATGCTGTTTAGTGTCCAATCTTTGTGGGTTTGGGGAAACCTTGTTGGTATTGATGTTTATTTTTATTCCACTGTCATCCAAGAAGGTGAATGGCAAGATTTCAATCTTTTGAATTTTCTTTATACTTGATTTATGGCCAAGTATGTGGTTGATCTTAGAGTACGTTCCATGTAGTGATGAGTAGAATGTATGTTCTGTGGTTGTTGGGTGGAGTGTTCTGTAGGTATCATTTAAATCCCTTTGTTCAAGAGTCACATTGAGGTTCCGCGTCTCGTTGTTGATTTTTTGTCCTGATGATCTGTCTAGGGTTGTGAGTGGGGTATTAAAGTCCCCAGCTATGACAGTGTTAGAGTCAATATCTTTTTTGAGTTTACTTAGAAGCTGCTTTATGAAGGTTTGCGCTCCTGTGTTGGGTGCATATATGTTTAGGATAGATATTTCTTGTTGATGGATTGAACGTTTTATCATTATGTAGTGGTCTTCTGCATCTTTTTAAATTTTTGATAGCTTAAAGAGTATTTTGTCTGAGATTAAGATCATGACTCCTCCTTTCTTTTGTGTTCCATTTGCCTGAAATTTTGTTTCCCATCCTCTTACTTTGAGTCTGTGAGATTTTTTTCTAGTGAGATGAGTCTCTTGGAGGCAATCTATTGTTTCCTGGTGATATTTCATTCATTTTGCCATTCTATGTCTTTTCAGTGGTGTATTTAGTCCATTCACATTCAAGCTAATTATTGAAATGTGAGAGTTGATCCCTATCATAAAGTTTTTATAGACTTGTTGTTGTTGTTCCTGTTTGTTTGTTGTCTTTCTTCAGGTTTTGGGGTTGGCTCATGTCTGTTATTAATCCTTTTCCTGTACTCTTGTGAAGAACATTGTTGCTCTTTTTTCCTTTCTTCTGGGTTTAATACTTTCTTTAGTGTTTCTTGTAGAGGTGGTCTGGTGGCAGCATAAGTTCTTAGGGATTGGCTATCTGGGAAAGATTTTAATTCTCCCTCTCCAATGAGGTTTAGCTTGGCTGGATAGCTTACTCTTGGTTGAAATTGTTTATCTTTTAGAACTTTGAAGATAGGCTCCAAGCTCTTCTAGCCTGAAGGGTTCTGTAGATAAATCTGTTGCTATTCTAATTGGTCTTCCCTGGTAGGTAGTCTGACCTTTTTCTCTTGCTGCCTTTAGGATTTTTTCTTTTATATCTCCTTTGTTTAGGTGAATTATTATGTGTCTGGGAGTTGGTCTTCCCATTTGTTGTCTTGCAGGGGTTCTCCGGATCTCTTGTGTTTGAATTGTTACATTACTAATGAGATGAGGGAAATTTTCTTGAATAATTCCATGGAATGTTTGTTCTGGGTGGTCCCCATCTCTCTTTCTACCTCAGGGAGACCAATTACTCCTAGGTTTGGTCTCTTGGAGTAGTCAATCACCTTTGAAGGCTTTGTTCTGTCTTTTTAAGCTTCTTTTTATGATTTTGACAGTCTGGGTTAGTTCTATATTTTGGTTCTCAAGCTCTGAGATTCTTTCTTCTGCTTGGTTATTTCTGCTTTCTGTGCTTATCAGTTTGTTATTTATTTCATTCACAGTACTTCTTTACCACTGTTATCTTGGTTATCAACTTCTTTCTAGTTTCCTCTTGTCTCTCCTCAATTCTTTTTAATCTCTCCATTAATGTATTGATATCTGGGTTTGTAGTTTGAGACCAGTCATTCTGGGGGCTCTTCATTGTTTGCATTCTAAAGTCAGTTTTCTCAGTGTCTGATCTCAAAGTGATCTGTGAGAGACCCGTATTCTTCTTTTGGTTTTTCTTCATTTGTGTAGATTTTTCTCTCCCCCTTTCTCTCCCCTTCTTTAATTCTGTTTTTCAGGGAAGGTGGGGTTACTTTTACTTCTTTTTGTTCAATCTCCTATTCTTCCTTATGAGGGTCCTCTGGCTTTCCTCACTTTTGAGGCTGGATTGTGGGTTGGGGGCTGTACTTTTTGCAGTTTTGAGGTTTAATTGAGGGAAAACTGTGATTCAGAAACTATCTGCAGATCTCAGTATCCACCAACAGGTGTATGGGCACACTGGAACCCACTTCCCACTGCCTTACAATCTGTCCATGCAGTGGGGTTTAGGTTTGCTCCCTGGAACAAAAGGAGGTAAGAAAAAGGAAAATAATGGAAGAAAGGGGGTCAAGAGGAAGTTGGAGAGAGAAGAGTAAGAGGGAAAACAGACATATATACCAACTAACGAATACAAAGAGACACAGGCCAGAAAAGAGTAAAAAACAAACAAACAAAATTCCCTAAAGCCTACCAGTAATCACACAAAGACAGTCCAATAAAATCATGCCTTTTGATATATTTTCCCCCAACAAAAACAGGTAGTTTAAATACAAAAGCAGACAAAAGTGAGCAAAACAAATAGTCAAAATAATAAAATCAAAAATCAAAATAAGAAAGCAGACTAGCTCTGGAGTCTTTCCTGAGTGTCTAAAGTCTCTTCAGCTCTAATCTCTCACCCCTCCCGTTTGCTCTCATTACAGGCAGGTTGGGTTGGTTCCCTTGGTTTGCTGCCTTGCTGCCTGAGGACTGAGTTGTTTATGTCTGATTCAGCATAGGAGAGGGGTTTCTGTCTCCTGTTTTGGCAGGTTTCCTTAGAAACAAGGTGGAGGCTGCTTGAAGATAGGTGGGGCAATGCAAATCTCTGCCTGGAAAATGGCAGTGGTGGGCAGCTCCTCTTTTGCTGATCCTTTCTCACTGCTTGTCCCTTCTCGCCACGTGTCCGGGTCAGTAGATGATCCACTATGATGGGCGATGGTGTGTGTTGGTGTCAGGAACTCGCAACCAGTGGTACGGCTGGGCGCCGCAACTGGTATGCCACCAGGGCCTGGGGTGGATGAGGGTGCCAGGAATTTCTGCACTGGAGCCGAGCGCCGCAGTGTCAGCAGCTGGTAGCAAACAGCAGCAGTCCCCTGCGGAGGCCTGTAGTGTGACAGAGGCTGTTTGCTGCGTGGGACTGGCTATAGCAGCCACCCCCACCCCCCCATGTAGGCAGCAGCTGTGGGGTGCATGCAACTGCCCCCAGGAATCACCCTTAGTGGAGATCATCACAGTTCAGCTTGTCCCGTTGCCATCTTGTTTGTCTGTCATCTTGCTTGTCTTTTCACATTATAGGTTTTTTGCTTTTGGTATGAGGATCATTGTTGTTTCCATTTTGGAGTGGGGCAGCTATTCTTTTTCAAGAAAATAATCATTATTTCATTCACTGCAATTCAACTTAAAATTATTTTGCTGGGCATTTTCTATGTACTCAGTAAAAATCTAGATTATGTGTGAAGGATAAAAAAATGATAGTAATAGTGACAACAAACAGCTGAGTGTTACAGCATGCAAGATACTGTAGCACATATTTTACATATGCTAACCATTTAATCTTCACAAATATTACAAGATCTTTGATGTTGTAGAGGTTACAGTTTTGTTGAGAATAGGATCATCACTTCTGTATTGCTACAAATCACTTTTCTTAGAGAATAAGAAAGGTCAACCATCTTCTGCAATGCCTGCTATTTCACAGAGAGTTTGATTTTACTCCATGCAAGTTATTTGCATTTTGAGAATATCTTTGGCTCTTTGTCTTTTAAGCAGTGTGTTTCAGAAGACTTCCCAAGAGATAACCAGCTGAAGAATGTAGCTTCTCTAAATATGAGCCAGTCTTCTATCACTTCTTAGAAGTAGTGGTTATATTGTTATGAAAATAAGATCCAAAAAGTCCTACATTGCTGGCCTTCATTATTTCTACTCAATTTCTCAATTGTAACTATACTTCTCTTATCTCTGAATGAGTTACAAGGAAACTTACTTGGTTTATCACTATGAGATAAACTTAGATTATTGCACATAATAGTGAGAAAATCATTACTGATTAGTAAAAATAGCAAATATCTTCTGGCATTGATGATATGGACCTACAATCTGTGAAAAATTTAGGCATAACAGAATAAAAAGTCACAAAGGTATGATGCATATTCAGAGTAAGTATGTCCTTCTGAAAGGGTGCAAAATAGGTTTGCATAATTGTGAAAATATTAAGAATCATCTTTATAAATCAGTTTTGGTATATTTAAAGGTGTCAAATTCAATTTCCATAAAACTTGTTATCTAAAAGCATATGATTGACCATTTCCGCAAATCATTTTCAAATGAACATAGCAAAACTTAACCATAAATTATGTTCAACACAAGGCAAAGCATAACCATTTTTTCTAATGTAAATAACCCAGAGCATTTATACAGTAGGAGAGCAATCATTTTTGAAAGAGAGTTGGTTATTTAGTAAATTATTAACCAATTAAACAAATAATTTTAAAGCCTGTTATGTGCCAGGTACTATGTTTGGCATTGGGGCTACCTCAGTAAACATGAACAAATCTCCCTACCATCATGGGACAGGCATATGTTGCATAACAGCATGACAGTCAACAATGAACCATATATGAGAGGGGATCCCCCTTAAAAAGAATTAGTTTTTGAGGGTGAACCCCTTGTAGTACAGACTTTCCCCACTAGGTACTTGTTCCAGGAACCCATTTTTGGCATCAGTGTACCAATTAGCATTGTTGTTGGACACTGTGTTTGGCTTCAGTGTATTTTTTTTTTGGTGATTCAACATGTTTGCCCATTTAATGATGGATGATCTACCAGTGCACCTGCCCACACCATGCTGAGTGTTCAGCAGTTTTTGACAAAAAATTATTATGACCCCCATGTCCCACCCTCCCTATTCACCCAATATCACCCAAACCAAGTTTTTTGTTTGTTTGTTTGTTTGTTTCCCAGGATGAAAAAAGTCCTCAGTGGGAAACATTTTGCTGATGTGAAAGAAATGAAACGAAAAACAGCAGTAGCATTAAAAGGCATCAGAGTTGACAAGTTCAAAAACTGTTTTGAGCAGTGGAAAAAGGCATCTCGATCAGTGTATTGCATGAAACAGAGAGTACTTTGAAGGTGACTGAGGTTTAAACATGAAAGAATAAATACACAATTTTTTATTAATAAATTCTGGAGGTCCCCCTCATATACCATGGCCATCCTATAAGATCATAATAGAACTGAAAACATTCCTTTTGACTTGTATTTACTATCCTTTTTATTGTTATTTTAGAAGGCATTCATTCCTTCTATTTATTAAAAAAATAATTAACTGTAAAACAGCCTCAGGCAGGCCCTACAGGAGGTATTCTAGAAGAAGGCATGTTATCATAGGAGATGACAGCTCCATGCATGTTATTGCCCCGGAAGACTTTCCAGTTGGACAAGGTATAAAGGTGGAAGATGGTGATACTGATGATCCTGACTCTTGTAGGCCTAGGCAAATGTGTGTGTTTGTGCTGTATTTTTTTTTTAACAAAAAAGACTTAAAAATTAAAAAAAAAAACTCTAAAAATAAAAATGCTTATAAAATAAGAACATAATAGAAGATTTGTATAGATGTACAATGTCTTTGTGTTTTAAGTTAAGCATTATTACAAGAGTCAAAAGTTAAAAATACATTTAAAATTCAAAAGTTTATAAATGTAAAAAGTTACAATAAGCTAGGTTCAAATTTATTATTAAAAAAGAAAAATTTTAAGAGTACAGTATGTATAAGGTCTAAAGTAGTGAACAGTAATGTCCTGGGCCTTCATATTCACTCACTACTCACTCATTGACTCACCCAGAGCAACTTCCAGTCCTGCAAATCTCCACTGAGGGTGAGTGCCCTACACAGGTATACTATTTTTAATCTTTTATACCATATATTTACTGTAACTTTTAATGTTATGTGCTTAGATACACAAGTACTTACCACTGTGTCACAAATGCCTAAAATATTCAGTACAATATGCATAATATGCGTAGATTTGTAGTGTAGAAGCAATAGGCTAAAACATATAACCAGGTGTGTAGTAGGCAATACTATGTAGGTTCATGTAAGTTCACCTCAAGGATGTTTGCAAAATGATGAAATCACCTAATGACACATTTCTCAGAACACACTCTCATTGTTAAGCAATGGATGACTGTATTGCCTTGCACCTTGTCATGACATCTTGGTAAAGGGAGAAAGAACATAAGCAAAGAAATAGCTAAAATATCATATGGTGAGGAAAAGTTAACCAGAGAAGCATAAAGATCAAGTGTGTGTGTTTGTGTCCAAGCACATGTAGGGTTGCAATTTACAATAGGATAACTCATTGGCAAGAATTGTGGAAGTAAAGAAGTATGCCATATGAATATCTAAGAAAAGAGTACTCTAAGATGAGAAAGCAGCGCAGAGGTCCTGAATTCGGAGCATGTCTGTTTGTTGATACAAGACAAAGGAGCCCAGTATATCTGGGGTAAATTAAAGGAGCAGGATAGTAGGAGAAGAAATCAGAGGTTAAAAAATAGGAGGGTTAGGTAGGGATTGGAGAAATAGGCTTAGATTCTGTGGAGTCTTGTAGATCATTGCAAGGATCTCAGATTTTAAGCTGAGGTGGATGAGAAGTCAGTGGAATGTTTGAGTCAAAGGCATAATATGATTTAACTTCTTTTTGTAAAGTATCACTCTAAGAGTTTTGTTGAAAATCGACTGGAGTAGTACCAACAAAAGCAGAGAGACCAGTTAGTAAAATATAACTGTGATCTTCCAGGCAAATATGGTGATGGCTTTAGTTCAGGAAGCTATTCTGAAACTGATAGCAGTCAATGGAAGTTTTATTTTTCTTTTAATTTTTTTCTGACCAAATGTTTATCTTAATATTTTTCCAATGTACATTTTAAAATTATTTGAATGGTTAATATGTCTCATGGTTGAAAAGTTATAAAATAGAAAGAGGTGTATAGTGAAAAGTCTCATTTCTTATCCTTGGCTTCAGTGAATCAAGTTCACATTAGCCTCACATAAACCTCATCTCAGTCACTTTTACTTCTTGTGGATACTTTCAGAGTTTCTTTGAGAAATCATAAACAAATAAAACTGAATACTCTCTCACCTTACCTCCCTTTTATAAGCAAAGCAAGACATTGTATGCCCTAGTTTACTGCTTGCTTTTTTTTTCAAATAACATTATCATCTCAAAGATCTTTACCTACCAATACATGAAAATCTCCCTGATATTTTTTAATGGTATTCAAATATTTTATTTTATGGATGTATATTTAATTAATTATCTATTAATGGGCATTTATGTTACTTTCCAATCAATATTGCAATGTGTATCCTTATACCAATTTATAGATTTAAACATTTGTTTTCTAAACTATTTAAATTCAAATATAATACAAAAGTAGAAATTTCAAAAAATACATGTATTAGATATTGAGATACTCACCCCGGATCCCATTGTCAGAGTGGATATATCAATATCCCAGAATACTGACTGCTAATGGCAGATGACTGAAGCCCTCATAGAACTACCCTTGACCCTAGAGAATGACTTTTTCTCAGGAAGCAGACTATGACCAATGACTACCTGAGGAGGGCTATAAGCTCAGGCCTCTTGCCTCAATTTAGACAATTCTGTGTCATCATAGATGAACCTGGAGGACATTGTGCTAAGTAAAATAAGTCAGCCATGGAAGGACAAATGTTACATGATTTCATTTACATGCAGAATTTTAAAAAGTTGAACCTACAGAAGTAGAGAGTAGAATGGTGGGTATCAGAGGTAAGGGTAAAGTAGGGGGGTGGAGGGGAATGAAAAAAGTTGACCAAAGAGAATGGAGTTCCAATTAGACAGAAGAAATAAGTTTTCAATATCTAGTGCACGATAAAGTAATCATAGTTAATAATAAAGTGTGTATTTCAAAATTGCTAAAAGAATACATTTTACAGGTTTTCATAACAAAAATATGATAAATATGTGAGGTGATAAATATGTTAATTAGCTTGATATAATTATTTCATAATGTATACATATAACAAAACATCACGTTGCACACAAATATATATGATTACTATTTATCAATTAAGCAAACTAAATATCGAATTCAATTTTCACTATGTTTATTTTGTAGCACTAGAATGTTACTAAAGGGTAATAGAAAAAATACATAAATCTGGATACTTGTAGCATGTGATAGAACTCTTCATAGGAGAAAAGCCAGGAGAGAAAGCTGACCTCCTTCTAAGCTATTAGTAGAGTTCTTTGTAAAGTAGTAGCCATAAAATCAGTGAGTTCTTAACATTTGCAAACTTTAATGCAATTGAAAAGAGCACTGACTGTAATTGGGGTTCTACCAAATTTTAATACATTCTCATTGCTGTTTAATTCTCAGATAGTTTTTTCTTGTCCTTCTGGATCTTTAAATAAATGAAAAATGAGACTTGACCTGACATAAGAAATAAAGGTACAGTTCATAACCATCTTTCCCCAAAATGTAACAAAATAAAGAATAAAGAAAAATATGATAGCACAATTAAGGCCATCAGTAAATGAAGGAAAGGGCCATGACTAAGTGCTAAATGTAATGGCCTGCAGGTAAGGAAAGAGTGAGTTGATTCTGCAGAAGCGCTCAACACAGCTGGATTCCTAACCTCACTTTGAACCCCAACTCTGGAGATAGGTAATCTGGGTGGATATTATTATCGTTTTCCCTTTCAGAGTAGAGAATGCTAGAAATCAATGCTGGGGAGAAGTGGTTAAATTATAAACAATGAGTCTTTTGGAAAGAAAAGAATCCAAAGGAAAAACAACTCAAAGTTCATTCGTTTCTTTTTACAGGAATGGGAAACAAGCTCCAATTGAGTAGAATAAACCCACTGAGTAGATAAATGACTCATTAAAACAAAACAAACAACAACAAACCCTCTTTATTGTGAAAAATTTCAAACTTTTTTTTAAAAGAAAGAATAGTATAGTGAACCACGATGTAGTCATCACCCAAACTTAACATTTGCCAATACTGTCCCATCTATACCTCAACCCACTCCACTTTTCTTTTTATTTGAAGCCTGCGGAAGGTAGTTACCAAATCTGTCATTTCTGTAGCCAGTGACATGCCTATCACATAGTAAGTATTCAATGGTGTTTGTTCAATAAATCAATTAATCAATTAATGTATCAATCTCCATTTAGCCAGTTCATTCCACTTCCTAGAAAATGAATCTGCCTTTAACAAAAGATGAATATTATATATGATGAATATTATAGGCGAATATATGCAAAGAACAACAGCTCATTGAAACATCCTCCACAAGAGGCATTTCAAAGATAATTAGGATTAACATTATGGATTTTTCTTAAATGAGAAAGAGAATCCTGTGGATGGAAGCCTTCCTAAGCCAGTAGGGACTGAGAAAAACTGCTAAAGTTCATTCAAGAAAGAATTAAAATGATCAGGCAGGCCTAAGTTCACAGCAACAACTTGCTGCTGAGACATCAGTCTGTACTTTAAAATAATGCACCTTATAAACTAAAAATATGCCTTTTTGTAGAAATGTCAGGTCTAGTTTGATGTAATTTAACCTTTTTTCTTGGTGGTGAATTTCATGTATTATGAACTGGTGCTAATAAGAAGTATACATGCACATACATAAATATATATATGTACAAACAAAGCCAAATAAATATACGTAATTATGTTGTTTTTTGCCCTTTACTTCTCAAATGCTTTAGAAACCAGCTTTATTTATCTGGGACCCTATGGATAAGCCCCCAATATAGTAGTGCATAAAAGAAAAATATATAATTTTAGAGCCTCTAAAATGTCAACTAAAACATTATTGATAAAATCAACTGAATATTGAGCTTATACTAAACTAAATATGGAAATATTTTGAAATATGATGCTCTTATGAACACTATTGTCATTTTTAAAAAGGAATATGACTATATTTGCTTTAAAAAAAACAGTAATTTTTTCCTGAGACAAATGTTAATATGTGGAAGTGATTACAGTTAGAATGGAACCTAAGTATTTAGAGGAAACCCTTAAGTGTCTACTTGTGGGAAATTGGTGGCATAAATGAGAGTGAGATATAGACTATCGATGAAGGAGATGTCTTAAAAGAGCTGATTTTATCTGCTTTTTTTGATTTTCTATAATGAGTAAAACATTTTAATGACTTTAAAATTTATGTAATTTAGTTTGAAAATTTAATATAAATATCAGTATTACTCTAACTCTAATAAATTAATTAAATTTAACCTTCTGATTCTATTTCTTTCTTTTTTTTTTTTTTTGAGTTGGAGTCTCACTCTTTTGCCCAGACTGGAGTGCAGACCTGCTAGGCTCCGGCGATCCTTCTGCCTCAGCCTTCCAAGTAGCCGGAATTACAGGCAGGCGCTACCATAGCCCAGCTGATTTTTTGATTTATTGTAGAGATGAGGTCTCGCTGCCCAGGCGGGTCTCGAACCCTCGGGCTCAGGCAATCCACTCACCTCAGCCTCCCAAAGGCGCGGGATTACAGGCTGAGCCACCGAGCCCGGCTCTGATTCTATTTCAATAAAACAAAAGTAAAAAAATTTACATTCAAAAATAGTCAGTTGATGGTAATTTCTACTTATATGATGGAATTATCTATGGTGGAAATATTAAGCAGTCAGATCAATCTATTCAAGGAAAAATATTACCAATTTTAATACCCATTCTTAGTTTAGTACTTCCGTTCATCTAGAAAATTATACTAAGCAATCAATCTCCAAGGGACTACACCATGCATTGTTACATATAAAATTAGAAGACAAGTCAAATTCTTTTGAACACTTTTTTCTCTGCAATATTTATTGAATGTAGATACAGTCCTGTAAATATTGATAATTCTAGAGGTCAAAGTAGCTGATAGTAGATTTGAATTGTTTTCACTTGAGAGAAAATGCAAAACATCTCAATTTTATGGTTGCTACAGGATTTATGGTTGAAATTATATCACAACAAACTTATAAAAACAAAAACAAGAAAATTGGGGAAGTAGATTTGTGTGGCTATGTTTCACAAATATACACATATTTTGTCATTTTATTTATTCCTATAAAGGATTGTTTGAAGACTGCCACTGTGCCGTGAGATAAAATTAAAGATCAAGATACAAAATACCTAAATTTTCAGAAAAGAATGGAGAAAAAACGGTATGTTTATATTTCATGAGTATTCACATGCAGACATATAATAATTTGGTAGAAGGAATTTCCACTAAAAGATTTGTTTGGAGATTGTCACTGTGCAGTAAAAGAAAAGCATGAATTGAGATTCACAAAGCATCAGTGGGTCCAGTTCTGCATATGATTCAATTTGGGGAAATTCACTAAACCCATTTTAGGCATCCAATCCTTGATGTATTGTTAAATAATGGTGACCTATATGTACTAAACAATCTCTGAGTTCCCTTTCAGATCTAAAAAGTGTTACTCTTCTCTTTTAAGTTGTTGGAATTATTACCTTTCACTTCTTGTGTATTTAAAAATTTATATAAGCAATGAATTAACAGTAGATGAAGAATGTAAAATATAAATATAAAGAAAAATAAATAAAAATCATAGATATTCTACTACCTTGTCACAGCCATTACTAGTATCTGGTCTTCCAAACTTTTCCATATTGTGCATATTACTTAAAACAATAATGAGGCTCTCTAATTTATTTTACTTCCTAAATACAATATAATGAACATTTTCCTATATTAAGTATAAATTTATATAATTATAAATACTTTATATGTATGTACAAATATTTAGCCACCTTTCAATTTGCACATTTCAGATTACTTCCAATTTTGTTTTTATAAACAAACTGTGCTGGATAACATTGTACATATATCTATCTTTGTTGATTTTTCTACTTCCTGGATATAAATTCACATATTTGGGATCATTGGATCAAAGGTAAGATATTTCTTTTTTGTAATTTGATACATTTTAATAAATCACCAAACAGAAGATATATCCTCCTAAGGAATTTTACAGGCTATGGACCAGAGGGCTTCCTTCCTTTAAACCAAGACATTCCTAGGAACTTCTCTGCTAATCTTTGCTATTTTTATTGAAAAAAAAATGGTACCCTTCTCTCACTTGAATGTTTCTTTGATTACTAATGGGAATAAATGTCTCTACATCTTTTGAGTCACTTTAACTTTTCAAATTAAGTTTTCTGGATGTGCTGTTAGCCCACTTAAAAAAAGAATTATACACTTTGCAATATAGAGCAATTTTAGGTTTTCAAAAAAATTCAGCAGAAAATGTAGGGTTCCCATATATCTCTTCTCCTCCTGTTTCTCTTCTTACTTTCCCTATTAACAACTTGCAATGTGGCATTTTTGTTACCATAGGTGCTCCAATATGGGACATTATCATTTCCTAAAGTCCATAGTTTACATTAGGGTTCACTCTTTGTGTTGCATAGTTCTATGGTTCTTGACAAATGCACAATGACTTGTGTTCACCACTGTAGTGTCATACAGAGTGGCTCCACTGCCCTAAAAATCCTCTGTACTCAGACTATTGCTCTCCTCCTCCCTCTAACCCTTCAAAACCACTAAGTTTTTACTGTCTCCATAGTTTTGCCTTTTCCAGAATGTCATATAGAAGGAATCACACAGTATGTAGTCTTTTCAGACTGTCTTCTTTCACTTAGCAATATGCATTTTAGTTTCCTCCATGTCTTTTGACATATCTTGATCATTCATTCTTTTGAAAGCTAAATAATATTCCATGTAGGATATGCCATAGTTTGTTTATACATTCACATATTGAAAGTCGCTCTCCATTTTTTTGCAATTATAAATATAGTTTATAGAACATCTGTGTACAAGATTTGTGTAGACATAAGTTTTTGACTCATTCTGATTAATACCAAGGAGTGTGGTTTCGGGATTATATGGTAAGATGATGTCAAGCTTTGTTAGAAACTGCCAAACTGTCTTTCAAATTGGCTGTACCATTTCCCTTCCCACCCCTAGACAGTGGATGAGAGTTTCTGCTGCTTCATGTTCTCAATCAGTATGTGGTATTATGTTTTAAATTTTAGACATTCTAAAAGGCATGTAGTGCTATCTCATCATTACATCAATTTGCAGTTTTCTAATAACATATGATGTTGAACACTTCATATGTGTTTGCCCATTTTTTAAATTGGTTTGTTGGTTTTATTATTGTTGAGTTTTAAGGAATTGTATATTTTTCATAACGGTACTTTGTCAAATATGTGTTCTGTGGATTTTTTTGCCAGTTTTATTTTTTTATTCTCTAATTGTTCATTACAAAGTTAGTGATGTAAACAATTAGTTAAACATATTGCAAACACAATAAGTGAGGCTTTTTGGTTTGGGTATCATGCTCTGGGATTATATAAATATTACCAATCTATATGTTAGTGTACACTAGTATAATTTTTTTATTTTTTAAAGCAATTAAGTTCCTTATGTAGAATAATTTTTATGAATGTAGAGAAATTTTTTCCTTAATCGTATTAAGTAAATCAATGCCATTAATAAGATATAAACTTTCTCTATTGATTTAAAATGCAAGCTTCATCATATATTATCTTCCCATACAAGTGTGAGGTGATTCTGAACTCTTAATTCCGTTCTACTGCATTCTCTGACATTTCACAACATCCTAATTTGTTTTGAATTTGTGCTGATATATCTCATAATTAGGGCAAATCTGTCTTTTGTATTTCTTTCATATTTTCCCAACTAATCTGATACTTCTATTTTTCGTACAAATCTCAAGTTTATTTTTATTTATATATATTTTTTGAGTTGGAGTCTCATTCTGTCGCCCAGACTGGAGTGCAGTGGCCGCTCCCGGCCACCGCAGCCTCGACCTGCTGGGCTCCGGCGATCCTGCCGCCTCAGCCTTCCAAGTAGCCTGGAATTACAGGCATGCGCTACCACGCCCGGCTAATTTTTTGATTTATTGTAGAGATGAGGTCTCGCTGCCCAGGCGGGTCTCGAACCCGCGGGCTCAGGCAATCCACTCACCTCAGCCTCCCAAAGGCGCGGGATTACAGGCTGAGCCACTGAGCCCGGCTTCAAGTTTATTTTGTTATTTTTCCATACAAACCTCATTTTACTTTTGATTTTTATTCTAATATTTATTTTAATTAATTAGTTGACTAATAATTAATTAATTTTTAACAACTGTGGGGTACAAGTCACGATTGAGTACATAAGTGGTTTATATACAGGTGAAGTTAGAGTCTCCCATTGGATCTAATGTCACCTGAATTAGGATCAGGCATACTTATTGATGGTATGTGTCTCCCACTCCCTCCCCTGGCTGTGTCCCACTACCAACAATCCCTTTTTTGTAGTACTATGCTAGGGACAACTTATGAGTGAGAACATGTGGCACTCAGTTCTTTGTTTCTGTGATAGATCACTGAGTATGATAGACTCTAAATTCATTCAAGTTGCTGCAAAGTCCATAATTTTGTCCTTCTTTATGGCTGCATAATATTCCATTGTGTATAGTTACCACATTTTTATTCTATCCAGTCCACCTTCAATGGGACGCATGGTTGGTTCCATGTTTTTGTTATTGTGACTAGTGCTGCAATAAACGTGTGTGCAGGTATCTTTTTGATAGAATGACTTGAGTTCCTCCAAGTATATTCACAGAAGGGGGATTGCTGTGTCATATGGAAGGTCAATTTCTAATTCTTTAAGAAATCATCACACTGTTTTCTACAGCGGTTGTATTAGTTAACTCTCCCACCAACAATGTAGAAGCAGTCCCTTTTCTCCACATCCTCTCCAGTATCTGCTGTTTTTTGTTTTACTAATGATGGACATTCTTACTGGAGTTAGGTAGTATCCGATTGCGGTTTTGATTTACATCTCTCTGATGATTTAGTGAGTCTGAGCGTTGTTTTATGTGTCTGTTGGCTGCTTGTATGTTTTATTTTGAGAAGTGTCTAGTCAAGTCTTTTGCCCACTTTTAGTAAGACTTTTTTTTTTTTTTTTTCCTTTTGGCACATTTGAATTCCTTGTAGATCCTGGATGTTATGCCTTTGTCAGATATACAGTTGGAAGATGTTTTTTCTCATTCTATGGGCTGTCTTGATTTCTTTTGCTTTGCAGAAGCTTTTCAGTTTGATGAGGTTCCACTTGTTTATCTTATCTTTTTTTGCATAGGCTTTTGGAGTTTTGATCAGGAATTGGTTGCCTGTTCCAATTATAGGCTTTGTTCACTGCTGTATCTCTAGAATTTGTAGGCACTCTACAGATATTTTTATAAATGAATATGATGCTGTATTTAGAATAGTTAATCAAAAACAACATAGGTGCTGCCTTTATAGAATTTATAATATAACAAGGAGATAGATGAAAACTGCAAAAAAGAAACTAAACTGGGGTACTACAATAATAAAATTTGGGGCTAGTGAGTGAGTGACTTTCATTTATATAGAGTGGTTAGGAAAGACCTATCTGATTTCTGTAGGAGTGTCCCCTGTGTTTTTTAAGATTCTTATAGTTTGAGGTTTTACGTTTAGGTCTTTGATCCATTTAGAATTGATTTTTGTGTATGATGATAATAGCGATCCTGTTTCATTCTTCTGCATGTGGTCAGTCAGTTTTCCAAGCACCATTTATTGAAAAGGTTCTCTTCTTTTCAGTGGCTGTATTAAATTTATAAAATAATTTGAAGGCATTTAGATTTTCTTTGATTGGATTTTCCTTCATATGGAGATTATATGTCCCTAAAATAATTCAAGTTTTGAAAAGTATCTTTCAATAAAGTCATTTCCTAGACATTCCTTTTAAAATAAAATCCCCCGCGGGTTCAAGACCCGCCTGGGCAACTTGGTGACACCTCATCTCTACAATAAATCAAAAAATTAGCTGGGCGTGGTAGCATACGCCTGTAATTCCAGCTACTTGGAAGGCTGAGGTGGAAGGATTGCTGGAGCCCAGCA